>CM057338.1:87200320-88504631 GCA_030015575.1 Agapanthus africanus | reverse complement strand
ATATAAATAAACGATGCGCGATGACACAACTTTACATAAGCTATCTTGAAATTAAGACTTTCCTGGTACAGGACGTTGTCGAAATTCATGATCCATATATTGACATTTGGGGATCCAATTTGAAGTATATATTGCATGTGCCATTTATTTTATAATTGTTTAATTTTTTATATATAAAAGAGAAAAATGAAGCTGTAAATAAATTCAGTAGTTTTGTCACCTTTAATTACGGTACTAAATAACTTTAGTCCTTAAAATAATTTTTAAAAAATAATTTTCACATCTGGAAATCCTAGGAAAATTAGGATAAATAATAGATATAATTTCAGATTTACAGTAAAAATTTCATATCAAACCGAATAACGGTTTAGATGTTGCGTGGTTTTTTATTCATTGTTTTAAAACCAGAAAATTGCCAATAAGGGTCTTCTTCGAGAGACCATACTCTTTAATCGTTGATCCAAATTAAGTGTTTTCAGATATTTTGAATATCTACATCGAATGATCTAGATTTTCTTAGTTTTAATTTTTTACTGAAAATCGACGTAAAATATAGAAAACTGCGTTACAATATTAAGCGACGAATCTGGACAGAATTTGTCCTGATTCGCACACTGTTTTTAAATATGACATAACTCGAACTCCCGATATCCGTTCGTGACAAACTTTAGATGTGTAGATGTAAAATTGATAGAACTATAATTTCCTGTATATTATATTACTTAGAAATGCATGAAACAACCCGATATAGGTTTTACAATATAACATATAGTTGCTGTCTAGAAATCTGAATTTCTATTTTAAACGCTGATGTTAAAATGATAATTACTAGAGCTTCAGAAATCCAAAGCATGTGAATCTTAGTGTTTTGGATAAGTACTCTGAAAGACCTACAATTTTCTAATAATTTTTTTAACCTGAAACCAGATAGAAATTAACTCAAACTGCGTTTTAAAAATGTGTGACGGTGCTGAATAGATTCTGATTTATTTTGCGCAACGATATGAAAACATGTATATCTCCCAAACCGGTAGTCGTATTTAGGCGAGACTGGAACTCATATGTGCATAACACTTAAGAATATGTTTTCGTTTATATTTTGATTTCAAATAACTTGATTAACTAGTCGTACATATTACATATTTACAACATTGTTTTGGACGTTACTTGTATACTTATCTCATATCATGTTCTGTGATTGCTTGTTTATTTTTATTTATATGACTTATGATTAAATCATTACATGTTAGAATTGACTTGATCTTGACAATACTCAATCGTGAATACTTGAACCTAGTATGTACACTTGGACCAACTTGACTCGAATCATGAATACAATTGGCATGACTTGCACTTGACATGACTATATGAACTCAATCTTGAAAACTTGGAATCATACATCACTTTTTGTATTCATGGATTCGATCAAGACTCATAACATTAATCATAAACTAATAAACAGGGGGTGTTAGGGGTAGTTTGAATATGAATCTAACGGAATCTCATGAGTCCTATTAATACAAATCATGTTGTTGTGGTACCGGGCTGAAACGGTACAAATCATGTTGCTGTGATACCGGGCTGAAACGGTACAAATCATGAATTCACGAATGAGGGCCCGTATTTCCAAGCCTCTGGATGATAGCTTGTTGGGTTTGGAATACTTCAATAACAATTGAAGTCCTGCTATTTTGGGCCCGTGATTTCTTACCCTTGGACGACAGCCCCGGGTTTAAGAATACTCTTGAAATTGGTTGACATTCACACTTGAACTCACGTTAGTTGCTTTTACCCTTTTAGAGACCTTTTAGGACACTTACATTCACTTCATATTCATTATACCCACACTCCACGGTCATGCTATACTTGTTTACTATACTCATGTTATATTGCCATACTTACATAGTCGTCATTAATATTAGCATGTTATACTTGTTCATGTTTTATTTCCATTCATATTATTTCATATGTCACCTTGCATATTCATTTATATATTTTCACATCCCACCTTTCTTGGGGACTTACCGAGCGCAAGTTCGCTGACGGGCATTCCACCCATTTCTTTGTTTTCTTGGAATGTTCGTCAGATAATCTAGAGATTGAGGAGATCGAGCTGAGTCACGAGAATTACTCTTAGCTTGCGGAGCAGGCTGATTAGTAGTTCTTTCTTTTCAGCTCTTACTTCATGTATGCTACCTGTTTAAGCACTTTCTTTTATGCATCTTTGTTTTCAGACATTATGTATTCGGTTTGAAACTTGTGAAAGTTGGGAATGTAAATATATAAAGTTGGATTTTCATTATCATGTCTTTTCTTGTCATTTTATATTGCTTATATACTCTTAGCGTATTTGTTTCGAGAAATGACCTTCTCGGAATAAATACGTCGCGGGCTTGTCACATGCCGTTACCGCTCTTTTGAGAAGCGGGGCGTGACAATGTTAAAAAGCAAAATCCAGACAAACTAGAGGCACGTTCGAGTCTATATAAGTTTGTAGGATACCCCAAGCATTCACGGGGGTATCTGTTCTACCATACCGAGGAACAGAATGTGTTTGTTGCTCGTCACGCCACCTTTTTAGATTGGCAATTTCTTGCAAGAAATTAGTGGGAGTACGGTAGAACTGGAAGAAATTCTGGAACAACAAACTGAAACTGAAGAATTGGTGGAACCTCAGGATTCAGTAATTCCGAACGAACCTCAGCCACTCCACAGATCTAGTAGAATTTCTCATCCGCCCGAGAAATACTACAGTTTTCTCATAGATGGGGATCGAAAGGATTGCATCTTGGAAGAAGATGATCCTACTAGTTTCGAGCAATCCATTAATAGTAGGGACTCTGTAAAATGGCTTGATACTATGCAATCCGAAATAGAGTCCGTGTATTGTTAGGGATATGTATGCCCTAGAGGCCATTATTGTACATTGATGTATATTATAGTGGACGCTTGGACATATATATAGAGGAATTTCTTGCTTGACATGATAATATGCTATCTGGTTACCTTTATCTTAACATGTTCATTGGTATTATTATATTATCTCTCATATACATGTTGATAAAGACCTTAGGGTGTAGGCTTGACTACAAGGACTATGATGCAGATCATATTACTGGGACCTGGGTAGTCTATAAGCATATCCTTTAATTGTTCCTAGTCGAAGGTATATCGAGACCGGGCATCGATACACCAGAGTAAACTAGTGTGTACATTTCTTGACCCTGTATGGGGGCGATGGTTGATCCCATATCCATTGGTGTTTAACATCAAAAATTGTACACAGGTGCTCATTAGAGAATGGGTACACCGAACAGAACTCGCCGAGAACTCCTAGTTGGTATTATACCTATCGTTAGATAGCAGTTCTCTGGTGACACTAGTACAGGTTAGTTTGTAGACCCGAGATCGTTATAGAGTCTTGTGTGGCTCCCACTGTGCTTTGATTTCCTCCCTACCACGGCTTAAAGGAGTCGTGCAAACAGGTGGATTTTGGGTATAGTCCCGAGTCACATGGAGGCAATGAGCGATAAGAGGAGTTTCGTCTCTTCCGATATTGGGAGTTGATGTTGCGCTATACTCGATTGGCTATAACAGTTTGTCCCTGGCCAGGGCTGTTGATGAGATTTACTAGTAAGTGTTATCAGTAGTTTCTTATACCGTTATGAGCCATACATCGGCATGACTTATCAAATTATTGGGGTCTGACGATACCACTCATAGACTCAATATGCGACATATCAGACGAAGAGACCGGACTGTACGGTAAGTGTTACTTATAGGTTTTATGGGAGTTTGGACAAGTTTACTTGTTGATCTTCTAATCGCTCAATACCTGGATAGCCGTTACGTCCAGCTAGTACCGCTGACGGCTTGTGGGTGACGGATCATCACTTACTGCTGGCGTATTGACGACTCTTTAGAGTCCTATACAGAAGTTTCCTGGTTCAAGCGAAACGAACTAGGGCACATATGTTGATATGTGCAGGGGGAGGGGGGCAGATTAAATACTAGTATGTGATACCGTATTCTAATCTGGCAGTTATTTGTTATCGATTAGATTATATGTGATATAACCGGATTATCAAATCAAGTGTTAATTTGATAATGTGATATACAGATAAATGATATTAGTCAGTTATATGTGATATAACCAGATTATTAAATTAAGTGTTGATTTAATAATTTGATATATATTATATTGGATATAATTATATATTAACTAATATTATTAGCTCACTAATTATTCTTCATAATATATATATTATTAATATATATGTGTGATATATATATATATATATATATATATATATATTAAAATGAAGCATGACATGGATTTTCTATTTTTAGAAATAGAAAATGAAAAGAAAATGGGGAGACTTTTGAGAGTATGGGCAAGGCATGGGTTGAAGGCATGTCACATATTATAGTTTATTGCTTTGACTTCATTATTGAAGCATGGTGCATATTTTCTATGTGAAAATATTCATGCTTCAATGAGTGAGATATATTGGTGTGTCATTCTTCATTCTAAGCTTGATGTCTAAGCCATTCTTCTTGAGCTCTTGCTCTCTAGCATTCTCCATTTTTCTTCACATCATACTTCAGGCTCTAAACCCTCACATGTGATGTGAACCATAAAGCTTGAAACCCCAATGAGCAAATAAAACCCCTATTTCACCATCCTACACTTCATTAGCACTCTAGTGTAGTGTGTTTCCTTCACTAAAGAGTTTAATGAAGAGGTAGCTCGGATTGGCGGACTTCGGGTGGATCATCTTCGGCACGAAGATCATCGGAGGAACCTTGTTCATTCTTCAAATGGAGCCTAGTGGAGTCGCGTGGACTACTACCCAAAGCATTTGAAGAGAAGGACACGGTCTACAAAGGTTGTAGCCTCCTTCCCTTCTCTTAGTTTTCATATCATCACATAGTAAACCCTGATATTCTAGTTAAGATCTTGGTTAGTGTTCTTTAGCACCCGAAAATTTTAAAATTGCATGTGTGATGCCCGTTTAAACCCTATCGCGGTGCTAGCGTACACTTTCAATGTACACCAACAAAGTTTGGATTTTGGATGTTGCTCCTCCTTGGGTAAAACCCGTTGGATGCAAGCGGATCTTCAAAAAGAAAATTGGTGCAGATGGACAGGTGAAAACCTATAAGGCTAGACTTGTTGCAAAAGGTTTTCGTCAAAGACCAGGAGTGTACTATGATGAAATCTTTTCTCCAGTGGCTATACTGAAATCCATTCGGATCCTACTTGCCATTGCTTCCTACCATGACTGTGATATCTGGCAGATGGATGTTAAAACGACTTTTCTAAATGGAAGTTTAGAAAAGTGTGTTTATATGGATCAGGCAGAGGGATTCGTAAACAGTGTAAGCAGCGGGAAGATGTGCAAGTTGCTTAAATCCATTTTTGAATTAAAGCAGGCATCGCGGAGTTGGAACATTTGTTTTGATGAGACGGTCAAAAAATTTGACTTCATAAAAAAAGAAGATGAACCATATATCTACAAGAAAATTGTAGGGAGAACTGTTGTATTTCTCGTCTTGTACATGAATGATATTCTCTTGATAGGAAATAACATTCTTATGCTGCAGTCGGTCAAGTTGTTCTTGTCATAAAAAATTCTCCATGAAGGACTTGTGTGATACCTCCTACATTCTGGGGATTAAGATCTACAGAGATGAATCCAAGAGATTGTTGAACTTTCACAGTCCAGGTATATAGAGACCATACTAAAAAGATTTAGTATAGAAAATTGCAAGGGCGGTAATATACCCGCCTTGCATGGAATCACCCTCTCCAAAGAGATGTCTCCCAAGACTGATGAGAAAAGGACTTGCATGAGCAGTATACCCTACACTTCGGCGGTAGGATCTATAATGCATGCGATATTATGTATCAGACCAGATGTAGCTTACACGCTTAGCATGGTGAGCCAGTATCAGTCAAACCTAGGTGAGAATCATTGGACAGCTGTGAAGAACATTCTCAAGTACTTGAGAAGGACTAAGGAGATGTTCTTGGTTTATGGTAATGGAGACATTTAGGTCGAGTCCTTTACCGACTTTAGCTTCTAAAGTGACAAGGATGACAGCAAGTCTGCCTCAGGTTTTGTGTTTACCCTCAACGGAGGGGCGGTCTATTGGAAGAGCTCCATATAGGACACCGTCGCAAACTCTATGATGAAGGCTGAATACATTGCTGCCAACGATGCCATAAAAGAAGTGGTCTGGATAAAGAAGTTCATTACTGAACTTGAGGTGGTTTCATCCATTGTTAATCCAATACCGTTGTATTGCGATAACAATGGGGCTATAGCTTTACCGAAGGAACCACGGTCCCATCAGAAATCCAGACACATCTTGAAACAATATCACTTGATCAGGGAGATCGTAGATTGCCGGGAGATCGGGGTCCGGAGAGTAGACACGAAAGACAACACGGCGGATCCATTTTCGAAGGCCCTCCCTTAAGCGCGATTCGAGCGACTTTTTGAGATGTTGGGTATGCGATACGCTAACAACTGGCCCTAGAGCAGACGTTGGGTATTCGATACCCCAATTACAGGCCTTAGTGCAAGTGAGAGATTGTTGAATATGTATGCCTTAGAGGCCTGTATTGCATATGATGCTAGAGATATGTATGTACAGGACAATCTTGCTCAGTTATATAGTATATTATTTGAGTTGTCTTTGTCTTAATATGTGTATTTCTTTCTCTTGTTGTTTTATATTGCTTACACATATTGATAAAGACTCGATACAGTAATATACTATTATGATTTGATTTTATCTTAACATGTGTATATGTTATACTCGATATCACACATGACTGATACATGTTGATAAAGCCCATAGGATTTCACTTGACTACCAGCGTTATGATGGAGATCATACTTGTGGGAGATGAGTAGTCCATAAGCACATCCTTAAAGGTCCCAAGTTGCAGGAGTATCAAGACCGGGTATCGATATTCCAGAGTAGACTTGTGTATACGTTTCTAGATCCCGACGAGGGGCGGTGGTTGGTTCCACGGCCATTGGTGTGATCACTTAATATTGCATATAGGTGCTCGCTAGGGGTGACTACAATGGACGGACCCATCAAGAACCTCTAGATAGTATTATACATATCGTCAGATAGCGGTTCTCAGGTGATATGAGTACAGGTTAGTCTTTGGACCTGAGATCATCATTTGTCTCGTATGAGTTCTCACTGTGCTTTGATCACTACCCTACCACGGCTTTACTGAGTCATGCAAACAGGTTTTGGTTGGATATAGTCCCGAGCCATATGAAAGCAGTGAGTGGTTGTCAAGGATTTGTCTCTCCCGGTATTGGGAGTCGATATCGCATTGTGACTGGTTGGCTAGAACCATAAGACCTTGGCCAATGTAGTTCAGATATACTGATGGTTAGATCAGTAGTTTCTCGGATTGGTCCCTAACCAACTCGACACGACTTATCAGGTTATTAGGGGTCTGACGTTTACCACTCCATAGACCCGATATGCGATACTCTTAGACGGAGAGACCTGACTGTACGGAGATTGTCACGGATAGGCTCAGTAGGGGTTCGGACGAGCTTGCTCGTCGACCTTCTTTTCGACAGGTACCTGGGTAGCCGTTATGTATATCTAGTGTCGCTGACGTGTTTGTGGTTAAATCTACTGCCAGCGTACTGTCGAGTCTTTAGAGTCCCACACAGAGCGTTTCTATGATTTAGGCAAAACGATGTGGTGGCCGTATGTTTATACGTGCAAGGTTCCAATCGAATGATAATACTAGCCGATTTAGGATTAAGTCGGATAATTAAATCAGGTATTGATTTAAAAATTTACATATACATATTTGGATATATATATTTTAATGTTATCCAGGTTTTTAATCGAACGGTTGATGATACTAGCGGGCTTAGGATTAAGCCTTTGTTAAATCAGATATTGATTTAATTTTAGTATTATATTAGTAGTATTATTCTATTTCTTGGGTATTCGTATTTTGGTACGAATACGGGTATATATATACGGTAGAAAATATTTTGTATTTATACAAAATAACTTCTAGAAGATGACACCTCATCTGTAACGCTTTAGAAATCGTTTAGGCAAATTTTCCGTTAATAGGTAAAATAAGCTGTGTTTTCCGTAAAAACACTGAAGTGATCATTTATCAGTTTAGACTTAACTGCACCTAGTTTAACTAGAAAATTGCTAGTTTGCGGTTTTTAGTTGTTACTTGAAAATTTTGGTTCACTTAAATATTTTTCCTTAATTATAATATTATTATAAGCTTTTAATAATGCACTTAATTAGTGGTAATTACAATTTTGATTGGGTTAATTATGTTAAAGGGAATCTATGCTAACTTAATCATAAGATTAAGCACTAAACCATCCTTACAAAATATCCTACAAATATCTAGATATTTGTTGAATTAAAGAAAACTTTAATTAGAAAAGAAAAGATTAAGAGGTGGCATTGGATGGGAGGTGTATTAATGGGTATTAATTGAGGTTTTTAGCTAGAAATTTCCATACAATTCCTTAACCTTCCTCTCTTTTTAGCCTTGGCCGAGCTCACCCCCCTTGCTGCCCTCTCTCTTCCCTTGCCCCGTTTTCACTTCTTCAATCTCAAATAAATCATCAAATAATCCCACAAACTCAAATATAAATCTCTACCCATTATTCTTCAACCCTAAACAAGCTTGAATCTTCATGAAAGTTAGCATTTTGGAGGCTATCTTGGAATTCTTTTCCAAGTTTGTGGATCTTTTGTGAGGTATAAAAATCCTAACCCTAAACTTAGTTGTTGTTTAAATACATTAAGCTAGCTTCTTAGATATTTAATATAGCTTTAATTAGCATGTTTAGAAAATTCAAGAAAAGTTATGAAGATCAAGTTAAGGTTTTGTTTGGTTGAAATGGTTAAGTGAGATGTTTAAACGAGGAAAAACTTAACATAGATATGAGTTTGTTAATTGTTATTTTCCTAATCGTCTAATTAAACTTAAGTGCAAACTAAACTTTTACTAAATCTTATTTATGTGAGATTAAATTCTAGTAAGGCTTTTAGTGGTTTAATCAAGCTATTATGTGATGATTGTGCTTACTAGTTTTGGTTAAATTTTTAGACTTAAGCTAAAATGTTTAAAAGTTGCTTACTAAATTTTCGGATAAATTAGGCGTGGGTTTCTATTGACGTTGCGATATTATATATATTAGATTCCACGATATTCATTGTGTTGTGAACGCGCGATCGGTACGATCAGGGTCTAGACTTGGTGGTTGTGTCATCCTAGCTAGAGTTGTGCCGATATCGTGCGCTTTTTGTGTACTAAGTGCACAATGTGTTTATCTTGTGGACGTTATCCTTGCATTTCGTTGGTTTTGTATCGGCGCAGAATATTTAGTCTTATGCATGTGTTTGTGAAATTTTAGGATCGCGAGCAGGGACTTCAGACGCTGCGAAGAAAGGGAAGCAGGTGGTCGGATTTACTTAGCTGGAGGTCATCGGTGAGTAGATTTAACATCTACAGGGGAATCGTCCGCATGGCGTTATGCGTCTGAGCTGGATTATATGACTTGTTATTAGTTACAAGTATTGCACATATAGAGATTGTACATAAACTTCATTTCATATTATTACTTGTTGTGCTGGGACTTGTACCCATTAGACACTACACTATTATTGACGGTTCATGTTGCACGAGCACAAATTGTATGCTACACCCACACCGTCGATAACTGCCATGACACGCAAAACACCTATACATACGTGATATTGTATTGGTTAGAGATATTGAGACACGATCCTTATTTCCATTCTGCATATGAGATATAGCATGCCTGTATACCTACATGCTTACGCATATACCTGGAGGGTATTGTATCATTATTGACATGTACACACATATACCTTGCTATGCTACAGCTACACATATACCTGGAGGGTATTGTATCATTATTGACATGTATATACACATACCTTGCTATGCTTCAGCTACACATATACCTGGAGGGTATTGCATCATTATTGACATGTATATACACATACTTGGACATAGCTACACCTATACGTAGAGGGTATTGCATCATTATTGACATGTAGACACACATACCTGGACATAGCTACACCTATACCTAGAGGGTATTACATCATTATTGACAGGTATAGACACACATACCTGGACATAGCTACACCTATACCTAGAGGGTATTACATCATTATTGACAGGTATAGACACACATACCTGGACATAGCTACACCTATACCTAGAGGGTATTGCATCATTATTGACATGTAGACACACATACCTGGACATAGCTACACCTATACCTAGAGGGTATTGAATCATTATTGACATGTATATACACATACCTGGACATAGCTACACCTATACCTAGAGGGTATTATATCATTATTGACAGGTATATACATATATGAGATATAGCTACATATAAATCTTGCATACATACTTACCTGTACACACATATACCTTATTATAGCTATATGTTCACCCTTATATGATGTTGCATTGGATTTTTGAGGAATTAGGAACCGCATGATATATTTAATAACTTGTTACATTTAAATAGCGTTTTTTTCCTTTATATGCTCATATTACTGTTTTATGTTGCATATATTATAGTTCATGGATTTACGCATTAAGAAATGGATTTCATATGATATTTTCTGAATGTTTTACTCCTGAGGATATATATCAGTGGTATGGGACACTGTTATATATGTATTTATATATCAGTGGTATGGGACACTGTTATATATGTATTTATATATCAGTGGTATGGGACACTGTTATATATGTATTTATATATCAGTGGTATGGGACGTTGTTATATATGTACATATATATAATATATATTGGTCTATACAAGTATTCTTATTCTTTACTTTATGTGATTTATGGATTTGAGAATCAAGGTCCGTTCCGGACTGACGGAGCCCGAGGTATTGATAAGGGCCGATCTGGACTGACGGAGCCCTATATGATATTGATCTGGGCCGATCCGGACTGACGAAGCTCTATATAGATATTGATCAGGGGCCGATCTGGACCGACGGAGTCCTATATAGATATTGATCAGGGACCGATCCAGACTGACGGAGCCCAAGGGCCAATCCGGACTGACGGAGCCTTATATATGAGGATTTACGTGTCGATACTGGACACGAGTATTTTCATAATGTTTTCAAGTGTCGATGTTGGACACTTAGCTTCCATGATTTTGATGTGTCGTTGAGGGACACACACACACACACACACATACACACAGAGGTATAGTTTTCATGATGTTTTCGGTTGTCGATGTTGGACACTCAGGTTCCATGAGACTTACAGGATATGAGAGCCGATCTGAGGATACGGTGCTTTTGGTATTGGGACTTAGATTGTCTTGATGGACACTAATTTCTCCACGATAAGGATTCCGTGTTAATGATATGTTTTATCCCATACTCAGCATTTATTTGATATGTATGGTTTCATGTATTAGTAGTACCTGATGAGTGCCTTTCATGACTGTTGTATATACATATTGCCATTTATTGCTATCAGATTGCATGTGATAGATTATCGCAGTACGTGCATACCTGCGATTACCTGCATATGTTATTTACTATTCATGAGTTGGCAACTCACCCCCGTTGTGCCACAGTGTTTGCAGGTGTCCCTCAGAGTAGTCGCGGTAGGGCTTTCATCTATCGTATCATCTTTTGCAACGGATACCGCTACGGCTGACTTGTGCAGTTTCGCTATAGGTAGGTTTTGCGGTTATCCGATAATACTCATTTGTATATTCGTTGTATCTAGTGCTCTCCATCTACTACTTCACGTATTGACTTAGAGACGAGATGTGAGACGATATTGTATATTATTTTGTGACTTGAGATGTCTTTTATGCTGTTGTCACTTTATATCGTCCATTTTCTTCGCTACGGCATCGTATATCTGTTGTGGTGGTTGTTTCCGCCTTTGGGCGTGGATTTTCTCCCGTTGGGGATATTTTACTTATATTATTTGTTATACCCGTTTTCGGGGCTAGTTTTTTCAAAGGAAGTGCTGCCAAAATCTTAAAGAAAGTAAATTTGGACTTTAAAGATTTTTACTTGAGATTCCAAAAGTTTTAACAATGTTCTTATCACTTACTACTTTTGATGGTTTAGATTGCTGGGTTTTCGGCTTGCTTGAATTGCATTACGCCTGTAGACGTTTTGTGGTTTAAGGGCCGTCACGTGCCAAATTTCGGCCGTGACAAAATTGGTATCAGAGCGCTAGGTTTTACCTTTCGGAGTGTAGAATGACCTTGGTTTGATGGAGTAGGTAGCTTAAGCAGAGTGATGTAGCGTGTGTATATCCGCGGCATACATACGACACGGTACTCCGCCTAAAGTGACCTAAGTACTTATTGCTTGAAATTCCTTTCATGATGATACATATCCTTGTGATTCGATTTCCGTGTTCATATCGAATCCTATTTCCATTTCTAGACTTTATGCCGCCGATGACTATGAGGGCTCAGATAGAGACAGCGAGAGCCGAGATCAGAGTTAACTCGTTTGGGACGAGGACTGACCAGGGTGGTACGCTCGCTGTACTGGAGCAGTTTGATCCGCCTTCGATAGATCGTATCGCTAGGTTTGAGGAAGATATGCAGGATTTGCGCCGGATGATGAGATCGTTGGTTGAGACCAGTCGAGCGCAGCGACAGGAGGTTGCCACCCCTGTTACCTAGTTATTCCTTACTATCAGCACACAGCATTGTGTTACGTATACAGCAGCAATGGACGCAGCCCTACTAGATAAGGCACGTCTTTTCGAGACTTTGGAAGTTTCAGGACCGAGGAGGGCTCGTACGGGTGTATCAGCCCAGAGACAGATGTTCAGACGCCGCGACAGATTTCGTTCGGTTCGCGAAAGTAGCAGAGGCTTGGGACGAGGACAGTTGTTTAGCTCTTACCCCCAGAAGGGTCAGCAGTCATCATATGGATATTTCCGGTGCGGGAGTTTCCATCACCTCGTCAGGAATTGTACCTTGGTACGCCAGAGGAGAGAAGCGGTACCATATGATATCTTATCACCTTCACCTCAGGGAGAGTCGCCTTTTGCGCCTTTTGTTGATCCGCGTCGGACTTATATTCAGAGAGATCGTGGTTGCGGAGAGTTGTTCAGAGCGTACAGGATGGCGGAGGAGGAGGACAGCCAGTTGCTAGTAAAGGGCAGACACGAGAGATTGCTTCTACTCGTCGGGACACACGAGCGTCCAATGCAGAGTTTTCAGGTAATCTTTTTCGTATGATCTTTTGATTCGTATGCTGTTTAATTCGGGATCTATACACTCATTTGTTTCTACACACTTCATGCCGTGGTTGGGCCGAGAGTCGTGTATGCTAGATCATCCGTTTGTTGTATTTACTCATGACAGCGATTCCTTTGTTGTGCGACACGTGTTTCGGTCATGTGCCAATCGGATAGGAGATAGAGATTCGTTTGTCGATTTGATATTTCTAGATATGTTGGACTTTGACGTTCTCCTGGTCATGGACTGGTTAACTACATGCTATGCGTCTATGGACTGCCACGAGAAAACAGTCAAGTTTGTTTTCCCGGCGAGTCAGTTCTTGTTGTGCAGGGGGGCTGTGGTGCCACCCCTCACAGCTTGATTTCAGCCTTTTTCGCTAGTCGGCTTTTGAGGAGAGGATGTCGAGAATTCTTGGCTTTCATTCGTGATACCGGAGCCACAGTGGATTCGTTGGACCGGGTTCCTATCGTGCGAGAGTTTTCCGACGTTGTTCCAGATGAGCCGGCTGAGCTTAGGGAGCTTAAGGATCAGCTGCAGAGTTGCTTGATGGGAGACTTGTACGTCCAAGTGTTTTGCTTTGGGGAGCTCCTATTCTGATCATCAAGAAGGACGGCAGTTTGAGGTTGTGTATTGATTGATCGTCAATTGAACCGAGTTATGGTGCGGATAGGTATCCTTTACCTCGCATTGACGATTTTTTTGATCAGCTCTAGGGTGTGAGACATGTTTCTAAGTTTTTTTTGGGATCGGGTCATCATGGGTTGCGGGTTCGGAGTGATGACATTCCGAAGACTGCTTTTTGTGCGCGCTACGGGCATTATGAGTTTTTGGTGGTGTCGTTGGACTCACCAATGCCCTAGCGGCGTTTATAAATTTGATGAACCAGATTTTTTCAGGCCGTTCCTTGACCAGTTATTATTGTGTTATTGATGACATTCTGGTCTATTCTAAGAGTTGAGAGGAACAGAAGCAGCACTTGAGGATTTCATTGCAAACATTGAGAGAGCACCAGCTGTTTGTTAAATTCTTGAAGTGTTCCTTCTGGCTTGATTGTGTTGACTTCCTAGGTCATGTAGTTACGGGAGACGGTATTCGTATGGACCTGAGAGAGATAGAGGCCGTAAAGCTTTGGCCCAGACCTGTTCAGTGACAGAGGTCCGCAGCTTTTTGGGCTTAGCTGGTTTTTACCGCTGTTTCGTGTAGGATTTCTTGAGTATCACTGCACCACTGACCGAACTGACCAGGAAGGGAGTTCCTTTTCTTTAGACTAAGGCATGCGAGCTAAGTTTTCAGCGGTTGAAAACTCGGTTGACGACTGTACCAGTTCTACCTTTGTTTTCTGGATTGGGCGACTGTGTCGATTATTGTGATGTTTCGCGAGTGGGGCTCGATTGTGTATTGATGTAGCATGATAGAGTTATCACTTATACTTCCCAAAAGTTGGAGGAAGTACGAGCAGGATTTATCCCACTCATGATCAGGAGATGGCCGCGGTGGTCGTGCGTTGAAGATTTGGAGACACTATTTGTACGGAGAGTCGTGTCAGATTTTCACGGACCACTAGAGCTTTATGTACATCTTGCTGCAGCGGGATCTAAGTTTGAGACAGCGCCGTTGGATGGAGCTTGTGAAGGATTGTGATTGTGAGATCCTTTATTACCGGTGGTAAGGCGATTGTGGTTGCTGATGCTTTGAGTCGTAGGCCCGGGGTTAGCTTGTCCCAGATGAGCGCAGTTCAGAGACAGTCTTTAGCAGATTTGCAGTTCTTGTGCGACCGTTGAGTACAGCTTAAGTTCACCTCTATTAGGGGACAGCTTGCTCATGTCCACGCCCGTCCGCTTCAAATTAATTGTTTTCATGAGGCAGAGCCCGCCGATACTCGTTTGTCTGAGATTCTTGAACATGTTCGGCAGGGTAGAGATTCGGAGTTCTTAATTGATGACCAGAGTGTGCTATGTTGCGGGACTCGCTTGTGTATACCAGACATTGATGGGTAGAGACACGAGATCCTAGAGTTGGCACATCAGTCAGCTTTCAGTGTTCACCCAAGTGGCACCAAGATGTAACGTGACTTGAGAGTTAGTTACGGATGGGCAGGGATGAAGAGTGATGTTTCAGATTTCGTTTTAAAGTGCCTGATTTGTTAGCGAGCTAAGGTTGAGCACTTAAGACCAGCAGGAGAGTTGCAATCTTTAACCGTTCCAGAGTTGGAATGGTAGCAGATCTCCATGAATTTCGTTGTAGTGTCTACCCAAGTCTAGTCAGGGGTATGACTCCATTCGGGTAATTGTTGTCCGGTTATGCTCAGTATGCTCAGTTTGCTCAGTTGTTTTTCGATAGATTGGTGCGTTTGCACGGAGTTCTTTCATGCGTTGTATCCAATAGAGACATTCAGTTCGCTAGCCATCGTTGGCAGAAGCTTCAGGAGACCTTGGGTACCTGGTTGAGTTTTAGCTCCGCTTTCCATCCGCAGGCCGATGGTCAGACAGAGCGGACTATACAGACTCTGGAGGATATGCTTGTGCGTACGTACTAATTGTTTGTTGGATGTGGGATCGTCACTTGCTATTGATGGAGTTCTCCTATAATAACAGTTATCAGGAGACGATTCAGATGGCAACCTTTTAGGCCTTGTGTGGTAAGTTGTGTCGATCGCCAGTCTGTTTTACTGGCTCCGCGAGAGCAGGATTTTGGACCCCAGCTAGTCAAGAGACTTCGGAGAAGATCCAGTTGGTTCAGGGCAGGATGAGAGCAGCCCAGTGCAGACAGAAGTCTTATACCGACCGTCGTTGTCGGAGTCTTGAGTTCGCAGTGGGAGATCATGTATTCCTACAGATTTTTCCGATGAATGGCGTGTTGAGTTTTGGGAAGCTTAGTCCCAAATTGTTGGTCCTTTTGAGATCCTCGAGCAAGTTAGTACCGTTGCTTATCGTTGGCACTTCCGCCCAGATTTCTGAGTATTCACCCTGTATTCCTTGTGTTAATTTTTCGCAATTACCTTCATGATCCTTCTCACATGATTTAGCACCAGACCATTTAGCTTGGACGCGATTTTTCGTTCACCAGCAGCCGATAATTATAGTGGATCGGCAGGTGGAGAAATTTCGGTCAAGAGTCTTGCCATCTGTGGATATTCTTTGGCGTAGCCCTTCTAGTGAGGAGATCACTTGAGAGGCTGCGAACGAGATACAGAAGTTTTCCCTCATCTTTTCGAAGGTACGCGTAGATAAAATTTTAAATTCGGAGACCGAATTTCTTTAAGGGGGGAAGACTGTAACGCTTTAGAAATCGTTTAGGCAAATTTTCCATTAATAAGTAAAATAAGCTATGTTTTCCGTAAAAACCCTGAAGTGATTATTTTTCAGTTTAGACTTAACTGCACCTAGTTTAACTAGAAAATTGCTAGTTTGCAGTTTTTAGTTGTTACTTGAAAATTTTGGTTCACTTTAATATTTTTCCTTAATTAAAATATTATTATAAGATTTTAATTATGCACTTAATTAGTGGTAATTACAATTTTGATTGGGTTAATTATGCTAAAGGGAATCTATGTTAACTTAATCACAAGATTAAGCGCTAAACCATCCTTGCAAAATATCCTACAAATATCTAGATATTTGTTGAATTAAAGAAAACTTTAATTAGAAAAGAAAATATTAAGAGGTGGTATTGGATGGGAGGTGCATTAATGGGCATTAATTGAGATTTTTAGCTAGAAATTTCCACACAATTCCTTAACCTTCCTCTCTTTTTAGCCTTGGCCGAGCTCATCCCCCTTGCTGCCCTCTCTCTTCCCTTGCCCCATTTTCACTTCTTCAAGCTCAAATAAATCATCTAAAATCATCAAATAATCCCACAAACTCAAATATGAATCCCTACTCATTATTCTTCAACCCTAAACAAGCTTGGATCTTCATAAAAGTTAGCATTTTGAAGGATATCTTGGAATTCTTTTGCAAGTTTGTGGATCTTTTGTGAGGTATAAAAATCATAACCCTAACCTTAGTTGTTGTTTAAATACATTAAGCTAGCTTATTAGATGTTTAATATAGCTTTAATTAGCATGTTTAGAAAATTCAAGAAAAGTTATGAAAATCAAGTTAAGGTTTTGTTTGGTTGAAATGGTTAAGTGGGATGTTTAGACAAGGAAAAACTTAACCTAGATATGAATTTGTTAATTGTTATTTTCCTAATCGTCTAATTAAGCTTAAGTGCAAACTAAACTTTTACTAAATCTTATTTGGGTGAGATTAAATTCTAGTAAGGGTTTGAGTGGTTTAATCAAACTATTATGTGATGATTGTAGCTACTAGTTTTGGTTAAACTTTTAGACTTAAGCTAAAATGTTTAAAAGTTGCTTACTAGGTTTTCGGATAAATTAGACGTGGGTTTCTATTGACGTTGCGATATTATATATATTAGATTCCACGATATTTATTGTGTTGTGAACGCGCGATCGGTACGATCGGGATCTAGGCTTGGTGGTTGTGTCATCCTAGCTAGGGTTGTGCTGATATCGTGCGCGTTTTGTGCACTAAGTGCACAGTGTGTTTATCTTGTGGACGTTATCCTTGCGTTTCGTTGGCTTTGTATCGGCGCAGGATATTTAGTCTTATGCGTGTGTTTGTGAAATTTTAGGATCGCGAGCAGGGACTTCGGACGCTGCAAAGAAAGGGAAGCAGGTGGTCGGATTTATTTAGCTCGAGGTCATCGGTGGGTAGATTTAACATCTACAGGGGAATCGCCCGCATGGCGTTATGCGTCTGGGCTGGATTATATGACTTAATTATTAGTTACAAGTATTGCACATATAGAGATTGTGCATGAACTTCATTTCATATTATTACTTGTTGTGCTGGGACTTGTACCTATTGGACACTGCACTATTATTGACGGTTCATGTTGCACGAGCATAAATTGTATGCTACACCCACACCGTCGATAACTGCCATGACACGCACAACACCTATACATACGTGATATTGTATTGGTTAGGGACATTGAGACATGATCCTTATTTCCATTCTGCATATGAGATATAGCATACTTGTATACCTACATGGTTACACATATACCTGGAGGGTATTGCATCATTATTGACATGCACACACATATACCTTGCTATGCTACAGCTACACATATACCTGGAGGGTATTGCATCATTATTGACATGTATATACACATACCTTGCTATGCTACAGCTACACATATACCTGGAGGGTATTGCATCATAATTGACATGTATATACACATACCTGGACATAGCTACACCTATACGTAGAGGGTATTGCATCATTATTGGCATGTAGACACACATACCTGGACATAGCTACACCTATACCTAGAGGGTATTACATCATTATTGACAGGTATAGACACACATATCTGGACATAGCTACACCTATACCTAGAGGGTATTGCATCATTATTGACATGTAGACACACATACCTGGACATAGCTACACCTATTCCTAGAGGGTATTGCATCATTATTGACATGTATATACACATACCTGGACATAGCTACACATATACCTAGAGGGTATTACATCATTATTGACAAGTATATACACATATGAGATATAGTTATATGTAAATCTTGCATACATACTTACCTGTATACACATATTTTGCTATAGCTATATGTTCACCCTTATATGATACTGCGTTGGATTTTCGAGGAATTAGGAACCACATGATATATTTAATAACTTGTTACATTTAAATAGCGGTTTTCCTTTATATACTCATATTACTGTTTTATATTGCATATATTATAGTTTATGGATTTACGCATTGATATATGGATTTCATATGATATTTTCTGGATGTTTTACTCTTGAGAATATATATCAGTGGTATGGGACGCTGTTATATATGTATTTATATATCAGTGGTATAGGATGATGTTATATATGTACATATATATAATATATATCATCATAATGGTCTATGCAAGTATTCTTATTCTTTACTTTATGTGATTTATGAATTTGTGAACCAAGGGCCGATCCGGACTGACGGAGCCCGAGGTATTGATAAGGGCTAATCCGGACTGACGGAGCCCTATATAGATATTGATCTGGGCCGATCCGGACTAACGGAGCCCAAGGGCCGATCCGGACTGACGGAGCCCTGTATAGATATTGATTAGGGGCCGATACAGACTGACGGAGCCCATGAGCCGATCCGGACTGACGGAGCCCTATATAGATATTGATCAGGGGCCGATCCGGACTGATGGAGCCCAAGGGCCGATCCGGACTGACGGAGCCCTATATATGAGGATTTACGTGTCGATACTGGACACGAGTATTTTCATGATGTTTTCGAGTGTCGATATTGGACACTCAGATTCCATGATTTTGATGTGTCGTTAAGGGACACACATACACACATACACACACACAGGTATAGTTTTCATGATGTTTTCGGATGTCGATATTGGACACTCAGGTTCCATGAGATTTACAGGTTATGAGGGCCGATCTGAGAATTCGGTGCTTTTGGTATTGGGACTTAGATTGTCTTGATAGACACTAGTTTCTCCACGATGAGAATTCCGTGTTGATGATATGTTTTATCCCATACTCAGCATTTATTTGAAATGTATTGCTTCATTTATTAGTAGTACCTGATAAAATACCTTTCATGACTGTTGCATATACATATTACCATTTATTGCTATCAGCTTGCATGTGATAGATTATCGCAGTACGTGCATACCTGCGATTACCTGCATATGCTATTTACTATTCACGAGTTGGAAACTCACCCCCGTTGTGCCACAGTATTTGCAGGTGTCTCTCAGAGCAGTCGCGGCAGGGCTTTCATCTATCGTATTATCTTTTGCAGCGGATACCGCTACGGCTGACTGTGTGCAGTTTTGCTATAGATGGGTTTTGCGGTTATCCGATGATGCTCATTTGTATATTCGTTGTATCTAGTACTCTCCATCTACTACTTCATGTATTGACTTAGAGATGAGATGTGAGGACGATATTGTATATTATTTTGTGACTTGGGATGTGTTTTATGCTGTTGTCACTTTATATCGTCCATTTTCTTCGCTACGGCGTCGTATATCTGTTGTGGTAGTTGTTTCCGCCTTTGGGCGTGGATTTGCTCCCGTTGGAGATGCTTTACTTAAATTATTTGTTGTACCCGTTTTCGGGCCTAGTTTTTACAAAGGAGGTGCTGCCGAAATTTTAAAGAAAGTAAATTTGGACTTTAAAGATTTTTACTTGAGATTCCAAAAGTTTTAATAATGTTCTTATCACTTACTAGTTTTGATGGTTTAAATTGCTGGGTTTTCGGCTTACTTGAATTACGTTACGCCTGTAGACGTTACGTGTTTTAAGGGCCGTCACGTGCCAAATTTCGGGTCGTGACATCATCATGCATTTTTATATTTTGTTGAAAATATAAAATGAGGTGGAAAAAGGCGAGATGGCATGAAGCATGGTTTTGGCATTTATTGCAAATACTATTGAAATATAGTTGTGGTTTTTAAATAAAAAAGAAAAATACTTCATAGAAAAGAGCTTAGCCGTTCTTCTTTTTATGCTTCTTGATTTTTGCTTCTCCCTCTTCTTCTTGAGTTCACTCTCTTGTTCAAACCCTTATCATTTTCAAGTGTTGAAAACCAAAGTGATTTGAGATAGAAAACTACGGCTAAATATCACCACATCATCTAAGCAAACTAGATTAGCAAACTAGTTTGCTTCGTTTGCTTCTTTTTAAAGTAGGAGCTTGAATCAAGAACCTTCAGGTGGATCATTTAGGACCGAGGAGGCCGGCCATCAAGGTTGATCTAGAAGACCTCTAGAAGGTTAAAAAGATGAGTGAAGACCCGAAGGACACGTCTTGTTAGGTATAACACACATTCACAATAGTCAGACTCCTCTAGTTTGCTAGTTTCGACGTTTGGTTAGATTTTAGGATGTGTTTTCTAATGCCAAAGTTTTATAAGTCGAAGTTTTTCGTTCCGCAACGGCCGCGGTCAGCGGCCAAGATGCTAGGAATTCCAACATTGCAAGCCCTTGGATGGACTTTGAAATTCGTGCAAATCTTTTTTTTAAAAGCCCTTGCAGAGAAATTTTCTCTACAAGCCTTTATAATTTTTTTTTTCCCAGTTACAATCTCTGCAACTAGTTTTTCTTTGTTCTTTTCACGAGGGATGCATCTTTGTTTAACATAACTCATTGTGAGGTATAAGAAACCAGCGTCATTTTTTTTATAGCGTGAATCGATTATGATCGTTCTTTTATTTTTTTTTGTAATGAAAGAAGAAACTAGTATAAAAATTTTGTGATGGTTTTTTTAATAGATTTTTCCTTACAAAAGCCGCTGCCACATGGAGACCTAAAGGGATTTGCAAGCAATATGAGTGACAGAGATTAGATTTTTTAAAGGAAAAGAGACAACTAAAAAGCAGAGAGATAATTTTATATATAGGAGTCTAAAACAACCAAAATCACATTTAAAATAAAATTTTAAGAAATAAAAATTAAATTAATTATTTAAAAAAAGACCAGGCATACATGGAATAAAGTTTGGCAATATGAGAGCAGGGGAGGAAATTTTATTCCACATCAAAATCAAAAAACAAAAGAGGCGGAAACCTTCCAAGCTTTAGCCCCCACAATACTATCTTATCTTGCTAAACTACCTCAATGAGGACATTGAGAGCAAACAAAGCCGACATTAAAGAAGAACAAATCGACTGTCTGATTCCAGGTACATAAGTACATTGAAGGTTTTAGCCTTTGAAGTTATCCTTGGCTTCGCGAATGATGCCCAGGGCATGCGAATCGCTTGCAGTAGCTGGAATCTTCAGGTTTTGTCGGATTTCTGTACTTGATGTTCTCAGAAATGGATTGCATTTCTTCTCCCTCCTCAGAGTTGTCGGAATCTAAGAAACATCAAATCGATGGCAGCATTTTTATTTAGCACAAATAAAAATAAGCTAATTTGACCATATATATAAAGTAGGGTAAATTACACTAAAATACCCTTAACTATCATTTTTTCACTAAATTACCTTAAAGTATTTTTATAACAGTAAAATACATTAAGCATTGGTTTAAAGGGATTTTATTTCGCTAAAACACCCTCAAGATAGCACTTTAAGGTATTTTAATGCAATAAAAGTACTTCAAGGTATTTTAGTGAAAAACGCGATAGTTTTTAGTGCAACTTACCCTTCAAAAAATGCCACCCTCTAACTTCAAATCGGCACAGTATGCCCCTATTTAAGGACATTTTCAGTTTTGTAACTTCTTATTTTACAAACAGACATTCCCGAAAGAATTAAAAGTACACATGGAAAAGATAAAAAAAAAAAAAAAACATGAAAAACAAATGGACAACAAGATAGGGGGATAAATTGCATCTTCTTTCAATGGGGATATCCTGTTATATGGGCGAAAGTGAGGGATGTATCATGCAATTTAGCAGGGGAAAAAGAAGATCATTATGCAGTGATGTTCCTTCTAGCAAAAGAACTAATAATCATCCATGCAATTAAAAATTTAGAGCAATACTTTACCTAACCCACTTGAAATCATACCAAAATCTGCCCAAGAGGCAAAATGATAAGACCTACAACACCTAGGTTACATATGTGAAACAGATGGGCTCATGGTGTTCTCTTGGGTAGAGTTTGGTAGAAATTTGAATTGGGTAGGTTAAGCATCTTTCAAAAACTTATGTATCCTCATTCTTCATCAGAATAAAAAATTCAGAGGATTATGGTGCTTACCGTTGGCAACTTCTTATTGCGGAGATGAGCGACATGTGTTGCATACTCCCGGAGTTCTTTGTTATTGGGTTCTATGGACACCGCAAACTTTGCATTACTCTGTTAAAACAATGGATCATAATTCATCTGTCAGGATTTGGGAGGGAACAAACCAAAAGACCAATGGAATTTCAACTGGATTCTCTGTATAGCTTAGCTCAATGGGCAGAACTGAGTACCTCTGTGTATTCATGGCCACAATATACAACTGTCTCATCTGGCAAAGTCAAAATCTTCTGCAGTGACGAAAGCATCTGTCAAACAGAAAAAAGTAAAATGTTGTTAGCTATGTCCTATAACTTGGAATTTATGTTACTGGATTTCGCAAAGCAGCAAAAGCTGTCAACAGTCGATCATGATCACAACGGCCTCATTGATCATTTGCAACCACTTCAGTCGCAATGTGAATCCCAGGACACATACAGTCTAAACAGGCCTGGTATGAATATCTTGGATAGACATAACGCACAACAGATCATTTCTATAAGATATTCATCACCCATAAAATAACTTTCAAAATACCAATAGCAAAAAAATGGTACTAATTACTAAATAAGAAAGGAATGGGAAAAATAATCATACTAGTTAACTTCCAATTTTAAATATCAGTAATTTTTCGAAAATTAATAGGAATTATACCAATTCATTTTCAAAAGAATTCAAAATTTTAATTACGTGTCAATTAATGCTCAGATTTGATTTTAAATTATGGTTGATTAAAATATACGCAACTGTAATCCAGAATTAAATTGGATGTGGAGTCTAGGAGTTATAAAATTTAACCCTAGACATTTCCAAAACACACAAAAAAAAATAGAAAGAAGTAATAGGAGTATGAGATCCGAGGCTTAGACGGGGTTAGGACATACTGGGCTTCTCGCCTCATCGTCTTTGCAACCCTTAAGTTTCTTTTGGGTCCCGGACTTAAGGTGAGAGAATTCTTCTTTTTGTATACATACATCCTTGGGAGAGGGGAAGGGAGAGATTTCGACGATCATGGAGACATCGTCGGGGTTGATCGGCCTTGGTGGGCATGGCTGGAGCCTTTGGTAGGGTTGAGGATTTCGTTGGTTTGGGTGGAAGTGGGGAGAAGAATGCCGTAAAGGAGAACTAATGTTTAGGGTTTGGATTCGGGTTGGGTTTAATTTCTATTACCCGGACCCAATCCATCTTATAATACAAATTTCACATTGTTCAGTTGGGTTGCGAGTTGGATTCATATCCAAAATCCAACCCGACCCAATTTACTCGTCACTATAATTTAGATTTTGGGTTAGATTTATATCCAACCATATCCGACAGCATCTAGTTTAGAACTTAATGGAGAAGAAAACTGCAGAACCACCCCCATAAAATCTTTAATATTATTATATATCCCTTAAACTTGTATATTTTCTTAGCATATATTGATAGCAATATTCTCATGCACCTGAAATATTATTATTAACCCTCTTTAAACAACATGCCCTCTAAACCAATGACTTCTCAGGACTCAAAAAATATATCCGAATCAAAAAATATATCTAGCTCTTAAAGTTTCTTATAATTAATTTAAGGCCCCTAAAGTCATGGAGAATGGGTAGAAAAAAATATAAAAATTTGTAATTAAAGTATTAAGCCTTAAAAATATTTCTAAGCGAGTTTCAATTAAAGTTAGAGTTTACATTTGTTATAGTTATTTAAATGAGATATCATATGTTATTAATTTAGTGGTAAATGTTTTTTAGACGATTTTATTAGTGCTTAAGAAGAGGCGTTGGATTTATCAAAATCAACTTAGGAATTTCGCGACGATAAGTTTATGATGTCTTTTTGATAGTATATGGTTTCCTTATTATTAGTAATAGTATAGAAATTATTATTTACCGCTTGATTGATAACGTGTTATTTTTTCTATGCTTTATAATGCATGTTGTTGACATACTTTTATTTCATCATCATTATATGGAATTTTGACAAGCATGATTTTCATTTAGAGCTTTTGTGCTGCTTCAATGAATATAAATTAGTAAAATGATCATTTAACCTCCTTGATCGTAATGACTGCTGTTAGTGTTTATAATTTCAGGTATCTCCTTTGGAATGTTCAAATATGCAAATGCCGATGGTGGGATGATGGTGGCTAGCAAAAGGTTGCAGAATTCATCAATCTTACATATATCACATTCTTGCCCCCTAACTCTCCTCTCAACTTCTCTTGGTGTCTTTAGTTTTGCTTCTTTTATATTTTTTCCTATTTATACATTGCTATATGTAAAACTTGGGTTTGTATTATGGCATTTTATTTTTTTCTTAATGAAATCATGAGACGGGCTGTTTACAACTCAGCTTTCCCTAAAAATAAAATTTGATTTTCAAAGAGTTTAGGATGCATAAGACTTAGTGATGGACATATCATGGATTTATGCTTCGAGCACGTGGTTGGTTATTTTGAAGATTGAGTATATAATCTATTTTGAAAAGGTGGTCGTATATGTCTCATAGGTCAATATGAGTTGAAAATTTTAGTAGGTTATACCCTGACCAATAGTGTGGTCCTAGTTGAATTATAGGACACGCTGCGGATTATAACACGCGATTCTCCCTATCACGGGCTACCTACGGTGGTATTTTACCTATGTAAATCGTGCCAGACATGTTGGTCATACTCAGTTATAACCTTCACGTTTTACATGCATGAAAATATAATTTCATTAGCATTTTATTATTTTCTTGTACAGGATTAATATTATTTTCATGTGGTTTTCAAATGTAAGCTGGGAGAAAGATATCATTTACTTACTGAGAGCGTTTTCCTCACCCTATTAGTTAGTTGGACTTGAAGCTCGAGAGATCAGTAAGCTTAGAAGACTTGTGGAGTTTGTTTTACCTTTGACATCGTATTAGTCTTTAGTAGTTTGTAGTCTTTCATATCCAATTGCTATAAAACTTGTTTAAAATAAATGTTATTTTGAAGAGCTTATTGTAATTACGAGTATTTGGTGACTCAAGACTATTAGTAATATCATTTGAAATTTGGGAATTAATATTTTAGAGTTGTGAAGATCGTTTTATATGGTTAGGCCTTGCGGTCTCATTGTTGAGATCACGGCATATCATGCTCTATTGGTCGTATCTATGTGTGGAGTTGGTGTGTGAGAATACTGTGCGCATGTGCACATGCACAAATGTATAGTATCAGTACTATGAAATGGCTCCTTTAAAATAAGAATGGCAATGGAAATTGCCTTTATTGTTGTTACTTCAATGACTTAAAAAATAAGTGACTTTTAATCATATATAATCAATTCTTATAGGAGGACGGGCTATACTCTTAGCCCTGGTCTTCATCAAAGACTCATTAGGAGAGTTTAGAGCTGATACATTGCACATACTTGCACGTACTTACGAAGGTATTGCAACTTCTATAGCAAGCTAGGGTCCGCTTTTGGCTACATCAGCAACATATTTCATGCCAACAATTGAAGAAAATGGTGTCATGCAGATTGTAGATTGTGGTAAAGCACTAGATCTTTCAAGACTGGTGATGGTGAGTTGAAGAATTAATGCAAACAAGGATATGAAAAGCTACCAAACTTCAGCTTATGACTTTCAGTAGATGTATGACAAATAACTGCCAATCACTATTTAAAACAGAAATACCTGTTCAGGGGTTCCTTCGAAAAGTTTACCACAGGATAAGCTAAATAAGGTGTCCCCGGTAAATACAGTTCCGCTTCCTGGAAAGTAATAACTTACATGACCTGTTCAATGAACCATGGAAGAATTTGTGATCAATAGAGGATTTAGGGGGAAATGCATAAGCACTAGCATGCATATATTCTTTACTAAAGTAACCAAGTTACTAACAAACTAAGTTAACACACACAAAAAAAAAAAATTGGCAGAAATATGATTCCAGACTTCCAGTTCATATCCGGTGTGTTTTGAAATGATGACTTGATTACTAAAAATTAATAAATCCACTTCGTCCTGCATTCCAACTTTCCGAGAAAAAGCAAAGTGAGCCATGGTGCTCATTCTGAAGGTTGTACAAGCTAATACAACTTGTTTATACACAGGACACAGGACACGTTATTTTCTCTCTCCTTTGTTCTTTTTTCTCTTTTTCTTTTTCGCAAAGCTAGCACAACTTGTTTGTACTTTGTACACAGCCAGGGCAAGTTGTGTACATATTTTTATATATTCAAGAACCTGAGGTAATGAAAATAAATGTCTCTTTAAATACTCATGTAAAAAATTCTCATACTCCAAATTCTTGTTTGTTTATGTAAACGCCAAATTGTCATTGCAAACATCAACTCTCATCTATATTAAATATCTTGTCGTTCATGGTAACATTAATTATCATCAGAATCACAAAGCTTCTGAACAGTTAATTATAAGATGCAGGACAATACCTACATCTGAAAATTGGCTACAACAACACTCAGAGTAGCAGCAAATTAACAAAATTATTTCAATCTATGCCTAAAAGACCATGAGATGACTCTTAACTATTAAAATACTTCGCCTAATTACCAAAACGCTACTTAGGTAGAACACGACCTTATGGAGCATTTGAAGGTTAGATGTACAAGACCAAAAAGGCCGTTCATCATAATTTTGGTTACAATGACAACTTGGATTAACTTTCCAATTTACATAGAGGTAATGAGGGTGAAGAGTTGGTAGATTCGAATAAATAGAAAAGGAAATAGTAAGGAAAGGATCCGGAAGCTGCGGATGCCGCCACCGCCACCGCCGCCGCCACTTGAGGTTTAGACAGCGAGGGAAAAAATAAGGAGAGAACTTCTATATTAAGTGGATCATTAACTTTCAGGTCTCAACATTTCACATCTACAAATCATAAGATATATGAATGCGCTAGCTGTAATCAATTAAAAGAATGAATAATGACCTGCTGTATGACCAGGAGTTTCCATCACGCGCACCTGATGACCTGCAAACATCCATGTATCTCCATCATGGAGAGCTATGTCAAGCCCTGGTATTTTGCCCTTGTCCTGGCTCGAACCAATCACCTGTATTCGGTAAATTGAGGTAAGACGATAATATCATGATAAATTACACCTTAATGGATCTCAATGAAATTGTCATATTTTCTTTCTAGACAAAGCAGGTAAACTTATGTATATTGTATCATATATTTCCATATCAGCAAGGGAAAACAGCCCACTTACTGCTTAAATTATCCATGGATAAAAACCAGAAATGCTATGTTTGACTCTTTGTTCTCGTCAATCACTATACTCTCAAAACCATTGTGTTCATTCTTAATATTATTGTCTAGCAATTTCTGTAAGGTTGTCATCAGCCCTACACAAAAGACCGTATAATATTATTGATCTGTATGCATAACTTGATCTGTAGAGTTGTTATTAGCCCTGCCATATTACCATGATCAATACAGGTGGACCAAAATTTAATGACATAACTTGATAATTGATAAGCATGCATTTTGTATAGCCGCCCATCGATTCTATGTAAGGGTTCCCCATCAAAACAAAACCTTTTGGCCGGTTGTATTTGTTAGTGATGAAAATAAATCATTTCAACTTAACAGTTCTAGATCGAACACAGAAAATCAACCACGTGGGCAATCAGAAGGTAAATGTCTACCAATTCTGACAACTTATCCCTTTCAAAACTTGCTTTAATCTATCCTCAACAAATTTTAGAAATGTTCACACAAAAAAGGGTTTTTTCTATATATCACCCCCAAAACTTGCCTAATTCTAAATATCCCCCCAAAACTTCATATTTCCATATATTTCCCCCAAAACTATAATGTTCTCCAAAAAAAACACCCCTTTAGCCATTTAATCATTTTTTAAAACTAAACTTGGTTAACTTGACTCTTTCTCTTCTCCCTTTCCCCTTTTAAGCCATAAACTTAACAAATATCATCTCTATCTCATTCCTTCTAATCCTATGAAATTGTTGATTGTTTGGAGGAGTTTAGAGGAATCGATGAGGTGTTTTTTTTTGATGAATTTGAAGAATTGATTATGACTATTGTAAAATTAAAAGGTTTATGTAGTGAGAGATAGTTGAAGAAGCCATAAATAGCTTAGGGTTGTCGGAATTGATAAAAATGAAGTTTTAATGGAGAAATTGTTGGGTTCATGAGATTAAAAGAGAATGAAGATGGGATTGTTAGGTTCATAAGATTAGAAAGAAATAGGTTGAGATAATATTTGTTAGGTTTATGGATTTAAAAGGGGAAGGGGGAAGAGAAAGAGTCAAGTTAACCCAATTTTAGTGTTAAAAAATTGATTGAAATCGTTAAATGAGTGTTTTTTTTAGAATGTCATAGTTTTGGGGGAGATATATAGAAATATGAAGTTTTGGGGGTGATATTTAGAATTAGGTAAGTTTTGGGGGTGATATATAGAAATAACCCAAAAAAAACACTTGACGGCACAAATATTAATGCAAGCTCTATATTTGATGTAGTCATTAAAATACAAGGAAAAATGATATACCCCCTGAGCAAAATCCTATTACACGACTGCAAATAATATATAAAAGTCTGTTAAAGCAATTCTTCTTAGAGAATACAAAGGAAAAAATAAGCCTCGACTTATTTTTCAGGGAAATCAAATACTCATACCTTTGCGCCATACCTTTCTTTTAGCTCCATATTCCCGCCAGTGTGATCATAATGGTGGTGGGTATTAAGAATGTATGTCAAATTCTGATTCCTTCTTTTCAGTGCATTTATAACAGGTAAAGCTTCCGAAGGATCAACAACTCCAACAGTGCCCGTGTCCGCATCATGTAAAAGGTATGCATAATTATCCCGGAGACATGGCACCTGAAAATTATGCAAGAACCTATAAAGTATGTGCCAAGACAGAACAAGCACAGTGTGTTATTTGCCCATACGCAAGGTAAACATCTGACGTCAAGCTTCTTGAAATGTGCCATTTACTGAAGCGCATTAAACTCAGAAACAACAAGAGAACAGGAACTACATATACTACATACAAGTAATGACGTAAAGCATGTATTCATTCTCCTTTTGTTGGCCAAGGAATACTGTATAAACAGATTATGCGTTCATAATCGGATTATGCATGATTACAAAACTTAATTTTTAATATGTAAATATAATCTGTTTACAAAATCAAAAGGAAAAAAGAAGAGGAGAGAAATGATATAAGAAAAGTTGTCAACGAGGAGAACAAAGAAAAAACTAGGAGATTATTATCCGCCCATCATGTTTTCAATATCAGGTGAGTTATGCACATCGTATATCACATGGCCTCTTACCTGCATAGTTTGCATATGTCAATTATGCATTCATTTAACCTTTTATACTATTTGAGCGGTTTCGAGCCGTAAACATTTGAGTGTAGATTAATTGGCCTTTGAAACCTTGTTTTAGTCTTTTTCAACGCTAGATATAAGAACAGATATACGGGGGCTTCAAAAATACAAAAAACGCTTACCAATTCAATTTGCAATGAGGAGGCCATGAATGCAACATTGCACAGAAGATGGGTGACGCCAAAGGAATACCCTGCTCCGAGCACAGTTCTGACAGGTCTTGAGACGATGGTTCCAAATCCGTACAACAAATGCTTTCCTCCTAGCAAGCGTATCCTAACGTTTTGCCACAGAGAAGGCTGCATCTTTACCTAAATAAAGGAACCTGCTATCATCAAAATAGAATAATATCACACGGTAAATAAGACACCTAAAAACACATTTTCATCCCTAGATGTATGAACTCTACTTTAAAAAGGCGATAATCAATTTTAACATCGGTTTTGGTTAATCATGATTATATTTCACCAAGCAGTTTTTTTTTATCTTGATGCGATGATGTTTGGATAACTTTGTTTTTTAACATATTCATACATATTAGAACAACAGATAACAAGCAAAGGCTGGCATAAATTTGATATTTTCCAAATCTAGTAAATCTAATCAATACGTCTAATAATTGACAAACTAAAGACAATTGCACATTTATTCCAGCACAAGAGATCAACTCAGATAAATTTCCAATACCACAACAATCCACTAATGCCCAAGATCAAGCGTAAAACTTGGGGTAAGATACCGAACCCAAGATGAAATCAAAGACAACAGGATACCTGATCGCAATCAAAACACATTCCGCATGGCATCAATCGCCATGGATCGATGATCATCGGATTCGAAATCGAACATGATCGAACATCGATAGCATCAATTTACACAGCAATTGAAAAGAAAAGGATTGAGGAAATTGGGGAGATAGGAGAGAGAGAATCAAACCCTAGAAGTGCAGGGGAGAGAGACCATCAAAGATGAGAGCTTTGGGTGCATTTTTTAACGTGGTGTTGGGACCGGGGAGAGAGAACTCCACCCAAACAAAAACAAAGAAGGAGACGAAGCTGCCTCCTTTTGCCTACCCCATTTATTCATCCCCCATTTCACTTTTCTCTTTCCCCCCCTTTTTCCATTATGAGTTTTTTTACACCCCCTAAATTTATTTCACATTGCATACACCTCATAAATTCTACCAAAGGGTTATTTACCATAGACCAGAATGTGGTTTTACCCTGAGTAACCACCCCCCTAGTGTTCGTCACAACAACCCACTATACAACATAGCCAGCGGACACATGGGTTTAACTGCAAAATAGCCGGCGGCCCCGCTGGTCCATATGAGAGGCCACTGCAGTTTGGATCTAAGGGTACCAGCAGGCCCTGTTTCCTCAAATTTTATTTAGCACCGCTAAACATTTTAAGAATTTTTAAGAGAGCACCATTGAATCTTAAGAGCCTCCCCATTGAATCCCTTGAAGGATAATTTGTCAAGAAAACGGATGGCATATTTGCCTAAAACTATCATATTCGATTTATTCTAGGGCGATTTTGTTTAGGTTGGGTGTGAAGTGCACTCACATTCTGCTATTTAGATGGGTCCTGCTTTTTAAGTCAGGACGGGACAATAAACTTCACAACCACATTAACCTCTATGGTTTATCCGTGCCTTAAACAAGTTAATGAAACCAGAATATTCCAAACAACAAGTCAGTCGAATGAGAGTTCATGGCATTTTTAAAGTTCAATGGTACTGTTGCAAAACTCTATAAGTTCCGTGGTGCTTCATAATTAACCTGTGTCATACATTTTTCATTTAAATCCTATAAAGATTTAGATTTTTCTTGGAAATTTGATCGAACTGTTTCATATGTGCTTCAATTGACTTTTGAACATGCTGGATAGATGAAGAGACATCTAAGTTAAAATAAATATGAAAAAAATTGTCAGCATTGAGTTTAGACTTGTTAGGACAGCAAAGACATTCAAAAAGATAAAAGTCTAACCCTTTATCTATACAATGTCAAAAAAGAAGGTAAGAAGGAAGAATCGTTCACTTTCCTTTAGTCACAGTCTTTCTAAATTAAATAATATTAGTTTTTCAAATAGATGCCAATCGTCATTGACTTCACTTTGTGCTAGATTCTTTACATAAATGGTTGATGGATTAGTTTTTTAATTTTGTTTACTTTTGTCATGTAAACCCTAACTCAGGCTACAACACACACGCGCACACACATCACACATGCACCTGGAAGACCCATGAATTTACTCGAAAACGTTAATCTGTGACCACTTCCCTTCGAACCCCGCATTTCCCAAAAAAGAGGAAATGCCCATACCAACTAAGCTATAGCTCCCTGATGGTTGATGGATTAGATACACCTCTATTTTTCAAACCAAAATAAATTATACACCATTTTGTACACTTTTCTCGGTTTTGGGCATTTTACCATTTTACGCAACAATACTGAACAGAAAATATTGTTAAAAGAAACAAAGATAAAAAAGTTAACAACCCATTGATCTCATTCAGTAATTTTCTTATAACGCCAGTTGCAATTTTCATTTCTTTTCTTTTTTCTGTAAATAAATACAGGAAACATCTACAACAAAAGCAAAAACAGGTACAATTCAACCACTCACCCCTCACCAATTTTCACAACAAAAATAGTGAAAAATATACATTCTTGAGTTCATCATTTCCGACAAAGCCGATCTCTTCTGCTCCCGCCTCCTCCTCCGCCCAATGCAACCGCGGCAGACTCCACATGCGCCAGCAGATATTCATATATCTTTTTCCTCACACGGCTTACTGTTTCATCGCTCTCGTCTTTCTTCAAAACTTCATCCAACCATTCGTTCACGTTCTTGAGCTGGGACATCATCGCTACTGCCTTCTCCCTATCCTGTGGCCCGGTGGCCGCCACGTCAGCATCCAAGAACCGCTCCACGAATTTCAAGAACCACTGTCCCGATTCCTCCTTTAGAGTCCTCGTGAGTCCGGCCGCCTCCTCCATCCCTCCCCCTTGCTCCCACTCTCGAGGCGGGGTCAGTGACGGCACCGGTGGGGCCCGTGGTTTTGCACGTGCTGGTGATGCGGAGGGGGGTTGCGCCTTTGGAGATTTGGATTTGGGACTGCCGAGTACGACTGCAAGAGGATCGTTGGGGGCTTTGTGGGTGTAGAGGGAGAAGGGGGAGAGATCAGTGGCAAGGGCCGCGTTGACCCACGAAGTGGCATGCTTTCGGGTCTCCAATGAGAGTTTGAGGGATTCTTCTGAGGTCATGGTGGGGTGTTCGGGTGAGGAGGACCGCACGAAGGAGTTGGAGAGCACAGTGGAATGGACGAGGGTGGCATGCAACTTAAGGAATTGCTCTACTGTGTGATGAGGGGTGTCCTCGTCAGCTGCAGAACTCAACTCCGCATACATGCTGCATCAAGAAAGTATTGTGTCATATCGTTGTATGGTGTAGCAATAAAGTAGTTGTCGGGTTGGGTGAATTTGTTGTCTACATGGTAACGGAGAGTTGTTCATGGTTTCAAATCTCGGCTGATACATATCCGATATGGCCGCCGATACCGATCTCAAAAAAATGATTGTTCGAGCTTTGATACCGAGTTCAGATACGAGTAGTGATACCGAGATTTTAAACCAGGGAATGGGTTCACCAATTTTTATTGGGGTTGTAGTAATAATTTTATTACCATGCTAGTAATTAATAGGTTAAGAGGTTTATTCATGGGTTATTGGCTTATTTGAAATCGGTTAACTATAAATTATCAAAAAATTTATAGCTATCCTTGCAACATATTTAAATATAATATGCAAGACACAATTAATTTCTACACAAATATGTCAAATTGTTTATAGTAATCTTTACTGACATATAAAAAAATTACTATCTTTACTGACACAATTAATTTCTAAACAAATATGAGTTGTATGTCAGAGGAAAGAGGGACATTAACACAAAAAAAGAAAGAAAAAACAGAACCAAATTCTTATGGCTTACCCGCAAAAGCATGATATGGTCGATAATCACAGTAGCCAAGTTTTTACAGTTTTGATATGAACGTTATACGATGAAAAGATCCGATTTCACCTTTAAAAAACTCCTAGCATTATCTAAGGGCATGAAACCAAGGCATGACGTAATTCACGCAGTCAATTTCAAAACCAAGCATGGCAGTTACAACCAACTTTGTTAATCTAACATTTATAGAACCTGTCCCCTTTTCACTTCATAGAGAGTACAGAGGTGGTTATTGATTTGTTAGTCGACATTAACACGATTGCTCGCCATTAAATATTCATGTTGATTCTTTAACCTGAGAGTGCCATGTTAAGTTAAGACAGTTGTAAGCCAGCAAACTTGTCATATATGTTCACCTACAATCTTATACAAGGCTACAGTCCCTATGAGAGAATCAAAACCGACAGCTTGTTATTCATTCACTTAAGCTTGTTCCAGCGTCGTACAGATTCCGACTCTCACAAACATCACATTTTGCGAAGGCAGCATCATACGAAGTCTAGCGATCATACTTAAAGTTTGACGTGGCTAACCGAAAAAACAACGATAGTTAAGGGTAGCTTAATGTAATCTAGCCTAGAAACTATGATATGAAAGATCCTAATATTTGGTTGAAACTTAGATGTCATTCTGATATCAAAAACAAAAATGAAAAACATTAATATGCAAATTTAAGACGAGAAATTACCTTAAGCACCTAACCAAGCTCTCTGCAGCAGAGGCTTCCAGAATGGCATCTATAGCAGCTTGTTGTGCTGCATCCCTATACTTCATAACTTCCTATAACAAAAAAGACGGTCACTTGGTCAAACATAGAAACAAACCATTCGAATCTAATAAATACAATCCTGCTTTCGAATATCAAAAAATCACCGAAAGAAGTAAACTTGCAAATTGAGTCATATAGTAATTGTAAGTGCATATTTAAAGTTAAACTAAGCTACTATACCCGAAATCTGAAGTCGTTGGGTTGCGGGCTAGCAATGTAATAAGTAGCTAACGTTACACTTAAAATTCCCAATGGCATGGGCTAGGCAATGTGGAAAGGTCTGAACTAGGCATAACAAATGTGTGTCTGCGTTGTTGTTGTTGTTGTTGGGAGAGTTGCATAAAAAAAAACCAATCAAATTTTTTGGTTTTCTCCACCTTTTCATTCAAAGGTGTTTGATGCAAATTCTAAAGTTTAATGGTGTTATATAAGAGCGTAACAAAGTTCGATAGTGTTATATAATTTACCCTATATTTTTAAATTGAACTTGTTATAAGGTTTATAATTTTGAACTATGAGACCGTGACTTCTTGAACTTTGTGTACTGATGCCATATCAAGAACTTTAACTGAAAGGTTAAGCTATTTGGTCGTAGGGTAAAAGCGTATATCAAGCTAACATAACACCGAGTGAAGCACTCAAGCAAAAGAAGAAGTGGTCTTGATTATTAAAAAAACACACATAACGACACAATGTATGAAATTTATGCATCATACCTTTCCAAGTTTTGCAAGAGGTGACGGAAGCGATGCCCAAGAAACACTACCATCTGTCAATCTTCTCCTGGTGCTAGGAGAAATCTTTCCTAGGTTGCCAGGACTTAAGCTGCTGGGGATGCCTGTTGTCTTCTTCACAACAGGAGGCCGAGGCTTTTTTAACTTATCGGGGCTTTCAACAGCTGAAGGTGCGTTTCCTTTCTTAGGGAAATTGAGAATCTTGTTTCCCTCTTTTGGTGAAATCTTCTCACTTATCGGTGGTTTTCTACCAGGGACCTGCCGGTTGATGATTGAGATAGAATAGCACCAAGATTATTATCATTAAAGACTACATTTAAGTGAAAAAATAACATCTAAATTGAGAATTATATATAAACTCTAACAACCTTAAATCTACTCTTAAAATCCTGCCACAACACAAACTCTGAAGTTATTGTGAGCATTTGATAAAAGTAAATTCTAACACCTCCCTTCAGGTTGAGCGACGTTTTTGGGCTGAAACCTGACCTTTTTTCCAGTATTTTGTTTAATCCATTATTTAAATGTGCGTTCGGTGAACCTCAAAGTCCTCGAGTCACGGCGAGGGTTGAGATATATATTTATATTCAAACACATGCAAACTTTGAGGGTGCATAATTATAATTTCACGTTTTAGGCCTATTTTTTTCTATTGCTTGGGAAAAAACTCACAGCGGTAGACTGAGCCTCAGATTTCACCTTGAGCTTGCCTTCCCTTGAACTAATTTTCCTACCACCCTTTACCGGCATGCTCCCTTCCCAACTCTTTCTTAAAGCTTTCGGCCCGAAATCCACACCCGAAACCAAATTCCTTATTGAATTTCCCGTAGAAGAATTTCTTCCAGCTGTATTTGCCTTCAAAACAGGAGACGCTCTCTCCAATGAGCTCATCCTCGAATAAGACGGGGCCTTATCCACCCCTCTAGTAACCTTTTCTTGCTGCCTTATTCCACTGGAGAATTTCTCAAACGAGTCGGGCAATGAATAACAACTCTTTGGTGGTGACGACGACGATAGGACCACTTTTGAGCTCATCAATCTTGTTCTCACACCAACCACTTCCTTCTTGTCGATCATATTGGTGAAAGAGCTTGACTTTGTAAGAAAGCCCTTTTTCGTAGAAACACACATCTTCGTTAAATTGATCCTCTCTTTTGTTGAAGAGAGGTTAAGGCTATCCTTATCCTTCTTCTTCGTATTAAGGAAACCCAGTGATTTAGTGGTGACGAGGTCCTCAGGGTTTCCAACGCATGGGTGACGCCCGGGGATTGGCCGGACCCCACGGAGAATGGGGACAGGTGTTGCCGCTTGGAGGCGGTCGACATAAAAGTATTGGCCGAGTTGAATCTTATCACTCAAGATTAGGTCATTGTGCTCATTGGGTAAAGATACGTAAGTAGCATGGGATGAATCCGAGACTTTGAGGTAGAAGCCTTTGTTAGAGAAGAGCTCACCACCTGATAGAGCGGGAACGATGCTGACGACTTGGAGGAGAGAGGAGCGGTACTCGCCAGAAACTTTGATGTCGGTGTTCATGTGCTGGATGAGCTTGACGAGGACACCCGGGACCAACGAAGCCATTTCGTCGAAGATCTGAAGATCATTACTCTATGACAAGATATTCAACTTTAGAATCACAGCATAAGGAGTCGTAACATTTGGTTAAATGCCTACTGCAAGTGAAAGTTTTGAGGTAATTTAGAGTCGGGTAATGCCTGCTGCAAGAAGGAATTCCTGACTAAAGAAAAATGAAAAGGAAATTACTTGAGGACAAACTAAAATAGATGAAATTAGTAAATCTAATTGTTTACATGATCATGAAAGATAAGTACCTGCTGAAATATATGGGACGAATGTCAGTTATCTAACGTTTTCGTAGTATGGCTAGACACCAAAAGGAGTGGACAAGCAAATATGATTGCAGTATCTTTCAACGATGTGTACAAAGATGCCGATTCTCAAAAAATATCCAGATGTGGAATATCATTTATTGTCTAATATTATTCCAAATATATAGATGCAGCAAAATCTTATAAATAGATATCGTGTCAGAAATACTCAAAATCCTAGATTGATAAATGTAATTGAGAATTTACTTGTATATTCACCTGGATAAGCAATGACAAGATGATGCTAGAGAAATTCGATAAAATCGGCATTTATATCGATCCAAAGGTTTGAAGAGTAATTATGAAGTTAAAAAAAAATAAGAAAAGTAAATTGGTGTACTGTCGAATGCGCAATTAAACTCCAATATAATTCACGTAAATTGGAAAATGAAAATTAATTCCCTGCATTGCCCTATTCGAAATGAACAATATATTCAAGCTAACAGATAAAAGGTTTCCATCTTTTACAGCAAAGAATTGATATTTGGGAGTTTCAAAATTTTCAGTAAAAGCGATGATCAAAACACCACATGATATGGAAAAATCTCATAAAGTTAACTCTATTAAAAAGGCACAGTTAGATAATTGGATTATTTTATTGAGAGACCATGTGGCCCTAGAACATGTCCCAATTTTAAGTAGAGAAGGAAAACACATTCAATAGGCTGCAACAAAAAGTTGGTAAAAAAATATGAGTCGGTAAATTCTAAATCAAATTGTTAAATTTCAAAGACCATGTAAGAAATTTTTTAATTCCTTAGCTCTGAGGGATCATTCAAATCATTAGATACAAGCTAGAATTTTCATTGAAGCAAGCAAATAAATTAAATTTGAATTGAAACAATCAAACTGCTTACCACAGACCCATATGACATTAGACTGAGATTTCAAGTTTCCACAGCAACGAAAATCAACAACTTTACCTTTCTCAAATGTCAAATTATTAAAAGTTCCATCTTGGGCTACGATTTTGACGTATTAGATAAAACAACACGTTTTCTGATGGAAAAAATCCAATCCTTGATCAGCCCAGATAAGAATTGCATCATTTTCATCAAACCCATATTTTAAAAAAATTGATAAGAATGGTAAAAAAACAATCTTTAATGGTTAAAAGTGGGAAGAAAAAGCATGCAAGCAATCAGAGAGAAACTAACCTTGTGAAATTATCAAGAGAAAGTGCCTTTGTTCAGCATAGAGAGAGAATTGATGCTAAATTTGTTCTCTCTCTCTCTCTCTCTAGAATGAAGAAGATAATAGAAAGCGTGTTTCTTTTAAGAGAGAAACAAATTAGAGCAGAGACAATAGAAGAGAATAAAAGAAGAACAGGATGGAGATGAATAAAGACATAATTACCCTTTTTCAGAGGGGGTTTTCAGCAAATGTTGTTGGTATTATGTCTGTCATGGTCAAAACCAGCACGTGCTTTGCACGTGAAAAAGAAAACTTTTTATCTAGATTCAAGAATCACCCATCTACTTATGTACTGACTTTAATTGTTATACATTGTCTAAAACAATTAATTTTTCGGGTGAATTGTCAAAGCCTGCATCCATGTTTTCCCGCCGACAAAAACACTTTGTCCCTGAGCCTCAAAAACTCCTTGAATCAGTTGTCAAAAAAACACATGTCTGCGATATCTGTATAGTTGTCTGCCATGTCTAATTTTTATGCGATATGTATACATTTGTTTGCAATAATTATACGGATGTCTGTGATATATACGAGTTAATTAGATATAGCAGGCAGTTATATAGATATTGCATGAAAAATTTCCAGCAGGCTTGCGTTTTGGGTCCAGCACCGGGAAAACTTGTCAGGGTTTTTCTCTCTCACAATTTACCCTTGTTTTTTTTTCTTTACAGGAGCAATGCATATCTAGCCAATCTTATTGGCTTTCACTCTGATGCTCCCAAATTAAGAGTAACACAAATTTTAAGAAAATGGTTTTAAATCTACTGACTAATCACATTCCTATATCATCTTTCCATTCCCAACCCTCAATAACTTTTGGTGCAATATTTAAGTAATCAATAAATTTTCATACAACGCTCTCTTCTTTATATTTGTCCCGACATTCAGAAATACCCACCAGATCATTTAAGAGTCAGGATATTATAGAAAATTAACCAATGACTAATACTCCAAAATTAAAAAGATGAAATAATTTTGAGATAAACTAAAAAGAAAATTAGTATCTATAATTTGGGACGGAGGGAGTATATTTATTTTAATATCGTAAATTATAAAAAAAAATAACAAAAAAAAAGAAGTTTATGGAATCTTATATAAAAAGAAAATTTATGGCGGTCTCAGAAAACTTTAACACCACATGTGTTTATATCCAAGACAGCAGTTGTAAGTAGTCATTTTGAAAGGGAGGGGGGGATAGGATTGCTTTTCTAAAAACATTTTTTTGGTCTTATGTGTGTCTCCATCAGCATACTTTTAGTTACTAAAGAGGTAAATTAATTATAAAGGGTGGGGATGGCAACATATGAGTCCCTTTCCTTCCAATTCTTTTATATTAATAAAATTTATCTTTTATTGCATGTTGGTGGGGGATGTCGGCAGTCATTTTCGAGGCATCCATGCAGGCCAATTTTCATAACACTTTTCCGTACACGGAAATGTTGATGGACGCCGCGTGTGCGTGGCATGAACTGTGTCATGGGCCCCACAAAACTGCTCAGAAAATGTTTGGAAAAACCAATATGGTTGCATTGCACCTAGCATACAAATGTCAACTCGGGTTCAGACAAGATCAATTCTATATTTAAACCAATAATTCGATGGATAAAATGTTTTGATTCGAATGATCTAATAGCAGTTATGTAAACATAATTCGATAAAACTGCGCTCTGTGTGTCCATATCAATTTGCATGTTGTATAATGAAGAATGTTAAAATAACTTCATGTTTATACTTGATACAATTTCAGGTGTAAATTACCAGAACTAATCCTGCACATCTTGAAAAGAAAATTTTCTGCTGTTCAAGAAATTTCAAGGGAGTAATATAAATCTTTACATTTCTATCTCTTTTTACCCCCTAAAATTAGTTTATTTCTTAACTAATGTGCAACAGATCAAATGAACAAGTGAATTGGGAAAAAGAAAGAAAGGAGTATATATGTGATTTATACCCATTGATTTATATTAAAAATTGACACTCACACACAAAAAAGGTACAAGCGGTGGGTGAGACCATCTAGAATTAATGTTATTAGATGGGTGCCAGGTGGGAAAAGCTGCACGAAAGCTTCATGCATGTTCTAATTATGTAAGATTTCTTTTTTTATGAAATTTCAGTAAGGTTTTTAAGTATAGTATATCGGAATTATACCGGCGATATTTTGACAAAATGCACCAGTATACCATGAAAGCATACCATCAAGTATCCCAATACCATTAATAATATTGGCCGATATTTAATTTAATCAGTTCTAACTTTTTTTCTCTTTTTAAGATATTCCTGACATTAATTCTCCGCAACTGTCATGTTCACAAGCCCTCATCCATCAACTTTGAGCATGTGATGTACAAATCTTTGCAAATCCGATGGAAATATTTCTGGCATACACATGGGACATCATTAATGATCACAATGTACTGAATTTTTCTAATTCGTACAAGGCATAATCAGGAACGATCCGCTTGGCCCCATCTTGTTTTTAAAAATAAACACCCTGTATATATATAGATATAAATATCCTATATATGTATATATATTGATGTGTACATATATCATTACATAGATATAAATAAGAACAAGAAAATGAGCGTGGCTTACTGGTCTCATGTGCTAAGTGTGGGTTCAACTTCCCCTTGAGACATAATTTTTTTTGGAATTAAATTATTCGCACGCCATTCAAAACTCCATCACAATATAATTTCCTCTTACCCAGCCCTCTTATTTTAACTTCATCAAAAATGTAGATAGATAATATATAGTTGTTTTTCCCAGTTCTATTTTTACAAATTTGTCGAATATGTTTTGAAGGCTATTTAAGTGCTCTAGCACTGCTTCCTAAAAGCAGCGTGTCTACCGATTTCACCATAGCGGCTTACTTCGTATGGAAAAACCATATGCTTGCTATTACTAAAAAAATCCGGCTCAGGGATTATCGCCCCCAAACTCCATGTTTGGACACGAGGCCTTTACAACGATAGCAATTCTAACCTCAATGATAAAGTCTTAGATCCGCCACAGGACATAATGAGCCTAACTATAACATGCAAATATAAAAGGGGACCATCATGTGCCTAAATAAATATTTCAGTAGGCAGATTAATTTTTCTTTTTTCTGTTATACACTTTATTTGCCGATTATAAATTGAACATAAATTACTCAATATTAGGAGAAAAAGGGGATGAACCCTGATTTTAGAAGTTAACAAACACACCAAATTTAATATTTAAGAAAATTGTAAGTTAATTAATCTCTTAGAATTTACAATTGCCAAATAATATTGGCTAAATTTCTATCCATTACTGTATCTCAAGAAGTAACAAAAATCATGGAATACTAAATAGAGATCATTTACTTAATAACAAATATATAATTAGAAAAAATATATATATTATACAGAATTACTGGCTCCTTTGGTTCACAGCGGCAGTATATTTGAACTTAAGGTAAGCTTTGATGAATGATTCAAGCTCACCATCCATTACAGAAGCTATATCGGAAGTCTCGCACCCTGTCCGCAAATCCTTCACGAGCTTGTACGGATGAAACATGTAGTTGCGTATCTGCTGACCCCATTCGGCCTTTACTGCGTCTTCTCGTATCTGTTTTATTTCGGAAGCTCGTTGCTCTTCAGCTATCACGAGCAGTTTCGCTTTTAGCCAAATTAAGGCTTTGATCCTGTTAGTGAGCTGTGATCTCTCCTCTGAATATAGTAAGAATGGCCCGGGGAAAAAACACGGATTTGTTAGACATTAATATCGTCTATTAGAGACTTCAAATATGTGATGTAGCTTACCATTCAAAACTCGACCCAGACGATAGCAAAAAGTTTCAAACGATTTTTAAGTGTACCAGAAATAGTAAAGATAATAAAATAATTTCATCTCTAGGTTTAGAACTAGCAATGATTTTATTTTCTCTTCCAAAATTTCCCCCAAAAGAATAAACCAGTGGGGAAACACGTAAGCCATTGGGTGAAACATACCCGTGCAACGAACTGCAATGCCAGTGGGGATATGAACTATCCGAACAGCCGTTTCGACCTTGTTGACATTCTGCCCCCCTTTACCCCCTGCTCTTGAATAAGTTATCTCCAGACCATCTTCAGGTATTTCGACGTCCAGAGAATCTTCTGGAAGAAGTGGCATTACCTCGACACCAGAAAAGCTCGTCTATAATTGACAATAGACAAGTTTAAACATTCATGTTTTCTTTTGATAAAACAATACTAATAGGTTAACTGCTATATAAGAACTTGGAATTAGGTAATGAATTCATAAAATGAAGGAGGTAAGATATAGTAGCCTCTTTTATTGCACAATATAAGGCTAGTTATTCTAGATTGGAAATCGGCGGCCTTTAGTAATATGCAAGACTTATGAGAATTGTGACAAGAACACAAATTTGAAACATGTAAACAACAAAGGGGAGAAAAGGCCGCCTTATTTGGTTAGGGTTGGGCACGTCCCGCATGGGACCGATCTTATAATTCAAAAATATGATATAGCTATTCTTTCAGTGGACCACTGACCAACCATTCACAAAAATTATGGTTGGGTGGCTGGGTCCTTTTCTTTTCATTAAAGGTGTTTGTTTTTTCAAGTAATAAAAAGAGTGTTGATTATTACTCCAACATGGTTCAATATATGATTTGCAATTTGTTTAATCTGCATGGCGCACACACACAAGGTGAAGTTGGATTCGAAGCTAAGCAAGGACAGTTTGACCCAATGAATACATGCCGATAAATACAATATTTTTTCTATTAAGCTGTACACGCCCCCCCCCCCACCCACCCACCCACCAAATTCTATGTCTGGTGTAAGAAGCCAGCCAACAATTTTTATAATTATATATTACTGTAATAAACTGTATGTGATCTGGTCTCTTATTAGGCTGCAAGAGGAACAAGTGATAAAAAAATGAAACTAATAACATAGAATGTCAATCAAAGAGAAAAGAGGAATTTTGACATGTAACCTGGCGAAGACCTTTAGAATTGAACGGGGATTGGCGGACAATGCGATGAGTTCCTTTCTCCCCTGAGAGATACCCATAAGCGAAACACCCTTCGAGTTCAATTGTAGCTGATTTTATTCCAGCCTCTTCTCCCATAGATTTCTCAACAACTTTTGTCTTGTAACGTTGCTTCTCCCGCCATTGTACTTACATTCGGAGAAGCATGTCAGCCCAATCCTGCACTGAAGATAAAAGCAAAGAGTAAACAAGGTTGCCAGGAAATTTTGTGAAAAGTTGTGTTATAATAGTTGATGCAGCATTTAATACCAAAATGGTGACATTTGAATTAAGTGTTAAACTGTTAACAATATACTATTTTGGTTAATAATATTATTTGTGTTAGGTACCCCAACGGTATATATTACATACATGCATGTAGTTTTAGTTAATATCATTTCTTATCGTGCTCAATGATCAGATGATATTGTTAGAAATTTCTGCATCTTTTACATTTTTTCCCATTTTCATCATAATTTTTTCCGTTGAAACTTTAATAATCATATCGCAATTTTGTTTAGGGAATATAAGTGTTCTATATTTCTCTTTAGAGAAAAGGTTGATATTTTCTAATTTATATCAGTTTCTGCAATTCTATTTATTTTATAGTCTACTTTCTTTATATTCTCTAGCTAATCAGTAATTTGAATACTTCGTATAATATTAATAATGCGTTATTTCTAATGGCATTTCAATTCATATATAATTCTGGACGTGAATCCATATATAGACATAAAACTAAAATAAAAACTACGGAATCCATGTAAAATTGAACTTTCTGACAACAAATAGCCAAATTTCTGTTGGACAAAATTATATAAAGGAAGAAATTCTCATCTGCTTGGACATTGAATGGACAAATTTCCCCAAAAAAATATATTAGAGAGCCACATATGCAAATCTGATGGTATAAGTGAGAAGGGTTGGATTGTTACTTTTCCAAGACACAACAGAAATACATGAGTAGAGTCAAAAGACACCTCCATAGCTAGCTGATGATATACATATCTTTAAGAGTATATCAATAAGTATCCAGTTCTAACTTTACGACTATTCATATTTCATTTGATAACATGAAGAGCATACTCGGTAGCAAAAAAAAGAGTAGTGGAATCAACAAAATATAACGAGACAGCAAAGTTGAGAAATCAAGCAAACAAATACCTGTGCATCAGTACCCCCAGCCCCAGCAGTCATGGTAACTACAGCTCCTTCCTTGTCATAAGGACCAGAAAGAAGCTGTGTAAGCTCAAACCGATCCACTGCCTTGCTCAATTCTTTAATGATATTGGTGGCCTCTTCAAGAAGCCCAGTATCTATGGAATCCAACTCCTCGGTCAGTTTTACTATTGTTTCACCTTCATCAACCTGCATTAGGTGAAAGTCAGTATGTAAGCACTAGCATATAAATGTAAAGAATTCAAGTTCTATCGGTAACTTCACCATTGTTGGGGTCAAAATTTACACCCATTTGCCCAAAAAGTCAACAAGTCAAAGCTCAAACAAGTAGGCCCAGTCCCGAGTCAAGTTTGAGCCCTAGGAGAGCCGGCCCCATGCTAAGAGAATAAAACGGTTTTTGCAATAAATAAATTTAATGTATTTTTTATTATATGAATAAATGTAAAAGAATGGGCAAAAGGCCAAAATTGTAAAGCCCAAAGACCCAAATGAAAAGTGTAAAGGCTATATAAAGCCAACCATATGATGAAATAAAATACAATTCTTCTCCCCAAAAATTTTAGGGTTTGAGCCGCCTCTTTTATTTTTCTCTTTCTTCTCCTCCTTTGGCAGGTTCTTCTTGCTCTTCTTTTAAGAAAAAATATATTCCCTCTCCCAATCAATTTTATTTTCCTCTCATCCTGTTTTCCTTCTTTAAAGAATTTTTTTATATACTTTCTGTTCCCAACAGTTCAAAGATTTGATACCCAAACCCATATAAAAAGGAATGGGAAAGAGAATAAAAATTCTGCCCTTGAGATCCAGAAATAAAAGGCAACACAAAAAGAAGAGGAGAGATTTTTCTATTGTTCATTTAAACACAAACATCAAAGAATCAAGGAGTTTTGTGAATCCAGATCGGAAACGGAGGAGGGTGACCCATCAAAAGGAAAAGCCTTCCATCTTTTCCATTGGGGAAACCCTCGGGAATGCGGATGTCGATCTGTATTTCCCTTTCGGTAGCTCAGGAATGCGGACTTCGGTACTTATTTCCCTTTGGAATGTGGATTTCGATCCGTATTTCTCTTTTGGTGGGTGCATAGTTTTCCATGTTTCACCGTTTCGTATAATAAATCGACGGATTTAGCAGTTATATTGCCAAAATTTCGTCGAAATCCGTACGTTTAATACCGTTTACAAAGTTAAACAACACATGAATAATAAAATATATATAAAAAATAAAATTATGAGAATATATAAGTCGAAGGTATCCAACCGTCATTAGACCCCCACAAGCGGAGGGGTCCCCGCTTTCAAAAGATATTCTTTTCTATTCATAAAAATAAATAATTTTTGGGGACCCCCGAAAGGGGAGGTCCCCGCACTCTCGGAGGCACCCTCCGCCATCCCCAAAAAGAGGATGGCAAGGCTCATGCCTCCATAGACCCCCCATTATAGAGGGGTCGCCACAATGGAGCTTCCCTATTGGGTAGGCTCCCACCTCTTGGTTGGGAAAGCTCCCCATTATTAATTTTTTTTAAAATTAAAATAAAAGTAAAATAAAAGAAAAAGATGGAAGTGGAATAAAAAAACATGTGAACATAAAATAAAAAAACAATAATAATAAAAATGAAACAAAATATAAATAGCGGAACAACATAAAATGAACACGCCGCATCTATTTTCAAGCGGAAACGTTCGACCTATTAATCGGAGATTTCCTCGTTTTGGAGCGAGAAGTGATCAACGACAGTTTAGTCCGCGACTGCCGTAGATTAGGATCCGCACAATCAATAAACCTCAGTTTACCCTTGGCAGGGGAAATCTGTACAGTACTGATAAGCGAGCGCATTTCTATCACAATAGGATGGCGAAAAACACTTTACATATTCTAGTATATCCGATGGGACCTCAACTCTCGTCTATATTTCTGATCGAATGTTTATGCAAACCCATTTAACATATACATCGTTGTCTGGACTGAAATCATGCTTCTTTATGCAGATTATCAACTTTCAATTACCAATCCAAATTCAACAACGATGTCTCCAAGAACAAGCTCGGCTCTTGAAACAACTCCAATCTCTTACACAATGAAGATGAACGCTCGAGTGGTTCTCCCGACAAATCTCATGCGGCAGTGGGAGGAATCGCCACTACCGTTCGGCTCCATCTTATTTTCGTCAGCCTCCAGTGCTCTTATTGCTAAGGCTCCGTCAAGCAAAGTGACTAAACTAGCCTCAAAGGGGAAGATGCCAAATGTCATGATCGTGAGGGTGTCTAAGCCCAAACGCAAATATGTTTTTGAAAGGCCTTTCGTTGCTCATGCTGAGGGCAAGTCTGTCAAAACCAAGGAAACTATAAGGCTTCTCGGGTAAGCTCAGACGGTGCCCTTGATAATCACACGATTGAGCGTCTCCTCTAGACTCACCGTTAATCTGTGTACGGCGGCTTTCAGGAAGCAGATACCTACCAAGCCCTTAAGACTAAGAAACTAAGACAGAAACGGCTCAGATATAGAGCCAATAAAAGGGCTAGAGCTCATGCTAAACTAAACTTTGTGAGGTTCTAAGAACATGGTTACCCCGCGACAACAGCTAAGTCGGCCGTGAAAATCAACAATTCCTTCGAACTTTAAAAGTGGGTTCAGAGAAACGCCATGATCGCCAAACTCAAGAAGACGATAATTCAAACAGTGCGGCGTAGAGACATGTTTAAGCCTCAACACAGAAAGCCTGACATCATTTCTTCAAGAGTCTACCAAACGCTCCGTGCCACGCGAAAGTAACAGAGAAAATCCAGAAAGAGGGTATCGGTGCTACCTGAGAATCCAACCAGGTCGACCGTTTTCAGTCGCTTGTCCTTTCCAAAAAAGAAAGGGCAACGACGACAATATGAAAGATCGGCCGCCAGCGATACAGAGATGGTCGGATGTGTGGTCCACACGGTATATATGACAGGTACACGCCCTAGTGATAACCTTCGCAGCAAAAGCAAAGATGGGGCTGTCACTTCCCAGACCCAATCTGGTTTGAATGTGGTTGCCACTTGAAAGTATGTCTTAACACCTCTCCTAGGTTTATATGAGTATCAAGTATGTAATTTTAAAAGATCCAGAGTGCTAAGTATACTAAACAAGAATCGAATTAGAGAATTAGGGTTTTTAAGTATGCAAACAAGTTCTAAACTAAGTGATGGGAAACTACAACATTTGTAATCTAGTCCTTCACTTCTAAAGCTCCGAATTGAAATCCCTAAAACTCCTCGTAAGGCTGCACTTGAAAAAAGGATCGAGCTTGCTTGTAGTTTTCGTCGCCGAAGATGATCCACTTTGAAGTCTCTTTCGCTGAAGCTCACACTTCACTAATCAAGATATTAGTGAAGTAAACAACCTAAACTAATGGGCTGGAATAATATAGGTTGATGAAGTAGAAGATTTGCTCGCTTAAAATATTTTTCTCTTTTCTTTTTCTCAACTCAAAAAAATTCTAAAGAGGAGATGAAGAAAGAGATGAACTTTGATGAGTTGTGAACCATGAGCCAAGAGATAAGATTGTGTATGATAAATATCTTTGAATAAAACAAGACTTGAAGATGAGTCATGGCTTCTCAAAGTTTCTATAAGCCACTAAAGAAAATGACTCATTCTTCATTTCTTTTTATTCTAAAATGTTTATCATAATCTTTTCTCTATGTGATTCTCACATATCCTAGTCCCATATATCATTAACCATGATACAAATGCAAATTCATATATATATATATATATATATATATATATATATATATATATCAAACATATAAATATATATCAAATTATTAAAATAAACACTTGATTCAATAATCTGATTATATCATATATAACCGACTAATATCATATATATATATATCAAAACATTAAATCAACACATGATTCAATTATCCGGTTATCACATATAACCGGCTAATATTCAATATTAGTTATTAAATCAACACTTGATTCAATAATCCGGTTATATCATATATAACCGGCCAATATCAAATATATAAACACACACACACATATATATATATATATATTAATCAAATTATTTATCAACACTTGATTCAATAATCCGATTATATGTGATAAGAATACGATATCATATACTCGTATTTAATTAAGCTCCCGCATATATCTCCATATGTGCCCTATTTCGTTTCGCTTGAGCTGGGAAACCTCTATATGAGACTCTAAAGACTTGTAAATACGCCAGCAGTAGGTAATGATCACATCAGATACCCACAAGCCGTTAGCGGTACTATCTGGACGTAACGGCTACCCAGATATTGAACGAATATAAGATCAACAGGCAAACTTGTCCAAACTCCCGTAGAACCTATAAGTAACACTTACCGTACAGTCCGGTATCTTCGTCTGATATGTCGTATATCGAGTCTGGGGGTGGAATCGTCAGACCCCAATAACTTGATAGGTCATGTGTGGCCTATAACCTTTCGAGAAATTACTGATAACACTTACGAGTAAATCTCATCAGCCCTGGTCAAAGACTTGCTGTTATAGACAATCAAGCATAACGCAACATCAACTCCCAATATCGGAAGAGACGAAACTCCTCTTATCGCTCACTGCCTCCATGTGACTCGGGACTGTACTTAATCCACCTGTTTGCACGACTACTTTAAGCCGTGGCAGGAGGAAATCAAAGCACAGTGGGAACCACACAAGACACTATGACGATCTCGAGTCTACAGACTAATTTGTACAAGTGTAACCAGAGAACTGCTATCTGACGATAGGTATGGTACCATCTAAGAGTTCTCGGCGAGTCTTGTTCGGTGTACCCATTCTCTAATGAGCATCTGTGTGCAATCTTTGATGTTAAACACCAATGATTATAAGATCAACCATTGCTCTATACAGGATCAAGAAACATACACACTAGTATACTTTGGAACATCGATGCTTTGTCTCGATACTCTCGACTAGGAACCGTTAAAAGATGTGCTTGCGGACTACACAAGCCCCACTAATATGATCTGCATTATAGTTCTGGTAGTCAAGCCAACATCCTAAGGGCTTTATCAACATGTATCTATGAGATAGTAAACTAAAACAAGTGCACATGTTAAGATAAAGAGCAACCGGATAGCATACTATCATATCGAGCAAGAAAGTTCTCTATATATATGTCCAATCATCCACTATAATATACAATAATGACCTTTAGAGCATACATATTCTTAACACCACTTCCCAAGTCCAACCTCCTCCGGAAGACACTAAGAATGCTAGGAAAAAGGACCCCTCAATTCATGAGGAGTCAAGTTTGGACAGCGAAAAGGAGTCGACTTTTCGTCTCAGGACCACAGAACAGGAGCTGCTTCAAGAAATCCGAAAACAGGTTAGAAACAAAGATAAGGAGATGGCCAAACTCTATTCAAAGATTGACGATTTGACAAATGTCGCCATGCAGCTCACGGCCCAAGTTACTCGGCCGCCATCCAATCAAGAACAAGGCTATACTCATGAGCTGGACGACAACGATCCAAGACAGCGACCCCTCCTGTTCCTTTAAGTTCAAAGATAGGTGAGTCGTATGAAAGTCGGCCAAATTCCGCCTCAGGGAATATATTGACTCTCGACGACAGCAGCCCGTCAATGCAAGATCGGATCATGGATTTGGTAATCAACAAAGTCAAAACGTTGGTGGCCGAAGCCGAAGCTCAGAAAGATACTGGCAATAGTGGAAGACAGTACCCTGCCTGCACGATATGATCTCGCAGAGTTTCCAAGTAGCTACGTTATCCCTAAATTCGAAAGGTTCAATGGCACAGGATATGCAAGGCAGCACATCGCCCACTTTAAATCATCATGCGAGAATGCTGAGGCAATGATGCTCTCCTCCTCCGCCAATTCATTAATAGCTTGACCGATGTGCCTTTGATTAGTACACAAGCATAACGGACGGCTCCTTTACTACTTTTGCCCAAATGGAATCTCCGTTTAGACAAAGATTCATGAGTGTTGGCGATAAAATCACCATTGCCGACCTTATGAGAATCAAGCCAGAATGCAACGAAAGCAACATGGACTTTATAGCCATATGACGCAATTTCAACGTCAAGTGCGAACTACCGTTAGAGCAAGACCAATCCGTCAGCCTTCTCGTTAGGAATCACAATTGGATGATTCTGTTCCTATGCACTGCGGGTCTCAAAACATTCCAGGAGCTGACTAAGAAGGTTCAGATGTTGGAACGATCAAAATCCGAGTCCACTCAGAATCTCCAATTTACTAACAAGCCGAATTATCGGAGGGGCGACAACCCTAAAGGTGAAAGTTCCAACAGTACCGATTCTTCCAACAAGCAAAGAACAGGCGGATTGAAGACCAACAAACCTCAAAAACTAGCATTAGGAGGAGGACCAACTTCGGAGGAAATGAGGAATAAGGTTTACTCTTTTAGAAGGGACAAAATCCATAAGATATTCAAGGATACTCAAAAGAATGGTCTACAGCTATCAGAACCAAAGAGGCCAAATGGAGTGAATATGGCTGATAACCCCAATTACTGCCCATACCATCGATGTTAGGGCATACTATCGAAAACTGCCATATTTTCAAGGGCTGGATTGAGGACCAATACAAGGCTGGGGAAATATCATTGTCCCTGATGTGTTGGCAAACGACTAAGCCGCGAACGCCCATTTTATACAAACGGAGACTGAAGTGTTTCGGAAACCAACTGTTCTCAGTTGTTCGTCCTTCTTTGAAAGGAGCGGACCATGACAACAATTCAAAAGCCCAGCAAATAGCGTTGACAATGAGAAGGCAATAGACGGATACGCAATCCATACGATTTACATGGTCAAACCTGAAAGAATAATCCCTCCTACGCTTCACAGTCATGATAATGACATTGTCGCCGCTATTCAATTCCGGATTGGTTCAGATGATGATAAAGACACTACTCAGGCCACTAAGCAAAAAGAACCCTTGGTTCTTAGAGAATCGAGCTCAGGCAGTAAGGATAGCCCAATCATCATCCCTAAAACTACATAACGGGTATTATTCCAATGGCTTCAAGAACAGCTTCAGGACAGAGATAAGGAGTTAACCAAGGTCTGTTCCAAAATTGATGAACTGGTGAATGTCGTGGCAAATCTCACGACCCAAGTCGTTCGAATGCAGTCACAACAAAATCAAAATTTGGTCTATGAACCAGGGATGACGCCCCAAAGCAGCCAACAACTATTCCCTTAAATTCAAAAGCGGAGCATTTTCATGAAAGTCGACCGTGGCCAACCTCCAGGGAAGTCCTGATGCATGACTGCGGCAAGTTGACACGAGACAAAATAAAAAACAAGTCATCGGAGGATCCCAAAACTCTTCAGGATTGTAAATAGCGGAACAATAATAATAAAAATGAAACAAAATATAAATAGCGGAACATAAAATGAAATGAACACGCCGCTTCTATTTTCAAGCGTAAACGTTTCGTATTGAGTTCGCATAATTTGTACGATCCGTTAATCGGAGATTCTCTTGTTTCGAAGCGAGAGATAATTAACGGCAGCTTAGTCCGCGACTGCCGGAGATTAGGATCCCCATAATCAATAAACCCAGCTTACCCTAAGCAGGAAGAATCTGTACATGCCTGATAAGCGAGCACATTCCTATCTCAATAGGATGACGAAAAACAATTTACAACTATGGTCCTTGTTATACTTAAGAAAATTGATAATATATCTACTTTTTGAAAAAATTAATAGGGGATTTTACGCTAAATATTGAAAGAAGCCGTGTCTCGCTCTTCTCTTTATTGCCTAACAGAGCATAATTACTTATATCAAATCTATCATTTTGTACTTCTATACTTCTTCCCTACTCTATGCCGGCCTTTCTTTTAAGATAATGCAGAGTCATCTTTTTTCTTGTATAGTTTCCTTGGCTAGCAATTCGGCACTACTTCCTGAAGGGTTAAATCAGGTCAGCAATCGATTGTAAACTTTGTCAAATCTGTTCTGGACCCCTACCTTCACATTCCACCCCGTTTAGGGAAAAAAGGCTTATAGCTGGTAAGTTTAAGGGTAAACTTTTCTAAACACCATCCACCTTTTGGGGGTTTTGAGATAACATCATTGAGCTTTAAAAATACTATAAAACTCCACTGAACTACTAATGTTGTCTAAAATCGTTAGTTTGATTAACTCGTGCAAACCACAATTGGACCGAATAATGCCAAAATGTCTTGTGGATAGATTGGATAGACTCAAAATGAGCGGAATATAGCATTTTTGACCAAAAAAACTCACTTTCTTTACGAAAATGCCCTTTGTTGGGATCGAAAATTGCACCCCGGTTGACCAAGTCAAAGTCAAGGTCAACCCCAAGCCAAGTGGGCCTAAGCAGATCAAGTCCAAACATGAAGCGGCCGGCCCTCCTCCATGCCAAAATAAAAATCATGTAATAAATAATTTTAATGTAATTTTTTATGCATGCATGTAAGCAAAATAGGCATAAAACCAAATTTTTGTAAAGCTCATGGTTTATGTGCAAAAAAAAATGAGCACATGAGATATGGGATGGGCAAAATGTCATTTTGTAAAGCCCAAGGGGCTATATGTAAATGTGTAAGCCTGTATAAGGCAACATAATGATGAATAAAGCATAGACAAGTCATTCTCTCAAAAAAACGAGGGTTTGTGTGTCTCCTTCACCTTTCTCTAAGGTTTAAAACTCTCTTCCTCTTTTGAATTAAATCAAGAGTTTAACTCTTCCTTTCTAAAAAAGAAGTAGTTTTTCACCACAAGACCCACAAGGGGAGCTCGGATCTCCCATCAAATCTCTGAAAGAGGAGATTTTGAATCTCACTCTCCTTTCCCCCAAGATCCAGCCAACCGAGAGGAAGAAGGAGACCCATCTCCAAAAATCCCACGTTGAGAGGATCCAAGGTTCAAAAGAAGAACCAAAAATTCCTATGAGTTTAACTCCTTTCTAAATATATTGGAGTTTAACTCCATAAATCAAATTTGTGTTAGGAGTTCAACTCCAAAACCCCTTGAGAGTTCAACTCCCCAACCCAAGGGCTAAGCCCCTTTCCGCTGGTGTTTCCCATGGTCACGTGCTGCTCACGTGACCTGTGGGTGTCCAGCGGTCGCGTGCATGGCACGTGACCTGCGGGCGCTAAAGCGCCCAATGGTCGCATGCAATGCACGTGACCCCGGCCACTAAAGCGCCCACGTACGCGCACGTGACCCACGGGCACTAAAGCGCCCTAAGCGCACGCCCCGCGATCGCGTACGGCGCACGTGATCCGCAGGCGCCCAGTGGTCACGTGCAGCGCACGTGACCCGCGGGCGCCTCGTGGTCGTGTGCTGCGCACGTGGCCCGCTGGCGCCCAGCGCCTACGTGCTACTCACGTGACCAGCGGGCGCCAAGCGCTCACGCGCCAGGCACATAACACGCGCCAGGCACGTAACCCGTGGGCACCATGCGCCCACGTGTCACGCACGCGTCTTTAAGACGCTCCCCTTTTTTTATGCACTCCACATCATAACACGTCTCTCGTTGGAAAAAAATTTCTAACGGGACGCTGCCCCGCACCTCGCAAGGGCACTGCTAGCCCCCTGACCCCAAGCCCGCTATCTGGGTAGCGGGACCCCGATATATCCAAAACCCCTTCAAAACACAACGCTGCACATTGAGTTCGCATGATCAGTTAACCCGTCAATCGGAGATTCTCTCGCTCCAAAGACGAAGGGTAATTAACGGCAGCTTAGTCCGCGGCTGCCGGAGATTCGGATTTCCACAATCAATAAACTCCAGCTTACCCTAGGCAGGGGAATCTGTAATGCGCCTGACAAGCGCGCGCGTATTCCCATCTCAATGGGGTGACGAAAAACATCCTACAGATTCTGGTACGTCCGGTGGGACCAATCTCTCCTCCCATATTTTGAGTTAAATATCCATGCAAACTTAATCAACATATACATTGATTGCCTGTACTGAAATTATGTTTCTATTTGCAGGTTAACAATTTCAATTGCCATTTTCGAACGCAGGTCAGTATTTGAACGACTTTCCTTGGCTCCAGCTGGGGGCAAGGCCATCAACGTCAACGAAGCAACGGGGCATCTCGGGTAAGTTCCAGCGGTACCCTCGACAACTGCTCAATTGGGTATCATCTCTAATCTCCCCGTCAGATGACCACCACGTCGTTAAACTGGAAACGGAAGACCTTTAAGTCGTTAAACTGGAAACAGTAGACTTCTAAGTCTTTAAACTGGAAACAGATGACCTCTAAGTCGTTAAACTGAAAACAGTAGATCTCTAAGTCTTTAAACTGAAAACAGATGACCTCTAAATCATTAAACTGGAAACAATAGACCTCTAAGTCTTTAAACTAGAAACAGATGACCACCGCGTCGTTAAACTGGGAACGATAGACCTCTAAGTCTTTAAACTGGGAACCGCTGACCACCATGTCATTAAACTGGGAATAATCGATCTCTAAATCGTTAAACTGAGAATGTAAATAAAAAAAAGTGTGTAAATAAAAACAACAGAAAAGCCGAAATGATTAGGCAACTCGCAATAAAAATCAGCGAGTAAAAATAAACACGAAAAATAAAGCCGAAATGATGGGACAACCGCGAATAAATAAAGTTGAAATGATCGCGATAAGAAAAGCTGAAATGATAGAGCAATCGCGGTAAAAAAAACTCCTCCAAATGGCGAATGATGAGTCGCTCCTGGTACCATATTCTAGTGCAGCGATGCAGACGCCAACCAAAATTCCAATCCCCAGACGGCGAATGATGAGTCGCTCCTGGTATCATATTCCAGTGCAACGATGCAGACGCCGTCCAAAACTCAAATCCCCAACAGCGAATGATGAGTCGCTCATGTTACCATATTCCAGTGCAGCGATGCAGACGCCAACCAAACTCTGAATGTCCCAACGGCGAATGATGAGTCGCTCTTGACACCATATTCCAGTGCAGCGATGCAGACGCCAACCAAAATCCAAATTCTCAAACGGCGAATGATGAGTCGCTCCTGGTACCATATTCCAGTGCAGCGATGCAGACGCCAACCAAACTCTGAATGCTCCAAACGGCGAATGATGAGTCCCTCCTGGTACCATATTCCAGTGCAGCGATGCAGACGCCAATCAAAATCCAATTTCCCAAAATTCTTCCAGCTCTACGGTTGGTCCCCAAATTGACTACCGTATACAATCCACGGGCTCAAATAATCTCATCATACCCATGCCTCACCGTAATCATCAGTTACGCGGCTGGTCTCCGCCTTTGGAATCATGCTCCATTTGGGAAGACCCACTCGTGTGTCCTCACGATACATGAGGAGAAAAAACTTGCGAGATCTTTACGACTAGTAAGAAAACACCTTCATAGGATCCTTACGACTCACAAAGGAAAAACACACTTGGGGGTCCTCACGACTCCTAAGAAGAAAATACAGCTACGGGATCCTTACGACTCGTAGGGAGAAAATACTTTTATGGGACCCTTACGGCTCATAAAATTGAAAAGTTTTAGTTGATAGGGACCTAAAACCTGTCTCCTAAACCATCGCTTCCTAATAAGCAAATGCAAATGATGATTCGCTCCTGGTACCATATTCCAGTGTAGCGATGCTGATGCCAAACCAAAACCAAAATCCCCAAATCCTCTCATGGCAAATAATGATTCGCTTCTGGTACCATATTCCAGTATAGCGATCCTAATGCCAACCTAAATCAAACCAACAACCTCTGCGGCGGAATCATACTTTGTTCCAGAATGTACCCCGTGTTGAAATCATGCTTTGCCTCGGTGTATCTGCCTTTCTTGTCGGAATTATGCTTCGACTCGAAATCAACCAGGAACACTCCGTGCCTGGGACAAGTCGACCAGCGACACTCCGTGCAGGGGACAAGTCGAACAACCAGCGACACTCCGTACCGGGGACAAGTCGACCAGCGACACTCCGTGCTGGGGACAAGTCGAGCAACCAGCGACACTCCGTGCCGGGGACAAGTCAATCAGCGACACTCCGTGCCGGGGACAAGTCGAACATCAGCGACACTCCGTGCAGGGGACAAGTCGGTCAGCGACACTCCGTGCCGGGGACAAGTCGAACATCAGTGACACTCCGTGCCGGGGACAAGTCGACCAGCGACACTCCGTGCTGGGGACAAGTCGAACAGTCAGCGACACTCCGTAACGGGGACAAGTCGACCAGCGACATTTCGTGCCGGAGACAAGTCGAACAGCCAGCGACACTCCATGCCGGGGACAAGTCGACCGGCGACACTCCGTGCCGGGGACAAGTCGAACAGCGACACTTCGTGCCGGGGGCACGTCGACCAAATCACTCCGGACCAGGGAAACGTCTACCACGGACACTCCGCCTCGGAGACGCGTCAAGCGTCGACCGTCCATGTCGTAAAAAGATCAGTGCAGGTTTCCCACAAATCAGGAACCAAATCGCTCCGGGTCAAGGAAAAGTCTACCACGGACACTCCATCTCGGAGACGCGTCAAGCGTCGACCGTCCATGCCGTAAAAAGGGTAGTGCAGGCTTCCCACAAATCGAGAACCAAATCGCTCCGGATCAGGGAATAGTCCACCACGGACACTCCGTCTCAGAGACGCGTCGAGCGTCGACCGTCCATGTCGTAAAAAAGACAGTGCAGGCTTCTTACAAAGCGGGAACCAAATCACTCCGTGCCGGGAAAACGTCTACTACGGGCACTCCGTCTCGGAGACGCGTCAAGCGTCGACCGTCCATGTCGTAAAAAGGGCAGTGCATCCCAAAAAGTAGGAACCAAAGCAAGTCGCCTCCACGCGAAAGATCCATCAATTTCATGCACACGACCCACATATGTGGTGTGCATTTATTGATTGGGGGGCACCTTGTTAGGGACGAAAATTGCACCCCGGTTGACCAAGTCAAAGTTAAGGTCAACCCCAATCCAAGTGGGCCCAAATCCAGATCAAGTGGGCCCATGCCCAAGTCGAGTCCGAACATGAAGCGGCCGGCCCTCCTCCATGCCAAAATAAAAATCATGTAATAAATAATTTTGATGTAATTTTTTATATATGTATGTAAGCAAAATGGGCATAAAGCCAAATTTTTGTAAAGCCCATGGCTTATGTGCAAAAGAAATGAGCACATGAGGCATGGGATATGCAAGATACCATTTTGTAAAGCCCAAGAAGCTATATGTAAATGTGTAAGCCTGTATAAGTCAACATGATGATGAATAAAACATAGACAATTCATTCTCTCAAAAAAAACTAGGGCTTGTGTGCGTCCTTCATCTTTCTCTAGGGTCTAAAACCCTCTTCCTCTTTTGAATTAAATCAAGAGTTTAACTCTTCATTTCTCAAAAAAGTAGTTTTTCACCACAAGACCCACAAAGGGGAGTCGGATCTCCCATCAAATCTCTTAAAGGGAAGATTTTGAATCTCACTTTCTTTTTCCATCAAGATCCGGCCAACCGAGAGGAAGAAGAAGGAAACTCATCTCCAAAAATCCCACGTTGGGAGCATCCAAGACTCAAAAGAAAAACCAAAGATTCCTAGAGGTTTAACTCCTTTTTAGATATGTTGGAGTTTAACTCCATAAATCAAATTTCTGTTAGGAGTTCAACTCCAAAACCCCTTGAGAGTTCAACTCCCCAACCTAGGGATTAAGCCCCTTTCCGCTGGTGTTTCCCGTAGTCGCGTGCCGCGCACGTGACCCGCGGGCGCCCAGCGGTCATGTGCATGGCACGTGACCTGCGGGCGCTAAAGCGCCCAATGGTCGCGTGCAACGCACGTGACCCCGGCACTAAAGCGCCCACGTGCGCGCACGTGACCCGCGGGCACTAAAGCGCCCACGTGCACGCACGTGACCCGCGGGCACTAAAGCGCCCACAGCGCGCACGCCTCGTGATCGCGTGCAGCACACGTGACCCGCGGGCACCCAATGGTCGAGTGCAGCGCACGTGACCCGCGGGCGCATGCCGCCCACGTGACCCGCTGGCGCCCAGCGCCTACGTGCTGCGCACGTGACCAGCGGGCGCCCAGCGCTCATGCACCAGGCACGTGACCCGTGGACACCATGCGCCCACGTGCCACGCACGCGTCTTTAAGACACTCCCCCCATTTTTTATGCACTCCACATCAAAACACGTCCCTTGTTGGAAAAAAAATTCTAACGGGGCGCTGCCCGCACCCTGCACCCCAGCCCGCTATCCGGGTAGCGGGGCCCCAGTAAAAACTCTGCGGGGACCTCGATATGTCCAAAACCCCTTCAAAACACAACGCTGCATATTGAGTTCGCATGATCAGTTTAACTCGTCAATCGGAGATTCTCTCGCTCCAAAGACGAGGGGTAATTAACGGCAGCTTAATCCGCGGCTGCCGGAGATTCGGATCCCCACAATCAATAAACCCAGCCTACCCTAGGTAAAGGGAATCTGTAATGCGCCTGTCAAGCGCGCGCGTATTCTCATCTCAATGGGGTGACGAAAAACATCCTACACCCTTCAATGGGGTTTTATAGCATTTTAAAAGTTTAATGGTGTCATCTCAAAACTCCCAACAGGTGGATGGTATTTATTAAAGTTTACCCTAATTTTAAAGATATATGCTGTTGTTAATAATAAAAGGTAACATCATATGAATGGTTTAAACAAGGGCTAGGAGTATGAATTGAAAACCTGGGACTTGAACTCAGTGAGCAGTTTGATTTTATCTTTGACATCAGTCAAGGCAAGAAGTGTCTCCTGAGCTTTAGAAGGATCATCCCATAAAGAACTATCTGCAGCCTTCTTCTCAAGTAAAGCCCGGTCTGCTTCTAACCGATCAAGACCAGCAGAGGTTCTGATCTCCTCAACTCGTGCTGCAGCAGTTTCAACATCCTTCCTCAAGGCATAGAAATCTGTCGACAAATTACCAAGCCATGAGTAAAATGAATGAGCTGCAGCAGAAACCTCAAATAGGTGCTTTTACGAAATTAAGGGAACTAGGAATAGGGTACATGCAGGAGACAGGCAAAAACAGAGAAGTAAGCTACAGAAATGCAACAGAGTTAAGGTGTCTCAAATTGTTACACGACAGAATAAAAAGATTGAGCACTACTTGATGGCATAAAAGAGAACCATGCACAATTATATATAGAATTGTGTAGTATTTTCAATTTTTCCAATAGTAGTCCAGTTATCTCCGAGAAGGTTTTGTGATGATGATGATGATATATCTGCATCCTCGTATCCTACGTCTACAAATTTGTCAGTGTCGCCGACATGTCTTGTATTCCGTGTTTAATGTTGCAAGGATCGTCTTCGGGCAGACATCCATCTAAGATTTGTATTGATATCGATCCTTTTGGATTCATTGATGATTCTTATAAAACATGTTTTGGCCAAGTTTGTAAACAACGCTAAGCGGTTGGGGTACTGCCTAGCGCCTTGGGGGCGCTTAAGCGTTACCCAGACGGTTTTAGTATTTTCAGTTAAATATATGCTTAAGACGTTAAGAAGGGAGAGTGAAGGTTTTCTAATTAGAAAAAATGATATTGAGTTTGGTATGCGTATTTTGTGAAGGGGACACAAAAATATATACCTATTCCAACCATTTACAATAAAATGGTCAAACGACTACGCAGGTCCGCCTGCCTAAGCGCCCGCCTAGGCCCCAAAATAGGCGTGTTAGCCCACCTAGGCCCCACTTATGTGAACACCAAGGTGGCTCAACCATATTAAGCGCAAAACCCACTTAATTCAACCGATTAGTAAAAAGCGAAGCAGTCTGGTGCCGCTTCCGCTTAAGCGGCCGCTTTTTAAAGGACTGATTTTGGCACATCATAAACTGAACATGGTACCATGGATATATGGAAAATGCATCAATGACTAAAACACCGAAAATTTATTCATCACTGCCAAGAAATTGCTTGCATTCTTAGTTTAGAATCGCTAAAATCGTAGGTTTCACATGTGGGTAACTACCTTACAAAAGTAAATATCTTGAACCATTTAGCTTAAAACAATCATTCAAGAATAATAACCACTAGCATCAAAATCCAAATTAAGATTATAATTGCGTGGTGCCTTGCATGGCCCACTCGGTGGTTGTTTCGGAATCAAGCCCCAAACTTTGCTGGCTTCCGGCGGCCGCTGCATAACGACCTGAATCAAGAAACGATTGTTGGCTGATTTGAAGATATCAACAACCATAAAATGAATAACAAATTAAATTTGGGAGGAAAAGAAATCACCAGTGAGAGAGAGGGGAGTTGAGTTCAGGGGGTTTCTTGAGAAGAAGAGAACAGAGGGGGCTTCTTCTGCTGCTGCTGGTGGCGGCGGCGGCGGCGAAGGTGGTGGTGCTAATGGTGGTGGTGGAGGAGCAGGATAAAGCGGTGAGGCGCAGGTTAAGAGGAGCCCCCGGGATTACTACTTGGGCAACAACGCACTCCATTCCGCAGAGTGATGACGATGCGATGTTCGCAGCCGAAAACGACAAAAAAAGAAGAAGAAGAAGAAGAGATTTTTAACGGGTCGGATTCGGGTCTGGATTCATTTGGGATCCAAAACCAATGAAATCCATATTCAATATATTTCGTGGAATTTGAATCCGGATTAGTCTCAATCCAATATTTGTGCAGTGCCTACCCGGGGGATTGGATACGGATCAAAAGCAGGTGTTAGTGTGTTACCATATCTGTATCCGACAGTTACGGATGGGTTTAAATATAGATAGAGATTGTTGTCGGAGAGAGGAAAATTAATTTTTTTATTCGGTAAAAATCATATATATATATATATATATATAGAGAGAGAGAGAGAGAGAGAGAGAAACTAGGATCCTATCCGAATGATTTAGAAACAAATTCTTTCTACATTTTCACTATTAGATTAATTTTGGGATGTATACTAACAATTATGAATAAAAGTTTCCATTTATTACCAAATATAACATAATTGAATGCACAAATTCCAAAGCTAATCTAATGGTGAAAAAGTAGGAAGAATTTGTTTCCAACGTGAGAAGGATCTGTTTGCATTAATAAACGTCTTTCGATAACGCAACATAAACTTCATTCGATGCATTGCCTATAGGTCTTCAAATCTTTTGATTTTTCATACACATACATTTGAGAGAAGGGTGATCAACTTGAACGGATCAGATCGTTAAAATATATCGTAGATTAAGAGTTCCCGTTTTAAAAAAACACGGACCGGTCTGCGATGAAGCAGCCCCAACCCCACACACACATATAAGGAAAAAATATGCCCTACAAATGCAAAACTCACTTCTTTTGGTCTTTGATACACAGATATCTGTGACTATTGGCAGATACATACGGATTCGCATTCACAGTCATTGGAACTCTTTTAGATTTAAACAGATATTGACAGCTTTTTCATGCCGAAATAGCCATTTGCTATTTGTTTTGTTTTCGCACCCTTAAGAACCCCACCATAACTTATATTCAATAATTTTATTTTATCTTTATTTTTCTGAAGAATAGGCTGAGACCTGACCTTGATCCCAAATCATAAGAACTGTTTCTACTAATACAAACAGAGATCTAATGAAATAATAATAATAATAACAACAATAATAAAATAGTGAATACTCCTTGAGAGCAATACAATAAACTTTCAGCTTTGACATATTTTTTTTTATTTAAATGGATTGTAATGCCTGCTAATTCTTTTCAGCAAAAAGAGCCCGCTAATAACCAGTTCCAACTACAATATACTGCTTTTTAGAAAATGATACGGTTGAAATAGGGTACATCAGTTGGAAATAAATATAGGTTTTCAATATCACCAAATAAAATGCAGAATTCATAACAATGGCAGTAAACACAAAACCTTTAGCAGACTTGAACAAAGCAAATGATCAAGGAAGCTAATAAAATTTTGATGTTGTCACAGAACAAACAGAGGACATCAAACTCAAATATAAACAAACCTGCAACTAAGCTCTCTAGAATAATAAAAAGTATCTGCGATTCAGTAACACAAATGCCAGGGCAGCTGCCACAATACTAAATTCAGACTACAAATTTTTAAAGAAATCCATGGCAATCGGAAAACGAAAAAGTAAGGCAACAAATTAAATCCTTCATTAAGAAACCTCTATTGCGCCTTGTCTTCTTGCACGGTCAAACCTACAAATAAAACAAAATAAATAAATAAATTGCTGCACTTACAAGTGATATTTTGTAAAATTTATTTTACCCAGAATTTATTGACCCCACATTATATATTTTCAAAACATACTTCACCCAAAAAAACGGAAGAGAAAACACTTGCTTTTCCATTTACTGGATTTAAACATTAATGAAAGTCTAAACCTTTCATTACTATGTAAATGACCCTTAATCAAGAAACAATTAAATACTTATATATTTGCACCATATACATAGATGATTGTACTCGGACATGAGCTATAAACAAACTGCCTTTTCACATCAAAACTTGTGTTGGCTAAAAATAGATGCGTAAAACACTCGACAAAGTTTTTATTAATATTTGTGTAACTGGCCTGAGTTCAAATCTACTAACCAGTGCCAAACTATGTGCAAGGGGGTCTTTGCTGTAATCCTACACGACTAGATGGCCTTCTGCATAGGACGAACAATCTAGGGGAAAAAATCGATAGATTTGCTCAACAAAGTAATTTTCAAATCCAAGGCACAGAATGCCTGAGACACGAACAATTTCCCACAAACATAAAGAAGAGGTGCTTCAGTCAAGTCGTTGGTCAAAATGATCCCAGCAACAATTTCGACAACAAAATATCACTGTAGCACCATGCTTGTATAGTCTACAAACCACAATATAAGAGCAGACTATGAAATTTTTGGTGCTTACAATGTTGTCCAAGCAAAGTACTATATATCAAATATAGGCAAGTAATGTATCTGATAGGTGTATCCTATATCATATATGTGATATAACAGTGAAAATATATCAGACTTATCATATTGCATGGCGTCCAGATACAACATATCAGCCGATATGACCATCAGCGGATTACCCCAAGTCAAAAAATTATAAATGTCAAGTGCATTCTTGGTTAGGTTATCAAACCTTTAGAAACAGCTATTCTCAATATTAGTAACTAGTCACTATTAATGGCAAACTCTACAGACAAATCAGCTATTGGATATTCTATAATTCAAAATAATACACAAATCTAATTAACATATATCAAGTTAGAAAATATTGTAGCTTTGTCGGGAAATGAAATAGTGTAGCGACTAACCAGGAGGGAGAGATTGCTTCAACTTAGCAGCCTTCTCGGCATCCAAGACGCACAGCGTATAAAGGTACCTGGAGCACCGGACCTTGAACTTAACGACATTCTTGCTCCTCTTAATCTTCACAGATCGTGCATCCTTCCTGCGTGCCGTGAGAAGGAAATCCTTGATCTCGTGAATCTGCTTCGGCTGTATACAGTAAACAATAGTTATAAGTAAAATAACACCGTGCCGATGACCAATGTCCACAAATTATATATAGAAACAATCAATGGATAGTAATTATTATTATTATTTTTGCATCATTTCAGACTTCACTACGGTACAGCAATAATTCATTTTACATCATTTCAGACTTTGCAAATTATCATGAGCTTATACATAAAAACCATTTAACACAAAATTAACTGACAAGGCGTTCTCGCCTACGATAAAAATCATCATAATATGATTATAACTATGATTAACAAATAAGAGAAGATTTGTCTAAAATGCTATCATATATCATACATATAATTAAAAATAAATTATAAACCTCTATTGAGCAATCATGATATCCCAACAACAAGCTTTTTAAGAGGTTATATCGTTTTTCAGATCCTAATCAAATAAGTGATACCAAGAGATCTTTGATCCAAAATCACCCAATGAAATGCATGCCTAGCGCCTAACGATTCAAATCTTGGTACACAAAAAAGCTAACACCTTTTTTTCTAAAATTACTTTCAAAGGCAAAATAAACTCATTAATATTTCAAATCTAAAAACACGAGACTACAAATTTGAAGATGAAACTAAAAGATTAGATTAAGATCATGAAATAATAACGATCGATTGAGTACCATTGTGATTTCTGAGAGGGAACGCTGCTTCCGCCTTCACTCCGATCGTTCCTCTCAAAACTGAAACGAATATTTATAAAGAAACCCTAATTGCTCCCTTTATTTGTTGGACGTAAATGCCCCTCGACTTTGGTTTTAATATCGGAAAAGGACGAGACGGGTCAGGGTCCGGTTCGGGTTCGGGTTCGGGTTCGGGTTCGGGTTTGTGAATCGCAACTTAAATCAAAGGTAAACGATACTTTCAATCAAGGTACATGATATTTTTCATTCGAATTTTGTCAAGTAAGAAGGCGATGAAACAATACTGAAGGTGATTTATTTTAAGGGTTTTTTCTATATTCAACCTCCAAAATTTTTGTATTTCCAGATAAGACCCCAAAAACTTCATATTTCTCAATAAAACCAATAAACCTTTAAGTTGTCTGAATTGACCCCATGGTTAGTTATCCCATCCAAATTTCATTTATAATGACCATCTTACCATTATCTTCTTCTTCTTCTTCTTCTTCTTCAATGCTCTATCCACACCATTCTTCAATTTTTTTTCAAATTCCAACATTCAACCACCCATTAGAATTGACCCACCTAAAATTATGATTCTGGTGATTCTTCTCTTAAACAATTCGGAACTGTCTTAATAAATAACAAACGATTATTTTTTCCGCAAAGGACCAAATATAGTAAATAAGGATATATTGAGGGTTGATTAGGTTGCTAAGGGCAGATTAGATAAATTGCACTCACCTAAAATTATGATTTTGGTGGTCCTTCTCTTAAACCATTCGGAGCCGTCTTCATGATTAACAAATGATTATTTTTTCCACAGAGGATCAAATATAGTAAAGAAATGATGGATTGACTGTTGATTAGGTCGATAAGGGCATATCAGATATCTAACAGATTAGTTAGGGTAATTAATCACTATTTAATTGATATTAATTGATAGGGGTCCTTTTTGACAAATTTTAAGGATTTGGGGTTTTATTTAGAACCATGAAGTTTTTTGGGTCTTATTCAGAAATAAGAAAATTTTGAGGGTTGAATAAGAAAACGCCCTTATTTTAAAACCAATTACGATATGGGTTTGAAAAGCCCATTTGTGATCTATGTGTCGACGGATTTCTCTGTTATATGACTATAAAACATCTCTCTTCTATATGACTACAAAACACCGTCTCTATCTTTAATTAATGAAAGCACACAGCCTACGAGCACTCGCTGATATTCGCAGATATGCAAATATGACATGCCAACTTAGATGCAAAAAATAGTTAAGCATGGGCCATATGCTCAATTTTAAAGATGTCGATATACATCTATATCTTGTCTGGATCGAACCTTGAACCTGTAATTTCTTGAATATTCCACAAATCGAATATTTGATACAATATTATAAACTATAACTAATTCTTCAAATATACAAGGACATATATAGGCGATATGTCCAGAATCGCTTGCCACACAAATCCTACTTAATTTTTACTTATAGATCCAGGAGTGAAACCTATGAAATTTTGTGGGGCGAAATTCCTAATATTGATTACCATCCAGATAGAATTAGATACAAATAATGTTTCTTTGAGAAGGTCCGAATAACATAATTTTCAAAGTAAAGGTACATTATGAACAATTTCATTAAGAAATTGAAAGCAAATAGATTGCAACAATATAGAACTCCCCCTTCTTATTATCTCCCGAATTAATTATGAAGCAGATTATCTTCATCAATAGTCATGACCCAAATACAGCACAAATAATGAATATTACAAAAAGAAAAGGCTAAAAAAAGGACTAGTGTTTTTAAGCAACGACCTCTTATTCCATAGATTGTTATAAATTACATGCACTTTACTACAATAAAATTTTATGAATTCACCCTTGCTTCTCAAATATGAAGGCCACATTAAAATGTATAATAAATATTAATCACTTTCGAAGAACTTGAATACAAGGAGATAATTAGACTTCAGCTTTCAGCTAACCTTCAGCCGGTGAAGAAGTAGATTCAGCTGTCTTGTCTTAAATCTTCCGACTTTTCAAGATATTTTCGAGCTATGTCCAGCATCTTCCCCACCTCTTTCTTGTACTGCATCCAACGCGAAAAAGCATTCGTTTAGTCAAGAAGCAAGAATTTAAAAATCGAAAAGCAATAATTCAAACATATAACAGCAAAATCTACAATCAGGCTTTTATTTGGTTATATAATGCGATTACACGGTAATATCGTGTATACTGCAACAAGCATAATACTGTTGCAGAATTAATAACAGGTATCATAAGGTTGCTAAAACTATTCTCATGATAAGGATTTAGAAAAAAGAGTTCCTAAGCAACTCTATTTAAGCAATTTACTACAAAATGTGACTAGAGAGTGAGGAGCCCATCCCATGAGTGGTCCCCACCCCTTCTCTCTCTTGCGTAGGAAATTGCTTACGCTCCCTAAGCTCAAAAATTTAAACTCAGTAGCTTCCCAAGTAGTTAAATGTGGGTTCTCAAAATACTTCTTTCAACTGACATCATCACTGGTGCCCAAGTCGCTTCCCTCGACATGGTGTAGCTCAAAAGCACAGGGCTCCAGAACTTAAGACAATTTAATTTCTGGAAAAATTCTTGGCAAATGAAACTATGAGTAGAAAAATTGTGGAGATGACGAGTATAAAGCAAGTCCAAAGAGCAATCCTTAAAAAAGTAATTCAAGAAATGATACATTTCCGGGGTGGTGAATGGTAGGACACATATTAAGCATATTCCTGTATAGATTGAATAGATAATGCATTCCCAAAAATACAGGGATTATGCTACATAAGAAATCTGTGGAAGACTATGTCCAGATCTGCCCTAACAGTAAATGCTTTGTCAACCTGTGTGCAGCGGTGAACACGAGTGGTTCTCCCGACCAAATGATCTATAAAACTATCAGAGAAATAGTACTGCTCAACAAAGAAGCAATTATTATACTAATTTTCAAACTAGTCATGTTTGCCACAAAAATATAGCATATAAGGAATAAGAACCAAGAAAGAACGAAAAATTGGCAGACCTCATCAAGAGCTCCACTCCTAATCTTAAACTGCATAATGCACCATTTCTTGAAATGTACACCTGCAAAAAGATTAATAGTTTTATTTATTACTTCAAAAAAGATGTTCTTAGTTTCTACATTGCCAAACAAAACTTAACAATAAGTATAAAAATGAAAAAAGGGACAACGATAGTATACAGAACTAAAGAGAGAAAATTGAAAACTAACCAACTCTTATCTCAAGCGTACAGGAGGTGTCAGAATTTGTCTTCAAAGACCACCTGCAATGAACCTGTAATGATCTTGCTAGTCGGTCATAATCTTAAACCAAAACCTCCAACCCGTAACAAGAAAAAGAAGAAGAAGCTTTTATCCCAAAATTTTGGGGGAAACCTCAATCAGTATTAAACTACTAATATCTATGAAAGATGAATCTAAACAAAAACATATGATTTTTTTTTATAAAACTAAGAACACAATAGGCAACCACTGTGCCAACTCAAACACTGCAGTTTTATTATTCCCTTATTTTATCAACAAGATGCTCCAATGAAAAACTAACATTTCCAAAAGGATGGATTTTATATAAAAGTAAGAGCAAGTACAAAAAAAAACAGAAACAAAAAGGTCTAATGACTGTTGCAACTTTTTTAAGCTCTAGGCTGCATTTTTATGCATTTACCCATCTAATGACATATTGAGGCGTTTGAAGCAGCCTCGAAGATAACACAACATGAATGGCATGATGTTCATATGGTTCTAGCACTGGTTTAAAGGTAAAGGGTCGATTTTAACATAACTATAATCCTAAAATAGTATTTTGCAAGAATATACTAGATTGTACCAACTCTTGACTGTTTAGCTTCTAGCAATTAGTTTTATGCAGGATAAAGATGCCTTAGCAACCAATGCTCAAAGAAATAAAGGAACTTGGTGGCTATTGGCAATACATGAAAAAGAATTCAACGTAACCTCAAAAGCAACATAGTTGGAAGAGACTCAACATAACTTCAAAAGCAATATTGTTGGAAGAGACCATGGCATAAAAACCTTTTTCTAAAAAAGACTTCAGGCATTTTTATCCCCCCCAAAAAAAGGCTAAAGGCATCCATATTGCTACCTTATTGTGAATTAAATGTTTACTCCGCAGTGTAGAGTGCGTACTCCAACAAGAGACGGTTCTAAATTAATCACATTTTTGCACGTGGGATTCACATTTCATGGAAAGAAAAAACCTACTCAGTCAGAGGAGCAAACTGAATTTGTGGAAAGCTATTCACTTTCACTCTGGGCTTTATTTGTGCGTTATAGACACCCCAGAGCCTATACATCTTCTTTCTTCTTCTAATAGACTTACCCTTCCCTGTAAGATTATATCCATCACTGCTATCGGCCACAGGTTCCTCACCCGGACACTAGGTGATAACTACGAGAGGACCGATCGTAAACTGTGTCAAATCTTTCGCTGAGCTTTGCTTCATATCTACCCCATGCTGACTCAGATGATGATGGTGTGAGGGGTCTTGATACTGTTTCATCTGACTTGAATTTGCCAAACAATTTAATTTATTACCAATTTAGTGTACATGCACAACACTTTCTATGACTACTTTACAAAAATTCTCCCATTATCAAGTACTTTGCAGTTTATAGTTACTAAACAAACTAATACTACATTTGGGACGACAGATATTTAATATCTCTGCTTCATCCATACAGAATAGAGTTGCATTAATATGGAAACCATCCCCCACAAAATCTAAAACATTTACTCAATTATGTTGTAGCATTGTTCCTATACTTTCTCAAATTTTCTCAAATTTTATTCACTCATTTCTTTTTTAATTTTTTTTGCAATAAATTCCCGATCCTGAAATGCTAGTTAAAATTTTAGGAGTTAACATGGGGGAAATTTAGGTTGAACAAAATCCCTATCAAGATTCTGTAGCAGCACAGTAAGTTTATAGTCGAGCAGTTTCAGACACTAGCTAGAATAACTATGCTGGGGTCCAGGAAGCAAAAACAGTGAAATTAGTTTCACAAGTTTGAGAACGATAATCATGCAGATTCTTCCCCGATTTGATCCTTTAATTTTCATTTAAGATAAGCAATTTCCAGCATCTCCGTAACAGTGGTGCCTGAATGATCCGATATTAAAACAAACGGGGTCATAGGGTCCGAAAATGATCCAGGGGAAAAGTTTAGTTGCAGAATTAGTGGTGCCATCAGTGCGTGAATACACATGTTCCATATCGGCTATATCCTGGAACAATTCTATGGTATCCGGCGGACAGCCAGACATCATCATCTCCATATAAATATATACCAAAGATCAAAGTGTACCTCAAAGCACGAGCCAAATGGAACATCATGTGCTTGCTGGACTGTCTCCAATACCTGAACATAAAACTATCAATGATCAGCACAATAATTTGGAAAATCTTATAAAAGAATTAGGAAGATAGCGGAGCAAATTGCAAACTTCATCTGATCAAAATAAACTTCAGTAGATGGACTTTTGACTTGATTGACATACCAAGGTCATCTTATCAGCTGAAAGACAAGTGTGCTGCCACTCTGTCATGGCTGTGTCTGGTGGACACATAGGACTATGACAAACTGATCTGAAGGTAATTTCTCTGACCTGGCCATCATATTCATCAGCAGCATGCCACGATCCCGTCTGTAAAGAACAGAATAAATATTGCTCCAAATATATTCAAAGCAGTTACTGAATATGACGCTGAACAAAGCTGTATCCTGCATATGCTAGGAATTACTATCTTCACATCTGAATACTAAGAAAATACGCAACGTATAGATAAAAAGTTTAGTTATAGCATTTTAGATGGAATGCCAAATGCGATCTACAAGCCCATGCAGTTTATAAGCATTCCTAAAGTCTCCACAATTTATTGTTATGTAGCAGGTAGTAGTAATCACACCATAAGTATCTTTTTTTTTTATTCCAAGGCAAATTTATAAGTACCAATACTTAAAATGTGTGCCCTCACCAATTCTCTAAAATTTGTCAAATAATATTCAATAATTCTACCAAAATTAACCAATCATTAGCAATCAGAAGTTGAATTCCTAAAAGACCAAGCGTGTGTTCGTGGAGAAAAAATACAGCACAAATATAAACTACTTACAGTGAGATTAGAATCCTTCCTTGCTGACCGATATTCACCAATATATTTTGAATCATCGCTCAACAATACGGTAAAGAACTGCTCCGCTGTGCAAGGGAATATATCCTAGGAGAAGGTAGATAAACAGTTGATTGATTATCATAGAATCTCGAGTATCAGATATATAAAGTGCAAGTGTCATAAACTGCCAGAATATTTGGATGCATACATTGTATATGCCGACCAAAACTTCTTCTTTGATGAAATCCTGGAACTTTCCTGACTGAGCAAGATCTTCTGGAGGAATTTGTATTTGTTTGTTGCCAACTTTCATGGAGCTACTATGGGCACGTAATGCTGACTGTGCCCTCTCCTACATTCCAAATAAATGAGAGAATGAATCTAACATATCCCAAACAGGTAGACCTATGAGCTCATGCTGAGTTTAAACAAAAGTATCAGATGGTATGGAATATTAGCAAACAATAAACGATAGGTAATGCATGTGTGTGTATGAAAGCATTCGTAAGTTACATGAGGCATAAAATCACATGGTGGATCATCCCGATAAGCCACATTGCTCATTGTATGCTATATGCCTTAAATTGATGATAATTTTTAAAAATGTGATTTAAACACTTATTAACCATCAATCAACTAATCTCATATGTTTTATTATTACAAAACCTATCATTTTGCAATGCCTGGTACATGGTTAAGATGTAACAAAATAACATGGTTTTTTTTTTGGTATGGCCATTTGTTGGTAAGAATATTACAATGGACAATGCAGATCATCCATTAGAATGGTCCACTACATGATTCTACACCTAAGATGTTAGCTACAGACTCATCCTGAGATTAGGAACACCTTCATGCCAACAAGTTTAATGCCCATACATATCTACCATGGAGGATTGCCTTGATGAGTGATACAAACTGTGCATATTTTTTTTATCTACATCTCATGAAATGTATGTGGATGGAAAATATGCGTGAAGTTTTCAATCCATCAAGACAATGATCCTTTGTTATATAATATTTAATAACCATTCATTTTACAACCATTAGATGAATGAGTTTGCAATCTCCAAAACAGAAAGCATTCTATTTACGTATGTTTCATGGGTTCTATTTACGAATGTTTCATGGCATATGCTGCAAGGCTCTTATACATACCAACCTTTTTCTCATCTTCTAACATTGCACGGAAGTTCTTTACTGCACGCTGCAATGTCCTAAGTGTGTGGTTTCTGTTCCAAAATGATGCAAACATGTATCTGACTCTCCCTGAAATTTTGGCACATGCAACAAATGAATGTACAGATTTATTTAGATCTTGAGTACACAAACAAAAGGGAGCAAGAGAAAAAGAAAAACAGTGAAAAAAAAGAGTTCTTTAATCTGATTGTTTTGAAGATTATGTTTTTGAATATCCATATATATTTTATTACTTATTAGGTAATGACGCAAATAAAAAAAGATTGACATAAAACAATTGAATTGAGTTCTTTAATTAAATTACTTCTAAATGACATCACGGAGACCTTCAACGATCTCTAAAATATAAACAAACATGTTGCATCATGAGTATGTTTGCATCTATTGATTAGTGCAACGGAAGTCTGGTCATCAATGCTCGTGATGAATAGATATAGAATGATAAAAAATACCCCAAAAAGGAGCTAAAAAAATTAAGCAATGTTAATCCAATAGTTCAAAGTGCAGGCTTCTTGACTTGTCTGATACCAAGAAACTTATGAAACTTAATGCTATGCTAGCCTACTCTATGAATTGAAAGTTTTGTCAACCTCATCAAAAGACAAGCAATTGCCTTGGTTTGATTACGTATTAATTTGATAGGGCACACTAAACTTTCTAAGGTAAACATGACCCATAAAAAGATTCTCAATTAGCAAGTCGATGTTAGATTCTTTTCGATATTTTCATGGTTTTCAGTCTTCACATTATTTAGTACAGCATTTTCCAAGATGTGAGACTCTTTATGCACTAAAATATGTTACAAGAAACAAGCACCATCCACTGGCTTGCGCAAGCATGAACATGATAGGGATTCAATGAAGGGCCATAACAAGAGTGAGAGTAACCAATAAGGCAAATATATAGCTGTGCACTTCACAGCTAAGGCACCCATTTTACTGTTTGAATGGGCCCCGCTTTTTAAATTGCAGCGGGGCCCAAAACAGTAAAATGGGTGTGCATTCACAGCCAACCTTGGCTGTGATGTGCACAACCACATTAACCTCAACCAATAATCACTTGATCACTATATTTTATTTTAAAGTCTATTATGTCTTCACATATAGAACAACAAGTTTTACTCGGTAGCAAGGAGGGGAAAAAACAAGTTTGATCCTAGCAATTCTCCATAATGAGGTTTTTTCTTGCCTAAGTGACACAAAACTAGATGATACTACTCATTTACTACCTGATGCTTTATTTGTAGGTTCTGTTCCTAATGATTTTACTACAATATTATGTGGTTGTTCAATAACATGACCCACTTAGTGAAATGACCAAATAACCCTAGAACTTTACATATAAATGAAAATCCTTGAATATTTTTACTCTTTATTTTTTTCAAATAATTTCACGTGATCTAGTGATTGCCCATTTACCCTCCTAATGTATGAAACCGCCTCATATATAAGTTGTTATTCCTTAACCATATATTCTATTATACCAAAATGGGTGTTTACCATTCAATACATCACACTAATTTTAGACTAAACTTGATATCCTAATTTATCAACATAGTTGAAATCAAATTCATTGCAAAAGAAGCAGAACAAGGAGAATTAACAGGAGTTTGATGATTAGGGAAGGGGAGAAAAATCCCATTAAACAAATAATGTAAATATAATTATCCATTATTGGTTATGCCACTTGTTCTTAACATAAGGAAAAGGTGGTCTTTTTCTCTAATATGAAAGATCTAATCGAAAAAATAAATAAACTTTAGAGGGGTTATTTGATATTTCTTGAAAATCTGCATGTATCATTTGAAATATTGGGGGTTATGTGATACACCGCCAAAACTCAAAAGTGTTTAGTGAATTTTAGCCTACAAAGTATTCTCAACTTAGTGGACACAGTCAACCCAATTGTAGGACCAGTTAGGATATGAAAGAGAGAGGGTGATGAATTGGTGGCTGTGTGCATGTATTTGGGTCTCAAATGAAATGATAGAAAGATATGAGATTTTTCACAAAGTTGGCAACTCACTAACCATCCGCGCTACCCAAAGGAGGTACACCATGTCCACCAGCTCCCATGCACAGAATTATAGTGATCGCAGGGTTAATAAGTGCATGCTGGCTCCTCTTTATCTGCATTCCTAATTACAAAGGCATTTCAATTCATTCATACATACAATCAAAAAAATTTAAGGATGGTGAACACAACTCATGAATATCTCCAATTGGAATTATAACCTGCAATAAAAATGATATTAGAGAAACAAATTATGCATACTATATAACATATATCTAACTAGCTAAAAATTTGAAGTATTGCTATATATTAGTTATCCATCATGAAAGCTGACCAAGATTTATTCACTGCTAAATCAAGTTTAAAATCATTTTAAAAAATATATCAAACAGCCTTGACTGTGAAAGGAAAGAAATGTGTCCCTCTTCCACATAGCATAACAGCCAAAGGATCCTAGTTAAAGATTAACATTTCATATAACCAACATAAGTTGAGTTTAAATCAAATTGCAATATAAGGAAATTACTACCCAAAATAAAATTCAAAAAGCTTTTCTGTAATATCTGTCTTTTTATTACTAAGCATATATATTTTTTTACTATGGGCAGAAATGTACAACCTATAGCAGCATTAGAATAACCCTTTCATCGAAAGAAATGTACGCAGACAATGCCTACATAGATCGTAATACTACAATCACAAGTGATTTAATTAACAATATATGGTATAAAAAAAGGTCAAACATAATCTTAAATGAAAATAACGGAGTATAGAATGTACATTACAACAACAACAACAACTGAGCCTTGTATAGAATGTACATTAATAACAAATCTAAAATACAAGTTTTGAAGCTGTAGTACTACCAAAGAATACTTTACAGGAAGAGGAAAAACATATTCATATAAAAGTACGCAATGACCATCACTGAACACTAACCTTAATTTGCTTCGAAAATACATTAGAGTGGAAGCAAATATGCCATGCAGAGACATACATACGCCCATGGTACAAAAAAGACCTCTCAAGCGCACATGAGTAACTGTGGTCCAAAACCTGAAACAAATAAACACCCAAGAAAGCTGTAAGTACATAGATCTGTAATAACCTTCCAAGTATGGAATCAAAAAGTCTTTGCCTCATCAGGAAGAAGATCAAAAATAGTTTGCAGCGGCCCAGGTTTTTGATGAACAACAGTAGGTCCCTGTTTATCTGAATAAAGACGTCTACGAGCATTAGCTCCTGCAAGTCCATTCAAAGCCCTAAAATTAACATACAGTGAGTTAGAAATAAATACATTCGGATGTTAGGATTTAATATATCTCAAATGCTGAAAATAATATACACACTAAATTTTTTTTCCTAAAAAAAAGCAGTAAAAGAAACCAAAGACAATGCTTATAAAATTATCAAGATCAAATAAATATTCTGAAGAACAAAAAGGGAGAGGTAAAAAATAGATGGTTGTATAAATATGAATTGGTTCGTCCATCGACAATATATAAGCCACCAATCACACATATATATGTAAATGTGCATGTATGTGTATGCGCAATTGACATAAACTGATGCAACAAGGCCCAATTATCCAGCAGACCAGGAAGGTCCATCTAAATCACCTGCTGATAAAGAAAAACTATAGGATTAATATTGCATCCCAGATGCAAAATACTATTTAGTAGATTCCTAAATATTGACCAACTTTGAGGTTTGCAACATGATAATAAAATTCTAGAAGTTGCTTTACTTATTATTTCATCAGGCTGTTTCACAATAGGCAGAATAACCTCACAGGTTACAAATTTTTCAGCCAAGGTCAAATTAAAATCCAGAATGTGGAAATACTAATGTACACCAAAAAAAAAAGATAAATAACAAGCCAAGTGGAAGAGAAACAGCAAACAGGAGAAAGTGCTAGTCCTAATCCACTCTAGGAAGAAACAGCCCTTATTACCTGTTGGCCCATACAAAACATAGAAATCTAGGATGCAGAGAGATATGGTGGCATAGCAATGATAAGACACGGCCTAAAGGCAGTCTAGTAACAGTAGGACATGAGAGATAAAGAAGTAATTAATTTATTAAACATAATAAATTAAAATATTAATCATAATTCTAAAACAAACAAACATAAATGTAGGGTGTTTTTCGTCACCCCATTGAGATGGGAATAAGCGTCGCTTGTCAGGCGCATTATAGATTCCCCTGCCTAGAGTAGGCTGAGGTTTATTGATTGTGGGGATCCGAATCTCCGGCAGCCGCGGACTAAGCTGACGTTAATTACCCCTAGTCTTTGGAGCGAAGGAATCTCCGATTGACGGCTCAAACTGGTCATGCGAACTCAATGTGCAGTGTGCGTGTGTTGTGTTTTGAAAGGTCTTGGGTATATCGGGAGCCTCACAGAGTTTACGGGGGTCCCGCTATCTGGATAACAGACTGGGGTCAAGGGGGCTAGCAGCCCCCTTGCGAGGTGCGGGACAGCGCCCCGTTAGAAAGTTTTTCTAGTGAGAAACATGTTTTGAATGTGGAGTGTATAAAAAAAAGGCTGAGGATCATCCTAAGGACGCCTGAGTGGCGCATGGGCGCTGGGCGCCCGCGGATCACGTGCGCGGCACGCGACCGTTGAGCGCCAGCGGGTCACATGCACGGCACGCGACAGCTGAAAGCACCAGCAAAGAAAGGGGCTTAGCCCCTGAGCTGGGAGTTGAAATTCCGCGAGGTTTTGGAGTTGAACTCCTAAAAAGAAATTAGGTATAAATTTGGAGTTAAACTCCCAAAATATTTGGATTTTGGAGTTAAACTCCCATGTAATAAATTGGATGTGGATTTAGAGTTAAATTCCTGAGGGACTTTGGAAACTCCCAGAAAAGGAAAGGATCCAAGAGGACTCCTTTCTTCTCCCCTTTAGACTTAGATCTTTCCGAACTAGGGTTTTTAGAAAATGGGTCTCCTTCCTCCTCTCCATTGGCTAGATCTTAGAGAAAAATGGGTGAGACTTAAAAATCTCCCCTTTTAGGGGTTTGATGGAAGATCCGAGCCCCCCTTCAAGGGTTTTATGATGAAAAACTGTTTCTTTTTGAAAGAAGAAGAGTTAAATTCTTGATTTAATTCAATAAAAGAAAGAGAGCTTAGAACCTTAAGGAAGGAGAAGGAGACACATAATCCTAATTTTTAAGAGAATGAAAAGAATTGTCTTTGATTTTTTCATCATGTTTGCTTTTATAAGCTACACACTTTATATATAGCCGCTTGGGCTTTGCCAAATGGCATTTATGCCATCTCATGTCTTGCGTGCTTATTTGTTTTTGCACATAAGCTATGGGGTTTACAAAATTTTGGCTTTCTGCCCATTTTTATCATACATTTATTTCTATAAAAAAAAGAATTATATTAAACCAATTTATGGTTTCATTCTTTTTGTCATGGGGCCGGTCTCTTCCATACTCGGTCTTGACCTGGGCTTGGGATTGATTTTGATTTGGTCAATCGGGGTGTAATTTTTGACCCCAACAATAAATCGGACTAAAAATCATGCATACCACACACACACAATAAAAAACAATTATCATCCAAAGGAAGTAAAAAATGAGAAACACATTTTTTTGTCTACAGTTCACAGGTAGAATTTCTATAACAAAAACCACCGATAAAACCATGATAAAAGGCGTGAAGCATTTTCTAAATGGAAATAAAAGATAGAAATAAAGGGGGACCTAGTGGCACTTGTATCACTGCTACGGTGATGCCGAGATTGTACCGGAGATATTAGACACACGCGTGTGGCTATGAACACACACGCGCGCGCAGAGTAATTATATGATCCGAACCTGACCTAATCGTACAAAGCCCTTTGATATAGATTGGGTGTTCGAATCATCAACTGAAATCTCGGCCGATCTCGATCCGAGATGACCGATCCCAATCCCAAAAGCGATTCGTCTAAGATCAAAATCCAATACCGTCCAATACCGAGCAATATTGGTTTTACCATTTGATTTATAAATTATGGGGTTTTAATGAGTTCACTAATGGTTCAATGAGTTTATTATAGATCATTGGGTTATTATGATTAATTTGACACTATTAACAACTTTACACATCATTAATTACTAAATTTTTACCAAATTGCTTCAGTTACCGGGTTTACTGATACTGTGATACCGAGTAATATTGGGTTTACCATTTGATTATGGGGTTTTAATGTTAAGGTTATCTATGGCTAGTGGGTTCATTGATAGGCTAAAGGCTTCACTAATGATTCGATGGGTTTATTATAGGTCATTGGATTATTATGATTGAGGCTTAATTCCCAAAAACTACCAAAATCTTCGTGCTTATGATAAGTAACTCCCAAATTCTTTGAAAATTACAGGAAGCTACCAAGTGTATGAAAACTTATAAAAGTAATAAATAATAAACTACCAAACTTGTTTAGTAAATGTTCAATAAACTACCAAGCTTATTTACTAAATGTTCAATAAACTACCAAACTAATTTTAAAAAGTTTAAGGATGTTCGTACACTTTGCTAGTTTTCCGTAATTCTCAAAGAATTTGATAGTTATTTGTCACAACCCCTAAGTTTTTGGTAGTTTTTGAGAATTAAGCCTATGATTAATTTGACACCACTAACTAGAACATTTGCCAAATTGTTATAATTTAGCTTATTATCTTAAAAAGAATTCCTATTTTTAAAAATTCTATTTCTCAAATGATGCAAAATCCGACGTTCCCAATTCGAGACGGTGATACGGCCGAGAATGGCGATTCGAATCCTAAAAGTGATTGTCCGATACCGAGATTTTAGACCTTGGTTGGAATAGTGACAAATCGCTGATGAGGAAAACTATGATAGAACATCCCAAGCATATGATTGACTCTCTAAACTTCGCATGCACACAAAATACATCTTTCCCACATAAAGTAGGACAAGGATCATGGCATGAGGAAATTTAGCCTCCTGCCATATCCTTGGTTCCAGTGTAGACAATGAATCTCATTCAGCGTAAAGACATTAGTCAAAATAACGTAAGCTTGGCCAATAAACATTCGCTCACATAAATATTATCATTGGATGGAAAGCAATCATTTGGGGGAGAGGTGGTTGTTAAAGTACACCACATAGCATTCAAGTTACCTAAGTCCTATAATATCATAGAGTTCTACCTTACAAGATCAAAAAATTAAATAAGCAAATAAAATAAACACCAGCAAGAAAGGAACAAAAAAACATAAAAAGAAAAGAAATGACCTGGAAGAATTCACAGGGAGCTTTGTTGTCTTAATATGAAGGCAAACCTGAAAGAAAAAGGAGAGCCTTGTAAAGTAAAACAAATATACTATTTGGCTAAGCATATGGAGAACAGGTTGCTCATAATGGCATTTTACCTGGCCTGATGCACTATCCAGTGCATACCAAATGGCTCCAGTTTGACATTCATTTTCCACTGGAACAGTTACAGATCCAAGAACAGTGCTTTTCCATATTATATCCCAGTCATGTATTGTCACATTGATCTAAAAATCATTAAGATTACCGAGCGTGAAAAATATTATAAAAATCAAGAAAGGATCAGATATATTGATGAGCACTTTGCATACCAAAATGTAAAATTATGACAAGTGACCTTTTGATATATATAGATATAAAACCCGAAACAAAGATAAAGGCAGGTCAAAGGTGAGTCCATTTACAATCACTTGAAACATTATATTTCCAAATAATGTAATAACCAGTAGACTGAAAATGCATTAGAAGGAGCAGGAGATGGGAAAAACATAACATGCATTATTAGTGTATGCTTAAAAAAGGAAGTCATACGGAAACAAGGGAGGTCATGACGGTCTATTGCCAGACTTATCAATAGAAATTCAGATTTATACACTAAATACACTACGTAAATTTCAGCAGGTGTAGCCAATCTTGCAGTGGAAATTTGGCAGGCACTTATAATGACACATTGCAAGTTCAAATTGAAGCATATATTAAAGGTTAAATCATGTAGATTGGTATAAGATATTGGCAATCTAAAATACCAAATTAGTAAACAAAAATATTTCTACATAGCTGTGCCCAAGAAAATTGGGATAAATGGGAACCTGAGATAACCTGAACAGGAAGATCCTCAACGAAAAAGTTGAATTCTTCTCCCCACATTGGATTTCTTGAGCCAGGAACCATGGAACTGCATCAGTGTAAAAGGGGTCAAACTTTAAGGCATGAGTAATCCAGTTAAATGCTTCCAAAATATATTTCTTAACAAGAGGCGAGTTCTATGCAAGTACATACAAATACATGTTAAATGCATTGAGTTGTTGTTGTTGTGTTACTTGTGTATGCTGGCATTGGTTATTAATGTGACCTGGGATGCAAGATGACAAGGGTACAGATTTGGGATTTCTAAGTGGACAGAGAATTCAAAATGTTAGTAAATATACACTATGGACAGGAAAGAAAACGGGAAAGAGAAGTGATATAGGAGATAAAGAAAGGGATAAGAAGACTACGGCTTCTTCATTGCTAACTCGAAGACACTTCAATCATCGTCATTTTTCTATTAAATTCAACCTTCAAACATGCCACTGAGAATAAAAAGCGCGGTAAGTCTCTTGAAAGTACATGACTTAATTAGTTATTGAAACTCCAAAATCCCTAAATAAAACCCAATATATAAGCTGAATAAGCCCTTGAGATTCCATAATTAATGTGTAGTCCATCCATTATGGACGTCCAATTAACCAGCCTGCTCGAAGGCCTCCAAATTCTATCTTGGCTACAAGTAAAAAAAAAATGACTCCTGTGATTGAATAAAGTTGCCATAAGCCTGCATAAAAAGAGAATATACCATATAGACATGAATCAGAGTTATAAGGATTGATCATTTGGAATAGCATGGTGGGGTAAGTCAAACTCCTTGTGGAGTCCAATCAATATCTTTCAATTATTTGTCATGGTACCAACTCAAACAAAAAAAATGTTTAGTTCTATTTTCATTCTGATACTAAACTGATGACCTAGACTATGATAATTAATTAGGATTACAGTGCTGCTTGAATTAGATAATTGTTGATATACGTACTGTGCCAATCTACTGTAAGATCTGAACTTGATGAAGGAAATGTATAAAGTAGTAGAAAGTTGACTACAATCTAGTGGATTGAAGAATAAGAACCATGATAAAATAGTATGGTTGTGAAGTATGAAAGAGCACATTGTTCACCGACGTATATGTTTCGAGATAGTTTTGTCATCTCTAGGCAGTAGAAACTGAAGTTCAACACAACAGTTGGCAAACACATAGCAGCTGTAAGAGCATTTGTTATTAATAGCTGTACAAAATGCTAGTTAGGGAACAGTTGACTAGCCACGTATGAAAAAGATGGTTTAATCACCTAAATCGTTTTTGCTCCCCGCAAGTAAGTATTGCATAAGGATCAGATGTGCCATTCAAATTTGCACCAACTAAGTTCTTGGCAGCCAATAGCTCCAGCTGAAAATTTCCAGCAAAATGATAGTTACAAATAAATAACACAAAACCGGTGTTCTGTATATGCACAAAAAAAATTCAGCAATCATTTTGTAGTCCATTTGAATGATCATTTTGAAGTCATCATGACCATAAACTTATCGTTTTCAACTTGATACCTGACAATATGGTATGGAAATCACCAAATCAGTCAAGTACTTAAATGTGTGCAGAAAGGTCATACCTTAACTACATATGCAGATGTCCCTTGAGATTCACCTTTCAACTGGCTCATCTACAAAATAAGTGGAGAACTGCATGTCAAGAAAATTAAAGATTTATTTCATGACATATATAGCAACAACGCAATCAATTGAGTCCAGAAAAAAAATGAAGAACTGCTAGCACGCTCCTTAGAACAAAAGACTGCTGACAATCAAATAATAAATAATCAGCATAACCACAATGACGAATTATATCTTAATAGAATCCAGCTGAAACTTATATCAAATAGTACAAAAATGTTTCTGATTATAAGAAGTATACAGCCGGTTCTCATGAACTCATGTTCACCAAAAAAAAAGGGTGGGAAATAACATCAAACTAAAGATCCATCAGTAATACAGAAGACAAAACACTCATAACACAAAATAGATAATATACATTCATAGGAAAGAGTAAATAAGAAAGGAAGAAGAGAACTTTCTGGATGGTGGAAAGTATGTTTGTTACAGTTTAGCGGTCAACAAGACATAAAACCAATGCATATCATTGGAAATGGATTGCACTAACAAAAAACAAACCCTGAGAAAAAAATATTTAGAATCTTGTATAGCTCTTCAAATCTAACCAAGCTGTACAGGAACTGTGACAAAAATGCACATTAAACACAAGCTTACCAAAGTCAGCTCTTATTTGTTCCCCTGAAGGACTTTCCAAACACTTCTAATCTAAATCACAAGCTCTAAATGTGCAGTTATAAATGAAATGCCTCCTCATACAGCTAGTGGGATACAAGAATATTGGAAATGAATGCTCAAAATAACATAAAACCAATTAATTCCAATTGAATTGGTTGATAGGGTGTTATTGCTTTGCGGTTCTTTAGCAGGATAGTTATGGACTTTCTCTGAGATTTAACCTTTCAAATCTAATGTTTTGTATTGTTGGGACCAGGAATTACATGGGACTCATATAATCTAACAGTCCTGCTATATGATTTAGAAACAGACCCAAGATCTTAGATGAAAACTTAGAAACTACTTACAAAAACTAGGATTTTAAGCTTCTCTGTTAACTTTAAGCTAAAGTCTCAACATGGCAACTCCACCCGAAAAATCTGCCACTATCTCACATCCTCCTTCCTCATCCAATCTCGGTCCCACCTCTTGAATTGAAGCTTCCACCTTATCCTTTAACAACCACATGAATCCCTCCGCCGAAGAGATTTGGCAACAAAGGGCGCAACTGCGAGGAGCAGCCACATTTGGAGATTGAACTTGAAACTATTGTCTCGTCCATATTTTAAAAATGCTTAAAGTTGTATAACAGAGCCATTACTAGAGTGAGAACAATTGGAGGAAAGACAAGCATTGACCCTTATTCCCGATATGTCTCGATATATTGTGCTTCTGTCTTAAACTTTATCATTTTAAAGAACCTTGTTTGCTAATTGCTATAAGAAATTTAATAAAATTATGTTGATGTTCATTTTTTTACAATTTCCTATTGTGATTTGGGAAATATGTGTATTATTAGGATTATAAGTTATAACTAATTGATAGGGAGTATTCAGAGTTTGGGAAATAACCGTAAAAAATATAGTCCAATACAGCAATTTCTAATTCCAAACTATGTTGCCCCTCATCATTGCCCTCTGCCACCAAACCTCTTCAACAACAGGAATGCAAGGTATCGAAGGAAAAGATGGGGGCTATGATCTGGGATAATGTGGGATTAAATTAAGTGAAGGACGATGTGAAGTGACGGTAGATTTTCAGGTGAAGGGTTAGGGTTGAGGCTTGACTGAGGTCGGAGAGAGGCTAAAGTCTAGTCTTCGGTGCAGTCCATAGGTTTAATTAAGAATTATTTTCCAATGTTGGGATTGCCTCCAATTATAGGTAGGAGCAGTGAGTAGAATTTAGAAATTAAAAGGCCAATCCAAAGTCCACTCATAATAATCAGTAACATAAAGTTCTAATCCCAGTCCAAAACCGGGAACAATAAAACGTGTAGTAGAAGTACAAATCCTTCCCAAAAACTTCAAACCAATAACACTTCTACTTCAGCACTTGTTGCACTGCGGGTTATAATCTCCAGGTAATCAAGAGAAATGCCTTCTCCAAAACCTTTTGTCACTTAAATTTGCTCTGTGTGTGTACGCATGTGCAACGTGTTGCTTCTTCTCCCCTGTTTCTACTTTCTATTACTTTCTTTTTATTTCCTCTTTCCCCTTTAAAGTATATAGCAGATGTGCCATTCAAATTTCCGCCCGATCTTACCTAAATTAATTCGATTAAAGTACGTTTAATATAATGGTAAATTTGGGGAAATCAACAGAACTTTATTCCAAAATCAACAAATTAAAAACTTTCATTTGATCCTAAACATCTCCAAAACCTCTCATTTCCATAGCCATCATCAAAATGTGCAGCTACATATCAAATCGACGCTATCAAAAAGAAATCAAATTACAATCGAATCTACACATCTGACCTTATCATCGGATCCCTTCACTGCAGAATCCCTAACACTCCCCGCCGCCGCCGCCTCGCTCTGATTCCCTTCACTCTCCTTCTCCGACGAAGCGGGACGCTGGAAAAAGAGATAGACGGCAATGACGAAGAGCGCGGCGGCGACGGAGACCTCGATCTCCCCCCACGAAGGGAGGAGGAAGCCTAACGAGAGCCCAGCCATCGGCGATCGCGGCCGAGGCTCGAGATCTAGGGTTTCGAATCGGGGGTTTCTAGGGTTTGGGGGCTCAGGGAGAGAAAGAGAGGCGACATGTTTTGGACTTTTTTTTAGAGAGAGAAAGCGAAAGAGTCAAACAAGAAAGAGAGTTGGAGGGAGACGGCTGCAACGAACACGGCCCTGGTTTTGGTTTAATTATCAAGAATGCCATCGGTCAGTTATTTAGGAGGAGAGGGGCCTTTAACTGAAAATTATTGTAACGAGAAATCAGTGACCCAATCTTTGGGCCCCACTTTCAGTTGGGTGGTGCAGAGAGTGGCGACTGGAACATTTTCTTTGGGCCCCGCTTTCATTTGGTCAGTTAAAGCGTGTTTTGAGATATAAAAGTAACTGCAAACAGCAGTGGGGCCCACTCCTCCTTCTATATCTATTGTACTGAACTGCTTTTCCATTTGTTTTAGGGAACGATTTAGTTGCGGGATTTAGAAATTTGGAATCTAAGATAGTCCGGCTGGAAATTTCTGGATTTGGTAATTTGTTGTTTGGTTGGTTTTATATTTATATTATTGAATTTGTAGATCCTTATAATTTTTGTTGGTTGGTGAAAACAGAGTGGAATTTGGATTTGAGGATTTTAGAGAGAGATAGCTAGAGAGAGGATTATTAAATAAATAAAATACATGGATTCCATCTAAAAGTACAATGAATAGTGCCAAATCCTTGCAAAATTTTAGGATTCAAGAATCCTTATTTTGTGGTGGGCCTCCATAAAAAAACAAAGGAATTCAAGAAATCTAAATCCCCTAAGGCCTGTTTGGTTGCAAGATTATGAAATTTGGATTCCAAAATAGTACGGTTGAAAATTTCTGGATTTGGTAATTTGTTGTTTAGTTGGTATTGGATTCCTAGTATTGGATTTGTAGATCCTTGTAATCTTTATTTGGTTGGTGAAAAGAAAGTGGGATTTGGATTTGAGAATCCTAGAAAGAGATAGAGAGAGGAGAGATTTTTTAATAACTAAAGTACATGTGGGGGCCACAAAATAGTGAGAAATCCTTAAGAATCCATTCATTTTTCAAGGATTTTGGAATCCATCTTTTTTGTGGGCCCCACCACACAATCCATATAAATCCATATTTGTAATCCAAGCCAACCAAACACAAAATTTGTGAATCCTAGGATTTGGTAATCCAAAACTCAAGAATCCTTGTAAATCCTTCAAACCAAACAGGCCATAACTAAACACAAAATTATGGAATTCTTGGATTCCACAATCCAAATCCATAATAATCCTACAACCAAACAGGCCCTTACATCAGCGATTCTTTCCGTATCAAACGAACACAAAAGAAAATTAATCCATTCCAGCACGCAATCGCCCAAAAGTTATTTCTTGAACAAACAATATCATATGTTTTAAGCATCTAGTTGAGTGCCTGATCGAATTGATCAGGTCGTGTAGGAACAAGGTTCAAATCTCTCGGTCTGTTAGGATGCCTCAGCTGCATACATCACTGCACTTCCACTTGACACCTATCGCAATGATAAACGGCGATCAGTGCAATGGGATGTGTCTATTTATCTATCTCTTGACTCGAAATGGGAGCAGATTCGAAAAAAACCATGGGTTTTTTTATTCCTTGAAGTTTGGGTAGAGCCGGATCGAAGTGCTGGCTAGGTAAACGTCCTGTAGTAAGAGGAGTAGTTATGAACCCTGTAGACCATTCCTATCGGAACAGGGAAGGAAGAGCCCCAATTGGTAGAAAAAAAACCCACAACCCACACATTTCTATCATCATCATCTTCTATTTTCAAAATGGCCAGACTACATTTCTCTATGCAGTAGTCTTAATAGTCAATAGAATGGGTATAACAGAGTAAAGGAAGATGGATATTGATCATTATAATCCTATAATGTTTGTTCTTATATTTCATGTTAGTTTATTATTTACAATGCGCATCTATTCCTTCCAATATAGTTCCTATTTTTCATCTCAAGCAAATCACTTGTTTATTTTAAGCAGATAACTTGTTTATTTATGCTAAAAGGAAAATGATTTGGATTAATTAAAAATTAAGTTCTTCCGTCTTTTTGTGTGTCTGAACACGAAACCTGAATCTGACAAGAAATTAAGATGGTTGCTTTTAAACATGCCATATATTTAGATGATTTTGGCTTGGAGTTTCTAGAAGTTAATTTTGATCGGATCTTCTTCTTCTTCTATTTAAATAAAGATTTGGTTAATATATTACAAGAACATGTAAAAATAAAAATAAAAAGAAGAAAGCATGTTTTTTTTTTTGAAAAAAAGTGAACCATATAATATATGCCATAAATATGTTTATTGTGCATGTGAGCCCAAGCCCACTGCCCATATGACTCATGATCCACTTGTAAAATGTCCATAAAAGGCAATTAAGGATTTTAATAATTGATAAATATCACCAGGAAATTAGTTAAAACTCTTGATTAACGACACATTAAATTATTTCCTCTCCCTTGATATTATTACAAATACACCCCAACCTACAAGTTTTTCTCCGGAGTGTGTATCTTGGAAATCAAATATGAAGTTCATCACCTTCTTCTTTATCCTCACCCTGGTTGATGGATCTCTGAATCTCCTTCAGATGTTACCTTTCGTTGATCTGCTGCGAGCACTGATGGATGGCTGGGATTGAAGTTGGAGGGTTGTCTCCTGAAGCGTGTGGATCTCAATGGGTTTTATGTGGTTGAGGCCGGGCTACCTGCAAGAAAGTCCCGGGGTGGTAGTGCCACTGAGGACCCTCCGACGATCAAGTTAGACGGGATATTTTGGTAGAGTAACGACCTATTAGAGTAAAATTCGCTTACCTGAGTCGTCTGAGAGAAGGGTTTATATTATGGCCTCCATGGACAAGCGGGCGCGAGATTCACGCCGGCCGTTACGCCCCTGGCGTTACGCCCGCGTGATAGACGAGATTCCCCATTAATGACGAGATATGCTCGTTAATGGGGGATCGTGATGGCGTGGAATATGGGATCATGGGCGGCGGATGTCTCGCGCCTGGCGAGATTCGCGGAGCCGTGGCGGAGACGTCTGTGATCGGTGCTGTGGGTCGGTCGGTGAGACCGAGGAAGATAAGATCGGCGGGAGGCTCGGGAACGGGCGGGAGGCCGAGACATCTTGGTTCTGTGGTAGCTCGGAGGCGAGCTAGGGGTGGTCTAGAAGGCCACCGAAGGTCGGTAACATCCTCGGGTCGTAGGCTCGGATATTCTTCCAACGTACCGTTCTTGATCCTTTCTTGTAAGCTCTGGGACACATCATCCGATACGTATCATGATCTGGGGAGTCACCGATATCGAGCATCATCAACTGATGGATCTTTGGATCTCCTTCGGATGTTACCTTCTGTTGATCTGCTGCGAGCGCTGATGGATAGCTGAGATTGGATTTGGAGGGTTGCCTCCTGAAGCATGTGATCTCAATGGGTTTTATGTGGTTGAGGCCGAGCTACCTGGAAGGAAGTCCCGGGTGGTTGTGCCACCGAAGACCCTCCGACGATCAAGCTAGACGGGGTATTTTGGCAGAGTAACGGCCTATCAGGGTAAAATTCGCTTACCTGAGTCATCTGAGAGAGAGGTTTATATAGTGGCAGCCATGGGCTGGCGGGCGCGAGATTTACGCCGGCCGTTACGCCCCTGGCGTCACGCCCGCGTGAAAGGCGGGATACCCCATTAATGGTGATATATGCTCGTTAATGGGGGAACGCGGTGGCGTGGAACACGGGATCATGGACGGCGGATATCTCACGTCTGGCGAGATTCGCTGAGCCGTAGCGGAGACGCCGGTGATCAGTGCTGGAGGTCGGTCGATGAGACCGAGGAAGCAAGGCTCGGCGGGAGGCTCGGGAACGAGCGGGAGGCCGAGCAGGCTTGGTTCTTGATAGTTCGGAGGCGAGCCGGGAGGGCCGAGAAGGCTCATCGTGCAGGAGGCTCGGAGGCGAGCCAACAATTGTTTGTAAGGCGGGCATAGAAGTGGTCTGGACGGCCACTGAAGGTCGGAAACATCCTCGGGTCGAAGGCCCGGAGCATGCTTCTAATGTACCATTGTCGCTCCCTTCCCGTGAGCCATGGGACACGTCAGTCGCCACGTGTCGTGATCTTAGGAAATACCACTTCTGAGCATCATCATTAGCCCCCCACTCTCGTTCCGACCTATTTATGGGTCGGGTCGAGAGTGGACTATATGAAGAATCTTCTGCTTGGTTTGGCACCGAGAATCGTGATGTCGATTGCCCAGGAACGAATGGAGGCGTTGTTTCGTCTGTTAGAGATGGTTATCGACCGAACTTGAGCTCTCCTATTTTTTTGCTTACTTGAGCCATTTTGGGAGCTTGCCTTCTTCGGGTGCATGCGCCGGGTAGAGGCTTGCTAGCTGGTTCAATGTGAGGCTCAGGGATCCACCATTGAGACTGAGCATGAAGATGTCTGGCGGCTTCGTGACGAAGGCCTTGATCCATCTCTTTGTAGGGCAAGGAGCTGCCTGGAGTGGATGGACCGAGCAGGAGAATGCCCGGTCGCCTCGTGATGTGGGCTTTTGATCCACATTGTTGTGGAGCAGGATGCTGCCCTCCAGGATGAACCGAGCATGGGGATGCTCGGTCGCCTCTTGAGGAGGGCTTTCGATCCTTGGCATCGAGGGCAGGTAGCTGCCCGCCAGGATGACCGAGCATGAGGGTTCCCGGTCGCCTCTTTGAGGAGGGCTTTCAATCCTTGGCGTATGTAGGGTAAGAGATTACTAGCCAAGGATGGACCGAGCAGGGAAGCTGCTCGGTAGCCTCTTGGTAAGGGCTTTGATCCTTGGCGTCGGTGGGCAGTGAGCTACCGACCATGGATGGACCGAGCAGGGAAGCTACTCGGTGGGCTCTTGGCGAGGGCTTTGATCCTTGGCGTCGGTGGGTAGTGAACTACCAGCCATGGACGGACCGAGCAGGGTAGCCGTTCGGTGGCCTCTTGGCGAGGGCTTTGATCCTTGGTGTCGGTGGGTAGTGAACTATCAACCATGGATGGACCGATCAGGGAAGCTGCTCGGTAGCCTCTTGGCGAGAGCTTTGATCCTTGGCGTCGGTGGGTAGTGAACTACCAGCCATGGATGGACAGAGCAGGGAAGCTGCTCGGTGGCCTCTTGGCAAGGGCTTTGATCCTTGGCGTCGGTGGGTAGTGAACTACCAGCCATGGATGGACCGAGCAGGGAAGCTGCTCGGTGGCCTCTTGGCGAGGGCTTTGATCCTTGGCGTCGGTGGGTAGTGAACTACCAGCCATGGATGGACCGAGCAGGGAAGCTGCCCGGTGGCCTCTTGGCGAGGGCTTTGATCCTTGGCGTCGGTGGGTAGTGAACTACCAGCCATGGATGGACCGAGCAGGAAAGCTGCCCGGTGGCTTCTTGGTGAGGGCTTTGATCCTTGGCATCGGTGGGTAGTGAACTACCAGCCATGGATGGACCGAGCAGGGAAGCTGCCCGGCGGCCTCTTGGCGAGGGCTTTGATCCTTGGCATCAGTGGGTAGTGAACTACCAGCCATGGATGGACCAAGCAGGGTAGCTGCTCGGTGGCCTCTTGATGAAGGCTTTGATCTTTGGCGTCGTGGGGTAAGAAATTACCAGCCAAGGATGGACCGAGCAGGGTAGCTGCTCGGTGGCCTCTTGATGAGGGCTTTGATCCTTGGCGTCGGTGGGTAGTGAACTACCGGCCATGGATGGACCGAGCAGGGTAGCTGCTCGATGGCCTCTTGATGAGGGCTTTGATCCTTGGCATCGTGGGGTAAGAAATTACCAGCCAAGGATGGACCGAGCAGGGTAGCTGCTCGGTGGCCTCTTGATGAGGGCTTTGATCCTTAGCATAGTGGGGTAAGAAATTACCAGCCAAGGATGGACCCAGCAGGGTAGCTGCTCGGTGGCCTCTTGATGAGGGCTTTGATCCTTGGCGTCGTGGGGTAAGAAATTACCAGCCAAGGATGGACCGAGCAGGGTAGCTGTTCGGTGGCCTCTTGACGAGGGCTTTGATCTTTGGCGTCGGAGGGTAGTGAACTACCAGCTATGGATAGACCGAGCAGGGTTGCTGCCCGGATGCCTCTTGGTGAGGGCTTTGATCCTTGGCGTCGGTGGGTAGTGAACTACCAGCTATGGATGGACCGAGCAGGGTTGCCGCCCGTTGGCCTCTTGGTGAGGGCATTGATCCTTGGCGTCGGTAGGTAGTGAACTACCGGCCATGGATGGACTGAGCAGGGAAGCTGCTCGGTGGCCTCTTGATGAGGGCTTTGATCCTTGGCGTCATGGCATAAAAGATTACCAGCCAAGGATGGACCGAGTAGGGAAGCTGCTCGGTGGCCTCTTGATGAGGGCTTCGATTCTTGGCGTCGTGGGTTAAGAAATTACCAGCCAAGGATGAACCGAGCAGGGTAGCTGCTCGGTGACCTCTTGATGAGGGCTTTGATCCTTGGTGTTGTGGGGTAAGAAATTACCAGCCAAGGATGGACCGAGCAGGATAGCTGCTCGGCGGCCTCTTGATGAAGGCTTTGATCCTTGACGTCGTGGGGTAAGAAATTACCAGTCATGGATGGACCGAGCAGGGTTGCTTCCCAGTTGCCTCTTGGTGAGGGCTTTGATCCTTGGTGTCGGTGGATAGTGAACTACCAGCTATGGATGGACCGAGCAGGGTTGCTGTCCGGTGGCCTCTTGGCGAGGGCTTTGATCCTTGGCGTCGGTGGGTAGTGAACTACCAGCCATGGATGGACCGAGCAGAGTTGCTGCCCGTTAGCCTCTTAGTGAGGGTTTTGATCCTTGGCGTCGATGGGTAGTGAACTACCAGTTATGGATTGACCGAGCATGGTTGCTGCCCGTTGGCCTCTTAGAGAGGGGTTTGATCCTTGGCGTCGGTTGGTAGTGAACTACCAGCCATGGATGGACCGAGCAGGGTTGCTGCCCGGTTGCCTCTTGGTAAGGGCTTTGATCCTTGGCGTCGGTGGATAATGAACTACAAGCCATGATGGACCGAGCAGGGTTGCTGCCCGATGGCCTTTTGGCGAGGGCTTTGATCCTTGGTGTCGGTGGGTAGTGAACTATCAGCCATGGATGGACCGAGCAGGGTTGCTGCCCGGTGGCTTCTTGGTGAGGGCTTTGATCCTTGGCTTCGGTGGGTAGTGAACTACCAGCCATGGATGGACCGAGCAGGGTTGCTGCCTGGTGGCCTTTTGGTGAGGGCTTTGATCCTTAGCGCGGGAGGGCATTGAGAGGCCTGCTAAGAATGGACCGAGCAGGGTAGCTGCTCGGTGGCCTCTTGGTGAGGGCTTTGATCTTTGGCGTTGTTGGGTAAGAGATTACCAGTCAAGGACAGACCGAGCAGGGTAGCTGCTCGGTAGCCTCTTGATGAGGGCTTAGATCCTTGGCGTCGTGGGGTAAGAAGTTACCAGCCAAGGAGGGACCGAGCAGGGTAGCTTCTCGGTGGCCTCTTGATGAGGGCTTTGATCCTTGGCGTCCCGGGGTAAGAAGTTACCAGCCAAGGACGGACCGAGCAGGGTAGCTGCTCGGTGGCCTCTTGATGAGGGCTTTGATCCTTGGCGTCGTGGGGTAAGAAGTTACCAGCCAAGGACGGACCGAGCATGGTAGCTACTCGGTGGCCTCTTGATGAGGGCTTTGATCCTTGGTGTCGTGGGGTAAGAAGTTACCAGCCAAGGATGGGCCGAGCAGGGTAGCTGCTCGGTTTTGTGAGGTTCTGTCCGACCTTCCCTGGTGTGTGAACATCGGGAAGAGTGACCGTCGCGGGTGACACGTGTTATGAACGCATGGGGGGAGGCGAAGCGTAAGAGCCTTCTTCCTCGGGTGGCTGCCAGTCCCCCGATCGGTGAGGGACGTTGAGTCTCGTCGTTTCCCGTCGTACCCCCTGCTGACACGACTATGATTTGGCCGATTGTCAACTCGTCGGGAGGGGGATGGTGCTCTTTCTTACGGTCGGCTTGACGCTTGTCCCGTAAGTACGTTTCCAGGTGCCCCGAGCGGATTAACTCCTCGATGTAGTCTCGGAGCTGCTTGCAGTTCTCGTTGGAGTGGTCCTGCGACCTGTGGAAAGTGCAGTAGAGGCCCCGGGTGCGCTTTGCCGCCCTATTCGAGACTGGGGGAGTTTGAAGAACCTCTCGCTTTTATCCTCGTCCAACAGTACTGTCTGGGAGACGTTGAGCGGGATGTATTCTTGAAACTTCGGGGAGTAGGGCTTTGGCCGCTCAATCTTCTTTTTCTCCTCCATGGCCCTTTTCTTCTGATCGCTTTGCTCTGTCCGGGGCAGATTGGCGTTCACCTCGGACTCGAGCAGGATCTCATATTCGGTCCAGGCCTTTACCTCGGCCATGGTCTTAGGTTGCGCTAATGCAAAGGAGCATAGCCACTCCTTGTACCTAAGACCCGACCTAAGGGCCGTGATGACCGTCTCGTCCCGGTGTTCTGGGACCTCAAGGAGGGCGTTGTAGAAGCGAGTGACGTATCCTTTGAAGGATTCTTTTTCCCCGCTCTTTATGGTGAAGAGATGGTCAACGGTCCACTTCTTCCGTCTGTTCCCGACGAAGTGGCCGAGGAATTGGGCGTCCAGCTCATCGAAGGTAGAGATTGAGCGTGGCGCGAGTCCTCGGAACCAGTCTCGTCCGGAGCGGATGAGAGTGGCGAAGAAAACGCGGCATTGTGCGGCGTCGGAACAGTCCTGGAAACTCATCCCGGCTGTGAATGCATCCAAATGGTCCTTCGGGTCGGACTTCCCGTCGAAGAGTGAGACCTTCGGGGGCTTGTTCCGGGAGGAGACGTGGACGGCGAGTAGCTCTTTGGTGAAGGGATTTGTGAGAGAGTCGGCGGCGTATTTAGCCCCGTCGCTCGAAGGACGACTTTCCCGATGCATGCCTTCGATCTTCTTTCCGAGGGCGTCGAGTCGGCCACGGTATCCCGACGATTCGGGATACTCTGATTTTTAGCCTCTGCTGCCGGAGACCTGTGCCTGGCCACGGCCCCGGTTCTGTTTGATGAGGTTCCTCAGGTCCCTTGGTGAGGTCGTCTTCGAACTACCATGTTGAGTCCCGTCCACGCGACCCCGTCGAGGGAGGGGGTGCTAGTCATTCCTCGGTCCAGGCGAGCCGACCGACACCTCCTCGGGAGGGATAGAGGCATGATGGGCCTCTGGGCGAGGTGCTCTGGCGAGAGATCTCAGTGTTGGGTTGTGCGGCGCCCAGTGGGTCATTGAATGTGTTGGTGTCACGATCCGCAAGGTATGGAATGTGACCGACACTTAAGTTACGAAACGTCTCAAGGCGTCCGTAAAATAAGTAAGCCGAAGCCCAGAATACAAAACCCAATTAAGAATTAGAGTGAAGGAAACCAATTTATTTTAAGCATTTTACTCCATTAAACCACATCAAGTTTCCTTTTTAAAACAACTTTCCCTTTTTCCAAAAATTCCGGCAGAACCTCTTTGTAAAAAAAAATCCCCAAACGGGTACAAAACGAGAATATCAATGAATAACATGAATATGGCATCTCCAAGCGGGAGCTAGCTCTTCGCCTCAAGGCGGTCACAAATCCCACGCAATGTAAAATAACAATGTGCATAAATAAGAATGAAAGCACAAGTAAAATAACATGTCGACTCAAGTGAGCTCGACCCCAAATAACATAAATCCACAAGTCTCACAAGCTCGTCTCTAGGTCAATATACAGTAATCCAAATAAACTGGTACAGCTGAAATAGTAGTAGTAGATGGAGTACTCTAGATACAATGAACATATATAAGTGGTACAAAATGATAACAACCCACCTATGAGCAAAAGCCTCGAGTCCAGGCAAAGAGAACAAAAGAGGCAAAAGTGTCCGCCGCTACAGTGCTGACGGAACGGACCTGCAGAAAAGCTGTGGCACAACGGGGGTGAGTTGCCAGCTCGTGAGTAATAAATAACATCTACAAAGGCTATAGCATGTATGCACATAAGTATCCTAGCATCTCTAAACAGGTATGGCTATAGGCACTAGCAGGTATATATGCATCATCAGTGTGCTAACAGGTATGAATGTCACATGGATGAACTAACAGGTATGTATGCCACATGAATGTATTAACATGTATGTATGCTATATGAGTCAACTCAAGATCTCAACATGTAAGTACAAGAACTATTCTTTCTTTGTTTTTGAAACTCTTTTCAATATCAGCATAATATCCATGAAATCAACAAAATCCGTGTCTAGCAACGACACCTCAAAACTGTCTCAATCTCATATATCCATGTCAACTATCTCTGGTCTCAGCCATCCGGCTGATCCATCCCAAATATCCATATCTCAATCTAGCGGCCACGGTCGGTATCCTCTGGATATCCGCCGTGCCAAATGAAGTCACCGGTAGGTAGTCCGTCTCCTGCCAGGCTTAACGCCATCTCCTGCGATCTTCTTGCCCCGGGGTACCTTACCGGGCCCACCATGTACCCGAGACGGTTCATCCACCTCCTCGAAACGGGTCTCGAGAACACAGCAAACTCATGGTGGACGACACTTTACATCACTAGAAAACCGCAACTTTTATATTTTTAAAAGATCATAAGTTTCAAATCTTGCGGCTTTTCCCCGAAATCCAGAAATATCATAAATCTTATGAAATCATCATGGGTGCATATGTCAATGATAATGAATGCAAATGGTATCAATGTTCAAGTTACAAAATATGGTTTATACTAGGCATGAGCAAGTGATGTAATGATATATATGCACGAGAATAGCAATTCTTATGATTTCATTTTAAATATTTATGCAATAGCACAGGTCTAAGTAATTAACATGTTCAGATTTATAGTTATCTAGTGTCGTGGCATGGCAATTACCAGGGTATGGGTGTACACATGAATAGTGCTCGTGCTGCATATAAAAACCTGGTAATGGTGCATGTGTCCTACAGAATGAGTTTACGCATATGGGTACAACATATAGATCCTAACTGCAGCAATTATCATGCAAGTATTATTATTTCTAATGTCACAAGCAAATGTTAAAGTTTACTATTTTCAAGTTTACTAAATCTATCGGGCGACTTGCGCCATCCAAACGATCGTCTCCCGTAGATGTGAAATCTACTCACCCGTGATCCCGTGCTAGGTGTGTCCGACCACCTGCTTTCCTTTCTCTGCTGCGCTTGAAATCCCCGCCGGCGAACCTAGAATTTACAAAAGTCACATATATCAGGAAAATCCCGCAAAAACACGATATATCGATAAAAAGGATACGCGTGCGTGAAACTAAAACACGCGTGCACACGACATGTCGCGACGCGCACAAACCCACCAGAACCTATTCTGACACGCTGTGTCGCGCAGCACCGAACCACGCGTATCACGCGTGTGTCACACAAGTTTAAAACATCGAAAACACGTTTATAGCTCCAGATTTTGCCTCTGGGCCTAACTTAAAAAGTTACAGATACCAACAGACTAAGCTACCAAGCAGGACCCTATACCCAAAAACCCAACACCTCCCCCCCTACTCTGGCCGCAAATTGCGGCCAGATCGAATAAACCGGCGGCCTGGAAAGTGAGGTGGGTCCCCGTGTTTTGTGTGTGTGTCCCTGCTAGTCCCACCATGCTACAGTCTTCACAATTTTATTTTGAAAGGTTCGGGTCAACAGCAGATCTGACAGAGGCTAAAAAGTCACTAAAACTGCTAAATTATGCCAAGTCGGATAAATCGGGTATTTTTATGAAATCTGGGGCAAATCTCTGGTTAACTGGTCTCAACAGCACCTAATTAGGTTATTCTAACCATCACAACCATTGCTTTGTCAAAATTCCCCTAATTTACCCAAAATTACCACTAAAATTTATAATAAACACTAATATAAGCTAGGTAACCATAACTTTAGCAAATAGAGTCGGGTTAAAGGGGTTATACCTCTAGAGAGCCTAGATGAAGGAGAAGAGAAGAAGTAGGAGAGTGTGTGCTGTTGCTACAGCTCCTGGTGCTGCAAAACTTGGCTGGAAATGAGCTGAATTGCTTCACTGTTGCTGTTGTTTGTTAACTGGCTGAAGATGTTGCTGTTGCTGTTGTAACAGTGGCAAGGGTTGAGGTATTGTTGAGGGAAGGGTTGTGTGTTGTGGGGGAAGTGTTATGCAAGGAGTTGGGGGCTGATGTAGCAGCTGCTGCTGCTGAAGTAACAGGCTGAAGCTGAGGCTGATGGTGTGCTGCTGATGTTCTGATGCATGGCTGATGTTTGGGGCTGATGTGCTGTTGTTTTGGTGGCTATGCTGATGTTGGTCAGGGCTAATGTGTTGTGAGTGAGAGGGAGAGATAAGAGTGGGATGAGAGTGTGAAAGAGGGTGTGAGAGAGACATGCAAAAAGTTTTGAAATGAAATGGGGTGTGATATAACCATAGCCACCATTCTCTCTTCCCTCATTAAATGCTTGCATGACACCCATCACAATCTCTCCTTCTCATCACAAGTCAACCCTAAACCCTAATTACCCTTAACCAAATCTAAAACTCATAGTTATCCCAATTAGCTTAACCAAGTGTGTTAGACCACCATGGTTGGCTAAACATGGTTAACCCACCATGCACACCCAAACTTGATAATCCTAGGCTTAACCCTAGTTATCACGCACAAGTGTGTGTGGTCGAGATAAAATTCTACAAAAATAACCATAAAACCAGATAAATTACTAGAAACCCGTTTTGGTAAACTTTTTACCAAAACCCCCACATTAACACACAATTACTACTAAACACAGACTCAGGTGTTACAGTTGGCCCGGGGGATCTGCGGCCGCCAGAGACAGCGGGGTGGTGTTTGGTCGTGCCAACGTGGGAAGAGTCTTCTCTCCCTCTGTAGGGGTCCCTGTCCTAAGGTGGGGGAGCGGCGACCGGGGGAGCTTGCCCGGCCGTTTGGACACGGAAGAGTGCATCCACGACGGACGCGAGCCGATCTATCCGAGCGGATAGGGCATGAATGGCGTTCGGGGGAGGAGATTCATCCGCCCCTCCATTGTAGGGAAGGCGGCGGCTAGCGCTTGGACCGTCACGGTGATCGCTCGCCATGAGGTTGAGATCGGAAGGTGAACTTTCGTTGAGTGGAACTAATTTCCCACAGACGGCGCCAACTAATGGATCTCTGGACCTCCTTCAGATTTTACCTTCCGTTGATCTGCTGCGAGCGCTGATGGATGGCTGAGATTGGATTTGGTGGTTGCCTCCTGAAGCGTGTAGATCTCAATGGGTTTTATGTGGTTGAGGCCGAGCTACCTGCAAGGAAGTCCCGGGGTAGTTGTGCCACCGAGGAACCTCCGAAGATCAAGTTATACGGGGTATTTTGGCAGAGTAACGGCCTATTAGGTAAAATTCGCTTACCTGAGTCGTCTGAGAGAGGGGTTTATATAGTGGCATCCATGGGCAGGAGAGCGCGAGATTCACGCCGGCCGTTACGCCCCTTGTGTTACGCCTGCGTGATAGGCGGGATTCCCCATTAATGACGAGATATGCTCGTTAATGGGGGATCGTGATGGCGTGGAACGTGGGATCATGGGCAGCGGATGTCTCGTGCCTGGCAAGATTCACGGAGCCGTGGTGGAGGCGCCTGTGATCGGTGCTGTGGGTAGGTCGGTGAGACCGAGGAAGTTAAGCTTGGCGGGAGGCTCGGGAACGAGCGGGAGCCCGAGGCATCTTGGTCTGTGGTAGCTCGGAGGCAGGCTAGAGGTGGTCTGGAAGGCCACCGAAGGTCGGTAACATCCTCAGGTCGTAGGCCTGTGTATGCTTCCAACGTACCGTTCTTGATCCTTTCTTGTAAGCTCTGGGACACGTCATCCGACACGTGTCATGATCTGGGGAGTCATCGATATCGAGCATCATCAACTGATGAATCTCTGGATCTCCTTCGGATGTTACCTTCCGTTGATCTACTGCAAGCGTTGATGGATGGCTGAGATTAGATTTGGAGGGTTGCCTCCTGAAGCGTGTGGATCTCAATGGGTTTTATGTGGTTGAGGTCGAGCTACCTGCAAGGAAGTACCGGGGTAGTTGTGCCACCGAGGACCCTCCGACGATCAAGTTAGACGGGGTATTTTGGCAGAGTAACAGCCTATTAGGGTAAAATTCGCTTACCTGAGTCGTCTGAGAGGGGTTTATATAGTGGCAGCCATGGGATGGAGGGCGCGAGATTTACGCCGGCCGTCATGCCCATGGCGTCACGCCCGCATGAAAGGCGGGATACCCCATTAACGGTGAGATATGCTCATTAATGGGGGAACGCGGTGGCATGGAACACAGGATCATGGGCGGCGGATATCTCGCGTCTGGCGAGATTCGCGAAGCCGTGGCGGAGACGTCGGTGATCAATGCTGGGGATCGGTCGATGAGACTGAGGAAGCAAGGCTCGGCGGGAGGCTCAGGAACGAGCGGGAGGCCGAGCAGGCTTGGTTCTTGATAGCTCGGAGGCGAGCCGGGAGGGCCGAGGAGGCCCATCGTGCAGAAGGCTCATAGGTGAGCTAACGGTTGTTTGTAAGACGGGCATAGGAGTGGTCTGGACGACTACTGAAGGTCGGAAACATCCTCGGGTCGAAGGCCCGGGGCATAGTTCTAATGTACCGTTGTCACTCCCCACCCATGAGCCATGGGATACATCAGTCGCCACGTGTCGTGATCTTAGGAAATACCACTTCCGAGCATCATCATTGGTCGTCCTCCAATACAATCAAGGTATATATATCCTACTCATAATTATAATTTCTTAAGTTATCTAATATAGTTATAAGCTATTCAAAACTTTCGTGCTTGTATTCAAGAAAAATATATATTGTCAATATTGCAACTCCGAACCTTCGAGTTTGAACAAATGTATAACAATAAAATATTGTTATCATATATAAATTTTAACACAAATCAATGGGTTTAATAAACTTTTGATGATGATGGTGCATGATGCATGGCAGGGGCAGTGGGAAAGTGTTCTGAGGAGGCGATATGTATGGAGCCATGTGATAGTGATGGATCTCTGGATCTCCTTCAGATGTTACCTTTCGTTGATCTGCAGCGAGCGCTGATGGATGGCTGAGATTGAGTTGGGAGGTTGCCTCCCTGAAGTGTGTGGATCTTAATGGGTTTTATGTGGTTGAGGCCGAGGTACCTGTAAGGAAGTCCTGGGGTGGTTGTGCCACCGAGGACCCTCCGACGATCAGGTTAGACGAGGTACTTTGGCAGAGTAATGGCCTATTGGGGTGAAATTGGCTTACCTGAGTCGTCTGGGAGATGGGTTTATATAGTGGCAGCAATGGGCTGGCGGGCGCGAGATTCACGCGATCGTTACGCCCGTGTGATAGGCGGGATTCCCCATTAATGACGAGATATGCTCGTTAATGGGGGATCGCGATGGCATGGAACACGGGATCATGGGCGGCGGATATCTCTCGCCTGGTGAGATTCGAAAAGCCATGGCGGAGGCGCCTGTGATTGGTGCTGTGGGTCGGTCGGTGAGACCTAGGAAGATAAGCTCGGTGGGAGGCTCGGGAACAACTGGGAGGTCGAGGCATCTTGGTTTTGTGATAGCTCGGAGGCGAGATGGGGGTGGTCTGGAAGGCCACCGAAGGTCGGTAACATCCTCGGGTCGCAGGCCCGGGTATGCTTCCCACGTACCGTTCTTGATCCTTTCTTGTAAGCTCTGGGACACGTCATCTGCCGCATGTCATGATCTGGGGAGGCACCAATATCGAGCATCATCATTAGCCCCCTACTCTCGTCCCATTCATGGGTCGGGTCAAGAGTGGTCTGACTGGTCACCCGGGGTGAGCTCTCATTTGAAGATATCGTCGATGCGTATTCCCGGACAATTAGTCGTATTTTCTTGACGACGTCAGCGGATTGGGGGAGAGATATCGCATTAAAGAGGAAGCGCCGGTTTGTGCGTATGTTCGTCAAAGCGCCAGCCCACGTGTCTAGCGCTGATTGGCTAACGAGACGGGCCGCAGGCATTCCCGCGCCAAATGGGACGCGCCCAATGTGAGTGCGACAAGTGGAATGTTGTCGGCCGTTGGTTGCGAAGCGCTATCTTGGCGAGAGGCGATCAGAGCTGTAAGATGTGTACGCCGGCAGCTATAAATAGAGGTGGGATCCCCATCAGGGTCCATACCTCATCATAATCTCCTCATCCCTAGTCGTGTTAGCTCGGCGCTCTTCTCCTCAGGTCGGATTCCTTGCGTTTTCTCTTCCGATGACTCATCCCTTTGATCAGGTTAGATGTCTTCTACCGAGGAGTCTGTAGAAATAGTCCGAGAAGAGTCTAAGGAGTCCTCTGTATCTTCCTCTTCTTCTTCTTCCTCTTCCTCGTCTGAGTCGGAGTCCCCCCGGGAAGTTAGGGTTAGTCATGCTTCCCGGGGTCGTGCGACGGGAGCAGTCCCTAGAGCGCAGGTCATGGATGTTCTTGGCGCGTCATTCATGCTGAGGCATGCGGATGAGCTTGCCACTATCCAGACTCGTTTCCAAATTCCTCCCGGCTACTCGCTTCGTCTGGCCGAGGAGGGGGAGAGGACAGACCAGGTACAGGGCAAGAAGATTGCTTTGTACCTGGAAGCCTTTTGGGCCGGGATGCACCTACCCTTCTCCCCCGAGGTGAGTACGGCGTTGAATTGTTTTGAGTTAGCCCCGGGTCAGTTAGTGCCGAACTCTTGGAGGATTCTCCTTGGGTTCCTGGTCCGGTTGAAATTACGTCTGATCCCTTTCAGCCGGAGCCTTCTCGTTTCTTCTCTCTGCTACAAAAACCGCCCCGGCACTCGCAGGGGCGAGCTGAGCTGGGTATACATCTCTTTTAGAAAACACCGGGGATGTGCTGCCGGGTCAGGGGTCGTCATAGTACCTTCTTCCATCCACGAATGGAAGAAGAAGTTTTTGTTTTTTGGGCCACCCGAAGGTGAGGATTGGCCTGTGCCCATCCAGTGGCACAGGGCCAACTGCCCGCGGGTGAGGCGGTCGAATGATCCCGATGCGATGGCAGTGTCGGAGTGGGATCCCCTCTCCCGGACTGATGTGTTGCTGTCTGAGCGGGCCCTCAGTTGGGCCGGGCTCAGCCTCGCCCAGTTCGCGGGTAAGTTAGGAGTTTTCAGGAGACATGTTTAGACTTGTGTATTCTTTCACTTTTTCTAGAATTGCTGACTCCTTTGTACTTTTGTCTTATGCAGAACCCATGGACCTAGGCAAATTTTGGGCAGCCCTGGTCGAACAGAAGAAGGGGAAGAAGGCCGGAGGTGCCGGCCTTCTCACCTGTCGTCGGCTCCGGCTCCACCGGCAGCCGCTCCATCCAGGCATGCAAGCACGCCCCGGCCCTGGAGTCCAGTCATGTGCCGAGCCGAAAACGTGCTCGGGAGCAAGAGCCCCGAGCTCCGGAGGTGGGAGGTGAGACCAGTTCCTCTGCGTCTCTCCTCAAGAGGTTCCATAGGACGGCGCCCCGCTCCCCGGCTTCCCCGATCATCATGGACGATGGGGAGGTTCGCTTTGAGGTACCCTCGGGGCTTTTCGTCGCCGACAGCCTTCTCTCGGAGATGGAAAGTTCGGCCGGGGCAGAATCCCTCGGGGGACCCTCTGGGCCCAAATGGCGGCCATAGCTCAAGAGGCCGTACAGGTTAGTGTTCGCACCCCACATGGGTCTTCATTTAGTATTTTTGTTCGCGAGATTTGGTGCCCCCTTTTCTTTTTAAACCTCCTTTGTTTTCTTCAGGTCCTCAAGCACGTTGCCCTCGTCGTCAACATGGAGGACGAGAAAATTGCCCCAGCGATGCGGGCCACAGGCGAGCTCTCCTCACGGGAGGAGAGCTCAAGGCTGGAGTTGGAGGCGGCGATGAAGAGGGTCGCTTGTCACGACCCGAAATTTGGGCGTGACCGGCACTTAGATCGTATGACATCTAAAGATGCCAACACAATCTGAGTAAGCCAGAAACCAAGATCAAAACCCACGTGCAGAATTAATAAAATTTCAGTTTTAAGTAAAAAAAATGAGGTAGCATGTCGAAAGGTTTTTAAGAATGAAATTTAAACAACTGATTTTAGAATTTAAAATTTCGACAACACCTCCTTTTTAATTGTTAATAAAAGCAGGTACGAAATGTTTAAACAAGTTGCATCCCTAGTTAGGAGAAAAACAACGCCAAACGGCGGAAATCAATACGCAATAATAATACGATGCATCAAAGCGAAGAATTTCATGCATAAGTAAAGAAAACATAAACTAACACAACTAGACGATCTCACTCAATCGAATTAAAATATATACAACATATCTCGTTCTAAGTCAAATATACAGGGTCTGATGGAGTAATACTAGATTCAAAATACATATACCAAAATAGGAGCTTACTACGTAGGTAACCCACCTAACAAAATAAGTGATATAAGCTGACAAGTGGATCCGCACTGCTGCTATCCGTCTACGCGTCTCCTGCAAGGAACTAAGGTACAACGGGGGTGAGTTGCCAACTCAGTGGTCATCTCGACACATCCGACTCTGGACAGTAAAGGGGACCGCCGCCCCATACCAGTCATGGCTATAAGTGATCCGCCCGATAAGAAGCACATGAAGGATGACCCGATCACTTTCACCGAGGAAGACCTTCACGGCATATCACTCTCTCACAATGACCCGCTTATGATAGCAGCCCGAGTTCACTGTTACGAGGTCCGGAGAATATTGGTCGATTCAGGGAGCTCAGCGGATATCCTGTTCTACGACTGTTTCCAACGTATGGGATTAGGTTCTTCCGATTTCCAACCGACCTCTCATGTCCTCTCCGGGTTCACCAACCATTCCATCCCGGCCGAAGGTTCGATCACCTTCCTACTCAACATTGGGAACGCTGGCAAAACGCGAACCATATCGGTAAACTTCCTCGTTGCCAAGATTCTGTCATCCAATAACATCCTCCTGGGACGCCCCACCTTGAACGCCCTTCGGGCTCAGATCTTAACCTACCATCTCGCGCTCAAATTCCCTTTAGATAACGGGGGATAGGCCGCGACTATGGAGATCAGCAAACTGCCAGGATTTTCCTCGCCTCAACATCACCCGCCGGGGAGCAGGGCGACGACTTTGAAGAAATGCATGATCCTCAGAGCACCTTGGACACCTGTGACGACCGAAAAGAAATCCGCGGCGTGCCGGTGGAAGCATTAGAAGAAGTTCCCCTCGTAGAAGGGGTCAACGGCCGGACTGTCCAGATCGGTTCTCTCTTAACAGGGAGCGTCCGCAATAACCTGATCCGATTTCTCCGGAACAACTCAAATGTGTTCGCCTGGACTTCGGCGGACATGCCCGGAATCGATCCCAGGATGATCTCCCACAAGCTCGGGGTCGACCCAAAAGACAAGGCAATCCGACAAAAGAAGAAAAGTTTCGCACCAATAAAGCAAAGGACGATAGAGGAAGAAGTGGACCGGTTGCTTGCTGCCGACTTCATCAGGAACCTGGACTACTCGGATTGGCTGGTGAACGTAGTTATGGTCAAAAAGGCAAATGGGAAATGGAACATGTGCATCGATTTCACGGACCTGAATAAGGATTGCCCCAAAGATAACTACCCGCTTTCTCGGATAGATCAGCTAGTAGACAGCTCAGCCGGTCACGAATTATTGAGCTTCATGGATGCCTTCTCCGGCTATAATCACATCCGAATGAACCCGGTCGACGAAGAGCTTACATCCTTTACCACGGATCGGGGAGTATACTGTTACAGGGTAATGCCCTTCAGACTCAAGAACGCCGGAGCCACGTACCAGCGACTAGTCAATAAACTATTTAGACAGCAAATTGGGAGAAATATGGAAGTCTACGTCGACGACATGCTCGTGAAATCCGCCTCATCGGTCGGGCACACAATAGACCTTGTCGAAACATTCGACGTCCTGCGAAAGTATGATTGATCTCTAAAACTATCTATTACCGCAATCAAGAACGGCGTCGCTTTGCAGTTAGCCGGTGAGTACGGGTCGGTCCACAGGGATGTTGTGAATTTCCTAATCGCTCTTACGAGTTAATTCCAAACGGTGTGAATGTATTAATTAAATCTAAAAACTAAATTAATCTAGGGCAATTGAATTAAAGATCTAACTATCAAACTAGGGCAAGGAATTAAATTTAATCTAGGGCAGAGAATGAAAAATTACCTAGGGCAAGAATTGAAATTACCTACTTACTTTACAGATGGCTCTCTCCAAACATCAACACAAGACTTGTCAGATCTGAATTTCTGAAATGAAAAGAGGCATCGATGCTCTCTAAAAGAAATCTAAATTTTATTCATAAAAAGTGGCATAGGGAGGCATAGCCTTTACAATGATTTAGAGTTCCTATTTATAGAGGATAGGAAACCCTAGGTTACAATTGATTCGCACGTCTACATTTACCAAAATATCCTTAGGAAGACCTAGTCAAAGTAGACTCCAAGCTTTGGTAAAATTTTATGTCTCTGTCTCTTTAAAAGGAAGTATTGGGCCTTGAAATTTCCTTTGTTGGCTCTTCTGTCTTTGGGCTTCATTATTATTTGGTTCTTTTATTAAAATAGCTTCTATGTTTCTTCCAGATCTCCAGTGAATAATTGCGGTGGACTTTTAACCGTTCGCTTTGTAATCTTGGACCTTGCATTGCCTTGTACTTTGTGAATTTTATCTTTGATGTAGGCTTGATCAAGAGTCTTCTGTTTGTTGGTCAAAGTCCACTTTTGCATCGTCTTTTCATCGTTTTCACTGTTTTCTGTCCAAGAACCTGTAACCTGTAATATGTAGCAGTCATGCGTCAAAAGCACCTATTTATTTATAAAACGAATAAGGATGGGGAATATAATAATGCAATATTATGGTGTGAACAAATACCCCAAAACTTATCTTTTGCTCGTCCTCGAGCAAACTTATTTTTTTATTCTCGACAAAAAACCTAACCGCACTTTCGCAGGGAAACGCGATTGCACTGAGCACGTGCAACAAGCCGTTAAACCTCTAGATGTCCCTAGTAGGAGGAGTGTTGTCTCCTGAGGGTTTTCAGCGGATACTACCCACAAAATCCTATCAATTAGGCTTTTCGACTTTTGTTCTCCAATTAGGTTTTCTAACAAGGAATTCTATTATCGTCGACTCATAAATCATCCACCCATATTCTACACACTTTCTTATCATTTAACTTAAGATTATATATGTTCTGTAGACTTACTTAGCTTTTGGCATTTCTTAAGTTTTCCTTCTAGGGTTCCATCTCCACTTAGGAATTTTTATTAACTCTATTAAAGATACAAGTTTTATTCTTCACTCCTTTCTCTCATCTAAATCCCAATCACATATCCCCACGTGAGTGTATAAATCACCCCTACACTTGGAAATTCAAATCAAGCAATCATACCCCTGTCCGTTGTCCAAAGCACTTATTAATTGGTGAATTTTTAATTGAATTTTTGCTTACGCATCCTTCATGCGACCGTTAATACTTCTTAAGGAACCAACAACCGATTACAAGATGCGTTTGCACTTTAAAGCGTACTTCCTAGTCTTGTAACACCCAAGGCTTTAGCAGTGACTCCCAAACCAGTTGGTCTAAGGCACTAGGTGATGAAGCACCCTCGCTAAATATTTTTCTATTTTTGCAGCCTTAAGTAATCACAAAAATCAGTGTTCATTTTTTTTTCTTTATTCACTTTTTTTCTTTTATTTTCTTTTCTTCATACTAAGGACTTTAGACAAGAGCATTTCAAGATCTCCTCTACTATTCCAAGTTTCAAGGTGCGTGATTGTGCAAATTTGTAGGGTATACATTTTCAGAATCTAGACTTAAGCTAGGAATTATTTTTCAAACTTATACTCTAATAAAAATATCAATACTTTTCCTTCGTTTCGACTTAGCCCAAGAAGTGAACCCAAAATTTGCCTATTTCTAAATAAACTATAAAGGCATATACTTTCTACCGTTAAACTTTAAGGAAGGTTATTTTTAGGGTTTTTAATTTACTAAGTCTAAGATCTAGTTGTTCCTAACTAGTTGACCTATCTGTCAAACTCTAGTCAAATAAGCCAAAATTGAATATAATAATTTTTATAATTTTTCAATTTTTTTCAATTTTTATGGGTTTTCAAATAAATATGCAAATGCAAAAATATACATATGAATGCGAAGGAAGAAGACGTACCGAGCATACCCCCAAACTTAAACTTGACAGTGTCCTCACTGTCATGCTACACCAAGAGGGTCAAAATGCCGGCACTCCCCTGTTTATTTATTTATAATTTTTTTTATTTTATTGTTTTGAAATTTTTTGTTATTTTTTATAGAAAAAGAAAACAAAAAATATATATGCATATATACAACAAGGTTCCCCCTAAACTTAAGCTTGGCCTTACATAAGCCAAAGGTTAGCACCAACCATTCAAAAATCTTATCGTGGTAATGGTCGAGTTGGTGAAAGAATGGAGTGGAAAGAAAAGAGATGAGGAGCACACGAGACCGTGTGGAGGTAGAAACGGGATACGGTCTCGGTGGGGGAGAAGAATGGCGGAAAAGAGAAAGAAGTGGAGTACGATCTTGAGGGTGTAAATTTAGGGAATAAATTAGCGCAATTTGTGATGAGCGATGTGTTAAAAGCGATTGTGCTAATCTATCAACCCGTCGAGAAATTGGGTCAAATCTCTCAAGATTTGCAAGAAAGCATGGGTACGCTGAACTTGGTATTGGAGATGAAAGCGTAACGGTCTCTTGTACGGTCGGAACGATAGGAAGGACGAAAGAGAGTGAATTAGGGATAGTCTCATTCTCACCGTAGTAAACTGTCTCGAACTGGAAAGATTCCATCAATGGTTCGAAACGACTGTAAGCAACCGAGTCTGATGGATCAACTAACTCATCTGAAAATTCAAAGGACTCAAACTCGGGCGGTGAGTCTGCAATATCGTCCGAAAAAGTGAAACACTCATAAGTGTCATCGGCTGTGAGAACTGTGTCAGATTCAAAGGGAAATTTTTCAAACTCACAGTCTTCAAGCGTGATCTTTTGTGTGGTCGGAACGATGGACAGGAGGGAGGGTGATATAACAGGTAAAGGTTCAGGAGGATGAATTGAAAAATCCGACACATCAAACAAAAATGGTTCAATCTCAATATTATCCTCAATACTATCCTCATAATTCTCCTCAATATTTAGCTCATCCATGCCATTATCATCAAAATCAAGACGCATATGAAGTTCGGGAGAAACAATTAATAACTCGGGATGATGAATTGGACATAAAATTTTAATCAAATCGACAGGTTCATCATCTAAAATATTCCCGGCGTTTATATCCTCAATCAAGTGAAAATCAATTTTTTCTGACACCTCATCAAAAGCATGGATATTTATCGATTTAGGTTCTAGATTGGAGGTGTAAAGATCGAAAGGATTAAGTGTGGTTTCACTTGAAAGGGGTTCTTCACAATCTGGCAAATCAAGCACTACAAAATCACACAACTCGTTTTTATTTTCAACTTGTGAATCATTTGGGACAATCGATGGAAAACCGGAGTTGTGGGCTTCAATGGGGTATCGGTAGGTTTGATTTGGAAAAGTGTAAAACTCACTCTCTCTTCTCAAATTCTCACTCTGTCCAACCGCCTCCTCATACATTGAAAAATTTGAAACTAGTGGGAAATTAGCTACAGGTTCACTAGGTTGTAGAAGGGCGGAGATGGACGCATCCACATTCCTCGTCATTTTGTTTGTTGCTAAGATATAAGCCTCCAACGACTGTTCCAAACTAGACATGGGTTGTGAAGGGGTTTCGGTAAAAGATTCGAAATTGTTTGGATAAGTGAAACTCCCAAATGGCTGTGTAGAAGCAGTGTGTAGTGAAGGTGGGAAAGTCGGGTAGGACTGGTAGGAAATGGATGGTTGGACAGGCGTAGGATCAATATGTGGATAAAAAGGTGAATGGACCTGTTGATCCCTAGAACTGGATGTGCGGAGAGGGGTGAAAGATCGGCTACGAGACTGAGCAATGTGCTCAGCAATAGACATCGGCTTAGGAGTTACAACAGGACTCGAAAAAGTGGTGTCAACATACGAAGGTGGTGAAGGTTGACATGGTTGACACAAAGTGGGTTGCAAAGTCGAACTGTTTCTCCTAGACACTTCTATTTGATCTTTCAAAGAAATTTTGGGTATGGAGGGATTTTCCTTAAATCGACCGAAGCAATTGACGTACGAGGCAAAGTTAGGTTCGGGATACCAAAGTTTGACAAGAGATTTATGATGTGGGGTACCCATGATAGAAGAAAGAGAAGAGAAAGAAGGTAGGTGGTGCAAGGATTTCTTAGCGGCAAAAATTTGCAAGTTGTTAAAAAAAAATTCCTTTTTCCTTTTTCTCTATATTTGGAAATTTTGCAAAAAGATTTTTTTGAAAAGAGACTTTGACACAAATGCGATCAACCACAAATGCACAATCAGGCCTAGATCTAGGGTCACCTAGGTCAGCTAGACAGCTCCTAACTGTTCCAAAGGGCTAGAAATAGGACCTCAAACCGCCTCTTCACCGCCAATTGCGGCCAGGTAAGTGCCAGGTAAGTGGGAGGCTCCCCGCTACAAGTAGCGGTCCTAATTAAGTAACCACTTGCCTTAGACACACTTGCCTAGACACCGCAAAGTCAGGTTAGGATAAACGGTCGATGCCTATAACTAGTCCTCTGTCCTATTGAGCTCGAAGTCCTTAGGGCTGAGTCTAGTATTTTTTTAATTAAGAATGGTCAATGCAAATGCCTTATGTGATTTCTAGGGTCCTAGGAAGGGTGATGAAATCCCCACCCAATCTGAATTGGTCAAAAGTCCCTTAAAATCCGATTAAAGATATGCAAAACAGTAAATCACTTGCAATCAAATCTTTTTTATTTTATGCGCGGCGCAAAGAATCCTGTACAAGATTTGTTATTGAGAAGGGGGAAGATTTTTAAAGCGCAAAGAATCATGCAGGAGATTTTTCAGAAGATATATTAGAGATTTGCAGAGGAGGAGATCAGAAGACTTACAGGTTTTTTTTAACCGCGCTTCAGCCTTTTTTGGGGAACCGATCCGTCACCTCCACCGCGGAACCGCCGCGAATAGTTGCTCCGACCGCGGATCCGCCGCCGGTTGGTTGCCTCGTCACGTTTTTTTTAAAATTTTTTTAAGAGGAGGCGCGGATCTTCTTGTTGACTCGGTCCTCCAAATTTCTTCTGTTTGTTCGGATTTGATATTTTCTGTTTTGATCTCTGGAGATTTCCAGATCCGTCGATCCTGCAAAGATTCACAAAAAATACCCTTTACAAAAAATAACAGATGATATATTTTTATATATTTTTTTGATTTTTCAGTTTTTATGATTTTTTTAATTAAGATTAATCCGAAATTGCAAAAAGGAAATAACACGCCATCCCCGGCAGCGGCGCCATTTGATTGATCTAAAAAACTATCTATTACCGCAATCAAGAACGGCATCGCTTTGCAGCTAGCCGGTGAGTACGGGTCGGTCCACAGGGATGTTGTGAATTTCCTAATCGCTCTTACGAGTTAATTCCAAACGGTGTGAATGGATTAATTAAATCTAAAAACTAAATTAATTTAGGGCAATTGAATTAAAGATCTAACTATCTAACTAGGGCAAGGAATTAAATTTAATCTAGGGCAGAGAATGAAAAATTACCTAGGGCAAGAATTGAAATTACCTACTTACTTTACAGATGGTTCTCTCTAAATATCAACACAAGACTTGTCAGATCTGAATTTCTGAAATGAAAAGAGGCACCGATGCTCTCCAAAAGAAATCTAAATTTTATTCATAAAAAGTCGCATAGGGGTTATGGAGGCATTATGGAGGCAAACATTGGAATCTCGGGGATTCAGATTGAGCAGGTCCAAGACAGCATATATGCACTGCAAATTTAGTAGCCATAGAAGTCAAAACCATATTGGTATAACATTGGAAGGGCAAGAGATATCACCGAGCGACCAGTTTAGATATCTAGGTTCCATCATCCAAAAAAATGGGGAGATCGATAGTGATGTTAATCAAAGGATCCAAGCTGGTTGGTTGAAATGGAGGAGTGCAACAGGGATTTTGTGTGATCGTAACTTTCCGTTAAAATTGAAAGGGAAGTTTTATCGGAGCGCTATTCGGCCTGCCTTATTATATGGTACAGAATGCTGGGCTTCTAAGAAGCATCATACACAGAAGATGCACGTAGCGGAGATGCGCATGCTTCGTTAAATGTGCGGTAACACTAGAAAAGATAAGGTGCGAAATGAGGATATTCGTGCAAAAGTTGGTGTAGCACCTGTGGAGGAGAAGATGCGGGAAAACCGACTAAGATGGTTTGGTCATGTGCGACGCAGACCTATGGAAGCACCGGTTCGACGAATAGATACTCTCGATATGGGCAATGGCAAAAGGGCAAAAGGGAGACCGAAGAAAACATGGATGGAGGTGATACGAAACGATATGGTTGCCAAAGGACTCAATGAAAGTATATTGTTCGATAGAAGTGAGTGGAGACAGAAAATTCATGTGCTGGACCCGGCGTGATTCTCATGCTTGGGATAAAAGGCTCAGTTGTTGTTGTTGTTGTTGTGTAAAAAGAGGCATAGGGAGGCATAGCCTTTACAATGATTTAGAGTTCCTATTTATAGAGAATAGGAAACCCTAGGTTACAATTGATTCGCACGTCTACATTTACCAAAATATCCTTAGGAAGACCTAGTCAAAGTAGACTCCAAGCTTTGGTAAAATTTTATGTCTCTGTCTCTTTAAAAGGAAGTATTGGCCCCCAAAGCGCCAGCGCCAGCGCCCAAAGCGCTAGCGACAGCGCCCGAGCGCCCACGTGCCGGGCACGTGGGACGCTAGTGTCCCTAAAGCGCCAGCACCAGCGCCCAGCGCCAGCATGCTAAGCACGTGAGGCTCTGGCACCCACGCGTCGTTTGGACGCCATTTTCCCCTCATTTTACACACACTCCACACTCAAAACACGTCCCCCGCTAGGAAAAATTTTCTAACGGGACGCTGCCACGCACCCGTAAGGGGGCTGCTAGACCTCTTGACCCCCAGCCCGCTATCCGGGTAGCAGGACCGCCATAAAAACTCTGCGGGGCCCCAGATATATTCAAAACCCTTTCAAAACATGACACTGCACATTGAGTTCGCATGACCTGTTCGACCAGTCAATCGGAGGTTCTCTCACTCCAAAGGCGAGGGGTAATTAATGGCAGCTTAGTCCGTGGCTGCCGGAGATTCGGATCCCCACAATCAATAAACCCCAGCCTAGCCTAAGCAAGGGGAATCTGTAATGCGCCTGACAAGCGCACGCGTATTCCCATCTCAATAGGGTGACGAAAAACATCCTACAGATTCTGGCACGCCCGGTGGGACAAATCTCTCCTTCCATATTTCGGGTTAAACGTTTATGCGAGCTCAATCAATGTATATATCGATTGCTTGTTCTGAAATCATGCTTCTTTGTGCAGGTTAACAAATTTCAAATTGCAATCTCCGGATGCAACAAAATATCTCTAAGGATCAGCTCAGCACTCAACACTGCTCCCATCTCCTATACGATGAAGATGGACTCCCGGACGGTCTTCCCGGCCAGTCTCGGGCGACAGTGGGAAGAGCCGCTGCTACCATTCGGCTTTATTCTGTTCGTGTCAGCTAACGCCATCCCAGCTCCTCAAGCTCCGATAACAGACAAACCGTCCTCGAAAGGAAAGAGGCCAAATGTGGTGATCTCGAGGGCACTACTACCCAAACGCAGGTCGGTGTTTGAACGACCTTCCTTGGCCTCAGCTGGGGGCAAGGCCGTCAACACCAACAAAGCAACACGGCATCTCGGGCAAGCTTCAGCGACGCCCCTGACAACTGCTCAATTGGGTATCTTCTCTAAGCTCCCCGCTAATCGACTCACAATGGCTTCCTGGATAACGGATGCCCGCCAAGCCCTCAAAATCGAGAAGCCAGGACAGAAAAGGCTCAGATACAGAGCCAATAAAAGGGTTAGGGCTCATGCTATGTTGAACTTCATGAAGTTCCAAGAACAGGGTTATCCCTCCAATGATAAAGAGACGGCTGGATATGTGGTCCACACTGTCTACATGGTGGGCATGCGCAGTAAGAGCAAGAAGGGGCCACTACATCTCAAATCCAATCTGGTGTGAATATAACTACCACATTCCAAGACCAGCCTCCTCTGGAAGGTAATGAAGACCCTTCCAGTGAGGCTGATAAGCAGGGAGTGCCCTCAGTTCATGAGGAGTCGGGCTCGGAAAGCGAAGATGAACCAACTTTCCATCCTAAGACCGCAGAGCAACAACTTCTCCAGGAGCTCTGAAAGTAGCTCAGAAGTAGAGACAAGGAGATGGCCAAGCTCTACTAAAAAATTAACGACTTAACAAACATCGTCTTATGGCTCACGGCCCAAGTTTCTTCTCAGCCGTCTATTCAAGCGCAAGGTTCGGCTCATGAACCGGAAAACCGTGTCCCGAGGCAGCCGACGCCTATTCCCTCGAATCCAAAGGTGGGCGAGCTGCATGAAAGTCGGCCGCATCCTATCTCGGGAAATGTCTTGACTACCGATGACAGCAACCCTCTAACTCAAGATCAAATCATGGATTTGGTTGCCAACAAAGTCAAAACATTGGTAGCCGAAACTGGAGAGCAAAAAGATGTTAGCAGTAGCGGGAGGTCATATCCTGCTCGGTACGATCTTGTGGAGTTTCCCACTGGCTATGTCGTCCCCAAATTTGAAAGGTTCGATGGGACGGGAAATGCGAACCGGCACATTGCCCAATTTAAAGCATCATGCGCGAATACTGGGGGCAATGATGCGCTCCTTCTCCGCCAGTTTGTCAATAGCTTGACCGATATTGCTTTCGATTGGTATGCAAGCATACTGGATGACTCGATCACGACGTTCGCTCAAATAGAATCCATGTTCAAGCAAAGGTTCATGAGTGTCAGCGATAAAATCACTATTTCCGATCTCGTAAGGACCGAGCCAAAGAACAGCGAAAGCAACATGGATTTTATAGTCCGATGGCGCAATCTCTCTGTCAAATGTGAACCGCCGTTGGAGCAAGACCAATCCGTCAGTCTTCTTATAGAAAATCTAAACGACTGGATGAAACCTTTCCTATGCACCACAGGCCTCAGAACATTCCAAGAGCTGACCAAGAAAGTACAAATGTTGGAATGCTCAAAACCCGAGTCCACTCAGAATCTCCAATTCACAAACAGACCGAGACATCGGAGGGACAACAACCGGAAAAGCGAAAGTTCAAACAACACCGATTCTCTAAATAAGCAGAGAGCGGGCGGAGCGAAAACTAACAAATCTCGGGGCCAACTTTGGAGGAAAGAAGAAATAAGGTCTACTCTTTCAGAAGGGACAAGGTCAACAAAATATTCAAAGATGCTATGAAGAATAGCGTACGGCTACCAGAACTAAAAAGGCTAAGCGAAGCGAACATGACCGATCATTCCAACTTTTGCCCATACCACCGAGTGTTGGGACACATTATTGAAGACTGTTGCATCTTCAAGGATTGGGTCGAGAAACAATACAAGGCAGGAGAAATATCATTGTCCCTGGCGTGTTAGCAAACAGTCAAGCTGCGACCGCCAATTTCATAGAAACGGAGACCGAAATCCTTCGGGAACCTGATTCTCTCAGACATCTGCCTTTCTCTGAGAAGAGCGGACTAAGGCAACAAGCTAAGAGCCAGGCGAGCAACGTTGCCAAAGAAGAAGCAATAGACGGGTACACAACCCATACGGTCTACATGATGGAGCTCAGAGGAGCAAGTCCTCCTACGCCTTATAGCCATGAAAATGACGTGGCTGTTGCCATCCAACACCGGCTCGATCCAAATGATGAAGAGCCCGCTCAGGCCATTGAGCTAAAGGAACCTGTAGTTCTTGTTGAATCAAGCTCAGGCGGTAAGGATGATGCCGTTGTCATACCCGGGACTATAGAACAAGTATTATCCCAATGGCTTCAAAAGCGGCTTCAGGATAGGGACAAGAATATGGCCAAGGTCCATTCAAAAGTCGACGAGCTGGCAAACGTCGTGGCAGATCTCACGACCTAAGTCTCCCGATTGCAATTACAGTAAAATCAAATTTTGGTTCGTGAGCTAGGGATTGATATCCGGAAGCAGCCAACCGATACTCCCTCCGGCCCAAAAGCGGAACACCTTTGCGAAAAACGGTCGCGGTCAACCTCCAGTCCCTCTGATACGTACACTGAACGTGGTAAGCGGATAATAGACGAACCAAAGACTGATCATCCTTAGGGTCCAGCATCAGTAAAGGCACCTACTCTAATAGAGAGAAAGAAGAAAGTATACTCCTTCAGGAGGGACGAAGTCCGCAAAATATTCGAGGACGTTTTGAACAATGGTCTTCAACTGCCTATTCCAAAGAGGCCACATGAGATGAACATGACCGGCAATCCCATATGCTGCCCATATCATAGAATGGTGAGTCATACCATTGAAGACTTCTATGTTTTTAAAGACTGGGTGGAGAACCAATACAAACTTAGGAAAGCCTCACAGTCGTTAGATATATCGACAAGCCACAGAGCTACGGTCATCAACACAGCCCCGCCAAGATCAAAGTTCGAGGAGCTGGGATAAGCAAACCACAGACCACCAAGTTTTTAAACTCGGAATAAATGACCACCACGTCGTTAAACTGGGAACAATCGACCTCTAAGTCGTTAAACTGGGGATGTAAAAATGTGTAAATAAAACAAATATATATATATAAATATATAATAAGCCGAAATGATAGGGCAACTCGCAATAAAAATCAGCGAGTAAAAATAAAGATGAGAATAAAACCGAAATGATGGGGCAACCGCGAATAAATAGCCGAAATGATAGGGCAATCGCGACCTTCGCAATAAGAAAAGCTGAAATGATAGAGCAATCGTGGTAAAAAAAAGACGAATGATGAGTCGCTCCCGGTACCATATTCCAGTGCAGCGATGCAGACGCCAACCAAACTCTGAATGTCCCGACAGCGAATGATGAGTCGCTCCTGGTACCATATTCCAGTGCAGCGATGCAGACGCCGTCCAAAACTCAAATCCCCTACGGCAAATGATGAGTCGCTCCTGGTACCATATTCCAGTGCAGTGATGCAGACGCCAACCAAAATCCAAACTCTCAAACGGCGAATGATGAGTCGCTCCTGGTACCATATTCCAGTGCAGCGATGCAGACGCCAATCAAAATCCAATTTCCCAAAATTCTTCCAGCCCTACGGTTGCTCCCCAAATTGACTATCGTATACAATCCACGGGCTCAAATAATTCTCATCATACCCATGCCCCACCGCAATCATCAGTTACGTGGCTGGTTTCCGCTCGTGGAATTATGCTTCATTTGGGAAGACCCACTCGTGTTTCCTCACGATACATGAGGAGAAAAAACTTGCGAGATCCTTACGACTCGTAAGAAAACACCTTCGTAGGATCCTTACGACTCACGAAGGAAAAACACATTTGGGAGTCCCCACGACTCTTAAGGAGAAAGTACACCTACGAGATCCTTTCGACTCGTAGGGAGAAAATGCTTTTATGGGACCCTTATGGCTCATAAAATTGAAAAGCCTTAGATGATAGGGATTTAAACCTATATCCTAAGCCATCACTCCCCAACGGGGAAAGGCAAATGATGAATTGCTTCTGGCATCTGTGCTTCAGTGTTAGCAACACTTATGTCGACCCTAACCCCAAAGTTCCAAACTTCCGATCCAATAGACCCCTAAGTCTTTAAACTGGGAACAGATGACCTCTAAGTCGTTAAACTGGAAACAGATGACCTCTAAGTCGTTAAACTGGGCATAATAGACCCCTAAGTCTTTAAACTGGGACAGATGACCTCTAAGTCGTTCAACTGGGTATAATAGACCCCTAACTCTTTAAACTGGGAACATATGACCTCTGAGTCGTTAAGCTGGGCATAATAGACCCCTAAGTCTTTAAACTGGGAACAGATGACCTCTAAGTCGTTAAACTGGAAATAGATGACCCCTAAGTCATTAAACTGGGAATGAGGGAAATCCACTCATGTGTCCTCACGATGCGTGAGGAAAATAAAACTTGCGAGATCCTTACGACTCGTAAGAAAATGTCTTCATGGGATCCTTACGACTCACAAAGGAAAAACACATTTGGGGGTCCTCACGACTCCTAAGGAGAAAATGCACCTACGGGATCCTTATGACTCGTAGGGAGAAAATTCTTTTATGGGACCTTTACGGCCCATAAAATTGAAAAGCTTTAGGTGATAGGGATCTAAACCTGTCCCCTAAGCCATCGCTTCCCAATAAGCAAATGTAAATGATGATTCACTCTTGGTACCATATTCCAGTGTAAAGGTGCTGATGCCGACCCAAAAACCAATTCCCAAATCCTCTCGGGGCAAATGATGAGTTGCTCCTAGCATTATTCCAGTGCAGCAATACCGATGCTAAACAAATTCCAAATTCCTCTTAAATTCAAAAGTCCCGCCGAACAAGGCAAAAATTAAACAAATCAAACCAACCAATTCTAATATCGACCTCTGTGTCAAATGGCCCATACTCCGTAACGGGGAGACGTCAAGCAGACACTCCGTTTAGGGGACACGTCGACCAGTGACACTCCATGCCAGGTAAACGTCGACCACCGACACTCCGTAACGGGGAATCGTCAAGCAGACACTCCGACTCGGGGACACGTCGACCAACGACACTCCATGCCGGGGAAACATCGACCAGCGACACTCCATACCGGGGACATGTCAACCAGCGACACTCTGTGCCGGGGAACGTCACATACAGACACTCCATCTCGGGGAAACGTCACAAACAGACACTCCATGCCGGGGACACGTCAACCAGCGACACTCCATGCCGGGAAAATGTCGACCAGCGACACTCCGTGCCGGGGAAACGTCAACCAGTGACACTCCATGCCGGGGAAACGTCGACCAGCGACACTCCGTGCCGGGGACAAGTCGACCTGCGACACTCTATGCCGGGGAAACGTCGGCCAGCGATACTCCGTGCCGGGGAAACGTCACATACAGACACTCCGTCTCGGGGAAATGTCGACCAGCGACACTCCATGCCGGGGACAGGTCGACCAGCGACACTCCATGCTGGGGACACGTCAACCAGCGACACTTCGTACCGGGAAACGTCAAAGCGACACTCCGTGCCGGGGCCACGTCAACCAAATCACTTCGGTCCAGGGAAACGTCTACCACGGACACTCCGTCTCGGAGACGCGTCAAGCATCGACCGTCCATGTCATAAAAAGGGCAGTGCAGGCTTCCTACAAAGCGGGAACCAAATCACTCCGGGCCAGGGAAACGTCTACCACGGACACTCTGTCTTGGAGACGCGTCAAGCGTCGACCGTCCATGTCATAAAAAGAGCAGTGCAGTCTGTTCCCCTCTGAAACACGGAGACACGACCGTATAGGTCCGTCTTGCCTGAATTCGGGGAAGATGCTAATTGGTGCTATCCGTCCACTTCTTCGAAGATTCCAAGTTGATTTATGACACCATGTCTCGAAGGTTTAAACGGATGTGGCCGATGTAGCAGACTTCGTCAGATTCCCCCTCATTTGAGGGGTTTTTGATTATGGGGACGATCTTCCCTGCAGGCGAAAGCCCCTGCAGTTAATTACGCTAACGCATCGCGATAACCACTTTCTCCTTCTCCAGATGGTCACTTCGTGTCGTAGGTGTTTGTTTTGTTTTTGGTTGCCCGTGGATTATATACGGAGACTAATTTATGTTGTCGCCCATAGGGCGTGGATTAGTCCAAATCCGTATCTTCTTAGATTTGGGTTTGGGTTGGGTTTAAGGATACATTAGTCTCATTTAAGACTAAGATCAACTTAAACGTTTGTTAAGAATACGTTAGTCTAATTTTAGACTAAGATCAACTTAACAGTTTGTTAAGAATACGTTAGTCTAATTTTAGACTAAGATCAACTTAACGGGATCGTTTAGATCCAACAAAAGAGCATTTGGACTATATTGTTTAGTTTAGGGATATTGCGGTCGATTACCAGTTTAAGGACATGGTGGTCCAATGTTAGTTTAAGGACATTACGGTCCAAGATTAAGGACATCATAGTCCATGGGTTTAAGGACCCCACAGTCCGTAGTTTAAAGACGTCATAGTCTATAAAATTTAAGGACATCATAGTCAATGAGTTTAAGGACCCCACAGTCCATGGAATGATTGGTTATCGGGACCCGTCACCTCTCTGAAGACGTTGAAGGATTACAACGACAAATATCAAAGGAGTGAAGAGATGTACCATTGAACCAATGTTGATTGGGAAATCTGTAGTTCAATTTGGAACTAAGATCAATTGATTAGATTATGAGCACATTGGTTCAATTAAATCTGAATTGAGGACTTATAGCCAACTTGGGCTAAGTCCACTTAAGTTTGAAATGTTGGCCTTTTGTTGGACTGTTGAACATTTGTCTGAGTTCAGCTTACCCATTATTTAGCAATGCTAAACAGGGGTTTGGGGGCTCTGACAATATTTTGTCTTTGGCTGAGCACTAATTATTCATTATAGCTCTAAATTTTAAGGTTCATTTGAAGGGGAAATTTGCCTCTGGAAAACTTAACCACTTTGGGCTAAGCTTGGTTTTAAAATAGTGTTGAACACTAGCACATATTTAGCGATCACGTGTTCCCATGTGATGCGCTTTTAAAACAGTGTTAAACACTAGGGGACATGCTCAAAATAGTGTTAAACACTAAAAGTAGGGTGGTCACGTGAGGCGCCTGAGAATTGGGCCAAACCTCCTTTATTTTACCCTCAAATCTGCAAATAAGTGTTAAATACTTAGCCTTCAGGCCATCACGTGTGAGCACGTGAGGCATCTCAAGATAGGGCTAGACTTCTTTTATTTTGTTCTCAGAATATTCAAATAAGTGTTAAACACTTTTGGTCTTCAGGCCATCACGTGTTGGCACGTGATGGGTATCCATGTATTTGTCATGACCCGTGGAGTACGGAACGTGACCGGCACTTAAGTTACGAAACGTCTCAAGGCGTCCGTAAGATAAGTAAGCCGAAGCCCAGAAATCAAAACCTGATTTAGAAATAGAGTGAAGGAAAAGCCATTTTTTTTTATTTTAAAGCACATTGTCCCATTAAGCATATCAAGTTTTCCCCTTTTTAAAACCAGTTTCCTTTCCTAAATTTCCAGAAAAATCTTCTTTGTAAAAATAGTCCCCCAACGGGTACAAGCAGGAATACAAGTGAATAACAGAAATATGGCATCCCCAAGCGGGAGCTAGCTCTTCGCCTCAAGACGGTCATAAAACCCACGCAACGTAAAATACAATGTGCATAAGTAAGCATGAAAGCACAAGTAAAATAATATGTCGACTCAAGTGAGCTCGACCCCAAATATAACATATCATCCACAAGTCTCACAACCTCACCTCTAGGTCAATATACAATAATCCAAATAACTGGTGCAACTGAAATAGTAGTAGATGGAGTACTCTAGATACAATGAATACATAAGGTGGTACAAAATGATAACAACCCACCTATGAGCAAAAGCCTCGAGTCCAGGCAAAAAGAGCAAAAGAGGCAAAAGTGTCCGCCGCTACAGTGCTGACGGAACGGACCTGCAGAAAAGCTGTGGTACAACGGGGGTGAGTTACCAGCTCGTGAGTAATAAATAACATCTACAAAGGCTATCGCATGCATGCATACAAGTATCCTAGCATCTCTAACAGGCATGACTAAATGTACTAGCAGGTATTATTGCAGCATCAGTGTACTAACAGGTATGTATGCCACATGAATGTACTAACATGTATGTATGCTATATGAGTCAACTCAAGATCTCAACATGTAAGTACAAGAACTATTCTTTCTTTGTTTTTGAAACTCTTTTCAATATCAGCATAATATCCATGAAATCAACAAAATCCGTGTCCAGCAACGATACCTCAAAACTGTCTCAATCTCATATATCCATGTCAAGTATCTCTGGTCTCAGCCATCCGGCTGATCCATCCCAAATATCCATATCTCAATCTAGCGGCCACGGTCGGTATCCTCTGGATATCCGCCGTGCCAAATGAAGTCACCGGTAGGTAGTCCGTCCCCTGCCAGGCTCAACGCCATCTCCTGCGATCTTCTTGCCCCGGGGTACCTTACCGGGCCCACCATGTACCCGAGACGGTTCATCCACCTCCTCGAAACGGGTCTCGAAAACCATGACAAACTCATGGTGGATGACACTTTACATCACTAGAAAACCGCAACTTTTATATTTTAAAAGATCATAAGTTTGAAATCTTGCGGTTTTCCCCGAAATCCAGAAATATCATAAATCTCATGAAATCATCATGGGTGCATATGTCAATGGTAATGAATGCATATGGTATCAATATTCAAGTTGCAATGTATGATTTATACTAGGCATGAGCAAATGATATAATGGTATATATGCACGAGAATAACAATTCTTATGATTTCATTTTAAATATTTATTGCAATAGCACATGCCTAAGCAATTAACATGTTTCAGATTAATAGTTATCTAGTGTCGTGACATGGCAATTACCAGGGTGTGTGTGTACACATGAATAGCGCTCGTGCTGCATATAAAAACCTAGTAATGGTGCATGTGTCCTACAGAATGAGTTTGCACATATGGGTACAATATATAGATCCTAACTGCAGCAACTATCATCCGGGTATTATTATTTCTCATGTCACAAGTAAATGTTAAAGTTTACTATTTTCAAGTTTACTAAATCTATCGGGCGACTTGCGCCATCCAAACGATCGTCCCCCGTAGATGTGAAATCTACTCACCCGTGATCTCGCGCTAGGTGTGTCCGACCACCTGCTTCCCTTTCTCCACTGTGCTCGAAGTCTCCGCCGGCGAACCTAGAATTTACAAAAGTCACCATATAAGGAAAAATCCTGCAAAACATGATATATCGATAAAAGGGATACGCGTGCGTGAAACTAAACGCGCGTGCATACGACACGTCGCGACGTGCACAAATCCACCAGAACCTACTCCGACGAGCTGTGTCGCGCAACGCGCCACAGAACCACGTGTATCACGCGCGTGTCGCACAAGCTTTAAAACATCGAAAACACGTTTAAGGCTCCAGATTTTGCCTTGGGCCAAACTCAAAAAGTTGCAGGTACCAAAACACTAAGCTACCCAGCATAACCCCACACCCAAAAACCCACCACCCCACCCCCTGTTCTGGCCGCAAATTGCGGACAGATTGATTAAATCGGCAGCCAGAAAAGGGAGAGGGGTCCCCGTGTTTTGCGTGTGTGTGTCTGCTAATCTCACCATGCTACAGTTTCACCAATTTTATTCTGGGAGGTTCGGGTCAACAGCAGATCTAACAGAGGCTAAAAAGTCACTAAAACTGCTAAATTACGCCAAGTCGGATAAATTGGGTATTTTTGTGAAATCTGGGACCAAACTTGGATGATCTAGTCTCAACAATACCCTATAAGGCTACTCTAACCATCACAACCATTACTTTGCCAAAACTCCCCTAAATTACCCAAAATTACCACTAAAACATATAATAAACACTAAACTAAGCTATATAACCATAACTTTAGCAATTAGGAGTCGGGTTAAGGGGTTATACCTTTAGAGATCCTAGGTGAAGGAGAAGAGGAGAAGGAGGAAGTGTGTGTGCTGCTGCTATAGCTCCTGGTGCTGCAATTTGGCTGAAATGGGCTGATCTGCCTCACTGCTACAGGCTGATGCTGCTACAGGCTGATGCTGTTCTGGCTGAAGCTGCTCCTGTTGTTTTGGTTATATATTTTTTGTGTGGTGTTGTATTTTTTTTTGTGTTGCTGTAGTAGCAGCAGGTGAAGAAGGTGTTGTAGTATTTGTGGTGGAGTGTGGTGTGTAGTGATGTTGTTTAAGAAGTTGAGGCTGTTTGTAGCAGCTGTTGATGCTGTTTGGTGTTGATTTGGTGGCTGAAATGATGATATTTGGGCTGATGTGTGTGTGAGTGAGAGAGAGATGTGAGGGAGTGAAAGATAATGTGAGGAGACATGCAAAAAGGTTTGAGGAGATGGATGGTGACCCAACCTAGGAGCCACCATTCTCTCTCTCTCATTTAATGTTTACAAGACACCCATCAAATCCCTTCTCAAGTCAACCTTAATTAAACTAATTAGCTCATAACCAACTCAATTATCTTAACCAAAGGCCTAACCCACCATGCACACCCAAACTTGGTAACCCTAGGCTTAACCCTAGTTAACGTGCACAAGTGTGTGCGGTCGAAATAAAATTCTACAAAAATAACCATAAAATCAGATAAATTACTAGAAACCCATTTTGGTAAACTTTTTACCAAAACCCCCATATTAACACACAGTTACCACTAATCCTAAACTCAGGTGTTACAGTCTTCCCCCCTTAAGAAAATTCGTCCCCGAATTTAAAATATGCAACTACGCGTACTTTCAAAAAGATGAGGGAATTTCTTTCGCATCTCTCCCTCGGCCTCCCAAGTGAACTCCTCACCATTCGGGCTGCGCCAAAGAACCTTCACAGACGGCAGGACCTTTGATCGAAGTTTCTTCACCCGCCGATCTAATATCTCAACTGGCTGCACGGTGAACGAAAGGTCGGGCTCAAGCTGAACGGTCTGATGCTGAATCGTGTGGGATGGGTCATGAAGATATCTGCGTAGCATCGATACGTGGAAGACGGGGTGAACATCTGAAAAGCTAGGTGGAAGAGCCAAACGATATGCAACAGCGCCGACACGCTCGAGGATCTCGAAGGGACCCACGAATCTAGGGCTAAGCTTTCCCTTTCGCCCAAATCGCATCATGCCCTTCATCGGAGAGACCCTCAGAAAAACATGATCGCCAACTGCGAACTCTAATCTGCGACGGCGTCTGTCTGCATATGATTTCTGCCTGCTCTGAGCTGCTCTCACCGGTCTCGAATCAACTGCACTTTCTCAGTCGTCTCCTGCACGATCCGCGGCCCAAAAATACTGCTCTCGCTCAGCTCAGTCTAACAGACGGGCAATCTACATCTCCTCCCATACAAGGCCTCGAAAGGTGCCATCTGAATAGTATCCTGGAAGCTGTTGTTATAGGAGAACTCCACTAAAGGTAAATGACGATCCCATCTACCACCAAAGTCTAAAACGCACGCTCTGGGCATGTCCTCGAGAGTCTGAATAGTCTGCTCTGACTGCCCGTCGGTCTGCGGAAGAAATGCTGTGCTGAAGCTCAAACGAGTGCCCAATGCCTCCTGAAGTCTCTGCCATAGTCGGCTGGTAAACTGGGTGCCTCGATCTGACACGATACAAGTCGGTACGCCATGCAACCGTACGATCTCGTCGATGTAAATCTGGGCATACTGAGTAAAACTGAAAGTGGTCATCACTGGCAGGAAGTGAGCCGCTTTCGTCAATCAATCCACGATCACCCAAATGGAGTCGTACCCTCGACTGGTCCTGGGTAGACCCACAACGAAGCCCATCGAAATCGTCTCCCATTTCCACTCCGGAATGGGCAAAGGCTGCAACTGTAAGTCGATGTACAACACCCCACGACTTGCGGGGAGGCGGAAATATGAAAAACGATCTTGTTCTTTGCTTAAACATCGACTAACCGCACGAATCGAAGCTAAACGATAACTAACAAGAAACATAGAAGTTGTATACTACTATGTTTAGGGATTATACCTAACGAATCGTGTCCTTCGTCTTTGCGAACTCCTCCTCCTCCTCGGCCTTCTCGAAGTAGTAGACGATCCACCCGAGAGCTTTACTCCAAGCTTAGCCTCTAAACTTGAGGCAACTAACCTTCTTTAAGTGCTAATCAAAGAAGCTAGGTGATATAGAGTGAGGGTTATGGTTTAATTAGTCTAACTAATCCTTGTACTCAACACATGAGAGGGGAGGATTAGGGTTTGAAGAGGGAGAGCTTGAGGAGAGAGAAGATGAAGATAATAATGAAGTGAGAATAATGAGTTATCATAATATATATCAAGCATTTTTTTTTATCAAGAAAAGAAAAGAAATGAATTTAACAACCATGGTTGATAATATCTAGTGATGATTCACATCCATGAGTCATTAAGCATTTATGATGCATTAATGACATGGATGAATCATCCATATGACTCACTAATCACATTCATTGTATATGCCACCTAAACCTCCTTAGTCACCATCTTCTAGAAGCTTCTCGCGCAATTACGAGAACGCCCCTCCTTTCCGCAAAAATACGGAAAAACTTTAGACTGTATAAATCCAATAACCGGATACCAATAACTGGCTTAAACCAAAGCCGACTGGTAAAAACTGTCCGAAAGTCGTACGTGCGTAAACACACATATGCGTCCGAACCCTTGTCGTAAAACCATACGACCTCTATATCGTTTCGCCTGAAGTAGGGAAACTCTCTGTGTGGGACTCTAGAGACTCGACTACTACGCTGGCAGTGGGTTTAACCACAGACCGCAAGCGGCACTAGCTGTACGTAACGGTCCCCAGGTAGATGTCGATAAGAAGGCCGATGAGGAAACCCATCCGAACTCCTACTGAGTCTGATGTGACAATCTCCGTACAGTCCGGTCCGTTCGTCTAAGACTATCGCATATCGGGCCTAGGGGGCGGCAAGCGTCAGTCCCCTAATAGCGGTATAAGTCGTGTCGGAGCGAAGCCCATTACACCCTGAGAAACTACTGGAACCTACCAGCAAATCTCGCTTGCCCTGGCCAGGGACTTTGCGTAATGGCTCTCTGACACAGCGCGATATCAACCCCCAATACTGGGAGAGACGAATCCTGTCTAACCGCCACTGCCTCCAAGTGCTCGGGACTGCACCCAACTGCTACCTGTTTGCACGACTCCTTTGAGCCGTGGTAGGGTAGCAATCTAAGAACAGTGGGACACACTCGAGGCGAAGTAGCAGTGTCAAGTCTGCGGACTATGCTGTACTCATGTCACCTGGGAACTGTTCACTGACGACTGGTATAAAACCAACCAACAGTTCCCTGTGAGTCCTGTCCGGTGTACCCGTAACCTAACGAGCACCTGCATACTATCTCCAGTACGACGTACTGACGGCTGTGGGACAGACCATCTCCCCAACTGGGATGAGAAGCGTACACACTAGTCTACTCCGGAGTATCGATGCCCTGTCTCGATAATCCAACGACTAGGGACCTGAATAAGGATGTGCTTGTAGACTACCCAGCCCCCACTAGTGTGACTGCCATCACAACGCCGGTAGTCAAGCAAGATCCTAAGAGCTCTATCAATACGTATACTCACATATTAAGATAGAAAAACCAAGTAGCATACTACCATGTTTAGCAAGACTGTTATATACATGTGAATATCCCAAGCTTCCATTAAGTAATATACAAACTAGTATGATACAGTAATGGCCTTCTAGGGCATAAACACTAACAATCTCCCACTTGCACTAGGGCCATGTACTGGCGTATCGTAGACCGATGATCTCGAGTAGCCTCTCGAACTGAATCTGAGGTAGGGCCTTCGTGAATGGATCAGCAATGTTCTCTTCAGAAGCAACTCTCCGAACCTCGATCTCCTGACGATCAATGATCTCCCTGATCAGGTGATACCGCCTTAAGATGTGTCTGGATTTCTGATGGGACCTTGGTTCCTTCGCTAAAGCTATAGCTCCGTTGTTGTCGCAATACAGAGGTATTGGATCAACTATGGTAGGAACCACCTGAAGTTCTGTTAGGAACTTCTTCATCCAGACTGCTTCTTTTGCAGCATCGCAAGCAGCTATATACTCCGCTTCCATCGTTGAGTCAGCAACGGTGTCCTGCTTGGAGCTTTTCCAGCACACCGCCCCTCCATTGAGGGTAAAGACATAACCCGACATGGACTTGGAATCATCCTTATCACTCTGGAAGCCGGAATCAGCAAAGGCCTCCAACCTGAGGTCTTTTCCGCCGTAAACCAAGAACATCTCCTTAGTCCTTCTCAGGTACTTGAGAATGTTCTTTACTGCTCTCCAGTGCTTCTCTCCTGGGTCTGACTGATACTGGCTCACCACGCTCAGTGCGTAAGCTACATCTGGTCTGGTGCACAACATCGCATACATTATAGAGCCTACCGCAGAAGCGTAGGGTATAATAGACATGCGTTCCCTTTCCAAATCAGTCTTGGGAGACATCTCTTTGGAGAGGGTGATTCCGTGACAAGCCGGTAGATTACCGCGCTTAGAATCTTCCATACTGAATCTTTTCAGTACAGTGTCGATATACCTGGACTGCGAAAGTCCCAACATCCTCTTGGATCTATCACGATAGATCCGGATCCCCAGAATGTAAGAGGCATCACCCAGGTCTTTCATGGAGAACCTGTGTGACAAGAATCCTTTGACAGATTGTAGCATAGGAATGTCATTTCCTATCAATATAATGTCATCCACGTACAAGACGAGGAATACGACACTTCTGGCTACGACTTTACTATATATGCACGGTTCATATGGATTTTTGATAAAGTCATATTCTTTGACTGTCTCATCAAAACAGATGTTCCAACTCCGTGATGCCTGCTTTAGTCCATAAATGGACTTAAGCAGCTTGCATACTTTCCCGCTGCTCCCACTCTGATTGAAACCCTCTGGCTGATCCATATAGACGCATTCTTCTAAATTTCCATTCAGAAAAGCCGTCTTTGCGTCCATCTGCCAGATTTCATAATCATGGAAGGCAGCAATAGCAAGAAGGACCCTAATGGATTTGAGCATAGCCACTGGAGAAAAACCAGGTCTTTGACGAAAACCCTTTGCAACAAGTCTAGCCTTATAGGTTTCCACCTGTCCATCTACACCAATCTTTTTCTTGAAGATCCATTTGCATCCTATGGGTTTTACCCCATCTGGAGCAAAGTCCAAAGTCCATACTTTGTTGGTGTACATGGACTCCATTTTGGTCTGCATTGCATCTAGCCATCGTACCGAGTCGCCGCTCTGGATGGCCTGCTGGAAGTCAGTAGGTTCATCATCATCTATGATGCAATCCTCTCTATCCCCATCTATGAGAAAACCGTAGTATCTCTCAGGCGGATGAGACGGCCTACTACTCCTGCGGAGGGGTGCGGGAATGTCCTGTTCTTCTTGAACTCCTGGTTCTACCAAACTTTCAGTAGCAGTTTGTGGTTCTGGAATTTCTTCCAGTTCTATTTTGCTCCCACTTATTTCCTTTCCTAAAAACTGATTTTCCAGAAAATGGGCATTACGAGAAACAAAAACCTTTTGTTCCTCTGCGTAATAGAAATAATATCCCTTGGAGTTCTTTGGATATCCCACAAACATACATTTTACTGATCGTGCCTCGAGCTTGTCCACATGCTGCTTTTTAACAAAAGCTGGACATCCCCAAATCTTCATATGTTGAAGATGGGGTTTCTTCCCAGTCCATATCTGATATGGAGTGGTAGGCACAGTTTTGGTAGGAGCCCTGTTCAAAAGATATGCCGCTGATTCTAGCGCATAACCCCAGAAAGATCGCAGTAACTCAGCATTACTCATCATGGATCGTACCATATCCAATAGGGTTCGATTCCGTCTCTCCGATACACCGTTGTGCTGTGGAGCGTATGGAGGAGTAAGCTGAGAGAGAATTCCTTTCTCTTTTAGGTAACCTAGGAACTCGGCACTTAAGTATTCTCCACCTCGATCAGATCTTAGTGTCTTAATACTTTTGCCGGTTTGGTTTTCTACTTCATTCTTATACTCTTGGAATTTCTCAAAAGCCTCGGATTTATGTTTCATCAGATAAATGAATCCGTACCTTGAGTAATCATCCGTGAAAGTAATGAAATAGGAAAAACCACCTCTTGCATGTGTAGACATTGGACCGCATACATCGCTGTGTATGAGTCCTAAGAGCTCGCTCGCTCTTACTCCTTGTCCAGTAAATGGAGTCTTTGTCATCTTTCCTTTGAGACAAGATTGACAAGTGTCATAAGTTTGATATTCGAACGAGTCCAAATATCCTTCTCTATGCAACTTAGTCAACCTTCTCTCATTGATGTGACCCAGTCTACAATGCCATAAGAAAGCTTTATTTAAATCTGGAGACTTTCTTTTTAGTGTGTTCTGGACGTTGAAAATTTGGAGTTGGTTTAAAACATATATACCGTTATTTAGTGTACCTGACCCAATCGAACCATGATTAAGGTGGATGTTAACAACATCTCTTACAAACGTGAAATCATAACCTTTATTTGATAACAAGGAAACTGATATGATATTACACGTTAAGCTTGGTACAAAATAACAGTTATGTAAAACCAAAATGTGTCCACTCGTCAATCCTAGGTGATAATCCCCGACGGACGCAGCTCCCACGCTAGCTCCGTTAGCAACCTTTAGGGTCATATCACCTTCCTTCAGCACTCTACGGTTTCTCAGTGCCTGCAATGAATTGCAAATATGAGATCCTGATCCGGTATCCAATACCCAGGAAGTAGAGTTGATCGACAGACAATTCTCAATTACAAACACACCTGAAGCCGAAGCCACAGCTTGCTTCGGTTCCTGGTTCTTGGCGTTCCACGCCTTGCAATTCTTCTTCCAGTGCCCTTTCCTGTGACAATGGAAGCATTCATCCTGGCCAACTACTGGTACCGCAAACTTTTTCTTTCCCTTCCCTCCCACCTTACTAACACCTCCTCTAGGTTTGGTGGCGGCCTTCTTCTTCCTTCCTTTGGCCCTAGCCTTGGACCCGGAAGAAGATGCACCGCTAACAAACATAGCGGGTGTTTCCTTGTTTTCTGCAAGGTGCCCTCTGCACTCCTTAACATGTTTAGGAGTTCCGGAAGTTCAACTTCTTTTCTTTGAAGGTTGAAGTTCAGGATAAACTGGGCGTAGGTGGGAGGAAGGGACTGGAGAATAAGGTCTGTATAGAGCTCATTATCCAAAGTCGTCCCAAGGTCTGCGAGCTCTTCAATATAGCCGATCATCTTTAGGACATGTTCTCCTACCGATGACCCGACAGCCAACCTCGCTCGAAACAAGTTCTTAGAGGTCTCGTATCTTGCTATACGAGATTGCTCTCCATAAAGTTCCTTTGTATGGAGAAATATGCCATCTAGGTTCATATCCCCGTGCCTCCTCTGATGTTCATTGTTCATTGAGGCAAGCACGATGCACTTGGCTTTCGCGCAATCTAAATCCCAGGTTTTGCGGATTTCCTTATCCGCACTGCTGGATTTGGGACCAGGGACAGCAGGTGCCGTAGCGGTGAGGACGTACCCCAATTTGTCATAGGTCAAAGCCATTTTGACATTCCGCAGCCAATCTTTATAGTTTGGCCCTGTCAGTATATTTTTCTCTAAAAGTAACTTAAGTCCAGTCATTTTCAGGGTCGCTGCAATTAGGAGAGAGAGAAGAAAACTCTTTAGCATGATGCTCTTGCAAGTTTAGAGTGGTTTTTAGTTTATCTAAACTGGATGGCTCCCACTGTTTCTCGAATCCTTCCTCAAACCATAAAAGAAGAATTAGCCAGGACTATTCTCACCGTACAATACTTGCTTAACCGTTCAGCCAGGCCAGTGTCGATACTTCGAGGGAGGTTTTCCAACGCTTTCGCGAAGTTCCTTAATTAAATAACCACTTTTCTCTGGGGGCGTAACCCCGCTGACACTTTTCTGGACACCTACTTGGTTTATAGCATTGATCGTTAAGTGACGAATATCCTGATAAGTAGCATATACTCACAGTAGGATCGGGATCCAAATATCATCGTATGATAATGTTGAAGGAATCCTACCAACATTCATCAAACTCCAAATGGTATGCATTTCTTTGCAAATTTCAGCTTCTTTAGAAATTCCCGATATATATTTTTGCCCCATGCTCTTATGACCTTGGCTTTGGTCAAAATGTCATAAGTCACATGTCAAGTTCTACCCGTCATTATCTTGTCAATTTGAACCCATCCGTATATACCCCTGACTTTGGTCAAATGATATTACGACTGTCCCAAACTAACTCATCTATCTTATGCAACAAATGAAAACCCAGCAGCTACCAAACACTATGCCTTGACTTTGGCCAAAATGTATAGCTTGAATACTACTGAATACCCAAATGAAATGACGGAGGGCTACGAATGGTTTTGGCGAAACCGTGAACGTAGTGAACTTGATATAACCGAAGGAACCTAATAGCTTTTAAAAGGAGTGGTTAAAGCTCCGCATTTAAAAATATCTGGTTTTTAAAATTAACCGAGTGGTTTCTTTTAAATTGTTCCAACGATTAAACTTTTGGTTTATTTTCTTTGCATTATAGATAATGCGTCCCATCATTAACCTATCATTGCAGAAAACAACGAAAATACAACGTCCTCTTATGCCATCCGCATTCGCCACGGGGTCCCGTCATCACCCGTTAGGTTACTTAACTAACGACAGAGTGGGGGCTGGGCTAGCACGGGTGTAAAACATAAGTGTCGTCTAAATAGCTATCATATATAGATATTGTACATTCGTCAGACGCAATAATAGGCATTCCAGATCACAGATGAACTTTATTGGATTTGCAAGCAATCCGTGTTTGTTTTGAGCCTGCAACAAAAGACGGATTGCACAGTTGTGATGAATAGCCATTACCCCACCCAAGACCCCAACGGGTACGGCAAACTACCCGCCCGGCAGTTTGTGCACCCCACCTTGGGTCTGTCCTAGGAGCAAAAACAGTAAAATGAAATAATACAACGGTGGCTACAACCGCAACCTGGATGTGCCCCGCAAAATAATATTACAACAAATTACATTTACATCAAATGAATTAAATAATAACCCATTACATAACCCCGGCTATACATCACAACAGTCCAACACAGTTCATATCCACAAACAGTAAAAACCATTACAGAAATGTGCAACCCCCTGCCAACCGACATACTAGCAGTTAGGGGAGGTTTACGAACACATTATACAGCCACAGATATAATCCATCAAGCAAATAGTGTATAATTTCGATCGATTAAACACTTTTAATTTTGCTCCAATACTTCTCTGTAAACCTGAAACCTGAGCAAAAATAAAATATTCCAGAAAATACCAAATATCACAAAGAAGCAACACAGGAAATTTGGGTTCCTGAATCGCTAACTCGGCGGCGGAAGCGCGGCGGATCGGTGCGATCCGCCGCGGTTCCGCGGCGCTTTAGGCGATTCAGGGGCCCAAATTTCTTGGGTGTTCTTATACTGTCTTTTTAAGCTTTCTGAACCTCCCTGAAAAATTTTAGGACTTCATTTAAAATTCGACAGAAACTAGTGATTTCGGGGTTTTCCGGTTTTGTTTTTTCCGTTCGAAATTCATACAAATTTGCAAGTAAGTTATTTATTGTTTAGCGAGGCTCTGATACCACTGTAAGTCGATGTACAACACCCCACGACTTGCGGGGAGGCGGAAATATGAAAAACGATCTTGTTCTTTGCTTAAACATCGACTAACCGCACGAATCGAAGCTAAACGATAACTAACAAGAAACATAGAAGTTCTATACTACTATGTTTAGGGATTATACCTAACGAATCGTGTCCTTCGTCTTTGCGAACTCCTCCTCCTCCTCGGCCTTCTCGAAGTAGTAGACGATCCACCCGAGAGCTTTACTCCAAGCTTAGCCTCTAAACTTGAGGCAACTAACCTTCTTTAAGTGCTAATCAAAGAAGCTCGGTGATATAGAGTGAGGGTTATGGTTTAATTAGTCTAACTAATCCTTGTACTCAACATATGAGAGGGGAAGATTAGGGTTTGAAGAGGGAGAGCTTGAGGAGAGAGAAGATGAAGATAATAATGAAGTGAGAATAATGAGTTATCATAATATATATCAAGCATTTTTTTTTATCAAGAAAAGAAAAGAAATGAATTTAACAACCATGGTTGATAATATCTAGTGATGATTCACATCCATGAGTCATTAAGCATTTATGATGCATTAATGACATGGATGAATCATCCATATGACTCACTAATCACATTCATTGTATATGCTACCTAAACCTCCTTAGTCACCATCTTCTAGAAGCTTCTCGCGCAATTACGAGAACGCCCCTCCTTTCCGCAAAAATACGGAAAAACTTTAGACTGTATAAATCCAATAACCGGATACCAGTAACTGGCTTAAACCAAAGCCGACTGGTAAAAACTGTCCGAAAGTCGTACGTGCGTAAACACACATATGCGTCCGAACCCTTGTCGTAAAACCATACGACCTCTATATCGTTTCGCCTGAAGTAGGGAAACTCTCTGTGTGGGACTCTAGAGACTCGACTACTACGCTGGCAGTGGGTTTAACCACAGACCGCAAGCGGCACTAGCTGTACGTAACGGTCCCCAGGTAGATGTCGATAAGAAGGCCGATGAGGAAACCCATCCGAACTCCTACTGAGTCTGATGTGACAATCTCCGTACAGTCCGGTCCGTTCGTCTAAGACTATCGCATATCGGGCCTAGGGGGCGGCAAGCGTCAGTCCCCTAATAGCGGTATAAGTCGTGTCGGAGCGAAGCCCATTACACCCTGAGAAACTACTGGAACCTACCAGCAAATCTCGCTTGCCCTGGCCAGGGACTTTGCGTAATGGCTCTCTGACACAGCGCGATATCAACCCCCAATACTGGGAGAGACGAATCCTGTCTAACCGCCACTGCCTCCAAGTGCTCGGGACTGCACCCAACTGCTACCTGTTTGCACGACTCCTTTGAGCCGTGGTAGGGTAGCAATCTAAGAACAGTGGGACACACTCGAGGCGAAGTAGCAGTGTCAAGTCTGCGGACTATGCTGTACTCATGTCACCTGGGAACTGTTCACTGACGACTGGTATAAAACCAACCAACAGTTCCCTGTGAGTCCTGTCCGGTGTACCCGTAACCTAACGAGCACCTGCATACTATCTCCAGTACGACGTACTGACGGCTGTGGGACAGACCATCTCCCCAACTGGGATGAGAAGCGTACACACTAGTCTACTCCAGAGTATCGATGCCCTGTCTCGATAATCCAACGACTAGGGACCTGAATAAGGATGTGCTTGTAGACTACCCAGCCCCCACTAGTGTGACTGCCATCACAACGCCGGTAGTCAAGCAAGATCCTAAGAGCTCTATCAATACGTATACTCACATATTAAGATAGAAAAACCAAGTAGCATACTACCATGTTTAGCAAGACTGTTATATACATGTGAATATCCCAAGCTTCCATTAAGTAATATACAAACTAGTATGATACAGTAATGGCCTTCTAGGGCATAAACACTAACAGCAACTCTCCTGCTGGCCTCTGGTGCTCGGCCTTGACTTGCTGACAAGTCAGGCATCTTGATACGAAGTCTGTGACATCCCTCTTCATCCCGTCCCACTAATAGACATCTCTCAAGTCACGGTATATCTTGGTGGAACCTGGATGAACGCTGTATGTAGATCTATGCGCCTCCTCAAGAATTTCACGTCGCAGTCCCTCCGAATCTGGTACGCACAATCGAGTCCCAAATCGTAGTACTCCCTGATCGTCGATCACGAACTCGGAATCTCTGCCCTGCCTAATCTGCTCCATGACCTCTGAAAGTCGGTCATCACTGGGCTGTGCCTCTCGAATGCGGTCAAGTAACTGCGGACGTGCACGAACATGCGCAAGCTGTCCCCCTGTCGGAGTGAACTCGAACTCAACTCGGCTGTCGCATAAAATCTGCAAATCTGCCGACGACTACTTCTGCACTGTGCGCAAACAAGATAGACTACCCCGGGCCTCCTGCTCAAAGCATCTGCCACTACATTGGTCTTGCCCGGATGATACAAGATCTCGCAATCATAGTCTTTCACCAGCTCCATCCAACGACGCTGTCTTAGATTCAGGTCTCGCTGCTGAAATATATACTTTAAGCTCTTGTGGTCAGTGAATATTTGACACGACTCGCCGTAGAGGTAATGTCGCCATATCTTAAGTGCAAAGACCACTGCAGCCATCTCCAAATCGTGAGTGGGGTAGTTCTATTCATGTTTCTTCAATTGCCGTGAAGCATACGCAATCACCCGGTCATGCTGCATCAATACACACCCTAGCCCCACTCGTGAAGCGTCACAATAGACCACAAATCCGCCTAATCCTGAAGGCAAAGATAAAACCGGCGCCGTAGTCAAACAAGTCCGTAGCTGCTGAAAACTGTGCTCGCACTCCTCCGTCCAAACGAAAGGAACCCCCTTCCGGGTCAAACCGGTCAAAGGTGCAGCAATACGAGAGAAATCCTGAACGAATCGCCTGTAGTAGCCCGCCAGGCCTAGAAAACTGCGGATCTTCGTAACCGATGTCGGTCTGGGCCACTGCTGAACGGCCTCAATCTTCTTCGGGTCCACACATATGCCGTCTCTCGTAATCACGTGACCCAAGAAACCAACGCTGTTTAACCAGAATGCACATTTGGAAAATTTTGCGAAGAGCTGGTGCTCCCTCAGAGTCTGCAACGTAATCCGCAAGTGTTGCTCGTGCTCCTCTCGGCTCCGGGAATACACCAAAATATCATCAATGAACACTATGATGAACAAGTCGAGATACGGCCTGAATGTACGGTTCATCAAATCCATGAATGCAGCTGGGGCATTGGTGAGTCTGAACGACATCACCAGAAACTCATAGTGGCCATAGCGTGTACGGAAAGCTGTTTTCGGTATATCCTCCTGTCGAACTCGCAGCTGATGGTATCCTGACTGCAAGTCGATCCTCGAAAAATATCCCGCACCCTGAAGCTGATCGAACAAATCATCAATGCGTGGCAACGGATACCTGTTCCGCACAGTAACTTTGTTCAGCTGGCGGTAGTCGATACATAAGCGCAAACTTCCGTCCTTCTTCTTGACAAACAGGACCGGAGCACCCCATGGAGAAACACTGGGTCGAATAAGTCCCTTATCGAACAAATCTTGCAGCTGAACCTTCAATTCTCTAAGTTTCGTCGGGGCCATCCGATAGGGCGGTATAGAAATAGGCCCCGAGCCAGGAATCAAATCAATACAGAACTCGACATTGCGCTCAGGCGGCAATCCTGGCAGCTCATCAGGGAAAACATCGGGGAACTCGCATACAATCGGAACCTGGTCCAATGGAATATCTGTAGCTCTAGTGTCGCAAACATAGGCTAGAAATCCCCGACATCCCGTTCTTAACAGCTGATCAGCGCGAAGAGAAGAAATCAATATGTGAGGGGCGGCACCACGGTCCCCCTGCACAACAAAAGCCGACTCGCCGGGAAAACAAAATCTAACTGTCTTCTCGCGGCAGTCCACAGACGCATAGCACATGGCTAACCAATCCATGCCCAAAAGAATGTCGAAGTCCAACATCTCAAGAAGGATCAAGTCGACAGGCAGCTCTCGCTCGCCAATACGGACGGTACAGGATCGGAACACGTGCCTAGCAACAAATGACTCTCCCACAGGAGTGGTCACAACAAGCGGCCGATCAAGCAAACCGGACTCTCTACCCAAACTCGGCACGTAGTGTGTGGAAACGTATGAATGCGTGGATTCAGGATCAAACAACACGTGTGCATCAACAGAACATACTGATAGGGTACCTGTCACGACGGCATTGGTTGCCTGCGCATCCTGCGGTGTCAACGCAAATACCCGGGCCTGACCTCCACTAATAGCGGGCTGACCTCGGCCTCGTCCCCTGCCTCCTCGTCCTCTCTGGATAGGTCCGCCGCGTCCACGGCCTCTGGGTGCACCTAACTGGCGTGGAGCATCGCCTGTGGCAGGAAGTAGAGCTCTCTGAGGAGGGGGCGGTGATGGTGGTAGGGTCACATGCGGAACTGTCGCCATTCCCTGTCGTCTCGCAGGGCAGTCTCTGATACGATGGTGTAGACTCCCGCACCCAAAACATCCTGGCGACGCCTGCTGTCCCTGTGGATACGAACCATACAGCCGACCTCATCCAAACCCTCTGCCGGCCCTATCTCTCGGAAAGAATCTGGCATGCTGCCTCTGATCTGGCGTGTTGGTACGAATCCTATTCGGCCCGGGAACGACCGAAGTCGCTGAAATACATGCCTCCATCCGCAACGCTGTATCCATAGCCGCTGAATAAGTGTCGAAATGCTGGGCGCCACTGGCAAGATATAGCTGGGCATCAAGTCCCTGTATGAACCTCTTCACCCTCTTCGCTTCGGTATCCACCAAGTACGAAGCATATCTGGATAACTGCGTGAACGGGACATCATACTCAGACACCGTCATCCCTGGAGTCTTGATCAAGGCCTCAAAACTATGAGCTCTGGCGTCACGAACGCTCTCCGGAAGGAAACGGGCTAGAAAGACTGCTGTAAACTCGGTCCAGGTCATGGGCGGTAGACCTGCAGCTCGACCTCTCAAAACTGACTCCCACCATATCTGTGCGAGGCCCTCTAGTCGGAAACTCGCCAGCTTTACCCATCGATCATCAGAACATCTCAGCGAGCGGCAGATCCTGGCCAAACTGTCATGGAACGTCTGCGGGTCCTCTGCTGCATCGGTACCCATGAAGACTGGAGGTCTCGGCCTCATGAACTCCTGTAACGAAACCGGGATGGACACGGTGGTAGTAGTAGGAGCAGGTATCATAGTAGTCTGGGATGTAGTGGGTACGTCCTCCGGCCTCGGTGCACGACTGGCCGCAACTAAGGATCCCACCATCTGACGTAGCTCCTGCATACTCCCCATCATCTGTCGTAGCTCCTCCATACCAGACTCAAGCCTATCCATACGGCCCGGGGAAGGCGGATCAGTCTGTCCCTGCGGCATAGGCATACCACCCTGCTCAGTCCTAGTCTCGGATGAGCCAGCTCGAATCTCGTCTCGGGCGGCAGCCCTTTACGCTCTGGTAGCCCTCTGCGGCATAGCGACTGGTACAGGAAACAGGACAATAAGAACGGTGCAATAGAATCGTAGGATACACGGAATTGAAAAAGGAATTTCAGGCAAGTATATCCTAATGTCACTTAGGCGGAGTACCGTATCGCAAGTATGCCGCGGACATACGTACGCTACGCTACCCTGCTTAAGTCACTTACTCCATCTACTAAGGGTCATCCTACATTCAGAAAGGTGAAACTTATCGTTCTGATACCAACTTTGTCACGACGTGCGGAGTACGGAACGTGACCTGCACTTAAGTTACGAAACGTCTCAAGGCGTCTGTAAGATAAGTAAGCCGAAGCCCAGAAATCAAAACCTGATTTAGAAATAGAGTGAAAGAAAAGCCATTTTTTTATTATTTTAAAGCACATTGTCCCATTAAGCATATCAAGTTTTCCCCTTTTTAAAACCAGCTTCCTTTCCCAAATTTCCAGCAAAATCTTCTTTGTAAAAATAGTCCCCCAACGGGTACAAGCAGGAATACAAGTGAATAATAGAAATATGGCATCCCCAAGCGGGAGCTAGCTCTTCGCCTCAAGGCGGTCACAAATCCCAAGCAACATAAAATACAATGTGCATAAGTAAGCATGAAATCACAAGTAAAATAATATGTCTACTCAAGTGAGCTCGACCCCAAATATAACATATCATCCACAAGTCTCACAACCTCGCCTCTAGGTCAATATACAATAATCCAAATAACTGGTGCAACTGAAATAGTAGTAGATGGAGTACTCTAGATACAATGAATACATAAGGTGGTACAAAATGATAACAACCCACCTATGAGCAAAAGCCTCGAGTCCAGGCTAAAAGAGCAAAAGAGGCAAAAGTGTCCGCCGCTACAGTGCTGACGGAACGGACCTGCAGAAAAGCTGTGGCACAACGGGGGTGAGTTGCCAGCTCGTGAGTAATAAATAACATCTACAAAGGCTATCGCATGCATGCACACAAGTATCCTAGTATCTCTAACAGGCATGACTATATGTACCAGCAGGTATGTATGCAGCATCAGTGTACTAGCAGGTATGTATGCCACATGAATGTACTAACATGTATGTATACTATATGAGTCAACTCAAGATCTCAATATGTAAGTACAAGAACTATTCTTTCTTTGTTTTTGAAACTCTTTTCAATATCAGCATAATATCCATGAAATCAACAAAATCCGTGTCCAGCAACGACGCCTCAAAACTGTCTCAATCTCATATATCCATGTCAAGTATCTCTGGACTCAGCCATCCGGCTGATCCATCGCAAATATCCATATCTCAATCTAGCGGCCACGGTCGGTATCCTCTCGATATCCGCCGTGCCAAATGAAGTCACCGGTAAGTAGTCCGTCCCCTGCCAGACTCAACGCCATCTCCTGCGGTCTTCTTGCCCCGGGGTACCTTACCGGGCCCACCATGTACCCGAGACGGTTCATCCACCTCCTCGAAACGGGTCTCGAAAACCACGGCAAACTCATGGTGGATGACACTTTACATCACTAGAAAACCGCAACATTTATATTTTAAAAGATCATAAGTTTGAAATCTTGCGGTTTTTCCCCGAAATCCAGAAATATCATAAATCTCATGAAATCATCATGGGTGCATATGTCAATGGTAATGAATGCATATGGTATCAATGTTCAAGTTGCAATGTATGATTTATACTAGGCATGAGCAAATGATATAATGGTATATATGCACGAGAATAGCAATTCTTATGATTTCATTTTAAATATTTATTGCAACAGCACAGGTCTAAGCAATTAACATGTTTCAGATTAATAGTTATCTAGTGTCGTGACATGGCAATTACCAGGGTGTGTGTGTACACATGAATAGTGCTCGTGCTGCATATAAAAACCTGGTAATGATGCATGTGTCCTACAGAATGAGTTTGCGCATATGGGTACAACATATAGATCCTAACTGCAGCAACTATCATGCGGGTATTATTATTTCTCATGTCACAAGTAAATGTTAAAGTTTACTATTTTCAAGTTTACTAAATCTATCGGGCGACTTGCGCCATCCAAACGATCATCCCCCGTAGATGTAAAATCTACTTACCCGTGATCTCGCGCTAGGTGTGTCCGACCACCTACTTCCTTTTCTCCGCTGCGCTCGAAGTCTCCGCCGGCAAACCTAGAATTTACAAAAGTCACCATATAAGGAAAAATCCTGCAAAACATGATATATCGATAAAAGGGATACGCGTGCGTGAAACTAAACGCGCGTGCACACGACACGTCGCGACGATCATAAATCCACCAGAACCTACTCCGACGCGCTGTGTCGCGCAGCGCGCCACAGAACCACGCGTATCACTCGCGTGTCGCACAAGGTTTAAAACATCGAAAACACGTTTAAGGCTCCAGATTTTGCCTCTGGGCCAAACTCAAAAAATTGCAGGTACCAAAACACTAAGCTATCCAGTATAACCCCACACCCAAAAACCCAACACCCCACCCCCTGTTCTGGCCGCAAATTGGGGCCAGATTGATTAAATCGGCGGCCATAAAGGGGAGAGGGGTCCCCGTGTTTTGCGTATGTGTGTTTGCTAATCTCACCATGCTACAGTTTCACCAATTTTATTCTGGGAGGTTCGGGTAAACAACAGATCTAACAGAGGCTAAAAAGTCACTAAAACTGCTAAATTACGCCAAGTCGGATAAATCGGGTATTTTTGTGAAATCTGGGACCAAACTTGGGCGATCTAGTCTCAACAGCACCCTATAAGGCTACTCTAACCATCACAACCATTACTTTGCCAAAACTCCCCTAAATTACCCAAAATTACCACTAAAATATATAATAAACACTAAACTAAGCTAGATAACCATAACTTTAGCAATTAGGAGTCGGGTTAAGGGGTTATACCTTTAGAGATCCTAGGTGAAGGAGAAGAGGAGAAGGAGGAAGTGTGTGTGCAGCTGCTATAGCTCCTGGTGCTGCAATTTGGCTGAAATGGGCTGATCTGCCTCACTGCTACAGGCTGATGCTGTTCTGGCTGAAGCTGCTGCTGTTGTTTTGGTTATATATTTTTTGTGCGGTGTTGTATTTTCTTTTGTGTTGCTGTAGTAGCAGCAGGTGAAGAAGGTGTTGTAGTATTTGTGGTGGAGTGTGGTGTGTAGTGATGTTGTTTAAGAAGTTGGGGCTGTTTGTAGCAGCTGTTGATGCTGTTTGGTGTTGATTTGGTAGCTGAAATGATGATATTTGGGCTGATGTGAGTGTGTGAGTGAGAGAGAGATGTGAGGGAGTGAAAGATAATGTGAGGAGACATGCAAAAAAGTTTGAGGAGATGGATGGTGACCCTACCTAGGAGCCACCATTCTCTCTCTCTCATTTAATGTTTACAAGACACCCATCAAATCCCTTCTCAAGTCAACCCTAATTAAACTAATTAGCTCATAACCAACTCAATTATCTTAACCAAAGGCCTAACCCACCATGGTTGGCTAAACATGGTTAACCCACCATGCACATCCAAACTTGGTAACCCTAGGCTTAACCCTAGTTAACGTGCACAAGTGTGTGCGGTCGAGATAAAATTCTACAAAAATAACCATAAAACCAGATAAATTACTAGAAACCCGTTTTGGTAAATTTTTTACCAAAAACCCCACATTAACACACAGTTACCACTAACCCTAAACTCAGGTGTTACAGTATTGATTATTAAAGTGTTTATTAGGGGTCACGTGGGGACACGTGAGGGCGCCCAAAATTGATTCTGCCCTTGGCTTTGTTCCCTTTATTTTTAGGGTCACATGGGAGCACGTGAGGCGTTGCCTCCAAGTTTTTCTTTCTCATTTTGAGGAACCTGTTTTAGGGTCACATGGGGGCACGTGACCTAGTCTTATTCTTTCTTTTTTACTCATTGAGGAGAAGGGTCATGTGTTATCACGTGACAAAGTTCTTTACGTGCATGGAGAGTTTCAAGTCTCTTGTTTTAAGAATTAAATTATCTGTAGGGTTAAACCCTAATTCTGTTTTAGAGGAATTAAATTCCTATGTATATGGAAAAATTAAATTCTTATATAGGATTAAACCCTAATTTCATTTGGAGGAATTGAATTCCTATGAATTTGGGAGAATTAAATTCTCATATAGGGTTAAACCCTAGTTTCATTTGGAGGAATTAAATTCCTATGAATTTGGGGGAATTAAATTCCTTAAACTCAATTCTCCCTATAAGTTTTGGATCTGCATGGCAGAATCTCCCCGATGAGAATTAAATTCTCAACTTGTGGGGAGATCTGCTTCTGCAGATCTTCAACCAAAGGAAGAACTAAGTTCTTATTCAGAAGAGTTAAACTTTTAAATTTGAGAATTAAATTCTCTTTTATTTTATGGAGCTTAGATCCCTTTCCCCTTTCTCACCTTGGGTTTCTTTTTTCTGAAAAGATCTTCTTTTCTTTCTTGAGAATTAAATTCTCCTCTCTTTTTTCTCTCTGTTGTTGTTTTTCTCTCCAAAAATCAAAGATCCCTTCTCTTATTTTCTTGGCTCCTATTTATAGGAGAAAGAAAGGAATCAATTTGTTTAGTCAATCTTTCATTGAAAGATTTTGGTTGTTTTTGTAACCAACATGATCTTCAAGATCACTCAGTGAATTTTATTCACCAGTGGATTTTTAATCCAGAAGATATTCTGTTTGTTATTCTTGGTGAATTTCAGGGAAATCTTTCCTTGTATAAAATTTTTCCATAAATTGGTGATTTTTAATCACCATTGGATTTTTAATCCAACGGTGCCCCACTTTACAGAGTACAATCTTTTTGTTTGGAAAGATCTAGGGAAATATTTTCCAGTTAAGGTTCTTGATTCCTTCTTAATTAGAATTTAGATCTATTAGTTCAGAAGGCTTTAAAAGTCTATCACGTGTTGGCACGTGATCCCATTATTTGATCATTTAAATAGAATTCAATTCTTTTAATTAAAGAGCTTAGGAGTCCATTACGTGTTGACACGTAACCCCTTTAATTAACATTTTAACCAGAATTTAATTATGTTTTTTGGGAGCTAAAGAATCATCACGTGTCAGCACGTGACCCTTGGTCACGTGTGAACACGTGATACCCCATTAGGTTTTTCCTTACTGTTTTGTTATATTTTTGATCCCTTCAGTAGTTTTGTAAAGGCCCATTACGTGTGGGCACGTGACTTCACTGATTGATTGTTTGACTAGAATTTAATTCTATAAATTAGAGATCACAGGAACCCATCACATGTCTCCACGTGACCTCTTGTCACGTGTGGACACGTGATGCCCCATTGGGGTATTCCTGATATTTTATGAAGGAACACATGCTTCCTACAAAGCGTGAACCAAATCACTCAGTGCCGGAGAAACGTCTATTACGGACACTCCGTCTTGGAGACGTGTCAAGCGTCGACCGTCCATGTCGTAAAAAAGGGCAGTGCATCCCAAAAAGTGGGAACCAAAGCAAGTCGCCTCCATGCGAAAGAAGATCCATCAATTTCATGCACACGACCCATATATGTTGTGTCCATTTATTGATGGGGGCACTTTGTTGGGGGTCGAAAATTGCATCCCGGTTGACCAAATCAAAGTCAAGGCCAACCCCATGCCAGGTGGGCCCAAGTCCAGATCAAATAGGCTCATGCCAGAGTCGAGCCCGATCATGAAGCGGCTGGCCTCCCCCATGCCGAAATAAAAAATCATGTAATAAATAATTTTGATGTATTTTTTATGCACGTGAGGCACGTGAGGCGCTGACACCTACGCGTCGTTTAGACGTCATTTTCCCCTCATTTTACACACACTGTACACTCAAAACACTCCCCCTCTAGGAAAAATTTTCTAACGGGGTGCCGGTCCGCACCTCGCAAGGGGGCTGCTAGCCCCCTTGACCCCCAGCCCGCTATTCGGGTAGCGGGACCCCCGTAAAAACTCTACGGGGCCTCCGTTATCCAAAACCCCTTCAAAACACGACACTGCACATTGAGTTTGCATGACCTGTTTGACCCGTCAATCGGAGGTTCTCTCGCTCCAAAGGCGAGGGGTAATTAACGACAGCTTAGTCCGTGGCTGCCGGAGATTCGGATCGCCACAATCAATAAAACACAGCCTACCCTAGGCAGGGGAAATCTGTAATGCGCCTGACAAGTGCGCGCGCTTTTCCATCTCAATGGGAAGACGAAAAACACCCTATAATGCTGAAAAAATGATTAGGAGATACAAGAGCTGCCAACTCTTCAGGATCATCTCACGTCTCCTCTCCACTGAACTAACGCCACTAAGTTCCCCTTGGCCGTTCGCGCAGTGGAAGATGGATATGGTGGGCCAGCTTCCCGCCGGCACGGGTGGACACAGGTACATCCTTGTTGCCATAGACTACTTCATGAAGTGGATTGAGGTCGTGTCTATCAGGAAACCATACGCCGCCTCTATGATAAAATTTCTGCAGAACAACGTGATTTCCCGATTCGGGATCCCGAGGTGCATCATCACCGACTATGGAACCAACTTCGAGAACGACAAAGTCAAGGAATTTTGCAATGACTATCACATATTGATGAAGTTCGCCGCGGTCACCCATCCCGAATGCAATAGGCAAGCCAAAATAGAGAACCGAAGCGTCATTTGAGGGCTCCGAACTCGCCTAGAAGGAAGGCAAGGCGGCTAGGTTGAGAAACTACCTCGGGTACTGTGGGCACTACGGACGTCGAAAAATACACCCACAGGAGAAACCTCATTCAGCCTCTGCTACGGTACCGAGGCGATGGTCCCTACAGAAATCGGATTGCCCAACTATCGGGTTTAGGACTTTGACGACGAGACCAACACCTTAGCACTACGAAGCAACTTGGATGTCTTATTAGAAAAACGAGATCGAGCGCAAATTAAGATGGCCGTCTATCAGCAGCAAACCGCCCGCTACTACAACGCCCGAGTCAAGCATCGAGCCTTTAAGACAGGAGACCTGGTCTTACGACGAAATGAGTTCATGGACCAAGCGAAGCTACATAAATTCTCCCCAAAATGGGACGGGCCCTTTCTCATGACAGAGACACTGCCCGGTGGAGCCTACCGTCTCCAGGACTCCAAAGGGCACTATTTCCCTCGGCCATATAATGCCGAAAAGCTAAGTTGTACAGATAAACGTGTTCCCCCTTTTTTTTTCCTTTTTCTCGAATAATGTAATTTCTTTCCATATTAGTTAAATTTTCCAAAAAAGTGCTCACACAAATTAGACTTCGACAGTGACCCGCAACCCTGCCCTTTCTTCTTTTCCTCGGGTCCGAGTTAGGGGACATGGAAGGGGCACAAATCGGCCAAAAAAAAGAGGATGGGGATGGGGAAGAGAGAGATAATGCACATTAACCTTGACCAAAAGAATTTTTTTATTACTCGAAGGTTTTCTTAGCTCCACAGCCTTACAACCATTACAGTAAAGAAGGAAGAGAATTAAGAAAACATTGACGATGGTACTCGGAAGAAAGCTCCTCCAGCCTAGCCTAGAAAACCTCCGCCCACTCCCTCTGGCGATGTCCGTGGACCCTAGAAGCTACAGATTCGCCGAGATCCCCGACAGCCGAGTACGACACCGCCACCAACCTCTGTTGAAAACATTCGAGAAGAATGTCCACCAAGCGATCCCTCCAGTTCTTCAAGATAAAGCCAAGCTTATGGGCCGTATACATCTTATCAAACACCTCGTCCATCGCCTGTGGGGACAGAACATTATAAAGACCTGGAGACGGCCTCCATATCGCGTAGATCAACACTTGTAAAAGAGAAGATCGTCGGGGAAGAAGACGCCCGCAGTGCCCCTCCAAACGACTGATCACAGCTTCATACATCGCCTCGGAACGGTCAAGACCATAAAAGTACACGTTGTCTCGGGACACGATCTCCCCGATAGTTTATGCGAAGCCCGTCATCTTCAAGAAACGTAGCATCTAAGAGGAATTCGACCACGCCTTCGAAATTTTTAGCCTCAACAAGAAATCTTCCAACGGCCGAGATCTTCTCGTGCTACGACGCAAATCACGGGATGTCGCACTTTCCCAATAAGGCACGACCACATGGAACCTGATTGCATGTCGCACCTTCCTTAAAATATGGGTCAAAGAAAGTTTAATGACATTTCCCAGTAAAACATAGAATCTAGGAAGCCCTCGCCAAAGGGCGGTTAAGCAGTTTCCTACTCGGCTCATCCGCTGAGGGCATCTTCCTGCCCGAACACTCCGCAGACCCAAAGCCCTCGCCAAGAGACGACCGAGTAGTTTCCTTCTCGGCTCATCCGCTGAGGGAAGCTTCCTGCCCGACCACTCTGCGGATCCAAAACCCTTTGCCAAAGGGCGGCCAAGCAGTTTCCTTCTCGGCTCATCCGCTGAAGGCAACTTCCTGTCCGACCACTCCGCAGATCCAAAGCCCACGCCAAGAGGCGGCCAAGTAGTTTCCTGTTCGGCTCATCCGCTGAGGGCAGCTTCTTACCTGACCACTCCGCGGACCCAAAGCCCTAGCCAAGAGACGGCCAAGTAGTTTCCTGCTCGTCTCATCCGTTAAGGGCAGCTTCGTGCCCTACCACTCCAAGTACCCAAAGCCCTAGCCAAGAGGCGACCGAGCAGTTTCCTGCTCGGATCATCCGCTGAAGGCAGCTTCCTGCCCGACCATTCCGTGGATCCAAAGCCCTCTCCAAGAGGCGGTCAAGTAGTTTCCTGCTCGGCTCATCCGCTAAGGGCAGCTTCCTGCCCGATCACTCCGCAGACCCAAAGCCCTCGCGAAGAGGCGACCGAGCAGTTTCCTGCTTGGCTCTTCCACTGAGGGTAGCTTCCTACCCGACCACTTCACGGATCCAAAGACCTCGCCAAGTGGCGGCCAAGCAGTTTGCTACGCTAGGGGCAGCTTTGTACCCGACCACTCTGCGGACCCAAAGCCCTCTTCTAGAGGCGGCCGAGCTGCTTCCTACCCGACTCTTTCAAAGTCTAATTTAGACGCGGCGCATGATCAACTATCACCTCGGCTCCGGGGTGAGTGGGATGCTGACCTACCTATACTTGGCTGTTCTCCGCCGAAAGCCGGGAAGACAAACGTCTCGCCTGAATTTGGGGGCAGATGCTATTTGGTTTTATCCGTCCACCTCTTCGAAGATGCCAAGTTGATTTATGGCACCATATATTGGAGGTTTAGACGGATGCGGCCGTTGTAGCAGACTTCGTCAAATTCCCCCTCGTTTGAGGGGTTTTTTTTTATTGTGGGGACGCTCTTCCCTGCAGGCGCAAGCCCTTGCAGTTAATTACGCTACCGCATCGCGGTAACAACTTTCTCCTTCTCTAGATGGTCACTTCGTGTCGTGTGTGTTTGTTTTATTTTTGGTTGCCCGGGGATTGTATACGGAGACTAATTTATGTTGTCGCCCGTAGGGCGTGGATTAGTCCAAATCCGTATTTTCTTAGATTTGGGTTTGGATTGGGTTTAAGGATCATTAATCTCATTGAGATTAAGATCAACTTAAACGTTTGTTAAGGATACGTTAGTCTAATTTTTAGACTAAGATCTACTTAACAGGGTTTTGGGATCATTTAGATCCATCGAAAGAGTATTTGGACTTTATCGTTTTAGTTTAGGGACATTACAGTCCATAAGTTTAAGGACAACATAGTTCATGAGTTTAAGGACATCATAGTCCATGGAGTTTAAAGACGTCATAGTCTGTGGGTTTTAGTTTAGGGATGTTGCAGTCCATAAAGTTTAAGAACATCATAGTCCATAAAGTTTAAGGACATCATAGTCCGTAGAGTTTAGTTTAGGGACGTTGCGGTCCATTGAGTGTCTGGTTGCCGGGACCCGCCACCTCTCTGAAGACGTTGAAGAATTACCACGACATATATGAGAGGCGTGAAGAGATGTACCCTTGAACCAGTGAATGTTCATTAAAGATTTGATAATCTTGTTTGGGACTAAAGCCAATAGGCTCAGTCAATTTGGGGTTTGGCCAATCTTGGACTCAGCCCATTTAATCATTTTTATCTGGGATTGATCCCATTTCTGCATCAGAGATGCTGAATAATAATGTGGGCTCTGACATCTCTTATTCTTTTGTTTTATTTGAAGTGCTAAACACTAGTGTATGTTTGGCGCTCACGTGGGGGTCACGTGATGTCTTAAAGTAGTGTTAAACACTAAGAGTTTAAGACGCTCACGTGGGGTCACGTGAGGTGCTTGAAAATAGGCACAACTTCTTTGGAATTACCCCTTTTCTTTTCTAAGTGCTGAGCACTATTGGGGCCACGTGGGATCACGTGAGGCGCACTTGCATTTGATTTATTCTTCCTTCTCTTCTGAAAGTGCTTAGCACTATAAAGGGGTCACGTGATATCACGTGAGGCGCCATAAATATAGAGATTGCCTTGTTTCATCTCATGAAAGTGTTAAGCACTATAAAGGGGTCGCGTGTTATTGCGTGAGGCGCCTCAAATTGAGATCTGTTTTAGGTTTACCCCCCTTTTATCCTTTTGAAGAGGCTAGTTCAGGGGTCACGTGGGAGCACGTGACCTGATATCAATTGTTCTCTTTTGATCATTGAGGGGGGCTCACGTGGGCGCACGTGATCTGACATTCATCATGTTGGGTGCTGATCTCTTTTACGTGCATGGAGAGTTAAATCCTTTGTTTAAGAATTAAATTCTTTTATAGGGTTAAACCCCAGTTTTATTTAGAGGAATTAAATTCCTATATGTTACGTTGAAAGAATTAAATTCATTAAACTCAATTCTCCCCTTAAGTTTTGAATCTGCATGACAGATCTTCCCGATGAGAATTAAATTCTCAACTTGTGGGGAGATCTGCTTCTACAGATCTTCAACCAGAGAAAGAACTAAGTTCTTTTTAGAAGAGTTAAACTCTTGATTTGAGAATTAAATTCTCTTTTTTTTGGTGGGAGCTTATGGCGTGATCTCCTTCTCTTACCTAGAGTTTCTTTTTTCTTTGAAGAGATATTCTTCTCCCTGGAGAATTAAATTCTCTTTTCTTTTTTTTTGCTTTCAAGGGGTTTTTTCTCTCTCCTTCTCCCTTTTTCTCTTTCTTGGCTCCTATTTATAGGAGAAAGAAAAGAATCAGTTTGTTCAGCAAATCTCTCATTGAGAGATTTTGATTGATTTTATAACCAACATGATCTTTTAGATCACTCGGTAAATTTTATTCACCGTTGGATTTTTAATCCAAAGACTTCTATTTTACAGAAGATATTTCTTTTGTTGTTCCTGGCAAATTTAGGAAGATATTTCCTTGCACAGAATCTTTTTATAAATTGGTGATTTTTAATCACCATTGGATTTTTAATCCAACGGCGCTCTACTTTACAGAGTGCAATCTTTCTTGTTTAGAAAGATCCAAGTAAATATTTTCCAAAGTAGTGCTTTTGATCTCTTTGTTTAGAATTTAATTCTTTCTGTTTAGAAGGCATATGATCCATCACGTGTACCACGTGATCCTTCACAGAATTAATTTGGTTTGTTTGCATGCAGGAGTCCAACAGAGGCAAGGCATCACGTGGTAACACGTGAGCCTCTTTGTTCTTTGTTTGTTTTATAACTGAGTCCCACACGTTTTGTGTGAAAATACGATCACGTGCTTGCACATGAGACTTTAGTTGCCACCTTTTAAACGGAGCTGCCTATTCTGCATACAGATGCATCACGTGAGTGCACGTGATGTTCCACTAGCGGGAACTTTCTCCTTTTCCCTCTCTGAGTCTCTTTGTAAGGGATTGATGATCACGTGCTTACACGTGATGCTTCCATTGGTGGGGAATTTTCCCCTTCCCTTTTTCTTCTGAATTTTTATAAGGGAACAAATGCCCCCACAGCGTTGTTCTCACGTGGCTCACACGTGAGTGCAACGCTGTCACCTATACAGCTGTTGGATCTGCCTAGAGAACGGGGAAGATGAATCGTTTCCCATCATGTCTTATAAATGCAAGGGTCTCGTCTCTGCAACGCCTCCGTTTCTTCATCTTCTTCCTTCTTTGCTATCTTCTGAGAATTTAATTCTTCTTTTCAGAACTTAGTTCTCTGTCCATTGAAAATTTCCAGAGTTTAACTCTGGAAAAAAGAACCCCTTTTTAGGTAAAGCTCTAGAACATCAAAGAACCCTTTTCTTAAAGAAAGCCTCTGGATTTTAAATCCATCGTGAGAGCTTTGCTCTCCTCTAAAACCCATCTCTTAGAGATCCAAGATGTGATTTTTAAATAATAACTCTCAATGTCTTGGGCATGATATTTGATTTTTCATTTCCTCTTTATGGGGTTTTTGGAATTTAATTCCATTGCATAAAAGGAACTTAATTCCTCACCAAAGAGCTTAGCTCTGAAAGCTCAAAAAGGCCATTCGGGAATTTGATTCCCAGTGTTCTTGATAAATCTTTTTAAGGGATTTTTCCAGCATTTGTAATGGGTGTTCTTTTGTAAAGATGTTCCAAGTCATTTAAACTCCAATGTGCATTTATTGAGAATCTTTTTTCTTTATTCTCTCAATGATATCCCTGCCTCATGATTGGCGAGCCGTCATACTGATTTTGTGGGGTCCATTATTTTTGTAATCAATGATCTCACGGAATAAGCTTCTTGTCGTTTTCTTCTACTGTTTATATATATATATATATATATATATATATTTGTACATATAAGTTGCATTAATAGTCTTTCCTTCCTTTATTTCAGGGACAATGGCTTCCCTTCCCTACTTTCCTTTTACTCGCTCAGACGCTGCTTTTCCACAATCGCCGTCGGAAGAAGAAGTAATGGCGATGATCAGAGCTCATGATAAAGATCGGACAAATATGCTCTTATGGGGCACTTGGTACGGTCACATCATCCGGGGTCGCCGAAGTTTTATTTGCGGGGAGTTGGTGGAACCTCTTCGCCCTATACTGCCGATGGAACGTCCACAGACTTCTTACGCAGTAGAAGTGACCAATTGGACTCTTTCGGGCCGGCTGGAGTCCTCTACCTCTGGGATACCTAACTAGCCCCTGCCTGCTATAGACATCTTGGGGCGTCGGATTTACCAAGATGAAGCTCGACCTTGGGGGCAGGTCTATAAAGTAGGTATCACCCCTCGGCACCCAGTGGGCTACCTTATTTTGGCTCGCTATATTCTTTCTGTCCACCGCGCAAGGCTGTAGAAGATCGGGCTATATCAAGCAGTATATGCATCGCTCTTCCATTACCATGCACCTCACGTCTGGTGGATCAAAGCCTTCTTAAACCAGTGGAATCTGCCCACCAACACCTTCCTGCTAGGGGATCGAGAGGTGCCTATCTCATTGGATGAATTCCGTGAGATTTCAAGACTGCCCATTAGGGGGGAGCATTATAAGGAACTGCTGCCTCCTGATGAATATGTTTTCTCCACCATGCCGGCTGTGCTTGATGGTCTGACTGCCGAAACCGCCGTCCGTCATAAGTATCCTAGTCTGATCAAGGCCGTCTGATCAAGGCCCTAGGTATTTTCGACAGATTGTTTGCGAAGTCAGAGGGGCAGGGTGTCACTTTCGAGAGCTTTATCGCCTGTTTCATTCGGGGGGATATTTTATCCAAGGAAGCCCCGAAGTTTGCGAGTATTGATGACCCTTTTAGGTTTGGTTTGGATAAACTGCCGGTCAAAGAAGAAGATTTACCACAGTTTTACATCCCAATCTTGTCAGTCATTCTTTTTGATTCGATTGCAGCTCCCGACATGGATGAAGAGACCTTCTTTGTCGATTTTATTAGCCTTTAGTTCAGTTGGTTTGTGATACCGTCACACCGACGCTTCATGAGAGCTTTCACCTTCTATCCCGCCCATCGCGTAGCTGAAGGGGCAAAGTTGGCCGTCGGCATCGCGGGACTATCGCATCTTTATCACGGGTTAAGTGTTGCGGCCAACACTTCGACTCTAGGTGTAGATGTTGTGAATCTCCCCCTTCATTACTTCACATCTTGGATCGAAATGCATGTGCTGGGGGCATTCACGGCACATCGACGGCCGAACTTCTACGACTCCTACACCTTCCCTCGAGTTATGAGATTGGTGGATGCCTCCGCTCCCGATCCGACTCAATTAGGGGCTCTCCGTGTTCTTCTCAATACATATACTAACGAGGGAGGGAAGGTGTTCATTGATCGCGTTCTTTCTGCTCCGACGGGGCCTGTCCAACAGCTATTTGACTCGTCGAAAGGGGGAGCACCATCTTTAAAGCCTGGGGAGATCATGCATCTGTATTCAATTAAGCTGGGCTATTTGGTGTTCCGCCGGGATGATACGGCTTTCGTCATGCGGTATAATCCGCACCGCTTCGCTCGGCAATTGGGCTATAATCAGGGCATCCCTTTTGAAGGGTTTTTGGTTGAGCCCACCTCATCTTTAGGAGTTATTCGCGACGTCATGCATCACTTCATGCGGCTAAACACTGGCTCTGGGTTCATGATCCCCGAACCTGACTATCTCCCACGATCTGTGGGGTCCTTTGTGGGCTGGTATCGCCACCAGGTTAGCCCTGTTATTGCTAAGGAAAGGCGGGTACTCTTTGAGTATAAGACTCATGCTCCGACTCAAGCTGCCAGCGTCCCGTTGCGACCGCGGTCAGTCATTCGCTCTCTTTTGCGGGATAGCGGCGCTGTCCTTATCTCGCAAGCTGCAGAAACCGAATCAACCCTTCGCACTGTAGGGCTGCCAATGCGTACTAGAGCTCAGGCAAAGGCTTCTGTCGAAGTGCCAGTAGCAGTGCTGTTATCAGCAGTGGTGTCGTCGAAAGAGGATAGCGGGGGCGAAGTGGGCCAACGTCGCGCCAAAGCGCCGAAGGGAAGGAAGTGTTCTTCTAACAGCGCTAGTTCCGGGTCAAAAAGGAGAAAGAAGACGGTCACCGGTCTGCTTGACCTTTTGTTGGAATCCGAGCTTATTGTTCAAGACGAACCAATATCCATGCAAGAGCGGATGATGTTCTTCTCTTTTCGGGTTCATCTGTCGAGGAAGCCGCACAATTGACCGAGGCTATAAGGCGTTCTCAGGACGAGACCGAGAACGTGCGCGTCCCGATGAGGCCTTACCCCCCGGTTATCTTTTATGAAGATCCTCCATCACTGCGAAGGGTTCATATGGGTCCCCTACGACCGGAAGATGACATATCCCTCAAGCAGCCCATTTCAGCTGCTTTCAAAGATGAGCTAGCAGCGAAGACCGGTAGGCATGAGTCTACATTTGACGCCCGGCGAGCATATTTCCTGAGGAAGGAACGACGGCTTGAAAAAGCCATACTGGAAGCACCCTGGCGCATTGGTATGCACGCTTACCGTATTTTTTCTTTTGTATCATATTTTATATTTCCTTATCTTTGCGAAAACTTTGCAAGGAATTCGGCCATGGCAGAAAATTTGAGCTCAAGTCGTGTCCTGACTGTGGACTATGTAAATGTCCCCGATGAGGCACTGGTAGGTGCGGAGGAGGTCGTTATGGCTGCTATTCCTTCTGTAGAGCTTCCATTGGTGGCTTCTGTTCTCCCGGTGCTTGCCAGAAGAGGCATCCTCATTGGCCGCAGATTTAATGGATCTTTCTGGTGACGGCCCAGAGATTGTGGAACAGGTAGTCGAGACCGCCGTCCCTTCATTGAAGCCTGAAGCGGTGGCTGCTGCCCCTTAATTGGAAGCTGTTACACCAACCCACGTCCCCGGTGATGTGCCTGAGGGTACGGAAGAGGCTGCCGAAGCTCCTATCCCTTCAGTTCAAAGTGGGAGGAGCATCGAAGATAGTCTTCTATATTTTGTTTTAATGATCTCTCCATTATCTGAATCTTTCTGTCTTTTCAGAATTACAATGATTGGTGGTGTCCATCGCGGATCTATCCCCGAGAAAGTCTTTTCAGCGTCTGCTCGAGATGGCCGCCCTGCAGGCAATATCCCCGCAACGCATCGTCCTCTCTTCTGGGCAAGGACGGTGTTATTTGACCCCCTCATTGCATTATCATTATTTCGTATAATGATGCTAATGTCTTCTGTAGTTCTGGAAGCTGACGACGAAGTTGAGATCCTCGACGGGCCTGGCGATCTTTTAAACCCTCCTTGCATGACTGTGGGTAAGTAAAGTTTTGACGTTCCATCTATTCTTTGTTTGCAAATCTCGCTGATTGTTCATGAACCTTGACAGCTTTGCCCGTTCTTATCCCGCTGGAATCTCACATCATTATGCCACCCGACCCTTATGCCCGGCGCACATCTGAACGGATGGCGAAGTAAAGCCTTCACTCCTTGTCGGCTTTTATCGAAGATCTTCGTGCTGGTGGTTCGATCACAGCCGAAGAATTTGCTGTCGAAGCCAACATTTCTCTGCCCTTTCTCGCCACTTACCATGATGAAACATTGGTGCATGTCTGGGTTGAGTTTTGTTGTCGAGTGAAGGCTTGCTTACATGGTCTCGAGTGCACATGCCTCCCCTCAGAGGTTATGACTTCAAAGACGAGCTTGCGGGGGCTGATTGAACGGTGCGCCGTGAATTTACAATCATGTGAGAAGAGGCTTAACCGGAAATTCTCAGAGAGGGAACTGGCCTCGACTGCTTTGGGGAACTTCAAGCTGAGCTCACTGCTAAGACCACCCGTGCATACGAACATTGGTGGGTACTCCAAGAAGCTATCAGGGAGGTGGTGGCTGTTGATAAAGCCGTTATTTTTACCCGCGAGATGGTTGAAGCTCACAAAGTTGCTGAAAAGGAGCTTGAGATTCGGCTCGCCTTGTATCAGGCTCAACAGTTTCAGGCGGAGACCCGTCTCGTAGCAATAACAAAACTTGAAGCCGAGGCCCAGCGGAAGAAGGATGAACTGACGAATTTATTACACCGTCCGCCGTCCTGAAGATATACATGTTTTTTTATTCTCCTTTTGTACTTACTCCTGAATGAGAGTATTTTTTGATTCTTTTATAGATTGTACTTGGTATTCATTTGGATTTATGAATAAAAGACATATTTTGTTTCATGGTGGTGTGTCCCTTTTAGCAAATACATTTTGTAGATAATCTATCTTGATCTCCTTGCAGGGCAGCGATGGCTTAGGAGACAGGTTCAGATCTGCCACCTAAGGCTTTCCAACTTTATGAGCCGTGAGGATCTTATAAAGACTTTTCTCCCTACGAGTCGAGAGGATCCCGTAGGTGTATTTTCTCCCTAGGAGTCATGAGGACTCCTAAGTGTGTGTTTTCTCTTGAGAGTCATAAGGATCTTACAAGAGAATTTTCCCGCTTACAAGTTGAGAGGACTCGTAGGTGGTTGTTTCCCTCCTTGTCGAAATTCGACTTTGGAGAGTGTGGCCTGTGAATAATATGCAATAGTCCATCTTGGACCGACTTGCAGGGCCCCAGTGCTCAGAAAACAGGTACTTATCCCCATAGCCTAAGGCTTTTCCCTACGAGTCGAGACGAATCGAGAAGTTCTCGCAAGGACATTAATTTCCTCACGAGTCGAGACGAATCAAGAAGTTCTCGCAAGGATGTCATAACGTCATAGTTAACTCCTGCTAATAGAAGTCCGTTAGGGTCTGTGGTACTAGGGTTTTTTTTACCCGTCATACCGCCGCGTTGGCCGGTGTATTCCTCGATACGCAATCTTGCTGTTCGAGTAGCCCCGCGACTGTCGTGTCTCTGATCCCTTTGGGGGATGGACAAGACGTTTTCAAGTAATCTTCTAGGTGATATTACCGTTGATAGAGCAAGCGTTAGGGATATTCCATGTCGCTTTTTACTTGAGGTTAGGCTCAGTTTGGGAGCCCCGATGAGTCATGACCACTCCGCGCTGGAGTGGGATGATCTCCGATAGTCTTTCAGGTCTCATTGCCGTCAAGACCCTGAAGCTAGGGATCTTCCTTTGCTTCGTTTGTTGACATTGTGCCTGCAATATTGCGATGAATGTCGAGGTTGTCTCTGGGTTGTCTGTGAACCGTCGAGGTTTAGAACTAGGGGACCTTGCCGTGGCTCCGTTTGTTGATGTTGCGTCTGCATCCTGCCGGAGGAAGAACGCTGTTGTTGATCTTTAGGCTGTAGATGTTGTCATCGAGACTTAGAACTAGGGACTCTGCCATGGCTCTGATGTAGTCTCTAGGTTGTCTGTGAACCGTCGAGATTTGGAACTAGGGGACTTTGTCGTGGCTCTGTTTTGCTGACGTCGTATATTCCTGCAGAGACACTGATTTCTCTGCGGGTCGACGCGAATCGAGATGCTCTCATTAAGGACGTTGATTTCCCTGAATCGAGGTTTTTACCAAGGACACTGATTTCCTCGGAGTTGAGACGAATCGAGAGATTCCTGCAAAGACACTGATTTCCTTGTAGGTCGACGTAAATCGAGATGCTCTTGTCAAGGACGCTGATTTCCCTGAATCGAGGTTTTTTCCAAGGACACTGATTTCCTCGGAGTTGAGACGAATCGTGAGATTCCTGCAAAGACACTGATTTCCTTGCGGGTCGACGCGAATCGAGATGCTCTCGTCAAGGACGCTGATTTCCCTGAATCGAGGTTTTTGCCAAGGACACTGATTTCCTCGGAGTTGAGACGAATCTAGAGATTCCTGCAAAGACACTGATTTCCCTGTGGGTCGACGCGAATCGAGATGCTCTCGTCAAGGACGCTGATTTCCCTGAATCGAGGTTTTTGCCAAGGACACTGATTTCCTCGGAGTTGAGACGAATCGAGAGATTCCTGCAAAGACACTGATTTCCCTGCGGGTCGATGCGAATCGAGATGCTCTCGTGAAGGACGCTGATTTTCCTGAATCGAGGTTTTTGCCAAGGACACTGATTTTCTCGGAGTTGGTTGACTTGTTTCCGAGACAGAGTCATTGGATGACGTATTTCCGAGACTGGGTCATTTGATGACGTGTTTCCGTGATGGGACCATTTGCTGACGTGTATCCGAGACGGGGTCATTTGATGACGTGTTTCCGCGACGGGGTCATTGGATGACGCTAGGTTGTCTGTGAACCGTAGAGTCTTGGAACTGAGGACTTTGCCGTGGCTCCGATTGGTGATGTCGCGTCCAAATCCTGCTGGAATGAGGAGGAACGCCGTTGTTGTTCTCTAGGTTGTAGATGTGGTCGTCGAGATTTAGAACTAGGGACTTTGCCGTGGCTCCGATTGGTTGCGACCCTGAGGTCGGTTGTTGACTTCACGTTTGCATCCTGCTGGAGTTGAAAAGGAACACCGTTGTTGGTCTTCTGGGATGCAGATGTTGCTGTCGAGATCTGACTTTTCCCTTTGACAGAGTTTGTTGGGACACGTGGTTCCCTTTCGTTTATGCCCATGGATTGTATATAGGGGTCAGTATAGACTTACCTGTAGGGCAAAAGTTTTATTATTTCATATGTATTTTTTGTTTTCTTTCCGCGATGCTCTATCATTTCAGCTTTTTGTATCGCGAAAGTCGCGATTGCCCAATCATTTCGGCTATTTTTCGCGGTGCCCAATCATTTCGGCTGTTTTTTTTACCCGCTGTTTTTTATTGCGAGTTACCCAATCATTTTGGCTATTTTTGTATGCATATATTTTACTCGCTGATTTTTTTTGCGAGTTGCCCAAACATTTCGGCTATTTCATATGCATTTTTTTGAGTATGGAACTCAAGGTCTGATACCAATCTTGCATCAGTATTGCTACGACTAGAATGTTGCTAGGAGCGAATCATCATTTGCCATGAAAGGACTTGGAATTTGATACCGATTTAGGCATCAACATCGCTACAACTGGGATATTTCCAGGAGCGAATCATCATCTGCCTCTGTCGATTCAAACAAAGGTAGCTTAGCAAACAGGGTTAAGATCCCTTGACTAAGGCTTTTGACTTCATGAGCCGTAAGGGTCTCATAAAGATGTTTCTCTTTACGAGTTGTGAGGATCTCGTGGGTGTCTTTTTTCCTCAGAAATCGTGAGAATTCCTAAGTGTATGTTCTCTTGTAAGTCGTAAGGATCTTGCAAGAGTGTTTTCTCCTTGTAAATCGAGAGGACCTACAAGTGTTTATTCATCAAATGAGGGCATTCCTCGTCGTTGGTGGGACTCGGCAAGGAAATGATTATTTGTGCTCGTGGATTGTATACAAGGGTCAGTATTGAACCGCTTGTAGGGCAATCTAGGAAAGGTGATGGCTTAAGAACAGGTTCAGATCCCTATAGCTTAAGGCTTTTGAATCTTATGAGCCGTGAGGGTTTCATAAGAGGGTTCTCCTTACGAGTCATGAGGATCTCGTAAGTGTAATTTCTCCTTAGGAATCGTGGGGATCCCTAAGTGCGTTGCTCCTTTGTGAGTCATAAGGATCTCACGCAAATAGTTTTCTCCTTGCAAGGTCGAGAGGACCTTTCAAGTGTATTTTAACGAGATTGTGCCCTTTCGGATTTTCACAAACTCGCCGGTAGCCCTGCTGTTTTTACTTACGGAGCTCTTTTGGGTTTTCATCCATGCTCATTTTTCTTGTGGACGCACCCTTTTTTTTACGTGTCGGCCCAAGGATGCAGCGGGTTTGTAGTAGTATAAAGACGTTTCGGTCAGTATGTAGTTTTAGGACATTTCGGTCCTTAGCTAGTTTTAGGACATTTCGGTCCTTAGCTAGTTTTAGGACATTACGGTCCATTGTTCATCCTGTATGCATGTGTATTTGTCACGCGACGGAATACACCCATTTAGGGTGTGATTTGGTTTGGTTGGGGTGTTTTGTGATCCATCCCTGCCGCGACTTCTTCCACTAGACGTCGACGCCTGGCTTTTTCGAGTACGGCCATTTTGCGTTCTTGATCAACTTTGCTCTTCTAACGGGCTTCGTTTAGCAGCACGTCAATCAACTCATCGGACGGTTCCAAAGATTTTGGTGCCGATTCTGCCCCCAGCTTCTCTGCATCAGGAGCTTCTTTATCATCGATTGACGAGTGAGAGATCATGTGACAACTTGCCACATAATCTTCAGGTTCTTCTGACGCGTCTTCTCCCTCGTCATTGTCATTGCTTCTGTTCTCAAGGATATAGTTGAGAAACTCATGGAGTGTGACTGGAGTCCGCGCCTTCTGGTTGTATTTCTCCAGCACGTCAATATGCTTTTGCAGATCCGTGCGCTTGTCGTCAAACTGCGCGGGCTTTTTGGTCTTCTTCTTCTTCTTCGAAGACTTTAACAGCTGGGCCTGGGCGTTTTGACTATCACCGCCAATTCTTAGTGTCGGGCGCGACTTCAGCATTCCCTCGATGACCTCGGGTTCTAGCGGACTTTTCCACCTGATCGCTGGGCATGTTTGAAGATCCTTCAGCATTCTTTTTGTTTTTGCCGAAAGAACTACCTCCCGTGGAGCTTCCTTTATGAATGAACATGATGCTCCCGGCGTGTCCATCCTTTTAGGAGCGTGCGATCATGGAGGGTTTACCTTCCAGTTTTCAGACAACGTGAATTTACCCTGTTGGTATTGGTCTTCAACCCAGTTTTTGAAGACGTAGAAATTTTCGATTGGATGACCCATTACTCGATGGTAGAGAAAATAGTTAGGATGGTTGGCGTCACCGGGTTGCGATGAGTGTCTCGGCTCCGGCAAAGTGATGAGCTCATTGCGCATTGCCAGTTCGAACGGTCTCCTTGTTTTATCTCGGGAAAATGAGTAAGGACATCCCGGTTTCTCCTCGAGGGATTGGCATGGGCGCACGTTGCTTTGGCGAACAACCAGTTTTATATTGCTCGGTTATTGTTGGGTGTTGGCGACAAAGGTCGCTTTCTCTTTGCCCTTTTCATTCCGTGGCTCTGACTTTGAAAAGGAAGGCTTATGACCCATCTGGTCCATTTGGGCCAGCTTGTTAATCAAGGCTTGGAAAGTGGTTGGCCTGAAAAACATCATGAACTGGGATATGGTCGCCTGCGGATCGAGGGTTCCTACAAACATTCCCACTGCAGGAGCCTCTTCTATGTGCTGTTCGCATTTCGACCATAGGTTCCGCCACCGTATCGCATACTGAACCCATGTTTCTCCCGGCTTCACCCTGGCATTGATCAATGCCGTGATTGGGGTGGGTTCGCTAGCGCTTGTGAAACGCTGGGTGAATAGCAATTCCATCTCCATAAAAGTTTTGATGGAGTCGTTAGGAAGCTCTGAATACCATTCTAACGCCGTCTCTGCCATGCTGCCGACGAATTGGCGTAGTAGTAGCTTATCGTCACCGCCATTGTTGCCGCACAGAGACCTGAACTGAGCGACATATTGATGGGGATTACCTGTCCCTTTGTATACGTGGAACTTAGGAATCGTGTATCCTGGCGGGTACTTAATCTGATCGTACCGGTCTGGATATGGTCGCCCAGTTCTTACGACTTGGCCAGCGGTTTCGTTCACTTGGTGAGCTTGTATTTGTTGAGCTATATAATCATCGAGCGCCGCTTTTGAGATTGTTTCCTCCTTTGCAGCTGAAGAGGCCGGAAGAGGGTTTGATGTCTCCCATCTATCGCCTTCAATTATTATTGGAGGCTCTTCGACTGGAGGGTCCGGATGGATCATCATGCCGACCATGTCTTGGAATAAAAGCGCCATTTGTTTTATGTTGGCCGCTTGTTCCGCGGCCTCTTTGTCTTTCCTCTCGAGAATTCTGCGGAAGAACTCGGCATCGGTTTCTTGTTCCTGACGCTGCTTCGACGATGTTTCCGGGCTTTCTTTTGGCCCAGTGAGTGCGGCCATCTTCATTAGCATCTCCTGGAGCTTTTGCTGTTGTTGCTCCTGAGCCTTTGTCACAGACCGTGTGAGCGGTCGATGACCCGTAGAAGCACAACTTTTCTCTTTTCCGAAATCCATATAAACAGTATACACTACCATGCCCCCAGACTTGGGGTGTTTGGATTCAGTGCCTTTGAGCTCTGTCGTGGACGCGGGGATTTTCTCCGGCCTTCTTCTTTTGTGAACGGTCAAAGTTGAGGTGGCCGTTGTAGCGGGCACCCAAGTAAATGACACCTTCTATGGTATGACAGGATGGTCCTTCTTTTGCCGAATTTTCATCTTCTTCAGTCGACGGGAGTACCCTTGGTTGATCACCGAGTCTTGGACCTGTCGCCAGACCTTGTGAATTTTAGAGAACAACTGCTGAGGGGGTTGTTCTGGCTCTACCTTTGTAATATTTTCCACAGGTGGAGGAGATCTTTTTAGCACAGCAGTCGGAGAGTTCTTGCGCGTCCTCCTAAGCGTTTCAAAGATGTTCCCAGTTGGAACAGCAGCATTAATTTCCACCACTGGAGATGGCGGAGTCAGTCCAGAAGCAGAGCTGCCCCAAGTTTTCCTCACTTGGCGCCAATGTCGACGTCGAGCATGTCGCGCAGCCGGAATCACCTTCGTTGTCGGGGTAACTTCGTCCTGCCCCCTACTTTGAGGAGAGGCAGTTATTGGCGCCAGCCTGTTAAAGACTGACATCCGCTGGGAAGGAATAGTCAACCTATCGAAGGCCGACATTCGAGTAGGGGAAGCAGTTTGGACGGTTTCAGCTGCAGCAGGAGCTGGGATAGCCTTCTCTGGTATTGCGAGCCTCTTCGTAGGCCCCTTTGAGCTTAGGCTCAGCCTGTCGAAGACTGAGGTATTAGACTTGGAGGACCCGTTGAGAGGGGCCGTGGTGGTGGTAAGCCGATCAAAGACCGACTTCTTTGGAGCCTCCTGCGTCGGCATCGGAGCATTGAAGCTCATTGGTAGGAGCATGGTCCCGAAGAACAGTCCAGTGGTGGCCTGAGTCACCTGTTCCACAGGCATCGTGAAAATAGAGGCCGCTTGAAGCCCGTAGGTCACTCTTCCTGCGAGGACGGAGCAGGAGTTCTTGCAATTGTTGCAGCTGGAGTAGTTAGAAGCCATTGATCTTCTTTTTCTGCACGGAGCAAAACACCAAATCTTAGTATCTCAAATCCAATGGCAACCATATCAAACCGCGATTCGTTCACGAACACGACACACGAAGTGTGGAGTGGAAAGAGGAACAGGTCCCACCGGGGGTGCCAGAATCTGTTCTCCGCCGAAAGCCGGGAAGACAAACGTCTCGCCTGAATTGGGGGCAGAAGATATTTGCTTTTATTCGTTCACCTCTCCGAAGATGCCAAGTTGATTTATGGCACCGTATATCGGAGGTTTAGACAGATGCGGCCGTTGTAGCAGACTTCATCAGATTCCACCTCGTTTGAGGGGTTTTTTTTATTGTGGGGACATTCTTCCCTGCAGGCGCAAGCCCCTGCAGTTAATTACGCTACCGTATAGCGGTAACAACTTCTTCCTTCTCCAGATGGTCACTTCGTGTCATGTTTGTTTGTTTTATTTTTGGTTGCCCGTGGATTGTATACGGAGACTAATTTATGTTGTCGTCCGTAGGGCGTGGATTAGTCCAAATCCGTATTTTCTTAGATTTGGGTTTGGGTGGTTTAAGGATCATTAATCTCGTTGAGATTAAGATCAACTTAAATGTTTGTTAAGGATACGTTAGTCTAATTTTTAGACCAAGATCTACTTAACAGGGTTTTGGGATCATTTAAATCCATCGAAAGAGTATTTGGACTCTATCGTTTTAGTTTAGGGACGTTACGGTCCATAAGTTTAAGGACATCATAGTCTATGAGTTTAAGGACATCATAGTCCATGGAGTTTAAAGACATCATAGTCTGTGGGGTTTAGTTTAGGGACGTTGCGGTCCATAAAGTTTAAGGACATCATAGTCCATATAGTTTAAGGATATCATAATCCATGAGTTTAATGACATCATAGCCCATAGAGTTTAGTTTAGGGACGTTGCGGTCCATTGAGTGTCTGGTTGCCGGGACCCGCCACCTCTCTGAAGACGATGAAGAATTACCTCGACATACATCAGAGGTGTGAAGAGATGTATCCTTGAACTAGTGAATGTTCATTAAAGATTTGATAATCTTGTTTGGGACTAAAGCCAATAGGCTCAGTCAATTTGGGGTTTGGCCAATCTTGGACTCAGTCCATTTAATCATTTTTATTTGGGATTGATCCCATTTCTGCATCAGAGATGCTGAACAATAATGTGGGCTGTGACACCCCTTATTCATTTGTTTTATTTGAAGTGTTAAACACTAACGTATGTTTGGCGTTCACGTAGGGTCACGTGATGCCTTAAAGTAGTGTTAAACACTAAAAGCTTAAGGCGCTCACGTGGGGTCACGTGAGGCGCTTGAAAATAGGCCCAGCTTCTTTGGAATTACCCCTTTTCTTTTCTGAGTGCTAAGCATTATTGGGGCCACCTGGGATCACGTGAGGTGCACTTGCATTTGATTTATTCTCCGTTCTCTTCTGAAAGTGCTTAGCACTATAAAGGGGTCACGTGATATCATGTGAGGCGCCCTAAATTTAGAGACTGCCTTATTTCATCTCATGAAAGTGTAAAGCACTATAAAGGGGTCACGTGTTATCACGTGGGGCGCCTCAAATTGAGATCTGTTTTAGATTTACTCCCCTTTTATCCTTTTGAAGAGGCTAGTTCAGGGGTTTCGTGGGAGCACGTGACCTGATATCAATTGTTCTCTTTTGATCATTGAGGGGGGCTCACGTGACCTGATATCAATTGCCGGGACCCGCCACCTCTCTGAAGATGATGAAGAATTACCTCGACATACATCAGAGGTGTGAAGAGATGTATCCTTGAACTAGTGAATGTTCATTAAAGATTTGATAATCTTGTTTGGGACTAAAGCCAATAGGCTCAGTCAATTTGGGGTTTGGCCAATCTTGGACTCAGTCCATTTAATCATTTTTATTTGGGATTGATCCCATTTCTGCATCAGAGATGCTGAACAATAATGTGGGCTGTGACACCCCTTATTCATTTGTTTTATTTGAAGTGTTAAACACTAACGTATGTTTGGCGTTCACGTAGGGTCACGTGATGCCTTAAAGTAGTGTTAAACACTAAAAGCTTAAGGCGCTCACGTGGGGTCACGTGAGGCGCTTGAAAATAGGCCCAGCTTCTTTGGAATTACCCCTTTTCTTTTCTGAGTGCTAAGCATTATTGGGGCCACCTGGGATCACGTGAGGTGCACTTGCATTTGATTTATTCTCCGTTCTCTTCTGAAAGTGCTTAGCACTATAAAGGGGTCACATGATATCACGTGAGGCGCCCTAAATTTAGAGACTGCCTTATTTCATCTCATGAAAGTGTAAAGCACTATAAAGGGGTCACGTGTTATCACGTGGGGCGCCTCAAATTGAGATCTGTTTTAGATTTACTCCCCTTTTATCCTTTTGAAGAGGCTAGTTCAGGGGTTACGTGGGAGCACGTGACCTGATATCAATTATTCTCTTTTGATCATTGAGGGGGGCTCACGTGGGCGCACGTGATCTGACATTCATCATGTTGGGTGTTGATCTCTTTTACGTGTATAGAGAGTTAAATCCTTTGTTTAAGAATTAAATTCTTTTATAGGGTTAAACCCCAGTTTTATTTAGAGCAATTAAATTCCTATATGTTACGTTGAAAGAATTAAATTCTTTCAACTCAATTCTCCCCCTAAATTTTGAATCTGCATGACAGATCTCCTTGATGAGAATTAAATTCTCAACTTGTGAGGAGATCTGCTTCTGCAGATCTTCAACCAGAGGAAAAACTAAGTTTTTTTTAGAAGAGTTAAACTCATGGTTTGAGAATTAAATTATCTTTTGTTTTGTGGGAGCTTATGGCGTGATCTCCTTCCTTCTCTTACCTAGAGTTTCTTTTTTCTTTGAAGAGATCTTCTTCTCTTTGGAGAATTAAATTCTCTTTTCTTTTTTCTTGTTTTGCTTTCAAAGGGGTTTTTCTCTCTCCTTCTCTCTCTTTCTTTGCTCCTATTTATAGGAGAAAGAAAAGAATCGGTTTGTTCAGCAAATCTCTCATTGAGAGATTTTGATTGATTTTATAGCCAACATAATCTTTTAGATCACTCGGTGAATTTTATTCACCGTTGGATTTTTAATCCAAATACTTCTATTTTATAGAAGATATTTCTTTTGTTGTTCCTGACAAATTTAGGAAGATATTTTCTTGCATGGAATCTTTCTATAAATTGGTGATTTTTAATCACCATTGATTTTTAATCCAACGGCGCTCTACTTTACAAAGTGCAATCTTTCTTCTTTAGAAAGATTCAAGGAAATATTTTCCAAAGTAGTACTTTTGATCCCTTTGTTTAGAATTTAATTCTATCTGTTTAGAAGGCATAGGAGCCAACACGTGTACTACGTGATCCCTCACAGAATTAATTTGGTTTGTTTGCATGCAGGAGTCCAACAGAGGCAAGGCATCACGTGGTAACACGTGAGCCTTTTTGTTCTTTGTTTGTTTTATAACTGAGTCCCACATGTTTTGTGTGAAAAGACGATCACGTGCTTGCACGTGAGGCTTTAGTTGCCACCTCTTAAATGGAGCTGCCTATTCTGCATACAGATACATCACGTGCTTGCACGTGATGTTCCACTAGCGGGAACTTTCTCCTTTCCCCTCTCCGAGTCTCTTTGTAAGGGATTGATGATCACGTGCTCACACGTGATGCTTCCATTAGTAGGGAATTTTCCCCTTCCCTTCTTCTTCTGAATTTTTATAAGGGAACATTGGCGTCGTTAGATTTATATACGAGACATACAATCGTCACCTCAACTCCGGGGTGAGTGGGATGCCGACCTACCTATACTTGGCGTTCGTTTAATTTATATACGTAGCGCACGGTCGTCACCTCGGCTCCGGGTGATGGCAGGCGCCGGTCTACCTACGACTTGGTATTCGCTAGCTCATACGTCGCGCTCGTCCAGCACTCGACGCCCAACTTCGCATGTACTTGGCGTCCGCTGGACACCGACATATCTACACTTGCGAAAATAGAAGCACTCTGAAGGCGAGAAAAATTACTTGCGAGATAAAAATACTTGTGGATCAGTATACTTGTGAGCTAAAAATACTTTATTTATATCCAAAAATTTTATACAAGGTACTATGGGCTCCCCGACCTTACAAAATGCCCGGAGGCTTCCTCTTGATTGGCGCCTCCTTCTGGGGGTACGATTGCGACGTCCGGCTCAGCGCTTCCTCCCGCCGCCTCGCCTCCCCCGGCTGGCTCGGTACCACCCCCCTGTGGCACTTCCTCGGCTAAGGGATACCTAGAACGAAGCTTTTGATCTTCAAACCCGGGCATGCCTTCCTTAACGACATCGAGGGCGTTGTGTCACCTGACGGCCGCGGAGTCGGCGAGGTGAAGGTAGAACTGGTCAGAGGTCTTATACTCTTCCATGGCCCTTTCCGCTCTTTCCTCCGTAAGATTCGCCGCCTCACAAGACGCCTGAGCATCCCTCTTGAATGAGTCCCTCTACCTCTTCATGGCATCGAAGAGCCTGTTGACCTCCCCTATCAGGGCCTGGATATCCCAGTTAGATTCAGTCAGGAGCCGATGGGACTCCTTCAATTTGGCGACCGTCAGGCCCTTCACGACCAATCTCGAATCAAGGAAGGCCGCCTTCTCTTCCGCCTGTTGCAGCCGGGCAAGGAGCTCTTCTTCTCGCGAGGAAGATTCGCCCACCTTCTTCATTGCCGGGGCCATCTTCTCGGACTCCATTGCAGCGAGGAGAGTGCAATGCTGGAGGACGGGAGCCGTGTTAGGAGATAAATATATATATATATATATATATATATATATGTACTCGGAGAAATTCTGGGAGAGTTACAGACCTGAACGGCCTCCTGAGCTATCGCTGTCACTTGTGCCTTCATGGTGCCTCGGGGGATCTTGGTCCCCGCTGCCTTTTCCATGTCCGCCAGTAAACTGTCGGCTACAGAGAGTCTCGAGGGCACCTCGATGCAGAAGTCGCCCTTTTGCACTTGAATCCGGGCCTGAGGGGGCCGAGAACCACCCTCTTCTGCCTCTTAAGGGGGGATTCGGCAGAAGATGGTGCTTCTGTCCTAGCCTGGGGGCCAGATCTCACGTGTGCTTCTATCCTCCCCCATGGCGTTCCTCCGGAACGGGGGGGCGCTATGGGAGCCTTGGCTATGGGTGCTTGCCGGGAAGCCATGCCCGGAGTAGGCCGGGATGAGCTTGCGCCGCCGCCTTCCTCCCCTGGGCCTTGGCGGCCATGGCGGCTATAATCTTCGAGCGATCCATCGGCTTTGCAAGATAACATAATAAAAGATCGACGACCAAAGAAAAAAACAGCAACTAAATTTAACCATGTCTAAATAGATCGGCACAAGCCCTAACTCACCCACGAAGCATGCAGGACTGAGTCCCGCACAGCTTAAAGCCTACTCGGAAAGCAGGACATCATCCCACTGGATCGGTTCCTATTGAGACCCCACTCTTTCTTCGGGAGCATTTGACTGCCTAACTCTAGGACAGTCTGCCCTATGCCACTTGATGGGCACCGGCCAATCCTCACCCTCCGATGGCCCGACGAAGACAAACTTCTCCTTCCACTCATGGATGGAAGAAGGGACGACCACTACCCCCGAACCAGCATCCTTACTATTACGTTTTTTGAATGAAAGATACACCCAGCTCAGTTCGTCCTTCCTGGTACCGGGGTGATTTTTATAGCAAAGGAAAGAAAGGAGTAGGCTAAAATCAAAGGGGATCCGATCAATCTTCAATCGGACCAGAAACCCGAGGAGGATTCTCCGCGAGTTCGGTGCTAGCTAGCCTGGGATGAGAGGGAAATAATGGAACACGGCACAAATCTCAAGCGAGAAGCGCAGACGTATTCCTGCCCAAAACGCTTCCAAGTACAGGGCAATCTCTTTGCCCTGTATCTGGTCTGCCCGCTCGCCCTTCCTGGCTAAACGAAGTGAAAGCTCATCCAGATAGTCCAAAACCGATGGCGCATCGCAGGAATTCCCGATGCGCACATTGGGAGCCCTTTTCGCCCCCCGACGGCGAGGGACGAAGGCGTCGTTCCTCCTGGGGATGAGCCCGACACAGAAAACGAAGACGAAGATGAAGAAGAAGAAGATGAACTCTCTAGGCTATCGGAAGCCGAGGAGGAAGAAGATTCGCTGGGCTCGGCTCTAGAAATTGAAGCCTCGTCGCTCGACTCAACCCCTACTACGTCAATAGATACTTCAGGGGAAGACATCTAACCTGATTCAAGAAAGATTTGGCCGAAGAAAAGTTTTGACAGCTGAAGTTCTCGCCTAAGCGAATGTGCGCCGGGCAGTCTTTAGATGACAAAGAGTTGGATAAGGTAAAGTAATGGCTGTGGGGTGATCCCCCTATTTATACACTCAACAAGAAGTCATCCAACAGCCCGCATCTGTTCCCGCCAAAATGAAGATCACACCAAGCGGCCACCGAGACTCCACGTGCCAACCGGCCATTGGTCACGTCCCCTCTCGCCAGGATTCGGGTGACAGCTATCCACATCCTACCACCCAGTGGAGGATACGTGGCGCGTAGCCCAACCGGCTGAGTGAACGAGACGGCGCCCCTTTTTTTAGGCGCAATCATTTTACTGATACACTGACGTCACTAAAAGATACGCATGGGAACTGAGGCTCTTCACGAGCGGCCACATAGATCTAGGGTTTCAAGATGAGTAGCAGCCAAACGGTGCGTCTTCGCCCAACAGCCCATTACAGGGGAATCCTAGGCCGAATCATCAAAACCCGGGCTTACCACTCTCAACCCTGACCTATAAATAAGTCAGGGCGAGAGTGGGGGCCTAATGATGAGGCTCATAAACGAGTATTCCCCAGTTCATGAAACGTGGCGGATGATGTGTCATCCTCTAATCCTGCTAGACTCCTGGGGCTACGGAGCTGGAACAAGTATGATGCATCGGGGACATTCTTCGGCACCTCGCCTCCGAGGTTGCATTCGACCTTTCGGGGACATCTCCGGAGTACCTTCCCCATTTCGCCTAAACGACCATCCGACGGCTCTCCTCCGAGCAATCCTACAGCTGAGCTTCCTCGGCCACCGAGCTAAGCTTCCTCAGGTTCCTTGTTTAGCCGAGAGCACGGAGCCCAAGCGCCCCCGTAACGGCTCCGTGTATCTTGCCACAACGAGATCTCTGCTGCTCCACGACCCGCATCTTACGTTAGCGTATCTCTCTATTAATGAGCGCATCCCGCCATTAATGGGCATGTCCCGCCATCAGCGCGAACGTGATGCAGAGGCGTAACGGGCGGCAAGCATCTCGCGCTGGTCCACTTCATGCGACCACTACGTAAACCCCCTCCACCAGACAATCCAGGTAGGTCAAATTGATTCCAATACGCCGCTACGCTTCCCCTATACCTCCGTACTTATTTGATCATCGGAAGGTCCTACGGTGATTCCCTACCCCGGGACTTCTTTTGTAGGTATCCCGGCGTCAGCGGCATCCAACAATCCATTGAGATTCATACGTTCAATTCTCACTCCCATTCACAGCCGTTCAGAACCACTTGCTGCAAGATCGACGGAGGACAACATCTGAGGGAGATTTCGACTTCCATCAGTCATATCCCAGAAAACCTTTAAAAATCTGATGGGCTCAGAAAACCCTCAAACATAACGGTCAATGGTTAACGGTGTTAAGTAGGCATATAAAATGACCATTTCACTTCTTTGAAAGACATACTTAATTAAATTATTAATAATATCATTAAATTATTAATAAATATTAAGGGGCAATATCTAAACGGTGTTAAGTAGGCATATTATTAAATTATTAGATTTTGGTTTTTTTTGCATATCTAAACTGGACATTAGTGGGCAATGAACCCAAATTCACATTAGGTGGGGATTTCATCACCCTTCCTAGGCCCCACAAATCACAAACAAGCATACCCATAACCCTACATTAATATAAAAAATATCTAGACCAAACCTCTAAGAACAGTCGCGCTCAATTAGGACAAAGGAGGGTCATGGGTAATCTTTTGCTTATCCGCATTTCTCTTGTTGTGTCTTAGGCAAGTGTGACTAAGAAAAGTGGTTACTTAATTAGGGCCGCTATTTCGGTGATTCGTATAGCGGATACCTTCCATTTCTCTGGAACTTACCTGGCTGCAAAATTGATAAGGAGGTGATAGAGAATTTATATATATAAAAAATTACCAGTTCACCCTCTTTTCTTTTCATTATCTTATAATGGGTAACCCAAACCGACCAACTCTTGCCGAGCTTTGCTATCCACAACCAGATATTTCTTATTATCGTAATTGCTTTGGTACAAATTCCGACCCTACCATTTCTTTAAGGGATATGATAGAGCATGCTAGAAATAACTGTTGGATATGTATGCCCTAAAGGCCTTCATTGTATAGGATGATAAGAATATGTATGTACAAGACAATCTTGCTCAATATGATAGTACACTATTTGGTTTGTCTTTATTTTAACATGTGATGTGTTAATCACAATTGATTTTCACCTTAGGATTCACAACTCATGTGAGGGTTAGGGTTTGAGGAAGAAGAAGGAGAAAACTTGGAGAGAGAAAGAGCAAATACAAATGAGCTAAGTCTTGTGAAGGATGAGAGAATGGCTAAGTGTTTGCAACGATCAAGCATGGATTATTTTCCATAGAAAATAATCAACCATGCTTGAATAGTGAAGCCAAATGAATAAACAAAAGACTTAGCCATGCTTTCATCCATGTCTCAAATATCTCCAATTTCCACATCATTAATCTATTTGCATAAATAGATAAATCTAATAATGATGTGTCTCCTTCTAGAAGCATGTCTTATGAAATTACAACAATGCCCTCACCGTATATGCATACCCGTATTCGTATTCCGAAAAATACGAATACAATAAGATAATAATAATCCAATAATATAATACTGGTATCCGGCTTAAACCAAAGCCCACTAGTATTATCCGTTCGAACATCATCCGTGTAGCCAGTACACGTATATGATCGGATCCCTGCCGTAAGACCATACGGCCTCTACATCGTTTTGCCTGAACCAGGGAAACCCTCTATGTGGGACTCTAAAGACTCGACAGTACGCAGACAGTGGGTTTAACCACAAGTCCGTCAGCGGCACTAGCTGTACGTAACGGCTACCGAGGTACATGTCGAAAAGAAGGCCGACGAGCGAATTCCATCCAAGCTTTCTAGGAGCCAATAAGAGGAGAAGAATATTCAAGCTTGAACCAAGGAGCTAAGAAGGAAAAAGAAGACCCGAAGGATTTGATCAAGAAGGTATAAATCACATCAAAGTAGATTAGAACCTTCTTTAGATATGCTAGTTAGGGTTTCCGATAAGATCCCGGTTTTAGATCGATATTGCTTGCTTCAAAAATCGTTGTTGCTAATTCCATCTCCCCAAAAACCATGTGGGGTGTGCGATATCGACTTACAATAACAGTTGGATACCTCACTCAAAATCCTATCAACCGCGTCAAAACTCAACACCTTCTTATATTGATAATCCTTTTAAGACTAGTAAGGAAACTTCTAGACGCATATCCATCGCTGAGCATATTGCGAAGGCTCATAACCAAAGTTTCATACCTTTCACTAAACCAAAACCGTTAGGACAACAATCACAATCATTTCCATATGAAAATGTTGATACTCCTTTTGAGGTAAATACGGTAACTTCTAAACACATGTCCATCGCTGAGCACATTGTGAAGGCCCGTAGCCAAAGTTTCATACTTTTCACTCATCCGAAACCGTTAGAACAACAATCATTTCCATATGAAAATGTTGATACTCGTTTTGAGACGAATAGGGCAACTTTTATACCCATGACCATTGCTGAGCAAATAGAAATAGCCAGTCGCCGACTAACCAACCAATCTCAATATTCTTCATATCACAATATTAATCCTAATCCTAGTTATGAAAATTGGATACACCCTTCTGATTCTTATCAACAGTACTAAACTTTCACACCCTCTCATGTTTTTCCTTCTCTTGAGGCTAATATGGCAATTCGTAAACCAATGTCGATTGAAACATATTGAACTCGTCCGTAGCCAACAATTAAACTCATCCCAACCATACTCAACTTTTTCACCTTGTCTAGATAGTGCTTCTGAAAATCAATTGGGAAGTTCCACGGTTCAAAGAGAATCTTTCATTGAAACTTCTTCACAAACCATATCTAGTCTTGCAGTAGGGTTGTAATTGAGTAATGAGAAAGAACAAAGATCACCCTAAGTAACTACAAAACCAATTCTTTTGATCTCGACACCTTCCATCCTGAACCCCAACCGAATGTATTTGATGATAAACCGCTTAATAATCTAATTAATGAAGTGCCCGAGATAACATGTTTGACTTGCCCAATAGTGAGTGTGAAAGAGAGTTTTACACCAATCTAAATCAAACCGATTCTTATTCGACACTTGACATTTCAAACCTTCCAATTTCATCAAGTGAACCTAATGCTCCATTGATTGAGGATGGCATAATTGATGAATTTTTAAAGAATTGTTCATTTGATTTGACTGAAGGTGTTAATAAGAGCGGTGATGAGAATATCTTTGAAGATGAATCTGCTATGTTGGATGAGTTGGATTCACCGACCTATCATGTCCCCTCCATTGAATGTGAATATCTTTCTGTACATTTAAGCGATCCTATTCTTACCATCAACCTATCCGATATGCAAAACGATAGTCAATCTTCATCTCCCACATCCGGTTCAACAATACTCGACACCCAAGTTTATTTACCCATTACATCACACACTCTCTTTAGCTTTTCTTCTCATTTTCTTTCAATTCCACCGAAGTTTGATAAACCACACTCCGATATCTCGAGTTCTATGATTCTTGAAAAACCACTTGATTTAGACTCTTTTGAGAATGAGGAAGATGAGCTTTTCGAGTCTTCTACCTCCATAATTTTTGATGAATCGAGTGTTTTGAATACCGATGCACAACACATTGACTTTGAAACTTTCAACCTTCCTAGTGAATCTGCGTATTCCACTAACATGGACACTGATTCTTTTCTTTTTGATGAGATTATCACTCAGACCATCGATGAAAGTTTTGAAATATTTTAGTCGAAGAAATCGCGTTCCGTGAAGACTTGGATGTTGTGGTGAATCACCCTCCACCAAAAATTTATGAGCCTCCCTTTGAGGCCGAAGAAGTTGAACCACCGCCCCTTCTTCTTATCACGTACGAGAATACGACTATTCCACTGATTCCTTATCTTTCAAATTCTCGTTTTCGTTCATCATCACTTTTTCGTCTCCACTAACTGAGACGTAAAACCTTTCGATTATACCTCTTCTCTTCCCCTCTGCCCCGCTTCATTTCTTCTCGATACTCTTTGTTGGGGTCAAAAATTACACCCTGGTTGGCCAAGTAAAAGTCAACCCCAAGCCAAGTGGGCCAAATCCCAGATCAAGTGGGCCCATGCCCAAATCGAGCCCGAACATGAAGAGGCCGGCCTCCCCCATGCCAAGAAGAAAATTATGTAATAAATAAGTTTCATATAATTTTCATACACGAATGTAAAACAAATGGGCAAAAAGCCAAATTTTTGTGAAGCTTGTGGCTCATGTGCAAAAAGAAATAAGCACATGAGGTATGAGATGGGCAAAATGCCATTTTGTAAAGCCCAAGGGGCTATGTGTAAATTTGTAAGCCTATAAAAGGCAACATGATAATGAAATGAAAGAGAATATTTCATTCTCCTCAACAGTTAGGGTTTCTGTGCCTCATTCTCCTTCCTCAAGGTTCTAAACCTTCTTCCCATTTCTTGAATTAAATCAAGAGTTTAACTCTTTTTTTTCCAAAAAGAAACAGTTTTTCACCATAAAACTCTTGAAGGGGAACTCGGATCTTCCATCAAATCTCCAAAAGGGGAGATTTTTAAATCTCCTCAACTTTTTCTCCAAGATCCAGCCAACAGAAAGGAGGAAAAATGAGACCCATATCCAAAAATTCCATTTTGGGAAGATCTAAGGCTCAAGAGAAGATCCAGGGCTCAAGGGAGAAGAAAGGGGTCCCCATTCATCATCTTTGAAAATCTCTTGGGGGTTTAACTCCGAACAAGAATCGCTTTTTTAGGAGTTTAACTCCAAACCAATTTTTGAGGCGTTCAACTCCAAGATCTAAGTTCTGAAAAGAGTTTAAGCTCAAAATCCAAATATTTTAGGAGTTTAACTCCACAAAAGAACCTTTTTTAGGAGTTTAACTCCAAAATACCCTCGGAGTTTAACTCCTAATCCCGGGGCTAAGCCCCCCTTTTCCTGCATGCGCCCGGCCCCATGTGCCGGGCGCATGAGGCGTTGGCGCCCAGCGCCCACGCATCCTTAGGACGCTATTCACCCCCCTTTTTATGCACTCCATACTCAAAGCACATCCCCCGTAAACTCTGCGAGGCCCCCAATATACCCGAAACCCCTCAAAACACAACACACGCACGCTGCATATTGAGTTCGCATGACCAGTTTGACCAGTCAATCAGAGGCTTCTTCGCTCCAAAGGCGAGGGGTAATTAACGACAGCTTAGTCCGCGGCTGCCGGAGATTCGGATCCCCACAATCAATAAACCCCAGCCTATCCTAGGCAGGAGGAATCTGTAATGCGCCTGAAAAGTGACGTGTATTCCCATCTCAATGGGGTGACGAAAAACACACTACACTCTTATTTCTGTTTCTTCTATTTGAGACATGATACAACCTTCATTCTTATACAGTCTCGAGTCTTCTTCACGCTCATCAGTTACACAATCTTCTACTAACCATGGCGTTATATTGATAAAATATTTGAATGGTTGGTTTTAACTTTTGGTCTTTGTAAAGCATTTGTAGACCGATAATATTTACCCCCCTCTTATATTGAATTTCAATGCTCGGTAATGAAAATACTGTTTTACTCAAGTTTGGGGGGTAAGAAGAAAAATATTTTTAGATGACTCCAGAAATTTTTGCACGATTATGAGCCAAAAACAAGTTTGGGGGAAGATTTCACTGTTATTCACTCTTAACCCCTTCTTTATACCATTTTATTGAATTGTTCGTCCTAATCTTCAAGTTTTGAGCTTACATGACAATATCAGTGAGGTCACTGCTGCAAACAAGTTTGGGGGGATGGTTTGTATGGATGGTTTGTATATATCCACGCATCATATGTAAATAATGCATTGCATAATAAATTTTGAAAATAAAAGTTAGAAAGTGAAAAATACATTTAAAAGAAAGGAAGAGATTCAAGAAAAACAAGAAAAATTAGATGTTTTAAAACAAAGCTAGTAATAGGTAGTCATGAGATGTTGTCCCAAGGGTTAGTAAGATGAAAAGAATCACTAATATGAGTGTTCCCCGCCGAAAACACGGAGACGCGACCGCGCGGGTCCATCTTGCCTGAATTTCGGGGCAGATACTAATTGATGCTATCAGTCCACCTCTCTGAAGATGCCAAGTTGATTTATGGCACCATGTATTGAAGGTTTAAACGGATGCGGCCGATGTAGCAGACTTCGTCAGATTCCCCCTCATTTGAAGGGTTTTTGATTGTGGGGTCGCTCTTCCCTGTAGGCGTAAGCCCCTACAGTTAATTACGCTACCGCATCGCGGTAACAACTTTCTCCTTCTCCAGATGGTCATTTCGTGTCGTAGGTTTTTGTTTTGTTTTTGGTTGCCCGTGGATTGTATACGGAGACTAATTTATTTTATCGCCCGTAGGGCGTGGATTAGTCCAAATCCGTATCTTCTTAGATTTGGGTTTGGGGGTTGGGTTTAAGGATACGTTAGTCTTATTTGAGACTAAGATCAACTCAAACGTTTGTTAAGGATACGTTAGTCCAATTTTAGACTAAGATCAACTTAATGGGATCATTTAGATCCAACAAAAGAGCATTTGGGCTCTATTGTTAGTTTAGGGACATTGCAGTTGATTAGTTTAAGGGCATTACGTCCAAGGTTAAGGACATCATAGTCCGTGAGTTTAAAGAGATCACAGTCAAGGTTAAGGACATCATAGTCCGTGAGTTTAAAGACCTCACAGTCAAGGTTAAGGACATCATAGTCCGTGAGTTTTAAAGGACCCCACAGTCCGTAGAATATTTGGTTGTCGGGACTCGTCACCTCTCTGAAGACGTTGAAGGATTACAACGACAAATATCAGAAAAGTAAAGAGATGTACCCTCGAACCGACGTGAGTTGGTTGAAAGATCTGTAGTCCAATTTGGGGCTAAGATCTGTTAAAATATTTATGAGCAGATGAGCTCAATTAATATGGATTGAGGACTTATGGCCAATATTGGGCTAAGTCCAATCAGGTTAAAATGTTTAACATTTTATTTTGGGTTGCTGAGCCTTTATTTTGGCTTGACCCTTTTAACAATATTGAGCATTGATTTATATCTTGACAACGCCTTTGTCTTTTATTGAATGCTGAGCATTCATCAGAGCTCTGGGCTTATTAAAGAACAATTTATGTTCTGTCAGCACAACACGTGGCGCGCTAGGCGCTTTGCGCCAATCAAAAAGCGCAGTGCGCTTCTGCAAAGTAGCGCACATGTAAGGGACACGTGTCGCACTCAGCGCTAGGCGCCAGATGATGAGCGCATGATACCAGTTTATGAGCACTGAGCGCTAATCCCTGAGCGCATTGCGCTTTCAGTTTAATGGCGCACACGTGAGTGACACGTGGTGCGCTTGGCGCTGAGCACCAGCCCATGAGCGCAGTGCGCTATTTCAGAAGCGCAAAGCGCAAGTTGTTAATTGGCACATACGTGGTTGACACGTGGCACATTTGGCGCTGAGCGCCAGTCCAGAGAGCGCAGAAGCGCGGTTCAAGAGCGCAAGGCGCAGTTCAAGAGCGCAAAGCGCATCTGATTAATTTTATGATCTGGAAAAACAAATTTATGTTCTTTTAAAAGAGACTTTATCTCAAGATCTAAGAACAACAGTTCTTATTTTTGCAGGAGATATTTCCAATCTCTTATGTTGATGAAATGCTTTGCCTTTATAGATCCATGATCTGTGAAAAGAATTATGTTCTTCTTTTATTTTATGATGAGATCTTTTGATCTCTTTGTGAAAGACTTTTTGTCTTGTAGATCTATGATCCGTTTAAAGAAATGAATTATTCTTTTTATGAGATGATTTCATCTCTATGTTCATCATCCTTCATTCTTACCTTGAAGAAAATCATCCTGCAAGAGCTTGCTTTTTATCTTTGATTTTCTCAAAGTTTTTGGGGTTTTTTTTCTATGCAAGAGTTGAAGTCTTGGGGCCTTTATATAGGGCAAGCTAATTTGTTGAATTAGTTAAAGAGAACTTTCTCTGATTGATTTGGGGATGTTTCCCCACCATTGGATCTTTGATCCTAGGGCTTCTATTTTACAGAAGACAATCTTCTTGTTTTTAATAAGATTGGAAAATCTTTCCATAACAGAATTTAATTCTGATTAATTAATGATTTATCATTATTACTAGATTTTCGATCTAACGGTGGGGAGTTTTCTTAATTCCAGCGCTAGCGCACCCGTGCTTTGCATGTGGTGCGCTGCTCGGAGCGCAACGCACCTAGCGCTAGTGCACCTGTGTCTTATACGTGGTGCGCTGCTCGGAGCGCAGCGCACCCTGCGCTAGCGCACCCGTATTTGACACGTGGTGCGTTGCTTAGAGCGCAACGCACCTAGCGCTAGCGCACACATGGTGCGCTGGTTAGGACGCAGCGCACTTGGCACTGCATCTGAAGCGTTGCTTCAATTTGAAATTTAAATTTCAAACAGAGTTTTGCTCTGATTGGGGGAAACAAATGCCACCCCCCACTGTAACAACCACAAATTTCCAATACAAGTTTTTACAAAAAAATTTCAAAAAATCCATAAAGGGGTATTTTAGCCTGAGCACAAGTTATAAGTAATTGTTTTGCTTTTTAATTACAAGTTAAAAGAATGTAACAACTCCATTTTTAGTATACAAAAATTTGCTTTAAAATTAATGTATACTTGGGGTATTTACATTTACTGTTATTAGTTTAAGTAATTAATTAGTTCCATAATTACAAGAAGGAGCTTGTAGCTTATTGGTAATACCTTGCACTGCTAAACCAAGCCACCAGAGTTCAAATCCCATACCCCACATTATTTTTAATATTGATTTTTTTAAAATCTTTAGAATACCAAGAGTTTACACGTGCATATCTCACAAAAACCCCACTACACCCAAAGATGTAACATTTCCAGGAGTTAGATGAACCGTCGTGGGGGATCCCGGCCGCTTGACTCAGCTGGGAATCGGCCAAATCGTCCTTGACTCGGTCTGACTCCGTCCTCAGACCGAGTAACAGCCGAGTCACGGCCGAGTCGTCCGATTCCGGCGACGACCCCAACATGAAAGTTGTGTCTTTTCATATTTCCTATGCACCTGCAAAATTTCAGCCTCAGACCATTTCCAGAGCTCTTTAAAAACCCCAATTACTCCACTTTTAATACATTTTTATTACATTTTATCACATTTTTATTTTAAACTTTTCATCTACCCTAACCCTAGCCTAACCCTATAAATACCAACCCTACACACTACCCTCTCACCCCAAAATCCTGAGCCCACTCTCTCAAAAATTTTCCAAAGATCGTGTACTTTGAAAACAAACGCAAGGCGAAGCTCCGACGAAATTCCGGCGGAACTTCCGGCGATCATCTTAGGAACTATCGGCGACGACGCAGCACACCGACGATCCCTCTAGTTCCCTCTCACTCTCTAGAGTAATCTAAAACCCGTAAGTCCCTTTTCTATCTCTCTTTTCCATTCTCAAAATACGAAATTACAAAACCCGACGGAATCGGAACAAATCCGATTTCCGATTCGGTTTTCTATAAAATTCCACTTCTCACTAATACAATCATACATAAACTTTCTCATGTTGACTATTAAACACTAATCAAACAATTTGATCAAGTTTCGTCCCATGAAATGATAGCTTTTTCCATTTATCGTATTTTTCACTTAAATACCACATTGTTTCAATCCTTCATTTAACCCCATCAAACTTGCTATACATTTAAAGTAAATCACGAAGTAATGACCTACCTCCTCACGCACTCATATGCAACACCCCCGAGAACCTAGAATACGAGAAAATAAACATTTTCATTTAAATACCATATATTTAATAAAACCATTTCTAAAAGATTTAGTTTTGATACACTTTTAAAAAAAAGTACCACTTATTATGAAAATACGATAAGTTGTGGACATCGATCGTTTATCTAAACCTGACTTTGTGGTTTCTAGGCCAGGCAAGTGAGAAAGGTAACTTTAAAAGGCCCGTCTCACGATGATTTGTGAGTGGATCTCTCCTTTCTTCACTTGTACCTACCTGGCCACAATTGGCGGTGAAGATGCGATTTGAGGCATCTCACAACTTGTCGTCTGGACCAGTTAGGAAGAGACTGGTTAATTTAGGAGAAACTAGAACATACAATACGGAAAATATACATCTTTACAAATAAATACCAATTACTTCATAAAACCGTTTTCTAAAGGATTTAGTATTTACAATCTTTGCAAAGCGCCGCTACAACCCACTTTAGGGAACCCGTTCGGGATGGTGCGGTTTATCGCACATCCTCGGGCTTAGTAGTGCGAGATTCAGACCTCCGCAAGGACCATTAAGTCTTTAAAGATTTAAAATACGACATCTTAAGAAAATGAGATTTCTAGAATATAAAATATTTATTAAAATTATTTTTGTATAAATATATGTATATTTATCATTAAAATATCTATTTTGTTATGATATAAATATTCCACCTTTTTCAAAAAATCACAAGAATAAATTTTACACTAAAATACTATGAATTCCAAATAAATCAATTTTACAAATAAATACCTTTATTTCTGAAACTAGGATATTTTCACTATAAATATCACAATACAAAATCCACCTTCATTACAACTCTAAAGACGAATAACGAATACTTGAGGTGTATTTTGAAAAGTATATAAAAGTATTTTTACATAAAACCCCCTCAAGTTTTATAAATTACCCTAAGGACCCTAACAATTATAGGTTCAAGAAATAATCAAGACTTCGATTTACATTTCTAATTGTCTGACTCGGGTTTGAGTCTGATTATATTTGACTTGAATATGATTCAAGTACAATCTACAATCTGCAATATTACAATTCAACATGAATCCATGAATCCAATTATCAATCTATACAACTTGATATACATTCCATTTACATGGTTCTCCAGTTATTCCATTTACATGATTCTACGGTTACATCCGTTTACTGATATCATGGTTTCGGTCAGTTTTTCAATTATACATTCAATTCAATTTACAGTACAAAACAATACAAATAAAACACTATGGGGTTTAAGGGGTAGATTGGTATGGATGGTGTTAAAGGTAGCACGAGACGATAAGATTAAGACACCTAATATGAATCCAATTGTCGTTGTTCCAGGTTGTATAACGGAGCCTTGTACTTCCATTTGCCCTGGTCTCTAGCATACTGAGACCCCTCTCGTATACACTGGCATTCTTCTGTACCAAGCTACAAACAACAGCGTTAATACAACATTACAACAATATAATACAACATTAAAAACTACCCTCTCTTTCTCTTTCTTCTTTTCTACTTCTCCTTATCTTTGGGACTTACCGAGCGATCTGTTCGCTGACGACACTCTATTTCTTTCTTCTTTGAATGTCGTCAGGTGGTTTGGACCCGACAGAGATCGAGCCATCTGCAGAAGACTTGGATCAGCTTTCTGAAGAACCGGAGCTCTAGTTTCATTGTGCATTTTCCATTCAGTACTTTTCATTTCCTGTCATGCTATTGTTTAGGCATCATGTTTATTTCAGTTGTATTTCCTTTTCATGCATTGTACAAAAGAATGTTAATAAATAAAAGTTGCTGTTTTTATTATACCTTGCCTCTTGTGTATTTTCTTTTATATTGCTTAGTTACGCTTAGCGTATTTGCTTATGAGTAAATACATAGCGGGCCAGTCGCGTCCCCTTCGCCATAGAATGGGAAGCGTGGCGTGACAGATTTTGTTAGTGGCCCATGCAGGTCAGAGCTGTATGTAACCTTATCATGCAGTTCTGTTCTGCGTGAACAACCTAAGCAATATAACACAAGAACCAGCAACTAAAACATTCTTTACAATTCATGTTCCTTGAATCTTACAATTTCATATTCCTTGAATCTTATCATTTCATGTACTTGAATCTGTCCTAACCCAAATCTATTTCAAGGTTAAGGATTCCCTGAACAACACCAGCACCAACGTCAACAACACATCTCCACCTCCACTACCAATCGTTCCTGCTGTTCCTGCGCCACCCACCGAGCAAACAGTACTACTTGAAGCAATCCGCAGCCTTCTTGAGGGACAGCAACAACTCCTGAACCGTCCCGAGACTGACGCTCCTGGGGTAAAGCAATTCAGGGCTTTACATCCCAAGCAGTCCTCCGGAAAGGGAAGTCCTCTTGAAGCTGAGGAATGGGCACAAAGCATAGAGGATGATCTGGCGGCAGCACAAGTGCCAGACATAGCTTGGGTCTGTGTGCCGAAACTGCAGCTCACGGACAATGCTCGCAATTGGTGGAAGGTGGAAGAAAGCCGTCTTGTACAGCCTATTGAATGGAAGACTTTTCGCGAGAAGTTAGACGCAAAGTACTTCCCTGTGACTGCCAGGTTTGCCATGGAGCAGCAGTTCATTCATCTACAACAAGGTTCGATGTGGGACAAGTCAGTAGATGAGTACGACGTTGAATTCACCATGCTAAGCCGGTAAGATATGTCACAATAGTTCAATTTTTAAATATCACATACTACACAGCTAACACAATCCTTGAACAAATTCGTGGCACACTTGATACCGACGGACGAGATCAGAGCCCGTCGCTTTCAACAAGGTTTGGACACGGAAATTCAGGCTGCACTAGCCACAGGGAAATTTCTGACTCATGAGGATGCTTTGGAAGCTGCCCGCAGTTATGAGGCAGTAATAAAGGCGAGGGGCAGACCTCAATCTACTGGTTTGAAATGCCCTGCCAATCAAATGGCAGGAGAAGCCCCGTCCAGGCAATCGTTTGAACCCAGGAGAATTGAAGAAATTTGCCACTACTGCCATAGAAAGGGACACTTGTGGAAGGACTATAGACGCGTAAAAGGCCTGTGTCTAATTTGTGGCGCATCCAATCACAGAATTGAGACCTGTCCATATAGATACAACTCAGCTCACACACCTACCAACTACCCGCAGCGGCCAGCTATCCAGGCTCCTGCAACTTGTCCTGCACTACCTGCTCCACCACCTGCACAGCCTACTCGCCAATTCCAACAAGCAATGAGGGACATGCCTAGAGGGCAGAGAAACAGGCCCCAAAGGCAGAATGTGCCTCCAGCTAGAAGGAATGTACCACGGCGACAGACATTCACATTAGAAGCCGTAAAAGCTGAGACTGTAGGTCAAGGTAACACCGATAAGCCTTTTTCACCCTTGTATCACTTTGTTATTTTTATACACTATCTATACTCCAGTCACCAGTAGACATTCCTTTTACAAATTTCGAGGGCGAAATTTTTATAAGGAGGGTAGAATGTAACAACCCCAAATTTCCAATACAAGTTTTTACAAAAAAAATTCAAAAAATCCATAAAGGGGTATTTTAGCCTGAGCACAAGTTATAAGTAATTATTTTGCTTTTTAATTACAAGTTAAAAGAATGTAACAACTCCATTTTTAGTGTACAAAAATTTGCTTTAAAATTAATGTATACTTGGGGTATTTACATTTACTGTTATTACTTTAAGTAATTAATTAGCTCCATAATTACAGGAAGGAGCTTGTAGCTCATTGGTAATACCTTGCACTGCTGAACCAAGCCACCAGAATTCAAATCCCATACCCCACATTATTTTTAATATTGATTTTTTTAAAACCTTTAGAATACCAAGAGTTTACACGTGCATATCTCTCAAAAACCCCACTATACCCAAAGATGTAACATTTTCAGGAGTTAGATGAACTGTCGGGGGGATCCTGGCCGCTTGACTCGGCCGGGAATTGATCAAATCGGCCTTGACTCGGTCTGACTCCGTCCTTAGACCGAGTCACGGACGAGTCACGGCCGAGTCGGCCGATTCCGGCAACGACCCCAACATGAAAGTTGTGTCTTTTCATATTCCCTATGCATCTGCAAAATTTCAGCCTCAGACCATTTCCAGAGCTCTTAAAAACCCCCAATTACTCCACTTTTAATACATTTTTATTACATTTTATCACATTTTTATTTTAAACTTTTCATCTATCCTAACCCTAGCCTAACTCTATAAATACCAACCGTACACACTACCCTCTCACCCCAAAATCCTGAGCCCACTCTCTCAAAATTTTTCCAAAGATCGTGTACTTTGAAAGCAAGCTCAAGGCGAAGCTCCGACAAAATTCCGGCGGAACTTCCGGCGATCATCTTACGAACTATCGGCGACGACGCATCACACCAACGATCCTTCTAGTTCCCTCTCACTCTCTTGAGTAATCTAAAACCCGTAAGTCCCTTTTCTATCTCTCTTTTCCATTCTCAAAATACGAAATTACAAAACCCGACGGAATCGGAACAAATCCGATTTCCGATTCGGTTTTCTATAAAATTCCACTTCTGACTAATACAATTATACCTAAACTTCCTCATATTGACTATTAAACACTAATCAAACAATTTGATCATGTTTCGTCACATGAAATGATAGCTTTTTCCATTTATCGTATTTTTCACTTAAATACCACATTGTTTCAATCCTTCATTTAACCCCATCAAACTTGCTATACATTTAAAGTAGATCATGAGGTAACGACCTACCTCCTCACACACTCATATGCAACACCCCCGAGAACTTAGAATACGAGAAAATAAACATTTTCATTTAAATACCATATATTTAATAAAACCATTTCTAAAAGATTTAGTTTTGATACACTTTTAAAAAAAAGTACCACTTATTATGAAAATACGATAAGTTGTAGACATCGATCGTTTATCTAAACCTGACTTTGTGATGTCTAGACCAGGCAAGTGAGAAAGGTAACTTTAAAAAGCCCGTCTCACGATGATTCGTGAGCGGATCCCTCCTTTCTTCACTTGTACTTACCTGGCCACAATTGGCGGTGAAGAGGCGATTTGAGGCATCTCACAACTTGTCGTCTGGACTAGTTAGGAATAGACTAGTTAATTTAGGAGAAACTAGAACATACAATACGGAAAATATACATCTTTACAAATAAATACCAATTACTTCATAAAACCGTTTTCTAAAGGATTTAGTATTTACAATCTTTGCAAAGCGCCGCTACAACCCACTTTGGGGAACCCGTTCGGGATGGTGCGGTTTATCGCACATCCTCAGGCTTAGTAGTGTGAGATTCAGACTTCCTCAAGGAGCATTCGGTCTCGAAAGATTTAAAATACGACATCTTAAGAAAATGAGATTTCTAGAATATAAAATATTTATTAAAATTATTTTTGTATAAATATATGTATATTTATCATTAAAATATCTATTTTGTTATGATATAAATATTCCACCTTTTTCTAAAAATCACAAGAATAAATTTTACACTAAAATACTATGAATTCCAAATAAATCAATTTTACAAATAAATACCTTTATTTCTGAAACTAGGATATTTTCACTAGAAATATCACAATACAAAATCCACCTTCATTACAACTCTAAAGACGAATAACGAATACTTTAGGTGTATTTTGAAAAGTATATAAAAGTATTTTTACATAAAACCCCCTCAAGTTTTATAAATTACCCTAAGGACCCTAGCAATTATAGGTTTAAGAAATAATCAAGACTTCGATTTACATTTCTAATTGTCTGACTCGGGTTTGAGTCTGATTATATTTGACTTGAATATGATTCAAGTACAATCTACAATCTTCAATATTACAATTCAATATGAATCCATTAATCCAATTATCAATCTATACAACTTGACTGAACCGAACCATGGATATACATTCCATTTACATGGTTCTCCAGTTATTCAATTTACATGATTCTACGGTTACATCTGTTTACTGATATCATGGTTTCGGTCAGTCTTTCAATTATACATTCAATTCAATTTACAGTACAAAACAATACAAATAAAACACTACGGGGTTTAAGGGGTAGATTGGTACGGAAGGTGTTAAAGGTGGCACGAGACGATAAGATTAAGACACCTAACATGAATCCAATTGCCGTTGTTCCGGATTGTATAACGGAGCCTTGTACTTCCATTTGCCCTGGTCTCTAGCTTACTGAGACCCCTCTCGTATACACTGGCATTCTTCTGTACCAAGCTACAAACAACAGCGTTAATACAACATTACAACAATATAATACAACATTAAAAGCTACTCTCTCTCTCTCTTTTTTCTTTTCTACTTCTCCTTATCTTTGGGACTTACCGAGCGATCTGTTCGCTGACGATATTCTATTTCTTTCTTCTTTGAATGTCGTCAGGTGGTTTGGACCCGACAGAGATCGAGCCATCTGCAGAAGACTTGGATCAGCTTTCTGAAGAACCGGAGCTCTAGTTTCATTGTACATTTTCCATTCAGTACTTTTCATTTCCTGTCATGCCATTGTTTAGGCATCATTATTATTTCAGTTGTATTTCCTTTTCATGCATTGTACAAAAGAATGTTAATAAATAAAAGTTGTTGTTTTTATTATACATTGCCTCTTGTGTATTTTCTTTTATATTGCTTAGTTACGCTTAGCGTATTTGCTTATGAGTAAATACGTAGCGGGCCAGTCGCGTCCCCTTCGCCGTAGAATGGGAAGCGGGGCGTGACACCCACCTTTGCGCTCATGTGGCCCACATGTGAGTGCAGCGGTGGTAGCATCCGCACCCTTGGATCAACTCAGAAGTTGAAAAGGAATTTCAATGCCTATAAATAGGACCTTTGGTCGTTTAGATGATTATGTTCATTTTCTTCCTTTGGGAATTTTTATTCAGAGCATAGCTCTTCTGCTTAAGAACTTTTCAAGAGTCAAAACTCTGCTAAAATCTAGGTAAAGATTAAATCTTTTAAAAGATCGTTTTAAGAATCTAGGGTTTCACGCATTAATAGAGCCTTGCTCTCCATAGATCTTTGATCTAAAGAAAGCCCTTTTAGGGTTTCATTACCAGAGCTTTGCTCTCTTGAACCCATAGATCTAAGGAGATCTTTCCTAAGGTTTCTTAGCCCATGAATGAACAGAGCTTTGCTCATGAAGAACTCTTAGAGTTTGTTCATAGATCTTGAAGATCTCAGAATTTTTAATTCATAAAAAATTGATTTTAATTAATTTTTTTTCTGATGGATTCTTTCATCATCATTTTTACCAGAGCGAGACTCTTGAGGAATTTTTATTCCTTCATGATCAGAGTTTGACAAGTGTCACTCTCAAAGGGAGATTTACTCTTCTGACCGAGAGATCTCTCATTTAATGAGAATTTCTTTTGAGGATTTCCTCACTTAATGACAGCCTCATCAAATGATGAGGCTGTTTTATTAATGATGAATTGTCATCTAGATTTCGTGGGCCCCCTTTGGTCCCTCTCCACTGCATTGCAGTGTGGTACAAATTCTAAAGTACCAAGTGTCAGAATTTAAATTATAGCACTGACAGTTGACTTTTGTCCCTTTTCGCGCAGGCGACATGTCTTTCGACACTTCTTTTCCGTTCATCCGCTCAGAAGGCGGATTTCCTGAGGCGCCTGTAGACCGGGAGGTTCTTGCGCTGATCAGAGACCACAACCCGGAATACAAGAATCTTCACCTATGGGGTAGATGGTATGATCAAATTATCAGAGGCTGCCGGAGCTTTTCTTGTGCGACGCCTTCGGAGCCTATCTCTGCGATCCCTTATGCCGATGCACCCCCGATCAATTATACTGTAGAGGAGGTAAATTGGACATCAGAAGGTCTCCTTCGGCCTTTTATTGCCGCAGTACCCGTGCAGCCGCCAGTGGATTTGGACACCCTAGGGCAGCGCATATGTCAGGACGAGTCGCGCCCTTGGGGACAACCCTACAACATTGGGCTAACTCCCCGTCATCCGGCCGGATACTTGCAGTGGGCCCGATATATCTTATCGGCAAAGAAATCGCAGCTGCTGAGGCTTGGCTTATATCCTGCGATCTACGCTTCCTTGTTCCAGTATTCTGCACCTCCCACATGGTGGATCAAGGCATTCTTAGAGCAGTGGAACATTCCGACCCATACCTTTCTCCTATTGGATAGAGAGGTCTCTATTTTCTTGGAAGAATTTGCCGAGCTTTCTGGTTTACCAGTTAGGGGGGGCACTACGAGGAGCTGCTTCCTCCGGATGAATATGTTTTTGCCAACAAATCAGTGGTAATGGGTCTTACCCCAGAGAACGCCATTCAGCACCAGTTCCCAAGTCTGATAAAGGTGTTGAACATGTATGAGAGCCTCTTTCTTGAATCCGGAGGCCGGGGGGTCAGCTTTGCGGACTTCATTGCCCGTTTTCTTCGCCCAAAATTTTTGTCGCGACAAGGCGAAAAGCTTGCTAAACTTGATGATCCTTTCGGCTTTGGCTTTGGACCGTCGGCCAATACTAAAAGCCGATCAAAAGGATTTCTTTCTTCCCGACATCGCGATCGTCCCCCTGTCAGAAATCGCCGCTCCTGGAATTGATGAGGAAGCATTCTTTCTCGGGTTTCTCAGTTTATGGTTAAGCTGGTTCGCGCATCCTATGCACCTTCGTTACATGAGGCCTTCTGTCTTCTACCCCGCGCATCGCATGGTTGCCGGAATACAAGTGGCCATCGGGATCGCCGGGTTAGCCCACCTATATCACGGCCTCAGCTTAGCAGCGGATACCACTGAACCGGGGGTGTATCCTGCCAACTTCCCAATGCATTACTTCACTTCATGGATAGAGCTGCACGTGCTTGGGGTCTTCGGTATCCACAAAAGACCTTCTTTTTATGAAAGATGCAGGTTCTCTCGGATAATGCGGCTGGTTGACGCCTCCATCGTGAGTCCGTCACCGCGGGAAGCTAGGGGCTTGCTCCTTCATCCGCGCACGGTTGGAGATGGTATGTCTTTCACAGACAAAGTCTTGACTGTCGGCCAGGAAACTTCAAAAGCGGTGCTGCCATTGCAAGACATCTTTAAAGACGGGGCCTCTGTGTTGAAAGCCCGGGAGATTCTTCATCAGTACTCCATCAGGCCGGGCTTTCTTATATTCAGGCAAAATGATGCGGCGTTATTCATGAGATACAACCCGCATCGTTTCGCCCAGCAGCTGAGTTACAATCAGGGCGTCCCATTTGAGGCCTCTTTGGCAGAACCTGCTGCTACCAAAGAGGGAATGCGGAGCGCGCTGCATCATTTTATGCACCTGAACACAGGGTCTCACTTCTTTATCGGCGAACCGAGCTGTGTCCCGAAAGCCCTTAATGTATACGTGGCCTGGTACCAACATTCAATGGGCGCCATTATCAGGGAGGAGAAGCGACTGCTGCTCGATCACAAAGGTGCACCCCTGCTGGTGATCGAAACGTCCCTCTGAAGCGACGGACCATTGTCCCGCCTCCCTTAAAAGAAGCTGCCGCGATTGAAGTCCCGCATGACAGGCCCGAGCTACCGATACCCCGGGCTCCTGTAGAAAAGGTGACTGTAGCTTCCCCCGATTCTGGCATGGGTTCAGATATCGAGACTCGTCGCCCTAAGGTGCCCGCTAAATATAAACTTGTGCTTGCGGCGACCAGAGCTTGCTCGCAGAAGAGGAAGAAGAAGTCGATCCTCACTGCCGACGTTGTATTTGGTCAGGAGCCTCATGCTCCTTATAGTGAGGGCTTGGGCGAATATGGGACTAATGAGGGTCTATTCATAGCGCCGGACGATACTGATCTGGAGACTGCTATTGCAGCTTCTGTGCGATCGGCAAGCCACAAAGCGGGACTAGCCATCCTCGCGCAATCAAGTAAACATCAGCCGTACCTTCTGTTATTGCATTATATTTTTATTATCATGTTTTGACTGACACTTTTCCTTCTTTAACAGGCATTTCCACTGAAGAGGCTCTAGTGGCTTCCCTCAAGACTTTCGAGGAAGAGGAGAGGATTCGCGCTTCGCTGGGAGTTGGTATATCTCGGATCATTGCATCTTCATTCTCCTTTCTTACGGACAATCTGACCTCCTCCTTATCTTATCGCAGGGACTACAATGTCAATCCCGCAAGGTGATGCGGAGATGCTTTCAGGGCCAGCCATCGAAGTCCCGGCCTCCTCAGCACTACCGAAAAAGGCCTTACTCAAATGACCGATGACGGATACCATAACGGCTCCAGAGGTAACCCTTGGCGTGGACGATGACGTCCTATTGATGGAGGCTTCTAGAAGATCTGCTCTCACGGCCCGAGCGGAAAGGAAGCGTAGAATGCACGCGGCAAGGGAGCGTAGTGCCGCCTTGGCCGCGGGTGCAGGTTCGAGCGCCGCTACCCCTGCCCCTACTCCTTCAGAGGATATTTCGGCTGCCTTGTCCACCGCCCACAGACAGGCAGCACGTGCTGCTCGGGAAGCAATTGGAAAACCGACTCGAGGTAACGTGACATTGGGTTCTTTTGTCAAAGTTTTAATTTTCAGGTTCTCATATGTCCTATCTTGCAGGGCCGAGTCCTGCCGAAGAAGTGGCAACAACCATCGAGCCTGAGGTAGCGGTGGGTGAGACAGCTAAAATCGCCGAGCCCGAGGTAGCGGCAGGTGTGAGAGCCACAATCGCTGAGCCCGAGATAGCGGCTCCTTCTCAAGAGTCGGGCACTGCTCCAATCGTCATTCTTTCCGCCTGCGGTTCTCTGCCATCTCCTGGCGTCGCGAGCGTTACTACGGCTCTCGTAGAGTCAGGGGATGAGGCGACGGGAAGCGAGACCATTGTTGGAGGAGGGTGAGGCAGTTGCTGCATCCAGTGATGCTCTTGTTGCGGTCTTGACCGGCGACTTACCAGGTAAATTTCAGGTTATTGCTTTCTATTTTATTCTGCAATCCCTTTCCGACCTTTTCTGACAGTACTTTTGTTTCGAATGCAGCTGCGGTAGGCGTTGAGGTTGTGCCACCTGAGGAAGCGCCACCAGTTGCCGCTTTGACGGTGACCGCCCCTTTGCCTTCTCCCGTACCCTCTCAAATGCTGGAAGGTGCGGATTTGTGACTCATCAGTTTCATTGCAGGCAGTATATTTCATGTACTGACATTGTACTATTACATCCTTGCAGGAGTCCTTTTTGATCACCTGTATCAGGTGCTACACCCACACTTCTCCTTTCAGTCAGAGATTGCCTCTTCTAGCGGAGCTGGTGAGTGCAGCCTTTAGCTAACGTCTCTTCTTTTCTTTGACGGGTAGTCAAATCGTTTCTAATTCTTCTTTGTTTTAATTGCAGCTCTACAGATCGAAGGAGGAGACGAAAGAGTAGCTGCACCACCGGTACCCCGGGTCTTGCCACCTGCTGCAGCCGGTATAGTAAACTCCATTGTTCATGAACCTCCTCTATTTCTTGAACCGTCATTTGACTGTGATTTGTTTTGCAGCGATGATACCGACTTCAGCTTCGTTCGAATCTCGAGTCGTAATTCCAGCAGGCCCCTTTTCTCGACGTTCATCTTCCAAAGGTGCTGCGAATAGTCTGCGCATGTTGAGCGACTATATCGAGGAGCTTGACGTGGAGGCTTCCACATTCGCTGATGATTTTGCCGCGGAGGTTAATCCTATGTTGGCAACACTCGTGAAATTTCATAGTGAGGGCATCGTTGAGTATTAGGTTAATCACTGCAGGGAAGTTGAGGCATGTCTGCATGAGCTCGAATTCGGACGTCCTGCTCCTGAGGTCCTGACTGTGAACTCTCAACGGGCTGCGTGGGTTGAGCAGAGCACTCCCTACTTCTTCCATCTTGAACAAGAAGCGGCCTTAAAGCGTAAGGAGTGTGAAGAGATTTCAAGCGACTCTGCTCGACTGCATGCTCAGGTTGATGCCAATGCTATGCAGTTGAAGACTATCTTTGAGAGCCTTCTACGATGTATTTCCGACGGGCTAACGCTGAGGCAGAAGCTCGACCTCATCGAGCGAGATGCACAGAATCGTGGGGCAGCTCAGCGGGCCGTCGAAGAGCAACTTTCGTCCTACTTGCAGCAACGAGCCCAGATCGAAGCAGAGTTGGCCGCGGTAGCTGACCAAGAAAAGGGGCTGAGGGAAGTGCGCGAGCGGCTGATTGGACTATTAAAAACGCTTCCCTCTCAATAATCGTTTTTGTACCATTTATAATTTCGAATAAAATGTATCCATTTTTTTTATTCTTTCATAGGATGTATTTGGTACCCAATTGAATTTATGAATAAAAGATACATTTCTTTTGTAATGTCTTGTGTCATTTCTTCGCTTTCTTCTTTTCTTTGTTATCAGCATGTCACTTTAGTAAGCATAGCCTGCAGATGATAGAGTGAGCATTCCGTTTTGAATTCTTCGAGAGGTAGTGATGGCTTAGAAAGCAGGTTCAGATCTGCTGCCTAAGACTTTTCAACTTCATGATCCGTGAGGGTCTCATAAAGATTTTTCTCCCTACGAGTCGAGAGAATCTCATAGGTGTTTTTTCTCCTTAGGAGTTGTGAGGACTCCTAAGTGTGTTTTCTTTTGAGAATCGTAAGGATCTCACAAGAGAATTTTCTTCCTTACAAGTCAAGAGGACTCGTATGTGATTGATGAGTTGACCCACTCCTAAGTCAAAGCATTGCTTCAACAGGGAGGTCGAGGGTTGACTTTGGTTTGTCTGTACTCCGCCGAGTCATGGAACTGGGAATTTTGCCGCGGCTCCGCTTTGCCGACGTCGTATATTCCTGTAGAGACACTAATTTCTCTGCGGGTCGGCGCGAATTGAGATGTTCTCGTCAAGGACGCTGATTTCCCTGAATCGAGGTATTTCCAAGGACACTGTTTTCCTCGGAGTTGAGACGAATCGAGATATTCCTGCAAAAACACTAATTTCTCTGCGGGTCGACACAAATCGAGATGCTCTCGTCAAGAACGCTGATTTCCCTGGGGTTGAGTCGAATCGAGGTATTCCTGCAAGACACTGATTTCTCCGCGGGTCGACGCGAATCGAGATGTTCTCGTCAAGGACATTGGTTTCCCTGGGGTTGAGACGAATCGAGGTATTCCTGCAAAGACACTGATTTCTCTGCGGGTCGATGCGAATCAAGATGCTCTCGTCAAGGACGCTAATTTCCCTGAATCGAGGTTATTGCCAAGGACACTGATTTCCCTGGGATTGAGACGAATCGAGGTATTCCTGCAAAGACACTGATTTCTCTGCGGGTCGACGGGAATCAAGATGCTCTCGTCAAGGACACTGATTTCCCTGAATCGAGTGGTTTTGCCAAGGACGCTGATTTCCCTGGGGTTGAGACGAATCGAGGTATTCCTGCAAAGACACTGATTTCTCTGCGGGTCGACGCGAATCAAGATGCTCTCGTCAAGAACACTTATTTCCCTGAATCGAGAGGTTTTTCCAAGGACGCTGATTTCCCTGGGGTTAGACGAATCGAGGTATTCCTACAAAGACACTGATTTCTCTGCGGGTCGACGCGAATCGAGATGCTCTCGTCAAGGACGCTGATTTCCCTGAATCGAGGTTTTTGCCAAGGACACTGATTTCCCTGGGGTTGAGACGAATCGAGATATTCCTGCAAAGACACTGATTTCTCTGCGGGTCGACGTGAATCAAGATGCTCTCGTCAAGGACACCGATTTCCCTGAATTGAGAGGTTTTGCCAAGGATGCTGATTTCCCTGGGGTTGAGACGAATCGAGATATTCCTGCAAAGACACTGATTTCTCTGTGGGTCGACGCGAATCAAGATACTCTCGTCAAGGACACTGATTTCCCTGAATCGAGAGGTTTTGCCAAGGACGCTGATTTCTCTGGGGTTGAGACGAATCGAGGTATTCCTGCAAAGACACTGATTTCTCTGCGGGTCGACGCGAATCGAAATGCTCTCGTCAAGGATGCTGATTTCCCTAAATCGAGGTTTTTGCCAAGGACACTGATTTCCCTGGGGTTGGTTGACTTGTTCTGCTTTTTGCAGTGTCTAGGTTGACGTGCTCCGCCTCCTACGGTGTACTTTACTTTCTGCGGTGTCAGGGTTGACGTATTTCCGAGACGGGGTCATTGGAGGACGTATTTTCGAGACGGAGGTCATTGACCGACGTATTTCCGCTTTCTGTGGTGTCGGGTTGAATCTAGGTTGTCTGTGAACCGTAGAGTCTTGGAACCGGGGACTTTGCCGTGGTTCCGATTGGTGATGTCGTTTCCGTATCCTGCTGGAACGAGGAGGGACGCCGTTGGGGGTCTCCTGGGATGCAGATGTTGCCGTCAAGATCTGACTCTCCCCTTGACAAGGTCTGGTGGGGAAATGTGGTCCCCTTTTTGTTTATGCCCATGGATTGTATACAGGGGTCAGTATGGACTTACCTGCAGGGCAAAAGTTTCATCATTATTATTTTTATTTCTTTCCGCGATGCTTTATCATTTCAGCTTTTATATCGCGAAAGTCGTGATTGCCCAATCATTTCGGCTATTTTTCGCGGTGCCCAATCATTTCGGCTATTTTTCGTGGTGCCCAATCATTTCGGCTATTTGTTTTATTTTTACTCGCTGCTTTTTATTGCGAGTTGCCCAATCATTTCGACTATTTTGCATGCACACACTTTTACTTGCTGATTTTTTTTGCAAGTTGCCCCATCATTTCGGTAATTTCGTATGCATATGCGGCTCGCTGGCTTTTTGCCACGAGTTTTGGGATTTGACACCAATTTCGGCATCAGCACCGCTACAACTGGGATATTGCCAGGAGCGAATCATTATTTGCCTCTGTCGATGTCGAACAAAGGTGGCTTAGCGAACATGGTTAGGATCCTGTCAACTAAGGCTTTTGACTTCATGAGCCGTAAGGGTCTCATAAAGGGATTTCTCCCTGCGAGTAGTGAGGATCTCGTAGGTGCGTTTTCTCCTTAGGAATTGTGAGGACTCCTAAGTGTATGGCTTCTCGTAAATCGTAAGGATCTTATAAGAGTATTTTCTCCTTTTAGGTCGAGAGGACTTACAATGGCTGTTCACCGTGTAGACATATCCCTAGTCACGGATGGGACTTTGTAAGGGAAATGTTTATTCGCGCCCGTGGATTGTATATAAGGTTCGAGAAGCTTGTAGGGCAAAATCGGGGGGTATGACTGCTTAAGAACAGGTTCAGATCCCTGTAACTTAAGACTTTTGAATCTTATGAGCCGTGAGGGTCTCATAAGAGGGTTCTCCTTACGAGTCGTGAGGATCTCGCAAGTGTAATTTCTCCTTAGGAATCGTGGGGATCCCTAAGTGTGCTTCTCCTTTGTGAGTCGTAAGGATCTCACGCCGGTGGTTTCTCCCTACAGGATCGAGAGGACCTTGTAAGTGTCTTTTAACAAGATTGCGCACTTTCGGGTTTTCACAAAACTCGCCGGTAGTCCCGCTGTTTTTACTCACGGAAGCCTTTCGGGTTTTCATCCGTGCTCATTTCGCTTATGGACGTACCGTTTTTTTTACCACGTCAGCCTGGGGACGCCGCGGGTTTGTATTAGTTTAACGACGTTTCGGTCAGATGTTCATAGGTCCGAGATCTTTCGGGCAACGTACGATTATGCAGCTAGATTTTCTCACGAATCTTCGCATCTTTTGTGTCGGAGGTGGATTCCTTGAAAAGAAGGCTGAGGGCGATTTCTTCGTCAGAGTCGCTTCCAAAGGTGATAACTTGCGATCCCTTAGTGTCGATTATGTGACAGTTGCCAACGGCTCTTTTGCGCTCATCTGTCGTACTTTTCTGTTCCCGACGAGCCTTACGCTTCACTCGTTGAACGTGTTGTCGGTGGGCACCATATCCTTGCCACCAGTTTTTTTAAAGGCTATGCACTCCTCGGTAGGGTGTGTAATCCTCTGATGGTATAAGCAGAAGTTAGGATGTATGTCCGCTTCATCAAGATGTATACTGCCAAGAGAATTTCCTCTGAAATAGGGCCCTAGCGAACCATTTCCTTACTTCAAGCTTGCTTTTGATGGCGATAGGGATGCTTCGATCCGGTTGGGGTGCCTCGACCTTTTCATCCAGTCGTCGGCGTTTGGCTTTTTCGAATATAGCCAGTTCGCGCTCTCGATTGGCTTTGCTTTTCTGACAGGCTTCGTTCAGTAGCAAGTCGATCATCTCGTCAAACGGTTCCAAGGGTTTTAGCTTCGATCCTGCCCCCAGCTCTTTTATGCTGTCTTCTATCGCCGAGTGAGCTTCTTCGTTACTTAGCGCCGAATGAGAGATCATGTGGCAACTTGCCACATAGTCCTCAGATTCTTCTGACGAGTCATCCCCGTCGTTATTGTCGTTATATCCGCTCTCAAGAATATTGTTGAGAAATTCTTGGAGTGTGACCGGGGTTCGCGCCTTCTGGTTATATTCCTCCAGCGCGTCAATATGCTTTTGCAGATCCGTGCGCTTTTCATCAAACTGTGCGGGCTTTTAGATCTTCTTCTTTTTCTTCGAAGACTTTGACGGCTGGGCCTGAATGTTTTGTCCACCATCACTATTAAATCCCAATGTTGGGCGTGGTTTCAGCATCCCCTCGATAATCTCCGTTTCTTGCGGACTTTTTCACCTGATCCCCGGACATGTTTGAAGATCTTTCATTATTTTTTTAGTTTTTTCCGAAAGAACAACTTCCCATCTAGCATCCTCTATGAATGAGCACGATGCCCCCGGCATGTCCATCTTTTTCGGAGTATGTGGTTGTGGCGGGTTTACCTTCTAATTTTGTGATAACGCGAATTTGCCTTGCCGGTATTGGTCTTCAACCCAATTTTTGAAGACGCAGCAATCTTCGAGTGGATGGTCCAATCTCGATGGTAGGGGCAGTAATTGGGATCGTTGATGTCGTTCGGTTGCGGTGGGTGTCTAGACTCTGGTAAAGTAATGAGCCCATTGCGCACTGCTAGTTCGAACAATCTCCTTGTTTTATCCCGGGGAAATGAATAGGGACGTCTCAACTTCTCATCGAGGGATTGCCTCTTGTTTCTTTGGCGAACAACCGGTCTCGGGCCACTCGGTTGTTGTTAAGCATTGGCGACGAAGCTTGCTTTCCCTTTGCCCTTCTCGTTTCGAGGCTCCATCTTCGAGGAAGACGGTCTATGGCCCATCTGATCCATTTGGGCCAGTTTGTCAATCAAGGCTTGGAAAGTAGTCACCTTGAAAAACATCATGAACTGCGAAATGGACGCCTGAGGGTCGAGAGTACCCACGAACATGCCTACCGCAGGTGCTTCCTCGATGCGCTGCTCGCACTTCGACCATAGATTCCACCATCGTATCACGTATTGCACCCATGTTTCGCCTGGCTTCACTTTGGCGTTAATTAATGTGGTAATCGGGGTACGCTCGCTAGCGCTCGCGAATCTCTGCGTAAACAGCAGTTCCATCTCCGCAAATGTCTTGACAGAGTCGTTTGGAATTTCAGAATACCACTCGAATGTCGTCTCCGACAAGCTACCAACAAACTGGCGGAGCAGAAGTTTATCGTCACCCCCGGTGTTGCCGCACAAGACTCTAAATTGAGCGACATGCTGATGTGGATTACCCGTCCCTTTATATACATGAAATTTAGGGATCGTATATCCCGGCGGGTACTTTATTTGGTCATACCAGCCTAGATAAGGTCGTCCAGTCTTAACGATCTGTCCAGCCACTTCGTTTTCCTGATGGGCTCGTATTTGCTGAGCAATGTAATCATCCAGAGCGGCTTTGGAGATGGTTTCCTCTTTGGCTGCTGAAAGAGCCGGAGGAGGGTTCGATGTCTCCCCTCTGTCATCTTCAACGATGATCGGGGGGTCTTCAGCTAGAGGTTCCGGCTGTAACATCATCCCAGCCATGTCTTAGAACAAGAGAGCCATTCGTTTTATGTTGGCTGCCTGTTCCGCAACCTCTTTTTCTTTCCTCTCGAGCATTCTTCAGAGGAACTCGGTATCAGTTTCTTGTTCCTGACGCTGCTCCGAGGTTTCTGGATTTTCTTTTGGCCCAGTGAGTGCGGCCATTGCAGTCAGTATCTCCTGAAGTTTCTGCTGCTGTTGTTCCTGAGCCTTCGTTATCGACCGGATAAGCGGTCGATGACCCGTAGAAGCACGGCTTTCCTCTTTTCCGGAAGCCATATAAACAATGCACCATCATGCCCCCAGACTTGGAGCGTTTAGATTCAGTGTCTTTCCGGTTCGCCGCGGTCACAGGGGCTTTCTCTGGCCTTTTTCTCTTATGAGCGGTTGACGTTGAGGGAGCCGTTGCAGTGGGCACCCAGGTAGCTGTCGCCTTTTGTGGCTTAACAGGATGGTTTTCTCCTTGTCGAGCTTTAAGCTTCTTTGATTGGCGAGAGCAGTCCTGCTCAATCACCGATTTCTGGACCTGCCGCCAGACTTTATAAATTTTGGAGGACAGCCGTTGAGGGGGCTGCTCCAGCTTCTTCTCTGTAGTAATCTCCATAGGTGGAGGAGATCTTTTCAGTACGGCAGTCGGAGAGTTCTTGCGAACCCTCCTAAGCGGTTCAAAGCTGTTCTCAGTTGGAACAGCAGCATTGATTTCCACCATGGGAGCTGGCGGAGTTAGTCCAGAAGAGGAGCTTCCCCCAGCCTTCCTTACTCGGAGCCAGTGGCGACGGCGAGCATGTCGTGCGGATGGAGTTGGTTCAGCTATGGAGATGGCTCCGTCATGCCCTCTGTCTTGACGGAGGGTTGTCGCCGATGCCAGCCTTTTGAAGACTGACGTTCGCCGAGAAGTAATGTCCAACCTATCGAATACAGACCTCTAGGCATAGGTGACTTCGTCTGGAGCGGGAGCCGGAGTGGCTAGCCTTGTGAAGACTGACTTCTTATCAGGAGAAGCTACTTTGGTGACCTCGAGAGCAGGAATGGCTATCCGTTTTGGGATGGCCGCTTCAGGAATCGTGGGCTTCTTGACGGGCCCATTGGAGTTTAGGCTCAGCCTATCGAAGACTGATGCTGTTGGCTTGGCATTGGATGACTCGTTGAGAGGGGCCGTGGTGGTAGTGAGCCGATCAAAGACCGACTTTTTCTGCGCTTCTTGCAGCAGCGGGATGTTAATGTTCACTGGTGGGAGCATGGTCCCGAAGAACAAACCGGTGGTAGCCTGCGTTACCTACTCTACCGACATTGTGAGAAGGGAGGCCACCTGGGGCCTGTAAGTTACACCTCCAGATGAGGCGGAACGGGAGTTGCAGTTGCAGCCAGAACATTTTATGCAGGTAGACGCCATTGATCTTTCGTTTTCTGCACCGAGCAAGACACCAAATCTTAGTACCTCAAACCCAAGGTCAACCATAGCAAACCGCGATTCGTTCGCGAACATGACACACGAAGTGTGGAGTGGAAAGAGGAAAAGGTCCCACCGGGCGTGCCAGAATCTGTTCCCTGCCGAAAACACGAAGACGTGACCGCGCGGGTCCGTCTTGCTTGAATTTCGGGGCAGATGCTAATTGGTGCTATCTGTCCACCTCTTCGAAGATGCCAAGTTGATTTATGGCACCATGTATCGAAGGTTTAAACGGATGCGGCCGATATAGCAGACTTCGTCAGATTCCCCCTCATTTGAAGGGTTTTTGATTGTGGGGACGCTCTTCCCTACAGGCGCAAGCCCCTACAGTTAATTACGCTACCGCATCGCGGTAACAATTTTCTCCTTCTCCAGATGGTCATTTCGTGTCGTGGGTGTTTGTTTTGTTTTTAGTTGCCCGTGGATTGTATACGGAGACTAATTTATGTTGTCGCCCGTAGGGCGTGGATTAGTCCAAATCCGTATCTTCTTAGATTTAGGTTTAGGGGTTGGGTTTAAGGATACGTTAGTCTCATTTGAGACTAAGATCAACACAAACATTTGTTAAGGATACATTAGTCCAATTTTAGACTAAGATCAACTTAACGGGATCATTTAGATCCAACAAAAGAGTATTTGGGCTCTATTGTTAGTTTATGGACATTGCGGTCGATTAGTTTAAGGACATTACGGTCCAAGGTTAAGGACATCATAGTCTGTGAGTTTAAAGACATCACAGTCATGGTTAAGAACATCATAGTTTGTGAGTTTAAAGACCTCACAGTCAAGGTTAAGGACATCATAGTCCGTGGGTTTAAATACCTCACAGTCAAGGTTAAGGACATCATAGTCCGTGGGTTTAAAGACCTCACAGTCAAGGTTAAGGACATCATAGTCCGTGAGTTTTAAAGGACCCTACAGTCCGTAGAATGTTTGGTTGTCGGGACCCGTCACCTCTCTGAAGACGTTGAAGGATTACAACGACAAATATCATAGGAGTAAAGAGATGTACCCTCGAACCGACGTGAGTTGGTTGAAAGATCTGTAGTCCAATTTGGGGTTAAGATCTGTTAAAATATTTATGAGCAGATGAGCTCAATTAATATGGGTTGAGGACTTATGGCCAATATTGGGCTAAGTCCAATCAGGTTAAAATGTTTAACATTTTATTTTGGGTTGTTGAGCCTTTATTTGGGTTTGACCCTTTTAACGATGTTGAGCATTGATTTATATCTTGACAACGTCTTTGTCTTTTATTGAATGCTGAGCATTCTTCAGAGCTCTGGGCTTATTAAAGAACAATTTATGTTTTGTCAGCGCAACACGTGGCGCGCTAGGCGCTTTGTGCCAATCAAAAAGCGCAGTGCGCTTCTTCCAAGTAGCGCACATGTAAGGGACACGTGTCGCACTCAGCGCTAGGCGCCAGATGATGAGCGCATGATGCCAGTTTATGAGCGCTGAGCGCTAATCCCTGAGCGCATTGCGCTTTCAGTTTAATGGCGCACACGTGAGTGACACGTGGTGCGCTTGGCGCTGAGCGCCAGCCCATGAGCGCAGTGTGCTATTTCAGAAGCGCAAAGCGCAAGTTGTTAATTGGCGCATACGTGATTGACACGTGGCGCATTTGGCGCTGAGCGCCAGTCCAGAGAGCGCAAAGCGCAGTTCAAGTGCGCAAAGCGCATCTAATCAATTTTATGATCTGGAAAAACAAATTTATGTTCTTTTAAAAGAGACTTTATCTCAAGATCTAAGAACAACAGTTCTTATTTTTGCAAGAGATATTTCCAATCTCTTATGTTGATGAAAGGCTTTACCTTTATAGATTCATGACCTGTGAGAAGAATTATGTTCTTCTTTTATTTTATGATGAGATCTTTTGTTCTCTTTATGAAAGAATTTTTGTCTTGTAAATCTATGATCCGTTTAAAGAAATGAATTCTTCTTTTTATGAGATGATTTCATCTCTATGTTCATCATCCTTCATTCTGATCTTGAAGAAAAATCTTCTTGCAAAAGCTTGCTCTTTATCTTTGAGTTTCTCAAAGTTTTTGGGTTTTTTTTATGCAAGACTTGAAGTCTTGGGACCTTTATATAAGGCATGCTGATTTGTTGAATCGCTTAAAGAGATCTTTCTCTAATTGATTTGGGGATGTTTCCCCACCATTGGATCTTTGATCCTAGAGCTTCTGTTTTACAGAAGGCAATCTTCTTGTTTTTAACAAGATTGGAAAATCTTTCCATAACAGAATTTAATTCTGATTAATTAATGATTTATCATTATTATTAGATCTTCGATCTAACGGTGGGGAGTTTTCTTAATTCCAGTGCTAGTGCACCCGTACTTTGCACGTGGTGCGCTGCTTAGAGCGCAGCGAACCTAGCGCTAGCGCACCTGTATCTTACACGTGGTGCACTGCTCGGAGTGCAGCGCACCTGTGTTTGACACGTGGTGCGTTGCTTAGAGCGCAGCGCACCTAGCGCTAGCGCACACATGGTGCGCTGCTTAGGGCGCAGCGCACTTGGGCTGCATCTGAAACGTTGCTTCAATTTGAAATTTAAATTTCAAACAGAGTTTTGCTCTGATTGGGGAAAACAATAAGGATAGAAATAAGTCTGAAAAATAGTCTCTATTCTTAAGTCCAAATTTCTGAACGTTGATACCCTACTATACGCACTTGCACACATTTTGAAATTTGGGATAGTAGAGAATACCTTGAAATACTCTTGTCTAAAAGCCTTAGTATGAAGGAAAAATATATAAACAAAAATATAAAACACATAACAAAATAAATGGTGAAGAAAAATGAACACTAGTTTTGTAATTACTTAAGGCAGCATAAAAAAATATAGCGAGGGTGTTTTATCATCTAGTGCCTTAGACCAATTGGTTTGGGAGTCACCGCTAAGTTTTAGGTGTTGCAAAACTAAGATATTGCTAATTACGCCTTAATAAGTGAGCACATTTGGTAATCGGTTGGTTAGTACCTCAAGAAGTATTAATGGTCGCATGAAGAATGTGTGAACAAATCCATCTAAAACATTCACCGACTAAAAAGTACAAAGGAATATGGACAAGGGTATGATAGGTTGAATTGAATTCTCTAAGTGTAGGGATGTCTTTTACACACACGTAGGGGTATATGATCGATATTTGGAGGAGAGATGGAAAGGAAGACTAAAAACGATGTTTTATTGAGGGATGATGTGATTTTTAATATTTTTTCATGACTATTAAGATAGATCTCATGACAACTAAAAAGCTAGTGTGGTTTGAAACACTTATTTTCAAGTTCTTTCTTTTATATATTTATTATCTTTGCATGTAATTTTTGTCTTCTTTCTTTTATTTTGGGATTTTGTAGGTGTAATCCACTGAAAACCCTCAGGAGACAACACTCCTCCTACTACGGACACCTAGAGTTTTAATGGCCTGTTGCACGAGCTAACTGTAATCGTGTTACTTACGAAAATGTGTTGGGTTTTTCTTTTTCTTTTAATAAATAGTTTGCTCGGGACGATCAAAGATATGTTTGGGGTATTTGATTAGTTAAAAATATTGCACATTTGTATGGACATTTTCCCTACTATTATTAACTACTAAAATGTGTTAATTGTAAATAAAAAACATATGTGAGTTTATTTGTAAAAAGATTATTATCATATATTTCTTCATTTATAATTAATATAATTAGGGAAATATATGCATATCATATTTAAATAAAATATCCATGAGATTATTAATTAAAATATGCATACCATATCAAATATTCCTAATCAATATTTTTAAGATATCATATCATATAAATGGTTGGAATAATATCTCAAAAATAACAAATGCTACTAACAATTTGATTTGAGATATTGTGTAGGTATTAGCTCAGATTTGAAATTTAAGTAGGAGATCCACATCAAATCGGAATATTAAATCGAGTCTGCCAAATATCAAAAGTAAATCGAGAAATCTAGCAACGATAGAGACTAAAGGCAATATTTTCAGAATATGTATATCAAGAGGATCTCCAAATATCGAAAGAAAAATATAGAAAAAATCCCAAGTCATAATCCCACCAGAAGACGGCGGATCCACGGTCAAGAGGGGGATTAAGCGGCGGTTCCACGGTCAATTATGGGCCGTAGGATCAGGAAATTTAGGAGAATGATCGTAATGTCACCTACTACAATATAATATCTAGGGTTTCTAGTTTCAGAGACTATATAAAGGACCGAGAGCTGTGCATTCTAAAAATCATCTAATAATCTATTCATCTATTCTTCGATCAAGAAAGAACTCTACGAGCAAAAACTAAGGTTCTTGCAATCTATATTTTTAGGAAGAAAAGTTGTAATGCAATAGTTGATTAATAAAGGTAGTTTTTGTTTCAATTCTTTTCGCATTTACTATACGCGTTACTTTTCCATATTACTTTTCCGCATTACTTTCCGTATTACTTTCTGCACTACTTTCCGCATTACTTTCTGCACTACTTTTCTACATTACATTCAGTATTATTTTCTGCACTTTTAAATTTTAAATGTGGTTTCATTCATCTTCCATCTCTTTATTACTACGCTAATAATCATGAGCGGGTAATTTTTTGCTTGCTAGGGTTTGTAGGATAGGGTAGAATAATAGATGAAAAATCTCTTAATTTCTTTTGACGTTTTAATGTTTATAAATCTTAGCAAAATAAATGTTAACTCTCTTATCGGACGCGCTATCAATTAATGATAGTCACGACCACGATTTGAGATTAGTTAAGACTTGTTTTGTTAAGGGCTTGACATAAATAAAGATCAGTGGAAGTAAAAGGGACAGTAATGGGAAACCCTAATTCCCTCCAAGAATCCTAATCCACATTCATCGCTATCTCTCTAGTTTTAAACAATTAAAAGATAAAAAAAATCATTTCTAAATCTTCATCTATTAACTACTAAGTCATATAAACTTTACAAGCATTTCTATTATACAATTTTCTATCCATCTTAATTTAAAAACAACAACAATCTCTACTCTCTTTTATCAACTCATCTAAAATAAGATAAGAAAGTCACGTTTTCATGCGGACGGCCCGCACGCATCGCCGCTAGCTGTTTGCGATACCGTCTTTATTGCGGTTATTTACAGCACAACATACAGACACCTTCCTCCACCAATCAAGAATGCGGTTATTATAATTAAATAAATGTGTTTAAAACTTGTTTTGAATTTTATCAACAAAATTTAAAGTTATTAATTATTAATTTTTTGATATTTTAATACGACAATATTTGATCCAATATTTATCATGAAGTAAGTGTCAATTAACATCAACAACCTAATAATTATAATCTAAATTTAAGAATAAATTTAAGAATAAGTAATCATATATTTATTTGTAGTGAGTACCAAATTAGATACAAATTATCCAACTTTACACAAGATTTAAGCAAGCCGGGCTTGAATACAAGCTGAGCTCGAGTCTGCTATGTTCGTGTTTGTTTGTTTATTTTACCGAACTTAGATTTTTGTTCAAACTCGTCTCGTTTAGTCGTCAAACGGGTCCGAGCCGAGCGCTGAATAAACCGATTTCAAGATGAGCTCCAAGCTTTGAGCTTTTTTTAACAGCCTTAATTGTATTAATGGCACAATGCTTTGTTAGTTGTTCTAATCAATGAATCAATAAAAGTTTTCTCGGTCTCTCTTTCTCTCTTGTCCGGATCCGAGACGGTCAGATCTTAGGACTTGGTGTGACAAAGTAATGTTCTAAGATTTGACCGCTGCTCGATGATGTATTTTAGATATATTTTTAATGGACGTTATTCATGATCTTGGATTTTAGGAAGGTTTGATTTGATGTATGGTTGATTACAGTATTAAGAGTCCATCTTATGTATGAGCAGCAACCAAAGCAAAAAATATGAAACAAATCGAATTTTTTTTACAACAAACAAAAATATAATACGAACAACCGTTTCTTGATTAGCATCACGGGATCTTAATTTGTAAGCTCTTCTTTTTTATTGAAAACAAAATAATAAAAAGAAAAAAAAGAAAAGGTTTTTCTCAGTGAATCAATGTTTTCACGTTTTCTAAGAAAGGAAAGAATCGAAGCACTATATCAAATTCATTTTTAAAATCTATAGAGAAAGGAAAGAAATAATATTGATAAATGATAAGATTTGGCAAAAAATTCTTAATTTAGGAATACAATGAATATTGGCACTCTAGTTAAGGTATAAATACACGATCAATATACCTAAGCTTGTATGTATGATCTGGAATCAAATCAAAAGGGAGAAAAGAAAACTCCTGAAAGATAAAGGCCTTTGCGCTCTTCTTCATTCTCACTCTCACTCTAGTATTCTACCAATACACTCAAGGTCGATTTCTTTATAAACTTGCATGTTAGATTATTTTGATTTAATCTATAAATTATTTTGATTTAATCTATAAATAATTTTGATTTATTTATTTTGGAATTTGGTGATTAATTTATGCATTAAATCAGAAAGAGAAAATATTCAAAATTATAGTTTGAATTATTTTTGTTCTAAAATCAAACGGTTGTGAACGGGCGGTTTTGAACGGCTGCGAACCATTTGGAAGGCTATATACGAACAAGTTTTGTCATCTGTTAAAAGTTTCCAAGAAAACGTGATCACTATTTCAATTATATCTGTCTTATTTCAACACCGATTTCGGTGATTATTTTTGCATTGCTTTCGTTTTCACGGACTCTATAGGTCTACGAGATCAAAATTAAAGCATCCCTTGTGATTCGTACTTAACGGGGCATTCAAACCGATCGGGAAGTGTTGTACCTTGGGAATATTTTTGTTGGTGCAATCCGTACAAGGAGTGCCAATACGTTCTTAGAGCAGCGCACGTTATCTATAAGAGTGGGAGTTTATCAATAATATGAACTTCTTTATTAAAAAAAAAACATCCCCAATTTTAAAACTCGCAATTTGCCTCTCCGATCCTTAGGATGTTATTATTTCATCTACTATTTCGTAATACTTCTGAACTATACCATTTTTCTTGTCTTGCCTAGGGCTGTTTTGGGATTTAAGAAATGGAAATTACACAAATACCGTGATCTTTAGTAGTTTTATTTAAGATAAATCCATGTGCTTATTTTTATCAAGATTAGATACCGCTAGGCGATTATTTTTTATTTTTTTAATTTTTTTTGGGAGATGGGGGGTTGGGGGGAGGGGGTTGCGGGGGGGGGAGGGGGACACAAAAACGTTTCTAAAGTTGCCTTGTAACAATAATAACCATATTTCCAAACTACCTCGCCATCGCCGTTCTAGCCTCCTTGAGGCATCCATTCATCATCATCTTCTTCTTTTCCAAATCAACTCTTCATCTAATCTTAATCCCAACCCTAACCATCTGGCCGCCCACCCTAGCCGCATTGTCGTCGTCATCCTCTTCTTCACCTCCTCCTTCTCCTTCCATTCGCTAACCCTAGTTCTAACCCTCGCCGTCACCGTCCTTCTCTCTTGCCGCCACTGTAGCTATTCTTCCTCTCCTCTCTCGCCGCCACCATCGACCACCTCCCACATCGCCTGTGTGCATATTAACATCATAAGAGGCTCAAGGAGAAACATGTTTGGTTAACTGTGTTGGTGTGTACTTCTAACTATTTTGTTTTGTTATCTTTGCATTTCAATGGCTTGCAGAAGTAAATTTCATATTTGTTTTTTTTTTATATCTAAACCCCAAAACTTCCATATTTCTATAGTTTGCATCTAAAATTTCATATTTCTAAATTTCATCTCTAAAATCTTGAAGTTGTTCATATATCTCCCTTTGGTCAGTTTTGCAAAGTATCTTATATGAATATTGTCGTGCTCTAATTAACATACCATTAAGTGCCTATTAAAAGACAAGATACCCTTAAAGTTATTTTCTTCATTTTCAATTTAGGATTAGAGGACACTTTCTCTTCGGTTTCAAATTAGAGCTTTTCTTTACATAAAAAATTAGGGCTTTTCCTTTTCACTCAGTCAATTTTTTGTAGATATATAGACTAAATTATGCTTCTCTTTTTTACCAATTTCGATAACTCTAAAAATAAAAATGATATTAAGTTTCAAATTATGTGAAAATAATACCTCATAATGAGGTTGAAAATGAAAAAAGAAGCTTCATGATTTTTAAGGGAAAAGAAAGAGGAAACACACTTATAACTCTAATTCTGATTAAAACAATCTAACCCTCATTAAATTCGGATGGAATATAAATACAATGGGTTATTTTGGTTAACACAGAAGTTTTAAGAGTGAAATTTAGAAATATGAATTTATAGGGACGAAATTTAGAAATATGAAAGTTTGGGAGGAGGGGGGGGGGGGGGGAGGGGGGAGAAAACCTTTGATGTATCTGTTAGTTCTTTTTTTGTTATTAGAAAGCAGTGAACGGGTACCAACTGGGATTACTCTCCAATGTATGTGAGAGGTACAAAGTTTGATCCTCCAAGGGGGTTTGATTTCAAAAAAACAAAGAAGCAGTGAACAGTGAATTTAACATCGGAAGAAAGTTTTTTGCGTCAAGAGCCATATTTAAAAATATATTTTGCACTTTACCTCAATGAATTTTCATCCATATAAATATCCCAAAAGCCAATTAAAGCATAACTCCCTTCGGTTTACATAATGCGATTTTCTGACCATTACCAAAATATAAGGTCTTGTAAGAGTAGAATAGGCAGATCATGATGCTTTTTATTTTTCGATTAATTGGAGATGAACTAGTAAACACGCTGTCGGCACCATTAATTCTGGATGCAGTGCATCTGAACATGAGAGAGAAACAGATATGATTTTTCGAGCACCTTCATGCAGTTTTGTGGGGTTGTATCTTTATTTCTTTTTCTTTTATGACCAGACACATGCACCCGGTATTAGAGACGTCAAGAATAACTCATCACCTATTTGACACATGGTTCGACTCTTAAAACACCGGTCATGGATCAAAGATCCACAACCTGTTTAAAAATTACCCATACCGAGCCCGCTAGTTTAAAAGTATCGTCGGTGTTGGGGTCAAAATTTGCATCCCGGTTGACCGAGTCAAAGTCAAGGTCAACTCCAAACCAGGTGGGCCCAAGCCCAGGTCAAGCGGGCTCATGTCCAAGTCGAGCCCGCGGCCAGCCTCCCCATGCCAACAATAAAATCATGTAATAAATAATTTTTATGTAATTTTTTATGCATGAATGGGCATAAAGCCAATTTTTTGTAAAGTTCATGGCTTATGTGCAAAAAGAAATGGCACATGAGCCATGGGATGGGCAAAATGTCATTTTGTAAAGCCCAAGGGGCTATACGTAAATATGTAAGCCTATATAAGGCAACATAATGATGAATAAGAGATAGATTTTTCATTCCCTCAAAATCTAGGGTTTGCGCCCCTTTCCCCTTTCTGAAGATTCAAAATCTTCTTCTTTCTTTTGAATTAAATCAAGAGTTTTACTTTTCATTTTCCAAAACTAAATAGATTTTCACCATAAAATCCACAAAAGGGAGCTCAGATCTCCCATCAGATCTTAAAAAGAAGAGATTTTTAAAATCTCACATCTCTTGATCTTCAACATCCGGCCAACAAAGGAGGAAGAAGGAGGCCCATCTCCGAAAACCCCATTTGGGAAAGATCCAGAGCTCCAAAAAAGAACCCCTTTCATCAACTCCAAAATATCTTAGGAGTTTAACTCCACTCTAAATCCTTTTTTGGGATTTTAAATCCTATTTCTGGGACTAAAAGCCCATTTTCCTCGTCGGCGCCCAAACGCCCGAACGCCTAGTGCCCCAAGCGCTCAAGCGCCCGGCGTCCACGTGCCGGGCACGTGGTGCGCTTATGCTTGAGCCCCTTGCGCTCAAGCGCCTAGCGCCCACGTGCCGGACACGTGGTGCGCTCGCGTTCGAACGCCTAGTGCTCAAGCGCCCAGCGCCCACGTGTCGGACAGGTGGTGCACTAGCGCCTAAGCGCACAACGCTTGAGCGTCCAGCGCTCGCGTGCCGGGCACGTGAGGTGCTGGCCCCACGCGTCCTTTGGACGCTTTTTCTCTTTTTATATATATGTGTACACACACACACACACATACATATATAGATAGATAGATAGATAGATAGATACACACACACACTCCACAACACCGTCCTTGTTAGAAAAAAATTTTAACGGGGCACTGTCCCGCACCCCGCAAGGGGCTGCTAGCCCCCTTGACCCCCAGCCCGCTATCCGGGTAGCGGGCCCCCCGTAAAAACTCTGCGGGCCCCCGATATATCCAAAACCCCTTTAAAACACAACACTGCACGTTGATTTCGCCTGACCAGTTTAACCCGTCAATCGGAGGTTCTCTCGCTCCAAATACGAGGGGTAATTAACGGCAGCTTAGTCCGCGGCTGCCGGAGATTCGGATCTCCACAATCAATAAACCCCAGCCTACCCTAGACAGGGGGAATCTGTAATGCGCCTGACAAGCGCGCGCGTATTCCCATCTCAATGAGATGACGAAAAACACCCTACAGTCGGGTTCGTGGGTTTACCCATTTGTTGACCCGACTAGTGGGTTCTTGGATTTTACCCGGCCCAGATCGAAAATAAAAAATCAAGCAATTTATCATGTCGTCTTTCTAGTCATTTTCAATAAACGTTTCATATTAAAGTTATATCGTGATTATTAAATCGTGCTTAGAATGTACATTTAAATGTAATTATCATTTTTAGTTATGATAATTAATATATTTATACCCAAAAAGTCCAAAATTTTTATTATACAGCAAATCAAATTGAAAACAAACATTAAAATACACAATATAAGTTATCAATTAATCCGTTCATCCGTTCATGAATGACCCGTTTATCCATACAAGGGTTATCCGCACATCCGCCCGCCGTATACGGGACAGATGCCAGGCGTCAAAATTATGACCCGTTTAAAGCCTGGGATTTTTACCCGCATCCATTTTACTTGCTATCCGATCCTGCTACGCTTCCGTTTTGACATCTATACCCGGTATATGGAAGATGCGGTTGAACGGGATTTGCAGTTGAATGTACATTTGATCAAGAGGTTTATGGAGTCGAACCTCTTCCAAGACTCCACAAAAGACTTTGGTCATCTCTCCAAGTCCCACAAGATTATTAATTATGAGAAATTAATGTTTTTTTCTGGGGCGAAGATGCACTGTATTAAAAAGATTTGATGCTGACATTTGATATCCCCCTCACCTTAACTAAAATTATAAGAATTTATTTCTACTATTTTAACCTCGAAATCTGAAGAACTGAATTGCAAAATTCAATTATCGACAATTTTTATAATGTCACGTGGAAAAAAGAAATTATTGTGTAAATTTAAAATAAAAAAAAAACTAGCCAAATTATGGATCTTATTAATTATTAATTACAAAAACTGAGTTTCAAAATGCCTCAATTAAACATAACCATCCATTTCTTCATTTACTCCACCCGTTACCCTTACTAACTTGGCACACAAAAAGAAAAGATACTGAAATGGATATTGAAATAAGAAGAAGAAAAAGAAGAAGAGGTGATGAAGAAAGCGAATGTAAAGATCGTTTGCCTACATCTTTTGATTCTTTTATATTTTCCAATGAGTTTCTTGAGTCTAATAATAATCTTTGAGGGAGAAAAAGACAGAGTTGTAAGAAAAAGTTGAGTATGATAAAAAAAATAGTTAATTTTAATGACAGCATTTCGGGCATTTTTCCAAACCTAACTCTACTTTCTTCTCATAGATAAAAGTACTCTTTTATGACAGCTGTATTTATTGTTTATATACATTATTTCTACCCATATTTGATTTTATATATCTTTGCCCTTAGTTAGTTATTTCATTTATCTTTTAGATTTAATTTAAAAGTAGTTTCCTTCATCGGAAATTATTCTTCAATTTTATTTTGAATTTTATGATTATTAATAAATTTATTTTGTTTACAGTTAACTCTTTAAATAAATTTAGGCTAAACGGCAGGAAAAACCCATAACATTTGTCCCGATAGTAGGAAATACACCTAGCTTCTAAAACCAGCACTTTCTCCTCTCGACTTTACTGATTTCTAAAATTCCCTTTATTTAATATTTAATTTAAAAATATTTCTTTTCTCTCTTTCTTATTTACCCTCATTGGTTTTAGATATTATCTACACCTTTCAAAATTATTGAAGTTTTTTTAAATACCCTCTAATTAACTTATTAAGTGATTGTTAAGTTTATTTTTCAAATTAATTTATTTTCCGAATACCAACTTTATTATTGCCGTCGTCGTCATCTTCTTCATCACAACCCGGCAAAACCCCACCTTCATCTTTTTCTCTCTCTCATGATCTAGTCCCATTCATTCTAATTATCTTCTCTTCCTCTTTGTTTTCGTAAGCTCTTTGTCTTTTCGTCTCTCTTTACTTCCAAATTAATTAAGAAACGCTAAAATAAAATAACAAAAAAATTAGAAAATTCCAACCAAAAGAAACCTAGAATTATGCAAATCCTAATTTAAAAAAACTAAATCATGCAAAACAGAACATTTAAATCAATCAAATCTTATAAAAAAAGCTAACACGATCAAGCAATTACATTTTTATTTATCTATTTCTGTCAAAATTAACAATCATGATATTGTATTTTTACAAAAAACTTAAAGAATTTTAGAAGATATAAGTAATTTAAAAAATAATTGGGATACATCAAATTTACATAGAATTTTATAGGGTACTTCAAAAAACCCTTGATACAAAAAATTTAATTAAATATTTAAATGAAGGGTATTTTAGTAATCAAATAAAGTTGAAGGGGGTAAAGTGCCGGTTTTAGAAAGTCAAGGACTTTTACTGCTATTGGGTAAATGTTTAAGAAATTTCCGGCCATTTAGCCATAAATTTAAGATTTTAATATTGAAACGTGCGTTACACGTGCAAATACAATAGTTCACACGTGGGGATTTACACGTGCATTCTTATATGCCCACGTGTGCAAGACCCTACGCGAACTGTAACCTTCTTCACAAGTCACCACTAAAATCTCGCCCAAATCTCTCCAAAAATCCAAGACAACCCTAATCCCCGAAATTTTCATCCTACTTCATCTCTTTCTCCCTCGAATTCACTTCTCTCTGTCCCCCCAAATCACTTCTCTGCAATCATCGGCTAATCACACCTAAGTCTCGCCCAAATTCTCCTCCAAAATCCAAGAAAACACTAATCCCCAATTTTTTTCCATCCCTTTCGCCCTCGAATTCGTTTCTCTTTGTCCCCAAATTCACCATGATTCTTCGTCCCCTGCAATCGATGGTTAATCGCCGTTCAAATTTGGCCGATCTCCCACTGATCGAGCATGGGTTAGGTGATCAAGTATTCAATACGTGTCGGATGAAGCTTGGGTGGCTCAGTCGCTTGTAGAGGCGAGCGCGGCCTTGTAAGAACTACCTCAACCCCATTCCACTTCTTCCATCAATGGACGAGGAGCAGCCGAGATCCATCTACCGATTGGAGCGCGTTCGAATCCATGCTCGTCTGCCCTTGAATTCGTGATCGTGAGGCAATCAAATGGTTGGTCGATGTTGCTCCACACAGCCACCCCGCGCCTTTAAATTCTACACTATCCTGATAATGGTTGAGTTCAAGGTTCAATCGGTTCATCCCAGCGCTACCGCTTCTTCTCTCCGAGCCGAGCGTGACATTTCAACATAAGGTCTGCACTTTTACTTGTTTGCGCCTAAAGATACTTGGGAATTCGATCAAGGTGCGATTGTCATCATTGGCCGAGTAATGACCGATGATAAATAATAATCACACCTTGATCGAATATGTTGAAATGTCACATTCCTTGGAGGGGAACGAGTGGTGCTGCTAGATGGACGATGGAATCTTTGTCTCAACCATCATCGGGGATGGATAGTGCACAATTGAAAGGCCCAAGGTGGTCATGTGGAGCGCTTTACTTCTTTTATGCCTAAGGATCCTTGGGAATTCGATCAAGATGTGATTGTCATCACGAGAAAATTAGAAAAGCAAAATAATTGAGTTGAGGATGATAGTTGGACACTTAGATCTACTGTTATAATCAGTGATGCCGATGATGTTGTCATGAGGAGGTAGAGTGCATCCTGCACAAAGAGGTTTGTTTTACATCTTATCATACGGTGGCAACTTTTTCATTGTAAAAAAAAGGCCGTTTCTTATAGCGAGCATATTCGCTCTTTGGCCTTGCTATTTGAGTGTTACAGATTGCAGTCGGGTGGAGTATTACACTATTTTCTTGTTGATTCGTCATTTGGCATATTGTTGGCTCTTGTCGATAGGTAAAAAGCTTGGACAGTGTCCGAGTGGGAACCTATATACCAATTCTCCGAGGATTTTTGGTGGGTTCGGACAGATAACATACACAACCATGTCCTATACATCAACTATTCCAGTTTTGTGAATGTGCGTATTGGTTCGGCTCCTGCAAAAAACCGTGTGTCGCTCACATTTGATGATTTGGACTATTTTGTATCTTTAATTTCATGACATGGCAAACGGAACGCCAAGAGTTTGGTTATGAAGTGGCGGCACGCAAGAGACATATTTCATCCATCTGGAATTCCCTGGAAGAACCAAAAACAAACACCCTTTCTCAGTGGCGGATCCATGATGAGGTAGGACGAAAAAATTTCTACAGTAATTTTTAAAAAAATCAATCCGTGCAACTAACTTTTAGACTTGGATTTGGTTTAGACATTATTATTCTTTTTCCAGCGTATGGTAATTGCTTTTGTAAAAAAGCATGCAATTGGAAAACTGTAAAATCAATTTACAAGACATTTGTGGTATTCTTTTTTGGTTAGAATGAATATTCAGCCTTACATGAAAAATGCAAGGGATTTTTGAAAAAAGAAAGTTGAGAATGCAAGAAATCCATAATAAAAGATTTTTTGAAAAAGAAATAAAAACTAAAAAATTGCAATACTCAAAGTTGAACCAATAACCGTCCAACTAACCACAAAAGCCACGTCTCTTTTTGTTTTAGAAACCTCTTTAAGTTTTATTTATTTGTATTAATAAATTCCCAATAGAGCATACATATATACATAATAACCGAAATTTAGGTAGGACGGACGCCTGGCCTCAGCTCTACCTGGATCCGCCCCTTCCCTATCTTACTCTCTTCAAAATTCAAACAAACCCGATTTTACCGAGCATATATATGATCCTATTTGTATTCATGTCATTATCTGAGCTCAAGTCTTTGTTTGATGCGGCATTAACTTTTATGTTTTTTTTTTATGTTGGAGCCACTTGTTTCTAGTTTGATTGTAGTCGCATTCGGGCTTGAGCAATTTTGAGAAGGTTTAATAAGTAGTATCCTCTGAACATATTATTTTTTATGCCTCAGTTTATTTAAGAAAGAAAGAAAGAAAGATCACCGAGGATCACCATAAATAGCGTTGGATAGGATAACGAGTATGGATGGAAATTGATAGCAGGGAAATCCCAATGCCCGCATATACTATCATTTTGATTGCGCGTGCGAGCACACATGTTTACTAAGATGAGTATGAAATATAACCACAAAATACCTATGTATAATTATTTTTGAAATATATGAAATCTGCAAATTTCCATAAAAAAATAAGCGTTTTGCATTTTCATGACCAATTCTGTTTTTGGTAACAATAACAGATATTTAAATTAACACTAATTTGGTTTTTCAGAATTATTGTATTGCATATAGTAAAACCGAAAAGGATTGATGGAAATGAATAACTTCAGAAATGTAGTTTTATTATGAATGTAATTATATAAATACAGAACTTTAGTTAAATAAATATAAGATATTTATAGTACTTGCAAAAATTAATATGATTCATTAGTAATTTATATAGAAATATTTGTCAGGTAGGTGAACTTATTTAAACTATTTTTTTACAAATATGTCAATTATCAGTGTTCTATTTGAAAAAATAATTGAACCATTTTCACCGATTATTATTATTGTATTTGAATGTTAAAGGGTAAAAAAGTAAATTTATGAGTTTAAGTATATGGGTTGTTATGCTCTCGGGCTAGATTTTCATTTGGGATTTTTCTCATTTTTTGAATCGTCTCATTAAAAAATGGAGAAACTTCTTCCGTCCGTTCTAGTTATAATAGTAAAGATTAATTCTAGTTTCTTGTCATTAGTTGGAAAAATTATTTGGTATGCTGGATGTATTGATAGAAGAGAGAAAGAGATGGAGAATTTCGGGCATTTGGACAGCTTGGTGAATCCGTTCTTATTTCCTTATCTCTCGTCACCGGGCACATATGGCCGAGACATTGAATAATTTCTCCGTTAGTTGATGGGACCATTTGGCGGGTGTCCTTGATGTGTTTTATTTTCTTTAGATGCATTTTGGATTCCATTTTTATGTACCTGGAACTATTATAAATTTTAGTTTCTACCTAAGTCATGCAACAAGAAACAACCATAAAATGGGGTTAACATATCCTGTTCCCATTTAATATTTTCACCTTTTATAACCCCAAAATAGGAAAGGATACAATGTACAATTCATGAATCCAACCTGGCCCATGATTAACAAAGAAAATAATTAAACGGCTGTATTAAATTCATATTCAAAATAGGTATAAAAGAAAAAGGAAATAAAATAATATTGTTAAAATGATAATCTATTCCTAAATGTCCTAAATCATATGATACACTGAATATTGCAACCCACTTACCACTCTCTCTATATATACCCCAGCTTATAGGTTTGCTCATGAGTCAAAAAGAAAGAAGAAAACTTTTTGTACAACAAACAATGAAGTCCGTTGCGCTTTTCTTCGTTTTCCCTCGAGTTTTCCTCCAATACAGTCAAGGTACATATGCTTATTTATCTTATTAAGTTATATATAATAACACCGTTATCATTTTTTAATTCATTTTCAGGTAACTATTTCCTGCCCGTTCGACTTTGGAATCTAGAAATCATGGGTAGGATTGGAGGTCAAATTAATATGGTTGTGTTTTACTTTTGAATTAGATAACCCCTATTGTCTAAATTCCAAAATAAAGTCCAATTGCACGTAGTTAATTAGTATTAGAAAAGATTTCCATAACTGATATATATTTTTATGATTACAAATATTTCCATAACTTTTATGATTTTATTTGTTAGGAAATATTTTATTCATGTTAAAGATTTTATTTTGTTTCTTCAAATAAAATGTATATATACACCTTTGAGATTCAATACAAATCAATTAAGTTCAAATCCTAAATTGTATTTTCTTCAAGATTTCATATGGTATCAGAGCCCTACGATTAAAAGCTCAATTTTTTGATTCATAGACTACTCTCAAAACTCAACCTCCATCATTTCCAAAATCCATTTCCCAACAAAACTTTCCCACACAAACTTCACTGTGTGGAGATCTCAAATTTGATCGGTCTTAATTGGTCACGATCTCCTTGGCCACATCGACGGCTCTAAGTCTCCTCCTCCGAAAACTATCATTGACGTTCATGACACCACCAAGCGTGTCGAAAATGCCGACTACCATCAATGGTACGTTAGGATCAACTTATTCTCAACGCTATCCTCAGCAGCTGCGTCGAGACGATCCAGCCCCACATCTCCTCTGTTTCCTTCTCCAAGGCAATATGTGATCGACTTCTTATTCTCCTTACGAACAAATCTCGTTCATGAGTTATGTCGCTCAAAGAACGCTTCATCAACAATCAACGCAGTTCGCGATTTATAAGCGAGTATCTACAAGAGATGCGATCTATTTCCGACGATCTTGCTCTCGCCGACCACCATCTTTCCGAAGATGGCCTTGTTCTCCACCTCCTCGCTAGCCTTGGATATGAATTTAAAGAAGTCGCCGCTGCTATCTGAGTTCATGATAATGCCATCACCTTTAACGAGCTCTATGACAAACTCATAGACTGTGAATGCCATATCAAGAAGAAAGACGCACGTGCGTCTCTCTCTTGTAAGTGCCAACTATGCCAACCAATCCAATCGCTCATTCTATTGCCCTCCACAACAATGTGGAAACACCTCCTACAATCGTAACACTAACACCAACAATCTCACTCGTAACAACAATAACAACCAGTACTCCGGCACCCGCAACAACTCGCCCTACTCCAACTCCTACTGCAATTTCTGTAAGCGTCCCAGTCACAACACCCAAAACTGTCGCCAACTCGCTCCCTTCCTTCATAAGAACGCAATGCAAGTCAATCCCTCGCAGACCCCTTCTCCACCTGTTGCCAACAACACCAACTCCAACCGGCTTGCTCTTCCTCCTGGATATTAGACACCGGTTCTTCTCACCATGTTATGTCTGATGTTAGGACTCTTCACAGCTACACCAATTACGGTGGTTTCGATGAGACCACCATAGATGATGGTTCAGATTTGAAAATTTCCCACATCGGTAAAACAACACTGCACTCACCCGAAAAACCTTTTCTTTTAGATAATGTTCAATATGCACCATCTATTACTCAAAACTTAATTTCGGTTACCAAATTTTGCAAATCAAATAAAGTCTCACTTGTAACGACCCTAAAATTTCTATACATTCCTATTATCTTTCTATTGTATTTCTTTGTTTTGTGTATTTTCTGTAATACATATATAATCCCTCCATTTATTTTCCCTGTTCTATAATCTTACAAAAAACCCAACATCTAAGCTCGGACTCAAAACGGTTCCTTTTGATCTCTTCCTAAACTTGTTTCCTTTTCGAGCTACGACATATATTTAATATTTATTAAATATATGTAAGAAGCTTCTTATAGCCTACTGCTTAAGACTTTTCACTACTGTCTCATAGCCTGCGTGTTTGAATCCCATCATCCTCAAATATTTTATTATTTTTGTTATCGACGTTTTGGAAGCCCAAAAGTAATGTTACAACAGAAAAGAAGCATATAAATGTGGTGTTTAAACATAATGGAGTAATGGACACGAACCTCGAGGCAACCCTATCCCGGCCGCCCATGAGCCGCTACCGTCGGTCCCTTAGCTCCAAATGCCTCCATCCTTTGCATATATATCTCTTCAGCTTCTCTTTACCCATTTTAATACTTTAAAACTCCTGAATTCAATCCAGAGAACTGCAGTCCTTTCCCCTACTCTATTAACCCTTTTTAATGCATTTAATTTCTTTAAAATCACCACACACCCCATTCCTCTCCTATAAATACCCAACTCAGTGTAACTTCTTTTCCCTAGGCACACTACTCTCAAACTATATTTCTCTCATTTCTATCTCTCAAGTTATCTCAAATCCAAGCTCTCTTGAAGTAGCAAAGTTCTCGCCAAGCACTCCTTTCTCTACGAGGCTCCTAAGTCGACCATGGATCTCTCAACTTCCATCGCCATCGTCAACGTCAACAAACGGCCGCTGCAACAAACCGAACAACGCACCAAACTTTTTTAAAGAATTAATCGGTGAATCGGTTGTTAGACCGATTCACACCATGAGAAAGTCGTTTCCTCCTTTCTCTCTTTCAAACTCTTTAGGATTCGCAATCTGTAAGTTTCACCATTCTCTCATTCTCCTTTTGAATAGATTTACTTCGCTATGATACTAAAACTTATGCGCAAATAAATTCTTTTATATCAAAATTCACATGCTATTATAAACAATTTCATGAGCTGAAAACACTTGAGTTTATCTCGTTAACCAAGTACATGGAGTTCTCTTAAATCTAATGTGATAGAACATATAATCATATGTTTAATAGAGTTTATCCATAGATACACGACTCAGAGTTTTTTTCAACTTCTATTGCAATATATAAATACATATATAAATACATGCTTTAATATGAATTCCCTTGAAATGATATATTGTTGTTTTGTTTAAACATATATTTAGATAATGCCACGGGGTAACGATCTACCCCACTCACACACACCTTGAAATCATAACAGAGTTATGTATTAACATGTTTATCTAAAAAGAATCGTTTTTCATTAAAATACCCTCAAGTCTCGAAATATAGAACTTTAATCCTAAACGCTTTTCCTTGGCAATTTCGTCCTCACAACCCTCGTTAGAGAAACCATGTTAAAAGATGGTTCGCATTATCGCACTTCTTGGGTTTAGTGGGTGAAACCGGAGCTCTTCACGCAGCGTGTTCTCGAAGGAAAAGAAGTACGTTTTTAAACAAAATAAAACAACACTAAATTAAAAATCATAAACTTGTAACTTAACCGAAAGAATTTTTGTAAACCTAATTTCAATAAAATATTCTAAATTAAAAGATTAAGTTTTTATTAAAATACATCAAGTTTTTTAAAAGATAAATTTTCAAAAAAATACTATAAACTTTTAAAAGTTATGTTTTATCATTATAATACCATAAAATCTAAAGTATATTTTTATTAAAACTCTTGACATTCTAATTAACATATTTTACCGAAAACACTCTCGAGCTTTATTTTTAAAAGTAAAGTATTTTACATAAAACTCTCTCGAGTTTTCAAATGAAATATTTTACATAGATGATCTAAGTTCACTAAAATACCTAAACTATATAAACTAATCTTTAAGATATTTAGGTATCAATGGGTTTAGGCGGTATCTTTTCTCCAGGCCTCGGGGAGCCGAAGAAAGTGAGTGCTTTACTAGTTTAGATAAACTAATAATCATCTGGCAATCGTTCTTGAAAAGGGCATAAATGCTGTCGGCCATGTCCGGTGGTTGCTGTTTCCCCCCAATAATAAAAGAGTAAGGCTCTGTTTAAAATTTGAAAAGAAGCAGCACCTCACGTGCCTCGCACGAGAACGCCAGCGCCAAGAGTTAAAAGCTCTGAGGCAGCGCTTCACGAGGGCGCCGGCGCCGAGGGTTAAAAACTCTGAGGCAGCGCCTCACGTGCCTTGCACGAGGGCGCCAGTGCAAAGAGTTAAAAACTCTAAGGCAGTGCCTCACGTGCCATACACGAGGGCGCCGGCGTTAGAACTAAAAGTTCTCTGCCATTGGATTAAAAATCCAACGGAGATGATGAATCATCAAAATACAGAATTAAATTCTGTTGAGAAAATATTTCTCAAATCTTTCTAAACGAGAAAGGGCATTCTCTGTAAACAGAGCACCATTGGATTAAAAATTCAATGGTGATTAAAAATTATTAAGCTACAGAATAAGCTCTGTATGGGAAAATATTTACCTAATCTTGTTAAAAACAAGAAAAATATTTTCTGTAAAACAGAAGTCCTTGGATCAAAGATCCAACGGTGGATAAAATCCCCAAATCAATTAAGGATCTCTCAATGAGAGATTTTTTTAACTAAATCAACAAACTTGCCTCTACTATATAAAAGACCCAAGACTTCAATTCTTGTACAGTGGAACCCCCCAATAAACTTCAAGTTCAAAAAGAAAAGCAAGCAAAAAAAAGCTTTAAGAGAGAAGAAAGAAGAACTTTTTTCAAGGTAAATAAAAGTAACAGAGATCAGATGATCTCATATGCATATCTAAGGGTTTAGCCCTCATAAAGAACATAATTCTTTCCCTGGATCTGAGATCCATGAGACAATTCTCCCACAAATAAGAATTTAATTCTCATGGGGATGAATTTGTTCTTAGGGATCGATGATCCAGAGAAGAACAGAGAATTGAACTCTTTAGAACATAATATACGAAGAAAAAATCAGCGCCAAGTGCCTCACGTGGGCGTTGCTCAGTAAAGAGTGCTCAGCACTCAGTAGTTGGCGCTCAGCGCCAAGCGCTTCACGTGCCCCTCACATCGGTGCCGCTTAATAAAGAGTGCTTAGCACTCAGTGGTTGGCGCTCAGCGTCAAGCGCCCCACGTGCTCCTCACATGTGCGCTATTCGGCATAAAGTGCTCTGCACTCATAAACCAGTGTCCAACGTCTGGCGCCTAGCACCAAGCGCCTCATGTGCTCCACACGTGGGCGCCATAAAGAGTGTTTTAACACTCCATAAAAAACATATAAAGGGAAAAGCAAGATAAAGTGTGGGCGTCAGAACCCATATGGATACTCAGCATCGTTGGCATAGAAAGGGGACTAAGCCCAAGCAAGTGTTTAACACTTTATTCAAAAATGAAATGACTGGGCTGAGCTCAAGTTTGGCCAAACTTCTAATCAACTGAGCATATGGGCTCTTTATTTTCCAGAGTGGTCTTAGTTCTAAACAAGACTACCGAGCTTCTGACGAATATTCATTGGTTCCAGGGTACATCTCCTCATAGCTCTGATATATGTCGTTGTAATTTTTCAACGTCTTCAGAGAGGTGGCGGATCCCGACAACCAATAACTCCCTGGACCGCAACGTCCTTAAACTAGTTATGGACCGCAACGTCCTTAAATAAGACAATAGAGCCCAAATGCTCTTTTGTTGGGTCTGAATGATCCCAAAAATTCTGTTGAGTAGATCTTAACCTAAAATTAGACTAACGTATCCTCAACAAACATTTAAGTTGATCTTAATCCCAAATGAGATTAACTATTTTTAAATCAAACCAAAGCCAAATCTAAGAAGATACGGATTTGAACTAATCCACGCCCTACGAACGATAACATAAATTAGTCTCCGTATACAATCCATGGGCAACCAAAAATAAAACAAACACACACGACACGAAGTGACCTTCTGGAGCAGGAGAAAGTGGTTACCGCGATGCGGTAACGTAATTAACTGCAGGGGCTTGCGCCTGCGGGGAAGAGCGTCCCCACAATCAAAAACCCCTCACAACGAGGGGGAATCTGACGAAGTCTGCTACGACGGCTGCATCCGTCCAAACCTCCGATACCCGGTGCCATAAATCAACTTGGTATCTTCGGAGAGGTGGATGGATAAATCCAAATAGTATCTGCCCCAAATTTAGACAAGACGTTTGTCTTCCCGGTTATCGGCGGTGAACAGTTGCCATCTTAAATCACTTGAATATCGAATCATATATAATTCAAACATATGACATCCTACTTTGCTTGACTTGAACACTTGAAGCTTGACTTAAAACTGAATTTGACTTGAACTCGAATTTGAACATAAATTCTTGAACTCGACATGAATCCTTGAACTTGACATAAATACTTGTACACAACTTGAAACTGAACTTGTACTCTTTATATTCATGGATTCAGTCAAGACTTGTAAACTTAATCTATACATTAAAATATGCGGGGATAGGGTTGACGTGGTAGGAGAATCCATTTAAAGACACCTCTTAATATACTTTTATCATTCCGTGGGATTTGACAGAGCCTTGTACTCTCTTGTACCTTTGGTCCGCAGGGTACGATGGACCACTCTCGTATACATGCATACCTTCTTCATCAAATTACAAAAAACCATGTTAGAATAGAATAATCATATTCATATAATTGTCATGCTTAAGATATCTTAACATACTCATATCTAATTAACAATCTTACATGTCCTCTTCTGCATTAAATTCATATTCTTCTTATATACACGTCTTTTATCATATTTTATATTTATATCCTTTTTGGGGACTTACCGAGCACAAGTTCGCTAACGGGCATTCCACCACATTTTCTTTCTATTCTTAGATTATTCGTCATGTGACGTAGGGATAGAGAAAATTGAGCCGAGTCAGGAGAATTTCGATCAGCTTACCGCTCAGCCAGACTACTAGTTTTCCTTTCTGCGGTTATTTCCAGTATACCATTATTTATGCACTTTTCAGTTATTGTATCTTTTGTTTCAGACATTGTATTTGTACTTAAATTTATGAATGTAAATAAAGTTGTTAAAGTTTTAATTCACTTGTCATTTTCTTGTTGTGATATATTGCTTATAAACGCTTAACGTATTTATTTATGGGAAACGACCATCTCAAAATAAATACGCCGCGGGCCTCGTTATATGCCGTCACCGTCTTTTGGGAAGCGGGGCGTGACATCATTTGAGTTTTTTCCCTTTAATTTTTTGGTGAAGGATCTTCGCACGGGGACACCTCTTCTTCGCGGGGATAGCCATAATGATGTCTACTATATCCCGCGCTCCATCTAACTTTAAATTCATGCTACCTCTAAATCAGAAATAAGTGAGTGGTACTATCGTCTTGGTCATCCCTCCATCCGTATCCTTAAGTCGGTTGTTAGGAAAAATAAGTTAGTGTCTAACGTCTCTGCCATGACCATCAGTCAGTTATAAACGCTTAACGTATTTATTTATAGGAAATGATCATCTCAAAATGAATACGTCGCGAGCCTTATCACGTGCCGTCGCCGTCTTTTTGGGAAGTGGGGCATGACATCACATGAGTTTTTTCCCTCTAATTTTTTGGTGAAGGATTTTCTCACGGGGACTCCTCTTCTTCGCGTGGATAGCCATAATGATGTCTATTACCTCCCACGCTCCATCCAACCTCAAATTCATGCTACCTCCAAATCAGAAATAAATGAGTGGCATCCTTCAGTCAGTTGTTAGGAAAAATAAGTTAGTGTCTGATATCTTTGTCATGACCCACCCCCAATACAGACGTGCTCACCGCCGAAAAACCGAGACGTTGGGACGTCTGGCCTGAATTTGGCGGCAGATGCTATTTGGACTTCTCCATCCACCTCTCCGAAAATACCAAGTTGATTTATGGTACCATATATCGGAAGTTCGGACAGATGCGACCGTTGTAGCAGGTTTTATCAGACCCCCCTCATTTGTGAGGGGTTTTGATTGTGGGGACGCGCGCAAGCCTCTGCAGTTAATTACGTTATCACGTTGCGATAAACACTTTCTCTTGCTCCAACAGTTCACTTCATGTCGTGTGTATTTTTGTATTTTGGTTGTCCGTGGATTGTATACGGAGACTAGTTTATGTCGTCGCCCGTACGGCGCGGATTAGTCCAAATTCGTATATTTTAGATTTGGGATTTTGAACTTAAGTTATATTTTCCCTTTAGTTCAAAAATATTTTGTTTGGTTTAAGGACCGTTAATCTAGTTTGAGATTAAGATCAACTTAAACATATGAGCATTTGGGCCCAATTTATTTTTTAACTAAGGATACATTAGTCTTATTTGAGATTAAAATCAACTTAGCAATAATTTAACAATCATTAAATTTATTAAAATCCAGAGCATTTAGGCTCAGTTGCAAGAGACTTAGCTAATTTGGGCTTAGTCTACTTGGTCCTTTTTTGTTCAAAAATACTAAGCACTTATTTGGGCTCTATTTGTTCAGCACCCTTTTTATGCAATAATGCTAAGCACTTATTTGACGCTCTGCACTTACATGGGTATCATGTGATGCCTTTAGTTATGGACGCTTCCCAATCAATGCTAAACACTCAGTTATATATATAGTGCTAAGCACTTTTTATATGACGTCCACGTGAATAGCACGTGAGGCGCTGGACGCTACCCAATTAGTGCTAAGCATTCAGCCGTTTTGACTGTATATGAAGTGTTAAGCACTTTTGTGTGGCGCCCACGTGAGGAGTACGTGAGATGCTGGGTGCTGCCCACTCAGTGCTAAGCACTCAGCCGTTTCGGCTGTATATGAAGTGCTAAGCACTTTTTATTCAGCGCTCACATGTATTTCACATGAGGCGCTGGTCTTTTGCTTTGGGTGCCCACATGTTTTTCACGTGAGGCGCTGGACGCTATTGAGAGGGTGCCCACATGGGAAACACGTGAGGCGCTAAGATCTTTTCTTTTTTAGAGATTAAATCTTTGTTAATGCCATTTTGGCCATTAATGATCATCAAGATCTCTATTTTGAAGACCTTGGATTGTTTTTTCTTCATTGGAGAACTATGTTCTTCTTTTCTTTTTATAAGAACTAAATTCTTTATGTAAGGATAAACCCTAATTTCTGAGGAATTAAATTCCTAGAACATATGTTCTTTTTCTTTTTTCTTTCTTTTTTCTTTCTTTTTTACTTAGTTCTTTTCTGAATTTTTGAATCTCAAGAACAAGATCTTCCCGATGAGAATTAAATTTTCAATTTGTGGGAGACTTGTCTTGTGGATCTTTGATCCAGAAAAAGAACTAAGTTCTTTGAGAATGGTTAAACCCTAGATAGGTAAAAAGAGATATTTTTGATCTCTGTGTTTTCTTTACCTCGGGTTTTGAGGAAGCAAGCTTTCTTCTTTTATTGAGAATTAAATTCTCGGTTGTTTTTTCTTTTTAAAGCTTTCTGTATTTTTTCAGTAGCTTATGAGGGGTTCCCTCTATATGAGACTTGAAGTCTTGGGTTCTTTATATAGTGCATACAAATTGTTAATTAGTTATAAGAAAATCTTTTATTAAGAGATTCCAATTGATTTAATTGGTCTCAAAATTTGTTTGGAGAATGTTACCCATCGTTGGATTTTTGATCCAAAAATTTCTGTTTTACAGAATATGTTTTTTTTGTTTTTAACAAAATTGGGAAAATATTTTCCCATATACAGATTTATTCTGTCAAACGGTGATTTTTAATCATCATTGGATTTTTGATCTAAGGGCTTCCTGTTTTACAGAGAACAATCTTTTTCGCTTGTAAAGATTAAGGAAAAATATTCCTCATAATAGAATTTAATTCTATTGTTTGATGATCTATCATCACCATTGGATCTTTGATCCAACGGTTCTGTTTAATAGAGAGTATCATAATTTTTTTGTTAGGGAAATATTCTCATGTAGAATTTAATTCTACTGATATAAACTTGGGCGCCGACGCTCACGTGTTGTGCACGTGGGCACCACTTATGAATTTAATTCTTATTTATGATAGGCGTTCCTGTGCTTTGCACATTGGCGCCTACGTGAGCTTCACGTGCGGCGCCACCATAGGATTTAATCCTGGGGGGTTGGCGCTGGCGCCCTCGTGAGGGGCACCCAAGGCGCTGCCTCAACAAAATTTAACAGAGCTTAGCTCTTTTTATTATGTTTAAATTTTGGGGGAACAAATGCCCCCACTGTTGTTCTCTCGTGGTTCACACATGGTGCAACGGTGTCACTTTTTCCACCTTTTGATCTTTTAGGGAGTTGAACTGTCCCTTCACATCTTATAAATAGGAACTTTGGCTCTTGAGATGACTGTCGTTTCATCATCTTCTTGAAGTTTCTTTCTTCTTTGAGAATTTAATTCTCATCTCAGAGCTTAGATCTCTGCCCATAAAACTTCCTCTGATTAGAGTTAAACTCTTGATTTTGTGAAGGCCATTGATTTTCCTTTAGACTGTAATAATTTTAGTATTTTGATTGGTAACCCTCCACTGGTTTTTCTTTTCAGGTACTATTGCTTCTAATTTGTATGATCTTGAAGAGATTATTTCTTATGAGAAGATTCGCATCCAAGGTCGCTGTCAAGGCCAGGAGTTTACCGATGCCCAATGCGCTGAGGTAATGCGTCGCTTCGACGATCACAACGATCGATTACTCCCCCACCGTTATGCTCTTTTAAAGATCGTTGTTGGGTCGATCTGGGAAGCTATACCCGGACGTCTTGAAGTTATGCCACTCGAAGCGCTCGATGATACCGAGGATAAGGTACATTCAGTATACTTGATGGGGTTGATCATAAAGAAACGGAGAGATAATCTCGTCGCCATCTTGCACCGCGTCTTTTAACAGAAAACGATAGTATCAGTATATCAGAGGATGGAGGACATCAGTGGTGACCCTGACGCTTGCATCCGAGAGAAGATGCATAAGAAGATGGTTGATGAACCTGAATGTGCATTGCTCAAACTTGCTTTTGAGTTTGAGAATTCATGTCCAGAGTTTAGCGTTATGCCATTTTAAACATTTTGATGATATTTGTTTCTTTTTTATCATCCTTATCACCAATATATAAATTTCTTCGAAGTATGAATGACAAAGCTCCCCATTTTCTTTACGCCAATGCTCGTATGTGCCTCACGTGAGGTGTTGTTATATATATATATAACTAGTGCCGGCGCTCACGTGTCATGCGCATGTGGTGCTGCTACAGGATTTAATCGTGAAAAGAATTAGCGCCGGTGCTCACGTGTCATGCATGTGGGGCGCTACTGAGGGAATCGTTTCACCTTCTTATTTTGATTTTCATGAGTCAACTCTTTCTTTTCCTATGCCCTTTTTGTCAAGCCTTGGAAATAGTTCCACCATGCACAACATTTTCTGTGCCTAAATTTTAATGCTTCTCTTTATATTCTGAAGCAATGATCTTCTTATTCACAAAGAAAGAACTATTTTTTAACAGATCAAGAGTTATGGCTTGCAATCGTCCTCATGCTCGTCGGCAACCATGGGAGGTGCCTATCGAAAGAATTGTTCTTCGTTTTGCTGCACGATTGGTGGACCCCGTTCTCACAGATGACTAATGTGACACGGTGATATATGAGCTTCTGACTCATAGGGTCTCTCCTCTTCCTATCGGCTCTATTTGGCTTCGAATGATCTTCCTGTCTATGCTTACTGACATTCCTCCTCATCCGGCGGAGATGACTCCGGTGATGCTCGACACAGTGGAGGACAAAATCGAGTGCTTTCATGAGGCAGATTTGATTACCCAGCCTCTGAAGGATCGCTTTGTTCAGTTGCTAAACCAGATACGGTCTCAGCGGTCATCATGTGTGCCTTCGCTATAGGCACGGTGCTGACCGATGCGGAGTGACCCCCCGCGAAGATCGCCGCTTCGACATTGTGGAGAAGGCCGAGAGGGCTTTAGAAAACCATATTCATAGTTTTGTAAACCCTTGCACTTTTGATCACGTGTTCGGTGATCTGTTTCCTGCAGAATAAAGTATTTATTTGAATGTGTTTCTTTATTGTTGACTGTTGAATGTTTTATCCCTAGCACATATTTATGTGTGCATCTTGCATCTGCGCATGTACTTTTACCTTTAGTTTTTTTTAAGTGCTAACGTCACTGACGTGCTCGTATCATGCACTGATCCTCAACACGCGTATATAAATCAGCATGCTTCCAACGCTATCTTCATTCAAATACGCACGTGTTTGCAAGTGAGCGCCTAAACATGTGCGAATCAAATGCTGTCCTCACTGTCTTGCATAGCATACGTCTGGTTTCATGCTGACGTGTCTTTTTTTTATCTGAGAAGATAATGAGCGAAAACAAGCGTCGTCATCTATTATTAACTTAGACCTCAATTCTTAAGAAGCGTAGTTCTGAGCCCTGAGACTTATGAGTTGCGCATTTCTGTTTCTTGTTCGGAGTCTCTAGTTTATGAGCTCATTTTGAAGTATGTAGTTTTTTCACTCATTTCGGAGTCTTTAGTTTATGTACTCATTTCGGAGTTTGTAATTTATTCACTCATTTCGGAGTCTCTAGTTTATGTACTCATTTCGGAGTTTGTGGTTTATTCACTCATTTCGAAGTATCTTTAGTTTACCTCCCTTGGGTTTACAGGCAAACTTGTCCTATCGTTGTATGTAGATAACCCTCATTCTTTTTATGACAGAGGTCCGTTAGGTTTGTAGTACTAGGGTTTTAGTCTGTGGTACCGTCGCTTTGGCTGATGTATCCATCGATATGCAGTTTTTTAGCCGCTGTTCGAGTAGCCCCGCGACTGACATGTCTTTGATCTCATCGGGGGCTGGACAAGAAGTCTTCAAGTAATCTCCTTCGGTCATATTACCGTCGGAAGAGTAAGCATTAGGAATTTTCCATGACGTTTTTTACCTGAGGTTAGACTCAATTTGGAGCCCCGATGAGCCATAGCCGCACTCTTCTGGGGTGAGATGATCTCCAATGGTCTTTTAGGCTTTATATAAGTTGCTATCAAGACCCGAAGCTAGGTATATGCCTTCACTTCATTTTTTTGCTTTGATGATGTCACGCCGATTCTTTGCTGAAGTAGGGTAGACATTTGTAGGACCTCTATACTGTATGTATTGCAATTGAAGTCTGGAGCTAGCAATATGCCATTGCTCGGATTTCATTTGATAGTTCCGTCCGCATCCTGCTGAAATGAGGGGGGAACGCCGGGATAGTCTCTAGGTTATATATGTACCGTCAAGACTTGGAGCTAGGATTTTGCCATTACTCCTTTTTTCTTTGACCTTTGGGTCTTTCTTTTTTTATGATGACGTTGCACCTGCATCCTGCTGGGATGAGAAGAAACGCCGGGATAGTCTTTAGGTTGTATATGAACCGTCCAGACTTGGAGCTAGGATTTTGCCAGTGCTCCTTTCTTTCTTTGACCCTTGGGGCTTTCTTTTTTTTTTATGATGACGTTGCGTCTGCATCCTGATGCAATGAGAAGAAACGCCGGGATAGTCTCTAGGTTGTATATGAACTGTCCAGATTTGGAGTTAGGATTTTTCCATTACTCCTTTTTTTTTGCTTTGACCATTGAGTCTTTGTTGGAATTGTGTCTGCATCCTGTTGTCATGAGAAGCACGTCGAGTCGATTTTTAGGCTGTAGATGTCACCATCAAGATCTGGCTCTCCCTTTGATGGAACCTGGTAGGAAAATACGGTTTCATTTCTTTCATTTGTGCCCATGGATCGTATACAAGAGTCAATATAGACATACTTATAGGGCAGAGGAAATTTTATTTTATTTTATTTTTTATTTCCGCGATACTCTATTTTTTCAGCTTTTCATATCGCGAATGTCGCGATTGCCCAATCATTTCGGATTTTTATCAACGATACCCAATCATTTCGGCTATTTTTTTTACTCGCTGCTTTTTATTGCGAGTTGCCTTACCATTTTTTTGAGGCGGGGATTTGAAATCTGATACCAATCTTGGCATTAGGATCACTACCACTGGAATATTGCCAAGATCAAATTATCATTTGCTGTGAGAGAACTTGGAGTTTGACCCATGTTTAGGCATCAGCATTGCTACAAATGGAATGTTTCCAGGAGTGAATCATCATTTGTCTTTGTCGATTTGAACAAAGATGGCTTAGTGAACAGGGTTAGGATCCTGCCGACTAAATCTTTTGACTTTATGAGTCGTAAGGGTCTCATAAAGGTATTTCTCCCTACGAGTCGTGAGGATCTCATAGGTGTGTTTTCTCCTTAAGAATCGTAGGGATTCCTAAGTGATACTTTCTCTTGTAAGTCGTAAGGATCTTTTAAGAGTGTTTTCTCTTTATAAGTCAAGAGGACTTACAAGTGTTGTTCACCATATGGGGACATTTCTTGGCATTGGTGGAACTTGGTGGGAGATATATTTATTTATGCTCGTGGATTGTATATAAGGGTCAATATAGGACCGCCTGTAGGGCAGTTTAGGGGACATGACGGCTTAAGAACAAGTTTAGATCCCTGTAGCTTAAGGGTTTTTAATCCTACGAGCCGTGAGGGTCTCATAGGGGGAAATTCTCCTCACGAGTCATGAGGATCTCGCAAGTGTGTTTATTCTTTAGAAACCGTGTGGATTTCTAAGTGTGTTGCTCTTTTATGAGTCGTAAGAATCTCACGCAGATATTTTCTCCTCACAAGGTCGAGAGGACCTTGTATGTGCACATGGAATTTTTTTTTACGAGTTTGCGCCCTTTTTCGGGTTTTCACAACTCATCGGCAGTCTTGCTATTTTTACTTACGGCACCCTTTCGGGTTTTCATCCGTACTCATTTTGCTTGTGGACATACCCTTTTTCTAATGAGATGAAAGTCTCAAGGATAGTTTCGTCATATGTGACCCATCTGTTTGCCGGTGGGACTTGGAGGTGTCTTTATTGCTGGAGTAGTTGTGCAACCAGTGGGACTTGATTTGCAACCTTTGCCGCTAGGACTTCGGTTGCAATATATATCTCAAGGGAGCATATTGCCGTGTTTGGGACGGTGTGCTAGTTTAAGGATGTTCTGGTCTATTATCACCATGTGTGAGGTGAATTTTTAGTTTAAGGACTTTTCGGTCCAGCATTCCCATCTTGGGGACGAATGTTAGTTTAGAAACATCTCGGTCCATTGTTAGTTAAGGACATCTCGGTTCGACATTAGTTTAGGGACATCTCGGTCCGACATTAGTTTAGGTACGTTTCGGTCCATTATCACCATGTGTGAGGCGAATTTTTAGTTTAAGGACTTTTCGGTTCAGCATTCCCATCTTAAGGACGAACGTTAGTTCAGGGACATCTCGGTCCATTATTAGTTTAAGAACATCTCGGTCCATTGTTGGTTTAGGGACATCTCGGTCCGACATTAGTTTAGGGAAGTTTCGGTCCGACATTAGTTTAGGGACGTTTCGGTCCATTATCGCCATGTTTGAGGCGACGGATTTTTTTGGATACCACTCTCAGAGTTCTGATTCTGGAAGATAGCGAGCGGACACAAGCGTCGTCATCTATCATTGACCTAAGTTGTGACTCGTCAAGTGTAGTATTTTCTGAGGAACCGATCGTTTATTGGCCGGAAGGGTCTTTCGCCATGCATATCTATGAGCAGGTAGTCTCCACCTTGGTAGACTTTGTCTATGATGTACGGGTTTTCATAGTTCGGCTCGAACTTCCCCCATTTTGCACGATTAGGAATTATTGGTCTTTTAACGACTAGCACGAGTTCACCTTGGCGGAATGTTCTTGGCCTAGTCAGTTTTTCGTATGACTGTGTCATCCTTGCCTTATAAGCCTTCAGATTTTGCTGTGCTATAAGGCGTGTTTCGTTGAGGGTGTCGAGCTCCTCAAGCTTAAGATGAGCGTTTTCTTCATCTGTCAGCTCGTATCAAATTGCTACTCGTAGAGAAGAGAGTTCTACCTCAAATGGGAGAGCTGCTTCCACGCCAAACACCAACGCATATGGTGTTGTATTCGTGGCCGTTTTGAACGTTGTTCTGTATGCCCAGAGAGTTTCATGAAACCTTTCGTGTCAGTCTTTTTTGTTTCTGGACACCATTTTCTTTATAATCTTTATTAAGGTCTTGTTGAAAGCTTCAGCCAGACCGTTGGCCCGAGAATTATAGACTGAAGAGTATCTCCAATCTATTTTATGTTGTTGTGTGAAGCGGTTGATTTTATGACTTTTATAAGCTGGCCCATTATCTAAGATAATTCGTCTCGGAGTGCCGAATCGATAGATGACATGGGTTCTGAAGAAATGGAGGATATTCTCCGTCTTCACCTCTCTTAGTGGTACTGCTTCTGTCCACTTAGAGAAGTAGTCGTTTGTTTCCAGTATAAACCGATGTCCTGGACGATGCCGGTTCAGTGGGGCCAATTACATCGGTTCCCCACATTTCGAATGGCCAGTTAGCCACTGTCGGGTGTAGAAGATTTGGATGTTGATGGATGAAGTCCCCGTGAATTTGGCACGAGTGACACTGCTTCGCATATTCGAGGCAGTCCTGAATCATTGTGGGCCAATAATAACCCATTCTTTTTATCTTCTGCTTCATCTTTGCTCCAGCTTGATGAGAACTGCAGAGTCCGTCGTGAGTTTCTTAGACGACTTTCTTTACTTCCACCAGCCCCAGGCATCTTAGCCTCAGACAGTTGAACGATCTATTATATAGAGTATCATTAACGAAGGCGAAAGACAAAACTCGTTTCATGAGTTGATATCTAGACGACGTATTTTTGGGCGCTCGTTGGGATTTGAAGTAGTCTATGAAGACTTCCCTCCAAACCTTGACCTTTTCTTCGTCCTCTATTTGAAGGGCTACTTGTTCGATCGTTTCCTTTCTTTCGGACGGCTCTATTAAATTTTCGAAGATATATCTGTTGGCGCGAGAACCCTGTGGTTTTGCATAATGATCCTTACGTCATCGAGGTTTTCATCGGCCAATTTCTTACCCAATTTGGCCAATGCATCTGCCTTGCTATTTTCTGCACGCGGTATACTCTCCAGGGTGTAGGAGGGGATTTGTGTCAGCAATTACTGCACTCTTTCGCCATATTTTATCTGCTCTGGCTTGCATGTCTGATAATCGCCATTTACTTGGCCAACGATCAGCTGAAAGTCTCTATATGAGGAGGTCTTTAATTCTCATGTCGATAGCGATATCTAGACCTGCTATCAAAGCTTCGTATTTACTTTCGTTATTAGTCCTTGGCTCTGTTAAGGAGAGGGTATAACGCAATATTCCACCTTGCAGAGTCACGAAGATAAGGCCCATCCCGACTTTGATTATAGGGGTGTTTTGCTTTCACCTCTTTATGAAAGATGCTCCGTCGAAGTAGAGTTCCCATTGGGAATCATTTTCTTCTTTGGTTGTATTGAACACATGTTCGTCTGGCAATTCGCAATTTAAGGAGGAGTCAGCCGGTATCGGATGCTCCGCAAGAAAGTCGGCAATGGCCTGACCTTTCACTGCTTTAAGTGGACGATACGTTATCGAGAACTCCATCAGGAGGAGGGCCCATTTGGCAAGCCTTCTTGTTAGTATGACCCTTGACATTAGATATTTGAGAAGATCCACCTTCGATATTAGATGGACCTCGTGTGCCAAGGCGTAATGTCTAAGCTTCGTTATTGCGAAGATCAGTGCCGGCAATACTTTTCGATGGAGGAATAGTTGTTTTCTGCCTCCAGGAGAACTCAACTCAAATAGTACAGAGCCCTCTCCTTTCTCTGATCGTTCTCTTGTGCCTATAGTGCACCTAAAGAACCTTCAAGGGCCGTTGTATATAGGATAATGGGTTTTCCCTTGACTAGAGCGGTCAATACTGGCGGATTTTGCAGGTATTGCTTGATTTTGTCTAGTGCATTTTGGCACTTTTGGTCTCAGACGAACGGGGTCCCTTTCTTCATCAAATAACTGTAGGGATGATATTTTCCGGAAAGGTTAGCTATGAACCGCCAGATATATGCGAGCTTTCCTTGGAAATACCACAATTGTTTGAGAGTTCTTGGCATGAGCATTTCCATAATCGCCTTGATCTTTGAGAGATCGATTTCGATACCTCGGTGACGTATGATGAATCCTAGGAATTTGCTTGAGAAGACTCCAAATGTGCATTTTAGAGGATTCATTTTCAGATTATACTTCCGAAGACGTCGGAACACTATTTTTAGATGTTCCAAATGTTCCTCGTGAGATTTGCTCTTCACCACATGGTCGTCGATGTAGCATTCGACAATCTTATGGATGAGATCATCGAAGATCTTTGTCATGGCCCTCTGGTAGGTAGCGCTGGCGTTCTTCAAACCGAAGGGCATTACTTTATAGCAGAATATGACCAATGGGGTTCGAAAGGCAGTATGCTTTTGGTCTTCAGGATGCATTTTTATTTGGTTGTATCCTGAAAATCCATCCATGAAGAAGAAGACCTCATGGGTGGACGTGTTATCGATCATCAGCTCGGTAACAGGTACTGAGAAGTCATCCTTCGGGCAAACTTTGTTGAGGTCCTGAAAGTTCACGCAAATGCGCACCATCCTATTTTTTCATCACCCGTACGATGTTACTGATCCAGTCGGGATATTGAATTTCTTGGATGAAACCGGAGTCGATTAATTTCTTGACTTCAGCGTTGATACTCATTTCCAGTTCGTGCCGCATCCTTCTTGGCGCCTGTTTGACCGGCTTTATGTTCGGCGATATGCCCAGTTTATGTACCGCTATTTTTGGATCTAGACCCGGATTTCAGAATAAATCTACGTAAAGCAGTCTTTATACTACATGAGCACGTCTTTTAACGTGGCTACCTGTTTTTCAGATAGCAGTTCACTGGCGAACGTTGGCCTCGGATCATTTTCCGTCCCTAAGTCAATTTTTTTAGGTTGTCCGCCGTGGTGTGTATCCCATTTTCCAGCTCTTTTGGTGCTGATGGAAACTCTGAGATTACCCCGTCCTTATCTTCATTTGCGAAGCACCTGCAGAGGCCATCCATAGTCTCGTGCCCTTCTTTTGAGAGGGTTATCATATGGTAGGTACGAGCATACTTCACATTTTGTTGTCGAGCCGGTCTTAACCTGACGTTGTAGGTTCTTTTCGGCTTATGCTTTTGTGGCGGGGTTACCCTCCATCTATCGGATAACATAAACCTAACTTGTCGATACCGGTCTTCTATCCAGTCTTTGAAGGTAAAGCAGTCTTCAAGGGGATGACCTATTACTCGGTGATAGAAACAATAATCCGGGTGATGGACCTCGCTTATTTGTTCGGGATGCTGAGACTCCGGAAGCATCATCATTTGGTGCTTCATGACAAGGTTGAGTATTTTCCTTGTCTTGTCTTAAAGGAAAGAGTATTCCCGACCCATTTTCTTTATAAAGGATGGGCTCCAATCAAGTTTTTCTCGATCGCACAGCGTCATGGATCCGTTTTGTTGTTTTCGAACGTTGTTTGTGTTCTTGGCCCTGTTTTTGCCTCTATTTTGGGATTTTCCTTTCTTGCGAGAACATATAGCTGTCTAGGGATGAAGAGCATCACAGTCTACTTTCTCCGCAGATTGCTGACTGAGATGCTGCATCCTGGCCTTTTTATAAATGGCCATTTCGCGGTTATGGTTATCCTGGCTCTTTTGACAAGTTTTTTTATTAGCTTGTCAATTTGTTCTTCGAGCGACAGACTTAACGTTCTTAGAGCAGGATTTCGCTCAGTTTCAACATCACATCTATTTGGAAGAGTATTTTCCTCTTCACTGGAGCTGTTTAACGTATCCGAGCCCGTTTGTATCCATCTTCCCATTGGGCATCTTTCGCTGAGTTCCACGAATATCCCAATTTTTTTGTAGAATTGGGCTTGTCGAACAATTTGTTCGAGGGGTACACCTTGGTATCTTAATAGCCTTTTCAATCCTTCCGTGTAATATCTTGACAGACGGATGGGTTGAAATTTTTCGAGTGCAAAATCGGCACCATGACAGACTTCTTTCTCTACTTTATTTTCCATAGATTGGTAGAAGTGGATCGCTTTTTCACCTCTTCGCTTGGAAGGTATGTAGAAAGTTTGTAGTTCTTGTATGCTGTATGTATTGAGCGCATCAAGTTCTTTATATTGCCGAGGCGGAGCTATTGTAATTTGTAGACTCTGATCTGTTCCGGCAAAAGTTTGCATTGGCGGGCGAACGGAGAATACCGCATTTGCCTCATCCTTTGAGTCAATGCAAAAGACCAAAATAGGAGTAGATAGTCCGGGGTTATTGTTTTCTTTTTGGGGCTGCACCGAGTAGACTATTTCTTCATCTTCCTCGGTATCGCTCTCAAAGATTGGGATAGTGGTGACAGACTTCTGTTTATCCACCGGCTTATGACATCTTTCCTTGTTTTCGAAGTCTGGTAGGAAGTACTTTACGTTTTCATATTTCCGAACTTCGTTTACCGAGATTGGGTTTAGTTCTCCTGTGATGGTGTACTCCGAGCCATTCTTGAAATACTTCATACACCGATGTTGGGTAGAAGGGATAACGTTGTACTCGTGTAACCAAGGCCTGCCGAGCAAAACGTTGTAGCTAGTCTTGGCGTCAATGACATGAAATTTGATGTCAGTGACAAGCAGCTTAAAGCGCAACGTCAGTATTATGGACCCAAGCGTCTGTGACGACTGTGAATTGAACCCGGAGATTGTAATTTTATCCCGGGCAAGCTGCTGAACGCTCATGCAACTTTCCTTCAACACCTTCATATTGAGAAGGTTGACGGAGAATCTGTTGTTGACAAGAATTTTTCCTATCTTGATGTTGGGACAGTACCCAATAACGTATAACGGGCAATTATGTCCGCACGTACTATCACGTCCCACTTCCCGGTGTATGGCGAACGGGATGTGACTGGCCGCTACGTATTTATTCTGAAGTAAATACACTAAGCGTATCTAAGCAATATAAGTAAAATGCACAAGAGATATAGACAATAATATAATTGAACAACAACTTTATTTATTAACATTCTTTTTACAGTACATCTATGTAGAATGAAAAGCAATACTTAAACAGTGGCATAATAGAAATAGAAAATACTGAAATGAAATGTACAAGTAACTAGAGCTCCGGGTCGAAAGCTAGCTGGTCCAAATCCTCGCTGGTGAGCTCGATCTCCAGTGAGTCCGAATCACCTGACGACATTCCAAAGAAAAAGAAAGAGAATGTCGTCAGTGAACAAATCGCTCGGTAAGTCCCATAAATAGACGAGAATGGAATAGACAGAATAGAGAGTATATTATTATATTGTTGTATTTAATATTAACGCTATTGTTTGTAGCTTGGTATAAAAGAATGCCAGTGTATACGAGAGGAGTCCCACTATTCCGGAGACTTAGGTATACGGAGCACAAGGAACCGTTCAGCCATAGTACAACGATAATTGAATTCAGGTTAGGTGTATTATGGTTACAGTCTCGTGCCACTTCTAACACCTTCCGTACGAATCTACCCCTTATAAACCCCGCGATGTCTTGGTTGTATTGATGTATTGTTTGAATTATATATTGTATATAGATGGATGACTTGCCGAAACCATGATATCAGTAAATGGATGTAACTGGAGAGTCATGTAGATGGATGTATATCCATGATTCGGTTCAGTCAATATAGATTAATTAGATTGAATAGATGGATTCATAGATCCATATTGTATTAAAGTTTGATACTTGAATCATATTCAAGTCAGATTAATTATATTGAGACTCAGTCTGAGTCAGACAATTTGAAAAGAAATTGAATCGTGAATTATGTTTTGGTGTTATCGGTAACCGCTGCATATGGACGACAGGATTTGTGTCTTTTTCAAAGAATATGCAAGCATCCATATCTGCGGCTCCCTGAGGCTTAAGAGACTGGTCCTGATTAAACCTATGCTTACTAGGGTCCTTATTGTAATTTAGTATAACTTGAGGGGGTTTTATGTAAAAATAATTTTGTATAATTTTCAAAATACACCTCAAATATTTTATTATCGTCTTTAGAGTTTTCATGGATGTATATTTTATCAATATGACATTTCTAGTGAATAAAGCCTAATTTCATAATATATGGTATTTATTTGTAATATTGGAATTGTATGGTATTTTCTTGTAAATGAGATATTTTTCTTGAATTTTGGAAATGTGGAATTTTATAAATATTAAAAACAGATATTTTGATATTAATTACATATATTTATTTATTAAAAATATAAGTTTTATTTATAATAGAAATCACATTTTCTAAAGAAAATTGTATTTTAAATTTTTCGAGATCGTATACTCCTTGCGGAGGTCTGCATCTCACTCTACTAAGCCTGAGAATGTGCGATAATCCGCACCATCCCGAACGGGTTCCCCAAAATGGGTTGTAGAGGCGCATTTGCAAAGATTTGTTAAAATACACATCTTGTAGAAAAATATTTTTTTGTAAGTCGGAGGTAGTTATGTGTAAAATCGTATTTTTCCCAAATCTATGTTTCCAAATTTTATCGTGCTATGTTACATATGAGTGTTGTGAGGAGGTGGGTCATTACCTCGTGAGTTTTCTAAAGCTAGTATGGTTAAAAGTTATAAACATGTCGATATGAAACATAAGAGTATTTTAATGTAAAATTTAAATAAAACTGGCTATGGTTATCATTTTAATGTCAAACTTGATCTATTGTCTTAGTTAATGAGTATTAAACAATATATCAAAAGTTGTAGGTTTGTTATTAAGAAAATGTTGTATTTTTTTTTAAAAGAAAAGATAATCGGAAGCCGGATAACTCCGCTTCCGACACATTTTAAGAGTTAAGAATTTGAGAATAGTGAAAGAGAGAGAAGGGGGACTTACAGGTTGATTAGCGAGAGGAGAGAAAGAGAAAGAGATGGGAGTTGCCGGTGCGTCGTTTTGTCGTCGGAAACTCCTCGGTTACCGTCGGAAGTTCGTCAGAGCTTCGCCCTTTGCTAACTCCTCTTGCACACAAAATGTCTTGGGAAATTTCTTGAGAGTTTAGGCAGGGATTTGGAAGTGAGGAGGGGTGATTTTAGGTGTGGTATTTATAAGAAAAATTAGGGTTTAGGATAATGAAAGGGTGTATTAAAATTTTGTATTAAAATGGATGAAATGAGTGTTTTAATTTGCTCTGTAAATGTGCAGGGAATTTAAACAGTGCAGGGAGAGTGGGGTAGTCTAAAGGTTGCAGGAAGTTGAAGAAAGTTAGGGTTTCGACCGAGTCAGACCGGCAGCGTTGGCCGAGTCGACCAAGTCGCCGGCCCGAGTTGGCCGAGTCAGGCGCGTCTCTTCGCCACGTGTCCCCGTCGCTTTGTCTAATGCAGTGGACTCGTTTGTTTTATGTGTGACTCTTCAGTTTACGTGTTGTGCACGTGTAGACTCTTGGGCTTCTAAAAAGATTTAAAAAAATCAAAATAAAAATAATGCGTGGCCGATGGGATTTGAACTCTGGTGCTTTGGTTCAGCAGTGCAATGTGTTACCAATGAGCTACAAGCTCCTTCTTTCTGTTCAAAAGCAAATCAAACTTATAACTTGTTCTCAGGCTCAAGTACCCCTTTCTGTATTTTTGAAAAAAAATTATACAGAAAGTTTAGGATTGTTACATTCTATCCTCCTTATAAAAATTTCGTCCTCGAAATTTATAAAAGGAAAGTGTAACGGATTTAAGGAAAGTTTGGTGATAGAAGTACTAATAGTGTATGAAAAAATAAGTACAATGGTTTGAAATGGTTGAAGAGAATTACCAGTGTTACCTTGGTTTACAGCCTCTGCTTCTTCGGCTGCTAAAAGGAAAGCCTGACGCCATGGTACATTCCTCCTAGCCGGAGGCACATTCCTCTGTCCTTGGGGCATGTTCCTCAGTGCTTGTTGGAATTGGCGAGTAGGCTGTGCAGGTGGTGGAGCTGTGAGTGCAAGACGGGGTGCAGGAGCCTGGATAGCTGGCCGCTGCGGGTAGTTGGTGGGTGTGTGAGCTGGGTTGCGTCTATAAGGACAGTTTCCAATTCCGTGATTGGATGCACCACAAACTAGGCACAGGCCTTTTGCACGCCTACAGTCCTTTCACAAGTGTCCTTCTCTCTTACAATAAAAGTAAAATTCGGGACTCGACTGGTTATCTGATACTTTCGGTCTCCTCGGTTCAATTGTCAGCCTTGAAGAGGCTCCTCCTGCCATCTGAGTGGCAGGGCGCTTCACTCCGGCAGATTGAGATCCGCCCTTCTTCTTCACCACTGCCTTGTATCTTCGGGCAGCCTTCAAAGCCAAATCATGGGTCCTCTGTAGCTAATGCAGCTTGGATTTTCTGGTCCAACCCTTGCTGAAATCTTCTAGCCCTGATCTCAGCAGTCGGTATGAGATGGGCCGCAAACCTGTTACGGTCTTGTGTTAGCTGTGTAGTATGTGATATAGAATCGAACATTGAGACATATCTTACCTACTGAGCATGGTAAATTCAGCATCATACTCATCTACTGATTTGGTCCACATTGAACCTTATTGCAGATGGAAGAACTACTGTTCTATATCAAAGCGTGCGGTCTCAGGGAAATACTTTGCGTCGAACATGTCGCGGAAAGTCTTCGATTCGATAGGCTGATGACGGATTTCTTCCGCCTTCCACCAAACCCGTGCATTGTCCGTGTGCTGCAACTTCGCAACATAAACCCAAGCTATCTCTGACACTTATGCTACTGCCAGGTTATCTTCAATGTTTTGAGCCCATCTTCTAGAGGGCTCTCTTTTCCCGAAAAGTTCTTGGGGTGCAGTGCCCGGAATTGCTTCACTCCGAGTGCTTCCGTTTTTGGACGGTTCAAGAGAATAGCAGTCTACTGCTGCTGTCCTTCCAGGAGGCTGCGGATCGTCTTAAGCAGAACCGTCTGCTCGTTGATCGGAGCAGCGACGGCAGGTGTGAGTGGTAGTGGTAGGGGAGTGTTGTTGATATTCGTTCTGGTGTTGTTTGGGGAATCCATAATTTTGAAAGAAAAAATTCGTTTCGGATAGATTCAAAGTATATGATAAGATTCAAGAAGTATGAATTGTAAAGAATGTTTTCAGTTGCTGGTTCTTGTGTTATATTGCTTAGGTTGTTCATACAGTGCTGAACTGCATGGTAGGGTTCCATACAGCTCTGACCTGCATGGGCCACTAATAAAACCTGTCACACCCCGCTTCCTGGTGTACGACGAAGGGGACGCGACTGGCCGCTACGTATTTACTCTGAAATAAACACGCTAAGCGTATCTAAGCAATATAAGTAAAATGCACAAGAGACAGAGACAATAATATAATTGAACGACAACTTTATTTATTAATGTTCTTTTTACAATACATCTGAAAAGTAAATACATGAAATGAAAAGCAATGCCTAAACAGTGGCATAACAGAAATGGAAAGTACTGAAATGAAATGTACAAGTAACTAGAGCTCCGTGTCGAAGGCTAGCTGGTCCAAATCCTCGCTGGTGGGCTCGATCTCCAGTGAGTCCGAATCACCTGACGACATTCCAAAGAAGAAGAAAGAGAATGTCTTCAGCGAACAAATCGCTCGGTAAGTCCCATAAATAGACGAGAATGGAATAGACAGAATAGAGAGTATATTGTTATAATGTTGTATTTAATGTTAACGCTGTTGTTTGTAGCTTGGTACAGAAGAATGCCAGTGTATACGAGAGGAGTCCCACTATTCCGGAGACTAACGTATACAGAGCACAAGGAACCGTTCAGCCATGGTACAACGGTAATTGAATTCAGGTTAGGTGTATTATGGTTACAGTCTCGTGCCACTTCTAACACCTTCCATACCAATCTACCCCTTATAAACCCCGCGATGTCTTGGTTGTATTGATATATTGTTTGAATTGTATATTGTATATAGATGGATGACTTGCCGAAACCATGATATCAGTAAATGGATGTAACTGGAGAATCATGTAGATTGATGTATATTCATGGTTCGGTTCGGTCAATATAGATTTATTATATTGAATAGATGGATTCATAGATCCATGTTTTATTGAAGTTTGATACTTGAATCATATTCAAGTCAGATTAATTATATTGAGATTCAGTCTGAGTCAGACAATTTGAAAAGAAATTGAATCCTGAATTATGTTTTGGTGCTATCGGTAACCGCTGCACATGGACCGCAGGATTTGTGTTTTTTTCAAAGACGATTACTATGTTGATAACACCGTTTGTTAAGTTGTCTACCTTAAATATGCAAGCACCCATATCTCCAGCTCCCTGAGGCTCAAGAGACTGGTCCCGCTTAAAACCTATACTTGCTAGGGTCCTTATTGTAATTTAGTATAACTTGAGTGGGTTTTATGTAAAAATAATTTTGTATAATTTTCAAAATACACCTCAAGTATTTTATTATCGTCTTTAGAGTTTTCATGGATCCATATTTTATCAATATGACATTTCTAGTGAATAAAGCCTAATTTCATAATATATGGTATTTATTTGTACTATTGGAATTTTATGGTATTTTCTTGTAAATGAGATGTTTTTCTTGAATTTTGGAAATGTGGAATTTTATAAATATTAAAAATAGATATTTTGATATTAATTACATATATATATATATTTATTAAAAATATAAGTTTTATTTATAATAGAAATCACATTTTCTAAAGAAAATTGTATTTTAAATTTTTCGAGATCGTATGCTCCTTGCAGAGGTCTGCATCTCACTCTACTAAACCCGAGGATGTGCGATAATCCACACCATCCCGAACGAGTTCCCTGAAATGGGTTGTAGAGGCGCATTTACAAAAATTTGTTAAAATACACATCTTGTAGAAAAAGGTTTTTTTATAAGTCGGACGTAGTTATGTGTAAAATCGCATTTTCCCCAAATCTATGTTTCCAAATTCTATCGTGCTATATTACATATGAGTGTTGTGAGAAGGTAGGTCATTATCTCGTGAGTTTTCTAAATCTAGCATGGTTAAGAGGTATAAACATGTCGATATGAAATATAAGGGTATTTTAATGTAAAATTGAAATAAAACTGGCTATGGTTATCATTTTAATGTCAAACTTGATCTGTTGTTTTATTTGATGAGTATTAAACAATATATCAAAAGTTGTAGGTTTGTTATTAAGAAAATGTTGTATTTTTTTTAAAAGAAAAGATAATCGGAAGCCAGATAACTCCGCTTTCGACACATTTTAAGAGTTAAGAATTTGACAATAGTGAAAGAGAGAGAGATAGGGGACTTACAGGTTGATTAGCTAGAGGAGAGAAAGAGGAAGAGATGGGAGTTGCCGGTGCATCGTTTTGTCGTCGGAAACTCCTCGGATTGCCGTCGGAAGTTCGTCGGAGGTTCGCTCTTTGCTAACTCTACTTGCACACAAAAAGTCTTGGGAATTTTCTTTAGAGTTTGGGCAGGGATTTGGAAGTGAGGAGGGGTGAATTTAGGTGTGGTATTTATAGGAAAAATTAGAGTTTAAGGTAATGAAAGGGTGTATTAAAATGGATTAAATGGTTGTTTTAATTTGCTCTGTAAATATGCAGGGAATTTAAACAGTGCAGGAGGAGTGGGGTAGTCTAAAGGTTGCTGGGAGTTGAAAAAAATCAGGGTTTCGTCTGAGTCAGACCGGCGACGCCGGCTAAGTCGACCGAGCCGCCGGCCTAAGTTGGCCGAGTCGGGTCGCGTCTCCTCACCACGTGTCCCCGTCGCTTCGTCTACTGCAGTGGACTCATTTGTTTTATGTGTGACTCTTCAGTTTACGTGTTGTGCACGTGTAGACTCTTGGGCTTCTAAAAAGATTTAAAAAATCAAAATAAAAATAATACGTGGCTGATGGGATTTGAACTCTGGTGCTTTGGTTCGGCAGTGCAATGTATTACCAATGAGCTACAAGCTCCTTCTTTCTGTTCAAAAGCAAATCAAATTTATAACTTGTTCTCAGGCTCAAGTACCCCTTTCTGTATTTTTAGAAAAAAATTGTATAGAAAGTTTAGGGTTGTTACACGTACCGAGTAGGCGATCTTTATCGATGAATGTAATGTCAGCTGTATGGACCTTTGCCAGTTCATCTTTCATCTTCTCTTCTGCGGAAAAAGCTTGGAACTGATCGGGCTCTTGCAATGCCTTCATCAGGGAATCTCGTGCCTCTTTGGACAGGAGAAGAGCATCCAACATGATCAGTTGTGAGGGTATTTTTCTCAGATGTGCTAAGATAATGTAATCCATCTTGTTTATCATAGGCGGGTCTCTTGTTGCGAGCTCTTTGACAGTTTCTTCATCGAGTGCAATTTCCATAGGGATTTTTCCTTTTCCTTTTTCTTTTTATTCGAACCTTTGTTTGTAGGTCTAAGATTCTTCTTGGGCAGCGTGCGATTACGCAGCTGAATATTCTCGTAGTTCTTCTCCTCCTCTTCTTTTTCGGGGGTGGAGTCTTTGAAGAGAGGGATGAGGGGTATTTCGTCCTCAGAATCGCTCCCGAAGGTAAGAACTTAGGGTTTTCCCCTTCCAAACTGGTACCAACCATATGACAGCTGCAAGTCGTTTCTTCATGCGCATTTATCGCACTATTTTTCCGTCGACGAGCACGAGCTTTGCGCTTCACCCTCTTGAAGTGTTTTTGATGGCAACGCATCCTTACCACTACTTCTTGAAGGCACTGCATTCCTTGGTAAAGTAGGTGACCCTCCGATGATATAGGCAATAGTTAGGGTATGCATCTTCTCTATCGAGACATATGACCCCGGGAATGTTCCTTATGAGAGGTGGGAGCTTCATCCCCATTGACAGGGCTTTGGCAAACCACTTCTCTGTTTTGAACCGCTCTTATTTGTAGCAGGTGTGTTTTGGTTTGGTCGGAGTACTTTACGACTCGTCCTTACCGCAGCTTCGTTGTCCTGACGCTGACGCTGACACTTAGCTTTTTCGTATATGGCTGTCTCATGTTCTCGGTCAACTTTGCTTTTTTGAAAGGCTTCGTTTAACAGCCTATCGATCGGGTCTTCTGGCAGTTCCGGGGATTTTACCACCGATTCTGCCCCCAGTTCCTCTGCGTTGTTTTCTGACGCTGAGAGAGTTTCTTCGTCATATAATGACGAATGAGAGGCCATGTGGCAACTTGCTACATAGTCTTCGGTTTCTTCTAATAAGTCATTTTCCTCATCATTGTTACTGTCTTCACCTTCAAAAATATCCTTGAGGAACTTTTTGAGCGTGACCAGTGTCCGCGCCTTCTGGTTGTACTCCTCTAGCGCGTCAATATATTTTTGTAGATCTGTGCGCTTGTCGTCATACTCGGCAGGCTGCATAGGCTTCTTGGTCTTTTTCTTTTTCTTCAAAGACTTTGAAGGCTTGACTTGGGGGCTTTCCTCCTCATCAAAAATTCTTGGTGCGGGACGAGGCTTTAACATCCTTTCGATTATTTCAGGTTCATGTAGGTTTTTCCACCTGAGTGTTGGACATGCCTGTAAATCCTTCATCATTCTTTTGGTTTTTGCTGAAGGAACGACTTCCTATGGAGTTTCTTCCACGAGTAAGCATGATGCCCCCTATGCGTCCACCTTTTTGGGAGTGAGCTTCTGGGGTGGGTTTACCCTCTCGTTATCAGACAGCGCGAATTTGCTCTGTTGATACTAGTCTTTGACCTAGTTCTTGAAGACGTAGCAATCTTCAATTGGGTGGCTCACCATTCTGTGATAGGAACAGTAATTAGGGTTGTTGACATCGCCGGGTTGTGGTGGATGCCGCAGTTCTAGTAATGTGATGAGTTTATTACGCATTGCCAATTCAAACAGTCTGCTCGTCTTGTCGTAGGAAAACGAGTAAGTGCGTCCTAGTCTTTCCTCTAAGGATGGGCGTGGATACGCGTTGTTTTGGCGAGCAGCTGGTTTTGGGCCACTCGGCTGTTGTTGAATTTTGGCTACAAAGGCCGCTTTCTTTTTACCCTTATTATTTCGAGGGTTCTTATTTGAGGAGGAAGGCACGTGACCTATCTGGTCCATTTGGGCCAGTTTATCTATCAGAGCCTGAAAGGTCGTTGGTTTGATGAATGCCATGAACTGGGACACGGTCGTTTGAGTATCAAGGGTCTTGATGAACATGCCTATGGCAGGGGATTTTTCAATGCGTTGTTCGAATTTAGACCACAAGTTCCGCTACCGGATCGCGTATTGGACCCAGGTTTCTTCCGGCTTTATCCTGGCATTGATTAATACCGTGATTGGAGTACGTTTGCTCGCGCTGGCGAAACGCTGTGTGAATAACAGTTCCATCTCTGCAAATGTTTTTACGGAATCATTTGGGAGCTCCGAATACCATTCGAAGGCTGTTTCTGACAGGCTGCCAACGAACTGGCGAAGCAACATTATGTCGTCGCCTCTTGTGTTGCTGCACAGAGCTCTGAACTGTGCGACGTGGTGGTGAGGGTTGACTGTCCCTTTGTATACATGGAACTTGGGGATCGTATATCCCGGCGGGTATTTGATTTGATCATACTGGCCTGGATATGGTCGTCCAGTTCTGATAATTTAGCTAGCGGCTTCACTAGCTTGATGAGCTCTTATTTGTTGAGCAATATAATCATCAAGGGCGGCCTTAGAAATCGTTTCCTCGTTGGCTGCCGATAAGGCTGGAGGAGGGTTTGATGTTTCTCTTCTGTCATTGTTGACGATTATCGGTGGATCACCGGCCAGGGGTTCGGGCTGGATCATCATTCTAACCATGTCTTGGAACAAGAGAGTCATCTGCTTTATGTTGGCAGCTTGTTCAGCGTCTTCTTTGTCTTTTCTCTCGAGCACCTTTCACAGGAACTCTGTATCGGTCTCCTGCTCATGGCGTTGTTCGGCCTCTTTGTCCGGACTTTTTTTCTATCCGGTAAGCGCTGCCATTTTGGTCAGCATTTCCTGGAGCTTTTGTTGTTGCTCCTGAGCCTTAGTCAGCGACCGAGTTTGTGGTCGGTGACTCACCGAAGCACGGCTCTCTTCTTTTCCTGAAGCCATGTATACCATATGTATTGTTATTCCCCTGGCCTTGGGGTATTTAGGTCTATCGCTTTTGGAATTTGCCACGGACGGTAGGGTTTTCTCTAGCCTCATTCTTTTATGAGAGATTGTAGTTGAAGGAGCCATTATGACAGGCACCTGCTTAGGAGAAGTCTTCCGTTGTATGGCGGAGGAGTAGTCCTTTTCTTGTCGAGCCTTCGATTTCTTCGGTCGACGAGAGTAATCTTTGTCGATCACAGAGTCCTGGACTTTTCGCCAAACCCTATGAATTTGCGAGGAGAGCCGCTGATGAGGCTGCTCCGGCTTTGCCTACACCGTAACTTCTGCAGGCATGGGTGATTTCTTTAGTACCGCTGTTGGAGAGGTTTTTGTGCACCCTTTTAAGCGGATCAAAGCTGTTATCGGTTGGAACAACAACGTCAACTTCCACCATTGGAGCTGGTGGGGTGAGTTCAGAGGGAGAGTTGCCCCCAGCTTCTCTCACTCGACGCTAGTGGCGACGTCGAGCATGCCTTGTTGAAGGGACCGACTTAGTTTTGAAAGCGGCTTCATCATGCCCCCGGCTTAGCTGAGTGTTTTCAATCGGCGTCAGCCTGTTGAAGACCGACGTCCCTGATGGAGTTTGTGGAGAACCGGCCAATCTTTCGAAGACAGATCGTCTGATGGGGGAAGCACCTTTGACGGCTTCACCTGTAGCAGGCGTTGGGAGGGCTATCTATTTTGTGGTAGCCCTTTCAACTATTACGAGCTTCTTTGCGGACCCGTTTGAGTTTTTGCTCAGCCTGTTGAAGACTGAGACGCCATGTTTGGACGGCGCGTTGAGAGGGGCCGTTGTGATTGCCAGTCGATCGAAGACCGACCTTTTAGAGGCTTCTCCTTGCGGCGTTGAGGTACCGAAACTTACAGGTGGGAGCATAGTCCCGAAGAACAATCCAGTAGTGGCTTGTGTGACCTGCCCCATCGGCATTGAGAAAATAGAGGCCGTGTTGGGCACATAGGCCACTCCTCCAGTGGGATGGAGTGGGAGTTGCTGTTGTATGAAGTGCAGTTGAGAGCCATTGATTTTCTAGGCAAGGAGTAAGACACCAAGTTTTAGTTTCTCGAATCCAAGGGCAACAATAATGAACCGCGATTTTTTTTGTGAAACACGACATACGAAATGTGGAGTGGAAAGAGAAAAAGATCCCACCGGACGTGCCAGAATCTGTTCACCGCCGAAAGACCGGAGAGAGACGTTGGGATGTCTAGCCTGAATTTAGGGGCAGATGCTATTTGGACTTCTCTATCCACCTCTCTGAAGATACCAAGTTGATTTATGGCATCATATATCGGAGGTTTGGATAGATGTGACCGTTGTAGCAGAGTTTATCAGATTCCCCCTCATTTGTGAGGGGTTTTTGATTGTGGGGACGCTCTTCCTTGCAGACGCAAGCCCCTGCAGTTAATTACGTTATCGCGTTTCGATCACCACTTTCTCATTCTCCAGCAGTTCACTTCGTGTCGTGTGTATTTTTGTTTATTTTGGTTGCCCGTGGATTGTATACGGAGATTAGTTTATGTCGTCGCCCTTAGGACGCGGATTAGTCCAAATCCGTATTTAGATTTGGGATTTTGAACTTAAGTTATATTTTCGCTTTAGTTCAAAAATATTTTTTTAGTTTAAAGACCGTTAATCTAGTTTGAGATTAAGATCAATTTAAACATATGAGCATTTGGGCCCAATTTATTTTTTAACTAAGGATACATTAGTTCTATTTGAGACTAAGATAAACTTAGCAATATTTTAAGGATCATTAAATTTATTAAGATCTAGAGCATTTGGGCTCAGCTGCTAGAGACTTAACCAATTTAGGCTTAGTCTACTCGGTCCTTTTTTGTTCAACATTGCCAAGCACTTATTTAGACTCTTTTTGTTCAACCCTCCCTTTTATGCAAAAGTGCTAAGCACTTATATGACGCTCTGACGCTCTGTTCATATCATAATTTTGCATTATTATATTCCCCATTCTTAGTCATTTTACAAATAAACAGGTGCTTTTGACCCATATCTGCTACATAGTTGCAGGTTACAGGTTCTCGGAACAAAAACAGTGAAAACGATGAAAAGACGATACAAAAGTGAGACTACGACCAACAAATGGAATGATCTTGATCATGCCTACAATTTGAAGACTAAACGAAGATCAATGAACAAGTTCACAAAGTACAAAGGCAGCACAAGGTTCAAGACTTCGACACGAAGCAAACAGTAAAGTCCACGATATTATTCACTGTGGAAATCTGGAAGAGAACTAGAAAACATTCTGAAAAACCAACTGAAGAAAACAGAAGACAACAGAAACAGACAAAAGCCATAGAAAATTGAGCCTATAAGCCTTCTATTTGGCCGTGAAACCGCGGCTAAACATGGGATTTGGCCGCGGATCCGCGGCCATGAAGGACACGTGTCGGTGGGAAATGTGGCGGCTGGCGGCGCGTTGACTAGTCTTCTTAGGGGTGTACTTGTAATTGCAGATATGACTCGATTGTAACCCCAGGGTTTCTATGTTCTATAAATAGAAACCCTAAACCTCTTTTTGAGGTATGCCTCTTCTTATGCCTCATTGTATTTATCCAAATTTAGATCTTGTAAATGTTGGAAAAGAGCATCAAATAAAAATTAGAGTAAGTTTTCTTTTCATTGCCCTAGTTAATTTTATTATCTGCCATAGTGTAACTTTTATTATCTGCCCTAGTATAGATTTCATTATCTGCTCTAGTTAATTAGTTTAGAACATGTTTTTCAATTCCCTAATGAGTGAGTAGCCTCCTCACTTGTTAGGGTTAGGAATAGGGAAGAATTGAGAGATGAAGATCTCTCATCCCTTTCTTTCCCATCACATCTTTTTATAGGACTCCATGCATACATACACACACCGCTCCCTTCGGCACCCTATCCAGGAGGTAGCGGTGATACCGCAGTTTAAAAGACCGGTTGCGGATGTTTTCCATAGAGGTTAGGGTAAGAATTAAGAAAGGAAGGACAAGAACCTAGAGGAAGAAATATCGTTTCTTCCCGATGGTACTAATCCACTTTATTAATTATTACCATAACACCTCATACATCTTAATTAGGGCATAGAAAGCGGTGAGGAATATTGACTTTCCAAATTTTACCAAAACCTAACCCTAGCAAGGTTTAGATCAACTTAGTTTTTAGATTTAATCAATCCGACAACAATCGGAATTAACTCGTTAGAACAATTAGAAAATACACAAAATCCCTGTGGACCGACCCGTACTCACCGGCTAGCTACCAAGCGATACCGTTCTTGATTGCGGTTAACAAATATTTTTGATTCATCTTTTAAAAGCGCATATGCGAAAAATCTATCAATCAAATAGCGCTGTTGCCAGGGATGGCGTTGTTATTCTCTTTTTGTAATTTCGGCTTAATAAAAAATTGAAAAATCATAAAAACTGAAAAATAAAAAATATTAAAAAAAAATTTCATCTTGTTATTTTGTGAAGGGTATTTTCGTTTGAATTGTGCAGGATCGACGAACGAGTTCAGATCTGGAAAAATCCAGAGAGCGAAACAGAAAACTGAAGATCTGAACAACAGAGGATTACAATAACAGAGGAGCCGAAGAATTTTCAGGAACTGATCCGCATAGGACACCGCGGAACCGCGGCGGGAAGCACGTTTTGGCGGCGGAACCGCGGCGGCATTGTGACGTCATCATCTTCAAACTGCACCGTAAGTCTTCTTTTCTCCTTCTCTGCAACCCCAATATCTCCTCTGTACAAATTTGCCTGCAGGATTCTTTGCGCCAAAAATTTCTCCCCTTCTCAATAACTTGATCTTGTGCAGGATTCTTTGCACCGCGCTAAAAAAAATTGTTTGCAAGTGATTGTGTTTACTTTTTTGCATATTTAATTGGACTTTAAGGGGCTTGAAACCAATCCAGATTGGGTGGGAATTTCATCACCCTTCTCAGGACCCCAGAAATCACATAAGGCATATTGCATTGACCATCATTTAATTAAAAAAGATTAGACTAAGCCCTAAGGATTTCGCGCTCAATAGGACAGAGGAATAGTTGTAGGCATCGACCGTTGATCCTAACCTGACTTTGTAGTGTCTAGGCAAGTGTGTCTAAGACGAGTGGTTACTTAATTAGGCCCACTACTTACGTAGTGGAGAATCTCCCACTTACCTGGCACTTACCTGGCCACAATTGGCGGTGAAAAGGCGGTTTGAGGTCCTACTTCTTGCCCTTTGGAATAGTTAGGAGCTGTCTAGTTGACCTAGGTGACCCTAGATCTAGGCCTGATTGTGCATTTGTGGTTAATTGAACTTGTGTCTAAGCTTTTTATTGAAAATCTTTTTTGCAAAAAGCTCCATAAATAAAAAAAACACAAAAAGAATTTTTTTTTACAAAAACTTGCAACTTGTCGCTAAGAAATCCGTGTGCCCCGCATTCTTTTTCTTCTCCTTCTTACATCATGGGTACCCCACCTCCCAAAACTCTTGCAGAACTTTGGTACCCTGAACCAAACTTTGCTTCCTACACGAATTGTTTTGGTCGAATTACGGACGACCCCTCCATGCCTAAAATTTCTTTGAAAGATCGAATAGAAGCGTCTAAGAGAAATAGTTGGACTCCGCAATCCACTGTGTATCAACCGTGTCAACCTTCACCACCTTCTTACGTTGATACTCCTTTTTCAAGTCCTGTTGTAACTCCGAAACCCATGTCTATAGCTGAACATATTGAACAATCTCGTAACCGATCTTTCACTCCTTTCAACACTTCTAATTCTTGGGATCAACAAGTCCATTCACCTTTTTATCCAAATATTGATTCTACTCCTATCCAACCATTCAATTCCTACCAGTCCTACCCGACTTTCACACCTTCCGTAGACATTGATTCTACTCAACCATTTGGGAGTTTCACGTATCCAAACAACTTTGAATGTTTTACTGAAACCCCTTCACAACCCATGTCTAGTATGGAACAGTCGTTGGAAGCGTACACTGCAGCAACAAACCGACAGATGAGAAATTTGGATGTGTCCATTGCCGCCCTTATGCAACCGAGTGAACCGGTAACTAGTTTCCAACTAGCTCCAAATTTTCCAATGTATGATGAGACGATTGGACAGATTGAGAATTTGAGTAGAGAGAGTGAGCTGTGCACCCTTCCAAATCAAACCTACCCATCACCAATTGAATCCTACAACTCCGGTTTTGAATGTCTATCAAGTGTCCCAAATGATTCACCAGTTGAAAATAAAACTTTTAATGAGTTGTGCGACTTTGTATTGCTTGATTTGCCAGATTGTGAAGGGTCCCTTTCGAGTGAACCTAAACCTAATTCTTTCGACCTCTACACCTCCAATTTAGAACCTGAATTGATAAATATCCATGCTTGTGATGAGGTGTCTAAAAAAATTGATTTTCACTTGATTGAGGATATTGACGCATGGAATATTTTGGATGATGAACCCGTAGATTTGACTGAAATTTTATCTCCAATTCATCATCCTGAGTCATTAAATGTTTCTCCCGAACCTCATATGCGTCTTAATTTTGATGATAATTGCATGGATGAGATAACTTTTGAGGAGAATCATGAGGATAGTATTGAGGAGAGTATTGAGGATAGTATTGAGGATGGACCAGTTTTGTTTGATGTGTCGGATTTTCTAATTCATCCTCCTGAACCTTTAACTGTTATACTTCCTAAATCACCCTTCCTCCTTTCCATCATTCCGACCACACAAAAGATCACGCAAGAGGACTGTGAGCTTGAAAGATTTCTCTTCGATTACAGCAGTTTGGACGCCACTAGTGCGTTCCTCTTTGAATCTGACACAGTTCTCACAGACGATAATGATTACGAGTGTTTCACTTTTTCGGACGATTTTGAAGACTCACCGCCGGAGTTTGAGTCCTTTGAATTTTCAGATGATTTAGTTGAACCATCAGACTCGGTTGCTTACAGTCATTTCGAACCATTGATGGAATCCTTCAAGTTCGAGACAGTTTACTTCGGTGAGAATAAGACTATTCCTAAATCTCTCCCCTTCGTCATTTCCATCGTTTCGACCGCGCAAGAATCCGTCGCGCTTCCATTTTCAATGGATGGTTTACCAAGTTCAACGTGCCCATGTTTTCTCGCAAATATTGAGGGATTTGACCCCATTTCACGACGGGTTGATAGATTAGCACAATCGCTTTTAACACATCGGTCATCACAATTTGCGCTAATTTATACACTCGATTTACGCCCTCAAGTTCGTACTACACTTCTTTCTCTCTTCCGCCATTCTTCTCCGAATATACCGAGACCATATTCCACCCTTCTTCCTATACGGTCTCGTGTGTTTCTCAACTCCTTTCTCTACACTCCATTCTTCCACCAACCCTACCATTATCACGATAGAATTTTTGAATGGTTGGTGCTAACCTTTGGCCTGTGTAAGGCCTTGTATAGTTTTATTTTTCTCCTCCCTAACTCTGAACTTGAACGCTTAATCAGTAAAAACACCGTTTCACTTAAATTTAGGAGGGACCTTTTTGTATATATATTTTTTGTTTTGTTTTTCTGTAAACAATAAAAAATAATAATTTTTTTTTGTAAATAAATAAATAGGGAGTGCCGACATTTTTGACCTTCTTGGTGTAGCCTGACAGTGAGGATACTGTCAAGTTTAAGTTTGGGGGTGTGCTCGGTAAGTTTTCTTCCTTCGCATTCATATGTATATTTTTGCATTTGCATACTTATTTTAAAATCCATAAAAATTGAAAATTTTTAAAAATTATAAAAATTAAAACATTCAATTTTGGCCATAATTGACTTGAGTTTGACAAAAAAGTTAACTAGCTAGGAACAACTAGATCTTAGACTTAGGAAATTAAAAACCCTAAAAATAACCTTTCTTAAAATTTAACGGTAGAAAGTATATGTCTTTGTAGTTTATTTAGAAGTAGGCAAATTTCGAGTTGACTTCTTGGGCTAAGTTAAAACAAGAGAAAAGTATTGATATTTTTATTAAAGTATAAGTCTGAAAAATAATTCCTAAGCTTAAGTCTAAATTCTGAAAATATATACCCTACAAATTGCACAAACACGAACCTTGAAACTTAGAATAGTAGAAGAGACCTTGAAATTCTCTTGTCTAAAATCCTTAGTATGAAGGAAAATAAAATAAAAATACAAGTGTGAATAAAGAGATAAAAAAATGAACACTGGTTTTTGTAATTACTTAAGGCTGCATAAATAGAAAAAATATTTAGCGAGGGTGCTTTATCACCTAGTGCCTTAGACCAACTGGTTTGGGAGTCACTGCTAAAGCCTTAAGTGTTACAAGACTCGGAATTCCGCCTTAATGTGCAAACACATTTTGTAATCGTTCGTTGGTATCTCAAGAAGTATTAACGGTCGCATGAAGAATGTGTGAGCAATTTCATTTAAAAATTCACCAATTGAAAAGTACTTTGGACGATGGACAAGAGTATAATAGCTTTATTTGAATTTCCAAGTGTAGGGGTGATATATACACACACGTAGGGGTATGTGATTGGGGTTTAGACAAGAGATAGGAATGAAAAATAGAACTTATATCTTTGGTAGAGATGATAAAAATTTCTAAGTTGAGATGGAACCTTAGAAGGAAAACTCAAAAGATGCTAAAAGCTAAGTAAATCTACAAAACATATATAATCTTAAGATTAATGATAAGGAAACGTGAAAAATACGGGTTGATAATTTCTGAGTTGAAGATAATAGAGTTCTTGTTAGAAAACCTAATTGGAGAATAAAAGTCAATAGGCCGAATTGATAGGATTTTGTGGGTAGTATCCGCTGAAAACCCTCAGGAGATAACACTCCTCCTACTAGGGACACCTAGAGGTTTAACGGCTTGTTGCACGAGCTCAGTGCAATCACGTTTTCCTGCGAAAGTGAGGCTAGATCTTTTTTCGAGAATAAAACTAGGTTTGCTCGAGGACGAGCAAAAGATAAGTTTGGGGGTATTTGTTCATATCATAATTTTGCATTATTATATTCCCCATTCTTAGCCATTTTACAAATAAACAGGTGCTTTTGATCCATGTCTGCTACATAGTTGCAGGTTACAGGTTCTCGGAACAAAAACAGTGAAAACAATGAAAAGACGATACAAAAGTGAGACTATGACCAACAAATGGAAAGATCTTGATCATGCCTAATCAGTTATATTCCCCATTCTTATATGATGCTCACATGGGTATCATGTGATGGCTTCAGTTATGAACGCTGCCCAATCAGTGTTAAGCACTCAGTTATATATATAGAGAGCTAAGCACTTTTTTATATGACGTACACGTGAAGAGCACGTGAGGCGCTGGGAGCTACCCAATTAGTGCTAAGTACTCAGCCGTTTTGGCTGTATATAAAGTGCTAAGCACTTTTGTGTGGCGCCCACGTGAGGAGGACGTGAGGCATTGGGCGCTGCCCAATCAGTGCTAAGTACTCAGCCATTTCGGCTGTATATGAAGTGCTAAGCACTTTTTATTCAGCAGTCACGTGTTTTTCACGTGAGGCGCTGGGTGTTATTGGGAGAGTGCCCATGTGGAAAACATGCGAGGCGCTAACCTCTTTTTTTTTTAGAGATTCAATCTCTGTTAATGCCATTTTGGCCATTAATGATCATCAAGATCTTTATTTTGAAGACCTTTAATCATTTTTTCTTCATTGGAGAACTAGTTCTTTATGTAGGCTTAAACCCTAATTTCTGAGGAATTAAATTCTCAGAACATATGTTCTTTTTCTTTCTTTTTAACCTAGTTCTTTTTTGAATCTTTGATTCTCAAGAACAAGATCTTCCCGATGAGAATTAAATTCTCAACTTGTGAAAGACTTATCTTATGGATCTCTGATCCAGAGAAAGAATCAAGTTTTTTAAGAAGGGTTAAACCCTTAGATAGGTAAAAAGAGATATTTTTGATCTCTGTGTGTTCTTTATCTCGGGTTTTGAGGAGGCAAGTCTTCTTCTTTTATTGAGAATTAAATTCTCGGTTGTTTTTTCTTTTTAAAGCTTTCTGTATTTTCTCAGAAGCTTATGGGGGGTTCGTTCTATATGAGACTTGAAGTCTCAGGTCCTTTATATAGTGGAGGCAAATTGTTAATTAGTTTTGAAAAAATCTCTTATTGAGAGATTCCAATTGATTTAATTGGTCTCAAAATTTGTTTGGGGAATTTTACCTACCGTTGGATCTTTAATCCAAGGATTTCTGTTTTACAGAATATGTTTTTCTTGTTTTTAATAAAATTGGAGAAATATTTTCCCATATGCAGAATTTATTCTATCAAACGGTGAATTTTAATTACCATTGGATTCTTGATCTAAGGGCTCCCTGTTTTACAGAGAACAATCTTTTTTATTTGTAAAGATTGAGGAAAAATATTTCTCAGAATAGAATTTAATTCTATTGTTTGATAATTTATCATCACTATTGAATTTTTGATCCAACGGTTCTATTTAACAGAGTATCCCAACTTTTTTGTTAGGGAAATATGCTCATGTAGAATTTAATTCTACTGATATAAACTTAGACGCCGACGCTCACGTGTTGTGCACGTGGACACCACTTAAGAATTTAATTCTTATTTATGATAGATGCTCCTGTACTTTGTACATTAGCGCCCACGTGAGCTTCACGTGCGGCGCCACCATAGGATTTAATCCTAAGGGGTTGGCGCAGACGCTGGCACCCTCGTTAGGGGTACGTGAGGCACTGCCTCAACAAAATTTAACAAAATTTAGCTTTTTTTATTATATTTAAATTTTAGGGGAACAAGACGGTATTGTCCGCTCTGCTCGAAACTGCACGGTTTTGTCTTTCGGAGCGAACCGGACCCGACCATGGATCATTTCCCAGGAGGTCACCAACCCAGAATTTTCCTGGCTCGAGCACGTTTAACTATGGAGTTCTCAAGCTCCTGTAGTGCCGGTTCACTTAAATGGCGCCTCTGCATTGAAGAGTGGTATCATTCCATTTATAGTACAGATCTGCCCTCTTTCGGAATGTGTTTCACGGACCGATCCCATTGTTCTAATGTAGGTCCCACGGACTCAAGAGATGGCTCCCACGGATTTAAAAGGTGGCCTCCACCCTTTGGCTCGGATGTCACGACCCGGATGTGGCACGTGACCGGCACTTAGATCACGTGACATCTAAAGACGTCCACGCGGTCCAAGTAAGCCGAAAACCCGGAATCTAAACCTTTTTACGAAAATATTGGAGGTGAAGTTTAAGAATAGTCATTTGATGGAATCGGTTTAAAAATAATCATTTAAGTCTAAATAAGTGTGTTTGAAAAGCATCTATGACGTTTTAAAAATCGGCAGCACCTCCTTTGTAAAATTTTGAATAAAATTCGATACAAGCACAATAATATAAAAAGTATCCCAACGGGTGCTAGCTTCCACACCTAAACGGCGGAGCAACCACGCAGATAATATACGACGCTCAATGGAGAAAAAAAGAAAAGCGAAACAAGATCAACAAGTATAAAAAATCGACTCCAATGAGTGCGACGCCTACAAACACATATACTCTAAGCCTCGCTTCTAAGTCCACAATATACAATTTCTAGGTTGATGGAGTTTTAACTAGATACAAATCAATACACACACACACAAGTGTGGGTATGATACAACAGTAGCCTACCTACCCAAGCAATTACCGGAAAGAAGGGTGTGCCACAAGCTGCTGATGATCCAAACGGTATATCCTGCAAGAAACTGGGGCACAACGGGGGTGGGTTTCTAATATTTGCACACACTAAAAACAGAATTGAACAAAATAGAACTTGCAAAGGAGGTGAGATATACTAATAGGGATGGTGCACAAGGAAATTCCAGCTTATAAAGTGCATGGTGGATGCTCCTAAAGATTGTAGTGGCTCTAACTTGATGGTATGCACAAGTCGGATGAAAGATAGGAATGTTGAGTGGGAGGTGCTTGGTTCAGTTTATAAAATGAGAATGAGCACAAACAATTATTGGTAAAGTGTAGGAGAGGGTGGAGAACAAGCATGAGATGTAAAGGTGGAAGTATTGTATGACATGTGTGTTAAGTTGTGTGTGAGGGTTTATTATAAAACCTAATATATACCAACCACTCTCATTTTAAAACCCAATACATTTTGCAAATAATTACCCCTTACATATAAATACCTTTATGTTACTAAAAATCTAATCTTGATTTTAAAAGAATATAAATCATTTATTATAACACTTAAATACCATACCCATTATAATAAAATCTCATATCATATTAAAACAATTTAAATATCGTTTTTTTGATATCACACCTTTTTCTTCATTTTTACCAAATTAATTACATTTTTGCGGATATCAATTCGATACCAAAATTCATATGCGATATTATTTTTGTAAACTCATTATATTCATATTTAAAATTATAAATTAATATTTATAATTTTCCAAAATGTTACAGTGGTTCTTTGTTCCGGGAGCAAGGACCGGGGCCCGACATCTTAATTGTAATTCCCCACGTCCCAGTACGAATGGTATTGTACGCTCTGGTTGAAGCCGCATGGTTTTGTCCCTTTGATCGAACCGGACTCAAGAAGGGACCACTTTCCAGAAGGTCATCTATCCTAGGATTTCTCTAACCCGAGCATGCATAAACATGGATTTCTCTAGCCCGAGCATGCATAACTACAGATTTCTTCGAGCTCTGGAGTTCCAGTTCATCCAAAAAGCGCCTCCGTATGAAAGAATGGCATCATTACATTTATAATACAGTTCCGCCATTTTCGCCATGTGATTTATGGATCCGATCCCATTGTTCTAGACTAGGTCCCACGGATTCAAGAGATGGCCCCCACAGATTCAAGAGATGGCCCCATCCTTTGGCGTGACACTTTGTTCCGTGTGGCACTTTATTCCATGAGCAAAGACCGGCGCCTGACATCCTTTTAGAACAATGGTCCGTCCTCGAACCGAAGGCCTACTATCGAGGGACTAGCTCTGATAACATAATTGTAACCCCCACATCCTAGTATGGATGGTATTATAGGCTTTGGTTGAAACCATACGTTTTTTTCCCTTTTAGCGAACCGGGCTTAAGAAGGGGCCATTTCCCCGGAGGTCACACATCCTATGATTTCTCTAGTCCGAGTACGCATAACTATGAAGTTCTTTGAGTTCTGGAGTTTCGATTCATTCAAAAGGCGACTCCGTATGAAAGGGAGGTGTCATTACATTTATAATACAGTTCCGCCCTCTTTCATCCTGTGATTTGTGGATCCAATCCCATTATTTTTTACTAGGTCCCACGGACTCAAGAGATGGCCCCCACAGATTCAAGAAGTGGCCCCCGCTCTTTGGCGTGACACTTTATTCCGTATGGTATTTTATTCCATGAGAAAGGACCGGTGCTCGACAGTCTCGGTAGTTAATAATTTTCAATGCAACTTTTATGATTGCAATATAAGTGTTTCCTGATTTAAAATCAGGAAAGCCTACGGAAGAAGCATCACGTGCTAGCACGTGACCAACAGTCACGTGTTGGCACGTGACAATTCAAAGCAGCGGCAAAGGCAGATTCGATTCCCTGACTAAATCAAAGAAAAGGCTCCAGAAAGGGTCACGTGCTCACACGTGACCAGGGGTCACGTGTTGGCACGTGATGGCTGAACAGCGGCTAGAAGACAAAGCGCAGAAAGCAGAAGAAAACTCGTTCCAAGGGGTCACGTGCCTACACGTGACCATGGGTCACGTGCCCACACGTGACCGGCTTTCAAAGCCTATCTATTTAACAGAATTAAATTCTGAACAGCATTCAAATCTTTCCAAAGGAGAACGATTATTTGGAACCGATTGGATTAAAGATTTAAAGGTGATTAAATATCACCTATCTATGGAAAAATCTTGAACTTGGAAAGATTTCCCCTTGAAATCTAACTGAAATAACAAAGGAATATCTTTGGATTTAAAATCCAATGGTGAATAAAATTCACCTAATAATCCAAAGGTCCAAATGAATGATGAATACAAATCAAATCTCTAACGAATGCAAATCAAATCCCTCAACGAATGATTCACTAAAACTGATTGATTCTGCTCCTTCTCATATAAAAGGAGCCAAGAGATATACAGAGGAAGAGGGACAGAGATATATATAGAGAGAAAATAGAGCCTCGAGACTTTGGAGGAATTTGGATCTTCTGCAAAAGAAAACCTTAGGTAAGAAAGGAGAGGCTTTTAAAAAGAGAATTTAATTCTCAAAAGAGTTTAATTCTGATATTAAAAAGAAGAACTTAGTTCTCTCTTTAGCAGATGATCTGCAAAGTGCACATCTCCCTAAGAATTGAGAATTTAATTCTCATTGGGTTGAGATCCTGCCATGCAGATCCAAAGCATAGAGAGGGAATGGAAGTTTGAGAATTTAATTCTCATAGAATTATAGGAATTTAATTCTTTTGAATTAAAGTTAGGGTTTAACCCTATGTTATAGGAATTTAATTCCTTCAAAATGAACAAAACTAGGGTTTAGCCCTAACTGAGAACATAATTCTCTCAAACTCACAGGAATCTAATTCCTTTAAGAAAAGAAACTAGGGTTTAACCCTATCAAGAATATAATTCTTCAGAAGTTTAAGGGTTTAACCCTATCAACAGAACTTTAACGCATACAGAGACCCGCCAAATAAAACTCTGAAGTAGGCACCTCACGTGTTACTACGTGACTCCTAAAAGAGAACTTTGAGGCAATGCCTCACGTGCCCCACGCGATCTCTAAAGCACACAAAAGAAAAAGAAACAGAAAAGAGCTTTAGGGCGCACTCACGTGTCGACACGTGACCGCTAATGAACAATCTAACAGATCAAACCGCAAGCCCCCATTACGTGCCCACACGTGATGGCTTTTAGAATTAAAAGTGTTAAACACTTATCCGTAGAACAAAATAAAGGGAAACAGGGCGCTATCACGTGCTCCCGCGTGACCCCTTGGCTGAAGCTTTAACGGACAAGCACCAAAATGCCCATCACGTGACAGCACGTGATGCTCCAAAGTATTCAATACTTTTGACAGAATAAAATGAATTGAGGGCGCCCTCACGTGCTACCACGTGACCCCTCTTGCCTTAGTGTTTAACACTAGAGTTGAAACCCCTATATCCAGTGTTCAACACTGATTTTCTTAGTGTTTAAACACTAATTTGGAAAACATCTATTTACAGAGTTTAAGACTTTCTTAGTGTTGAACACCAACCTGGAAAACCCTGTTTCCAGTATTTAACATTGATCTGCCTTAGTGTTAAACACTAATTTGAAATCTCCACTGCCAGTGTTTAACACTGATTTGTTTTAGTGTATAAACACTAATTTGAAAGCCTTGTTGCTGGTGTTTAACACCAACTATCTTTTAGTGTTAAAAACTAACTTGTCAATCTCATTCTCAGTGTTCAACACTGATTGATCTTTAGTGTTTAATACTAATTTTAGCCCCATTGGCTAAGTTTATAGAGGCAAAGCCTCTCCTCTAATGGACCAACAGAGGGCCAATATCCTAAACATGATTGGACTTAGCCCAAGCTGGCCATAAGTCCTCAATTCAAATTCAACTGAGCCAATGGGCTCATAATATAATTAATTGGTCTTGGTTCCAAATTGGGCCAAAGATTATTTAATCTACCTCGGTTTAAGGGTACATCTCTTCACTCCTTTGATACTTGGCGTTGTAATTCCTCAACGTCTTCAAAGAGGTGACGGGTCCCGATGACCACATATTGATACGGACTGTGGGGTCCTTAAACTCATGGACTATGAGGTCCTTAACCTTGACCGGGATGTCTTCAAACTAACGACGGACTGTGGGGTCCTTAAACTCATGGACTATGAGATCCTTAACCTTGACCGTGATGTCTTAAAACTAACATCGGACTGTGGAGTCCTTAAATCCACGGACTACGACGTCCTTAACCTTGACCGCAACGTCTTAAAACTAACACTGAACCGCAATGTCCTTAAACTACCTATTGACCGCAATGTCACTAAACTAAACAACAGGGCTCCCTTAATTGCTCTATTGTTGGATCTAAATGATCCCGTTAAGTTGATCTTAGTCTGAAAACTAGACTAACGTATCCTTAACAAATGTTTAAGTCGATCTTAGTCTCGAATGAGGCTAACGTATCCTTAAACCCAAAACCCCCAAACCCAATTCTAAGATAATACGGATTTGGACTAGTCCACGCCCTACGGGCGACGACATAACTCAGTCTCCGTATACAATCCACGGGCAACTAAACACAAAAGAAACACATACGACACAAAGTGACCATCTGGAGAAGGAGAAAGTGGTTACCGCGATGCGGTAGTGTAATTAACTGCAGGGGCTTGCGCCTGCAAGGAAGAGCGTCCCCACAATCAAAAACCCCTCAAGCGAGGGGGAATCTGACGAAGTCTGCTACATCGGCCGCATCCGTTCAAACCCCCGATGCACGGTACCATAAATCAACTTGGCATCTTCGGAGAGGTGGACGGATAGCACCTATTAGCATCTGCTCCGAATCTCAGGCAAGACGTCCCATGTCTTGGCCGTCGTTCGGAGGGGAACAGATTCTGGCATGCCCGATGGGACCTTTTCTTCTTTCCACTCCACACTTCGTGTGTCGTGTTCGCGAACCGAACACGGTTCGCTAATGGTTGCCCTTGGGTTTCAAGGTACTAAGATTCGGCGTCTTGCTTATTGTAGAAAGCAAAAGGATCAATGGCCGACAACTACTCCAACTGCAACTGCAACCAGCGCTCCGCCTCGCCAGGAGGTGTAGCCTACGGGCCCCAAGCTGCTTCGCTGTTCACAATGCCCATGGAACAGGTCACTCGAGCCACCACAGGATTGTTTTTCGGGACCATGCTCCCGCCAATGAGCTTCACCGCTCCTGTGCTAACGCCGGAAGTTCCCAAGAAGTCGGTCTTCGATCGGCTTACACCTACCGCGGCCCCTCTCAACGGGTCTCCCAACACCAGTGCCTCGGTCTTCTCCAGATTGGGCCAGAGCTCCTGTGGACCCACAATGGGGCCTATAATCCCAGAGAAGGCTGCTCCGAAAAAAGTAACCAGTCCTGCTCTTGAAGACGTCAAGGCGGCTTCCCCTGCCAAAAAGTCGGTCTTTACAAGATTGACGGCTCCAGCTCCCACTCCTGCTACCCAAAGGGCATCGGTCTTTGACAGGCTAACATCAGCGGCGACCCTTCATCTACACAAGGGGCAAGACGAGACTATTGCCCTCACCAAGCCGGTTCCATCAGCACGACGCGCTCGACGTCGTTACTGGCGCCGAGTGAGGAAGGCCAGAGGCAACTCCCCTCCTGGGCTAACTCCTCCAGCCCCGATGGGAGAAGTTAATGCTGCTGTTCCAACTGGAAACAGCTTTGAGATGCTAAATAAGGTGCGTAGGAATTCTTCTACCGCGGTGCTAAAGAGGTCTCCCCCTCTGCTGAAAAAGGCTGTAGAAGTAAAGCCAGAACAACCCCAATCTCCTCAGCGACTGTTCTCTCAAATCTATAAAGTCTGGCGGCAGACCCGCGACTCGGTGATCGATCCAAATTTCTCCCACCAGCACAAGAAGTTGAAAATCCAACAGGAAGTCAGTCACCAGGCTAAGCCACGAAAAGCTGTCTGGGTGCCCACTTCAACGGCCCCCTTAACTTCCACTGCTCATAAAAAGAAGAGGCCAGAGAGGACCCCCGGGCCTGCAACGAAAGCTAAAAGCGCTGAGCCCAGACGCCCTAAGGCTGGGGGCAGGATGGTCCATACTGTATACATGGCGTCGGGGAAGGAAGACAGCCGTGCGTCTACAGGTCATAGACCGCTTACACGGTCGGTGACCAAAGCTCAGGAGCAATAGCAGAAGCTCCAGGAAATGATGATCGCAATGGCTGCGCTTACTGGGCTGAAAGAAAGCCCCGAGGCGTCCTCGGATCAGCAACAAGAACAGGAAATTGACGCTGAGTTCCTTCGGAGGATATTGGAAAAGAAAGATAAGGAGGCTGCGGAACAAGCGACCAATATAAAGCAGATAGCCTACTTATTTCAAGACATGGTTGGAATGATGATTCAACAAGACCCACCTGCTGAGGATCCTCCAATCGTCCTTGAAGATGACAGGGGAGAAACGTCAAATCCACCACCAGCTCTCTCAACGGCCAAGGAGGAGACAATCTCTAAGGCTGACTTGGACGACTATATAGCCCAGCAGATCCGGGTTCATCAGGCGACTGAGGCAGCTGGTCAAGTCGTAAAAATGGGGCGACCGTATCCAAGCTGGTACGACCAAATCAATAGGGGAGAAACGTCAAATCCACCACCGGCTCTCTCAACGGCCAAGGAGGAGACAATCTCTAAGGCTGACTTGGACGACTATATAGCCCAGCAGATCCGGGTTCATCAGGCGACTGAGGCAGCTGGTCAAGTCGTAAAAATGGGGCGACCGTATCCAAACTGGTACGACCAAATCAAATATCCGCCGGGCTACACAATACCAAAATTCCATGTCTATAAGGGGACCGGCAATCCCCACCAACATGTTGCCCAGTTCAGGGCGCTTTGTGGTAACACTGGTGGCGACGATAAACTGTTGCTTCGCCAATTCATGGGCAGCTTACCAGAAACGGCGTTCGAATGGTATTCGGAACTCCCGAACGATTCTATCAAGACGTTCGCTGAAATGGAGTTGCTATTCACTCAGCGATTCGCAAGCGCCAGCGAACGCACTCCAATAACGGCATTGATTAATGCCAGGGTGAAACCAGGCGAAACGTGGGTCCAGTATGCTATACGCTGGTAAAATTTATGGTCGAAATGCGAACAGCGCATTGAGGAAGCGCCTGCGGTGGGCATGTTCGTAGGTACCCTAGACCCTCATGCAACTATCTCCCAATTTATGATGTTCTTTAAGTCAACCACATTCCAGGCTCTAATCGACAAGTTGGCCCAGATGGACCAGATGGGTCACAGGCCGCCTCCCCCGAAGCCAGAACCTCGGAATGACAAGGGTAAAGGGAAGGCAACCTTCGTTGCGAACGCACAGCAACAACCCAGTGCCCCAAAGCTGGCGGATCAGCTGGAAGAAATGTGGCGGTATTACAACGAGAAGATGAAGCGCCCCTACTCGTTCCCGCGGGATAAGACAAAACGGTTATTCGAGCTGGCAATACGCAACAAACTTATAAACTTACCAAATCCAAGGCGACCGCCACAACCCACTGAGGTGAATAACCCCAACTATTACCCTTACCATTAAACGGTAAGCCATCGGATTGAGGATTGCTTCGTTTTCAAAGGATGGATTGAAGATCAATACCTCCAGGAGAAGTTTGCACTGTCCGAAAAGTGGAAGGTGAACCTGCCACAGCCGCATACGCCTAAGAAAGCAGATACACCGGGGGCAACCTGTTCCTTTATTGAAGAAGCTCCATGGGAGGTCGTGCTGTCAACTAAAACCAAAAGAATGCTGAGGGACCTTCATGCGTGCCCGGCGGTCGAATGGAAGGACCCGCTTGAACCCCAAATCATCGAAGGGATGTTGAAGCCGCGCCTAACTACAAAGAGCGGTGGTGATGGCCCAAGTACTCATGCCCAACCGTCAAAATCTCCGAAGAAAAAGAAGAAGAAATCTAAGAAGCCCGTGAAGCCTGGAGACAAGCGCACGGATTTATAGAAACAGATTGACGCGCTGGAGGAGTACAATCAAAAGGCGCGGACTCCCATCACGTTACAAGAGTTCCTCAACCATGTCTTTCAGGAGGAAGATGATGGAGAGAGCTCATCGGATGAATCCGAGGGATATGTGGCGAGTTGTCATATGATTTCCCACTCGGAAGATGAGAAAGCTCCTGGCACTGAGAAACTGGGGGCACAGCCTGAGCCAGAACTTGTATGGCCAACAGATGATATGATCGACGCCTTTCTAGACGAGATTCGTTTGAAAAGTAAAGCCGATCAGGAGCGTGAGATGGCTGCATCGGAAGGAGCCAAACGCAGGCGACTAAACTAAAGAGTCGAAGCACCCCCGCCGGATCGAAAGACATCCGATGTGGATAAAAACATATTGAAGATGAGGAAAAGGTTTGCCAAAGCCGTGTCAATGGGAATGAAGCTACCACCCTCAGAAGAAAACACGCTCAATAGAGCGGAAAGGCACCCTAATTATTGCTCATATCATCGGAAAATTTCGCACCCCACTGAAGAGTGCGACGCTTTTAAGATGTGGTGGCAAGGATATGTTGCTCACCGGCAACATTTTAAGCGCATGAAACACAAGACTCGCCGGGAACGAAGAAGTACGGCCTAAGAACACAAAAGAACTGCCAGCAATTGTTACATGGTTAACGCCGGAGGGTCGCAAGTTCTCACCTTTGGGAGCGACTCTGATGAAGAAATGGCTCTGGGCCCTCTCTTTAAAGAATCCGTTTTAGGGAAAGAGGAAGAACCAGAGGTCTGCGAAAACATTCAGCTGCGCAATCGCACGCTCCCTGAAAAGAATCTCAAACCCGCGAATAGAAAAGATAAGGGAAAGGAGAAGGTCACTGGGGATATCGCCTTAGATGACCAAGTCATGAAGGAGCTGACTGCCAAGGACCCTCCCAGGAAGAGTAAGGTGGACTATAACATCCTAGCACACCTAAGGAAGCTACCTTCTCAGCTCAGCATTCTTGATACCCTCCTATTATCAAAAGAAGCGTGAGATTCATTAATCAAGGCGTTACAAGAACCCGAGCAATTCCAAGCCTTCCTCGCCGCAGAAAGGATGAAGGATGAACTGGAAGAAGTGCACACGGCCGACATCACTTTCGGTGATGAAGACCTTCTCCTCGGGACGTGCGACCACAACCGTCCCTATACGTCTCCGGATATTGCCACGATATCAAGATAGGCAAGATCCTGGTGGATAATGGATCCTCCGTCAATCTCCTCTATGTTCAGGTGTTGAAGGAAATCTGCATGAGCGTACAGCACCTCGCTCGTGACAAAATTACCATCTCCGGTTTCGACTCCCAGTCATCACGGACTCTCGGTCTGTAATACTAACATTACGCTTCGGACTGCTTGTCACGGACATCAAGTTTCACGTCATTGACGCCAAGACCTGCTACAACGCCTTGCTCGGTCGCCCTTGGTTACACGAGTACAACATCATCCCTTCTACACAGTATCAGTGTATGAAGTACTTTAAGGATGGTTTCGAGTATATCGTAATAGGTGAGCTGAACCCATTTTCCGTGAATGAAGTCCGCAAGTACGAAGATGCAAAGTACTTTTTGCCAGATTTCGAGGATACAGAAAGGTGTCGCAAGCCGGAGGACAAGGCCGCCGCCACCATCTCTGTTTTCGGGAGCGATACCGAAGAAGAAGAAAAGATAGTTTACGCTGGGCCGTCTCGACGCAACAACCCGGGAACGTCCGCCCCCATGTTGATCCTCGGAAGTGACTCGGAAGATGAGGTTAATGCCCTGTTCTCCAGTCGACCGTCAATACAAGCATCCTCTAGCGATGATTAGAGTTTGCAAATCACTATGGTGCCGCGGAAACACTACAAGGATCTCGACGCACTTCAAGCTCACAATGTGCAGGACCTGCAGACGTTTTACGTCCCTCCCAGGCGAAAGAGTGAAAAGGTGATCCTATTCTACCAATCCACAGAAACGAAAGTGGAGAAAGAGATATGGCATGGCGCGGATGCTACACTCGACAGGCTCCAACCTATCCGTTTGCTCAGATATTACACAAATGGACTAAGGAGGCTATTGAAGCGCCAAGGAGTACCCTTAAAACAGACTGCTCGACAAGTTCGGTTCTACAACAGGATCTGGGATGTCCCTGGAACTCAGCGCAGATTGCCCAACGGGAGAATGGAAACGCTCGGCCTTGGATACATGAGATCCGGTGAACGGGAGCGAATCCACGGTAGCTACGCCGTATATAACTTTGATGAGGAGGAAAACGCCCTGTCCAGCAATGCCAACCCCTCATCAAAACTGGATCCCGCGAGCAAAGTGCCGAGTCCATCATTTGAAGAACAAGTGGACAAGCTTATCAGGAAAGCAAGTCAAAAGGCTCGGGAAGACCACTATCGCGAGATGGCCATCTATGAGAAGGCCAGGACGCAACGTCTGTTTCAACAGGCCGCAAAAGACGAAGATGCTCCTCCCTGTCAACCCGTTGTACAAAAGGCCCGACGCAGAGGCAGAAGTAGGTCAAGAAGCGAAAAGAGGAGCCGACAACAACGACGCAGGATTAGAGAGTTATGTGATCGGGTATTGCGCGGCCCGAATTTGTCCCTCATGAAGAAGATGAGTCGAGCGTATTCCTTCCCCCGAGGCAAGACGAAGAAATTACTTGAGCTCGCTATAAAACATCAAATGATCGCACTTCCAGAGTCTGAACACCCTGAGCAAGCTAACAAAGTTTCTCATCTGGGCTATTGCTCTTATCACCGAGCCATAGGACACCCTATCGAAGACTGTTTTACCTTCAAGAACTGGGTCGAAGACCAGTACCAGCAAGGCAGATTTGCTTTATCCAGCAGCTGGAGGGTAACGCCGCCACAAAAGCACGAACTCAAAGCCGCAAGAGCCGAACCAGACCCACATCAATCTTTGAAGCAGATTCGCACCTGTCACATGATTACAATATTAAAAGAAAAGCCCGAGGACATAGATGAACTCCCTTGGTGCTTCGAAAACAATGACAATGAGGTAATCTCAGAATTTCCACCGGCTCCGAAAGAACTGGAAGATGGCATACATACTACTGCGGATAACCTCAAGAAGATTGAGTTGGGATCGGCAGACGATCCGCGACCGACATTCGACAGCGAGCTGCTATCTGAAGAAAGGGTGGCTGAGTTAAAGGACGTGCTTCTACAGCATAAAGATTGCTTCGCGTGGAACTATTCCGAGATGCCGGGATTAGATCTAGAGATTGCTGTACATAAATTAGCAATATCCCCAGATATCAAGCCAGTCAAGCATGCGCCGAGAAGGATGCGGCTCGAGCTTGAGATGAGCATCAGTGCCAAAGTTAAGAAGCTGATCGATTCTGGATTTATCCAAGAAGTCCAATATCCTGACTGGATCGCCAACATCGTCCCGGTAATGAAGAAAAATGGGACGGTGCGCATATGCGTGGATTTCAGGGATCTCAATAAAGCCTACCCGAAGGACGATTTCCCAGTACCGGTAACCGAGCTGATGATAGATAACACGTTCACTCACGAGGTTTTCTCCTTTATGGACGGTTCATCAGGGTACAATCAGATAAAGATGCATCCCGAAGACCAGAAGCACACCGCTTTCCGGACCCCTCTGGGAATATTCTGCTACAAAGTTATGCCCTTCGGTATAAAGAACGCCGGTGCCACCTATCAGAGAGCCATGACAAAGATCTTTGATGATCTCATACATGAAATCGTCGAGTGCTATATCGACGACCTCGTAGTAAAGAGCATGTCACATGAAGAGCATTTAGAACATCTGAAGACCGTATTTCAACGCCTTCGGCAATATAATTTGAAGATGAACCCCCTCAAATGCGCGTTCAGAGTCTCCTCGGGTAAATTCCTAGGATTCATCATCCGACACCGAGGTATCGAGATAGATCCGTCCAAGATCAAAGCGATCAGGGAAATGCCACCGCTAAGGACTCTCAAACAGCTGCGATCTCTCCAAGGAAAGCTCGTGTATATCCGGTGGTTTATCGCCAACCTGTCAGGCAAGTGTCGTCCTTACAGCCACCTGATGAAGAAGGGAACTCCGTTCGTCTGGGACCACAAATGCCAAGGCGCACTGGACGAGATCAAGCAATACCTGCAGAACCCGCCGGTGTTAGCTGCTCCGGTCAAGGGAAAGCCTCTTATTCTTTATACAACAGCCCTCGAAGGTTCCTTAGGCGCATTATGGGCATAAGAGAATGATCAAGGGAAGGAGAGAGCTCTTTATTACCTAAGTCGAGTTCTGTTGGGGGCAGAAAGCAATTACTCCCTTATCGAAAAACACTGCCTGGCGTTAATCTTCGCGATAACAAAACTCCGGCACTATGCATTGGCACATGAAGTCCGTCTTATATCAAAGGTGGACCCCCTAAAATATCTCATGTCAAAGGCCATATTGACTGGGAGACTCGCTAAATGGGCCCTGCTCTTGATGGAGTTTTCAATAACCTATCAGCCGCTTAAGGCAGTGAAAGGCCAAGCCATCGCCGACTTCCTTGCTGAGCATCCAGTACCTGCCGGTTCTCCTTTAAATTGCGATTTGCCGGACGAACATGCGTTTGACGCGATCGACGGTGGTGACACCCGATGGGAACTTTATTTCGATGGAGCGTCCTCCGTAAAGAAGCGCAAACAAAGTACCCTAATGATCAAATCGGGGGTAGGCCTCATCTTCGTAACTCCACAAGGAGGGATAATACGCTTCGCTTTCTCCTTAACAGAACCGAGGACGAACAATGAAGCCGAATACGAAGCTTTGATAGCAGGTCTCGAGATCTCCATTGACATGGGAATTGAAAACCTCCTCATATACGGGGATTCTCAACTAGTCGTTAGTCAAGTAAACGACGACTGCCAAACGTGCAAACCGGAGTTGGTGAAGTACGGTAAAAAGGTGCAACAACTATTGACCCAAATTCCCTCCTATACTCTGGAAAGTATACCACGCGCGGAAAATAGCAAAGCAGACGCGTTAGCTAAGCTCGCTAAAGAACTGGCTGACGAGAACCTCGATGACGTCAGAATCGTGGTACAAAGCCGTCGAGTGCTCGCCCCAGCAGAAATATCTCCGGAATCATACGAAGAAAAGGCAGCGACTGAGCAGACGACCCTACGAATAAAAGACCGTGAGAAGGCTGAGGACTGGAGGGAAGTCTTCATAGACTACTTTAAGTCCCACCGAATGCCCGAAGAGGCATCCTCAAGACATCAGCTCATGAAACGAGCTTTATCTTTCGCTTTCGTCAACGATACTCTATACAAGAGATCGTTTGATTCTCTGTGGCTGAGATGCTTAGGACCTGACGAAGCAGAAAGAGTTGTTCAGGAAGTTCATGACGGAATCTGTGGTTCTCATCAAGCAGGCCCGAAGATGAAATTAAAAATTAAACGGATGGGTTACTACTGGCCCACGATGATCCAGGACTGCCTCGAATATGCGAAGCAGTGCCACTCATGCCAAATTCATGGGGACTTTATCCACCAGCATCCGAATCCACTACATCCAACGGTGGCTAGCTGGCCATTCGAAATGTGGGGAACTGACATAGTCGGCCCCATCGAACCGGCATCGTCCAGGGGACATCGTTTCATCCTGGCGTCGAATGATTACTTCTCCAAGTGGGCAGAAGCAGTACCGTTGAGGGAAGTGAAGACGGAGAATATCCTCCACTTTTTCAAGACGCACGTCATTTATCGGTTTGGAACTCCACGGCGGATTATCTCCGATAACGGGCCAGCTTACAGAAGCCATAAGATTAGCCGCTTCGCGCAACAGCATAATATAGACTGGAGATACTCCTCAGTTTATAATCCAGGAGCTAACGGTCTGGCCGAGGCCTTCAATAAGACCTTGACAAAGATCATAAAAAAGACGGTGTCCCGAAATAAGAAGGATTGGCATGAGAGACTGCAAGAGGCTCTTTGGGCGTACCGAACTACGTTCAAGACGGCCACGAGCACAACGCCATACGCATTGGTATTCGGTACGGAAGCAGTACTCCCCCTTGAGATAGAGCTACCGTCTCTACGAATGGCAGTCCACTGCGAGCTGACGGACGAAGAAAATACTCACCTGCGGCTTGAGGAGCTTGATGCCCTCGATGAAACTCGGCTCATAGCATAACAAAATCTGGAAGCTTACAAAGCAAAGATGACGCGCTCATTTGAAAGATTGACCCGACCGAGGACATTTCGCCAAGGCAAACTCGTGCTAGTGGTCAAAAGGCCTATGATTCCCAATCGCGCCAAACGGGGAAAATTCGAGCCAAACTATGAAGGACCGTACATCATAGATAAGGTCTACCAGGGTGGGGCCTATCTACTCATGGACATACACGGTGAAAGGCCTTTCAGGCCAATAAACGGTCGCTTCCTAAAGAGATACTACGCTTAATGAGCCACAGCCTAGGTTAATGGTAGATGACGACGACTATGTCCGCTCGCTATCTTCCTAAGCTCAAGCTTTATAAGCAGTAGCCGGCCTTCTCCATGACGGACCGAAACATCCTTAAACTAATAGCGGACCGAAACGTCCTTAAACTAATACCGCAGCATCCGTAGGCTGACAAGATAAAAAAAATATAAATAAATAAAAACGGTATGTCCATAAGCACAAAAGGGCATGGATGAAAACCCGAAAGGGTGCCGTGAGTAAAAACAGCAGGACTACCGGCGAGTGTTCGTGAAAACCCGAAAGGGCGCGACCTCGTAAAAAAAAGAGAAGAAGAAAATAAATAAATAAAATAAAATAAAATAAATATAAAATAAAAACGGTATGTCCACAAGCAAGATGGGCATGGATGAAAAGCCGAAAGGGCTCCGTGAGTAAAAACAGCAGGACTACCGGCAAATGTTTGTGAAAACCCGAAAGGGTGCAACCTCGTTAAAAGACACTTATAAGGTCCCCTCGACCTTGTAAGGAGAAACCACCCCCGTGAGATCCTTACGACTCATAAGGGAGCAGCACACTTAGGGATCCCCATGGTTCCTAAGGAGAAAATACACTTGCGAGATCCTCACGACTCGTAAGGAGAACTCTCTTATGAGACCCTCACGGCTCATAAGATTTGAAAGTATTAAGTTACAGAGACCTAAACTTGTGCTTAAGCAACCCCCACAACTTTCGATATTGCCCTACAAGTGGTCCAATACTGGCCCTTGTATACAATCCACGGGCGTGAATAAACATTTCCCTAACCAAGTTTCATCTGTGATTGGGAATATGTTCGCATAGTGAACAACCCTTATAAGTCCTTTCGACTTACAAGGAGAAAATCCTCTTGTAGGATCCTTACGACTTACAGAGGAACAAGCACTTAGGAATCCTCACGATTCCTAAGAAGAAAATAAACCTACAAGATCCTCACGACTTGTAGGGAGAAATAACTTCGTGAGACCCTTACGGATCATGAAGTCAAAAGCCTTAGTCAACAATACCCTAACCCTGGTCGCTAAACCACCTTTGTTCAACATCGACAGAGGCAGATGATGATTCGCTCCTGGCCATATCCCAGTTGTAGCAGTGCTAATAGGCCTCACGTGCATACGAGATAGCCGAAATGATTGGGCAACTAGCAATAAAAAGCAGCGAGTGAAAACAAAATAAATAGCCGAAATGATTGGGCACCGCGAAAAATAGCCAACATGATTGGGCAATCGCGACCTTCGCGATATAAAAGCTGAAATGATAGAGCATCGCGGAAAAAGATATAAAATAAAAAAAAAGTTTTAATTTATGCCCTACAGGTGGTGTTCCATCATACCCTGTATACAATCCAAGGGCGTAAACAAAAAAGGGACCATACTCCTCCCCCAGGTCTCATCATAAGAAGAAGCCAAATCTCGACGGGCCACAAGTGACCTAGAGATCATCTTAACACTTGTCTCGTAACAACGAACACAACTCCAAGCGAAACGGAACAGCGGCAACTCCCAGTTCCATGGCTCGGCGATATACTGATCACCGAAAAGTCAAATCCCAATTCCGTGAAATGCGGATACAATCAATAAAATTCCTGGTTACGTGGAACGCGGATAACGTCACTCTTTGACCCCGTGGAAAACGTCCAGAGCGGATCCTGGTCCTCGCAGAGTGCGGCAGTGAACCCGTGTGAAGCATCCAGAGCGGAGCCTAGTCCCCGCCGAGCACGGCAGTGAACCCGTGTGAAGCATCTAGTGCAAAATTCCTGGTTACGTGGAACGTGGATAACGTCACTCTTTGACCCCATGGAAAACGTCCAGAGCGGATCCTAGTCCTCGCAGAGCACGGCAGTGAACCCGTGTGAAGCATCCAGAGCGGAGCCTAGTCCTCGCCGAGCACGGCAGTGAACCCGTGTGAAGCATCTAGTGCAAAATTCCTGGTTACGTGGAACGCAGATAACGTCACTCTTTGACCCTGTGGAAAATGTCCAGAGCGGATCCTGGTCCTCGCAGAGCGCGGCAGTGAACCCGTGTGAAGCATCCAGAGCGGAGCCTAGTCCCCGCCGAGCACGGCAGTGAACCCGTGTGAAGCATCTAGTGCAAAATTCCTGGTTACGTGGAACGCGGATAACGTCACTCTTTGACCCCGTGGAAAACGTCCAGAGCGGATCCTGGTCCTCGCAGAGCACGGCAGTGAACCCGTGTGAAGCATCCAGAGCGGAGCCTAGTCCTCGCCGAGCACGGCAGTGAACCCGTTTGAAGCATCTGGTGCAAAATTCCTGGTTACGTGGAATGCGGATAACGTCACTCGTTGACCCCGTGGAAAACGTCCAGAGCGGATCCTGGTCCTCGCAGAGCACGGCAGTGAACCCGTGTGAAGTATCCAGAGTGGAGCCTAGTTCTCGCCGAGCACGGCAGTGAACCCGTGTGAAGCATCTAGTGCAAAATTCCTGGTTACGTGGAACGCGGATAACGTCACTCTTTGACCCCGCGGAAAACGCCCAGAGCGGAGCCTGGTCCTCGCCAAGCACGGCAGTGAACCCGTGTGAAGCATCCAGAGCAAACATCGGACTGTGGAGTCCTTAAAATCCATGGACTATGATGTCTTTAACCTCGACCGTAATGTCTTAAAACTAACAATCAACCACTGTACTGATTCTAGCTTGGTTTAAGGGTACATCTCTTCACTCCTTTGATGCCTGACGTTGTAATTCCTCAATGTCTTCAAAGAGGTGACGGGTCACTGCAACCAAACATCGGACTGTGGAGTCCCTAAATCCACGGACTATGAGGTCCTTAACCTTGACCGTGATGTCTTAAAACTAATATCGGACTGTGGGGTCCTTAAATCCACGGACTATGAGGTCCTTAACCTTGACCGCGATGTCTTAAAACTAATATCGGACTGTGGAGTCCCTAAATCCACGGACTATGAGGTCCTTAACTTTGACCGTGATGTCTTAAAATTAACATCGGACCGTGGAAGTCCTTAAATCCACGGACTATGACGTCCTTAACCTTGACCGTGATGTCTTAAAACTAACATCGGAATGTGGAGTCCTTAAATCCACGGACTATGATGTCCTTAACCTTGACCGCGACGTCTTTAAACTACGATGCCTTGAGCAACCCCTGACCCCGTGAAACACGGATAAGGGCGACCACATCCAGCACTTGCAGGTCCTCACGACCTGTAAGGAAGAAAACTCTCTTGTGAGATCCTTATGACTCTCAAGGGAAAACCCGCTTAAGAATCCTCACGATTCTTAAGAAGAGCTTACACCTATGGGATCCTCTCGACCTGTAGGGAGAAAAACTCTTTATGAGACCCTCATGGCTCGTAAAGCGCAAAAGTCTTAGGAAGCAGACCTTAACCCTGAATCCTGAGCCATCGCTGACCTGCAAGGAGATCAAGATAAACTGTCCGCAAAACACATTCAATGAAAGAGACACACTATTGAAAAGAAAAATGTATCTTTTATTCATAAACCAAAATGGATACAAAGTACAATTCATGAAAGAACAAAAAGAAGATACTCTCAGTCATGAGTATGTACAAAAACAGAAAAGAAAAGAAAAGATACAAGTTTTCAAGCCGGTGGGTGATTTAGCAGCTTGGTCAGCTCATCCCGCTTTTGCTGGGCCACGGCCTCATGATTTAAGATCACCAAAAGGCGGGCCTCCGCCTGAGCCTGCTGGGCCTGATACGAAGCAAGACGAACTTCAAGCTCTTTCTCGGTGGCCTTATGAGCCTCGACCCTCTCACGAGTGAACGTAGCAGCTTTATCAAGAGTCACCACCTTCCTGATAGACTCTTGAAGCACCCGCCAGAGTTCATACGCTTTGTTGGCCTTGGCAGTAAGACTCGCCTGAAGCTCGCTCAGCACTTTAGAAGCCAGCTCTCTCTCCGAGAATTTGCGGCCGAGCCTCTTCTCGCACGATGTCACGTTTGCCGCTCACCGCGCTATCAGCCCTCGCAAGTCCGCCTTTGCAGCCATGACCTCCGAGGAAAGACGGGAACATTCAAGTGCATGCAAGCAAGCCTCCACCTGCCGACAGAACTCCACCCAGACTTGCACCACCTCTTCGCTATGGTAGGTGGCAAGAAAAGGAAGAGAACCGTTAGCCTCGGCAGCAAATGCTTCAGCTGTGGTTGCACTGCCAGCACGAAGCTCCTCGATCAAAGACGACAGGGAAACAAAGCTCAATTGGGCCAAGCGTTCTGAAGCTCGCAAAGCATAAGGGCCAGGCGGCATGAAGACACGCGATTCCAACGCTATTGGAGCTGGCAAGGCTGTTTAGAGTTGAAAAATATTAGTAAGACTCTTAAGCAAAGGAACAAGTGAGGCTATACCGGAATGTCACTTACCTACGGTCATGCAAGTAGGAGCTGAGGGTTTCTCTGGCCCTTCAAGAACCTCGACCTCATCATCGGCCTCCAAAACTGTAGAGAACATCAATGTCAATACGCAAAATAACAACGATGCTATGAGAAATGATGAACAACACTCACCTTGTCCAGACGAGAGGACGATGCATTGAGGAGATATCGCCTGCGGAGCGGCCATTTCCAAAAGACGCTTGAAGGACTGCCGAGGAGATAGATCGACAATGGAGGCCGCCAATCCACGCAATTCTGAAAAGACAAAAGGGTTCAGGTAACAGAAAGATTACTAGCTCAAAACGTGGAAGGTTACCTTCGACACTCCTCCCATTCTGAGCCGGGGGGATAGCAGCTTCAGCGGCCTCTGTCGTGACCTCAGGCTCCAACAAAGGGAGGGTAGTCCCGACTACCTCCATCTCAGCCTCTGGGCCGCCTTCGGGAAGAGCCGTTGGAGCGGTAGTCTCCAAAGGAGCCTCCCTCAAAAGGGCAAGCACTCCCTGATCAAGAACCGCCGCTGGAGGCTCTATCATAAGAGGAGCAGCCTCATCAGCCCCCTCCACATCGAGCAATGCTTCATCGGGAATTTCAGCAGGCTTCAGCTTCAATGAGCCCGTAGGGAGCTCCCCCAGCGTCGAAGATTTTGCACAATTCAAATAAGAATAAGGATACACATATACAGGCGTAAATAATCTGAAAAACTACAAAAAAAAAAACAACAACGTACCGATGCGCAAAGAAGCCCTCAATATGGCTTCTTCAAGCCGCTGCTCCTTCTCAAGGAGGCGTGCTCACCGGGGTTCAAGGGTAGACTCATGGCCGCCGATCCATAAAGAAAGTGCGTCCGCTGCGTCTTCTGAAGCGGCCTGCTTCAGGGCCCTTTCCCCCCATTCTTCTAAAGGACTGATAAACCGCCGCCGAATCCACGAAGGGTCTTCGTAAAAGATTACAGCGGGATAGGGCTTCTTCGGAACCCTGGAGTTATGAGACGCGTCTTTAGAACGCCGTATGGCCTCGGCCAATTGTGCGTGTCACGCCCCGCTTCCCAAAATACGGAATACGAGGGGTAGACAAGGCCAGCCATGCTCCTACGGTCAAGGAAAAGTCCTGCCGTAGTCACACTTCGGCTTCTAGCTTTTCATGGTAAACAGTAAATGATGCACAGGTAATGGGAAAATGCAGTAACTGAAAGGAACAATGTAAAGACTGACCTGAAGTGGAACAAATGAAAGTAACTCGGGAAGGCGAGTCAAGAAGACTGTGATGCACTGGTCCAGACTAAATCGTCTTCCCACACTGAGCATGCATACTCAGGTCGTCAGAGCGACACAATAGCAATATAATACATATAATCAAGTAACAGTTCTAACAGTGGTAATAGATGTGAATAACGGTAAAACAACATGAATATGAATGAACAGTAATCAATGCAGCGGAGCAGTAAAACAGTATAACGATATGTCATGTAAGGCAACACAGAATATACAGGATATAAATGACAGTAGCCCTATCAGTCTCTAAGTCTCACTGCACAGGTCAATAAGCCTATCGTCAGTCCAAGTGTGAGAGTCAACCACTCGCGAGTGTCCTCCACCCAAGGGTAGAACCCAAGGGCAAGGGACCACGGGCCCAACATGTAACGAATGTATCACAGTGTATATATCACGTACCCTGTAAATCTCCATATAACTCCCTAAATATATAAGCCGGCACGGGACTCCCGAGATTCTGTTGAATTCACACTTGAACTACCCCACACCCCGTGGTCTACATCAAACGCTAACCATAACCCTAAATGCTAATCGATCCGTGACAAGTCTGCGCGAGAACTGGAGGCAGGACCTCCATCAAGCACGTCCCGACTAATACTTAAGATAAATGGCAGTGTCGGATGCCTTATCTGTGACATCCGTGCAAGCGCTTCCATAAGTGTCCCATACCACTTATGGTCACACGTACACGCATCCCACAGACGTCGACAATGCAATAGAATAAAAGGGACACTGATTATGCACAAGTACGTATCACTTTCACTTAATCACGAATACACGAACACTGACGTACTTGCCATAATCATCACTAAAATCTAACACTGGGTAAATGCACGATGTCACTAGGTTATCACTACAATGATATGGGTATGATATGATGCATGAACAGTATAAGAAGCACAACTAAGGTATCATAAAAACAGCAGTCTATCACTTGCACGATTTATCATGAAACATATGTATATAATTTAGCGAAATGATAAACAGGTAGTATTTAATATGTTCAGTTAGCTATCCATAGAATTTTGTTTCAAGCCAATCGGGTTTCAGGATCATTAGTTATAACTGTTTCATTTTAAGCGCACGCGGCTGGAAATCCGGCTTCAGAATCAGGAATCCATTTCGCAACGCATTTTAACCCCAGTTGGGATCATAATTTAGCGACGGTACAGTTGGATGAATTCTAGGGTTTTTAGTAGTGTTTTCAACGCAACAAACGGATCTTCAGTCGCGTCTGTACGTTAGGAGTTATAATCTGTTTAATATCAACATGCCAATTCTGAATCTGCTGGGACTGTTATGTGTCCCGATATATTAAATTACCAATAAAATATCAAACGGTAACGAAACAAAATGAAACCAGTTGTGTTGTCTAGCTAACAGGTTTATCTACAATAAACAGTGGAGTTCCGCAACCTAAGTGTTAAGTAAATCCTGTGGTATCCATTACGGAACAGCAACCAATAACTGGAGTCTCTCTGGACTGCAGTCCAGAGTCGCACTCCGATCCAATTTTCATCATGGTTTAAGTATAGGAATGTCTGGAAACTAGTATAGGGTTAAAGTTCGTCGAGTTGGCTTCGATTCGAGCCCTCGAACGCACCATTCTACTATGTGTATGATTTATGGTGAATTTAACGATTTTCAGGTGCAATAAAATTACAGTTTTACGATTAAACTTGGGGGTAGTTGTTTTAATCGTAAACGATCAAATTGTCCAACGAAAATCACACATTATGTTCACAGCCCTATGGGCCAACCTACACCATTGAGTTCCGTCAAATTTGATAATGTTTTCCTAAGGGAACAAGCATCGAACAGTTACAGCACATAATAGTTTTAGACTTGTAACATTATAATTTATGTATTTAACGATTGTAACTTAGATAAATAGCATGTAAGCAAGTGTAACACTTGCCTGGAGGCGTCTAGGCGATGCACGGCAGTGGTAACGTCACGAACGCGCGACGAATGGCGACGGCAACGCCACGGTATGAGCTCGGGTCTGTTCTGGGCAGCGGTGAGCGGCGTTGGTTGGCCGGAGCACGGGAGAGACGCTGAGGTGAAGCTCGTGGTCGAGAGGTGCACAGGTGGTGGCCGAGGTGACGCGAAGAAGCTTGGCGGCGACTTGAGGACTTGAATTCGGGTGAGGGGCGTGCCTGCGCAGGGCTTGAGGTCGTGGTTGCTGCGGGGGTGAATGAAGCTCGGATGGGCCAGTGCTGGGGTAGTGCTTGAGTTGACGAGGCGGCTCGAAGCAGTGGGCTCGTCGACGTAGTCGGAGCGCCTGCAGCGGTCGAGGCTTGGAGTTCGGCCGGTATGGGTGTTGCTCGGGTTGGGGATGACTGTTAATGAGTGCGCCCATTGATGAGGTAGGCGGCTAAGGTGTCGGGGAGAGGGAGACGGCGGCGATGGTGATTATGGGGTGATCATGGTGAGGGCTGCAGCAATGGTGCATGGTACGGGGAGGGAAAATGTGAGGGAGGCGGTGTACAACGATGGTAGCCGGAGTAGGAGATGGCTGGAAAGGCGGGGGCTCGGTTGACGAGACGTTTGTCGTGGGCAGAGGTAGAGGGTTGGTCGGTGATCGTTGATGGAGGAAAGGGTCACGTTAGGTTGGCACTCGGGTTCAGTGGTGGGGGTGATGGTGCAAGTGGTGTCACGGTGAGGCTCGTCGGTGTCGGGGTACGGGGCCGAGCTCGGGCGCAGTGAGCTTGGCGAGGTGTCGGTAGTCGGTGGAGGGGAGAGCGGGAGAAAGTGAATGGGGTCGAAGTCGTCGTCGTCGACGGCGGCGCGGTGGGGACGAGTGATGTGAGAGATCGGCGGCGGGCGCGACATTCGGCCGAGGGTGCGGGTTCGAGAAGGAGGGAGAGAAAATGGGAGGGATAGAGTGAGGGAGCGGGAAAGAATTGAAGGAAGGAGGGAGGATAATGTATGTGTGGGAGAGAGAGAGAGAGAGAGAGAGAGAGAGAGAGAACGAGAGGAGAGAGAATGAGGGAGCGAGAGGAGAGAGAATGGGGAACGTTTATCTGGTAAACATTAGATTGAGGAGAGAGGAAAGGAAACGTGTATGAGGGAGAGAGAAACGTATGAAGTTTTAATTGGAAGGAATTTAAAGGAGATGGGGGGATTTAATGTTAATTAAAAAAATTGAACAATGATTATATGGTGATTAATAGGATTTAAGAGTTTATTTGGAGAATTTTAATTATAATTAATGGAAATGATTTGAGGAGAGTAGGAAATGGATGTGGGCTTGAGATGTTGGAACTTGGGCCTGGTGGATGTGTAGGGCTTCAGAAAGAGAAGGAAAAAGAAAGAGAATGGTTAGGGCTTGGGTTAAAATAAACTAATACTAATAAAAATGAGGGTTGGGTTTAAAATAATTCCTCGTTTAAAATTTTAGGGCTGACGGGATAATGGGCCATAGAAAAATAAAAAGGAAAAAGAAATTGGTTTAAATGGGAAATGGAAGAAATGGGCCGGCTGAGATGGGCTGAGGAAGTTATAATAAATCAATTGGAAAAATTTAGACAGGCCGGAGGACTTAAGAAAATTTTAAGTTAAAGGAAATGGATTTAAGAGATGGGCCGAGGGAAAGAAGAGAAAGGGCCGGGCTCAAGAAATTAAGAAAGTATTTGGGAAAAGGAGGTGGGCTGAACAATATTAATATTAATATTAAGAAAAGAAAATAGGCAGTGGGCTGAGAAATATGGGGCTGGGCTCAGGCCTAAACAAAACAGAGAAAAGAATTAGCTGAGGAAAAAGAATTGTGAAGGGAAAAATTGAGTGAGGGCTGGGTATTTTATTAGGAATTAGGGACAAGAAAAGGGCTAGCTTGGGTTTAGAAAAATAAAAAGGGGGCGGCCCTGGTTATTTGTAAGGAAATTTATGTTTAGAATTCTTGGGAAAAAAGTAAAGATGGATAGATAATAAGGTTTTTGAACTAACTAAAATAGTTTTAAATGTAAACTAACAAACTTCTAAAAATACGGACATTGGCATATAAAAGAAAACCGGGTATTACATCATACCACCCTTACAAAAATTTCGTCCTCGAAATTTAAATAAACTATAAGTTATAAAAACATAAGCGAAAGCTGTCATAATTGCAACTAACATATAAGGATTTACTAGGCATCCGGGGACGAAGAAACTTGAAAATATATATATATATAAGTAAGAACAACATACGGAATGGTAGATCTAATAGATATACGGCCAGAATAATTATAAGGGCAACTACGGGTATACAAGAATATAGGTATTAGTAACGAACAATAATACTCAAAATGTGTTTGACAAAAGTCGAAACTCAAGTACGCACATCTAAGTCTATCAAAGCAAGCAGTAAAATAAGTCTAAGGCTCAGCCATCTAATATAGTAATCGTAAGCGCAAAACCCAAAAGTAAAGTAACGACAATAAAGCAGTAAAAAAAAATTTTTGTCGGTAGGTTAAAACAGTTTAGAGTAAGGTATCAAAAAGTTAAAACACTTTAGAAAACTGGTATAGTGAAATTAAGAAGTAAAGACCAAAAGTATGCGCGGTATAATGGTTGCGCTACTGAAAATGAGAATACTAATAGTGCACTTAAAATACATAAAACGGAGTAATCAATAACACACACTCTTTGATAAATTTAAATAATGAAAACTAAATTCTGAATAATAATGTCTCTAAATATATATGGGGTAAAAGGGAAATCACCAACATGAATAGGGCTAGCTGGGGTAATGGCTATAAGGAAGTGTGGCTCAATCAGAAGGTTGAGTGTGTCGGTTTTAGGCTGAAGATCAAGGAGATTGGGATCGGTTTAGCACAGAAGGTAATGGTGAGCAACAAAAGAACTACCGGGTAAAGAATATGGGGGAGACTAACGATCGGTAAATCTTATGAATCAAGAATTTGGAAAGTTAATGAACTCGGTAATTCATAAGGAAGGTCCTACTCCCAGAAGGACATCAAACAGGGTACAGATGAAGGATGAATGGTGGCTCATTCTAAGGATTAGGGTGCGGTACTTTCGAGGGTAAAAACTATACAATGAGTAGGGATGGACAGCCAGGGAACTCAGCCGAAAATGGATAGGGGAAATAACAAGTATTAAGTGAACCAATAATCAAAGGGTTTACGAATTCAGAAGATTTATCTCATTCAAGGAAATTTGAAACAGGGCATCCCCAAAAGCGAAAAGTGGCCCTAAAACTATACACACTTTATTTGGCCAGAAAGACAACATCAAAAGATATTCCGTCAGTCGCGATTGTGGAGATTCAGTAGGTTGCGGTAGGCTCGCGCACTCAGGTAGGGGCGTCCATTTCCATAGCGCCTTGCGGGGGCCGCCATTGGGAGTTCTTCCACAGGAGGGTCCTGATCTTCTGGTCCTTCTTCCTCGGATGGAGCTTCTTCATCGAGGTCCGACTCCCTCTGATTCTCTTCTTCTGGATTTTCTTCAACGTGATTTTCCTCAACGAGATTTTCTTCTACCGGGTCCTCATCGGGATCTTCTTCTATCTGGTCTTCCTCTACAGGGTTCTCTTCGGGATCTTCTCCCTCTTCATCAGAATCAGCTATCATGTCGAACACTGGGACGGCTGCTCCTTCGTCCCCTGAATCAATGTTTTTCAAAGTTGACCTGTGGACCATTTGCCTCATCATCGGAACTCGTCAGTGTGTGATCTAAGGAAATGCATGACTATGCATCCTCGTCTAGATGCGGCACTGCTCCAGGGTGGGCCATGTCTGAAGGAAAAGAGTCATGATTAGACAATGGAATACATCAAGGAAAGCTCAGGGTACGAAATATAGGAGAGAAATATGCGGTTGCAGGAACTGAAAGATCAGAATAAAATACTGTGATAATGAATAGAATTTGATATAGAGAAAGCATGAGAATGATACATATATTATGATTCAAATTTTATTTCATCCAACTAAAGTTCGACGGATACAAGGTTCAAATGGGAGGAAATATTTATAAGAGTACGACAACAAAATACTGAAATTGGAAAACATAAAATTCTTCTTTGACTGCCAGAACGCTGCATAATCGTTACGCGAGTTGAATCCTGCGTTAGATCCGCCTTATGGTCGAAGTTCAAACTACGCGATGATCCTCATTTGTGGAAGTGGGGAGCGTGGACGAGTTTCCTCCTTGTAGTTCTTTCCTTTCTGGGCAACCGTTGATAAGATGTTTGTCGGAACCGCATATCAGACATTTCCCCTGGGCGCGGCGACAATCCCTCTGAAGATGTCCCGGTCTCTTACAATACCCACAACATGGGGTCTTCTGCTGCTTCTGTCGCGGGGAAACAAATTGGCGCTTCATCTTCTTCTCCTTTACTCGTCCAACTGGGATTCCTCTATGATTGGAGACTCCCGCTGGTGCCTGATTCACTTGTCTTCTCAGTCCTTCAGCCAACAAGTCGTTTGTTCGCTCCTGGGCTTCCTTTAAACCTTGCAGTACACTCAGAATCTCGACGGTCTGATTCTGGGGAGCGGAGATAGATGAAGAGTTGTTGGAAGACATGATCCTGAAACAACAGTTTCGAGAATGATATGAGTCACACGCTAAATGAATCAAAATATGGAATGGATAGGACAAGGATTCAAGAATATCAAAGATGCTGAATTCATTATAAGTGGGGAATCAACTGTATGACTTTAAGTCACTTGATTAGAGTACGGTGGTGCAATTGCAACCACGTAACCTTGTCAAGTCACCCGAAACCATAGCGAATGAATAGCTGAACACACGATATGAATATGGATCAAGAGTGACAAGTTTACAACCTAGACCGAGTGATGTCTCAGATTGCCAAACTAAACACGGAAAACTGCAATCCCAATCGATGCAAAACCTGGCTCTGATACCAACTAAACCATGTCACGCCCCGCTTCCCAAAATACGGAATACGAGGGGTAGACAAGGCCAGCCATGCTCCTACGGTCAAGGAAAAGTCCTGCCGTAGTCACACTTCGGCTTCTAGCTTTTCATGGTAAACAGTAAATGATGCACAGGTAATGGGAAAATGCAGTAACTGAAAGGAACAATGTAAAGACTGACCTGAAGTGGAACAAATGAAAGTAACTCGGGAAGGCGAGTCAAGAAGACTGTGATGCACTGGTCCAGACTAAATCGTCTTCCCACACTGAGCATGCATACTCAGGTCGTCAGAGCGACACAATAGCAATATAATACATATAATCAAGTAACAGTTCTAACAGTGGTAATAGATGTGAATAACGGTAAAACAACATGAATATGAATGAACAGTAATCAATGCAGCGGAGCAGTAAAACAGTATAACGATATGTCATGTAAGGCAACACAGAATATACAGGATATAAATGACAGTAGCCCTATCAGTCTCTAAGTCTCACTGCACAGGTCAATAAGCCTATCGTCAGTCCAAGTGTGAGAGTCAACCACTCGCGAGTGTCCTCCACCCAAGGGTAGAACCCAAGGGCAAGGGACCACGGGCCCAACATGTAACGAATGTATCACAGTGTATATATCACGTACCCTGTAAATCTCCATATAACTCCCTAAATATATAAGCCGGCACGGGACTCCCGAGATTCTGTTGAATTCACACTTGAACTACCCCACACCCCGTGGTCTACATCAAACGCTAACCATAACCCTAAATGCTAATCGATCCGTGACAAGTCTGCGCGAGAACTGGAGGCAGGACCTCCATCAAGCACGTCCCGACTAATACTTAAGATAAATGGCAGTGTCGGATGCCTTATCTGTGACATCCGTGCAAGCGCTTCCATAAGTGTCCCATACCACTTATGGTCACACGTACACGCATCCCACAGACGTCGACAATGCAATAGAATAAAAGGGACACTGATTATGCACAAGTACGTATCACTTTCACTTAATCACGAATACACGAACACTGACGTACTTGCCATAATCATCACTAAAATCTAACACTGGGTAAATGCACGATGTCACTAGGTTATCACTACAATGATATGGGTATGATATGATGCATGAACAGTATAAGAAGCACAACTAAGGTATCATAAAAACAGCAGTCTATCACTTGCACGATTTATCATGAAACATATGTATATAATTTAGCGAAATGATAAACAGGTAGTATTTAATATGTTCAGTTAGCTATCCATAGAATTTTGTTTCAAGCCAATCGGGTTTCAGGATCATTAGTTATAACTGTTTCATTTTAAGCGCACGCGGCTGGAAATCCGGCTTCAGAATCAGGAATCCATTTCGCAACGCATTTTAACCCCAGTTGGGATCATAATTTAGCGACGGTACAGTTGGATGAATTCTAGGGTTTTTAGTAGTGTTTTCAACGCAACAAATGGATCTTCAGTCGCGTCTGTACGTTAGGAGTTATAATCTGTTTAATATCAACATGCCAATTCTGAATCTGCTGGGACTGTTATGTGTCCCGATATATTAAATTACCAATAAAATATCAAACGGTAACGAAACAAAATGAAACCAGTTGTGTTGTCTAGCTAACAGGTTTATCTACAATAAACAGTGGAGTTCCACAACCTAAGTGTTAAGTAAATCCTGTGGTATCCATTACGGAACAGCAACCAATAACTGGAGTCGCTCTGGACTGCAGTCCAGAGTCGCACTCCGATCCAATTTTCATCATGGTTTAAGTATAGGAATGTCTGGAAACTAGTATAGGGTTAAAGTTCGTCGAGTTGGCTTCGATTCGAGCCCTCGAACGCACCATTCTACTATGTGTATGATTTATGGTGAATTTAACGATTTTCAGGTGCAATAAAATTACAGTTTTACGATTAAACTTGGGGGTAGTTGTTTTAATCGTAAACGATCAAATTGTCCAACGAAAATCACACATTATGTTCACAGCCCTATGGGCCAACCTACACCATTGAGTTCCGTCAAATTTGATAATGTTTTCCTAAGGGAACAAGCATCGAACAGTTACAGCACATAATAGTTTTAGACTTGTAACATTATAATTTATGTATTTAACGATTGTAACTTAGATAAATAGCATGTAAGCAAGTGTAACACTTGCCTGGAGGCGTCTAGGCGATGCACGGCAGTGGTAACGTCACGAACGCGCGACGAATGGCGACGGCAACGCCACGGTATGAGCTCGGGTCTGTTCTGGGCAGCGGTGAGCGGCGTTGGTTGGCCGGAGCACGGGAGAGACGCTGAGGTGAAGCTCGTGGTCGAGAGGTGCACAGGTGGTGGCCGAGGTGACGCGAAGAAGCTTGGCGGCGACTTGAGGACTTGAATTCGGGTGAGGGGCGTGCCTGCGCAGGGCTTGAGGTCGTGGTTGCTGCGGGGGTGAATGAAGCTCGGATGGGCCAGTGCTGGGGTAGTGCTTGAGTTGACGAGGCGGCTCGAAGCAGTGGGCTCGTCGACGTAGTCGGAGCGCCTGCAGCGGTCGAGGCTTGGAGTTCGGACGGTATGGGTGTTGCTCGGGTTGGGGATGACTGTTAATGAGTGCGCCCATTGATGAGGTAGGCGGCTAAGGTGTCGGGGAGAGGGAGACGGCGGCGATGGTGATTATGGGGTGATCATGGTGAGGGCTGCAGCAATGGTGCATGGTACGGGGAGGGAAAATGTGAGGGAGGCGGTGTACAACGATGGTAGCCGGAGTAGGAGATGGCTGGAAAGGCGGGGGCTCGGTTGACGAGACGTTTGTCGTGGGCAGAGGTAGAGGGTTGGTCGGTGATCGTTGATGGAGGAAAGGGTCACGTTAGGTTGGCACTCGGGTTCAGTGGTGGGGGTGATGGTGCAAGTGGTGTCACGGTGAGGCTCGTCGGTGTCGGGGTACGGGGCCGAGCTCGGGCGCAGTGAGCTTGGCGAGGTGTCGGTAGTCGGTGGAGGGGAGAGCGGGAGAAAGTGAATGGGGTCGAAGTCGTCGTCGTCGACGGCGGCGCGGTGGGGACGAGTGATGTGAGAGATCGGCGGCGGGCGCGACATTCGGCCGAGGGTGCGGGTTCGAGAAGGAGGGAGAGAAAATGGGAGGGATAGAGTGAGGGAGCGGGAAAGAATTGAAGGAAGGAGGGAGGATAATGTATGTGTGGGAGAGAGAGAGAGAGAGAGAGAGAGAGAGAGAGAGAGAGAATGAGGGAGCGAGAGGAGAGAGAATGGGGAACGTTTATCTGGTAAACATTAGATTGAGGAGAGAGGAAAGGAAACGTGTATGAGGGAGAGAGAAACGTATGAAGTTTTAATTGGAAGGAATTTAAAGGAGATGGGGGGATTTAATGTTAATTAAAAAAATTGAACAATGATTATATGGTGATTAATAGGATTTAAGAGTTTATTTGGAGAATTTTAATTATAATTAATGGAAATGATTTGAGGAGAGTAGGAAATGGATGTGGGCTTGAGATGTTGGAACTTGGGCCTGGTGGATGTGTAGGGCTTCAGAAAGAGAAGGAAAAAGAAAGAGAATGGTTAGGGCTTGGGTTAAAATAAACTAATACTAATAAAAATGAGGGTTGGGTTTAAAATAATTCCTCGTTTAAAATTTTAGGGCTGACGGGATAATGGGCCATAGAAAAATAAAAAGGAAAAAGAAATTGGTTTAAATGGGAAATGGAAGAAATGGGCCGGCTGAGATGGGCTGAGGAAGTTATAATAAATCAATTGGAAAAATTTAGACAGGCCGGAGGACTTAAGAAAATTTTAAGTTAAAGGAAATGGATTTAAGAGATGGGCCGAGGGAAAGAAGAGAAAGGGCCGGGCTCAAGAAATTAAGAAAGTATTTGGGAAAAGGAGGTGGGCTGAACAATATTAATATTAATATTAAGAAAAGAAAATAGGCAGTGGGCTGAGAAATATGGGGCTGGGCTCAGGCCTAAACAAAACAGAGAAAAGAATTAGCTGAGGAAAAAGAATTGTGAAGGGAAAAATTGAGTGAGGGCTGGGTATTTTATTAGGAATTAGGGACAAGAAAAGGGCTAGCTTGGGTTTAGAAAAATAAAAAGGGGGCGGCCCTGGTTATTTGTAAGGAAATTTATGTTTAGAATTCTTGGGAAAAAAGTAAAGATGGATAGATAATAAGGTTTTTGAACTAACTAAAATAGTTTTAAATGTAAACTAACAAACTTCTAAAAATACGGACATTGGCGTATAAAAGAAAACCGGGTATTACAGTGCGGCTTCCCCATCGGCCGAATTCAGGAAGAGAAGTCCAGTGTCTGACTCTTGCAAGGCCAATGGTTCGTCTTCAAGAATAGGCTCAGACTCCACCAAAGAATCGAGCAAATTGGTGACCGCTTTCCTCCGCCGCTTAGACCCAAAGCTGGTCGCCGAGGATGACCGTTTCCTCCCCCGCGAAGCCTTAGGGCGGCGCCGACCCACATCGCCCTCGACACCCTCATCCCTATTACTCTCGCTCGGTGCCACAACCGAGGATGACACCGCCATTGTCGACGCCACGGGGGGCGGTGCTGCTACTGGCGGTGGTGCTACTACTGGGGCCTGTCTACCCAGCGATCGGGAACCTATAGGCATACCAGCTATTGGAGTAAGGTCCATCTCTGACTCCCCCGGAATGAGCGTGGTACCAATCTCCCTCAGAGGGAAGCAGACCGGAGCCCTCGGTCGCAGCTTAGCCCCCGGAACTTGAGGAGGGGCATCATGACCAAGAAGCACCCTCCTTTCCTCAAGAATAATTGGGCTGACCCGGTGGAGATACCAACCCGTATACGAGCCCACGCACCGGGGCATGTACTCAGCTTCAGGGACCATAAAGTGGGAGCCGGTGTTTAGTTTCACGAAATGATGAGCGGCATCGCGAACGGCATCAAGCGAAGGGACCGGTGCAACTATAAAAGCCTCGAAAGGAACACCCTGGTCGTATCCAAGTTGTCGGGCGAATCGATGCAGGTTGTACCGCATGAAAAGAGCTGCACTGTCCTGGCGAAACACCAAGTAACCCGGTCTAATTGTATACAAGTGTGCGGCCTCCCGGGGCTTCAAAGAAGGTACGTTGTCTTTTGACTGGTCCCAGAGTTGTTGAACTGGACCTGAGGGAGTAGACAAGACCCGATCATTAAAAACCAGCCCGCCAGCGGCAGCGTAAGGAGAAATCAGCACCCGAATAGCCCTAAATTGGGTCAGGTCGGCGGCAGAAGCATCCACTAATCGCATAAGTCGTGGGAAGGGGTAGGCATCGTAAAATGAGGGCCTCTGATGCATTGCAAAAGCCCCCAACACGTGCATTTCGATCCAGGATGTGAAGTAATGAAGCGAAAAATTCACCACGTCTACGCCAGGGCTGGAAGTGTTGGCCGCAGTGCCCAACCCATGGTAAAGATACACCAGCGCTGGGATGCCGATGGCCAATCGCGTCCCCTCAGCAATACAATGAGCCGGGTAGATAATCGAGGCTCTCATGAAGCGGCGAAGCATGGGGATAACGAACCAACTGAGCCAGACACTGACAAACCCTACGAAGAACGTCTCCTCATCCATATCGGGTGCTGCAATGGATTCAAAAGACATCGGCGACATGATGGGGATATAGTATTGAGGTAGATCCGATTCAGTGGTCGGCAGCTTCTTCGGACCAAACCCAAAGGGGTCTTTGACGTTGGCAAACTTCGGAGCTGTCTTCGACACGACATCTTCGCGAAGGAAGCAGGCAATGAAGCTCTTAAAAGTAACGCCCTGCTCCTCAGATTCGGTGAACAATCGGTCAAAGATACCTAGCGCCTTGATCAAGCTGGGATGCTTGTGGCGAACGGCGTTCTCAATAGACAAGTCGTCAACCGGTGCAGGCTCGGGCTCGAAGACGTACTCGTCAGAAGGCAACAACTTCTCATACAGTGTACCCCTGATTGGCAATCCCGAGATTTCATAAAATTCTGCCAGAGAGATCGAAACCTCGCGATCTCCTAAAATAAAAGTGTTGGTGGGGAGATTCCATTGATTCAAGAACGCCCTAACCCACCAGACATGCGGGGACTTATAATGGAAGAGTGACGCGTATATTGCCTGATAAAACCCGACTTTCTGCAGCCGCGCACGATGGATGGCAAGGATGTAACGAGCCCAGAGAAGGTACCCTGTAGGGTGTCGAGGAGTGATCCCTATCTTATAAATTTGCACCCACGGGTGGGCCTCACCTTGGAAAATACGCCGCCCCAAGATATCTATAGCCGGGATCGGCTGGTTCGGGATACCGGTCGTCGAAGACTCGAGCCTCCCCGTTGGAGTCCAGTTGGGCATCTCCACAGCAAAAACCGTTCTCGGAGGGTCCATCGGCAAGAATGGGAAAGTAGGCTCTGTCGGTACTGCACAGAGGAAACTCCGGCGACCCCGGATAATATGGCTGTACCAAGTTCCCCAAAGAAGCAAATTGGTGCAGTTCGGGTCATGAACCCGGATCATCGCCATCGCTTCCTCGTCAGATGGTGATTGAGGAAAAGCGGCCTCCGAACGAGTAAAGGGAAAGCACGTAACAGAAGCTATCGCACCTGAAATCAAATAAAAGAAGACTGTCAAAAGCAAAGCCAGCGATATATACATGCATGAACATGAAGACAAGTTGAGGAAGGCAACAACAGACTCTTTTTATGGGACCATTGGCTACAAAACACATGGGCCCCACAGAATCAAGATGACGGCTCGTTAATAATGAGACCAAGCAGTTGTAATAAGACAAAGGAGATACCCTCATTAAATAAAAAGTGGGTTTCAAGTGGCCCTGCACATCCCCTAGAAGACAAATCTACCTTGGACTCTACAACAAATCAAACGGGATCAAGGGAATTAAATTCCCACAGAAGATATCATTGCAAACTTCTGTTCCATTAATTGCAGAAGGACAACCTCAGGCCAAGAGACCCTAAGAAGCCTGCATGTGAAGAAACTGAGTTCTTCATAGGAATTAAATTTCTTATTAAGAAAAAGGGAATTAAATTCCCAGAAACTTTTTTTGGGATGGGATTAAACTCCATAGATTTTAACCGTCACCATTATCTCCCTAAAGATCATATGAACCCTAAAAAGATCTACTGTTGAAAGTTCTATTTCATACTTTGGTTGAAAAACTTAAAGGAAAAATGGGTTCGTATTAAAAGGGTGAAACCCTTGAAGTGGATTTAAAATCTAGAGAATTTTATGTATGAAAGTTCTTCGTCCACTCAAGATGATTACCTGAAGAAGAGGAATCGGTCAAACAGAGTTAAACTCTGGAAAGTTTTTGAGGCAGAGAACTAAGCTCTGGAAGAAGAGAATTAAATTCTCAGAAAAAGTTTGCAAGGAGGAAGACAAGCAAAGTGGAGGCGTCGCTGAAATGACCCCTATATTTATAGGATGTGATAGGGATGCTTCATCTCCCCAAATCCCTAGAGGAATCCAACGGTCACAAAAATGACAGCGTTGCACTCACGTGCAGACACGTGAGAACAACGCTGTGGGGGCATTTGTTTCCTGATTTAAAATTAGGAAAGCCTATGGAAGAAGCATCACGTGCTAGCACGTGACCAACAGTCACATGTTGGCACGTGACAATTCAAAGCAGCGGCAAAGGCAGATTCGGTTCCCTGACTAAATCAAAGAAAAGGCTCCAGAAAGGGTCACGTGTTCACACGTGACCAGGGGTCACGTGTTGGCACGTGACGGTTGAACAGCGGCTAGAAGACAAAGCGCAGAAAGAAGAAGAAAACTCGTTCCAAAGGGTCACGTGCCCACATGTGACCAGGGGTCACGTGCCCACACGTGACCGGCTTTCAAAGCCTATCTATTTAACAGAATTAAATTCTGAACAGCATTCAAATCTTTCTAAAGGAGAACGATTATTTGGAACCGATTGGATTAAAGATTTAAAGGTGATTAAATATCACCTATCTATGGAAAAATCTTGAACTTGGAAAGATTTCCCCTTGAAATCTAACTGAAATAACAAAGGAATATCTTTGGATTTAAAATCCAATGGTGAATAAAATTCACCTAATAATCCAAAGGTCCAAATAAATGATGAATGCAAATCAAATCTTTAATGAATGCAAATCAAATCCCTCAACGAATGATTCACTAAAACTGATTGATTCTGCTCCTTCTCCTATAAAAGGAGCCAAGAGATATACAGAGGAAGAGGGACAGAGATATATATAGAGAGAAAATAGAGCCTCGAGACTTTGGAGGAATTTGGATCTTCTGCAAAAGAAAACCTTAGGTAAGAAAGGAGAGGCTTTTAAAAAGAGAATTTAATTCTCAAAAGAGTTTAACTCTGATATTAAAAAGAAGAACTTAGTTCTCTCTTTAGCAGAGGATCTGCAAAGTGCACATCTCCCCATGAATTGAGAATTTAATTCTCATTGGGTTGAGATCCTGCCATGCAGATCCAAAGCATAGAGAGGGAATGGAAGTTTGAGAATTTAATTCTCAGAGAATTTAATTCTCATAGAATTATAGGAATTTAATTCCTTTGAATTAAAGTTAGGGTTTAACCCTATGTTATAGGAATTTAATTCTTTCAAAATGAACAAAACTAGGGTTTAGCCCTAACTGAGAACATAATTCTCTCAAACTCTCAGGAATCTAATTCCTTTAAGAAAAGAAACTAGGGTTTAACCCTATCAAGAATATAATTCTTCAGAAGTTTAAGGGTTTAACCCTATCAACAGAACTTTAACGCATACAGAGACCCGCCAAATAAAACTCTGAAGTAGGCACCTCACGTGTTACCACGTGACTCCTAAAAGAGAACTTTGAGGCAATGCCTCACGTGCCCCACGTGATCTCTAAAGCACACAAAAGAAAAAGAAACAGAATAGAGCTTTAGGGCACACTCACGTGTCGACACGTGACCCTTAATGAACATTCTAACAGATCAAAGCGCAAGCCCCCATCACGTGCCCACACGTGATGGCTTTTAGAATTAAAAGTGTTAAACAATTATCTGTAGAACAAAATAAAGGGAAACATGGCGCTATCACGTGCTACCACGTGACCCCTTGGCTGAAGCTTTAACGGACAAGCACCAAAATGCCCATCACGTGACAGCATGTGATGCTCCAAAGTATTCAATACTTTTGACAGAATAAAATGAATTGAGGGCGCCCTCACGTGCTACCACGTGACCCCTCTTGCCTTAGTGTTTAACACTAGAGTTGAAACCCTTATATCCAGTGTTCAACACTGATTTTCTTAGTGTTTAAACACTAATTTGGAAAACATCTATTTACAGTGTTTAACACTGACTTTCTTAGTGTTGAACACCAACCCGGAAAACCCTGTTTTCAGTATTTAACATTGATCTGCCTTAGTGTTAAACACTAATTTGAAATCTCCACTGCCAGTGTTTAACACTGATTTGTTTTAGTGTATAAACACTAATTTGAAAGCCCTGTTGCTGGTGTTTAACACTAACTATCTTTTAGTATTAAACACTAACTTGTCAATCTCATTCTCAGTGTTCAACACTGATTGATCTTTAGTGTTTAATACTAACTTTAGCCCCATTGGCTAAGTGTCTAGAGGCAAAGCCTCTCCTCTAATGGACCAACAGAGGGCCAATATCCTAAACATGATTGGACTTAGCCCAAGCTGGCCATAAGTTCTCAATTCAAATTCAACTGAGCCAATAGGCTCATAATATAATTAATTGGTCTTGGTTCTAAATTGGGCCAAAGATTATTTAATCTACCTCGGTTTAAGGGTACATCTCTTCACTCCTTTGATACTTGGCGTTGTAATTCCTCAACGTCTTCAAAGAGGTGACGGGTCTCGATGACCACATATTGATACGGACTGTGGGGTCCTTAAACTCATAGACTATGAGGTCCTTAACCTTGACCGGGATGTCTTAAAACTAACGACGAACTGTGGGGTCCTTAAACTCATGGACTATGAGGTCCTTAACCTTGACCGTGATGTCTTAAAACTAACATCGGACTGTGGAGTCCTTAAATCCACGGACTACGACGTCCTTATCCTTGACCGCAACGTCTTAAAACTAACACTGGACCGCAATGTCCTTAAACTAGCTATTGACCGCAATGTCACTAAACTAAACAACATGGCTCCCTTAATTACTCTATTGTTGGATCTAAACGATCCCGTTAAGTTGATCTTAGTCTGAAAACTAGACTAACGTATCCTTAACAAATGTTTAAGTCGATCTTAGTCTCGAATGAGGCTAACGTATCCTTAAACCCAAAACCCCCAAACCCAAATCTAAGATAATACGGATTTGGACTAGTCCACGCCCTACAGGCAACGACATAACTCAGTCTCCGTATACAATCCACGAGCAACTAAACACAAAAGAAACACACACGACACGAAGTGACCATCTGGAGAAGGAGAAAGTGGTTACCGCGATGCGGTAACGTAATTAACTACAGGGGCTTGCACCTGCAGGGAAGAGCGTCCCCACAATCAAAAACCCCTCAAGCGAGGAGGAATCTGACGAATTCTGCTACATCGGCCGCATCCGTTCAAACCCCGATGCACGGTGCCATAAATCAACTTGGCATCTTCGGAGAGGTGGACGGATAGCACCTATTAGCATCTGCTCCGAATCTCAGGCAAGACCTCCCATGTCTTGGCCGTCGTTCGGAGGGGAACAATAAGTCGTAAATTTTGTTTTTCCGAAAATTCACTTCTTACTTCTAAGCTTTTGCAATTAATTTACAGTGATAATTGAGGACCCACTGAATTGTCTTTTGATGGTTTTCGTTATTATGCAAGTTTTTTTATTATTATACAAAATATGTCTGGCTATACCCTATGAAACGTAAATTTGATGTTGCTACCATTTTTCCCCAATTCAAAATACTTGTCGAAAAGTATTTTCAATAACCGATCATATCAATATACTCTGATAATGGCAGTGAATATACATCTCTTGCCTCCATTCTCACATCATATGATGTCTCTTATTTCACCGCTCCTCCACATACCCATGAACATAATGACACAACGGAATGTCGTCATCATCATGTTATCGAAACCGGTCTTACACTCTTGCAAACGGTCTCTCTTCTTTCTAAATATTGGAGCCAAGCCTTTCAAATTGCTGTTTACCTCATAAATCGTCTTTCCGCACCGGTTCTTAATTTCCAAATCCCATTTGAAAAAATATTTCAACATTCTCCAAATTACAAACGTCTAACGATTTTTGGGTGTGTTTGCTATCCCTGATTAAGGTCGTACATTTCCTCCAAACATCAACCTATATTCACTCTCTGTATTTTTCTAGGTTATTCAATATCTCAATCTGCGTATAAATGTCTAGATCTTGTCACTCACAAAATTTACATTTCTTGTTATTCAACATAATAGTTAGATGTTTTTTTAATAAATTTTGTATTTATCCTTTTTTGTTCTTCCGAGAAAACTTGGGATACATGGCCGTTCCAAAATTTGTTAAAAAGATTCTAGTGAAGCACATCGATTCTTTATTCTCTGTCCTACAAGTGCAAGTACATAAATTGAAAATAAAATTACATGAAATACCTAAAAGGCATATGCACCACTAATACTCCTGGATTTTCCACAGTGTTTCCCAATGTCTATCAATTGTTGCCTTGAAAAGGCTTATGCACCACCGATACCCCCATTTTCTCCATAGCGTTTCAATGCAACACTGACACTACCTTTTTCTCCATAGTGTTTCCCTATGTTTATCAATTGTTTCCCCTCCCCCCCAAAAGACATCAATTGTTTCCCCCCTAAAAGAGGTATGCACCGCTAAAATGCCTAAAATGCGTATGCACCGTTAATCGAAAATAAAATTTGGAAGCTCTTCTTTTATTGAAAACAAAGTAGTAAATAAAAGAGAAAAAGTTTTTCAGTGAATCAATGTTTTACACATTTTCTAAGAAAAAAAAGAATCGAACCACTGTATCAAATTCATTTCCAAAATCTATATATTAAAGAAAGAAATAATATTGATAAATGATAAGCTTTGGTAAAAAATTCTTAATTAGGAGTACATTGAATATTGGCACTCTGTTAAGCGCGCGTGTATGTGTATATGATATTCCTAAGCTTATAAGTATGTTCATGAGTCAAATTAAAAGGGAGAATTTTTTTCTTGAGAATAAAAGATGAAGGTCTTTTCCCTCTTCTTCATTCTCACTCTCACTCTTGTCCTCTTCTGATGATGATCGTAAGTGAGAATTCCGCAAATTACAATACGTAGCAGGTGACGTGTCGTCTACATAAACCCTAGATCCCTGGTGATTATGGAGCTGGAATAAATATAATTCAATGGGGACATTCCTCGGCGTCTCGTCTTCGAGGCTGCACCAAATCTTTTACGAAGATCTTCTTGGAGTACATTCCTCCTTTGGATGACCGCCAGCTAATAGCTCATCTCCGAGCTATCCTATAGCTGAGACTCCTCTGCTCACTTGCTTGTCCCCGAGTTAGCATATATTTGAGATTTCTCGGCGTCCCTGTTTGGCCGAGAGCACGTAACCCATGCGCCCCTATAACGGCTCCGTGAATCTCGCCACAACGAGATCTCCACCGCTCCACGTCCCACATCCCACGCTAGCGTATCTTACCATTAATGAGCGTATCTCGCCATTAATGGGTGTATCCCGCCATCAACGCAAACGTGACACAGGGGCGTAATGGACGGTGAGATTCTCGCATCGGCTCGCTCCATGCGACCGCTATATAAACCCTTCTTTCAGACAATTTAGATAACTCGAACTCATTCCAATATGCTTCTACTCTTCCCTGATATTTCTCGGCACTTACTTAATCGTCGGAGGGTCCTACGGTAGTTTTCCACCCTGGGACTTTTCTTACAGGTTGCTTGGCGTCCATAACAACCAATAATCCATTGAGATCCACACCCAACCACCATAAACAAATTCCAACCGTTCGGCACTGCTGGCAGTAAGATCGACGGAGGACAACATCTGAGTAAGAAACCGACCTCTATCAGTTGGCGCCGTCTGTGGGAACACGAAAAGATTTTCCACCTAAAAGTTTATCTTCCGCCTTCGATATAATGGCCAGGGATAACCATAACGATCCCAGCCCGAGCCGCCCCGTCCTCTACAACAGAGGTGGGAGCGGTCCTACTCCACCTCCCAACGTTGTCTATGCCTTATCTACAAGGATCGACAGGCTCACGACGATAGTAGACGCGCTCACTCGTGTTCAAAAGGCCGGCCATGCCCGCCAAACCGCTGTCCCTACTCTTCGAAATGACGGCGTGCGTGGGACAACGGAGGGGCGCATTTAGGCCCTCGGCCTCGCTCACGCCCATCTCGATTCACGAACACCGGCGTGCCAATTCAGGCAGTCACGACCCCTATACGAAGAATGATTCCATGACTCGTTAGGCGCCGGATAGTTTGACACCGAGATCTCACGGTAACCAGACCATCGCTTTAATGCCCGTCGCGCTCTCTCACCCCTTGAGGAGACATCGATCAGGTCGCCTGATTCCATGGGAGACCGACGTCCCCATATCCATCGAGGCCGCACATGTGGCTCACCTCAAGACCGACCACAAAGGGTTCCCTCCGAGGATCTGAGGAACGTGATAGAGCGGAACTGAAACCGCTCCATTGCACAAGCCCAAAGTAGAAAAAGCAGTGCTCCGATTACGGAGAATTCTCGGGGTACCATCAGCGAATTGAGGCCCTCGAGAAGAAAATCGAAGACATGCGGCACGCTACCTGTTCGGCCAGAGGAGTGGCAAAGTACTCCGCAGAATCGCTCACGAGGCCCTTCACAGAGCAGTTACTAGGTGAGCGGATCTTGTCTCAGAACAAATCGCCTAAGGTGGCTCTCTTCGACAGGAAATCTGACCCGAAGAACCACTTGGATGTATTTACGACAAGCATGAGCTTCCAAGACAATTCAGACGCAGCTCAGTGCCGAGCCTTCCCCACCACCCTCATCCAGCCTGGCCGAGATTGGTTCCGCGGTCTTACGCGCTCGATCTCGACCTTTGACAAGCTGGCGACTCAATTCCTTAGTTATTTCATCGGTAACCGACGACAGAAAAGGAAGGTCGATTACCTATTTACCATCAAGAGCAAAGACATGGAATCTATCAAGGGTTACGTTACCCACTTCTATAATGCTCTTCTGGAAGTTTTCGAGCACCGCGACGAAATGGTTATCACCGTCTTGAGGTCGGGTCTTAGGCATAAAGATTGATTCCGCTCTTTTGCATTGGCGCAACCTAAGACCATGGCCGAAGTAAAAGTCTGGACCGAGCGGGAAATCCAACTCGAGTCAAAGGTAAACGCCAACTTACCCCATGGCGACCGAACGGCCCGAAAGAAAAAGGACAGAGAAGAGAAGAAAAAGGCTAACTGTCTAAAACCTTATTCTCCAAGGTTTCATGAGTACACTCTTTTGAACGTCTCACAGACCAAGCTATTGGAGGAGGCTAAGGGCGAGAAGTTCTTCAAACTCTCGCCAGCAACTCAGAGGCCGGGCAAGCGACCCCACGGCCCATACTATGCCTTCCATCGATCACAGGGGCACCCAACCGAGAACTGCAAACAACTCCATGATTATATCAAGAGGTTGATCTGCTCCGGTCATCTGGCGAAGTACCTACGAGATAAACAACAGGCAGATCGGGAGCAAGCAAACCAACCCCTTCCCGGAGAAATGATGGTCGGGCAGATTATGGTCGTCTCTGTAGGCTCGATTCCGAGCAACGAAGACACCTGCCGCTTCCCACCGGTTATGACCTTAAGTGATCCGCCCTACAAGAAGTGCAAGAAGAATGATCCAATCACCTTCACCGATGAGGACCATCATGACATATCACTCCTGCATAGTGACCCCCTTATGATAATAGCCCGGGTAAACCGATATGAAGTCCGGAGAATCATAGTCGACTCAGGGAGCTCGGCGGACATCCTGTTCTACGACTGTTTCCAGCGTATGGGATTAAACCCGTCCGACCTCCGACGTCCTCTTTAGGTTTACAAACCATTCCGTTTCGGCCGAAGGAACGATCACACCCCCTCTGAACATTGGGGAAGCAGGAAGAACGTGAACCATATCAGTGAATTTTCTCGTTGCCAGGATTCCTTCATCCTACAACATCCTCTTGGGCCGCCCCACTCTAAACGCCCTCCAGGCTCATATCTTAACCTACCATCTCGCGCTCAAATTCCCTCTGAACGATGGGGGGATAGGCCAGGCCTATGGTGATCAGCAAACCGCCAGGGTCTGTCTCGCCTCGACGCTCCCCGAGGACAAAAAAGCTGATATTTCTGAAGGTATGTACGATCCTCAGGAATCTCTAGATACGCGCGGCAACAAAAATGAGATTCGGGGTTCCCCGGTGGAGGTTTTGTTAGAGGTTCTTCTTAAGAAAGGGGACGACATCCGAACTATACAGATCGGTTCACTCTTGACCGAGGTTGCTCAGGGCATCTTAGTCCAGTTCCTCCGGAACAACTCCGATGTGTTCGCTAGGACTCCAGTGGACATGCCCGGGATCGACCCCAAGGTGATCTCCCACAAGTTCGAGATAGGGTGATACGATTCACATATTTTCATAACTACTAAGATATGAAACAAGACACTACTACTTAAAAATGTATCCCACTCATGAAGGTAAATAAGTTTACAAAGCAATTAAGTATTAGATTATCTATTTATTTTATATGTGTTTTCTAAATAAAGAGTTTACAGACAAAGTGAGCAAGTATGGACATCAGTGAAGACACGACAAGATGAGCACGATTCAACAAGAGGAGGAGAAGAAATGAAGGGGACTTACATACACGAGTCGGTTTTGTCACCGGGTTTGTCTATCCGCCGATAGTCTCGCGTTACTAGCAAGACCTTCTTGAGATTTTATTCATGTTCTTCTTCGAGAAATCTAGATGAAGAGAGAGATGGGAAATAATAGAAATGTGTGATGAAGAAAAGAAAGAGTGGTGACATATAAAAAAGGTTTATGACCACCATAATTCTAATTAATTGTAGCTCATAACCATTCTAATTATTTTGGGAGTTAAAAGAAAAATAAAATGAAATGTCTCATTTGTAAGTTATGAGAATGATAAAAATTGATAAAAAAATAATTGAAAAAATAGAGATATGAACATGCGACCTATGGAATAACAATGCAAGAAATTAACCAATGAGCTACAAAATTGTTCGTGCATACATTTAATTAGAATTAAATATATGTTTTTGTTTGAAAAGAAAGTGGGTTTCTGGGCTCATAGTTTTATAAAAGAAAATAAAAACGAGATTGGATTTGGGATATGGGCTGGGTCAGGTCTTGTGTTTAATTTGAAATAGATTAAGATTTAGTTTAAAGAAACGGGTTTGGGAAAAATATATGGAATAATAAAATAATATAATTAATAGAAAAAATATACGGAAAAATACTAAAAATAAATAAATACAATATTTTACTAAAAAACACGAAGGTATAGTAATATTGGGGTCGTTACATTCTACCCTCCTTAAAATAATTTCGTTCTCGAAATTACTCAAGAAAGATATTGCAACAGAATAAGAAAACAAGATTAGAATGATGTCATCGTGTTTTATCTTTGCGCTCTATCAGTCGGTACTCTAAGTAATTCACTATAAGACAACTAGGAAGACGAGAAAATGCTTTCAGGATAATTCAAGAGTAGTTTACAAGAAATTCGCAAGGAAGCACTCAAATGAAGAAAAGTAATTAGAGATTAGAATGGTACAAAGATAAAGATGAAAAATCGAATTTAAAAATCAGGGAAGGATATAAGTTAACTAAGAAAATATGATTCGATAACCAAGAATAAGGATAAGCAGTAGAACATAGCTAAATCAATGGCAGAATTCCAAGTCACTCAAGTTGAGTACCGTATTGTAACTATACTGCTGTTCATAATTACAATCGCATAACTCCATTTAAGTCACTCAAATCATACTATCAGAATCAATAGAAGAAAATAATAAGAAAGTAAGAAAATTAACAAAATAAGATCAACCGGAGATGAATGGTTCGCAGTTTCATTTTATTTACATCGAGACACGATTATCGGGGGAAATAAGAAAATGATTCAAAGGGATGAAATCATGATGCAGTCGTTACAGTTTACCTTCCATAAAGAATTTCGTCCCCGAAATTCTCATAAGAAGTACGTCGCAACAAAATACTGGAAAGCTAAGGATGATTTCGTCTTCAAGCTCCGTCGATCGATACTCTAACTGTCACGCCCCGCTTCCCAAAATACGGAAAACGAGGGGTGACAATTCCAGCCATCCTCCTACGGTCGAGGAAATATCCTGCCGTAGTCACACTTCGGCTTCTAGCACTATGTGATAATCAGTAACCAAATCACAGGTAATGAGAAATGCAGTCACTAATTCTATCAAAACAGATGTAAAATTAACCAGATAGAGTCAAGGGAAAGATAGCGCTGGCGTCGCTAATCTAGATGTCCGCAATATTCTCGAGGTAAAGCAGGTCCTGATCTGAGCTAAATCCACTCCTCACTCTGAGCATGCATACTCAGGTCGTCAGAGCGACACAATAGCAATGTATACATATATAATGTGCAACGATGATAAATATAAAGCAATAAGCGTAGAATAATGACGCGAGCATGAAATAACTGGTGTATGTAATGATAAAGCAAGTGTATCAGATCAGTAATCAATGCAATGTCCATGTCACGAAGCAATCGATCTCTAAGTTTCACTGTCCAAGTCACCAAAGCTATCGTCGGTCTGAGTGTGAGCGTCAACCACAGCAGGAGTATCCTCAACCTAAGGGTAGGCCCCAGGGGCAAGGGAACATGGGCCCGAATCACGCTCGCTAATAATTAGAAACATCATCCATACGACTCCCGAAATCACTACATTTGCCGGCTGTGGGACTCCTAAGATTCCGTTGATCGAACTTACACTCAAACTATCCTACACTCCACAGTCTACATCAAACGCCGACCATGAATCCAAATACTAATCGCTCCATGACAAGTCTACTCGAGAACTGAAGAAAGGGTCTTCATCAAGTATGTCTCGACCGGTATCCAAGATAGATGGACAGTACCCGATGTCTTACCTATGACACTAATATAAGAGCTTCCATTCCCGTCCCATACCGATTATAGTTACACTTATATATGCCCCATAGGAGTCAACAATGCAATAATTAACTGGTTCCGCTGATTGTGTATAAGTACGTGTCACTTCACTTATTTAATCACGCTTTTACACTAACGTACTTGACACAGTCCAATCACTAACATTTATCACTTGGTAAAGTAACACGGTCACTCGGATGTCGATGCAAATGAACACTATTTACAAGGGTATATCAATCTTGCAACATGATGGGAATACAGTAAATGCACTGCTAAAAACATATGAGAAACCGGTATCGGTTGGATTAGAAAAATCATATAAAATCATACGTGCATAATTTGGCAAAACAATATAAAAGTCATATGAAGTATACTTGTTTATCTAAGCATTAAAATTAGTTTCAAGTCAAACGGGTTTCAGGTTTGTGAGTTATGGTCATTCCGTTTTAAGTGTTTACTTCTGGAAATCCAATTACTGAACCGGAAGTTCGTTTTGTAACACGTTTTACTCTCTGTTGGGATCATAACTAGGCGATGTTAAAGTTAGCTAATATTTATATTTATCTGTTATATTTCCAATGCATCAAACGTATTAATAATATCTACTGTACGCTGGGAGATATGCACTGTTTAAGGTTAAGGTATACATTCTGTTTCTGCATGAAACTGCGGTACACATTGAAGATTTAAAAGGTATTATAAATATCAAACAAAACTGGAATGCAATGAGACCAATACTGTCAGAAGGATAATTTAATCTTCTATGCTTCCATGTATAGTTCTGCATACTTGTACATTTAAACGGTGAGATATATATATTCTAAAACAAGCAAAGGCGGAGATTCTTGCCCAGGACTGCAGTTCAGAGCCATGAATCGCCTCAGTTTTCGTCATTACAACTTATTAAAATTCAGATATTAACTATGGGATACTGTAGGTTTATCCGTTGTCTTCGATACGAGCTCTAAAACATTAAGTTGTGAGTTGTATTTAATTTAATATGGATTTTAGAATATGGCATGTGCGGTAAATTCCAAATTCAACGTCGCCTTTTGGGGGCGTCATTTCTTGTGCGAAACAACGTTATTTTACATTCAAATTTCTACACGATAATCATAAACATTAAATGGATTTATCGATCATAAATTTCGCTATTTTCATTTAGATTTTGGTTTAGAATTCATATCGAACACTCTTGCATTATATACATGTCACGATTGAAACATCGGTTTTACTCATTTAATTAAAGTGTGATTTAATCACTACAAGTTCTACACGGTACTAGAAAGGTAAGATTAAAATCGAATGTGTTCCACTCAATATGATTACATAACGTCGGTCACACATTAAAATGTAACGATAATTATAGTGTAAATATAATATCAATATAACTATTATTTGACAAATTAATAACTTATAGCATGGAGAGTAAATGAGGGGTTCACTTGCCTGAAGATGATCGCGATAACGATGATGATATCGACGGCGGCTACAGCAGCTAGAACAGCGGAGTTTGTGATGATCGCAAGTGTTCCATGAAATGCCGGAGCCCGGCTCGTCTTCGAAGATGGCAACGATTACGGCGATGGAGATAACCATTGTGACGATGGCTAAGACGATGAGGTCGTGGCGGCTATGGTCCAGGCGATGGGCAGCGGCGGAAACAGCATCAACAGTGACAAGATCGAATGTGAGATGAAAGCTTAGACTTGGCTTGAAGCTTGGGCTCGGACAAGGAGTGGGTCGGGTTTGCTTCAGGTGCAACGACATTGAGGGGCCCACGGTCAAGGGGTGGCTGGTGGTGAAGGCGATAGTCTCGACGGAGGCTGTGCTCGGGTGGTGGTCGCGCCGAGGGATTGGGCTGGGTTGTGAGAGAGGGGAAGCTTGGTGGAGTTGATGAAGTGGGGCTCGGTGCAGTGATGGCGGAGGAAGCAGCGATGGTGATGATGGTGGTGGTATTGTGTTGTTGACGAGGAGGAGATCGACGGCGTTGTTGAAGGTCGACGGTGGAGTTCCTCGCGGTCGGAGGAAGAGATGAGGGTGCAGTCGCAGCTGCAAGGTGGTGGCTCGCCGATGATCTCGACGGTAAAGGAATAGATGAGCTGCTGGGGTGAGGTTGGGGAGTCGTATCAGAGGTGGGCTCGGGCAGCAGTGCTCGTCCAAGAGGGTGTAGTGGGCGGCTATAGGTGTTCGAGTGTGGGTTGGTAGTAGTAACGAGGTGGAGCGTGGGGTGTAGTGCTCGGGCTCGGAGATGGGGAGAAGAAGTTGAGAGGCAGCTAGGGTTGGTGTGGGGGAGATGGCGATAAGGTGGAGGTGATCGTGGGTGGTTGGCGAGGGAGATGGTGGAGCTTGTCGTGGGTGAGCGTGGGTTGTTGGGATCGTGGGTGAAGAAAAGGAGACGAGCGCGTCACGAGGGGATTGCGAGGAAGAAGGTAACGCAGGGAGGAGCGGGTCGTGGGGGAACCGCGGGTCGCGGGTGTAGCGTAAAGGAGGGGCGGTAAAAAAGGAGGGGAAGAAGAAGAGAGGGGAAGAAGAGGGGTTCGGGTCGGGTCTAGGTTGGGTCGGGTGCGGGTTATGGTTGGGGTTCATGGCCTTGAGTTAGGGAACGAGCCATGGAGAAAAGAAGAGATATGTTTTGGGTAAAAATAGAATTAGGGTTTAAGAAATTAATAGTTAGGGTTAGGAAAATAAAATATTTAAGTTAATAAAATTTTGTAATTTTTGTTTTATAAAAAATACGGAAATTATTTAAAAGAACTGGGTATTACATTAACCAATTGAGCTAATAAGCCTATGAGATACAAATAGAAAGTGTAAATAAACGTTAAGAATTCAAAAGTTGGGAGATGGTCTTTAAGAAAGCCGAAAGTGGAGTTTAAGATGGATTCAAGGAATATTATAGGATTCAAAAGAAAAATCGAATGTAATAATTGGATTTCATAATTCTTGTAATATATTGCTCACGATGTTCATGCAGAACTGACCTGCATGGGCCACCAACAAAATCTGTCATGCTCCGGTTCCTAGTAGACGGAACTGGTAACGTAGTAAGCCCACAACATATTACTATGAAAATACGTTAAGCGTAATTAAGCAATATAACCACGAGCAAGAATGATAAGAGTAATAAAATAAAACAGCAATTTTATTTACATTCAACTTTACATACAACCGTCTGAAAATAAAAGATACAATAATAAAAGCAAATGCCTAAACAATGGCATACTGAGAGTAAGTGCAGGCTGGAAGGAACTAGTAGTCTGGCTGAGCAGGAAAATGGTCCAAGTCCTCTGGGCTCGGCTCTATCTTCTCAGAGTCCGATCCTCCTGACGAACATTCCGAAAAAAGAAATAGAAAAGAATGTCGTTAGCGAACTAGCGCTCGGTAAGTCCCTAAAAAAATGAATGTGAAATATAAAAATATAGTGACAAGTTGGAAAAGGATATCATAAAGCAATGGATTAAGTGTGATATGTTGATTAAACAGGTCATTTAATATAAGCATGGCAAATCTATATAATATAATAATTCTATATAACATGGTAAATAGTGGAAACTATGTAATCATGACAATGGAACATGAGCATAGAAAACAAGTATAGAAATGGCTGGGTAGTATTGGTATAGTGAACATGAAGTGAATGCTAATGTGTAAGTATGGTTATTCTAACGTGGTTGTTTGTAGTTTGATAAAGAAAGTATTCATGTATACGAGAGGAGTCCATTTTACCCCGTGAACTATGGTAACATATAGTACAAGACCCTGTAATAACCCACGGGACAATGACACATGAATTCATGTAAGTGTCTTTTAAGTTACTTCTTGTGCCACGATATACGTTCCGTACCAATCTACCCCTTTCCCCCGTGTATTGTATTGTATTGTATTGTATAGTTCAAGTTTACAAATTTTGGTCGAATCCATGAATATAAAAATGTATAAGTTCATGTTCAAGCTGTAATCATGTATTCAGGTATTCATGTCAAATTCATGTCAAGTTATATTCATGGTTCGGTCAAGTCAAGTAAAGTATTCAAGTTCAAATTTGGATATTCGAGTATTAAGTTCAACGGTACAAGTTAAAAATCAATTCAAGTATATTATGTAATAGGTTTAATTCAAACATATAATATCTAATTATATATTCATATACATGCGACAATTCAGAGATCGGAAAAAAAAACAAGGTATACATGTTCGAATAGCTTGAAATGAGACAAGTATGTTATTCAAGTAACGGCCATAAACAATGCTGTAAAGAAGTGTTATGTACGAGTAATTAATCAAATCAAAAGAATGCGGAATATAATAAAAAGTATAGCTCTATAAGTTGTGCATGTGTGAGTTCCAGTTGCACCAAAATACGACTGCCGGTTTAGGAAATATACTCATTTTCGTATCGTCGCGCAAAATAGATCAGAATCCGTTCAGCACCGTCACACATTTTTAAAATATAGTTTGGGTCAATTTCCATCAGGTTTCAGCTTACGAAGATTATTAGAAAATTGTAGGTATTTCGATGTAGTTATTCAAAACACTAACATTCACGCGATTTGGATTTCTGAGGCTCTAATTATGATTATTTTAATATCAGCATTTAAAACAGAAATTCATATTTTTTGACAGCAACTATATGTTATATTGTAAAGCCTATATCGGGTTGTTTCATGTATTTCTAAGTAATCTAATATACAGTAAATTATAACTATATTAATTGTGCATCTACACATTTAAATTTTGTCACGAACGGACATCAGGAGTTCGGGTTATGCCCTATTTAAAAACATGGTGCGAATCAGGACAGATTCTGTCCAGATTCGTCGCTTAATATTGTAACGCAGTTTTCTATATTTTACGTCAGTTTTCAGTAAAAACTTAAAACCATTAAAATCTAGATCATTCGATGTAGATATTCCAAACATCTGAAAACACTTAATTTGGATTAACAATTACAGGGGTTATGGTCTCTCGAAGAAGACCCTTAATGACAGTTTTCTGGTTTTAAAACAGTGAATAAAAAAAACTACGTAACTCTTAAACTGTTATTCAGTTTAAAATGAAATTTTTACTGTAGACCTAAAATTATATCTAGTATATAATCTAATTTTCGTAGAATGTACAGAAGTCAAGATTTATTTTCTAAAAATTATTTTGAAGGAAAAGGTATTTTTTCAAGGTGGTATTTGAGATGGACAAGGTCATGGTATTTGTTTGAAATCTCGTTTTCTTTTATAAATAAAATAAAACATAAATAGCGAGTAATAAATTATGAAAGGCATACGAACAAGCATACGAATCGGTCATGATATATATACTAAAATCGGTATAAAAGATTAATAAAGATTCTACACAAAAATTAATAAACACTTTTTTTTGTTTTGAATAAATAATCGCGTTATGTGATGGCATGCAATATAGGGTGATATGATTCACATATTTGTAAGACTACGGTAGCGCCCCGGCCGTCGATCCGAGACAAAAATGCGGAAAACAAAAACTTTTTCAAACTAGAAACCGGCGCTATCATATGCTTAAAACCCGGATCGAACCATTAACCTACAACTAGCTAACTAGAGAAAGGGTAGAGAGGCTATACCGAACGACCCGTGTCCTTCGGTCTTTGGCCACCATCCCGAGCTCCTCGCGGCATCTCCGGTCTCGATCTCCTCGTCGGAAAGGGCACCACATCATCGATTCTTTTATGGGCTCCCACATCTGAACCGAGGCAACTCGGACACGAATTTTGCTAGCCGACGTGTCCAAGATTGCTGTAGACCAAGTGTAGAATGTTTTGCCACAAGAGTTAATCAAAGTTTCCATAATGGAGGGAAGATGAAAATGAACTTTGAAATGGAGCTAATGTTTTGTTGCAAGAATGAAATGAGATACAAAAAACTCACACCCAAAAATTAAGGGCTGTCCAAGATGGGGCCTCGGCCATATCAAGGAGAGGAGGGAGGTGAGCCCAAGAACAAGTGAGAGTGGGGTGATCATAAGCCAAAAATATGTCACAACAATGTCCATCACAATCCAATCTCATTTAATGCAAATCTTGAACCAAAACACATCTAGAAAACTCATGAAGCCTCCATAACCTGCTGGAGAACCGATCACAACAAAAAAACCCTTCCTTTGCTAATTGCACATTTGCAAAAAGAACCCCCTTCCATCAAAGGAATTTCAGCAAAGAAGGAATAAAGAAAAATGTCCGAAACGGAATGCAAACTGACAACTTCCAAAAGCGATCCTGTAATAAATTACAGGAAAACCCCGCGACTGTATATACATACCCGCATTTGTATTCCGACCGAATACAAATGCAATGAGACAAAATCTACACAGTATAATACTAGGATCCGGCTTAAACCAAAGCCCGCTAGTATTATCTGTCCGAACTATGACACGTGCATAAGTGCACGCGTATGTTCGGACCCTGCCATAAATCCATACGGCCTCTACAACGTTTCGCCCGAAACTTGAGAAACTGTCTGTGGGAGACTCTAAAGACTCGTCAATATTTTGGCTGTGGATTTAACCAGTAGCACGTCAGTGGTTCTAGCTGTACGTAACGGGCGACCAGGTACTGACCAAAAGGGAGGTCGATGAGCGAACTCATCCTGACACCCTACTGAGCCTGTCAGTGACAATATCTGTACAGTCCGGTTCGTTCGTCTATGAGCATCGCATGGCGGGCCTAGGGGGTGGGTAAAAGTCAGACCCTAAAAGCGGTACAAGTCGTGTCGGAGTGTAGCCCAGAACACCCTGAGATACTACTGGAATACCCACCAGTAAATCTCCTGCCTTGGCCAAGGACTTCGTGTAATGGCTCTCCTAGACACAGTGCGATCTCACCCCCAATACCGGGAGAGACGAAACCCCTGCCGATCTGCTCACTGCCTCCATGTGGCTCGGGACTGTATCCAACTAAAACCTGTTTGCACGACTCCTTTGAGCCGTGGTAGGGTAGTAATCAAAGAACAGTGGGAACTCACACGAGACAAATGACGATCTCAGGTCGATGAACTAACCTGTACACATATCACCAGGGAACTGCTATCTGACGTCAGGTATAATACCAACTAGCATGTTCCCGGCAAGTCCTGTCCGATGTACTCATAACCCAATGAGCACCTGTATACATCTTAGCTGATCCAACTGACACCAATGGCTTGTGAGACCAGCCACCGCCCCTTGTCGGGGTCTCGACTGTATACAATAGTCTACTAATGGAGTATCGATGCCCAGTCTCGAAACTCCCATGACTAGGGACCACTTTAAGGATGCGCTTATAAACCCCAGCTCCCACGTATATGATCGCCATCATACTGCTGGCCGTCAAGCAAGAATCCTAAGGGCTCTATCAACGTGCAATAGTGACCTGTAAGGTCAGCTGAAGCAATACACGATGATAAAGATAAACCAGATAGCATACTATCATCTTGAGTAAGACTGTCCTACCGGCATAGGTCCTCCCTCAATCATTGCAATCACGTGCCGTGATCCAATAATTGACTCTGAGGGCATTATATCCAACATTATTTTCATAAATACTAAGATATGAAACAAGATAATCACTACTACTTATAAATATATCCCATTCATGAAGGTAAATAAGTTTACAAAACAATTAACTATTAGATTATCTATTTATTTTATGTGTGTTTTCTAAAGAAGGAGTTTACAGACAAAGTGAGCAAGTATGGACATCAGTGAAGACATGACAAGATGGGCATGATTTAACAAGAGGAGGAGAAGAAAGGAAGGGAATTTACATACACAAGCCGGTTTTGTCACCAGGCTTGTCTATCCACCGATAATCTCGCGTTACTAGCGAGACTTTCTTGAGAACTTCTTCATATTTTTTTGAGGAATCTAAATGAAGTGGGAGATGGAAAATAATAAAAATGTGTGATGAAGAAAAGAAAGAGTAGTGACATATAAAAAAAGTTTATGCCCACCATAATTCTAATTAATTGTAGCTCACAATCATTCTAATTATTTTGGGAGTTTAAAGAAAAATGAAATGAAAGGTCTCATTTGTAGGTTTTGAGATGGATAAAAAATGATTAAAAATTAATTGCAAGAATAAAGATTTGAACATGTGACCTATGGAATAACAATGCAAAGAATTAACCAATGAGCTACAAAGTTGTTCATGTATATATTTAATTAGAATTAAATGTATGCCGTTGCTTGAAAAGAAAGTAGGTTTTTGGGCTCATAGTTTTTTAAAAGAAAATAAAAATGAGATTGGATTTGAGTTATGGGCTAGAACAGATCTTGTGTTTAATTTGAAATAGATTAAGATTTAGTTTAAAGAAATGGGTTTGGGAAAAATAGATGGAATAGTAAAATAATTTATTTAATAGAAAAAAGATATACGGAAAAATGTTAAGAATAAATAAATACAATATTTTACTAAAAAAAGAAAACACGAAGGTATAGTAATATTAGGGTCATTACACATCCTCTTCGAAATCCTGCCACGGCCCAGCATGGAAGATAGAGAAGTAATACACCGGATTTACACTACTCAAGGGGATATCCCGAATTGGAGAAAACCAGTTGTGGAGTTCCTTAAGGGCGGAGTACTCCGTGAGGACCGAGTTGAGGCACGCCGGCTCCGTATGAAAGCTCGTCACTTCGTATGGAGCAAGAGAAACCTGTACAAGAAGTTGTACACCATACCTCTACTCCGATGCATCGATCTCGACGAAGCAAATTACGTACTCTGAGAGATACATGAAGGATTTGTACGATCACGTCAAGAGGCCCGCAATCTAGTTCAAAAGACACTGTTGCAAGGCTACTACTGGCCGAATATACACTAAGACGCAGAAAAGCTGGTCAGAAAGTTCAAGACCTGCAACTTTTTGGCAGCATCCCTCGACCACCTGCTACCGAGTTAACGCCTCTAAGTTCCCCTTGGCCATTTGCGCAATGGGGGATGGATATGGTTGGTCAACTCCCTACCGGCACTGGTGAACACAAATACATCCTTGTCTTCTTGGATTGCTTTACAAAGTAGATAGAAACCTTGCTGATCAGGAAGCCGAATGCCACCTCCATGGTGAAGTTCCTACAGATAAATATAATTGCCCGATTTGGAATTCCGTGGTGCATCGTCACCGACCACGACATCAACTTTGAAAATGATAAAGTCAGAGAATTCTGCAGCGCCTATCACATACTGATGAAGTTCTCCACGGTCGCGCATCCCTAATGCAACGGGCAAGCCAAGATTGTAAACCGAGGTGTCATCCGGGGGCTTAGAGCCCGCCTGTTTGGAAAATAGGGCAGCTCGGTCGAGCAAGTGCCTCGGGTACTGTGGGTGTTACAAACATCGAGAAAAACACCCACAGGGGAAACCCCATTTAGCCTCTCTTACGGCACCGAGGCAATGGTCCTTGCAAAAATCGGCCTACCCAGTTATCGAGTCGAGCACTTCGACGATGAGGCCAACGTCTTAGCACTTAGAAGTAATTTAGACATCTTATTGGAAAAAAGAGATCAGACGCAAATAAGGATGGCCACATATCAGCAGCAGACCGCCTAATATTACAACGCACGGGTTAAACATCGACCTTTCAAGACAGAAGACTTAGTCCTATGTCGAAATGAATTCGAAGACCAAGGGAAGCTGCACAAGTTCTCCCCGAAATGGGACGGTCCATTCTTCATAACAGAGACATTACCCGGCGGAGCTTACCGTCTCCAGGATTCCTGGGGGCGTGACTTTCTTCGACTATATAACGCCGAAAAGTTTAAGTTGTACCGATAAACTTGTACCCTTTCGAATAATAAAATTCCTTTTTATGTCAACTGAAGTCTCTATGTTAAGCCCTCACTCGAGTAGATTCCTTCTCGGCTCTGAGGCCGGCAAATAGTCTCCTATTCGCTGTGCTCACTCAAAACGGGTAGCTTCCTGCCCGATAAAATACGGGCCCTATAGCATCCGGCCACGGGTTTTCTTCAGCCTGGCTCAGAAGCAAGGAGGGTGTCCCAAAATAAGTGCCCCGGCATGCTCAAAGAGTAGCCGATCTTAATCTAGCTCCGCCCTTCTTACCTCGGCTCCAAGGCGAAGAATTGAGGTAGAAGCGCTGATCCACCTACACTTTGAAAAACAAATAAGTAGGATCGATGTTCCGCAATCACAAGCAATAAGACGTCCTTAAGAAAAAGAAAATTTATTAAGAGGTATTCTTGGCTCCTCAGCCTTACAAAATAGGGGGAAGAACTCGCCAAGAAAGGAGAAAGTATATACTCCCTAACTATTACAGCAAAGGGGGGATTAAGAAAGCATTGACGGTGTTATTCGAAGGAGAGATCCTCCAATCGAACCCAAGCAGCCTCCGCCCGCTCCCTCTGTCGATGCCCGTGGATTCGAGAAGCTCGGATCTGCCAGGGACTCCTGTCGCCGAACACGATGCCGCAATCAACCTCTGTTGGAAACATTCACGAAGAATATCTGTTGAGTGGTCCCGCTTGCTCTTTGAGATCAGACCTAACTCATGGGCCGTGCACATCTTGACGACCACCTCCTCCAGTGCCTGCTGGGATAAGGCCTTGAAAAGACCTGAGGAAGACCTCCATATCGTGTAAATAAGCACCTGTAGGAGAGAAGATCAGCGAGGTAGTAAGTGCCCACAGTGATTCTCCACACAACCTATCATGGTCTTATACGTCGCTTTGGAACGATCAAGTTCATAGAAGTATACGTTGTCTCGAGATACGATGTCTCGGATGGTGTACACACGGCCTGCCATCAAGAAGAGACGAGACGGTTAGGAGAAAATCAACGTGGGTGCCTAAAGAGGGGCCATACCTTCACTATTTATAGCCTCAGCAAAAATCTCCCTAGCGATCAAGATCTTCCCACACCACGGCGCAAATCATGGAATATCGCATCTTCCCAATAAGGCACGGCCATGTGGCATCCGGTTACTGGCTCTCTCTCTCATACGGATCAGGGAAGATTGAACAACATCTCCAAGAGAGACGCGGGTATCTCGAAATGCCCACCATAGGCGTCGAGATCCCGAGAATCAAGGAGGCATAGATATCGAAACCTTTGCTGGCAGCTTCTTACTCGGCACATCCGCAGCTGGCAGCTTTCTGTTGGCTATAGTGCCCTCAAGTCAATTATTGGATCGCAGGCACGTGATTGCAATGATTGAGGGAGGACCTATACCGGTAGAACATTCTTACTCGAGATGATATTATGCTATCTGGTTTGTCTTTATCATCATGTAAATGCTTTAAGTGACATTACAGATCACTATTACATGTTGATAGAGCCCATAGGATTCTTGCTTGACTACCAGCAGTATGATGGCGATCATATACGTGAGAGCTGGGTGGTCTATAAGCACATCCTTAAAGTGTCCCTAGTCGTGGGAGTTTCGAGACTGGGTATCGATACTCCAAGAGTAGACTAGTGAATACTGATCGAGACCTTGACGAGGGGCCGTGGCTAATCTCACAAGCCATTGGTGTTAGTTGGTTCACCTAACATGTATACAGGTGCTCATTGGGTTATGACTACACCGGTCAGACTCGCCGGGAACATACTAGTTGGTATTATACATATTGTCAGATAGCAGTTCCCAGGTGACATGCATACTGGTTAGTCTATTGACCTGAGATCGTCATTTTTCTCGTGTGAGTTCCCACTGTGCTTTGATTACTATCCTACCACGGCTCAAAAGAGTCGTGCAAACAGGTTTAGTTGGGTACAATCCCGAGCCACATGGAGGCAGTGAGCGGATCGTCAGAGGATTCGTCTCTCCCGGTATTAGGGGTTGATGTCACGGTGTGCACGGGTGGCCATCACCAGAAATCCTTGGCCAAGCTAGTCGAGAATTACTGATTCGGATCAGTAGTTTCTCAAGTGGTGATGGGCTTCATACCGACACTAAATGTTGCGTTATTAGGGGTTTGACTTTATCCACCCCCTAGACTCGATATGCGATACTCATAGATGAATGGACCAGACTGTACGGATATTGTCACTGTCAGGCTCAGTAGGGGTTTCAGGATGAGTTTGCTCATCGGCCTCCCTTTCGCTCAATACCTGAGTAGCCGTTACGTACAGCTAGTGCCACTGACGTGCTTGTGGTTAAACCCACTGCCAGCGTATTGACGAGTCTTTAGAGTCCCACACAGAGGGTTTCACTGCTTCGGGCGAAACGTTGTAGAGCCCGTATAGTTTTATGGTAGAGTTCGATCATATACGTGCACTTATGCGCGGATCATGATTGGACGGATAATACTAGTGCGCTTTGGTTTAAACCGGATCCTAGTATTATATTGTTGGATTATTTTCGTCTCGTTGTATTCGTATTCAGTCGGAATATGGATGCGGGTATGTATATACAGATGAGGGGTATTCTTATAATTCGTTACAAGTTTACTTTTGGAGTTGCCATTTCTTTTCATTAAACATCTAGGTAAATGTTTATTTGTGGGGAAAGTGTGAGTGCATGCACTTGGTGACTTATGGCTATGAGTCATGAGATGATTCATGGTGACATGGGGTTTTTTTTGTTTTGGCCATGATATTTGTGTGTGATATTTTTGTAGTGAGATGGCTGCTCATTTTTTGGTGAGGATTTTCTTTAAGTGCTCAAAAATAACACACACAAAACACAAGCCAAAACAACTCAAGAAAAAGGCAGACACTTTTCTTCACTTGCTCTTTTCTTTTCTTAAGCTCATACTTCTTCTCCCATGAAATCTTCTTCAACCTCCACCCTACATGTCTCATGAGTTGAGAATATTCACACACACTCTCTACTTCATCTTGGCTATCTAGGCTAGCAAGCTAGATACCCGAGTTGCTTCGGTTTGAGGTCGGAGCCTGTATTACTAACCCTCGACGTGGATCGTCTTTGATGGAGGGAGATCGGAGATCAAACTTGATCGAGGAAGCCGCGAGGAGCTTGGGACAGAGGTTGAAGACCGAAGGACACGGATCGTTCGGTATAATCTCTCTAACTCCTTTTCATAGAACTAGTATAAGGTTAATGGTACGATCCGTAGATTAGGGTTCTGTTAGCGCCGGTTTCTAAAAGTTTTTGTTCCGTATTTGGCCACGAATTGATGGCCGGGGCGCTGCCGTAACCCAACATGGTATTAGAGCCAACCCATTAACCGCATACTAGATTGTTTAGACGATATTAAAGTATCAAAATCGAAACAACTCCGAAACAATACCAACACATATTCCATTCTCTGTCAAATTTTATTTGGTCTTCTAAAAATATTTAAGCAACTGCAAAAGACTACATGTATGACTACTAGAACACACACCAAACACGAGCTCGAAATTCCACATTTGACCCGGCCACATTGGCCTAAAAGCCGGGCTGGCCAGATTTTTTGGGGACTTGGGACTTGTAGTTTCGTCTGTGTTCTAGTCTATGGAATATTGGTTTAGTGGTATTGCTTGTTTAGCCCACTTTGGATATGGTTTTATCTATAAGTTTGGGGGTTATTCGGGGTTATTTCGAAATCGATATTTCTAACACTTTTTAAAGTTTATAGTACTTACATTACTGCAACCGTGAATGTCATTAGAGCGGTACAACTTGTCTAATTGCTATAGTTCTTTTAGACGGGTTTGCGAACGTGACATTCACGTTGATGTTCTGTGTTGTGCTGTGTTTGTTGGCTGGTTTGTCTTGGTGGATAGCTTAGGTGAAATGTTAGTACAGTTTAGTTTTATTTGTACATTTGATATCGTGGGATGAGCGTCCAACATGTGGACTACCGTCACTGCCGATTTTTATATTATTTGTTTGGGGCACGACCGGGTTGGTCGATTCCACTATTGTACATATTTTCTTTTTTGTACTAGGATTACCCCGCGATGGAGTGCACGGATAGCCGAGTTCTGTAGGGCAACGGGTTCGCATCTCATGGCGTTAAGAAGGAGGGGGTTTCACTCTAGAATTGGCAGACTATTCACCGCACTCGTAGAGGGTACAGGTTGACCCAAGGAGAGGTGCTCAAGTTACCGGATTCCGTAAAGTGCCGGATGGCCCATTCACTTTGATGAAGGGAGCTGCCTCACTTCTGGTTTTGGCGGGTAACTTGCTGCACTCGTAGGGGTCTAGGTTTTCATTTCACAGGCTATCCACACGACCAGGGGAACGTCGGTTTTCAGTTGCGGCTCAATGGAAACCCGGGGCTCCCAGATTATCAGTATTGTTCTGCGATACTTATCGTTTATCTGTGATGTTGCATTTATCATGCTTGAAGCGATTATTATATATTGTTATATATATACTAGTAGATATTGTATATGTTTTTCACCTGCGCTAGTCCAACCCCCGCTCTACCGTTAGTTAAGTAACCCAACGGGTGATGACGGGGCCCAGTGGCGAATGCGGATGGTATATACGAACATCATATTTTTATTCTTTTGTGGTGTGATTAATTGATGGGACTGCGTTGATTTTGATCAATGCAAGGATAACAGACCTATTCGATATTGTTGGAACAATTTTAAAAAAGCTGTTATTACAAGGACGTTTTCTTTTGTTTTGCACAGCGGTATTCGGTTATGAATATACAGCACCTTACTCGACGAGGCAAGAGACGAGATCCCCTCACCGGGAGTGACCTTTTGGGTAGAAGTTTACGTCAGGGTAACAACTTCACTATAATCGATTACTTTTTTGCTTTGCATCGAGATATTTAGTTGGAATATCCTGCACCTCATTCCACGAGAAAAGAGTCGAGATCCCTTCACTGGGAATGACCTCTTTAGCAAAAGTTCTCGCTACTATATATTTGTAAAAAGCTATCTGGTTCCTTCAACGATATCAAGTTCACTACGTTAAGGGTTTTTCGCCAAAAACCATTCATAGCCCTCCGTCATTTCAGACGGGTAGTACTTAGTATTCATGCTATGTTTGTTGACCTTTGTCAAGGCATAGTGTATGGTAGCTGTTTGTTACCTTTCTGTTGCATAGATAGATGCGTTGGTTTGGGACAGTCGTATTATTTTGTTGGCCTTCGTCAAGAGTATATACGGGTGGGTTCAAATTAACCTGGACAATGACATGCAGAACTTGACATATGACTTATGATTTGTTGACCTTCGCCAAGGTCATAAGAGCATGGGGTAAAAATCACATCGGGAGTTTCGAACATATAGGAAACTTGCCAGGCATGCGCATACCTTCTGGAGTGTGATAACTTGAGAGAATTCCATCAAGTTATCATGCGATGATAGTTGGATCCCGATCCCCACTGATGAGTTGGTTTACTCCTTAGGTGATTTTAGATGATCCCGACTAATTCTTCTTTTGGGTTTGGAGAAGAATTTGAGGATACAGTGGGAGACATCTTGATTAGATAAAGTGATTGACCATTCTGATCTAGGTTAGATTGCACGCTGAGTGTTTCTTTTCTCTCTCTCTTTGGCAGCGACCATGGCCCGTTCCTACACTAGAACTCATAAACCAAGTTAACTGGACCTTCTTAAAATACATTGGCTTTTGGATTGTCAGAGTTGCATACTTCATTGCTGCTCCTACCTTTATCCTTTAATTTTCTCCGGAACATTCCGTATTACTACGAAGATCTACATTTAATGGATATGATCATCGTATAGTTACATACGGACTTGAAGAAACTTGTTTCAAATTCGAGAATGGTTTTCAGTTCTGGAGAAATTGAATATGACTATTCAGTTGTCTTTTCATTTTACCTTCTCTCTGGTTGTGAGGGTTCCTAGGATTAGAAGAGGGTACACCTATTGCGCTTATTGAATAGTCTTCTTCTAAACCTTAGGCAGGTGCGGAAAGGCGGGGAAGGAAGAAAACCAATTAGTCTAAGTGTGGTGTACAGAAGGTAATAAGTAAAGACAAATAAAGGGATTAGAAAGAGGGAAAAGTAAATTGCGACTGCTATCATTCATGACGAAACCGCGTATATCATCGCCACTCCTAATTCACCTTTAAATTTCTGTAGAACACCCCATATCACTACGAAGATCCACATTTATTGGATAATCCATCGTATAGTTACATACGAACTCGAAGGAACTTGTTCCAGTTCTAGAATAGATTCTGGTTCAGGAGAAATAAAATAAGGATTATTCAGTTGTCTTTTATCTTTACCTTCTCTCAGGTTGCGAGGGCTCATAGGATTAGGAGAGTACACCTATTACGTTTATTGGATAGTCTTCTTCCAAACCATAGGCTGGTGCCGAACGGTAGGGAAAGGAAGAAAACCATTTAGCCTAAGAGTGGTGTACAGAAGGTAATGAGTAAAGACAAATAAAGGGATTTGAAGAAATGTCAAGGAAATATACGGTCACAGTCATGAATCTGGATAATGGAAGTGGTATTACTAGGAATACCCGGTTACCCCTTCGGAACATTTTCATGTTTCAGTTTCATTATGCGTTGTTAAGTGAAAACTGATTTCCCAATTAGATTCTTACTCCAGAGTATGTATTTACCAGGTTTAACTCTCACATCTGTATGGTTTTACAGATGATGAGTGGGAGTAAGTTATTGGGAATTAGGTAATTATATCCTCATTATATCGGAATTCGTTGTAATTGGTGATATTTGAGGAAATCGCCTGGGGTCTTGCCTGGCGGCAAATATTTGGTTTTGTATATCCGTTTTTATGCACCAATTTCAAACTGATATATCTGTACGTTTATTTTATAAAGTGAGATATAACTTTTTGAAATTATGTCCATGACATTTACCTGTATCGGTTGATGATTGGGTAAGGAGTATTAAACAATGGTGTAATTCTTCTTAACCATAATACAGTTTTTAACCTACGACGCATAGGGTTTGAGTTATTCAACTCAGGGGACTTATACAAAGTATTGTATGTTTTCCAGTGTCCATTAGGACAGAGGGGTAGGTACTCGTACTATATTCTGTTTACTTGTGAGTTCTCCAGTTTTAGACAAGTGTTTCGTAGAAATACAAGGTCCAAGTTTTAAGAAGTTATAGGTACAAGAATAAAGTAGAGAACCATGTGTTGCAAGTATCAGGATTCTTTAGGGCGATCGAAGATGTAGATACTTATTTTTGGTATTCAGTTGATAGTAATGGTTTTGAGAACTTGCTTCTCTTTCAGGTTACTCATATCTGGATACACTCCTAAGTTGAGTAATGCTGATCGGCCTCTCTCCATTTAGTTGTTGGAGACAGCTGCATGATTTGAATCTGGTTCCAATTAAATCAGTATCTCTATTTCTATATTGTATATAGAATGGTTCATATCTTAACGATGTTAAGGTATATGGAGTTGTCCGGCTTATACTTAAAACCGGATTCCGGATAACTCAAGGCACGTTTCTGTAATGGCAGTTTGTGGGTTATCCCGGGCTATGACGAGGGTTAACTTTCTACCATCTGGAAGATCAATAGTGATATTGTTCTTGACTCGCCACAGTTTTAGTAAAATGGACTTTTTTCAGAAAACAGTAGTGGGAGTATGATAGAACTGAAAGTGATTCCAAAGCCACAAACGATTACTGAAAATTTAATAGAACCTAAACATTTAATCGGGTTCGACATTCCATTGGCCACTCCGCAGATATGGTGGGTAACCACAGCCATCCAAGAGGTACTGCGGTATCCTCAAAGACAGCGACAGGGAGGTTCTTGTTTATCCAAACTTGCCATTACTGCTGTTCTAGACTATGAGACATGGCAGGAGGATGGGTATAACGTTGTTCTAAACTAGCTTTATAAGTGCACGTATATATGACCCTCCTAGAGAGTTGTTGTAGTCAGTGGGAGCAGCGGAAATATAGCGAACAAGTAGCTTGTGTCTATTTATAAACTAAAGCAGGTATAGCGTAGATAAATCATCTATTTTTGATGTGACAGTCATAGATTTTGACTTCATCAGAATAGGAGATGGATCTGTTAAGAAAGTAGTAGGGTGTGATGTCCTGGTATTTGGATGACTTGCATTTTATAGGAAGTGAAATTCCTATACCACGATCGGTTATACTGTGGTTGTCACACAGTGGTTTCTCCACATAGGATATAGATATTATATCAGGCATTCTAGTTACTGGATCTATAGTTTTAGATCTAAATTTGGGTAGTTTTCCAATCTGGGTACTTTGACACTATTTTAAAGGTGTTTTAGAATGGACGACTCCTGGCATGGTGGTGTACCTGCAGGTGATGGAGTCACCCTCTCTAAAGGTGTCTTAAAGACTAAAGGTGTAACAACCCTAATTTTCTTATACACTTTTTCCTATACAAATTTTTAAATTAATTTTTTCAAAAATTCATAAAGGGGTATTTATTGCCTGAGCACAAGATTTAAATAATTAATTAACAATTTAATTACAAGAAGGAGTTTGTAGCTCATTGGTAATATCTTGCACTGCGGAACCAAGCTACCAGAGTTCAAATCTCATGCCCTACATTATTTTTAATATATATTTTGTTTTAAATTCTTCTTCAATATTGTGTCTCTTCATCTTCTAAACCCCCATGTACACTTCAAATTCCTCGATCGGTTTCAGAGACTTTGAAATTACCATTTTCTCCATTTTAATGATTTTATACAATTTTACATTAAAACCTTTCATATACCCTATTTACTCCAATTTTTAATGATTTTATATATTTTTACATTTTTTATTTAACCCTTCACCTACCCTACCCCTAGCCTACCCTATAAATACACCCCCTCCGCTCCACCCTCTCATCCCAAAAATCCTAAGCTCACTCTCTCAAAATTTTCCAAGAAGTGTGTACTTTGAAAACAAGCTCGCGGCGAAGCTCCGACGAAATTCCGATGACGTTTTTAGAAACTACCGGCAACGACGCAACGCATCGGCAGCCCCTTTAGTCCCCCTCACTCCTTAGTATAGATCGAAACCCGTAAGTCCCATTCTATCTCCCTTTTTAATTCTCAAAAATACGAAATTACGTAACCCGACGGAATCGGAACAAATCCGATTTCCGATTCGGTTTTCTATAAAATTTCACTTCTAATCAATTCAATCATGTCTAAACATTTTTATCATGATTATTAAACTTGTAAAAAAATCAATTTGAATAAGTTTTCACACATGAAATGATAACCTTTTCAATTTACCGTATTTTTTTCACTTTAATATCATCATGTTTCAATTTCACATTTAACCCTTTAACATTGCTATACCTTAAAATAGATCACGAGGTAATGACCTACCTCCTCATACATACATACGCAACCATAATACGCTATCTTGAAAACTCCTAATACGATAAAACAAGATTTTACATTAAAATACCATTTCCTTAATAAAACCTTTTATAAAAGTTTAGGTTTGATACATTTGTTTAAACAATATCTTTAATAGGAAAAATACGATAAGTTGTGGACATCGATCGTTTATCTAAATCAGACTTTGTGGTGTCTAGGCAAGTGTGTCTAAGGCAAGTGGTTACTTAATTAGGGCCACTACTTGTAGTGGAGAGCCTCCCACTTACCTGGCACTTACCTGGCCGCAATTAGCGGTGAAGAGGCGATTTGAGGCTTCTAACGACTTGTCGTTTAGACTTTTAAGAAATAGGCTAGTTGGCTTAGGAAACCCTAGAATCTAAAATACGGAAAATTACACTTTGCAAATAAATACCTTTTACTTTATAAAATCGTTTTCTAAAGGATTAGTATTTATTAAATCTTTGCAAAACGCCAATACAACCCACCTTTGGGGAACCCGTTAGGGATAGTACGGTTTATCGTGCACCCACGGGCTAGTAGTGCGAGATTCAGACCTCCGTAAGGAGCATTCGGTCTCGAAAGTTTTAAAATACGACATTTAAGAAAAATGAGATTTTTGGAGAACAAAATATTTATATAAAATTATTCTTGTATTAACATAGGTATCTTTATCATTTAAACAACTATTTTATTATAAGATAAAGTTTCCACCTTTTCTGAAAATTACAAGATTAAAAGTTACATTAAAATACCATGAATTTCAAATAAATCAATATTATAAATTAATACTTTTATTAGGATATATTCACTAGAATAACACAAATAAAATTTACACTCATTATAACTATAAAGACAAATAATAAATACTTGAGGTGTATTTTGAAAAATATAAAAGTATTTTTACATAAAACCCCCTTAAGTTTATAAATTACCCTAAGGACCCTAGTAATTATAAGACTTCGATTCATATTTCTGATTGTCTGACTCGGGTTTGAGTCTGATTAATCTGACTTGAATATGATTCAAGTCAATCTATAATCTACAAGATTCTAAGTCAATATGAACACATGAATTCATGAATACAATCATCAATTTACACAACTTGACTGAACCGAACCATTGATATATATTCTTTTTACATGATTCTCAGTATTCCATTTACATGATTCTACGGTTACAACCGTTTACTGATATCATGGTTTCGGTCAGTTAATCAATCTTACAATCAATACAATTTTACAAGATAACAATACAAACAAGACATCGCGGGGTTTAAGGGGTAGATTGGTACGGAAGGTGTTAAAGGTTGCACGAGACGGTAAGATTAAGACACCTAACATGAATCCAATTGCCGTTGTTCCGGGTTGTATAACGGAGCCTTGTACTTCCATTTGCCCTGGTCTCTAGCATACTGGCATCCTTCTGTACCAAGCTACAACAACAGCGTTAACACCATACTACAATAATATAACAATATAATACAACTGTAAAAGCCACCCTCTCCCGTATACACTGGCATCCTTCTGTACCAAGCTACAACAACAGCGTTAACACCATACTACAATAATATAACAATATAATACAACTATAAAAGCCACCCTCTCCCTCTCTCTCTTTCTCTCTGTCTATTCTATTTCTCTTCTTACCTTTGGGACTTACCGAGCGACCTGTTCGCTGACGACTTTCTGTTTCTCTCTTCTTTGAATGTCGTCAAGTGATTTGGACCCGGCAGAGATTGAGCCATCACGAGAAGACTTGGGGCAGTTTACTGAAGACCCGGCACTGTAGTTTCATTGTACACTTTTCCTTTCTGTACTTTTCATTTCCTGTTATGCCACTGTTTAGGCATCTTATTATTTCAGCTGTATTTCCTTTCATGTATTGTACAAAGAATGTTAATAAATAAAAGTTGCTGTTATTTTTATTCTTATTTCTTGTGTATTTATTTTATATTGCTTAGATACGCTTAGCGTATGTACTTCTGAGTATATACGTAGCGGACCGGTCCCGTCCCCTTCGCCGTACACCGGGAAGCGGGGCGTGACAGGTTTTGTTGGTGGCCCATGCAGGTCAGAGCTGTATGGAACCCTAAGCAATATAAAACACAAGAACCAGCAACTAAAATATTCTTTACAATCATGTTCCTTGAATCCCATCATTTCTTATTCTTTGAATCATATACTTTGAATCTGTCCTAACCCAAAATTCCCTCACCTCTTTTACAATTTTACCAAAACCTCCGCATTCTTTCATTCCTCCACACATTCTTCACATTTTTAAAACCTTGCACCACCTTATTATTTTTCACATACTGTCAGCACACCAGCACCAAACTTTCCTTGGATCTGTTACACTTTTCTTTTACAAATTTCGAGAACGAAATTTTTATAAGGAGGGTAGAATGTAACAACCCTAATTTTTTTATACACTTTTTCCTATACAAATTTTTAAATTAATTTTTTCAAAAATTCATAAAGGGGTATTTATTGCCTGAGCACAAGATTTAAATAATTAATTAACAATTTAATTACAAGAAGGAGTTTGTAGCTCATTGGTAATATCTTGCACTGCGGAACCAAGCTACCAGAGTTCAAATCTCATGCCCTACATTATTTTTAATATATATTTTGTTTTAAATTCTTCTTCAATATTGTGTCTCTTCATCTTCTAAACCCCCATGTACACTTCAAATTCCTAGATCGGTTTCAGAGACTTTGAAATTACCATTTACTCCATTTTAATGATTTTATACAATTTTACATTAAAACCTTTCATATACCCTATTTACTCCAATTTTTAATGATTTTATATATTTTTATATTTTTTATTTAAAAACCCTTCACCTACCCTACTCCTAACCTACCCTATAAATACACCCCCTCCGCTCCACCCTCTCATCCCAAAAATCCTAAGCTCACTCTCTCAAAATTTTCCAAGAAGTGTGTACTTTGAAAACAAGCTCGCGGCGAAGCTCCGACGAAATTCCGGCGACGTTTTTAGGAACTACCGGCAACGACGCAACGCATCGGCAGCCCCTTTAGTCCCCCTCACTCCTTAGTATAGATCGAAACCCGTAAGTCCCATTCTATCTCCCTTTTTAATTCTCAAAAATACGAAATTACGTAACCCGACGGAATCGGAACAAATCCGATTTCCGATTCGGTTTTCTATAAAATTTCACTTCTAATCAATTCAATCATGTCTAAACATTTTTATCATGATTATTAAACTTGTAAAAAAATCAATTTGAATAAGTTTTCACACATGAAATGATAACCTTTTCAATTTACCGTATTTTTTTCACTTTAATATCATCATGTTTCAATTTCACATTTAACCCTTTAACATTGCTATACCTTAAAATAGATCACGAGGTAATGACCTACCTCCTCACACATACATACGCAACCATAATACGCTATCTTGAAAACTCCTAATACGATAAAACAAGATTTTACATTAAAATACCATTTCCTTAATAAAACCTTTTATAAAAGTTTAGGTTTGATACATTTGTTTAAACAATATCTTTAATAGGAAAAATACGATAAGTTGTGGACATCGATCGTTTATCTAAATCAGACTTTGTGGTGTCTAGGCAAGTGTGTCTAAGGCAAGTGGTTACTTAATTAGGGCCACTACTTGTAGTGGAGTGCCTCCCACTTACCTGTCACTTACCTGGCCGCAATTGGCGGTGAAGAGGCGATTTGAGGCTTCTAACGACTTGTCGTTTAGACCTTTTAGAAATAGGCTAGTTGGCTTAGGAAACCCTAGAATCTAAAATATGGAAAATTACACTTTGCAAATAAATACCTTTTACTTTATAAAATCGTTTTCTAAAGGATTAGTATTTATTAAATCTTTGCAAAGCGCCACTACAACCCACCTTTGGGGAACCCGTTAGGGATAGTACGGTTTATCGTGCACCCACGGGCTAGTAGTGCGAGATTCAGACCTCCGCAAGGAGCATTCGGTCTCGAAAGTTTTAAAATACGACATTTAAGAAAAATGAGATTTTTGGAAAATAAAATATTTATATAAAATTATTCTTGTATTAACATAGGTATCTTTATCATTTAAACAACTATTTTATTATAAGATAAAGTTTCCACCTTTTCTGAAAATTACAAGATTAAAAGTTACATTAAAATACCATGAATTTCAAATAAATCAATATTATAAATTAATACTTTTATTAGGATATATTCACTAGAATAACACAAATAAAATTTACACTCATTATAACTATAAAGACGAATAATAAATACTTGAGGTGTATTTTGAAAAGTATATAAAAGTATTTTTACAAAAAACCCCCTTAAGTTTATAAATTACCCTAAGGACCCTAGTAATTATAAGACTTCGATTCACATTTCTGATTGTCTGACTCGGGTTTGAGTCTGATTAATCTGACTTGAATATGATTCAAGTCAATGTATAATTTACAAGATTCTAAGTCAATATGAACACATGAATTCATGAATACAATCATCAATTTACACAACTTGACTGAACCGAACCATGGATATATATTCTTTTTACATGATTCTCAGTATTCCATTTACATGATTCTATGGTTACAACCGTTTACTGATATCATGGTTTCGGTCAGTTAATCAATCTTACAATCAATACAATTTTACAAGATAACAATACAAACAAGACATCGCGGGGTTTAAGGGGTAGATTGGTACGGAAGGTGTTAAAGGTGGCACGAGACGGTAAGATTAAGACACCTAACATGAATCCAATTGCCATTGTTCCGGGTTGTATAACGGAGCCTTGTACTTCCATTTGCCCTGGTCTCTAGCATACTGAGACCCCTCTTGTATACACTGGTATCCTTCTGTACCAAGCTACAACAACAGCGTTAACACCATACTATAATAATATAACAATATAATACAACTGTAAAAGCCACCCTCTCCCTCTCTCTCTTTCTCTCTGTCTATTCTATTTCTCCTCTTACCTTTGGGACTTACCGAGCGACCTGTTCGCTGACGACTTTCTGTTTCTCTCTTCTTTGAATGTCGTCAGGTGATTTGGACCCGGCAGAGATTGAGCCATCACGAGAAGACTTGGGGCAGTTTACTGAAGACCCGGCACTGTAGTTTCATTATACACTTTTCCTTTCTGTACTTTTCATTTCCTGTTATGCCACTGTTTAGGCATCTTATTATTTCAGCTGTATTTCCTTTCATGTATTGTACAAAGAATGTTAATAAATAAAAGTTGCTGTTATTTTTATTCTTATTTCTTGTGTATTTATTTTATATTGCTTAGATACGCTTAGCGTATGTACTTCTGAGTATATACGTAGCGGACCGGTCCCGTCCCCTTCGCCGTACACCGGGAAGCGGGGCGTGACAGGTTTTGTTGGTGGCCCATGCAGGTCAGAGCTGTATGGAACCCTAAGCAATATAAAACACAAGAACCAGCAACTAAAATATTCTTTACAATCATGTTCCTTGAATCCCATCATTTCTTATTCTTTGAATCATATAATTGAATCTGTCCTAACCCAAAATTCCCTCACCTCTTTTACAATTTTACCAAAACCTCCGCATTCTTTCATTCCTTCACACATTCTTCACATTTTTAAAACCTTGCACCACCTTATTATTTTTCACATACTGTCAGCACACCAGCACCAAACTTTCCTTGGATCTGTTACACTTTTCTTTTACAAATTTCGAGAACGAAATTTTTATAAGGAGGGTAGAATGTAACAACCCTAATTTTCTTATACACTTTTTCCTATACAAATTTTTAAATTAATTTTTTCAAAAATTCATAAAGGGGTATTTATTGCCTGAGCACAAGATTTAAATAATTAATTAACAATTTAATTACAAGAAGGAGTTTGTAGCTCATTGGTAATATCTTGCACTGCGGAACCAAGCTACCAGAGTTCAAATCTCATGCCCTACATTATTTTTAATATATATTTTGTTTTAAATTCTTCTTCAATATCGTGTCTCTTCATCTTCTAAACCCCCATGTACACTTCAAATTCCTAGATCGGTTTCAGAGACTTTGAAATTCTCATTTACTCCATTTTAATGATTTTATACAATTTTACATTAAAACCTTTCATATACTCTATTTACTCCAATTTTTAATGATTTTATATATTTTTACATTTTTTATTTAAAAACCCTTCACCTACCCTACTCCTAACCTACCCTATAAATACACCCCCTCCGCTCCACCCTCTCATCCCAAAAATTCTAAGCCCACTCTCTCAAAATTTTCCAAGAAGAGTGTACTTTGAAAACAAGCTCGCGGCGAAGCTCCGACGAAATTCCGGCGACGTTTTTAGGAACTACCGGCAACGACGCAACGCATCGGCAGCCCCTTTAGTCCCCCTCACTCCTTAGTATAGATCAAAACCCGTAAGTCCCATTCTATCTTCCTTTTTAATTCTCAAAAATACGAAATTACGTAACCCGACGGAATCGGAACAAATCCGATTTCCGATTCGGTTTTCTATAAAATTTCACTTCTAATCAATTCAATCATGTCTAAACATTTTTATCATGATTATTAAACTTGTAAAAAAATCAATTTGAATAAATTTTCACACATGAAATGATAACCTTTTCAATTTACCGTATTTTTCACTTTAATATCATCATGTTTCAATTTCACATTTAACCCTTTAACATTGCTATACCTCAAAATAGATCACGAGATAATGACCTACCTCCTCACACATACATACGCAACCATAATACGCTATCTTGAAAACTCCTAATACGATAAAATAAGATTTTACATTAAAATACCATTTCCTTAATAAAACCTTTTATAAAAGTTTAGATTTGATACATTTGTTTAAACAATATCTTTAATAGGAAAAATACGATAAGTTATGGACATCGATCGTTTATCTAAACCTGACTTTGTGGTGTCTAGACAAGTGTGTCTAAGGCAAGTGGTTACTTAATTAGGGCCACTACTTGTAGTGGAGAGCCTCCCACTTACCCGACACTTACTTGGCCGCAATTGGCGGTGAAGAGGCGATTTGAGGCTTCTAACGACTTGTCGTTTAGACCTTTTAGAAATAGGCTAGTTGGCTTAGGAAACCCTAGAATCTAAAATACGGAAAATTACACTTTGCAAATAAATACCTTTTACTTTATAAAATCGTTTTCTAAAGGATTAGTATTTATTAAATCTTTGCAAAGCGCCACTACAACCCACCTTTGGGGAACCCGTTAGGGATAGTATGGTTTATCGTGCACCCACGGGCTAGTAGTGCAAGATTCGGACCTTCGCAAGGAGCATTCGGTCTCGAAAGTTTTAAAATACGACATTTAAAAAAAATGAGATTTTTGGAAAATAAAATATTTATATAAAATTATTCTTGCATTAACATAGGTATCTTTATCATTTAAACAACTATTTTATTATAAGATAAAGTTTCCACCTTTTCTGAAAATTACAAGATTAAAAGTTACATTAAAATACCATGAATTTCAAATAAATCAATATTATAAATTAATACTTTTATTAGGATATATTCACTAGAATAACACAAATAAAATTTACACTCATTATAATTATAAAGACGAATAATAAATACTTGAAGTTTATTTTGAAAAGTATATAAAAGTATTTTTACATAAAACCCCCTTAAGTTTATAAATTATCCTAAGGACCCTAGTAATTATAAGACTTCGATTCACATTTCTGATTGTCTAACTCGGATTTGAGTCTGATTAATCTGACTTGAATATAATTCAAGTCAATCTATAATCTACAAGATTCTAAGTCAATATGAACACATGAATTCATGAATACAATCATCAATTTACACAACTTGACTGAACCGAACAATGGATATATATTCTTTTTACATGATTCTCAGTATTCCATTTACATGATTCTACGGTTACAACCGTTTACTGATATCATGGTTTCGGTCAGTTAATCAATCTTATAATCAATACAATTTTACAAGATAACAATACAAACAAGACATCGCGGGGTTTAAGGGGTAGATTGGTACGGAAGGTGTTAAAGGTGGCACGAGACGGTAAGATTAAGACACCTAACATGAATCCAATTGCCGTTGTTCCGGATTGTATAACGGAGCCTTGTACTTCCATTTGCCTTGGTCTCTAGCATACTGAGACCCCTCTCGTATACACTGGCATCCTTCTGTACCAAGCTACAACAACAGCGTTAACACCATACTACAATAATATAACAATATAATACAACTGTAAAAGCCACCCTCTCCCTCTCTCTCTTTCTCTCTGTCTATTCTATTTTTCCTCTTACCTTTGGGACTTATCGAGCGACCTGTTCGCTGACGACTTTCTGTTTCTCTCTTCTTTGAATGTCGTCAGGTGATTTGGACCCGGCAGAGATTGAGCCATCACGAGAAGACTTGGGGCAGTTTACTGAAGACCCGGCACTGTAGTTTCATTGTACACTTTTCCTTTCTGTACTTTTCATTTCCTGTTATGCCACTGTTTAGGCATCTTATTATTTCAGCTGTATTTCCTTTCATGTATTGTACAAAGAATGTTAATAAATAAAAGTTGCTGTTATTTTTATTCTTATTTCTTGTGTATTTATTTTATATTGCTTAGATTCGCTTAGCGTATGTACTTCTGAGTATATACGTAGCGGACCGGTCCCGTCCCCTTCGCCGTACACCGGGAAGCGGGGCGTGACAAAAGGGGAAAGAGATGTGCATGATTGACATATCACTTGCTTAGGTAATTGTGTCAATTATGAGATATCAAGTACTACACTAGATGTTGTTTTTGCCCTAGCAGCAATAAGTTGATTTATTAATCCAATCTTGAAGAAACGTTCCGAAGCATTTTATGAACATAAATGGATGTTCTAGGGATTTGGTAACAGCAGCCTCCTTCGGGAGACGGTTATCATTTCAAGTTTCCAAGGTGACCTGGATGATAGAGTGACTGTCAGAGTTATAGTTTTCCCTCTTGACGAAGGGAAGTAGTTTGGACAGGTGGTCCAAACAGATACTGAGGGAGGAATGGCGCAGGATACATATTAAATTCAGTGGACGATACAGTCTAAGAAGTTTGCTTGATTTGGAATTCATTTGTGAACTGGGTCCTATCAGATATCCAGACATATTCTAAGACATGTATTGCTCATTTCGGGAGATAGCTTTCTCCGCGAACTTCAGATAAAGAGAGACATAGAAAGAAACATTGGAGCGGATCCACTCACTGAGGTTATTTCTCGAACACAATAGTTTTACAAACGAGTTTTGAGAAACTGATTAGTAGAGAAGTTGGGTGTTCGGTATCACACGGGCTGTGAGTATGCGACACCGCAATAATTAGCCTTAAGTGCAAGTGGGAGATTGTTGGATATAGTGCCCTCAAGTTAATTATTGGATCGCAGGCACGTGATTGCAATTATTGAGGGTGGACCTATACCGGTAGAACAGTCTTACTCGAGATGATAATATGCTATCTGGTTTATCTTTATCATCGTGTACATGCTTTAGGTGACATTATAGATCACTATTACATGTTGATAGAGCCCATAGGATTCTTGCTTGACTACCAGCAGTATGATGGCGATCATATACGTCAGAGATGGATGGTCTATAAGCACATCCTTAAAGTGTCCCTAGTCGTGGGAGTTTCGAGACTGGGTATCGATACTCCAAGAGTAGACTGGTGTATACTGATTGAGACCCTGACGAGAGGTGGTGGCCTGTCTCACAAGCCATTGGTGTTAGTTGGTTCACCTAAGATGTATACAGGTGCTCATTGGGTTATGAGTACACCGGATGGACTCGCCAGGAACATGCTAGTTGGTATTATACATATTGTCAGATAGCAGTTCCCAGGTGACATGCGTACATGTTAGTCTATCGACCTGAGATCATCATTTTTCTCATGTGAGTTCCCACTATGCTTTGATTACTACCCTACCACGGCTCAAAAGAGTCATGCAAACAGGTTTTAGTTGGGTACAATCCCGACCCACATGGAGGCAGTGAGCAGATCGTCAGAGAATTCGTCTCTCCCGGTATTAGGGGTTGATGTCACGGTGTGCACGGGTGGCCATCACCAGAAATCCTTGGCCAAGATAGTCGAGAATTACTGATTCGGATCAGTAGTTTCTCAGGTGGTGATGGGCTTCATACCGACACTAAATGTCGCGTTATTAGGGGTCTGACTTTATCCACCCCCTGGACTCGATATGCGATACTCATAGGCGAACGGACCAGACTGTACGGATATTGTCGCTGTCAGGATCAGTAGGGGTTTCAGTATGAGTTTGCTCGTCAGCCTCCCTTTCGCTCAATACCTGGGTAGCCGTTACGTACAGCTAGTGCCAATGACGTGCTTGTGGTTAAACCCACTGCCAGCGTATTGACAAGTCTTTAGAGTCCTATACAGAGGATTTCACTGCTTCGGGCGAAACATTGTAGAGCCCGTATGGTTTTATGGCAGGGTTCGATCACATACGTGTACTTTTACACGGATGATATTCGGACGGATAATACTAGTGGGCTTTGGTTTAAGCCGGATCCTAGTATTATATTGTTGGATTATTTTCGTCTCGTTGTATTCGTATTCAGTCGAAATACGGATGCGGGTATATATATACAGATGAGGGGTATTCTTGTAATTCGTTACAAGTTTACTTTTGGAGTTGCCATTTCTTTTCATTAAACATCTTGGTAAATGTTTATTTGTGGGGAAAGTGTGAGTGCATGCACTTAGTGACTCATGGCTATGAGTCATGAGATGATTCATGGTGACATGGGGTTTTTTGTTTTGGCCAAGGTATTTGTGTGTGATATTTTTGTTGTGAGATGCCTGCTCACTTTTTGGAGACGATTTTCTTTAAGTGCTCAAAAATAACACACACAAAACACAAGCCAAAACAACTCAAGAAAAAGGCAGACACTTTTCTTCACTTGCTCTTTTCTTTTCTCGAGCTCACACTTCTTCTCTCATGGTATCTTCTTCAATCTCCACCCTACATGTCTCATGAGTTGAGAAACCTAGGGTGTATTGAGACAAAGTATTCACACACACTCTCTACTTCATCTTGGCTATCTAGGCTAGCAAATTAGATACCCGAGTTGCTTCGGTTTGAGGTCAGAGCCCGTATTACTAACCCTCGTTGTGGATCGTCTTCGATGGGGGGAGACCGGAGATCAAACATGATCGAGGAAGCCACGAGGAGTTTGGGACAGAGGTTGAAGACCGAAGGATACGGATCGTTCGGTATAATCTCTCTAAACTCCTTTTCATAAAACTAGTATAGGGTTAATGTTACGATCCCTAGATTAGGGTTCCGTTAGAGCCGGTTTATAAAAGTTTTTATTCCGCATTTGGCCACGGATTGATGGCCGAGGCGCTGCCGTAACCCAACGCCTTCTTCCTGGCTATGCTATGGATCTAAAGCCCTCGACATGAGGCGGCTGAGTAGTTTCCTGCTCGGCTCATACGCGGCGGGTAGCTTCCTGCCCGGCCATGTTGTGGATCCAAAGCCTTCGCTATAAGGCGGCCGAGTAGTTTCCTACTCATCTCATCCGCGGCGGGAAGCTTCCTGCCCGACTATGCTTTGGATCCAAATCCCTCGCTACGAGGCGGCCCGAGTAGTTTCCTGCTTGGCTCATCCGTGGTGAGCAGCTTCCTGCCTGGCTACGCTTTGGATCCAAAGCCCTCGCCCTCACCACAAGGCGGCCGAGTGGTTTCCTGCTCGGCTCATCCGCGATGGGCAACTTCCTTCCCGGCTACGCTATGAATAAAAGGCCCTCACCATGAGGCGGACGAGTAGTTTCCTCCTCGGCTTATCCATGATGGGCATCTTCTTGCTCGGCTACACTGTGGATCCAAAGCCCCCGCATCAAGCCGGCCGAGTAATTTTCTACTCGGCTCATCCACAGCCGAGTAGTTTCCTGACCGACTCATCTGCGTCAAAGTATGTAGAATGACCCCTATCCGATGCGCAATCACAAAGTGAACAAAATCCTGTTAGGACCCAAGTGAAAAAAGCTCGGGTTCACTCGTTCAGAGGGACCCGAGCCACACCCGATCCAAAGGACATCGGTCTATTTACACTTGGCGTTCGCTCGTTCTTACGTCACCTCAACTCCGGGATGAGGAGAGACACCGGTTTATTTATACTTGGCATTCATTCGTTATCGCGTCACCTCAACTCCGGGCTGAGGAAGGACACCGGTCTATTTATACTCGGCGTTCGTATTTTGCGTTCGCTCGTCACCTCGACTCCGGTGTATGGAGGGACACCGGTCGATCCACACTTGCGAAATATACAAGAGTAAAAATACTGCGGCCATACACATCATAGAAGGGCTAAAATACTTTATCGATATTCCAAATTCTGTACAAGGTATTATAAGCTCCCCAGCCTTACAAGATGCCCGTAAGCTTACAAAAAATATAATAACAAAAAGGGGGATAGAAAACAGGAAGGACGGCAGTCTCAAATTGCTTTCTCGGCCACCATTTCCCCCTGTTTGGCGCCTCTGCTAGGTGTAGGGTATTTTTCGTCACCCCATTGAGATGGGAATACGCACGCGCTTGTCAGGCGTACTACAAATTCCCCCTGCCTAGGGTAGGCGGGGGTTTATTGATTGTGGGGATCCGAATCTCCGGCAGCCGCAGACTAAACTGCCGTTAATTACCCCTCGCGTTTGGAGCGAGGGAACCTCTGATTGATGGGTTAAACTGGTCATGCGAACTCAATGTGCAGTGTACGTGTGTTTTGTTTTAGAGGGGGTTTGGATATATCGGGAGCCACGCAGAGATTTTACGGGGGTCAGCAGCCCCCTTGCGGGGTGCGGGGCAGCGCCCCGTTAGAAATTTTTTTTAACAGGGACAATATCGTGGAGTATGTGTGTGTGTGTATATGAATATATATATATATATACATATATATATACATATATATATATATACATATATATATACATATATATATATATATATAAAGGGAAAGGGCATCCAAAGGATGCGTGGGAAAAAGCGCCAGCGCTTTGAGCGCTAACGCCCCATGTGCCAGGCACGTGGGTGCTTGGGCGCTAGCGCTCTGAGCGCAAGAGCGTTAGCGCCCCACGTGTCAGCACGTGGGCACTCGGGCGCTAGCGCTTTGAGCACAAGGGCGCTAGCGCCCCACGTGTCAACACGTGGGCGCTCAGGCGCTAGCGCTTTGAGCGCAAAGGAGCTAGCGCTTTGAGGGCTAGCGCCCCACGTGTCACGTGGGTGTTCGGGCGGCAAAAAGGATTTGGTCCCTGCAATGGGAGTTGTACTCCCAGAAAGGAGCGCTTATTATTCTCTCTCTCTTTCTCTCTCTCTCTCTCTCTCTATATATATATATATATATATATATATATATATATATATATATGAGGAGTTAAACTCCTAGGATATTTTGAAGCTGATGAAGGGGCTTCTCCCTTTGAGTCCTAGTTCTTCTCCAAAGTGGGGTTTCTGGAGATGGGCCTCCTTCTTCTTTCTCTGTTGGCAGGATCTTGAAGATCAAGAGATGTGAGATTTTAAAAATCTTTTCTTTTTGAGATCTAATGACAGATCCAAGTTCCCCTCTGTGGGTTTTGTGGTGAAAAACTATTTAGTTTTGGAAAAAGAAGAGTAAAATTCTTGATTTAATTCAAAAGAAAGAAGAAGATTTGGAACCTTCAGAAAGGGGAAAGAGGCACAAACCCTAAATTTTTGGGGGGAATGAAAAGTGTATCCTTTATTCATCATCATGTTGCCTTATATAGGATTACATATTTACATATAACCCCTTGGGTTTTACAAAATGGTATTTTGCCCATCACATGGCTCATGTGCTATTTCTTTTTGCACATAAGCCATGGGCTTACAAAAATTTGGCTTTATGGCCATAAAAATTATATCAAAATTATTTTTTTACATGATTTGCATGGGGAGGCCGGCCGCTTCATGTTCCGGCTCGACTTGGGCATGGGCCCACTTGATCTAGGCTTGGGCCCACCTGGCTTGGGGTTGACCTTGATTTTGACCTGGTCAACCGGGGTGCAATTTTCGACCCCAACACTAGGAGTTTGGTTGCGGCCTCCAGCTCGGCGCTTCCGCCCGCCGCCTCGCTTTCTCCCGCCGGCTCGGCGCTTCCACCCTGAGGCACTACCTCGGCCAGGGGATACCTCGCCCGAAGCTCTCGGTCGTCGAACCTGGACATCGCTTCTTTGACAGCGTCGAAATCGTTATGCCACCCGACGGCCGCGGAGTCGACAAGGTCCATGTAAAATTGGTCAGAGGCCTTGTACTCCTCCACAGCCTTTTCTGCCCTGCCCTCGGCACGCTTCGCCGCCTCGCTGGCCGCCTGGGCACCCCCCCTCAACGAGTCTCTTTGCCTCCTCACGGCGTCATAGAGTCTATTGACCTCGTCGATTTTGTCCTGAATAGACCAGTTGGATTCGGTCAGGTGCCGGTGGGACTCCTTCAGCTTTGTAACTGTCAGGCCCTCCGCTACCAACCTTAGGTCCAGGTAGGCCGCCCTGTCCTTCGCCCCCTTCAGCTTGGCCTGAAGCTCTTCCTCACGCGAGGAAGAATCCCCGGCCTTTTTCATCGCTGGAGCCACCTCCTCGTCCTCCAAAGCGGCAAGGAGGGCACAATGCTGAAGAGCCTGCGGGAAAAACACGAGCAATTTTCATCAGAAGCCAAATCGAGATAAAAACACTAGGAATTTCTTTAGGGGATTACTAACCTAGACGGCCTCCTGAGCTATTGCCGCAACTTGGGCCTTCATGGTGCTCCGGAAAATCTTGGGCCCCGCCGTCTTCTCCATGTCCGCCAGCAAGCAGTCGGACATAGAGAGCCCTGACGGCATCTCGATGCAGAAGTCTCCCTCCTGCATTTGTACTCCAGACGGGGGAGGCTGAGAAATCACCCTCTTTTGCTTCTTGAGTGGAGACTCGGCGGAAGGCGGCGTTTCCGCCTTGGTCCAGGGAGCCTAATCCCGGGTTTGCTTCTGCCCACCGCCCCGGCGTTCCTCTAGCGTAAGGGGAGCAACGGTGACCTTTGCAGAAGGAGCTTGCCAGGGAACCACGCTCGGTGCGGGTCTGGACGAGCTAGCGCCACCTCTCTTCCTCCCCTGCGTCTTGCCGACCATTATTTTCGAACGATCCATTGGCTCTGCAGAAGAAAATGGAAAAAAGGTCAGCGACAGGAGCGACAATATTATGCTAAGTCTAAATTAATTGCCGAAATCCTAACTTACCCCCGAAGCGCGTGGGACTGGGTCCGGCCCAGCTCAAAGACTGCTCGAAAAGCAGGACATCGGCCCGCTGAATTGGTTCCCACTGCGACACCACCCTCGCCTCTGGGGCGTTTGATTGTTTAACCCTAGAGCATGAGCCAATCCTCTCCCTCCAGAGGACCGATGAAAATAAACTTCTCCTTCTATTCGTGAATGGAAGAAAGGACGACCACTATCCCGACCCGGCCACCCTACACTTATATTTTTTGAAAGAAAGATACATGCAGCTCAGTTCGTCCTTGCGAGTACCGGAGTGATTTTTATAACACGGAAAGGGAATCTGATCAATTTTCAACCGGACCAGAAATCCGAGGATGATTCTCCACGAGTTCGGCGCTAGCTGGCCCGGGGCAAGATGGAAGCAATGGAGTGCGGTGCAAATTTCAGGTGAGAAGGGCAGATGCATCCCTGCCCGAAACGCTTCCAGGTATAGAGCAATCTCATTGCCCTGCACCTGATCTGCCCGCTCACCCTCCTTGGCCAGACGAAACGAATAGCCAGGAGGATGTTGAAACGAGCCCGGATATCGGAAAGCTCGTCCAGGTGATTCAATATCGAGGGCGCATCACGGGTATTTTCGATGCGCACCTTGGGGGCCCTCTTGGCCACCCGACGATGAAGAACGAGGGCGTCGCCACCCCTTAGGGGCGAGCCTGACACAGAAGAAGAAGACGAAGAGGAAGAACTTTCTCGGCTATTGGAAGCCGAGGAAGAAGAAAATGACCTACTGGACTCAGCTTCAGAAACTGAAACCTTATCATCCGACTCAACCTCTACTACATCAATGGAAACTTCAGAAGAAGATATCTGACTTGATTCATGGAAATATTGGCCGAATGAGGGTTTTTGGCTGAGGGTCCGACCTAAGCAATGGTGCACCGGGCAATTTTCAGATGATAGGAGACAGCTAAAGCAAAATGTCTGCCAAGGAATGGCCTCCCCTATTTATACACTCGGTATAAACCATCCGATGGCCCAAATCCATTCCCGCTACAACGAAGCGTCGTACCTGACGACCATGAGGACTCCACATGGCAACCAATCATTGGACGCTTCGTCCCTCACGCGGATGCAACCAACAAATACGACCTCTCGCATTCCGTCGCCCCACGATGGACACGTGGCATGAAGGCCAATAGACTGAGCGAGCGAAGCGGCGTTTTCTTTAAGGCGGATTTTTTGCCGATCCGTTGACGTCACCTAAGATACGCACAAAAATTAAGGCGCTTCTTGAACCGCCACGTGGACCCAGGAATCGAAAGGGTGCAGCCGCCAAGCACCATTCGTCCCTAAACAACCCTTACAAAGAATTCTCGGCTCCAAGCTAAACGTTGAGGACCGAGCAAACCACTCTCGACCTAACCCATGAATAGATCGGAACGAGAGTGGGAGGCTAATGATGATAATCGTAAGTGGGAATTCCCCAGATTATTACACGTAGCTGGTGACGTGTCGTCTACGTAAGCCCGCTAAATTCCTGAGGGCTACGGAGCTGGAATAAATATAATGCACCGGGGACATTTCTCGGTGTCTCGTCTCGGAGGCTGCACCAGATGTTTTAAGAAGACTTTCCCAGAGTACCTTCCCTATTCAGCTGACCGCCAGCTAATAGCCTGTCTCTGAGCTATCCTGTAGCCGAGACTTCTCAGCTTACTTGCTCGTCTCCGAGCCAACATATATCGGAGATTTCTCGGCGTCCGTGTTTGGTCGAGAGCACGGAGCCCATGCGCCCCCATAACGGCTCCGTGAATCTCGCCACGACGAGATCTCCGCCGCTCCACGTTCCACATCCCGCGCTAGCTTATCTCGCCATCAATGGGCGTATCCCGCCATCATCGCGAACGTGACACATGGGCGTAATGGACGGCAAGAATCTCGCATCGGCCCGCTCCTTGCGACCGCTATATAAACCCCTCTTCCAGACAATTCAGGTAACTCGAACTCATTTCAATACGCCGCTACTCTGCCCTAATATTTCTCGGCACTTATTTGATCATCGGAGGGTCCTACGGTGGTTTCCCACCCCGGGACTTTTCTTGCATGTAGCTTGGCGACCACAACAACCAACAACCCATTGAGATCGACACCCAACCACCACAAACAAATCCCAACCGTTCGACACAGCCAGCAGCGAGATTGACGGAGGACAATATCTGAGGGAGAAACCGACCTCCATAATCTTCCAACACAATCAAGGCACGATACTTTATATACATATATATTTGTTTTATAAAACAAATTAGATGTGTCCAGTCAAATGATATATAATATAAATTACTTGGGTAAAAATAAACCTTGCGGTATTCATAACACGTAAAGATCATGTTACTTTTGTGTAAGAAATAAATATATAACGTCTACGAAAGGCCATGGTATTCCACAATAATTTAGCCATCAAAAGAAGTAGCAAAAATTAAATAAATAAAGGGCGTTAAAATTAATAGAAGGCATAGTACGGCTTTTTTAAAACCAAGGGCTGGGGGTTTCCTCTAATGAAGAAGGTTTCATGAAATTTAACTTCAATTTCATTATCATCTTCGAACCCAAAAGGTTCGAATTGTATTTTGTTCTTTTTTCAAGTAGAAAAAGAAAATTAATAAGAAATATCTTTGGCCGCATGCCATATCACTCACAAGAATAAAAAGTCCTCTTGAAAGTTGAAGCCGAGAAAAATTCAATATATAAGCCCTTGATCTTTCTTGATCTATCTATTCATCTCTATTTAATTAAACAAATAAACTTTTTATATTTGATATGCAAATTTAATATTTATACATACATCGCACGAGCAAATGGCAGTCTATTTTATGGTTTCTTGGCTGTGTGAAGAAGTTTCTAAGTTAGTTTTCGGCGATGATAGGAGTTGCAGGTAGGTTTTTGCGATTCTGCTTTGAAGACAAAGCAATGGAAGAAAAAAGTGGGAATCACACTTGCTTAAACAATTGCTCCAAGTACCGGCGATACTTACATACTAGCTTTTGCACTGGCCCTATAATGTGCAAGTGCCTTTTAAACTTAATTCGTTGATCTAATCTTCAAGGGAAAAGGGGATTTCAAATTGAAATTGCTAACCCGCTTCCTAAGAAAACTTGGCTTTGTATGATGCATTTATTATTTCTCTTAATTGATCTATGAGAATAAACATGTTTGCGGATTGCGGATTGATCTATTTTCATAAATTCCCTCAATTTACTTTAAGTTTACACACACACACTGTCACGCCCCTTTTCGCAAAATACGGGAAGTGGGAGCGGATAAGGCCCGTGACGTATTCACACCGAGAAACACTCCTTCCAGATATAAATTACGCAAAAGCACATATATAAATAGTTCAGGAATTTAAATAATCAATCCCAACATTTCATTTATTACAACACAAGATTCAACAACAGAATATTTATTGCTACGGAATTGACAATACGACAGATAAGGCTAAAAGGAAAAAGTCTTAATGATAAGATGGAGGAAATGGAAAGAGGAACATCGGACGGCCAGAGCAATGATGTGCTGAATATCCTCGTCTGTGGGTTTAACCTCAAAAGACACTTCTTCGATTTTTACCGTACCACCTGACAAACATTCCAAAAAGAAGAAACAAAACGGAATGTTCATTAGTAAACCTGCGCTCAATAAGTCCCAAAGAACTTATATTTAAACAAAAATATTATATAAAGCGTGTAAGAATGATAGCAAAGGACATGAAGACAAGCAATGTATATGAATAAAGAAGTATGTGACAATAAAGTACAATTCCCGAGATACATGGTAACGTCATAATATAATTCAAGACAGCAACATGCATTCTATAAACATGGAAATATATTAACATATAATTGTGTGTTCTAGTTTAGCAAGGGTGATGCACATACGATACAATGCAAGAATACGGCATGCAAAATGAATATCATAACACACATTTTTATCATGTATTAACTCGTCAAGATATCCATTTTCCATTGGCCGATGGTTAAGTCAAGTTATGTCTCACGCCATGCTTGTGTGGTACCCACGGATGTCTCTCGATAGATACCACGTTCTATGCGGATTCAAAACAATTTGATTTCACTTGGTTTGGCTCTTTGAAAACTGGATCTGGATTATGAATTTTTGAAGAGGGCTTTTAAAAACAGTTTTTATGATTACAAACACTATCACGCTCTGCTTCCCAAAGTACTGAAGCGGTGATGTGGCTCGATCCGCAACCTAACTATATCGAGTGTGGTCTAACTCACATTAAGCGTAAAAAAAACATGCAAGCAATGTACCGAAACAACAAATAAAGACAAAAGCATTTATTCTCATTAACTAAACATTTATTACATCGCAGGGTCTCAAAAATAAAACAGAGTTTATTACATCCGAAGGAGAAGAAAACCCCTAAACAGGTGGGCAACTGGAAAAGGAAAAGAACTATTCCTAATAGTAGGCTGACATGTCTGCATAGTCCTCTTCAGTGGGTTCCACTCCTGCATCTCCATCGAATGCTCCGTCCCCATCTAACGGATATTCCGTGAAAAGATAGGAAGAAATGAAGTCCGTCAGCGAATTATACTCGGGTATGATGTCTCATAAGGATAAGTACAGTAAGGTATCATGTGTATGTGGTGCTTGATGTCATATGTGTGTAGTGGTAAAGAATATCAAGTACTTATTAGGTGTTATGCACGTATCAGTTTGGTAGCTAAGGGTACCGGGCTCTCGCGATTATTCCGTTGGAACCACGGAACAACAACAGTTGAGAGTGAAAAGTACTCGTTTCACTTCCCGAACCATGGATAATCAATAGGGGAATCCGAGACCCTTAATACTGCATTGCCTAAACAAACTACCCTCCCCCGGTCTTATACGGTGATATCGAAATACAGGTTGGTGTTAGCACGTGGTTCAACTAGGTATGGAATTTCAGTAGTAATAAGGTCATCCGTAAAGATGCAATCGTCAATCATCCGTAAAGACGCAATCGGTCATCCGTAAAGACGGAATCTTCTTGGTCATTCATAAATACGGCATCGGTCATCTGTAAAGACGAAATAATCTATAATATTCCATACCTAAGTTCACGAGTTTAATCCTAACCGTACCAGATAGCATGTCATATAGTATATCATGAGTTATGTGAAGTATAGGGAAATGCTCATGTGATTATGTTTCCATAATAGTTCATGGTATTTTAGTGAAAATATAACTTAAAGGAGTTTATGGTATTTATTTGAAAGTACGACTATAGATATTATCGAGGTATTTATTTGAAAATACAACTTTGAATAAAGTTGAGATAGTTATTTAAAAATACGACTTTTAGAAAAGTCGAGATATTTATTTGAAAATAATAGATTAGGAAAGTTTAGGGTATTTTAGTGAAAATACGGTATTAGGAAACCTCAGGGTCTTTTTCTCAAAATACTGTATTAGAAAACCTTATGGTATTTTAGTGAAAAATATGTTCGATCATATTATAGAAATGATAAAAAAGACGAGATGATATTCCTCTCGATTCTGGCATTATTTCGGCTGTAATTGATAATATATCGATATAAAATAAGACAGTATAATGATGTGTTTGCATCACGAGGAAACAATAAAAAGGGGCGTAGGTTGTTACCCCGAGCTTAAAGTGTGTTAGGATTTCCTTTAGATGGATGGTCACAAGTTAGAAGCAAACTAGTTAGGAGATCGTCGTATTTACTGTATAGATATAAACTACAATAGGCAACATAACTGTATTTAGAATTTTGGTGGACCATAGTTTTAGAACAGATTAGATAAGCATACAAGAGAAGCGACGAGGTTGAAAGTGGAGAGACGAATCCTATCTTTGGGACGAGTTAATGGAACGGAGTCGAGAACCGTCGGGTTGCACCGTAACATGGATATCTCCTTACTCGGATTTTTCCTAAGCACTTGGACGGCACCGTAACGTAGGTGACAAAGAGATGCACATGCTGATATTTTTTTCAAAATTTCTAGCAGAGTGAAATGCGAGAAAAAGTGTGAAGAAGGGAGGGGTTTTATAGGGTTTTCGAAACCCTACACCGAGCCGACCACCGCGCCCAAATCGTGTCGCCGACCCCCATTCCCGCTCTCCTGTCCTCACGTGCGCCTCCGCGAGCCATCAGATCGATGGATCGGGTGGTGGGGAAATGCCCATGTGGGCATGAGCTGCCCATGTGAAGCGATGCGTCTGCGCGTGCAAGCGCGTGGGGCCCACACAGCAGCCGCCACCACCCATGGTGGGTCCGGTCCGGGCTCACGGGCCTGGGCCACTTAGGCCTAGGCCGGGCTTGGATCTGGGCTTGGTTTAAATAAAAAAGAAAAACCTTTTTATTATTTTTTTCTTTTTAAAATTATTTAAAAAACCCTTTTCTTTTTTGTAGAAAAATTATTTTAAATTACTTTTAATTACCATAAAAATATGGAAATTTTATAGGAATATTCTAAATCAATATTTACTCATTTCCAACCATTTTCATCTCAAAAATAATTCCTTTTCTCCGAAAACCCCCTTTTAGAAAAAATCCAGCAATTACCAAAAATTATATTTATATTCTTAAAAATTACTAAAAATTAGTTTTAAATATAAAAAATCTTTCAAAATTATTTTTCCATCAAAATGAATACAACGACATGAAGGAAAAATTCTACAAAGATTTTATTAAGGTACAAACGAAAGACGTTACAAACCAGTGACTAAAAGTGGCGTAAATCTTAAACTATAGTTCGGTTCGATTTGAAATTTTTATAGCACATATGAAAAATCTATCCATTACTCTACCTAATTTTTTTAGAATATACAGATCAATATTATAACAAGGAACCCGCTTCGAAAGTCAACTCGATATAAGGGAAGGTATTTTGGATGTCCAAAGCATATGCATGGTTTCGTTCAAAGGCAAAAATATGATTTAATTCTAATAAAACGATCGAGGGTGTTAGGAATGGTGGAAATCCCTCCTTGTATTGCGAAAGAATTTAACGTGAGGTAAGCTTTAGGTTCGGGTTATGAAACATACTCTAAATCTATCACAAAAGAAATAGGATAAACTTTATACAACAGGAAAAATTCCTTTTACAGCAATACTCATTTCTATGAGAAGTGTCATTTGGTATCCGATTCAAGTGTCCTTATAAACAACTAGCATTAGAAAATTATTTCACAATTACTTAACAATTATTTAACAAGGAGAACCAATCACTATATTTAACAATTTCTTAAAGAAAACATGAATTAGACAATTATTTCACAATTATTTAACGAAAATGCAATCACTATATTTAACAATTTCTAAAAGAAATTAAACATATAGGCAAAGCTATTATTAACAACTCATGCATTCTAATTAATACTTTATTTTATATGTGTAATGTTAATATCAGGATACTGACGTAGCATACTAGTGCAGAGCGGTGGCACATCAAGGGGAGGGAGATTCAAGAGGGAGAAAATATTGCTTCCAAGTTGTTTTGAATGGATATTTGAAGTAAGGGTTTGAAAGAGGAGGGAGAGAAGTAGATAGGTAGGTTATGGGAGCGTTTTGAAAAGAATTGGTAAAAAGAATAATTGCAACATCCGAGGCTTAATCTTGCAACCTCTAGACAAGACCCAGATATCACAACCAGCTAGATACAAGGGCAACTTATGCAATATCTTTGAGTCATTTAAACATACATAGCAAGATGATGGAGGTCATGATCTCCCTTAGATGTTGTCCTCCGTCGATCTAGTAGCGAGCAGTTTTGAACGGCTGAGATTTGTTTTGGGGGTTGTTGAAAGTGTGGATCTCAATGGGTTGTTGGAAGTTGCTGAGGCTGGGTAACTTGCAAGAGAAGTCGCAGGGTGGAAAACTACCATAGGACCCTCCGATTATCAAGTTAGTACCGGAGAATAAGAGCAGCATAGCGGCCTATTGGAATGAGTTCCAGTTACCCGAGTCGTCTGAAAGAGGGGTTTATATAGTGTGTAGGGTGTTTTTCGTCACCCCATTGAGATGAGAATACGCGCGCGCTTGTCAGGTGCATTATAGATTCCCCCTGCCTAGGGTAGGCCGGGGTTTATTGATTGTGGGGATCCGAATCTCCGGCAGCCGCGGACTAATCTGCCGTTAATTACCCCTTGCATTTGGAGCGAAGGAACCTCCGATTGACGGGTTAAACTGGTCATGCGAACTCAATATGCAGTGTGTTGGTGTGTGTGTATTTTTTTTGTTTTATTCCACTTGTAAAAAGAGAGATATACATATATATATATATTTTCTATATATAAAAACACAAATAAATAAGTAAATAAATATTTAGAGATTTTTTTTTTAATTTTTAAAAATTTATTATGATTTTTTTAATTTTAAAATATTATTTATAATTTATTTAATATTTATTATATATTTTTTTAAATAAAAAAAAGGGATTAAATAAAGAAAAGAAGAAAAGAAAATAATTATGTTTATTTTTAATTTTTAAATATTATTTATAATTTATTTTTATTTATTTAATATTTATTTATTTTTATTTTAAATAGAAAATGGGGGAAGAAAGAAGAAAAGAAAAAAAAGAGAATTTTGTATTTTGTTAAAAAAAATGGGGTCACATGTTAGCATGTGACCCCTCATATGAGGGGGGTCACATGCTAGCATGCTCACATGCTAAGGGGAGGTCACATGCTCAGCATGTGAGGGGGCCGTCACATGCTCAGCATGTGAGGGGGCCGTCACATGCTTTGCATGTGACCCACGTCACATGTTAAACATGTGATGGGGCTGCTTTAGCATGTGACCCCGTCACATGCTCAGCATGTGAGAAGGCCATCACATGTTTAGCATGTGACCCGTCACATGCTTAGCATGTGAGGGGGCCGTCACATGCTTTGCATGTGACCCACGTCACATGTTAAACATGTGATGGGGCTGCTTTAGCATATGACCCCGTCACATGCTTAGCATGTGACCACCACTTTTTTTTTTAACGTGGAGTTCAACTCCAAAAGAATTTTATATGGCTAAAAAAAATGTAATGTGGAGTTAGACTCCCGAAAAAAAAGTATTTTTTTGTGGAGTTAAATTTCAAAAGAATTTCTGTAGTGGAGTTAAACTCCAAAAGAATTTTATTTGTGGAGTTGATTTCCAAAGGAATTTTATTTGTGGAGTTGAACTCCAAAAGATTTTTACTGTGGAGTTAAATTCCAAAAGAATTTTTGTAGTGGAGTTAAACTCCAAAATAATTTTCCTGGTGGTGGAGTTGAACTCCAAAAGAATTTTATTTGTGGAGTTGAACTCCAAAAGAATTTTATTTTCTCCTTTCTCCTTTGAGAAGAAACCCAAAATGGGTTCTCTTGAAACTCCAAGATCTAGATCTTGGATGATAAAAAAAGAGACCCTTTTTCCTCTCTTGATGGAGTCTTGGGAGGTGGATTTATGGTAAAACTTTGTTTAGTTTTTTTAAAAAAGAGAGCTAAGCTTTTGATTTATTTGGAAAATGAAAAGGAAGAGGAAGAACTTGAGAAAGAGAGAGTGGAGGCACAAACCCTAGTTTTTTTTGAGGGAGTGAAAAGTGTATGCTTTATTCATCATCATGTTGCCTTTTATAGGCTTACATATTTGCATATAGCCCCTTAGGCTTCACAAAATGACATTTTGCCTATCCCATGGCTCATGTGCCATTTCATTTTGCACATAAGCCATGGGCTTACAAAAATTTGGCTTTATACCCATTTTGTTTACATTCATGCATAAAAAATTACATAAAAATTATTTATTACATGATTTTGTTGTTGGCATGGGGAGGCTGGCCGCGGGCTCGACTTGGGCATGGGCCCGCTTGACCTGGGCTTGGGCCCACCTAGCTTGGGGGTTGACCTTGACTTTGACTCGGTCAACAGGGGTGTAAATTTTTACCCCAACAAATTACCCCCCATCAATAAATGCACACAGCATATGTGGGTCGTGTGCATGAAATTGATGGATTTTCTTTCACGTGGAGGCGACTTGCTTTTGGTTCCAACTTTTTGGGATATACTGCCCTTTTTACGACATGGACGGTCGACGCTCTGATCCGGAGCGATTTGGGTTCCCAATGTGCGGGAGCCTGCACTGCCCTTTTTGCGACATAGACGGTCGACGCCCTGATCCGGAGCGATTTGGGTTCCCAATTTGCGGGAGCCTGCACTGTCCTTTTTGCGACATAGACGGTCGACGCTCTGTTACGAAGCGATTTGGGTTCCCAATTTGCGGGAGCCTACACTGCCCTTTTTGCGACATAGACGGTCGACGCCCTGTTACGAAGCGATTTGGTAGACGTGTCCCCGGCACGGAGTGTCGCTGGTCGACGTTTCCCCGAGGCGGAGTGTCTGCTGTAGGACGTTTCCCCGAGATGGAGTGCCTGTGGTAGGACGTTTCCCCGAGACGGAGTGCCTGTGGTAGGACGTTTTCCCGAGACGGAGTGCCTGTGGTTAGACGTTTCCCCGAGACGGAGTGCCTGTTGTAGGACGTATCTCCGAGACGGAGTGCCTATGGTAGGACGTATCCCCGAGACGGAGTGCCTGTGGGAGGACGTATCCCCGAGACGGAGTGCCTGTGGTTGGACGTATCCCCGAGATGGAGTGCCTGTTGTAGGACGTATCCCCGAGACGGAGTGCCTGTTGTAGGACGTATCCCCGAGACGGAGTGCCTGTGGTTGGACGTATCCCCGAGACGGAGTGCCTGTGGTAGGACGTATCCCCGAGACGGAGTGCCTGTTGTAGGACGTATCCCCGAGAAGGAGTGCCTGTGGTAGGACGTTTTCCCGAGACGGAGTGCCTGTGGTTGGACGTATCCCCGAGACGGAGTGCCTGTGGTAGGACGTATCCCCGAGACGGAGTGCCTGTTGTAGGACGTATCCCCGAGACGGAGTGCCTGTTGTAGGACGTATCCCCGAGACGGAGTGCCTGTTGTAGGACGTATCACCGAGACGGAGTGCCTGTGGTAGGACGTATCCCCGAGACGGAGTGCCTGTGGTAGGACGTATCCCCGAGACGGAGTGCCTGTGGTAGGACGTATCCCCGAGACGGAGTGCCTGTTGTAGGACGTTTCCCCGAGACGGAGTGCCTGTGGTAGGACGTTTCCCCGAGACGGAGTGCCTGTGGTTGGACGTATCCCCGAGACGGAGTGCCTGTTGTAGGACGTATCCCCGAGACGGAGTGCCTGTGGTAGGACGTATCCCTGAGACGGAGTGCCTGTGGTAGGATGTTTCCCCGATGCGGAGTGTTGCTGGTCGACGCAGAGGTCGATGCTGGAATTGGTTGGTTAGATTTGTTTGATTTGAGTTGACATCAGCATCGCTGTACTGGAATATGGTACCAGGAGCGAATCATCATCTGTCTTTGTCACGCCCTGCTTCCCAAAATACGGAATACGAGGGGTAGACAAGGCCAGCCATGCTCCTACGGTTAAGGAAATGTCCTGCCGTAGTCACACTTCGGCTTCTAGTTTGTCATGGTAAACAGTAAATGATGCACAGGTAATGAGAAATGCAGTAACTGAAAGGAACAATGATATGAACTGACCTGAAGTGGAACAAACGAAAGTAACTCGGAGTAGCAAGTCAAGAAGTCTGTGAAGCACGTCTAGTTCTGATCCAAGCTAAATCTTCTCCTCACACTGAGCATGCATACTCAGGTCGTCAGAGCGACACAATAGCAATATATTATATATGAAATCAAGTGACAGTTCTAACAGTGGTAATAGATGTGAATAACGGTAAAACAGCATGAATATGAATGTGCAGTAATCAATGCAGCGGAGCAGTAAGGCAGTATAACGATATGTCATGTATGTCAACACAGTATATAAGGAATGTAAATGACAGTAACCCTATCAGTCTCTAAGTCTCACTGCACAGGTCAATAAGCCTATCGTCAGTCCAAGTGTGAGAGTCAACCACTCGCGAGTGTCCTCCACCCAAGGGTAGAACCCAAGGGCAAGGGACCACGGGCCCAACATGTAACGAGTGTATCACGGTGTATATATCACGTACCCTGTAAATCTCCATATAACTCCCTAAATATATAAGCATAACTCCCTAAATATATAAGCCGGCATGGGACTCCCGAGATTCTGTTGAACTCACACTTAAACTACCCCACACCCCGTGGTCTACATCAAACGCTAACCATCAATCTAAATACTAATCGATCCGTGACAAGTCTGCGCGAGAACTGGAGGCAGGACCTCCATCAAGCACGTCCCGACTAATACCTAAGATAAATGGCAGTGTCTGGTGTCTTATCTGTGACACCCGTGCAAACGCTTCCATAAATGTCCCATTCCACTTATTAGTCACACGTGCACGCATCCCACAGACGTCGACAATGCAATAAAATAATAGGGTCACTGATTGTGTACAAGTACGTATCACTTTCACTTAATCACGGATACACGAACAATGACGTACTTGCCACAATCATCACTAAGATCTAACATTGGGTGAATGCACGATATCACTAAGTTATTACTACAATGATATAGGTATGTTATGATGCATGAACAGTATAAGAAGCACAGTTAAGGTGTCATAAGAACAATAGTATGTCACTCGCACGATTTATCATGAAACGTACGTATATAATTTAGCGAAACGATAAACAGGTAGTAATTAGTATGTTCAGTTAATCATCCATAGAATTTTGTTTCAAGCCAATCGGGTTCCAGGATCATTAGTTATAACCATTTCATTTCAAGCGCTCGCGGCTGGAAATCCAATTTCAGAATCAGGAGCCCGTTTCTCAACGCATTTTAATCCTAGTGGGGATCATATTTTAGCGACGCTACAGTTGGATGAATTCTAGGGTTTTCAGTAAGGTTTTCAACGTAACAAACGGATCTTCAATCGCGTCTGTACGTCAGGAGATATACAATGTTTAACCCTAATATGTCAATTCTGATTCTGCTGGGACTGTTATGCGTCCCGATCTTTTAAATTACAGAATAAATAACAAATGGTAACGAAACAGTGTGAAATCAATTACGTTGTCTAGCTAACAGGTTTATATACAATAAACAGCGGAGTTCCGCAACCTAAGGGTTAAGCAAATCTTGAGGTATCCAATACGGTACAGCAACCAACAATTTGAGTAGCTCTGGACTGCAGTCCAGAGTCGCACTCCGATACGAATATCATCACAGTTTAAGTACAGGAATATCTGGAAACTAGTATAGGATTAAAGTTCGTCGAGTTGGCTTCGATTTGAGCCCTCGAGCGCGTCGTTCCATTATGTATATGATTTATGGTGAATTTAACGATTTTCAGATGTAAGAAAATTCCAGTTTTACGGTTAAACTTGAGGGTAGTTATTTTAGTCATGAACGGTCATATTTTCTAGCAAAACTTGCGCAGGTTATCCATCACAGCAAGGGCCAAAGCATTATATCTAATTCCGTCAAATTTGATGATGATTCTCTATGAGAACAAGTATCGAACAGTTTTGTGGCAATATCTACATAAGGCAAAACATGGAATATACCTACGATTTTAATTTGTAAACTAATAATAAATAGCATGTAGCAAGTAAAAACTTGCCTGGAGACGATGAATTGAAGGCACGGCAACGAAAGCAGAGGTGATACGGCTTGGGCACGAAGTAATAATCAACATGACGAGTCTCTGCTAGGCCCGGATTTGGCTCAAGCTCGGTGACAGGTTGTGGCGGCTAGGCATTGTGTGAGACGAGACGAAGGTGCTCGTACTGTAGAGAGAGTGAGGGGAAATGCAGAGAGAGTTGTAGAAAGAGAGAGTGGGAGGGATTTGAGTTAGAGAGAGGGAAGTTTAGAGAGAAGAAGGAGAGAGAGCAAAGAGAGGGAGACAGTGAGATTAAAGGGAGGGTGAGAAAGAGAGAGGGCACAGATAGAGGGAGAGAGAGAGACAAAGAAAGAGGCAGAGAGAGAGAGAGGTCGGATAGAGAGAGAGAGAGAAGTGAGATCTGAGAAAGAGAGAGAGATCACAGAGAGGGGGAGCAGAGTTAGAGAACTCGGGGAGAGAGAGAACTGGGAGTGGTGAGGATGATGATGATGACGAGGCGGTCGACAAGAGACGAGGAGCTCGCCGGCGTTGGGGCAGGGGTGGTCGAGTTCGGGTGCAGGGGTTCGAACTTGGCAGTGGGTTTTGGGGTACTGGGTGATGGAGGGAGGTGGTCGGAGACGAGGTTGGGCGAGGGGATTGAGCTCAGTGGGGTGTCGTCGTCGTCGTCGTCGAGGGAAAAGTGGTTTGCAGGGACTCGAGGGTGTGAGTGCGGGTTCGAGAGAGGAGTGGAATGAGGGAGTGCGAGGGAGAGGGAGTAGTGGTGGGAGTAAGGAGGAGTGAACGTTGGGGAAAGCGGGTCGTAGGGAAAACGTGCGCGTCGTGGGCGAGGGCGCGGGCGGAGGAGGCGGGTCGAGGAACGGTGGCGTGGGCGGGAGAAACAGAGGTAGCCGTTAGGAAGAAGAAAGATGGATGGGGTGCGGGCCGGGCTTGGTGGGCTTCTGGAGAAAATGAAGGGATTTATTTGGGGGAGGAACGGGCAGGCCGGGCCAGCTAAAAGGAAAGAATTAAATTAAAGAAGATGGGCTGATGGGCTGGCGGAGAAGGGGCGGCCTGTGAAGGATTTAAATAATTTATAAGAAAAGAACAGCGGGCCGGGCTTCGCAAGAGAAGAATTCCCTTAGGAAAAATTCGTGGGCTGCAGGGAAAGGCTACTGGGCTGAGGCTGCAAATTTAAAGGGAAAAATCAAATTGAAAAAGAGAACGGGCCGGCTAAGAAAAGTTTGGGCTGAAAGAAAATAAGGCAAAGAATTTAATGAGGGAAAAATAAGAATGGGCCGGGGTGAGTTGGGCTAGGAGAAATTTAAGGAAAAATTTAGATGGAATAAAAGAGTGGGCTTGGGAAAAATAATTATAGTTTGGGGTTTGGGTTGAAGCGGCTGCGGGGAAAAATCAAATGGAAAAGATTTTTGTTTTGTGTTCTAAATTCAATAACAGGAAAAAGGCTGAGACAGAGGAAAGAAAGATAGGATCTGGGTTTAATAGGATTTTGAAAATAAATAAATAATTATAAATAAATCTTATAGGTAAAAGAAAAACGGATTTAGACGTATAAGAAAAACTGGGTATTACAGTCTTTGAGAGGATTTGGGAATTGGGGTTTTTGTTTGGCATCTGTATTGCTGCACTGGAATAATGCCAGGAGCAACTCATCATGTGCCCCGAGAGGATTTGGATTGGGTTTGTTTGGCATCTACATTGCTGCACTGGAATAATGCCAGGAGCAACTCATTATGTGCCCCGAGAGGATTTGGGAATTGGTGGCTTAGGAGACAGGTTTAGATCCCTATCACCTAAAGCTTTTCCATTTTGTGAGCCATAAGGGTCTCACAAAGCATTTTCCCCCTACGGGTCGTAAGGATCCCGCAAGTGTATTTTCTCCTTAGGAGTCGTGGGGACTCCTAGTGTGTTGCTCCTTTGTGAGTCGTAGGGATCTCACGTGGGAATTTTCTCCTCACAAAGTAGAGAGGACTTTGCGAGTGCATTTCATTTCTTTTTTTTTACGAGTTTGCGCCCTTTCGGGTTTTCACGAACTCGCAGGCAGTCCTGCTGTTTTTACTCACGGAGCCCTCTCGGGTTTTCATCCATACCCGTTTTGCTTGTGGACATAACGTTCTTCTTTTTTTTTTTTTTTTTTTTGGAGAGATCGGGATTATTTTACGCCCGTGGATTGTATACGGTTTTGCAGGATGTATGATCCAGACCGTAGGGCCGGAAAAATTTTGGGACATTGTTGGCGTCTGTATCGCTGCACTGGAATATGGTACCAGGAGCGACTCATCATTCGCCGTTGGGGATTGGGATTTGGAATTTGGTTGGCGTCTGCATCGCTGCACTGGAATATGGTACCAGGAGCGACTCATCATTTGCCACTTGGGGATTGGGATTTGGAATTTGGTTGGCGTCTGCATCACTGCACTGGAATATGGTACCAAGAGCGACTCATCATTCGCCGCTTGGGGACTGGGGAGCGATGGCTTAGGAGACAGGTTTAGATCCCTACGCCTAAGGCTTTTCAATTTTATGGGCCGTGAGGGTCCCATAAAGGTATTTTCTCCCTGCGAGTCGTAAGGATCCCGCAGGTGTATGTTCTCCTTAGGAGTCGTGAGGACTCCTGAGTGTGCTTTTCCTTTGTGAGTCGTAAGGATCCCACAAAGGTTTGTTCTCCTCATGTATCGTGAGGACACATGAGTGGATTTCCCTCATTCCCAGTTTAAGGACTTAGAGGTCGACTGTTTCCAGTTTAACGACTTAGAGGTCATCTGTTTCCAGTTTAAAGACTTAGGGGTCTGTGGTGCCCAGTTTAACGACTTAGCGGTCATCTGTTTCCAGTTTAACGACTTAGCGGTCATCTGTTTCCAGTTTAAAGACTTGGTGGTCATCTTTTTCCAGTTTAACGACTTAGAGGTCTGCCGTTTCCAGTTTAACGACTTAGAGGTCTGCTGTTTCCAGTTTAACGACTTGGTGGTCGTATGTCTCCAGTTTAACGACGTGGAGGTCATCTGTCTCCAGTTTAACGACGTGGAGGTCATCTGTTTCCAGTTTAAAGACTTAGATGTCTTCTATTTCCAGTTTAACGACTTAGAGGTCATCCGTTTCCAGTTTAAAGACTTAGAGGTCTGCTGTTTCCAGTTTAACGACTTAGAGGTCATCTGTTTCCAGTTTAACGACATAGTGGTCATCTGTTTCTAGTTTAAAGACTTAGAGGTCTACTGTTTCCAGTTTAACGACGTAGTGGTCATCTGTTTCCAGTTTAACGACGTAGTGGTCATCTGTTTCTAGTTTAAAGACTTAGAGGTCTTCTGTTTCCAGTTTAACGACGTAGAGGTCATCTGTTTCCAGTTTAAAGACTTAGAGGTCTACTGTTTCCAGTTTAACGACTTAGAGGTCATCTGTTTCCAGTTTAAAGACTTAGAGGTCTGCTGTTTCCAGTTTAACGACTTAGAGGTCATCTGCTTCCAGTTTTAAAGATGTGGAGATCTATTGGATTGATTTGGAATTTTGGGATAGGGGCCGGCATCAGCGTTGTTAACACTGAAGCACATGTGCCAGGACACATGAGTGGGTCTTCCCAATGGAGTATAATTCCAAAGGCGGAGGCCAGCCGCGTAACTGGTGGTTGCGGTGGGGCATGGGTATGCTGAGGATTATTTGAGCCCGTGGATTGTATACGGCAGTCAATTTGGGGATTGGCCGTAGGGCTGGGAGAATTTTGGAAATTTGAATTTTTGTTGGTGTCAGTATCGCTACACTGGAATATGGTACCAGGAGCGACTCATCATTCGCCGTTGCTTTGTTTTGTTTTGTTTTGTTTTTGTTTTACCACGATTGCTCTATCATTTCAGCTTTTTTTATCGCGAATATCGTGATTGCCCTATCATTTCGGCTTTTATTCGCGGTTGCCCCATCATTTCGGCTTTATTTTCATGTTTATTTTACTCGCTGATTTTTATTGCGAGTTGCCCCATCATTTCGGCTTTTCTTTATTTTTCTTTTATTTACATATTTTTTTTATTTAAATTTTTTTTACATTCCCAGTTTAACGACTTAGAGGTCGATTGTTTCCCAGTTTAACGACGTGGTGGTCCATTGTTCCCAGGTTAACGACGTAGTGGTCATCTGTTTCCAGTTTAGAGACTTAGAGGTTTACTGTTTCTAGTTTAACGACTTGGAGGTCATCTGTTTCCAGTTTAACGACGTAGAGGTCATCTGTTTCCAGTTTAACGACTTGGAGGTCATCTGTTTCCAGTTTAACGACGTAGAGGTCTGCTGTTTCCAGTTTAACGACGTAAAGGTCGTCTGTTTCCAGTTTAACGACGTAGAGGTCGTCTGTTTCCAGTTTAACGACTTGGTGGTCATCTGTTTCCAGTTTAACGACTTGGTAGTCATCTATTTCCAGTTTAACGACGTAGAGGTCATCTGTTTCCAGTTTAGAGACTTAGAGGTCGACTGTTTCCAGTTTAACGACATAGAGGTCATCTGTTTCCAGTTTAACGACATAGAGGTCATCTGTTTCCAGTTTAACGACTTGGCGGTCATCTGTTTCCAGTTTAACGACTTAGGGGTCTACTGTTTCCAGTTTAACGACTTAGAGGTCATCTGTTTCCAGTTTAAAGACGTAGAGGTCTATTGTGCCAGTTTAACGACTTGGCGGTCATCTGTTTCCAGTTTAAAGACTTAGAGGTCATCTGTTTCCAGTTTAAAGACTTAGAGGTCTACTGTTTCCAGTTTAACGACTTAGAGGTCATCTGTTTCCAGTTTAAAGATGTAGAGGTCATCTGTTTCCAGTTTAACGACTTAGAGGTCGTCTGTTTCCAGTTTAACGACGTTGAGGTCGTCTGTTTCCAGTTTAACGACTTGGTGGTCATCTGTTTCCAGTTTAACGACGTAGAGGTCGTCTGTTTCCAGTTTAACGACTTGGTGGTCATCTGTTTCCAGTTTAACGACTTAGTGGTCATCTGTTTCCAGTTTAACGACGTAGAGGTCATCTGTTTCCAGTTTAGAGACTTAGAGGTCTAATGTTTCCAGTTTAACGACTTAGAGGTCATCTGTTTCCAGTTTAATGACTTGGAGGTCATCTATTTCCAGTTTAAAGACTTAGGGGGTCTATGTTTCTAGTTTAACGACGTAGTGGTCGTCTGTTTCCAGTTTAAAGACTTAGAGGTCATCTGTTTCCAGTTTAACGACTTAGAGGTCTTCTGTTTCTAGTTTAACGATGTAGAGATCGTCTGTTTCCAGTTTAACGACTTGGTGGTCGTCTGTTTCCAGTTTAACGACGTAGAGGTCGTCTGTTTCCAGTTTAACGACTTGGAGGTCATCTGTTTCCAGTTTAACGACTTAGAGGTCATCTGTTTCCAGTTTAACGACGTGGAGGTCATGTGACGGGGAGCTTAGAGAAGATACCTGATCGGGCAGTTGTCGGGGGTACCGCTGGAGCTTGCATGAGATGCCTTATTACTTTGTCGGAGTTGATGGCCTTGCCCCCAGCTGGGGCCAAGGAAAGTCGTTCGGAAACGGACTTGCGCTTGGGCTGAGATGCCCTCGCGACCACCACATTTGGTCTCCTGCCTTTCGAGACCGGTTTGTCTGCCACCGGGGCTTAAGGAGCCGGGATGGAGCCAACAGGCATGAACATAATAGAGCCGAATGGTAACAGCGGCTCCTCCCATTGTCGCCCGAGACTGGTCGGAAGGACCGTCCTGGAGTCTATCTTTATCGTGTAGGAGACATGAGCTGAGTTCATCATCGAAGACATCGTCAGAAGGTGATTGCTTGAAAATCTGCATGAAAGAGCATTATTTTAGTATAAATACAGGTATGTATATTGATTGAGTTCGCATGAACGTTTAACCCGAAATATGGGAGGAGAGATTAGTCCCACCGGGCGTGCCAGAATCTGTAGGGTGTTTTTCGTCACCCCATTGAGATGGGAATACGCGCGCGCTTGTCAGGCGCATTACAGATTCCCTCTGCTTAAGGTAGGCCGGGGTTTATTGATTGTGGGGATCCGAATCTCCGGCAGCCGCGGACTAAGCTGCCGTTAATTACCCCTCGCATTTGGAGCGAAGGAATCTCCGATTGACGGGTTAAACTGGTCATGCGAACTCAATATGCAGTGTGTTGGGGTGTGTGTATTTTTTTTGTTTTATTCCACTTGTAAAAAGAGATATATACATACATACATACATACATATATATATATATACATATATATATACATATACATACATATATATATATATATACATACATATATATATATATTTTCTATATATAAAAACACAAATAAATAAGTAAATAAATATTTAGAGATTTTTTTTTAATTTTTAAAAATTTATTATTATTTTTTTAATTTTAAAATATTATTTATAATTTATTTAATATTTATTATATATATTTTTAAATAAAAAAAGGGATTAAATAAAGAAAAGAAGAAAAGAAAATAATTATGTTTTTTTTAATTATTAAATATTATTTATAATTTATTTAATATTTATTTATTTTTATTTTAAATAGAAAAAGGGGGTAGGACGACGAAAAGAAAAAATGAGAATTTTGTATTTTGTTAAAAAAAATGGGGTCACATGTTAGCATGTGACCCCTCATATGAGGGGGGTCACATGCTAGCATGTGACATGGGGGTTACATGCTAGCATGTGACCCCTCACATGCTAAGGGGAGGTCACATGCTCAGCATGTGACCCGTCACATGCTCAGCATGTGAGAAGGCCATCACATGCTTAGCTTGTGACCCCGTCACATGCTTAGCTTGTGACCCCGTCACATGCTTTGCATGTGACCACCACTTTTTTTTTGAACGTGGAGTTCAACTCCAAAAGAATTTTATATGGTTAAAAAAATGTAATGTGGAGTTAGACTCCCCAAAAAAAAGTATTTTTTTGTGGTGTTAAACTCCAAAAGAATTTCTGTAGTGGAGTTAAACTCCAACAGAATTTTATTTGTGGAGTTGAACTCCAAAGGAATTTTATTTGTGGAGTTGAACTCCAAAAATTTTTTACTGTGGAGTTAAACTCCAAAAGAATTTTTGTAGTGGAGTTAAACTCCAAAATAATTTTCCTGGTGGTGGAGTTGAACTCCAAAAGAATTTTATTTGTGGAGTTGAACTCGAAAAGAATTTTATTTTCTCCTTTCTCCTTTGAGAAGAAACCCAAAATGGGTTCTCTTGAAACTCCAAGATCTAGATCTTGGATGATAAAAAAAAGACCCTTTTTCCTCTCTTGATGGAGTCTTGAGAGGTGGATTTATGGTAAAACTTTGTTTAGTTTTTTTTAAAAAAGAGAGCTAAGCTCTTGATTTATTTAGAAAATGAAAAGGAAGAGGAAGAACTTGAGAAAGAGAGAGTGGAGGCACAAACCCTAGTTTTTTTAGGGAGTGAAAAGTGTATGCTTTATTCATCATCATGTTGCCTTTTATAGGCTTACATATTTGCATATAGCCCTTTAGGCTTCACAAAATGGCATTTTGCCTATCCCATGGTTCATGTGCCATTTCATTTTGCACATAAGCCAGGGCTTACAAAAATTTGGCTTTATGCCCATTTTGCTTACATTCATGCATAAAAAATTACATAAAAATTATTTATTACATGATTTTGTTGTTGGCATGGGGAGGCTGGCCGCGGGCTCAACTTGGGCATGGGCCCGCTTGACCTTGGCTTGGGCCCACCTAGCTTGGGGGTTGACCTTGACTTTGACTCGGTCAACAGGGTCGTAAATTTTTACCCCAACATAGTGGTCGCGTGGAGCGAGCCGTTGCGAGATCCTCGCCATCAGTTACGCCCCCGCGTTATCCCCGCATTAATGGCGGGATACGCCCATTAATGGGAGGACGTGCTAGCATGGGACGCAGAATGTGGGGAGGCGGATATCTCGTCCTGGCGAGATACGCGGAGCCATTGCGGGTATGCTTGGGCTCCGTGCTCTCTGTTGATCGGAGAAGCCGAGGAAGCTCGGCCTATCAGATGGCAGGGAAACGAGCCGGGAGGTCGAGGAAGCTTGACCTGTCAGATGGCTCGGTGATGAACCGAGAGGCCGGGGAAGCTCAAGGCTTGCAACAGCTCAGAGACGAGCAGGGAGGCCGAGGAAGCTCGGTTGTAGCATTGCTCGAAGATGAGTTTTTGGCTGTTTGCTAGGTGAATATGGAAGGTACTCAGGGAGGTCTTCGGAAGGTCGAATGCATCCGCAGAGAAGAAGCCCCGAGGAATTTCCCAATGCATCTTGTTTATTCCACCTCCGTAGCCCCCGGGACATGTCATCAGTCACATTTCGCAATCTGAGGAATTCTTACTTGTGAGCATCATTGGTCTCCGCCGAAAAGACGCGACCGGGACGTTGGGACGTCTCGGTCTGAATTTGGGGGCAGATACTATTTGGTTTTATCCGTCCACCTCTCCGAAAATGCCTAGTTAATTTATGGCACCGTATATCGGAGGTTTAGACAGATGCGGCCGATGTAGCAGACTTCGTCAGATTTCCCCTCATTGTGGGGTTTTTTTTTATTGTGGGGACGCTCTTTCCTACAGGCACAAACCTCTGCAGTTAATTAGCTACCACATCGCGGTAACAACTTTCTCTTTCTCCAGATGGTCACTTCATGTCATGTGTGTTTGTTTTATTTTTTGTTGCCCGTGGATCGTATACGGAGACTAATTTATGTTTTCGCCCGTAGGACGTGGATTAGTCTAAATCCGTATTTTCTTAGATTTGGATTTGTGTTAGTTTAAGGATTGTTAATCTTATTTTAGATTAAGATCAATTTAAATGCTTGTTAAGAATACGTTAGCCTAATTTTAGACTAAGATCTACTCAACAAGGTTTTAGGATTATTTAGATCCAACGAAAGAGTATTTGGACTCTATCGTCTTAATTTAGGGACATTACGGTCCATAAGTTTAAGGACATCATAATCCATGGAATTTAAAGACATCATAGTCTGTAGGGTTTAGTTTAGGGATGTTGCAGTCCATAAGTTTAAGGGCATCATAGTCCATGGAATATCTGGTTATCGGGACCCGCCACTTCTCTGAAGACGTTGAAGAATTACAATGACACATATCAGAGGAATGAAGAGATGTATCCTTGAACCAATGTTGGTTGGGAGATCTATAGTCAGGTTTGGGACCAAGACCAATTAAAAAGATTATGAGCACATGGGCTCAGTTGATCTGAATTAGGGATTTGTAGCCAACTTGGGCTCAGCCCACTTAGTTTTGAATAAAATGTTGAACATTTATTTAGGCTCAGTCCCTTTTTTATTTAACAATGCTGAGTATTGATTTGGGTTCTAATACGCCTTTTTCTTTTGTCTTTTACTGAGTGTTGAACACTTTTTATGGCGCTGGGTTTTATTTAAAGAACACTTTGTGTTCCCTCAGCGCACACGTGAGGAGCACATGGTGCGCTTGGCGCTGAGCGCCAGAGCTGGAGCGCTAAGGCGCTTCTTGTGAAATAGCGCACACGTGAGGAACACGTGGTGCGCTTGGCGCTGAGCGCCAGACCTGGAGCGCTGAAGCGTTTCTTTTGAAATAGCGCACACATGATGAGCACGTGATGCGCTTGGCACTGAGTGCTAGACTTGGAACGCTGGAGCGCTTCTTATGAAATAGCGCACACGTGAGGAGCACATGGTGCGCTTGGCGCCGAGCACCAGACTTGGAGCGCTGAAGCGCTTCTTTGGCAGTTCTGGTCAGTTCTGTACTCTGAGAATTAAATTCTCGTTTATAAGAGACTTTGTCTCATGGATCTAAGAACTAAGTTTTTCTTTTTATGAAGAGATACTGTGATCTCTTCTGTTTTTGTGAAAGACTTTGTCTTACAGATCTGCGATTTAGAAAAAGAACTAAGTTCTTATTTTTTTTATCAAGAGATGCCATGATCTCTCTTCTTTTTATTTACCTTGAAGAAGGTTTGCCACGACCCGAAATGGTACGTGACTGGCACTTGAATCATATGAAGTCTATAGGACCCCATCTAATTCAAGTAAGCCAAAATCCCAGAAATCTAAACCATTTAAAAGAAGAAGTGAAGGAAAACTTAGTTTTAAAGCAAGTGTTTTAACAAAATAAGCCATAGTAAGCATTTTTAAAAGCTCAAGTCTTTTACAAAAATTTTGGCAGAGTTTCTTTTGTAAATACTGGCCCCAAACGTGTACAAACATGAATAGTATACATAATGAATAAAGACATCCCCAAGCGGGAGTTAGCTCTTCGCCAATTGGCGGACACAACCACGCAATGCAATATAATATACAACACCGAAGAGGAGGATCAAAACTCATCAAGAAAAGAAATATCCTCAAGTAAACTAGAGAAAAACCATAATAATACAGGCGCGCGACTCTAAGGTCGAAAGAATATACACCGGTCTTCTAAGTCTATCAAATATACAAGTCTGGTTGATGGAGTTTCCTAGATACAATTGAAATAAATACAAGAACAACAGTTGTCATGATACAAGTGAACCCACCTACCAAGCAATCACTCGGAAGGAAGTAGTGTGCTAGCAAACCGCAATGAAACCTGTACGACAAAACCTGCAAGAAACTGTGGGACAACGGGGGTGAGTTTCCAACTTGTGAGTAGAAAATATCACCGAGCAGAAATCGCTTGTATGACTCTATCCTAGGTCATACGATAATAATATCCTCAAAATAATATAGCCTGAAGCATAATATAATGGCAAGGGTAAACCTATATACATAAGTGTAATACCAAGTGCCCGTGTCAGTGTCTCAGGTAGCAATATATCATATATATGATGTATGAATGCATTACAAATGAAAACAGAATATATCATGAATGAGAAAACTGTTTTCTTAATTTAGTGAGATTTCTGTATATAGAAAACGAGATATCATCAATGAAATCAATATAGAATCCGTGTCAAGTATCGACACAAAACATAAATCCTAATAACCAATATCTCGGGCTCCGGCAACCCGGACTGACCCATGTCATATAATATCAATATCTCAAAGTCTCGATATCTCGGGCTCCGGCAATCCGTACTGGCCTCTGGACTCCTGCAATCCGGATTGGCCCAAAACATTTAATCTCACAACTACGTCGGTATCCTCCGGATATCCGCCGCGTCACAAATAACCGGTCGGTAGTGCTCCCTTGCCAGGCTCAATGCCATCATCTGCGACCATCTTGCCCCGGGGTACCGCACCGGGTCCACCATGCACCCGCAGACGGTTCCTCCTCCTCCTCGAATCGGGTGTATGATATCACTCAAGAGCCGAGAAAACTCATGGTGGACACCTCTCAAATCATATCACGAGAAAACCGCAATTTTCCATCTTTAAAATGATAATAAGTTTATAAAATCCTCGCAGTTTCTCCAAATCCAGAAATCTCATGGAAATCCGAAATCCCAATCTCAAGAGTAAAATGACAGTGAATTACCGGCATAAAACTCCATAATATTGCATGACAAATGAATATATGAATGCATAAGATGTCAAGCAAGTAATGCAATAATTAACTAGCATATGAAAGCAATAAAATATTGGAACTATCAGCTAGCAAACTATTGTAGGGTTCCTAGGCACACTAATGAGGTCTCACAAGGCATCAACCATACCAATTTCAAATTTTACGGGTGCCGAGAAACCCTAATACGGATCGTTAACTAGATATATAGACGACAAAGCAACTAGTTAACTACTTAACTAAAAGAACGGAAATACAACCTTTGTAGATCCGGTGCTCCACCTCCATAGCTCCATGATGAAGTCTCCTCGCTGTCCAAATAGAATCCCGGGCTCTAGCGTCGGTTTCATCGGAGAAAAAGCGGGCTAGGTCATCGACGACGATGCCGAAGATGATCTACGTCGAGGCATCACAAGATCAAGCTCCACCTTCACCAAGCCATGAAAACTTGTGAAGGAAACACCCTATACTACTTGGCAAGAGGTAGAGGATGAAGAAATAGGAGGTGGGTTCACTTTAGATTTGGATTTCTCACCCTTTTTCATCAATCACCATTGATGGAAACTAGGTTTTCTTCTTGAAGAAGAAGAAGAAGAAGAAGATGAATATTATGATAAGTTATTAGAATAGAAAAGAAAAATCAATTCTTATCATAATTTTAACTATAGTTATGTGTAGAGAATTGACCAAGGTTAAAGGAATGGTTAGGGTTAAGGAGATGAAGACAAAATGGTTACATTGGTCAAAGCTTCATGAAGCTTCAACAAGCTTCATGAAGAAAAGCCACATTTTGTTTTCATATCTCATTCATTTAATCCAAAAATAAATAGATAAATGAATGAATAAACAAATAAAAACCCTAACCATTTATTTAACCAAGGTTTAATTCTTTACACAAACCCTAGCAATCATGTATCATCAAATATGATACAATCAAATGCACAAAAATATATCACATATACAATGTGCACATCAAGTGAGAAAATCCATTTAAAGTGAACCAATACTAGTTAATGCAAAGTAATATATCAAATACATAATTATGCATTAAATCATTAAATCAACACTTGCTTCAATGATCCGGTCATGTCGCACACAATCGACTAGTATACAATGTATCGTTCTATCGAATCAATGCTTGATTCGATAACTAGGTTATATCGCATATAACCATTCGACACATTCATCGCGAGAATGAAATACGGTATCACATACACGCATTATTCTCGGTCCCGCACATATCTCATATGCGCTCCTATTTCGTTTCGCTTGAGCCAGGAAACCTCTGTGTAGGACTCTAAAGACTCGTCAATACGCCGGTAGCAGATGATGATCATATCAAACACCCACAAGCCGCAAGCGGTCTGCTAAACGTAACGGCCACCCGGGTATTGAGCGATCAGAAGATCGACGAGCAAGCCCGCTCACACTCCTGTGAATCCAACCAGTAACACTTACCGTACATTCCGGTCTGTTCGTCTGATATGCCGCATATCTCGCCTAGGGGTGGTAAACGTCAGACCCCAGTAGCTCGATAAGTCATGCCGACGTGAAGTCCATGACATGTGTGAAACTACTGATAACACTTACCAGTAGGTCACTGCAACCCTGGCCAGGGATTTCCTGTTATGGCCAGTCGAGCATAGCGCAACATCAACCCCCAATACCGGGAGAGACGAATCCCCTCCTATCGCTCATTGCCTCCATGTGAATCGGGACTGTACCCAAAAACCACCTGTTTGCACGACTCAATAGAGCCGTGGTAGGATGGAAATCAAAGCACAGTGGGAGACACACAAGACTCTATGACGATCTCGGGTCAACAGACTAAGCTGTACCGGTGTCACCAGAGAACTGCCATCTGACGTGAGGTATAATACCATCTGGGAGTTCTCGGCGAGTCCGTTCAGTGTACCCAGTCTCCACTGAGCACCCGTATACCATCTCTGATGTCAAACACCAATGGATATGGGATCATCCATCGCCCATCGCATGGGTCGAGAAGATATACGCTAGTGTACTCTGGAATATCGATACCGCGTCTCGATATTCCCTCGACTAGGAACATTGAAGGATGTACTCATGGACTATCCAGGCCCCACTAGTATGATCTGCATCACAGTCCTGGAAGTCGAGTACACATCCTAAGGGCTTTATCAACATGTAACAGAGAGACAGAAAGTATACACGTTAAGATAAAGAGCAACCAGATAGCGTACTATCATGTCGAGCAAGAAAGTCCTACCTATATATGTCCCAGTATCCACTACAATATACATCCAATGTACAGTAATGGCCTCTAGGGCATACATATAACTAACAATCTCCCACTTGCACTAGGGCCATCTGTAGCAGTGGTTGCAGTATCATATACTCAACCATCCCCTGAAAGTCTCTCTCTGGGAAAAGGCCTTTGTGAGTGGATCCGCCGTGTTTTCCTCTGAGTCTACTCTCCTGACCTCGATCACCCTGGAGATCAACTTTCTCCATGATCAGGTGATGCTGCCTCAGAATATGTCTGGGTCACTGATGGGACCAGGGTTCCAGGGCCAAAGCCACACTTCCATTGTCACACAATGGTGGGAACCTAGTTCATCCTATGAACCAATATACACCCAAACTGCCTCTTTGGCAGTATCTTTAATAGCGATGTTACCAGTCTTTATCGTCTAGTTTGTCACGGTATCTAGCTTGGAAATCTTCCAACATACCGTCCCTTTACCGAGGGTAAAGACAATGCCTGCGACTGACATTCAGTCGTCCTTATCACTCTGGAACTTTTCCAGCGATTCTCCCCAGGATCGAGAAGGTATCACCTTTATCCTATTTGGAGAATCCATGTGATAATAGGAGATTGACCGATCGTAGTATAGGAAACTCTTTTCCTATCTAGAGTATGTTGTCTACGTACAATACGAAGATCACCACCATACTCCCTACTGCCCTTTTTGTATATACAAGGTTCATCTACCATTTTGATGAAGTCAAACACTTTGACTATCACATCAAAACAGACGTTCCAACTCCGCGATGCCTGCTTCATTATCTAAAGCAACTTGCGCACGTTTCCGCTGTTCCCACTGTTTACGAAGCCCTCTGGCTGTGTTCTTATAAACGTTCTCTTCTAAATCAATATTTAGAAAAGTAGTCATGGCACCCAACCACCAGATATCGTAGTTATGGTATGCAGCAATGGCAAGTAGGATCTAGATGGACTTAAGCATAGTCCTTAGAAAAGGTTTCATCATTATCCACACCTGGTTGATGACTAAAACCTTTAACAAGTCTAGCTTTGAAAGTCTCAACTTTTCCATCTACACCAAGTAATCTTCTCAAGATATACTTACTCCTGATAGGGATTTAACCCTTCAGATATAGCAACCAAAGTCCATACTTTGTTGGTGTATAAGGATTCCATCTTAGATCGCTAAGCATCCAGCCATTCTTACAGAGTCCCTACTCTCGATGGCCTGCTCGAAACTAGTTGGGTCATCATCTCATGATGCATTCCTCGCTCCCACTGTCATCGAGAAACCGAGGTATCTCTCAGGCAGATGAGGAACCCTACCAGATCGGCGGAGAGGCTGAGGTTCGTCGGAAACTATTGAATCCTTTGGTTCTTTCAAATCATTAGCAGTTTTGTACAGCTGGAACCTTTCCAGTTCTACAGAACTGATCTTGCCTTGATCTTGTCCGAATTTTGCTTTTGACATAGGCCGGACAATCCCAAATCTTAACTTACTTAAGAGATAGGCTCTTCCCATACCATATCTCATATGGAATGGTAGGTAGTGATCTGATTCGAACCTAATTCAATAGGTACGCAGCTTCTCAAGCGCATAACCCCAAAAGGAAATAGGTAACTCAGTAATACTCATCATAGAGCACACCATATCTAATATTGTGCGATTGCTCCGCCCTGATACACCGTTGTGCTGTGGTGTATTCAGAGGAGCAATACGGAGAGAGAATCTCATATTCTTTTAGAATAGTCCAGGAACGCCATGCACAAGTATTCTCCTTCCTGATCTTATCATAGGACATAATACTTATACCCGGTTGTTGGTTCTCTACTTCTAACTTATATTCTGTGAATATCTCAAAAGGTTCGGACTTGTGTTTCAACAGGAACATATGTCTGAATCTTGAGAGATTATCAGAGAACGTAATGAAGTATAAAGAACCAGTCCTGGCATGTGTAGACAGGAGACCTTACATACATCATAATGTATCAGTCCTAAGAGTTTACTAACTCTTTCTCTGTTTCCAACAAACAGAGCTATGGTCATCTTATCTTTGTGACATGACTGGCAAGTTTCACAAGATGTAAATTCAAACTGATTTAAATATGTATCTAAAATGTAACTTCAGCCAGTCGGGTCGCATTGATATGACCTAGTCTACAATGCCTCAAGAATGATTCGTTCATTTTTGAACTCTTCCTCTTGTGTGTGTTCTGTATACTAAGAACCGTAGTTTGATTTAGAACATCAATGCTTTTAGATAACGTGCCTGAACCGATCAACTTTTGATATAGGAAATGTTCAAAACATTATCCAACAATACAAAATTTTATCATTTCTTTACTAATAAAGAGAGTGATATGATTTTGTATATCAGGTTCGGTATCTAATAACATTCGTTCAGAATCAATGTATTTGGAATACAGGATGACAGTGACCAACAGACTTGGCTGCAACACTTGCCCCGTTTTCTGTCTCATGAAACTTATCACCCGTTCTCAGTTCTCTACCTAGCTGTAGCCCTAAGTAACAGATTACATATCTGGGATCCTGATCCGGCATCAAATACCCAGGACGTAGAGGATACTGAGAAACAGTTCTTTGTAATGAACACACCCGAAGGAGATGCATCATATGCACTTTCTTCGTTTGTGCAGCATAGGAATTCTGGTATTCCCCTAACTCCTGCTCGGTCTTATAACTATTATAAGATGGAGCGGGACCAACGTTCCCCAGCTCAGTATAACAAGCGGGTTCGATCAATACATCCATATTATTATCTTGATTAAGGCGTGATATGGTCGCTACCTGGAGAGAGAGAGAAGAAAACACTCTGCGTGCGCTCTTGCAAGATTAGATTGGTTATATATTTTATCTAATCAGGATGGCTCCCACTGTTTTTATCAAATCTTCCTTCAAACCTTAAAAGGAAAGACTAGCCGGGATTAATTACACTCTACAAGTTCGCCAATCTTTCAGCCAGGCCAGTGTCGGTACTTTGAGGGAGGTTCCCCGTGCTTTCGCACGGACCTAATTACAGTAAACCTCGTTTTCCCAGAGGCATAACCCCATTGACACCTTTCTAGACACCTACTTGATCGGCTAATTGCAAAATGCAAAACTCTCCCAGGAGTAACAATTACTCGCAGTGGGTATCGGGATCTAACTATCACATAGAAGGTATGCAATCTCATTGCAAATTTCAACACTTGAAACTCCCGATAATGGTTTTTACCCCTAGCACTTATGACCTTAACTAAGGTCAACAAATCATAAGTACTAGTCAAGTTCTACCCGTCATTTCGTGATTAATTAGACCCACCCACATGACCCTTAACTAAGGTCAACAAAGTCACGCGACTGTCCTAACTAATCGCATCATATGCGGTGTAGGAAGACATCACTTAGCTACCGTACACTGTGCCTTAACTAAGGTCAACAAACACAGCACGAATACTAAGTACTCTACTTCCTAAAATGACGGAGGGTTGCGAATGGTTTTTATGAAAACCTTTAACGCTTTGAACTTGATCTCGTTGCGGAATCAAATGTTTTTAAACGGAATGTTTTCGAGGCTTTTCTAGTTTTGCTAAAGGGGTCACTCCCGGTGAAGGGATCGTCGACCCTTTCCTCGTCGAATGAGGTGCGGGATATATCATATATATCACTGTGCAAAGCGGAAACTATAGAAGCGATCAAAGGACAAACCGAGTGTGCAACATCTGCCAGTTATTGCTAAAGGAGTCACTCCCGGTGAAGGGATCTCGGTCCTTTCCTCATCGAATAAGGTGCAGGATGTTCTACAAGGAACACCGCAATGCAAAGCAAGAACTGTAGCTACCTGTTTTATTTTGAAATTCGATTCCACAACATCTTTTAGGTTTATTTTCTTTCATTAATCTCATTAATGAATATCCCATCATTAAATTACCTAAACATCACAGATAAATATAACGTACGCTTATGCCATCCGCATTCGCCTTGATGTCCCGTCTGCACCGTTAGGTTAGGTAACTAACGCCAGAGCGAGGCAGGGCTAGCGCGGGTGTAAAACATAAGCAACGTCTATATAATATATCATATATACTATATATAATATCTGTCACAGAACATCACATGATCACATCACAGAAAAATCACAGCAGAAGATATCATATGAAATATTGAATATACTAGGACGTCCGTGTTTTCAACACGAGCCAGTATAAAACACGGATTCCACGGTCATGATGAATAGCCAATCCCACACCCCCTAGACCCCTACGAGAGCGGCAAGCAACCCTACCAATTCTAGGGTTAGGAGACCCGGACTCGACTCCTCGAGTTGGTCTCCCACTGGACCCCAGAACCCGGTTACTTGTGCTCCCCTCCTTGGGTCTATCCTAATACGGAAAAGTAAATAATATACAAAAGGTGACATCTCCCGCAACCTGGAAGTGCCCCAATAAAAGAATATTACATACAAGTTTTTACATGAATGAAAATGAAAAACACTCATCTCACATAAAAACCCCCCGGCTATTCGAACACGACGATCCAATATAACATATCCAGCAACACATAACATCAACGTAAGTAAATATGCGCATCCCAATTGTCGTTGACATATAGCAACGAAACCGGCGATATCACATATTACACTTACGGTCACAGAAAAGAAAGTGTAAAACTACAACAGTTGGAATCCGCAATCTCTTTAGATATCGCATGCCTAATCAAATGAATTCCTTAGACATTGCATGCCTAACAATTATAAACCCCGCATTTTAGTCTCATTATCGAAAACTCTTTTCAATATCAAGTCGGGCAATTCAACAGGATTCCCGACATTCTGATCGAATGCTCGTCGCAAACTTTAGTAGGCGGCCGCACCCCCAATGCCGTCGACGAAGTGCATCGAGGCGGAATACCGCTGCCGCGAGCATCCGAACGGATGCTTTCGGCGACGGGGTTCTCCTACAGTCACTTGGTCGGGGCTATGGGGTGTAGCAGTCTATTAAGTTTACCCGGCGAGCATCCGCGTACGCTACGTGATTGCGACGGACTTTTGATCACATCAAAATTCCGTGGCAACCGATCGAGTGAGACTAAACCGCTAGATTTATAATATTCATTCAGTTATCTCATAACTGCTTGTGAATTCCAATTGTTGTATCACATTCCGGATAAGATAGAAAATGTTAAACTTTTCGATCGAACAATCGAACACCCAAGTTTTCCCGAAACAGATCAACACATGAAATAAGTTTAAAAACATTCACTTCGTGCCTCAGTACCAACGGTCCAGCCGTAGAAGGGTCAAGCCAACGCCTCACATGTGGCACGCCGTACTGCCCCAAACCCGAAGGTTCAAAGGGCAGTTCAAGACGGTCACATAATCGAGTTAAGGTTTGTTGTCTTCTAGAGGGTCCATCGCGTTACTTGCACTACTTAGAACGTCGTTAAACTACGGAAAAATCTGACAATTGGAAATTTCCCGGCAGTGGAAAACTTGGGTATTTATATCCGGTCGAACCTTTTAACATATTCTAAAATTATCCGGAAAAGCACACAGACAGAATTAGACGATCCGATTGATACGCCGAGTCCCCAATACAACCCAGAAAATACAACTCTTGAATAAATATTAAAAATTTCCAGGAAAACCACCACTGGAAACTAAGAATTACTGTGCAAAATTAATTAAACAAGGAGACATTATGACCGCGGAACCGCCGCATAAGCCATGCTTATGCGGCGGAACCGCGGCGGTTTTATGGATTCAGGAGCTCGAATTTCACAGTAACTCTTAGATATTCCTGCAGATTTTTCTGCATATTTTTAATCTAGAAAAATCCACATTTTACAAAATTGTCCAGAGAGCATGTTTAGGGTTAGGGTTTCGGTCCGATCGGATTTCTAACTCCGTCTACGCATCGCCTAAGGCTCTAGCTAGGCTCTGATACCACTGTAGGGTTCCTAGGCACACTAATGAGGTCTCACAAGGCATCAACCATGCCAATTTCAAATTTTACGGGTGCCGAGAAACCCTAATACGGATCGTTAACTAGATATATAGGCGACAAAGCAACTAGTTAACTACTTAACTAAAAGAACGGAAATACAACCTTTGTAGATCCGGTGCTCCACCTCCATAGCTCCATGATGAAGTCTCCTCGCTGTCCAAATAGAATCCCGGGCTCTAGCGTCGGTTTCATCGGAGAAAAAGCGGGCTAGGTCATCGACGACGATGCCGAAGATGATCTACGTCGAGGCATCACAAGATCAAGCTCCACCTTCACCAAGCCATGAAAACTTGTGAAGGAAACACCCTATACTACTTGGCAAGAGGTAGAGGATGAAGAAATAGGAGGTGGGTTCACTTTAGATTTGGATTTCTCACCCTTTTTCATCAATCACCATTGATGGAAACTAGGTTTTCTTCTTGAAGAAGAAGAAGAAGAAGAAGATGATGAATATTATGATAAGTTATTAGAATAGAAAAGAAAAATCAATTCTTATCATAATTTTAACTATAGTTATGTGTAGAGAATTGACCAAGGTTAAAGGAATGGTTAAGGTTAAGGAGATGAAGACAAAATGGTTACATTGGTCAAAGCTTCATGAAGCTTCAACAAGCTTCATGAAGAAAAGCCACCTTTTGTTTTCATATCTCATTCATTTAATCCAAAAATAAATAGATAAATGAATGAATAAACAAATGAAAACCCTAACCATTTATTTAACCAAGGTTTAATTCTTTACACAAACCCTAGCAATCATGTATCATCAAATATGATACAATCAAATGCATAAAAATATATCACATATACAATGTGCACATCAAGTGAGAAAATCCATTTAAAGTGAACCAATACTAGTTAATGTAAAGTAATATATCAAATACATAATTATGCATTAAATCATTAAATCAACACTTGCTTCAATGATCCGGTCATGTCGCACACAATCGACTAGTATACAATGTATCGTTCTATCGAATCAATGCTTGATTCGATAACTAGGTTATATCGCATATAACCATTCGACACATTCATCGCGAGAATGAAATACGGTATCACATACATGCATTATTCTCGGTCCCGCACATATCTCATATGCGCTCCTATTTCGTTTCGCTTGAGCCAGGAAACCTCTGTGTAGGACTCTAAAGACTCGTCAATACGCCGGTAGCAGATGATGATCATATCAAACACCCACAAGCCGCAAGCGGTCTGCTAAACGTAACGGCCACCCGGGTATTGAGCGATCAGAAGATCGACGAGCAAGCCCGCTCACACTCCTGTGAATCCAACCAGTAACACTTACCGTACAGTCCGGTCTGTTCGTCTGATATGCCGCATATCTCGCCTAGGGGTGGTAAACGTCAGACCCCAGTAGCTCGATAAGTCATGCCGGCGTGAAGTCTATGACATGTGTGAAACTACTGATAACACTTACCAGTAGGTCACTGTAACCCTGGCCAGGGATTTCCTGTTATAGCCAGTCGAGCATAGCGCAATATTAACCCCCAATACCGGGAGAGACAAATCCCCTCCTATCGCTCATTGCCTCCATGTGAATCGGGACTGTACCCAAAAACCACCTGTTTGCACGACTCAGTAGAGCCGTGGTAGGATGGAAATCAAAGCACAGTGGGAGACACATAAGACTCTATGACGATCTCGGGTCAACAGACTAAGCTGTACTAGTGTCACCAGAGAACTGCCATCTGACGTGAGGTATAATACCATCTGGGAGTTCTCGGCGAGTCCGTTCAGTATACCCAGTCTCCACTGAGCACCCGTATACCATCTCTGATGTCAAACACCAATGGATATGGGATCATCCATCGCCCATCGCACGGGTCGAGAAGATATACGCTAGTCTACTCTGGAATATCGATGCCCTGTCTCGATATTCCCTCGACTAGGAACATTGAAGGATGTACTCATGGACTATCCAGGCCCTACTAGTATAATCTGCATCACAGTCCTGGAAGTCGAGTACACATCCTAAGGGCTTTATCAACATGTAACAGAGAGACAGAAAGTATACACGTTAAGATAAAGAGCAACCAGATAGCGTACTATCATGTCGAGCAAGAAAGTCCTACCTATATATGTCCCAGTATCCACTACAATATACATCCAATGTACAGTAATGGCCTCTAGGGCATACATATAACTAACAACTATGTCAACAAAATAATATTCTCTAAAGTGTACGTGACATGATAATTACCGATGATAGTGTGTGTGAGCCGGCAAGCAAGTGTACGTGGAGCATACGCATCATCGGTAATGGTGCTGGTGTCCTGACAGCATGGGTTCATAATAACTAATGAAAACACATTTAAGCATGCAATGCGATGCGAACAGTAAGAATATACGGAAAATGAATAGTAAACGCAACATATAAGAATGAAAATTTATATATATACGAGTCGTACAGTTTTGGCATTTGAAAAAGCACGAATCGTGGTGTTTATAAAATAGGGCTACGGTGTTTTTAAGAGAATGTACGTCCTTTGAAATATCCGTAGTATCCCTTGTCCTGTCTTTAAAATACTCACGATTCGTTAGTTTTGAAAATAGGTATGACTTGAGCCCAGATATAATATTTACTCAGTAAACTACAGGAAAAGCTAAGAGACTAACCAAAGGGGTAAGGAAATCCACCTAAGTCTGAGTCGATATATATATCTAGTAGTCGGTGATCCCACCTCAATAGCGTCACGTACGATAAAATATATAATACGAAATCCTCAAGTCGAGAATGCGGATCAATCATCATATTTATATATCGTACGGTAAAATCCATCGTACGGCATCCCAAATCAGGGTACGGGTCAATATCACATGTGCATCATTATTCAACTGGTATCTTTATCATCATATCATGAACTAAGGGTACTGATCTAAAATCTAGTACATTCCGATACCATCAACATATAAATATCCGCATGTGTATGAAAACACATCAGCCATCAATCCGCTGATATAATCTGTCGTATCTCATAACACGACCCAATCACATCACCGATCTCACGGCATCATGCTTAATCGCATCGACTCCTCTCCAAGTATCATATACTATCCTCATCATCCGTGTATATGTATACTGTTCCCCTCCGAAAGGCGGCGCACAGGACCGCGAAGTCCTGACGCTGAGATTCGGGGCAGAAGCTATTTGGTTTTATCCGTCCACTTCTCCGAAGATGCCAAGTTGATTTATGGCACCGTGTATCGGAGGTTTAGACGGATGCGGCCGATGTAGCAGACTTCGTCAGATTCCCCCTCGCTTGAGGGGTTTTTGATTGTGGGGACGCTCTTCCCTGCAGGCGCAAGCCCCTGCAGTTAATTACGCTACCGCATCGCGGTAACAACTTTCTCCTTCTCCAGAGTTTCACTCCGTGTCGTGTGTGTTTGTTTTGTTTGTGGTTGCCCGTGGATTGTATACGGAGACTGAGTAATGCCGTCGTCCGTAGGACGTGGATTAGTCCAAATCCGTATTTAATTTAGATTTGGGTTTGGTGTTTTTTAGTTTAAGGATGCGTTAGTCGCGTTGCGGCTAAGATCAACTTAAACGTTCGCCAAGGATACGTTAGTCCTATTTTGGATTAAGATCGACTTGAACGGGATCGTTTAGATCCGAAAGAAGAGCAATTGGCTCCATTGTTCCAGTTTAAAGACGTGGTGGTCCATGTTCCAGTTTAGGGACGTGGTGGTCCATCATTAGTTTAGGGACGTCTCGGTCCGATATTAGTTTAGGGACGTCTCGGTCTGATGTTAGTTTAGGGACGTTTCGGTCCGGTGTTGCGTGTGTGGCCGTTGGGACCCGTCACTTCTTTGACGTCGTTGAGGAATTACAACGATGGATGTCAAAGGAGTTCGGAGATGTGCCCTCGAACCGGATGTAGATTGATTTAGGAGAGCCATTTTGCTCAGCCAATTTAATTTAAGGACTTACGGCCACGATTGGGCTAAGTCCAGTTGAGAATATTCAACATTGCTTTTGCTTTTCTCTTTATTTTTATTTGGGCTTTGCCCAGAAAGGATGCAGAACATAAATTTGTTTTGGGGCTCTGTTCTTTATAAATGATGCAGAGCATCAATTTTATTTGGGCTTAGCCCTTTTATTGCTTTGCAATTTATTTTGGCCTGCTAGGTCTTTTTGATTTGGGCCTGGCCCTTCAAGTAATGCATTGCATTTATGCAAAGCACCAAGAATCTTTTAGATTCAAGAAAAGAAGTGCAGAGCACTTTTTAATTTCTTGATCTAAATTTAGATCAAAGAAAAAAAAATCTTTTCTTTCTTTCTGTCTCAGAGAACCAGAGGTTCATAGCAAGCGCAAGGCACTATTTTTATTATTTTTATTTATTTATTTATTTATTTATTTATTAATTGAAGATCACTGATCTTGTTTTTTAGATCAATGATCTATTCCTAAGAGAATTTTCTCTTATCTCAAAGGTTTTTACCTTCTTTTTTGTGTTCTCCAGAAGTTCTTAAGAGTTCTCTTCTCTTTTTTTTAATCCAATTGTCTCTCCCTTTGAAATGCGGTCTGGGGTCCTTTTTATAGTGCTCAAAAATCAGTTAAATTTGTTAAAAAAATCTTTTCTGAGTGATTTGGGGAATTTTCCCCACCGTTGGATCTTTGATCCAAAGGCCCCTGTTTTACAGAAGAAATCTTCTTGTTTTAACAAAAACAGAAAAAATTTCCTTAAATCTTCATTCTGCTTTTGCGCAACTCCCCAGTGCATGACACGTGTCGCGCAGTGAGGCGCTTGCGCAACTGCGTTTGCGCAACTGCGCAGACACGTGTCGCTCAACGGTGCACTTGCGCAAAAGAGTTTGCGCAACTGCGCGGACACGTGTCGCTCAGCGGTGCGCTTGCGCAGTTGTGCTTGCGCAACTGCGCGGACACGTGGCGTGCTGCGGTGCGCTTGCGCAACAGGGTTTGCGCAACTGCGCCGACACGTGTCGCGCAGCGGTGCGCTTGCGCAGTTGTGCTTGCGCAACTGCGCCGACACGTGTCGCGCAGCGGTGCGCTTGCGCAACAGGGATTACGCAACTGCGCAGACACGTGTCGCGCTGCGGTGCGCTTGCGCAGTTGTGTTTGCGCAACTGCGCAGATTGCGCAACTGAGCGTTGCTTTTGCTTTTTAAAGAGCCTTGCTCTGATTGGACGCACTGCCTTGGGCGTTGTGCTACCGAGTCAACTTTTGACACGTGGCAAATTGCGCGCAGCGCACGGGATCTGAAGCGTTGCTTCAAAATTTGAATTTTTGAAATTCAAACAGAGCCTTACTCTGATTGGGGGAACAAATGCCCCCCCACCGTTGCGCTCACGTGGCGCGCACATGAGTGCGGCGGTGGCAAGATCCTGACTGTTGGATCATGGGGGTCAGTTGAAAGGGCGCAGGCGCCTATAAATAGGACCCTTGGTCCTTAGAAAATTCTTTACCACTTCAAGAATCTTGACTTAGAGCCTTGCTCTTGCTTAAGAACTTTCAGAGCCTTGCTCTTGATTTTTTTTCAAGAACTCCAGAGTTCATAACTTAGGATCACCTTAGGTAAAAATTTAGATTAATTTAAATTAAATTTAATTAACAGAGCCTTGCTCTTATAGATCTTTGATCTAAAGAAAACCCCTTTGGGGTTTCTTCAACAGAGCCTTGCTCTCAAAAATTTACATAGATCTTGTTCCTGGGTTTTAACCCATGAACAGAGCCTTGCTCATAGATCAAATGTAGATCTCCCCCCTCTTTTCTTATATATATAAAAAATGGAGAACTCCTAAAAGTTTCCCTGGATCTTTAAGATCCCAAAATTTTTCTTTTAATCCTTAGGGGTTATAGTTATCATTACTATTACAGAGCTAGGCTCTTTTTTAAGAAGTTTTATTCCTTTGGGACCAGAGTTTGACAAAAGTCACTCTGTGACAGAGCTTTGCTCTAAAAGAGGGGATTTTCTCCTTGTCTCTAGGGATTTCCCCCCCAATGAGGATATTCTCTTGGGGGTCTTTTTCATTAACTGACAGTTTCATCCAATGATGAGACTGTCTTATCAAATGATGCGCCGTCATCTAGATTTTGTGGGTCCCCGTCTGGTCCCCTACTCAGTGCATTGTAGTGTGATGTAGGACTTTGAAAGGTGAAGCATTGGAACGCTAACGGTTATATTTTTTTTTCTTTTTCTACGGGAAACATGTCTGAAGATTTGTCTTTCCCTTTCGTTCGCTCAGAAGGAGGGTTCCCACATTCGCCAGTGGACCTGGTGGTGTTTGCTCTGATTAAAGATCACGATCCCGAGTGCAAGAAACTTCACCTATGGGGAAGGTGGTACAGTCAGATCATCCAAGGCCGTCGCAGCTTTAGCTCCGCCTCGCCCTCTGAGCCCATAGTCGCGATCCCTTATGCGGACAAGCCTCCGGTGAAGTATGCCGTGGAGGTTAAAAATTGGAATTCCGACGACCTCCTCCAGCCTGCAATCGGTGCCATCCCGGTGCAACCGCCGCCGGCGATAGACATCTTGGGGAGGCGAATCTGTCAGGGTGAAGCACTCCCTTGGGTACAGGCTTATAATATTGGACTGATCCCGTGACCGCTTGCCGGATATTTGCCCTGGGCCCGCTACATCTTAGCGGCGAAAAGGACTCATCTGATGACGATTGGTTTATACTCGGCCGTCTACGTTTCACTTTTCGAATATCCCTCTCCTCCAACATGGTGGATAAAGGCCTTTATTGAACAATGGAATATCCCCACCCACACCTTCTTGACAGCGGATAGGGAAGTTTCCGTCTCTTTGGAAGAATTTGCTGAGATTTCAGGTCTACCAGTGAGGGGGGAGCACTACGAGGAGCTGCTTCCTCCTGACGAGTACGTCTTTGCCACCAAGCAGCTGGTATTTGACTTAACTCCGGAGAATGCCATCCAGCATCAGCATCCGGGCTTGGTGAAGGTGTTGGAGATTTATGAGGAACTGCATTTGGAATCGGGCGACCGGGGCGTCAGTTTCGCGGATTTCATTGCTCGCTTTATTCGTCCGGAGTTCCTATCAGAGCAGAGCGAGAAGTTCGCTCAGCTTGTTGACCCTTTTGGTTTCGGCTTGGACCGCCGACCTACATCGGAAAATGACCAGCGGGATTTTTATCTCCCCGGCACTGCCAGCGTCCCTTTCTCAGAGATCGCCGTTCCTGGCATGGACGAGGAGACTTTTTTCATAGGGTTCTTGGGTTTATGGCTATGCAGCTTCGCGCTCCCTATGCATCCACGCCTCATGCGGCCCTCCGTCTTTTACCCGGCGCATCGAATGGCGGCTGGTTTGCAGCTATCGGTAGGGATTGCCGGGCTGGCTTACCTTTATAATGGACTTAGCATAGCGGCGGACGCTAATAAGCCTGGGGTACAGCCTGCTAACTTCCCGATGCACTACTTCACTTCTTGGATGGAGCTGCATGTGCGAGGGGTGTTTGGTGCCCATAAGACTCCTCCGTTCTTTGAGAAATACAAACTCCCAAGAATCATACGGTTGGTCGGGGCTTCAATTGTGGCTGCACCTCCGCGGGAGTCTAGGGGACTGCTCCTGCGTTCACATCTAGTCGGAGCGAAGATCTCTTTTGTGGATAAGGTCATCACCATAGGCTCAGAGACCACTAAGTCAGTGGTGCCGCTGCGCGATGACTTTAAGGGCGGGGCTTCTGTACTGAAGGCTCGGGAAATCCTTCACCTTTACTCCATTCGGCCGGGCTACCTAGTATTTAGGCAGAATGAGACGGCTCTCTTTATGAGGTATAACCCACATCGATTTGCCCGACAATCGAGCTACAATCAAGGGATCCCGATGGAAGCCTTTCTGGAAACACCCGCGGCCAACCAAGGGAGAATAAGGAATGCGATGCATCATTTCACCCGGCTCAATACAGGCTCCTATTTTTTTATCAGTGAGCCTAGCTGTGCCCCTAAAATAATCCATCCGTATGTAGCCTGGTATGCGCATGCTATGGGCCCAATCATTTTAATGGAGAAACGTCTGCTGGTTGACCGTAGGGCTGCGCCTCCTGGCGGTGATCGCAAGGCTCCCTTGCAGCCAAGGATCCAGGTCCTCCCCCCGATAAAAGATGCTGGAGCTGACCGACCGCGCGTGTTGAGCCCCCCGCGTGGATTGCCACTGCCTACTACGGTGGATGCACCCCCGGCGTCCCGTGCTCCCACAAAGACGGTTAAAGTGGTATCGCCAGGGTCTGGCGCAGGAGCGGATATCGGGACTCGCCGCCCTAAAGTGACTGCCAAGCGCAAGGCTATTCCGAGTGGATCTAAAGCTGGCGGACAGAAGAAGAAGAAGTCCACCCTATCCCTCGACGCGATCCTTAGCTTAAAGCCTGCGGCTCCTCCGGCCGAGGCCATATGTGAGTATGGCAGCAATGAGGGCTTTGTGGTAGACCCTGAGGACACCAATTTAGCTGCCGCCATTGCAGCTTCGGAGCGATCGGCGAGGCTTGAAGCGATGTTAAGCAAACTCGCTGAGTCCGGTAATCATCAGACGCTTTATTTGTCGTTTTATTGCACTTTGTATTGTTATATTTAACTAACATTTGCTCCATTTTCAACAGGTGTCTCTACTGAAGAGGCTATTGCTGCCTCCCTGAAAACCTTCCAGGAGGAGGAGGAGAAGCGTGCCCTAGCAGGCGCTGGTATGTTTCACCCCTTTCTCTTTTATAAGGAAAGTTTGTTGTCTTTTTATGATAGTCAACCTGAACTTCTTTTGTTTCTTTGCAGGGGTTGTATCAATTGACGCAGGGATCCTTCCCGAGTCCGTCATCGAAGTCCCGGCTTCGTCGAAGTTGCCACAAGAGCCTCGGCTTGACAAGACGACGAGGGATACCTTGAAGAATCTAGTGGCATCCCTATATACGGACGAGGAAGCCTCACTCAAGGAAGCCCTAGTGGCATCCGTCTCAATGGCTCGAGAGGAGCGGAAGCGGTTGAGACGCGAAGCAAGGGCGCGCAGAGCTGCTTTGGCCGCGGGAGCGGGCCCTAGCACTATTCCTCGTACCGACACTCCTTCCGAAGCAAAGGCGAGCAGGGCTGCTTTGGCCACGGGAGCGGGCCCTAGCACTATTCCTCATGCTGACACTCCTTCTGAAGAGGCCCCTGCCGCCCTGTCTACTGCTCATAGGCAAGTGGCGCGCGCGGCTCGGAGTGCAAACGATAAGTCCTCTTCAGGTAACATTTCTTTCAGAACCTTGTTGTAAGAATTATCAAGCCATTGGCTCATACGCATTCCATCTTGCAGGGCCAAGTCCGACTGAGGGGGAGGCGGAGACCGTCGAACCCAGGGGAATGGAGGAAGCGATACTTGCCGAACCCGAGCCAACAGTGAGCACCGTCGTCGGGGCCACGGCGCCTGAAACAGAAGTTGAAGGATCCGCCGCCGAGAAGGTCATTGATGCCGCGTCTGAAGTGGCGGCATATGAGATGATTGTCGAGCCGAAGGCGGTAGAAGTCGAGGCGCTTGAGGCTGGAGACGTCACGGTGCCGATGGACGAGACAACCGTGACCGCAGAAACCGAGGGAGTATCGGGTGAAGCGGCCACGATTCCTGAGGAGGAGCGAACCGCTCTTTCCCAGGAATCTGGTAATACTCCGATCATAGCCCTCCCCACGTATGGTTCCTTGCCGTCTCCCGGGCTCGCGAGCACAACAACGGTTCCCATCGAGTCGGGTGATGAGGCTACGGGCGGTGGTCTCATGTCGATGGATGAGGGGATTGCTTCAGTTTCTGCTGGTAGCTCGTCGGGTAAATTTTTGAGTCACCAGCGTTCCCCCCCTTTTCTATATATCTTGCGATCTCTTCTAACAAGCTTGTCTTTGCAGGTGCGGCCAGTGCCGATGCTCCATTGCTCGAGGGGGCACCGTCGACTACTGCTTTGGCGGTGGTCACCTCCCCGCCTTCCCTTATACCATCACGGATGTTGGAAGGTATGGATTCACGACTCATGCATTAATCTTTCAAAAATGTAGCTCTGTACTAACGTTATACCATTGTGCCTTTGCAGGAGTGCTCTTCGATCATTTATATCAAGTGTTGCTCCCACACTTCTCTTTCCCATCCGAACTCGCTTCTCCCTCTGGTGGCGCCGGTGAGTATACTTTCACTATAATATCTTTATTTACCCCTTTTTTTCTAGCAATGGGATAATTTCTGACTTTTCCTTTTCTTTATTGCAGTGCCACAAATCGAAGGAGGGGATGCAAGACCTGCCGCGCTACCGGCCCTTCCGGCTTTGCCGTCCGTTGCAGCTGGTATAGTAAATTTCCTTTTTTGGTAACCCTTCAACATCTTCTGAACCATCGTTTAACCATGTTTTGTTTTGCAGCTATTGTTCCGGCTCCGATCCCCTTTGAGGCTCGCGTCCTTTCACCGGCAGGCCCTTTCTTGAGACGTCCATCTTCAAAGGGTGCTGTGATGAGTTTGGGCATGCTGAGCGGGTACATTGAAGAGCTCAATATGGACGCTCTCCCTTCTGCCGTAGATTTTGCTGTGGAGGTTAACCCGATGTTGACGGCGCTCGTAAATTTTCATACCGAAGGCGTCGTCGAATCTTGGGTTAACCACTGCAGGGGGATCGAGGCCTGTCTATATCGGCTGGAGTCGACGCGCCCTTCTCCCGAAGTTTTAGCCTTGAGCACCCAACGCACAACTTGGCTCGAGCAAAGCACTTCGCACCTCCGCCACTTGGAACAAGAAGCAGCTTCAAGACTAAGGGAATGCCAAAAGACCTCGAACGAAACGGCCCATCTGCGCGCTGAGGTTGAGGCAAATGCTGCCCAAGTGAAGACTATCTTCGAGGGTCTCTTAGAGCGTATCTCCCATGGGCTAAACTTGAAGCGGAAGCTTGACGTAGCTGAGCGCAATATCGCAAGTCGGGAAGCTGCCTATCAGGTCGTCAGGGAGCAGCTTGCGTCGGTCTTGCAGCAGCGAGCCCAAGTGGAGGCAGAGCTGGCGGTGGTAGCCGATCGAGAGAAGACGTGGAAGGAAGTATGTGAGCAATTGCTAAATCTATGCAAGACGCTTCCTTCCCAGTAATTTCTCCTTGTATCATTTGTACTTGTAAAATATATGTATATTTTTTATTCTTTAGTACAATGTATCCTGTACCCAGTCAATATTCTTGAATAAAAGATACACATTTTTGGTAACGTCCTGTGTCATTTCTTCGCATTTTTCATTCTTTTCAGCATGACATATTTAATGCATCTTATTGACAGATAACTTCATTTCTCCCAGAGATAACGATGGCCTAGACTGCAGGTTCAGATCTGCCGCCTAGGACTTTTCAACTCTATGAGCTGTGAGGGTCTCATAGAGACTTTTCTTCCTACGGATCGAGAGGATCTCGTAGGCGGGCTTTTCTCCTTAGGAATCGCGAGGATTCTTAAGTGTGGTTTTCTCTTACAAGTCGTAAGGCTCCTGCAAGAGAGTTTTTCCTTCTCACGAGTCGAGAGGACCCGTAAGCGGTTGTTTCCCTCCTTATCGAAACTCGATTTTAGAGAGTGAGTCCCGCGTATAGTGTGCAAGAGACCATTTTAGATCGACTTGTAGGGTCCCATTGTTCAGGAAGCAAGTTCTCCTACCTCTGATGCCTGAGGCTTCATCTTGCAGATTAAGAAGCAAGTTCAATTTGTTGAAGAAATCCCTTTTCTGAAAGATTTGGTGGGATTTCCCCCACCATCGGATCTTTGATCTAGGGGCTTCTGTTTTACAGAAGATAATAACCGAAAAGATTTCTTCAGAACCTTTTTGTTTAGCGCGAACGCTCCAGGGTATGAAGCGTGTCGCACAGCACACAGTGCAGCGCAACTGCGCTAGCACATCTACGCCGACACGTGTCATGCAGCGCACGACGCATACGCCGCTGAAGCGTTGCTTCCCTTGGTTTTGCTTGAAATAGAGCTTTGCTTTGGCTGGGTGCGCTGCTTTGGGGTGCTGCGCTGATGCGTTTGCGCCGGACACATGGCGTGTAGCACGCAGCGCAGCGCAACTGCGCTAGCGCTTCCGTGCTGAAGCGTCGCTTCTTCAAGACAGAGCTTTGCTCTGATCGGGGAAGGACGAAGCGTTGCTTCATCTCCTGTCTCGGAATTCGAACGGAAATTCGCTCCAATTAGGGTAAACTGCCGTGACAACTCTTGGAAGTCGAAGAGGCACTTGAGGCCTATAAATAGGACCTTTGGTCCCCTCCAGATACTTATCATCTTCCAGATTTCCATTTTCGAAGACTTCAGAGCTTTGTTCTTGCCTTTAAGAACTCCGGTGCCTTGCTCCTTTTTTTTAAAGTTTTTTAGAAAAAATTTAGGTAAAATCGATTCTTAGATCAATCTTAAACAGCAGAGCTCTCGTCTAGTGGGTTTCATCTTTGAACATAGTTTTGCTCTCTAGAAATTTAGTCATCCATGTATATTATTGCTTTTCTATTGTTGATCTTCCTGTAATATTTTCTCCAGGCATAATGGCGGCGGTGCATCTATACAGTCTGCACGAGTTCATTACCTACGATGATATCCGCGCTCAGGGTCGTCAACAAAACCAGGAGTTTACAGACGCTGAATGTGCAGAAGTTATGGGTCGTCTGAACGCAAGCGGTGGTTGGCTGTTGCCTCGGCGTTCGGCTCTTTTGAAAGTCATGCTGGGAGCAATATGGAGGGCACTTCCGGGTCTTCACGAGGCCCTACCACTCATGCGCTGGATGATGCCGAGGACAAGGTGCATTCAGTGCACCTGACAGGGCTGATCTCGAAGAAACGACGGAACGACCTCGTTGACATCCTGCATCAAGTGTTTCAGCAGACGACGATCGTTGCTGCTTATCAAAGGCCGGAAGGGCTTGCCGATGATATCGACACCGAAGAGCGCGAAAGACTGCGCACAAGAATAATTAGAAAGGCCAGAAGAACTCTGGATGGCCTTACTTTTGATTTCCTCAATCCGTGCCCCGGATCCGAGGTTATACCGTTGTAATAATTTGAACAATGTTTCTTATTCATTATTCTTATGCTTGTAAAAACTTTTAGCGGTATGAATGAAAACCCTCCCCTTTTCTATTTCAGCTTGTCTTATTTCTCGTCCTGAGTCTTCTGTCCATGCATAAATGAATGCGTCACGCATGCCAGATCAAATGTAGAACGGATATTCTTTCTGTCATCTTCTTTCTTTTAATGTCAGTAGGCTGTCTTAATAACCATGGTTGATGGATGTCTAAAATGAGTATTCCGACTTCCTCAGGAAATAGTGATGGCTTAGGCCGCAGGTTCAGGTTTACCGCCTAAGACTTTTCAATTCTATGAGCCATGAGGGTCTCATAGAGGCTTTTCTCCCTACGAATCGAGAGGATCTCATAGGTGGATTTTCTCCTTAGGAATCGTGAGGATTCCTAAGTGTGGTTTTCTCTTATAAGTCGTAGGGATCTTATAAGAGAATTTTCCCTCTTACAAGTCGAGAGAATTCGTAAGTTGTAGTTTCCCTCCTCGTCGAAATTTGACTTCGGAGAGTGAGACCCGTGAATAGTATGCAAGAGACCATTTTGGATTGACTTGCAGGGCCCCATTGCTCAAGAAGTAAGCTTTTCAATCCTTGCTGTCTGAGACTTCTTCTTACAAATTGAGACGAATCGGGAATTTGCTCGCGGAGAGGGTGATGGCTCTGCGAGTTGACATGAGTTAAGAGGCTCTCATCACGGAGTGTTTGTATCCGTGAGTCGAGGAGTTTGCTAGGGATTATTTGTTTCCCGAGCACCAAGGATTATTTGTTTCCTTGGGGTTTGAAACGAGTCGAGGATTCCCACGGAGGCGCTGGTGGCTCGGCGGGTCGACGCGAATCAGGAGTCCCTCGTCAAGGAGTGTTTGTATCCGTGAGTCGAGGGATTTGCTAGGGATTATTTGTTTCCCGAGCGCCAAGGATTATTTGTTTCCTTGGGGTTTGAAACGAGTCGAGGATTCCCACGGAGGCGCTGGTGGCTCTGCAGGTCGACGCGGATCAGGAGTCTCTCGTCAAGGAGTGTTTGTATCCGTGAGTCGAGGGATTTGCTAGGGATTATTTGTTTCCCGAGCGCCAAGGATTACTTGTTTCCTTGGGGTTTGAAACGAGTCGAGGATTCCCACGGAGGCGCTGGTGGCTCTGCAGGTCGACGCGGATCAGGGGGGCTCTCGTCAAGGAGTGTTTGTATCCGTGAGTCGAGGAGTTTTGCTAGGGATTATTTGTTTCCCGAGCGCCAAGGATTATTTGTTTCCTTGGGGTTTGAAACGAGTCGAGGATTCCTACGGAGGCACTGGTGGCTCTGCGGGTCGACGCGGATCAGGAGGCTCTCGTCAAGGAGTGTTTGTATCCGTGAGTCGAGGAGTTTGTTGGGAGAGTATGGCTCCCTCTTTGTTTACGCCCTTGGATTGTATACAGGGATCGATGTGATCTTAACTGTAGGGCCAAAATTTTATCATCATTATTTTTTTGTTTTATTTCCGCGATGCTCTATCATTTCAGCTTTTATATCGCGAAGGTCGCGATCGCCCAATCATTTCGGCTATTTTTCGCGGTGCCCAATCATTTCGGCTTTTTATTTTATTTTTACTCGCTGCTTTTTATTGCGAGTTGCCCAATCATTTCGGCTATTTCTTCATGCATATATTTTTACTTGCTGCTTTTTTTTATTGCAAGTTGCCCCATCATTTCGGCTATTTCGTATGCATGTACGGTCTACTGGCTTTTTGCCGTGAACCTGAAACTGGACACCGATTTCGGCATCAGCACCGCTACAACTGGGATATTGCCAGGAGCGAATCATCATCTGCCTCTGTCGCTGTCGAACAAAGGTGGCTTAGCGACCAGGGTTAGGGTCCTGTCGACTAAGGCTTTGACTTCATGAGCCGTAAGGGTCTCATAAAGGTATTTCTCCCTATAAGTCGTGAGGATCTCGTAGGTGTATTTTCTCCTTAGGAATCGTGAGGGCTCCTAAGTGTTTTGTTCCTCTGTAAGTCGCAAGGATCCTACAGGAGGGTTTTCTCCTTGTAAGTCGAGAGGATTTACAAGGGTTGTTTACCATGCAAACATATCCCTAGTTTCAGATGGGACTTAGTTAGGGAAATGTTTATTCGCGCCCGTGGATTGTATACAAGGGTCAATGCTGAGCCACTTGTAGGGCATTATCGAAAGTTGTGGGGGCTGCTTAAGCACAGGTTTAGATCTCTGTAGCTTAAGACTTTCAAATCTTATGAGCCGTGAGGGTCTCATAAGAGATCTCTCCTTACGAGTCGTGAGGATCTCGCAAGTGTATTTTCTCCTTAGGAATCGTGGGGATCCCTAAGTGTGTTGCTCAATTGTGAGTCTTAAGGATCTCACGCGGGTGGTTTCTCCTTACAAGGTCGAGAGGATCTTGTAAGTGTTCTTTAACGAGGTTGCGTCCTTTCAGGTTTTCACAAACGCTCGCCGGTAGTCCTGCTGTTTTTACTCACGGAGCCCTTTCGGGTTTTCATCCGTGCCCATTTTGCTTATGGACATACAATTTTTTTTATTCTTTTTATTTCCTTTTTCTCTTTTTTTTTACGAGGTCGCGCCCTTTCGGGTTTTCACGAACACTCGCCGGTAGCCCTGCTGTTTTTACTCACGGAGCCCTTTCGGGTTTTCATCCGTGCCCCTTTTTGCTTATGGACATACCGTTTTTATTTTATTTTATTTTTATATATTTTTTTTATATCTCGTCAGTCTAAAGATGTTGCGGTAGTAGTTTAAAGACGTTTCGTTCTGCTATTAGTTTAAGGACATTTCGGTCGGCTGTTAGTTTAAGGACATTTCGGTCCGCTGTTAGTTTAGGGACATTTCGGTCCGCTGTTAGTTTAGGGACATTTCGGTCCGCTATTGAGAAGCTGGCTACTGCTTATAAAGTTTGAGCTTAGGAAGATAGCGAGCGGACATAGTCGTCGTCATCTATCGTTGACCTAGGCTGTGGCTCATTAAGCGTAGTATTTCTTTAGGAAGCGACCGTTTATTGGTCTGAAAGGCCTTTCACCGTGCATGTCCATGAGTAGATAGGCCCCACCCTGGTAAACTTTATCTATGATGTACGGGCCTTCATAGTTCGGCTCGAATTTTTCCCGCTTGGCGCGATTGGGGATCATAGGCCTTTTGACCACTAGCACGAGTTCGCCTGTGTGGAATGTCCTCGGTCGGGTCAATCTTTCGTATGAGCGCATCATCTTTTCTTTATAAGCTTCCAGATTTTGTTGCGCTATGAGCCTAGTTTCATCAAGGGCGTCAAGCTCCTCAAGCCGAAGGTGAGCATTTTCTTCGTCCGTTAGCTCGTAGTGAACTGCCACTCGTAGAGAGGGTAACTCTATCTCGAGAGGGAGTACTGCTTCCGTACCGAACACCAACACGTATGGCGTTGTGTTGGTGGCTGTCTTGAACGTGGTTCGATACGCCCAAAGAGCTTCTTGTAGTCTCTCATGCCAGTCTTTCTTATTTCGGGACACTGTTTTCTTTATAATTTTCGTCAAGGTCTTGTTGAAGGCCTCGGCGAGACCGTTAGCTCGTGGATTATAGACTGAGGAATATCTCCAGTCTATGTTATGCTGCTGTGCGAAGCGGCTGATTTTATGACTTCGGTAGGCTGGCCCGTTATCGGAGATGATCCGCCTCGGAGTTCCAAACCGATATATGACGTGCGTTTTGAAGAAATGGAGGATATTCTCCGTCTTCACTTCTCTCAATGGTACTGCTTCTGCCCACTTAGAGAAGTAGTCAGTCATCGCTAGGATGAAACGATGTCCTTTAGACGATGCTGGTTCAATGGGGCCGACTATATCAGTCCCCCACATTTCGAATGGCCAGCTAGCTACCGTTGGATGCAACGGATTTGGGTGCTGGTGGATGAAGTCCCCATGAATCTGGCATGAGTGACATTGCTTCGCATATTCGATGCAGTCTTGAATCATCGTGGGCCAGTAATAGCCCATCCGTTTGATCTTCAACTTCATCTTTGGACCTGCTTGGTGAGAACCGCAGATTCCGTCATGAACTTCCTGAACGACTCTTTCCGATTCGTCCGGTCCTAAGCATCTCAGCCACAGAGAATCGAATGACCTCTTGTATAGAGTATCATTGACGAAGGCGAAAGACAGAGCTCGTTTTATGAGTTGATGTCTTGCGGACGCATCTTCGGGCATTTGGTGGGACTTGAAGTAGTCTATAAAGACTTCCCTCCAATCCTCAACCTTCTCATGTTCTTTTATTTGCAAGGTCGCTTGTTCAGTCACTCCCTTCTCTTCGGGTGATTCCGAAGGTATTTCTGCGGGGGCGAGCACCCGACGACTTTGTACCATGATTCTAACGTCATCGAGGTTCTCGTCAGCCATTTCTTTAGCAAGTTCGGCCAACGCGTCCGCTTTGCTGTTATCCGCACGTGGTATGCTCTCCAAAGTATAGAAGGGAATTTGGGTTAGCAGTTGTTGCACCTTTTCACCGTATTTTACCAATTCCGGTTTGCATGTTTGGTAATCGCCGTTTACTTGACTAACGACCAGTTGCGAATCTCCGTATATGAGGAGGTTTTCAATTCCCATGTCAATGGCGATCTCGAGGCCTGCTATCAGAGCTTCATATTCGGCTTCGTTGTTTGTCCTCGGTTCCGTCAGGGAGAACGCGTAACGCATTATCCCTCCTTGTGGAGTTATAAAGATGAGTCCTACCCCCGATTTGATTATAGGGGTACTTTGTTTGCGCTTCTTCACGGAAGATGCTCCGTCAAAATAAAGCTCCCATCGGGTATTATCACTATCGATCGCATCAAATGCATGTTCGTCTGGAAGATCGCAGTTTAAAGGAGAGTCGGCTGGTATCGGGTGCTCAGCAAGGAAGTCGGCGATGGCCTGGCCTTTTACTGCTTTGAGTGGTCGATATGCTATCGAGAACTCCATTAAGAGCAGGGCCCATTTAGCGAGTCGTCCTGTCAATATGGCCTTTGACATTAGATATTTGAGAGGGTCCACCTTTGAAATGAGATAGACTTCATGCGCTAATGCGTAATGTCTAAGCTTTGTTATTGCGAAGATCAACGCCAGGCATTGTTTTTCAATGGGGGAGTAATTGCTTTCTGCCCCCAGCAGCACTCGACTTAAGTAGTAAAGTGCTCTTTCTTTCCCCTGGTCATTCTCTTGTGCCCATAATGCGCCCAAAGAACCTTCAAGGGCGGCCGTGTAAAGAATGAGAGGCTTTCCCTTCACTGGAGCAGCCAACACTGGAGGGTTTTGCAGGTACTGTTTGATCTCGTCTAGTGCGCTTTGGCACTTTTGATCCCAGACGAACGGGGTTCCCTTCTTCATCAGGTGGCTGTAAGGGCGGCACTTTCCTGAGAGGTTGGCTATAAATCGCCGTATGTACGCGAGCTTCCCTTGGAGAGACCGCAGCTGTTTGAGAGTTCTCGGCGGAGGCATTCCCATGATTGCCTTGATCTTGGACGGATCTATCTCGATACCTCGGTGTCGAACGATGAATCCCAGGAATTTGCCAGAGGAAACCCTGAATGCACACTTCAGAGGGTTCATCTTCAAGTTGTATTGTCGAAGACGTTGAAATACGGTCTTCAGATGCTCGAGATGTTCCTCATATGATTTGCTTTTAACAACGAGGTCGTCGATATAGCATTCAACGATTTCGTGTATAAGGTTATCGAAAATCTTCGTCATGGCCTTTTGGTAGGTTGCACCGGCGTTCTTTAAACCGAAGGGCATCACTTTGTAACAGAATATTCCCAAAGGAGTCCGGAAAGCCGTATGTTTCTGGTCTTCAGGGTGCATTTTTATTTGATTATATCCTGATGAGCCGTCCATGAATGAGAAAATCTCATGCGTGGACGTATTGTCTATCATTAGTTCGGTGACTGGTACTGGGAAATCATCCTTCGGGCAGGCTTTGTTGAGATCCCAAAAGTCCACGCATATACGCACCGTACCATTTTTCTTCATCACTGGGACGATATTAGCAATCCATTCAGGGTATTGAACCTCTTGGATAAAGCCGGAGTCTATCAGCTTTTTGACTTCCGCGTTGATGCTCATTTCGAGCTCAAGCCGCATTCTTCTCGGCGCTTGTTTGACCGGCTTGACACTCGGAGATATTGCCAGTCTATGTACAGCAACTTCTGGATCAAGTCCCGGCATCTCGGAATAGTTCCATGCGAAGCAATCTTTATGCTGTACAAGGACGTCCTTTAACGCAGCCACCTTTTCCTCAGACAGCAGCTCGCTGACGAATGTCGGTCGCGAATCGTTTATCGTCCCCAACTCAATTTTCTTGAGGTTATCCGCAGTGGTATGTATGCCGTCCTCCAGTTCTTTCGGAGTTGGGGGAAATTCTGAGATCACCTCATCATTGCTGTTTTCGAGGCACCAGGGAAGGCTGCCCATGTTCTCGGATTCTTCTTGTAGCATCGTTATCATGTGACAGGTACGAATTCGCTTCCAATCCCAATATGGAACTGATCTTTCTTTCGTGGCCTTAGGCTTGTGCTTTTGTGGTGGTGCCACCCTCCAGTTGTTGGACAGAGCGAATTTACCAAGCTGATATTGATCTTCGACCCAATTCTTGAAGGTGAAGCAATCTTCAAGAGGATGGCCTACTACTCGATGGTAAGAGCAATAGTCCGGGTGTGAGGCTTCGCCTGCTTGTTCAGGGTGTTTAGACTCCGGTAGCGTGAGCATCTGATGTTTTAGAGCAAGCTCAAATATCCTCCTTGTCTTATCCCGAGGAAAAGAGTATGCTCGACTCATTTTCTTCATGAGGGCTAAGTCAATAACGCTCGACTCTCGGATACGTGGTTTCTTAGCTCTGCCTTGTGGTTGTTGAGCGCCTTTTCGGCCTTTCGACTTATTTCTGCTTTTGAGCTGAGCCTTCTTTATAACGGGTTGATAAGGAGCGGCATTTTCACCCTTTACGGCCTGTTGGAGAAGGCGTTGCGTCTTGGCTTTCTCGTAGATGGCCGTCTCACGGTTGTGATCATCTCGGACTTTTTGACCAGCTTTCTTTATAAGTCTGTCCATTTGTTCCTCGAACGACGGACTGGGCTCTCTTGCATCTGGAACCTTCACTGGCTTAGGATTAGCGTCCTCCCATTGAGCATCCGCTTCTTCATCAAGGTCATATACGACGTAGCAGCCGGGTAGTAACTCTCGTTTCTTTGAACGGATGTATCCAAGCCCTCTTATTTCCATTCTCCCGTTAGGCAGTTTGCGTTGAGTCCCGGGAACATTCCAGACCCTGTCATAGAATTTGGCCTCTCTAACGGTCTGTCTGAAGGATATCCTCTGGCGTTTCAGCAGCTTCTTCAAACCCTCTGTATAATATCTGGGAAGACGGATAGGCTGAAGCCTGTCGAGCGCAGGATCTGCGCCATACCAGATCTCTTTTTTCATCTTGGTTTCTTCAGAGCGGTAAAACAGAATTGCTTTCTCGTTTTCTCGCATGGGAGGGATGTAGAATGTCCGCAGCTCTTCTATACTGTAGATATTAAGTGCGTCCAGTTCTTTATGATGTTTAGGCGGCACCATGGCGACTTGCAGACTTTGCTCTTCGTCAGCGGAAGCTTGTATTGAAGGTCGAGCAGAGAATACGACATGGACCTCATCCTCCGAGTCACTACCAAAGACCAATGTAGGAGTGGACGGTCCTGGCTTGTTATGTTGGGGCGGACCCGAATAAACGATCTCCTCTTCTTCCTCGGTATCACTGCCGAAGACAGGGATGGTGGCGTCAGTTTTATTTTCCGACTTGTGACACTTCTCCGTGTCTTCGAAATCCGGCAAGAAGTATTTGGCATCTTCGTATTTGCGGACCTCGTTCACAGAGAACGGGTTCAGTTCTCCCGTCACGGTATACTCGAAACCATCCTTAAAATACTTCATACACTGATGTTGTGTAGAAGGGATGATGTTGTACTCGTGTAACCATGGTCGGCCGAGCAAAGCGTTGTAGAATGTCTTGGCATCTATGACGTGGAACTTAATGTCCGTGACGAGTAACCCGAAGCGTAGTGTCAGTATCACAGATCCAAGAGTCTTTGACGATTGGGAGTCGAACCCGGATATGGTGATCTTGTCCCGAGCAAGGTGCTGGACGCTCATGCAGATTTCCTTCAACACCCGCACGTTGAGTAGGTTAACAGACGACCCGTTATCGATCAGAATTTTTCCTATCTTTATATCATGGCAGTATCCCGAAACATAGAGAGGGCGATTGTGTTCGCAAGTCCCAAGTAGAAGGTCCTCATCGCCAAAAGTAACATCAGCCGTGTGTACTTCCTCCAACTCATCCTTCATCTTTTCCTCGGCCAGGCATGCTTGGAATTGTTCCGGGTCTTAGAGTGCTTTAATCAATGAATCTCTCGCCTCTTTTGATAGCAAAAGGGTGTCAAGAATGCTGAGCTGCGAGGGCAGTTTCCTCAGATGTACTAAAACGTTGTAATCCACCTTATTCTTCTTTAGTGGGTTCTTAGCGGTTAACTCTTCCGCAACTTGGTCATCGAGAGTAATATCCTCAGAGACCTTTTCTTTCCCTTTATCTTTTCTGTTCAAGGGTCCGAGGTTCTTTTCAGGCAGCATCCGATTTCGCAGCCGGATATTTTCGCAGACCTTCGGTTCTTCTTCTTTTCCTGAAGCGGACTCTTTAAAGAGAGGGGCAAGTTCTAGCTCTTCATCAGAATCACTCCCAAATACAGGTACTTGTGATCCCCCGGCGTCAATCATGCAACAACCACTGCTAGTTTTATCAAGCACTTTGATCATTCCGTTCTGCTCTCGGCGGGCTTTGCACTTTTCCCGCTTAAACTGTTGCCGGTGAGTAACATATCCTTGCCACCACTTACCGAAAGCTTTGCACTCTTCGGTGGGATGCGACACCTTCCGATGGTACAAGCAATAGGAGGGGTGGTTTTCCATTTCACCCGTAATGTTTTTCTCGGAGGGTGGTAGCTTTATACCCATCGACACAGCCTTATCGAATCTCTTCTTTATCTTGAACTTGATTTTATCTGTGGTGGGTGTATTTTGTTCTAGCGGGAGTACCGCAATTCTTTCGTCAAGGCGCTGGCGTTTGGCCCTTTCGAATATAACCGCTTCGTTATCCCGACCAGCTTTGCCCTCTAAGAACGCCTGATTTAGGAATGCATCAATCACTTCATCCGACGACTTCAGAATTTTTAGTGCAGGCTCTGCCCCCAGCTTTTCAGCGCGAGGAGTCTCCTCATTGCTTGTGGACAACTGGGAAATCACATAGCAACTTGCCACATGTTCTTCAGATTCATTTGACGAACTACTTCCCTCATCTTCTTCTTGGAAGACGTGGTTGAGGAACTCTTGCAATGTAATGGGAGTCCGCTCCTTCTGGTTGTACCCCTCCAGCGCGTCGATTTGCTTTTGCAAGTCCGTGCGCCTATCGCTAGGCTTCACCGGCTTCTTGGCCTTCTTCTTTTTCTTCGAAGACTTTGACGACTGGCTACTAGTGCTTGAACCTCCATCATTGGTCTTTGGAGTTGGACGTGGCTTTAACATCCCCTCAACGACCTGCGGTTCCAATGGGCTTTTCCACTTGATCGCCGGACATGTCCGAAGATCATTTAGCATTCTCTTCGTTTTTGATGATAATACAACCTCTCACGGAGTTTCTTCAATGACAGAGCATGTTGCCCCCGGCGTATTCGTCCCTTTAGAGGTGTGGGGCTGCGGGGGATTCACCTTCCATTTGTCAGATAACGCAAATTTTCCCTGTCTATACTGGTTTTCAAGCTAATTTTTGAAAACGTAGCAGTCCTCAATCGGATGGCCTAGCACTCGATGATAGGGGCAGTAATTAGGTTCGTTGACGTCACTTGGTTGCAACGGACGTTTTGGATCTGGAAGATTTATGAGTCTGTTGCGTAATGCCAGCTCGAATAACCTCTTCGTTTTATCGCGGGGAAAGGAATAAGGACGTCCCATCCTATCCTCAAGGGGTACGTAAGGGCGCGTATTGTTTGGACGAGCAACCGGCTTCAAGTCGTTCGGTTGTTGTTGAGCATTAGCGACAATGATCGCTTTTCCCTTTCCTTTGTCATTTCGGGAATCTGGCTTTGGGAGAGGGGGTTTATGACCCATCTGGTCCATTTGCGCTAGTTTGTCTATCAAAGCCTGGAAGGAAGTCGGCTTGAAAAACATCATAAACTGTGAGATGGTTGCCTGTGGATCAAGGGTTCCAACAAACATTCCCACCGCAGGGGCTTCTTCTATGCGCTGCTCACACTTTGACCATAGATTACGCCACCGTATAGCGTACTGAACCCATGTCTCGCCAGGTTTTACCCTGGCGTTAATCAGTGCCGTCATCGGGGTACGTTCACTGGCACTTGCAAAACGCTGGGTAAACAGCAGCTCCATTTCCGCAAAGGTTTTGATAGAATCATTAGGGAGTTCAGAGTACCACTCGAATGCCGTATCTGATAGACTTCCAACAAACTGGCGGAGCAAAAGCTTGTCATCGCCGCCGGTGTTACCGCAAAGTGCCCTGAACTGGGCGACATGCTGATGGGGATTGCCAGTCCCTTTGTAGACATGAAACTTGGGAATTATGTAACCCGGAGGGTACTTGATTTGGTCATACCAGCCTGGATATGGCCGCCCCGTTTTTACGACGTGGCCGGCTGCTTCGGCCGCATGATGAACCTTTATTTGCTGGGCTATGTATTCGTCCAGATCAGTCTTAGAGATTGTATCCTCTTTAGCTGTCAATAGAGCGGGCTGCGGATTTAATGTATCTCCCTTATCATCTCCAAGGACGGTTAGGGGTTCTTCAGCGGGAGGATCTTGTTGTATCATCATCCCTATCATGTCCTGGAAGAGGAGGCCCATCCGCTGTATGTTGGCGGCTTGTTCAGCAGCCTCTTGGTCCCTCTTTTCCAGTACTACGCGAAGGAACTCGGCGTCGGTCTCTTCCTCCTGGCGCTCATCTAAGGACGCCTCAGGGTTCTCTTTTGGCCCAGTGAGTGCAGCCATTGTGGTCATCATCTCCTGGAGCTTTTGTTGCTGCTCCTGAGCCTTGGTCACTGATCGGGTGAGCGGTCGGTGACCCGTAGAAGTACGGCTTTCTTCCTTTCCAGAAGCCATATAAACCGTATGAACAATTATGCCCCCTGACTTGGGGCGTTTAGGTTCACCGCTTTTAAACTTTGCCGCTGACGCGGGAGCTTTCTCTGGCCTCCTTCTTTTGTGGGCCATCGAGGTTAAAGGAGCCGTTGGAGTGGGCATCCTAGCAACTGTCACCCTCTGCTGTTTAATGGGGCAGTTTTTGTTATTTTCCACCTTCGCCTTTTTCTGGTGACGCAAGTGGTCTGGATCAATCATGGAGTCTTGAACCCTCCGCCATACTTTATAAACTTTTGAGGATAGCCGTTGAGGGGGCTGTTCTTGTTTTGTTTCTGGAACTCTCTCCGCAGGTGGAGGAGATCTTTTCAAGGTAGCGGTTGGAGAGTTCTTACGCACTCTCCTCAGTAGTTCAAAGCTGTTCCCAGTTGGAACAGCAGCGTTGACTTCCACCATTGGAGCGGGTGGAGTTATCCCTGAGGGGGAGTTGCCCCCTGCTTTCCTCACTCGTCGCCAATGGCGACGTCGCGCACGACGAGCCGTTGGGACTGGCTCGGAAATCGAGATGGTTTCTTGTTGCCCCCTGTTTGAGTGTGGGGTAACTGCCGATGTCAGCCTATCGAAGACTGATGCCTTTTGACCAGTTGGGGAGGAGTGGGAACCGTCAATCTTGTGAAGACCGACTCTCTGATGGGAGAGGCCGCTTTAACGACTTCCGAAGCAGCGGCCATTGCCCTCTTTGGGACAGCCACTTTATAGTTTTGACCTAGCCTGGTGAAAACGGAGGCTGTCGGTTTAGTAGCGGGCGACCCGTTGACAGGGGCTGTCGAAACAGTGAGCCGGTTGAAGACCGACTTTTTACCCACTTCCGGTGCAGGTATTGGTGCAGAAAAGCTTGCAGGTGGGATCATAGTCCCGAAGAACAAGCCGGTGGTGGCTTGGGTCACCTGGTCTACCGACAGAGTAAGGAAGGAAGCCGCTTGGGGCCCATATGCTACACCTCCTGGTGAGGTGGAGCGTCCGTTGCAGCGGCATTTCAAGCAGTTGGTACAGCTAGAGGCCATTGAATCTTGAACTCTGCGCCAGGTAAAAGACTAAATCTTAGTAACTTGAAATCCGAAGACAACCATTTAACGAACCGCGATTGGTTCGCGAAGACGACACACGAAGTGTGGAGTGGAAAGAGGAAGAGGTCCCACCGGGCGTGCCAGAATCTGTTCCCCTCCGAAAGGCGGCGCACAGGACCGCGAAGTCCTGACGCTGAGATTCGGGGCAGAAGCTATTTGGTTTTATCCGTCCACCTCTCCGAAGATGCCAAGTTGATTTATGGCACCGTGTATCGGAGGTTTAGACGGATGCGGCCGATGTAGCAGACTTCGTCAGATTCCCCTTCGCTTGAGGGGTTTTTGATTGTGGGGACGCTCTTCCCTACAGGCGCAAGCCCCTGCAGTTAATTACGCTACCGCATCGCGGTAACAACTTTCTCCTTCTCCAGAGTTTCACTCCGTGTCGTGTGTGTTTGTTTTGTTTGTGGTTGCCCGTGGATTGTATACGGAGACTGAGTAATGCCGTCGCCCGTAGGACGTGGATTAGTCCAAATCCGTATTTAATTTAGATTTGGGTTTGGTGTTTTTTAGTTTAAGGATGCGTTAGTCGCGTTGCGGCTAAGATCAACTTAAACGTTCGCCAAGGATACGTTACTCCTATTTTGGATTAAGATCGACTTGAACGGGATCGTTTAGATCCGAAAGAAGAGCAATTGGCTCCATTGTTCCAGTTTAGAGACGTGGTGGTCCATGTTCCAGTTTAGGGACGTGGTGGTCCGTCATTAGTTTAGGGACGTCTCGGTCCGATATTAGTTTAGGGACGTCTCGGTCCGATGTTAGTTTAGGGACGTTTCGGTCCGGTGTTGGGTGTGTGGCCGTTGGGACCCGTCACTTCTTTGACGTCGTTGAGGAATTACAACGATGGATGTCAAAGGAGTTCGGAGATGTGCCCTCGAACCGGATGTAGATTGATTTAGGAGAGCCATTTTGCTCAGCCAATTTAATTTAAGGACTTACGGCCACGATTGGGCTAAGTCCAGTTGAGAACATTCAACATTGCTTTTGCTTTTCTCTTTATTTTTATTTGGGCTTTGCCCAGAAAGGATGCAGAACATAAATTTGTTTTGGGGCTCTGTTCTTTATAAATGATGCAGAGCATCAATTTTATTTGGGCTTAGCCCTTTTATTGCTTTGCAATTTATTTTGGCCTGCTAGGTCTTTTTGATTTGGGCCTGGCCCTTCAAGTAATGCATTGCATTTGTGCAAAGCACCAAGAATCTTTTAGATTCAAGAAAAGAAGTGCAGAGCACTTTTTAATTTCTTGATCTAAATTTAGATCAAAGAAAAAAAATCTTTTCTTTCTTTCTGTCTCAGAGAACCAGAGGTTCATAGCAAGTGCAAGGCACTATTTTTATTATTTTTATTTATTTATTTATTTATTTATTTATTAATTGAAGATCACGGATCTTGTTTTTTAGATCAATGATCTATTCCTAAGAGAATTTTCTCTTATCTCAAAGGTTTTTACCTTCTTTTTTGTGTTCTCTAGAAGTTCTCAAGAGTTCTCTTCTCTTTTTTTTTAATCCAATTGTCTCTCCCTTTGAAATGGGGTCTGGGGTCCTTTTTATAGTGCTCAAAAATCAGCTAAATTTGTTTAAAAAATCTTTTCTGAGTGATTTGGGGAATTTTCCCCACCGTTGGATTTTTGATCCAAAGGCCCCTGTTTTACAGAAGAAATCTTCTTGTTTTAACAAAAACAGAAAAAATTTCCTTAAATCTTCATTCTGCTTTTGCGCAACTCCCCAGTGCATGACACGTGTCGCGCAGCGGTGCGCTTGCGCAACTGAGCCGACACGTGTCGCGCAGCGGTGCGCTTGCGCAACTGCGCAGACACGTGTCGCGCAGCGGTGCGCTTGCGCAACTGTGCTTGTGGCGCGCTGCGGTGCGCTTGCGCAGTTGTGCTTGCGCAATCAGGGTTTGCGCAACTGCGCAGACACGTGTCGCGCAACGGTGCGCTTGCGCAGTTGTGTGTGCGCAACTGCGCAGACACGTGTCACGCAGCGCAGCGCTTGCGCAACTGAGCGTTACTTTTGCTTTTTAAAGAGCCTTGCTCTGATTGGACGCACTGCCTTGGGCGTTGTGCTACCGAGTCAATTTCTGACACGTGGCAAATTGCGCGCAGCGCATGGGATCTGAAGCGTTGCTTCAAAATTTGAATTTTTGAAATTCAAACAGAGCCTTGCTCTGATTGGGGGAACATATATATATATATATATATATATATATATATATATATATACATACCCATATACGTACAAGAAAAATAAATGTATGAGTGTGTGTGTGCGCGCGCGCTCGTGTGTGCCAATGTTTACTCCAGGGTTTCGCGACTAAGAAACTAAACTAAGACACTAACTTTCGATTATGCTACACTAACCCATGATTTCCTAAAGCTTATCTTGCTAATATTTCACGTCTCACAAGACACATATAATATATATATATATATATAAACGTATCTCATAATACACTATGAAACTGCGGGGGTGCTATACGCCATCCACCCAACTTTCCCCATAGATATATATATCTACTCACCTGATCCTTACTTGCCGAATTCGATGTCGCCACGCTCTTCCTTGTCGTCCCGAAGTTCACGCGGAGGTACCTACATGTCATAACATATCGTGTCGCATTAAAATCCAATTCAAAACCAAATGACACACGAATCGCACATAGGTTAAAACCTATGGTCTACGCATGCAAGAATAACCAACAACCCTCGATATTGACGTGCAAACGTCACACCTCCGTGTCAAAACCCAAATACCAAAACTCAAGTTAAAACGAAGTCGCAAAACAAAGCAGCAACTCAAGAAAACACCTCCAGATTTTACCCTAGGTTGAATTAGCCAATCTTGCATATGGGGAGGGTCTAATTTAAAGATAAGGGAACCCCAGACCAAGCATGAACAATTTCTACCCTACCCAGGCCGCAATTTGCGGCCAAATGGGTTTAATTTGAGGCCCTAAAGTGGAATTGGGGTCCCGGATTTCAGTTGTAGCTTCTAGGGTGCCTGCTTGTATCACTGTAATCGCTAAATATTTTTCAGGTGCCCCGGGTCATAGTAGATTCCTAATTATCATCACAATTCCCACAAAAACCCGTTATCGGCAAATCTAAAGTTCATGGTTTAAGGTCTAGCCTCTGGTTTTGCCCATAATACTAAAGCTACAGGGGTTTAAGGTCACTACTAAAGCTCATTAGCACCATCTCAACTCAATTAGATCCATAACTTTCATCTAGGAATTTTCAACCATCATTAAACTACACTTAAACACTTCTAAACTAAAATGGATGCTAAAGGAATTGAAATACTACACTAATGATGAAAGAATTACCTCATTTGGCAACTCAAGAAAATTCTTGAGTTACCCCAAGTCTCCAAAATCCAATTTTTCTTGGTCCATCATGCTTGTAGTGAGCTTGTGCATGAAATTTGTGAAGGAAATGAAGTGTTTTGATGTGGAAATAGAGGTGTAGTGAGGAGGTGAAGGAGGTGGAGGGAAGAGGGCATCCATGGAGGAGGAAGAAGAAAAGAATGAAGAAAATGAGTGAGGAGAGAATTGAACCATGATCAAGGTTGACCCTCCACCCTTTCTCTCTGTTGCCCATGCTTCCTTGTCTTCCCATGCCATATTTTTTTTTTATCTTTTTTCTTTTCTTTTCTATTCTTTAACTTTTCATTTCCTTTAAAACAAAGCCATGCATGAAACAAAAAAGAAGAAGAAAAGGTCATGGTAGGAAAATGTAACAAATGTGTAATATAACATGGTGCATGTCATATGCACAAAACACCATCAATGTGTGATTAGTGAACATTAATCAATTTTAGAAATAAACTTGTATATAATTAATTATAGAAATTTATAATTTGCCTAAATCACATAAATCCCTCCAAAAATCACCATTCAATTTAATTTTCCAATATATTGGTATATAATTATACCATAACCTTAAACTAATCTCCATTCATTCATAATATTCATAATATTAATTATTTTAATTATTTAAATTTCCAAAAATAATATTTTTTTCTGAAATGTTACAAGGTTCTTCTTCTTAGAGCATGCTCTTCTCCTTTTCTTTTTTGAGAACTTGAAGTTTATGGGGGGGGGGGTTCCTCCGTTTCTTCTTTCGATTTGACAACTTATGGGGAGGTTCCTCTGTCTGCAAGACTTGAAGTCTTGGGTCTTTTATATAGGGGAGACTGATTTGTTGAATCAGTTAAGGAAATCTCTCATTGAGAGATCTCTTGTTGATTTGGGGAATGTTTCCCACCGTTGGATCTTTGATCTAAAGGCTTCTGCTTTACAGAAGATGGTTTTCTTGTTATTAACAAGATTGTGCTCTGTAAATCAGAGCACCGTTGGATCAAAGATTTGGAAAGATTTTGAGGAGTGTTTTCTCAACAGAATTTTATTCTGGTAATTTGATAATTTATCATCTTCGTTGGATCTTTGATCCAAGAGTGGAGAGATTTAGTTCTAGCCCTGGCGCTCTTATGCTTTGCACGTGAGGCGCTGCCTCAGAGTCTTTGACTCTTGGCGCTAGCGCTCTCGTGCTTTGCACGTGAGGCGCTGCCTCAGAGTCTTTGGCGCTGGCGCTTTTGGCGCAAGCGCTCTCGTGCTTTGCATGTGAGCGTTGCCTTAGAGTCTTTGACTCTTAGCGCTGGCGCTCTTGGTGCTAGAGCTCTCATGCTTTGCACGTGAGCGCTGTCTCATTTCAAATTTCAAATTTTGAATAGTGCTTTGCTCTCTAATTGGGGGAAACAAATACCCCCCCGTTGCGCTCACGTGGCTTACACGTAAGTGCAGCGGTGGCAGCTTTTCCACCGTTGGATCAACTTGGAAGTTGAATCAACTTCCAGCGTCTATAAATAGGACCTTTGGCCCTTGAGATGACTGCTTGTTCATCTTCTTGTTTTTTTGTTTTCTCTGAGAATTGAATTCTCTCTTCAGAGCATAGCTCTCTGCCTTAAGAACTTTCTTAGAGTCAAAACTCTGCCCAAATTTGGTAGGGATTGAACTAATTAACAGAGTTTTACTCTTCTCAGATCGTAAATCTTAAAATGTTTTAGGGTTTTACCCATTAACAGAGCCGTGCTCATCTTTAGATGATAGATCTTCGAGATATAAAAATTTTAGGATGATTTTAACCCATGAATTAGAACGTTGTTCATCTTCCATGAAGAACTCTTAGAGTTTGTTCACAGATCTTGAAGATCTTGGAGTTTTTATTCTGCAAAAGCTTTGCTTTTTTAATGTTTTGATGGATGATTCCATCGTCTTCACAGAGCATAGCTCTTGAAATTATTAGGGAATTTTATTCCTCTTATGATTAGAGTTGAAAGATGTCACTCCTTTCTGCAGAGCATTGCTCTCGAGGGAGTTTAACTCCTTGTCCCGAGGGGCTTCTCATTAAATGAGAATCCTTTTAGGATTTCCTCTTTAATGAGTGACTGTCTCATCAATGATAAGCCGTCACCTTGATTTTGTGGGTCCTCCTTGGTCCCTTCCCACTGCATTGCAGTGTGGTACAAATTTAAAGTACCAAGTATTAGAATTTGGACTGTAGCATTGGCATCTAACCCTTGTTCTTTTTCGCGCAGGTACTATGGCCGCTTATTTGTATGATCTTCACGAAAGTATCTCCTATGAAGATATTCGCGTCCAAGGCCGTTGTCAAAACCAGGAGTTTACGGACGCTCAATGCGCTGAGGTTATGTGTCGCCTCGATGAACACAATGGTCGGCTGCTCCCCCTTCGTTCTGCTTTGTTGAAGGTCATCGTGGGAGCGATTTGGGAATCCCTTCCTGGATTTTATGAAGCCATGCCGCTGGAGGCGCTTGATAACGCCGAAGACAAGGTACACTCAGTGTAACTGATGGGCTTGATCTCGAAGAGGTGGCGAGATAGTCTTGTTGATATCTTGCATCAAGTTTTCTAACAGACAACGATAATCTCTGCCTATCAAAGGGCAGATAATATCAGTGAAAATCCTGATGCTTGTATTCGCGAGAAGATGTACACAAGAATGGTCAGAAAGGCCAGAAGTATTTTAGACGGCCTTACTTCTGAATTCCTCAATCCATGTTCAGGATTTAATGTTTTCCCATTGTAAACATTTTAATGATGTTTTTGTTTCACTGTCTTCATCAATGTAAGAATTTTCTGCAGTATGAATGACAAATTTTCCCTTTCTATGCATTTATTTCACACATTAATCCTTTCCGCGTATACACGAGTGAGTATGCTTTGAAAGCTTAATTGGATGCGAGTTGAATGTTCTCTTTGTTGCCTTGCATAGTATGTGGCTGATGTCCATAGGTTATGCCTTTTTTCCTTGACTTAGCGCGAAATAGTTTATGTACACTTGAATAGCACTTCCATTTTAGTGGCATGTAACTTTGGCGAGTGTGGCCAGTAGATGGTCCATCTTGACCTCCTTGCAGGATAGCGATGGCTTAGGAAACAGGTTCAGGCCTGCTGCCTAAGACTTTTCAACTTTATGAGCCGTAAAGGTCTCATAAAGATTTTTCTCCCTACGAATCGAGAGGATCTCGTCGGTGTATTTTCTCCTTAGGAATCGTGAGGATTCCCAAGAGCGTTTTCTCTTGAGAGTCGTAAGGATCTCATAAGACAAATTTTCTCCCTTATAAGTCGAGAGGACTCGTAAGTGGCTGTTTCCCTCTTCGTCGATATTCGACTTCGGAGAGTGTGGCCCATAGATAGTCCATCTTGACCTCTTTGCAGGGCAGTGATGGCTTAGGAGACAAGGTTAGGATCTGCCACCTAAGACTTTTCAACTTTATGAGCCATGAGGGTCTCATAAAGACTTTTCTCCCTGCGAGTCGAGAGGATCCCGTAGGTGTCTTTTCTCCTTAGGAGTCGTGAGGACTTCTAAGTGCGTTTTCTCTTGAGAATCGTAAGGATCCCATAAGAGAATTTTCTTTATGCGTAGGGACACTAATTTCCCCGCAGGTCGAGACGAATCGAGAGATTCTCGCAAATACAATGATTTCCTTGCGGGTCGAAATGAATCGAGGGGTTCTCGCTAAGGACGCTAATTTCCCTGAATCGAGAGGTTTTGCCAAGAACACTGATTTCCCTGGGGTCGAGACGAATTGAGAAATTCCTGCAAAGACACTGATTTCCTTGCGGGTCGACGCGAATCGAGAGGTTCTTGCCAAGGACGCTGATTTCCCTAAATCGAGAGGTCTTGCCAAGGACACTGATTTTCCTGGGGTCAAGACAAACCGAGAGATTCCTGCAAAGACACAGATTTCCTTGCGGGCCGAAACGAATTGAGAGGTTCTCACTAAGGACGCTGATTTCCCTGAATCGAGAGGTGTTGCCAAGGACACTGATTTCCCTGGAGGTCGAGACGAATCGAGAGATTCCTGCAAAGACACTGATTTCCTTGCGGGTCGACGCGAATCGAGAGGTTCTCTCCAAGGATGTTGATTTCCCTGAATCGAGAGGTCTTGCCAAAACCACTGATTTCCCTGGGGTCGAGACGAATCGAGAGATTTCTGCAAAGACACTGATTTCCTTTCGGGTCGACGCGAATCGAGAGGTTCTCGCCAAGGACCCCGATTTCCCTGAATCGAGAGGTCTTACCAAGAACGCTGATTTCCCTGGGGTCGAGACGAATCGAGAGATTCCTGCAAAGACACTGATTTCCTTGCGGGTCGATGCGAATTGAGAGGTTCTCGCCAAGGACGCTGATTTCCCTGAATCGAGAGGTCTTGCCAAGGACACTAATTTCCCTGGGATCGAGACGAATCGAGAGATTCCTGTAAAGACACTGATTTCCTTGCGGGTCGACGCGGATCGAGAGGTTCTCGCCAAGGACGCTGATTTTCCTGAATCAAGAGGTGCTTGCCAAGGACACTGATTTCCGTGGGGTCGAGACGAATCTAGAGATTCCTGCAAAGACACTGATTTCCTTGCGTGTCGATACGAATCGAGAGGTTCTCGCCAAGGACGCCGATTTCCCTGAATTGAGAGGTCTTGCCAAGGACACTAATTTCCCTGGGGTTGAGACGAATCGAGAGATTCCTGTAAAGACACTGATTTCCTTGCGGGTCGACGCGAATCGAGAAGTTCTCGCCAAGGACGCTGATTTCCCTGAATCGAGAGGTCTTACCAAGGACACTGATTTCTCTGGGGTCGAGACGAATCGAGAGGTTCTCGCCAAGGACACTGATTCCCTGAATCGAGAGGTCTTTCCAAGGGCGCTGATTTTCTTGGGGTCGAGAAGAATCGAGAGATTCCTGCAAAGACACTGATTTCCTTGCGGGTCGACGCGAATCGATAGTTTTTCGCCAAGGACGCTGATTTCCCTGAATCGAGAGGTCTTGCCAAGGACGCTGATTTCCCTGGAGGTTGGCTGGCTTTTTTCCGAGACTGAGTCATTGGATGACGTATTTCCGAGACGGGGTCATTTTCTGACGTATTTCCACGACGGGGTCATTCGCTGACGTATTTCCGAGACGAGGTCATTGGATGACGTATTTCCACGACGGGGTCATTTGCTGACGTATTTCCATGACGGGTCGTTGGTTGACGTATTTCCGCGACGGGGTCAATTGCTGACGTATTTCCGAGATGGAGATCATTAGCTGACGTGTTTCCATGATGGGGTCATTGGATGACGTATTTCCGCGACAGGGTCACTGGCTGACATGTTTCCGAGACGGGGTCATTGGATGACTTTAGGTTGTCTGTGAACCGTAGATTCTTAGAACTGGGGACTTTGTCGTGGCTCTGTTTGGTGGTGTCGCATCCGTGTCCTACTGGAATGAGGAGGAACGCCGTTGTTGGTCTTCTGGGATGCAGATGTTGCTGTCGAGATCTGACTTTCCCTTTGACAGAGTTTGTTGGGACATGTGGTTTCCTTTCGTTTATGCCCATGGATTGTGTACAGGGGTCGGTATGGACTTACCTGCAGGGCAAAAGTTTCATTCTTTCATTTTTTCATTTTTTTAATTTCTTTCCATGATACTCTATTATTTCAGCTTTTTATATCGCGAAAGTCGCGATTGCTCAATCATTTCGGGTTTTTTCGCGGTGCCCAATCATTTCGGCTATTTTTGTATGCATATATTTTACTCACTGATTTTTATTACGAGTTGCCCAAACATTTCAGCTATTTCATATGCATTTTTTTTTCGAGTATGGAACTCAAGATCTGATACCAATTTTAGCATCAGCATCGCTGTGACTGGAATGTTGCCAGGAGCGAATTATCATTTGCCGTGAAAAGACTTAGAATTTGATACCGATATAGGTATCAGTATCGCTACAACTGGGATATTTCCAGGAGCGAATCATTATTTGCCTTTGTCGACTTGAACAAAGATGGCTTAGCAAACAGGGTTAGGATCCTGTCGACTAAGGATTTTGACTTTATGAGCCGTAAGGGTCTCATAATGGTGTTTCTCCCTACGAGTCGTGAGGATCTCATAGGTGTGATTTCTCCTTAGGAATCATGAGGATTCTTAAGTGTATGTTCTCTTATAAGTCGTAAGGATCTTGCAAGAGTGTTTTCTCCTTGTAAATCGAGAGGACCTACAAGTGTTTGTTCATCAAAAGAGGGCATTCCTCGTCGTCTGTGGGACTCGGCAAGGAAATGATTATTTGTGCCTGTGGATTGTATACAAGGGTCAGTATTGAACCGCTTGTAGGGCAGTCTGGGAAATGTGATGGCTTAAGAACAGGTTCAGATCCCTGCTGCTTAAGGCTTTTGAATCTTATGATCCGTGAGGATCTCATAAGAGGGTTCTCCTTACAAGTCGTGAGGATCTCGTTAGTGTAATCCCTGAGTGTGTTGCTCCCTTGTGAGTTGTAAGGATCTCACGCAGTTATTTTCTCCTTACAGGGTCGAGAGAATCTTGCAAGTGTGTATGAATTTTTCACGAGTCTGCGCCCTTTCTGGTTTTCATAAACTCGCCGGTAGCCCTGCTGTTTTTATTCACGGTGCCCTTTCGGGTTTTCATCCGTGCCCATCTTTCTTGTAGACATACCTTTTTTTTACGAGTCTGCGCCATTTCGTGTTTTCACAAACATCGCCGGTAGCCTTGTTGTTCTTACTCACGGAGCCCTTTCGGGTTTTCATCCGTGCCCATTTTTCTTGTGGACGTACCGTTTTTTTTTGTCAGCCATAGGATGCTGCGGTTTGTAGTAGTTTAAAGACGTTTCGGTCCGTAACTAGTTTAAGGACATTGCGGTCCATTGTTAGTTTAGGGACGTTTCGGTCCGTCGTTAGTTTTAGGACACTGCGGTTCCTTGTTAGTTTAGGGACGATTCGGTCCATTGTTAGTTTAGGGACGTTTCGGTCCATCGTTAGTTTTAGGACATTGCGGTCCCTTATCAGTTTAGGGACATTTCGGTCCGTCATTCATCCTGTATGCACTTGTATTAGTCACGCGACGGGATACATAACGATAAAGTACGATACACCCATGTAGGGTGTGATTTGGTTTGGTTGGGGTGTTTTGTGATCCACCCCTACCACGACTTCTTCCACTTGACGTCAACGCCTAGCTTTTTCGAATATGGACATTTTGCGTTCTCGATCAACTTTGCTCTTCTGACGGGCTTCATTTAGCAGCACGTCAATCAGCTTATCGGACGGTTCCAAGGATTTTGGTGTCGATTCTTCCCCCAGCTTCTCTGCATCAGGAGCTTCTTTGTTATTTAGCGACGAATGAGAGATCATGTGACAACTTGTCATATAATCTTCTGGTTCCTGTGACGAGTTGTCTCCCTCATCATTGTCATTATTTTCGCCCTCCAGGATATGGTTGAGAAATTCTTGGAGTGTGACCGGGGTTCGCACCTTCTGTCTAAGTCCATGTCACACACCCCACGTGTTCGCGGGGATGCGGAATATATGAAAAACAATTATCAAAGCTTCGCAACACGGACTTGAGCACACGGATCGTGTCTAAACCATTACTAGCAAACTACGAGAGGTTTAACTACTCTGATTCTAAGTTATACATCACGTTACTTGTCATTCGGGTCTTCATCGCTGTCCTCCACACCTCGTCGGCTCTATGAAACATGGGTACCTCAACGGCCTCCTCGAGTCAAAGACGATCCACCCGAGAGTCTATAGTCCGAGATCCTATCTCGAATCTGAGATAACTGCGGCTTCTAGTTTGCTAATCTAGAAGTCCTAGAGAGTGTAGAGTATTTAGATGGAGTACTTAGTCACTTCAAACCCTAGGATTCTCAACTCATGAGAGCTTTTAGGGTTTGAGGAAGAAGATGAAGACTTGAAGAGAGAGAAGTGTTTTGTGATGAATGAATGAACCATTCTCATTTGTGAATATCATGAAGCATAATAATATCTCACCAAAATAAATATATAGCTAATATTCATCATGCTTCATTTAATTCACAAGATGAATCATCTAATGAGTCATGGATCAATTAATGAAACTTAAACCTCATCTCCTCTACCTCATTTAGTTTAAATCTAAAAAGAAATAAACACAAATGAGTCACCTCCTTCTAGAAACTTCCCGACAAATTATGAGACTGCCCCTCTCATCCGTATTTCCGAAAAACACAGATAATCTGAGACTGTATAAATCCATCTGTATAATACTAGGATCCGGCTTAAACCAAAGCCCACTAGTATTATCTGCCCGGTCACAGTACGTGCACAAGTGTACGTAAGTGATCGCGACCCTGCCGTAAAACCAAACGGCCTTTACATCTTTTGCCCGGTGCAGGGAAACTCTCTGCATGGGACTCTAAAGACTCGACACTACGCTGGCAGTGGTTTTAACCACAGGCCGCAAGCGGTACTAGCTGTACGTAACGGTCCCCAGGTAGATGTCGATAAGAAGGACGATGAGAAAATCCATCCGAACTCCTACTGAGCCTGTATGTGACAATCTTCGTACAGTACGGTCTGTTCGTCTAGGACTATCGCATATCGGGCGTAGGGGAGGTAAACGTCAGACCCCTAATAGCGGTATAAGTCATGTCGGAGTGAAGCCCATTACACCTTGAGAAACTACTAGAGCGCCTACCAGTAAATTTCGCTTGCCCTGGCCAGGGACCTTGCGTAATAGCTCTCTATACACAGCGCGATATCAACCCCCAATACCGGGAGAGACGAATCTTGTTTAACCGCCACTGCCTCAAAGTGCTTCGGGACTGCACCCAACTACTACCTGTTTGCACGACTCCTTTGAGCCGTGGTAGGGTAGTAATCTAAGTACAGTGGGAACACACTCGAGGCGAAGTAGCAATGTCAAGTCGATGGACTAAGCTGTAATCATGTCATCTGGGAACTGCAATCTGACGATAGGTATAGTACCAACCTGCAGTTCCCGGCGAGTCCTGTCCGGTGTACTTGTAACCTAACGAGCACCTGCATACTATCTCCAGTACGACGTACTGATAGCTGTGGGACAGACCATCTGCCGACCTGGGATGAGAAGCGTATACACCAGTCTACTCTGGAGTATCGATGCCCTGTCTCGATAATCCTACGACCAGGGACCTGTATAGGATGTTGCTTATAGACTACCCAGCCCCCACTAGTGTGACTGCCATCACAACGCTGGTAATCAAGCTAAGATCCTAAGAGCTCAACTAATATGTATAAGCGATATGTTAAAAGAAAAATATGCACATATTAAAGTAGAAACAAACCAAGTAGCATACTACCATTTTTAGCAAGAATGTCAATACAACTGTGAATATCCCAAGCTTCCATTAAGTAATATACAATCTAGTATGATACAATAATGGCCTCTAAGGCATAAACACTAACATTCTGGTCGTATTCTTCCAGCGCGTCAATATGCTTTTGCAAATCCGTGCGCTTATCATCAGGCTGCGTGAGCTTCTTGGTCTTTTTCTTCTTCTTCGAAGACTTTGATGGCTGGACTTGGGTATTTTGCCCATTGCTACCAACTCTCAGTGTCGGGCGCGGTTTCAGCATTCTCTCAATGATCTTGGGCTCTAGCGGGCTTTTCCACCTGATTGCGGGGCATACTTGAAGATCCTTCAGCATTCTTTTCATTTTTTTCGAAAGAACTACTTCCCATGTAGCTTCCTCTATGAATGAGCATGATGCCCCCGGCGTGTCTACCCCTTTAGAAGTGTGCTGTTGTGGCGGATTTACCTTCCAATTTTCGGACAGCGCGATCTTGCCTTGTTGGTACTGGTCTTCAACCCAGTTTTTGAAGACGTAGCAGTCTTCGATCGGATGGCCCAATATTCGGTCGTATGGGCAGTAATTGGGATTATTGACATCATTCGGTTGCAACGAGTGTCTCGACTCCGGTAGAGTGATGAGCCCGTTGCGCACTGCCAGTTCGAACAGTCTCCTTGTTTTTATCCCAGAGAAACGAGTAGAAGTCTCAACTTCTCATCAAGGGATCGCCGCATGTTGCTTTGGCGAACAACCGGTCTCGGGCTACTCGGTTGTTATTGAGCGTTGGCGACGAAGGTTGCTTTCTCTTTGCCCTTTTCATTTCGCGGCTCTGTTTTTGAGGAGGACGGTCTATGACCCATCTGGTCCATTTGGGCCAGCTTGTCGATCAAAGCCTGGAAAGTGGTCGGCTTGAAGAACATCATGAACTGGGAAATGGTAGCCTGAAGGTCAAGGGTTCCCACGAACATGCCCACGGCAGGAGCTTCTTCGATGCGTTGTTCGCATTTCGACCATAGGTTCCGCCACCGAATTGCATACTGAACCCATGTTTCTCCCGGCTTCACCCTGTCATTAATCAATGTCGTGATTGGGGTTAGTTCGCCAGCGCTTGCGAAACGCTGGGTGAATAGCAATTCCATTTCCGTAAAACTTTTGATAGAGTCGTTGGGAAGCTCTGAATACCATTCGAACGCCGTTTCCGCCAAGCTGCCGACGAATTAGAGAAGCGGTAGCTTATCGTCACCTCCAGTGTTGCCGCACAGAGCCCTGAACTGAGCGACATGTTGATGGGGATTGCCTGTCCCCTTGTATACGTGGAACTTAGGAATCGTGTATCCTGGCGGTTACTTAATCTGATCGTACCAGCTTGGGTATGGTCGCCCAGTTCTGATGACTTGGCCAGCGGCTTCGTTCACTTGATGAGCTCATATCTGTTGAGCTATATAATCATCGAGCGCAGCTTTCGAGATTGTTTCCTCCTTTGCAGCTGAAGAGACCAGAAGAGTTTTTGATGTCTCCCTTCTATCGTCTTCAATTATTACTGGAGGATCTTTGGCTGGGTGGTCTGGCTGGATCATCATGCCCACCATATCTTGGAACAATAGCGCCATTTGTTTTATGTTGGCCGCTTGTTCCGCGGCCTCTTTGTCTTTCCTCTCGAGTGTTCTTCGGAGGAACTCGGTGTCGGTTTCCTATTCCTGGCGCTGTTCCAATGATGTCTCCGGGCTTTCTCTCGATCCACTGAGCGCGACCATCTTCATTAGCATGTCCTGGAGCTTTTGCTGTTGTTTTTTCTGAGCCTTTGTTATTGATCGGGTGAGTGGTCGATGCCCATGGAGATACGACTATCCTCTTTTCCGGAAGCCATGTAAATGGTGTGCACCACCATGCCCCCAGACTTGGGGCGTTTGGATTCAGTGCCTTTGAGCTTTGTCGTGGACACGGGGATTTTCTCCGGCCTTCTTCTTTTGTGGACGGTCGAAGTTGAGGGGGCCGTTACAACGGGCACCCAAGTAGATGACACCTTATGTGGGATGACAGGGTGGTCCTTCTCTTGTCGAACCTTCATTTTCTTTGGCCAACAGGAGTAGTCTTTGTTAACCATAGAGTCTTGGGCCCTTCGCCAGACCCTGTGAATTTTGGAGGACAGCCGCTGAGGGGGCTGCTCTAGCTTTGCCTTTGTAGCGTTCTCCACAGGTGGAGGAGATCTTTTTAATACAGCAGTTGGAGAGTTTTTGCGCACCTTCCTAAGTGGTTCAAACCTGTTCCCAGTTGGAACGGCAGCATCAATTTTCACCATTGGAGCTGGTGGAGTCAGTCCAGAAAGGGAACTACCCCCAGCTTTCCTCACTCGGTGCCAGTGGCGACGTCGAGCGCGTCTTACAGATGGGATCACCTCCGTTGTTGGGGTAGCTGCATCGTGCTTCATGCTTTGATGAGAAACTGCTGTTGATGTCAGCCTGTTAAAGATAAACGTCCATTGAGAGGGGATGACCAACCTGTCGAAGGCAGACTTTCGAGTAGGGGTAGTAGCCTTGGCGACTTCGTCTAGAGCGGGAGTTGGAATGGCCAGTCTTATGAAGACCGACCCCTTAGTAGGAGAAGTCTTTCGGATGACTTCATTTACTGGAGCAAAGATGGCTATCCGTTTTGGGATAACCCCTTCAGGTATTGCGGGCTTCTTCACGGGCCCATTAGAGCTTTGGCCCAGTCTGTTAAAGACCAAGGAGTTGGATTCGATCGATCCGTTGAGAGGGGCCGCGGTAATTGCAAGCCGATCAAAAACCGACTTCTTTGGAGCTTCTTGCGATGTCACTGGGGCGTTGAAGCTCATTGGTGGGAGCATGGTTCTGAAGAACAGTCCAGTAGTGGCCTGAGTCACCAGTTCCACTGGCATGGCGAAGATGGAGGCCGCTTCGGTCCCCTAAGTCACTCCTCCGGTGAGGGCGGAGTGGGAGTTGTTGCTGCAGCTGGTGCAGTTGGAAGCCATTTTCTCTGCACGGGAGCAAGACACCAAATCTTAGTAGCTCAAATCTAAGGGCAACCATATCAAACCGCGATTCATTCGCGAACACGACATACGAAGTGTGGAGTGGAAAGAGGAAAAAGTCCCACCGGGCGTGCCAGAATCTGTTCTCCAATGAAAAGATGCGACCGGGACGTTGGGACGTCTCGGTCTGAATTTAGGGTCAGATGCTATTTGGTTTTATTCGTCCACCTCTCCAAAGACGCCAAGTTGATTTATGGCACCGTATATCGGAGGTTTAGACACATGCGGCCGATGTAGCAGACTTCGTCAGATTCCCCCTCATTGTGAGGGGTTTTTGATTGTGGGGACGCTCTTCCCTGCAGGCGCAAGCCCCTGCAGTTAATTATGCTACCGCATCGCGGTAACAATTTTCTCCTTCTCCAGATGGTCACTTCATGTCGTGTGTGTTTGTTTTATTTTTGGTTGCCCGTTGATCGTATACGGAGACTAATTTATGTTGTCGCCCGTAGGGCATGGATTATTCCAAATCTGTATTTTCTTAGATTTGGGTTTGGGTTGGTTTAAGGATCATTAATCTTGTTTTAGATTAAGATCAACTTAAATGCTTATTAAGGATACGTTAGCCTAATTTTAGACTAAGATCTACTCAACAAGCTTTTAGGATCATTTAGATCCAACGAAAGAGTATTTGGACTCTATCGTCTTAGTTTAGGGACATTGCGGTCATAAGTTTAAGGACATCATAGTCCATGGAGTTTAAAGACATCATAGTCTGTAGGGTTTAGTTTAAGGATGTTGCGGTCCATAAGTTTAAGGGCATCATAGTCTATGGAATATCTGGTTGTCGGGACCCGCCACCTCTCTAAAGACGTTGAAGAATTACAACGACACATATCAGAGGAATGAAGAGATGTACCCTTGAACCAATATTGGTTGGGAGATCTATAGTCAGGTTTGGGACCAAGACCAATTAAAAAGATTATGAGCGCATGAGCTCAGTTGATCAGAATTAGGGATTTGTAGCCAACTTGGGCTCAGCCCACTTAGTTTTGAATAAAATGTTGAATATATATTTGGGCTCCGTCTCTTTTTTATTTAACAATGTTGAGCATTGATTTGGGTTCTAACACCCCTTTTTCTTTTTTCTTTTAATGAGTGTTGAACACTTTTTATGGCGCTGGGCTTTATTTAAAGAACACTTTGTGTTCCCTCAGCGCACACGTGAGAAGCATATGGTGCGCTTGGCGCTGAGCGCCAGACCTGGAGCGCTAAGGCTCTTCTTGTGAAATAGCGTACACGTGAGGAGCACGTGGTGCGCTTGGCGCTGAGCGCCAGACTTGGAGCGCTGAAGCGCTTCTTTTGAAATAGCGCACACGTGAGGAGCACGTGATGCGCTTGGCGCTGAGCGCTAGACTTGGAGCGCTGGAGCACTTCTTATGAAATAGCGCACATGTGAGGAGCACGTGGTGCGCTTGGCGCTGAGTGCCAGACTTGGAGCGCTGAAGCACTTCTTTGGCAGTTCTGATCAGTTCTGTGCTCTGAGAATTAAATTCTCGTTTATAAGAGATTTTGTCTCATCGATCTAAGAACTAAGTTCTTCTTTTTATGAAGAGATGTTATGATCTCTTCTGTTTTTGTGAAAGACTTTGTCTTATAGATCTGTGATCTAGAAAAAGAACTAAGTTCTTTTTTTTTATCAAGAGATGCTACGATCTCTCTTCTTTTTATTTACCTTGAAAAACGTTCTTTTTCTTAGAGCTTGCTCTTCTCTTTTTCTTTTTTGAGAACTTGAAGTTTATGGGGGGTTCCTTCGTTTCTTCTTTTGATTTGAAAACTTATGGGGAGGTTCCTCTGTCTGTAAGACTTGACGTCTTGGGTCCTTTATACAGGGGAGGCTGATTTGTTGAATCAGTTAAGGAAATCCTTCATTGAGAGATCTCTTGTTGATTTGGGGAATGTTTCCCACCGTTGGATTTTTGATCCAAGGTCTTCTGTTTTATAGAAGATGGTTTTCTTGTTATTAACAAGATTTGGAAAATATTTTCCCATACAGAATTTATTCTGTATTTGGGTGATTTTTAATCACCATTGGATCTTTGATCCAATGGTCCCCTGATTTACAGAGCACAATCTTTCCTGTTTGGAAAGATTTTGAGTAGTATTTTCTCAACAGAATTTTATTCTGGTAATTTAATAATTTATCATCTTCGTTGGATTTTTGATCCAAGGGTGGAGAACATTTTTTTCTAGCGCCGGCGCTCTCATGCTTTGCATGTGAGGCGCTGCCTTAGAGTCTTTTACTCTTGGCGCTAGTGCTCTTAGTGCTAGCGCTCTCGTGCTTTGCATGTGAGGCGCTGCCTCAGAGTCTTTGATTCTTGGTGCTAGCGCTCTCGTGCTTTGCACGTGAGGCACTGCCTCAGAGTCTTTAGCGTTGGCGCTCTCGTGCTTTGCACGTAAGCGCTGCCTCAGAGTCTTTGACTCTTAGCGCTGGCGCTTTTGGCGCAAGCGCTCTCGTGCTTTGCACGTGAGCGCTGCCTCATTTCAAATTTCAAATTTTGAATAGAGCTTTACTCTCTAACTGGGGGAAACAATCATCATTAGCCCTCCACTCTCGGTTCGACCTATTCTAATGGTCGGGTCGAGAGTGGCCTGCTAGGTTTCCTCTGCTCAGCTTGGCGCTGAGAATTCTTCGTGGTGGATTGTCCGGGAACGTCATGGCATTTAGCGGTTGCGGCGCTTCGTTCTTTGAGTCCGCATGGCGTTTCACCGCCCGTCTATGTTTTCGCGCGTATCCCTGATGACGTCAGCGGATCGGTGAAATGATTGCGCTTTAAAGAGGGGGCTCCGTTTCACTCGATCGTCAGTTGGGGTACGGGCCAAGTGTCCGACGTCAGTTGGCGGGCATGACAGGCTTTCTCTGACTCCTGCAACAAAGAGATGTTCCTAATGGCCAACCGCCATGTGGAGCCTCGACGGCCGCTAGGCGTGACGTTTCATTTTGGCGGGAATCGATCTGGGCCATAGGATGCTCTCTTTGGGTGTATAAATAGGAGGGGACCATCCTAGGGCCAACACTTTGCCTCAAATCTCTTTATTGTTTGAAGATTGCTCGATGCACCTCAGCTTAGATCGGATCTTCTGTTGAATTTTCCTCGGCGAGTCTCTTTCTTTGAATCAGGTTAGATGTCTTCCTCCGAGAAGTCTGTAGATGTAGTTAGGATAGAGTCGGACGATGAGACTCCGGTTGCTGGGGCCGAGTCCAGTGGGTCTTTCTCCTCTTCGGCTTCAGATAGCTGAGAGGGTTCTTCTTCTTCTGCGTCTTCTGCATCGGGCTCGCCTCCTAGATTCAGGGCAGCCCTTGTCACTCGACATCGGGCGGCAACAAGGGCTCCCAAGGTGCGCATCGGGAACACCCGCGATGCGCCCTCCGTTTTGAATCACATGGTTGAGATTTTCGACATCCGGACTCAATTCCATGTTCCTTCTAACTATTCACTCCGTTTAGCCAGAGAGGGTGAGCGGGCAGACCAGGTGCGGGGTAAGGAGATTGCTCTGTATCTGGAAGTATTCCGGGCAGGAATGCGTCTGCCCTTCTCACTCGAGGTTTGTGCGGTGCTTCATTGCTTCCGTCTTGCCCCGGGCCAGTTAGCGCCGAACTCGTGGAGGATCCTCCTCGGGTTTCTGGTCCGGTAAAAATTTGATCGGATCCCCTTCAGTTTGACCCTCCTCTTATGTTTTCTTTGTTACAAAAATCACTCCGGTACCAGTAAGGAAGAGCCGAGCTGGGTGTACTTTTCATTTAAAAAACGTAAGGGCGGGGCAGCCGGGTCAGGGGTAGTGGTTGTTCCTTCTTCCATCAATGAATGGAAGGAGAAGTACGGCTTCGTCGGGCTACCGAAGGGTGAGGATTAGCCTGTGCCCAAACAGTAGCACAGGGCCGACTGCCCAAGGGCGAAGCAGTCGACCTTCCCCGAGGCGGGGATGGTGTCCCGGTGGGAACCGATCCAGCGGGATGATGTCCTGCTTTCCGAGCAGGTACTGAGCTGGGCTGGCTCAGTCCTGCGCATTTTCTGGGTAATTTAGGGTTTTTGACGATCTGTTTAGACTTTGCTAAGTTTTCTCTGCCTTTTCAGTGTCGCTGACATTTTTTCTCCTGTGTGTTCTTTTTTGCAGAACCCATGGACCGATAAAAAATCATGGCTGCCATAGCCGCTAAGGCCCAAGGAAGAAAGACCGGCGGCGCAAGCTCGTCTCGACCTAGTCCAAGCGTGACCCCAAGGCACCCCCAGTCCTGAAGGAGCACCGTGGGGGAGGATCAGAAGCACGTGCGAGACTCGGCGCCCCAGGCGAGGGAGGAGGAGTCTCCCCCCGCCGAGAAAATCCCCCTCATGAGACAGAAGCGGGTGGTCTCTCGACCACCCCCTTCCGAGATCAAAGTGCAGGAGGGCGACTTCTGCATTGAGGTGCCCTTGGGGCAATCTGTGGCAGACAGCTTGCTGTCGGACATGGAGAAGTCATCTGGGAACAAAATTCTCCGGGGTACAATGAAGGCCCAGGTGTCCGCAATAGCGCAGGAGGCGGTTCAGGTAAGTATCTAGCTTTCTTCAAAAATTCCTTAAGTTTTATTTCCTCTGTTTTATCTTTTTAACACGCTTGCTGTTTTCTTGAGGTCCTTCAGCACCGCGCTCTCCTCGTCGCCATGTAGTATGAGGAAATATCCCCCAGCGATGAAGAAGGCGGGCGAATCCTCCTCGCCGGAGGAAGAGCTTCCCCTTCAATTGCAGCAAGCGGAGAAGAAGAAGGCCCTCTTGACTCGAGATTGGTCGCTGAGGGGCTGACGATCTCAAAGCTGAAGAAGTCTCATTGGTTTCTAAACGAGTCCAACCTGGCTATCCAAGCCAAGATGGATGAGACGAACGACCTCTACAATGCTGTGAAAAGTTTGAGGGACGCCATCAAGAAGAATGCTCGGGGGGTCTTAGACGCGGCGAAGCTTGCCGAGAGCCGGGCGGTGAAGGCCGTAGAGGAATACAAGGCGTCTGATAAATTTTACCTTGATCTCGCTGAATCCGCGGCTGTCGGGTGGCACCAAGCCCTCGACGCCGTCAAGTAATCTATGCCGGAGTTCGTCGACAGCAAGCTCCGTGCTAAGTTCCCCTTCGCCGAGGAAGCGCCGCGGGGGGGGGGGGGAAGGAGGCACCGAGCTGGGTGTGGGAGGCAAGGCTGTCGGCGGAAGAGCCAACCCTGAGGTCGCCGTTCTGGCCCCCGATGGTGGCGTCGAGATGGGTGAGATCCCGGGCGAGCAGGATGTCTGGGCTCTCCCCCCTCTACGATTTTTTCCCCTTCTTTCTTTATTTAGAATTTTGTAAGCCTCCGGGAATTTTTGTAAGGCTAAGGAGCGCACAATACTTTTTTACATAATTTTTGTAAGGCTGAGGAGCCCACAATACCTTTGTACATAATTTTGATCATAAATAAAGTATGTATTTTCCTTTGCTTAATTGTCTGATCATCCTGCAAGCACTTCAGCTTGTAATTCTTTTCATCTTGCAAATACTTTTAGTTCATAAGTCTCTTTATCTTACTAGTGTTAGGCCGATGTCCACCCTTTCTAGGTGACGATTATTCATTGAGTATGAATCGAATGATAGCCAAGTGTAGGAAGGTCTGTATCCTCTCTTTCCCCGGAGTCAAGGTGGCGATTGCGCATTTAGTATGAGTCGAATGATAGCCAAGTGTAGGAAGGTCGGTATCCTCCCTTTTTCCGAAGTCGAGGTGGCGATCGTGCATCGAGTACGAATCGAACGATAGCTAAGTGTAGAAAGGTCGATATCCTCCCTTACTCCGGAGTCGAGGTGGCGATCGCTCATCAAGTATGAATCGAACGATAGCCAAGTTTGAATAGGTCGGCATCACTCGATTATACCCGGTCACCTCACGATGAGGGCTTTGGATCCATGGCGTTCGTTGGGCAGGAAGCTACCCGCAGCAGATGGGCCGAGCAGGAATCTGCTCGGCGGCCTCTTGAGGAAGGCTTTAGATTCACCGCGTTGTTGGGCAGGAAGCTACCCGCTGTGGATGGACCGAGCAGGAATCTACTCGGTGGCCTCATGATAAGGGCTTTGGATCCACAGCGTTATTGGGCAGGAAGCTAACCATTGTGGATTGACCGAGCAGGAATTTACTTGGTGGCCTCGTAAGGAGAGATTTGGATCCACTTCTTCATAGGGCAGAAATCTACCCCTTGTGGATGAGCCGAGCAGGAATCCGCTCGGCGGCCTCGTGAGGAGGGCTTTGGATCCACTTCTTCATAGGCCGGGAATCTACCCCTTGTGGATGAGCCGAGCAGGAATCTGCTCGGCGGCCTCATGAGAAGGGCTTTGGATCCACTTCTTCGTAGGGCAGGAATCTACCCCTTATGGATGAGCCAAGCAGGAATCTGCTCGGCGGCCTCGTGAGGAGGGCTTTGGATCCACTGCATTGTTGGGCAGGAAGCTATCCGCTGTAGATGGACCGAGCAGGAATCTACTAGGTGGCCTCACGATGAGGGCTTTAGATCCACAGCGTTGTTGGGCATGAAGCTACCCACTGTGGACAGACTGAGCAGGAATCTACTCGGCGGCTTCGCGATGAGTGCTTATTATCTCCCTAGTATCTTCTTAGGGCATCGTTCAACCTTCCGTGACCTATATAGACGGGAATAGTGATCTTTGTGTATGACACGTGGCAGCAACATATTGGGAAAGTGCGATATTCCGTGATTTGCGTCGTTGTGCGAGTAAATCTCGGACGTTGGAAGATTTTTGTTGAGGCGATAAATACCGAAGGCGTATTGGTTTCTTTCCAGTCTTGCATTTCCTGAAGATGACCGGCCGCGCATATACCATCAGGGAGGTCATTTCTCATGACGATGTATACTTTTATAACCTTGATCGTTCTGAGGAGACGTGCGATGCGGTGATAGGCCGCCTAGAGGGCCACTGTGGGCGCCTGCTTCCCCGGCGATCTCCTCTCCTCCAGATTCTAATTTATGCGATATGGAGGACTTCCCCAGGTCTGTACAACACTCTATCTCTCCAGTTGATGGACGAGGCGTTCGACAAAATGCACACTATCCACGGGCTTGGTCTGATCTCAAAGAGTGGACGGGATCGCTAGGTGGACCTTCTTCTTAAGAGTTTCCAGTAAAGGTTGGTCGTCGCATCTTGCTCGGTGGATGGGGATCCTAGGGAGTCCGTGGCTTCTAGGGTCCGCGAGTACCGTCGGAGGGAGCGGGTCGAGGCTGCTTGGGCTCGGCTGGAGGAGCTTTCTTCAGTGTATCACCGACAATTTTTCCTTAATCCTCGCCTTCCTTTGTTGTAATTGTTGTAAGGCTGGGGAGCCCATAATATATTTTAATAAATAAATTTATCATTTTTTGAGGTGCATTGTATCTTTTTATCCCCTCGGTACATTTTATATTTTTTCTTAAAAAACCTTAGAGTCTCGGAACCGAGAAAAGAAACAAAAGGGCTGGAGCCCTATGGCGGTATAAAAGGTCTTTTCTATGAGAGGATCTAGCTCAAGAGGCTTAATTAAATGTCAATAGGAATTACATTAGTTCAAAAAAGGGTACATGTTTATTTATACAATTTAAGTTTTTCGGCGTTATAAAGCCGAAGAAAGTTATGCCCCCCGGCGTCCTGCAGGCGGTATGCTCTACCAGGCAACGCTTCTGTTATGAGAAATGGTACGTCCCACTTTGGAAAGAACTTATGTAGTCTCTCTTGGTCTACGAACTCGTTTCTTCGTAAGACCAGATCTCCCGTCTTGAAGACCCGATGTTTAACTTGGGCGTTGTAGTAGCGAGCGGCTTGCTGCTGATAGGCGACCGCTCTGATTTGCGCTAGATCCCGCTTTTCCAATAGGACGTCCAAGTTGCTTTGGAGCGCCGAGGTGTTAGCTTCATCGTCGAAGTGTTCGACCCTATAACTAGGCAGTCCAATCTCCATGGGGACCATCGCCTCGGTACCTTAGCAGAGGCTGAATGGGTTTTCTCCCATGGGTGTTTTTTCGATGTCCACAATTACCATAGCACCCACGGCAGTTTCTCGACCCAACCGTCTTGCCTTCCTTCCAAACAGGATCTGAGACCGCAGATGACGCCTCGGTTCGCTACCTCGGCCTGCTCGTTGCATTGAGAATGTGCGACCGCGGAAAACTTCATCAATATGTGGTAGTCGCTGCAAAACTCTTTAACCTTATCGTTTTCGAAGTTGGTCCCATGGTCGGTAACTATGCACCTAGGGATCCAAAATCTAGAAATTATATTGTTCTGCAGGAACTTTATCGTAGAGGTGGCGTCCGGTTTCCTGATGGGTACGGTCTCTTTCCATTTCGTGAAGTAGTCCACAGCGACAAGGATGTATCTATGCTCGTCCGTGCCGGTGGGGAGTTGGCCCACCATATCCATCCCCCATTGTGCAAACGGCTAAGGGGAACTGAGTGGAGTTAGTTCGGTAGCGGGGAGACGAGGTATGCTTCTGAAGAGTAGGCAGTTCTTGCATCCTCTGACTAGCTTCTCGACATCCTAGTGTATTCTCGGCCAATAATACCCTTGAAGTAGTGCCTTTTGGACCAGAGTTCGGGCCCCTTGATGTGCTCCCTCGACCCCTTTATGTATCTCTCGCAGAACATAGTCAGCCTCATGGGGGTCGATACACCGGAGCAAAGGCCGAGTGTATGATTTCTTGTATAGGTTTCCGTTGCTCCAGACAAAATGGCATGCTTTGGCCCGAAGCCGGCGAGCTTCTCCTCGGTCTTCGGGAAGTACACCTTCCTTTAGGAACTCCACAAGGGGCTTTCTCCAATCCCGGCCTTCTTCCTGAGTTATGTAGATCTAGAGTGTTACCTCTCCGTCTTCCACGCTGGGCCATGGCAAGACTTCGAAGAGGATATTACCTTTATGGTTGGCCAAATAGGAAGAAGCGAGCTTGCTCAAGCCGTCGGCTTGGGTGTTCAAGTTCTTGGGAATCTGCTCCACTTGGACTTCGTCGAAATTTTTCCAAAGCTTTTTTACTTCGGTCAGGTATTTTATCATGAATGGCTCCCGGGCTTCGAAACGCCCGATTACCTGGTCGACGACCAGTGTGGAGTCTACGAACTCTGATGGTCTTCAGTCCTACCCCCGATGCGATTCGCAGTCCTGCCAAGAAAGCCTCATATTCCGCGGCGTTGTTCGACGCTCTAAACCCTAGCTTTAAAGAGTATTCTATTTTTGTCACGCCCCGCTTCCCAGTATACGGCGAAGGGGACACGACGAGGTCCGCTACGTATGTACTCAGAAATACATACGCTAAGCGTAGCTAAGCAATATAAAATAAATACACAAGAGACAAAAGTATAAAAGAACAGCAACTTTTATTTATTAACATTCTTTGTACAATACATGGAAAGGAAAATACAACTGAAATAAAAATGCCTAAACAGTGGCATAACAGGAAAAGGAAAGTACTGAAAAGAAAAGTGTATAATGATATTATACTGCTGGGTCTTCGGCAAATTGCTCCAAGTCTTCCTGGGTTGGTTCAACTTCTGCCGGGTCTAGCTCACCTAACGACATTCAAAGAAGAGAGAAACAGAATGTCGTCAGCGAACAGATCGCTCGGTAAGTCCCAAGGATAAGAGGGAAGTAGAGAAGACAGAATAAGAAGATACATTTTTAAAGTGTAAACTATTGCTGTAATGTTATGTTAACGCTGTTGTTTGTAGCTTGGTACAGAAGGATGCCAGTGTATACGAGGGGAGTCTCACTTGCCAGAGACTAAGGCACGTGTAATACAAGGAACCGTTATGCCACGGTACAACAGCAATGGGATTCAGGTTAGGTGTATTAATCTGACCACCTCGTGCCACCTTTAACACATTCCGTACCAATCTACCCCTTAAACCCCGTAGTGTTTTAACATTATTGTTATCTTGTAAAATTGTATTGATTGTAAGATTGATTAACTGACTGACCAAAACCATGATATCAGGAAACGGTTATAACCGTAGAGTCATGTAAATGGAATACTGGGAAACATGTAAAAGGAATATATCCATGGTTCGGTTCAGTCAAGTTATATAGATTGTTAACTGGATTCTGGGATTCATGTATTCATCTTGAGTTGAAATATAAAGAATATAGATTGACTTGAATCATATTCAAGTCAGAAATAGTCAGACTCTAATCTGAGTCAGACTAAAAGAAAGATAATTTGAAGTTCTATATTGTTAGGGGCCTTATTATAATTTATAAAACTTGAGGGGGTTTATTGTAAAAAGTAATATTGTATAGTTTTCAAAATACACCTCAAGTAATTATTATTTGTCTATATAGTTATAATGAGTGTGAATTTTATTTGTGTTATTCTAATGAGTATATCCTAATAAAAGTATTAATTTATAATATTGATTTATTTGAAATTCATGGTATTTTAATGTAACTTTTAATCTTGTATATTTTAGAGAAAAAAATGGAAACTTTATTTTATAATAAAATAGGTGTTTAAATGATAATTATATATATATTAATACAAGAATAATTTTAAATAATTATTTTATTTTCCAAAATCTCATTTTTCTTAAATGTCGTATTTTAAACCTTTAGAGACCGAATGCTCCTTGCGGAGGTCTGAATCTCACACTACTAGCCCGCGGGTGCACGATGAACCGTACTATCCCTAACGGGTTCTCCAAAGGTGGGTTGTAACGGCGCTTTACTTAGGTTTAATAAATACCATTCATTTAGAAAAACGGTTTTATAAATATAAGGTATTTATTTGTAAAAGGGTATAACTTTCCGTATTTTATTTTCTAGGGTTTCCTAAGCCAACTAGCCTATTTCTAAGGTCTAAACGATAAGTCATTAGAAGCCTCAAATTGCCTCTTCACCGTCAATTGCGGCCAGGTAAGTGCCAGGTAAGTGGGAAGGAACCACAGTCGTGGGCCTAATTAAAAACCACTAGCCTAGACACACTTGCCTAGACACCACAAGACAATTTAGATAAACGATCGATGTCCATGACATATCGTGTTTTCATTTTAAAATATTTATTTAGAATTGTGTACAACTTAAAGCTTTTAGAAAAGATTTATAAAGAATATGGTATTTTAGTGAAAAGTCCTGTATTTTCGTATTCTATATTTTGATGTTTATCAATTAGGGTTATATTTGTGTGTGTATAGAGATAGGTCATTACCTCGTGACTTATTTTAAAGTTTAATGAAGTTTTAGAGGTTAAACATGATATATTAAACTTGAAGGTATTAAAGCGCAAGAATACGGTATTTGAAAACGTTATCATTTTATGAGTGAAAATTCATTCCAATTGATTTCTGCAAGTTTAGAGATCAAGATAAACATATTTAGGAGTGACTGATTTAATTAGAACAAGAAAAATAAACTCTATGGTATTTTTATGAAAAGAATACGGTTTTACAAGAAAGTTATCATTTCATATGAGAAACTTTATTTAAATTGGTTTCTAGGTGATTAATAGTCATCATAGATAGGTTTAGGTATTATGTATTATGTGACAAGTGGAAATTTGTAGAAAAACCGAATCGGAAATCGGCTTGTTCCGATTTCTGTCGGGGTTCGTAATTTCGTATTTTTAAGAAATAGAAAAGAGAGAGGGATGGGACTTACGGGTTTTAAGCTCTTATAAAGAGTAAAGAGGACTAGGGAGAAAGGCCGAGGGGTGGTTTCGTCGCCGGTTGCTTCAAGGCACGTCGCCGGAATCCGTCAGGGCTTCGCCGGGAACTCGAATTCAAAGCACACTTCTTGTTGAAATTTCAAGAGAGTTTTTTCTATGGTTTTGGAATGAAAAGGTAGGGGGTAGGGGTCTATTTATAGGGTAGCTAGGTAGGGTAGGTGAAGGGTCTTCTTTTATTAAAAAAAATTTGTAAAAATTAAAGAAAAACATTAAAATTTTGCATTAAAAGGATTGTATTTAACATTCGGAACTGCTGCAGTAAAAATGGAGTAAACCATGAGTTACAGAAGACCAAACGCCACAACTTTCATGTTGGGACCCCGGCCGTCGGCGCAACTCCGGCCGGCGGCGCCGGCCGCCCGCCGGCCGAGTTGGCCGATTCCGGCTGATTTCGGTCGGCGTTGGGTGTGGGGTCTCCTGACTAGGGTTTTGGCGTACTCCAAATTTTGGGTTCAGTTCAATGTTTGGGAGTTATGGCCTGTGGACTTTTGGACTTCCAGGAATTTTTAAAGAAAAATGTGCTAAAAATAATGTGGGATGTGGGATTCGAACTCTGGTGGCTTGGTTCAGCAGTGCAAGGTATTACCAATGAGCTACAAGCTCCTTCTTGTAATTATTGTAGAGAGATAGATACTTAAAGTGTTATCAGCAACATTAATACTCCAAGTATACTTCAAATTTAATTCAAATTTAGGTATACAAAAATTGGAGTTGTTACAATCTACCCTCCTTACAAAAATTTCGTCCTCGAAATTTACAACTTTTATTTGAGGGCTAGTTTACAAAAAGGTGCGGATATCTTGCACGCATTTCATCTTCCCTTTCCCGCGTGGATTCTCTTGGAGTGTCTTTTCTCCACATTACCCGGACCAAATTAACTTCTTTGTTCCGAAGTGTCTTTACTTTTCTGTCCAGGATTTCCACAGGTTGTTGCTCACAAGACAAGTCGGGCTGTATAGTGAGCTCGGAATGATCAAGTACATGGCTGGGGTCACTCACATACCTTCTGAGTTGAGATATGTGGAACACATTATGCACTCCCTCCAATGAGAGTGGAAGCGCTAATCGGTATGCCACTTCTCCGACTCGTTCGAGTATGTCGAACGGTCCAATGTATCTCGGACTCAACTTACCCCGTCTTCCAAATCGAATCACTCCGCGGTTCGGAGATATCTTCAAGAATACATGGTCTCCTGGCTGGAACTCCAAGTGTCGTCTCTTTGCATCAGCCCAGTGTTTCTGTCTATCTTGGGATATGCGCATTCTTTCCCTGATAGTACGAACCACATCAACGGTTGCTACTATCATCTCTGGTCCAACGAGTTCCCTATCTCCGATGTCGTCCCAACTTAATGGTGATCGACACTTCCTTCCATACAATGCTGCAAAAGGTGCCATTCCTATACTTGCTTGGTAGCTGTTGTTGTATGCGAACTCCACAAGGTGCAGGTGATCTTCCCACGATCCTTTGAAGTCGAGCATCCATGCTCTGAGCATATCCTCCAAGATCTGAATAGTTCGTTCCGACTGACCATCTGTTTGTGGATGATAAGCCGTGCTGAAGTTCAGACTTGTTCCCAAGCTAGCTTGCAGACTCTGCCAAAATTGCGATCGGAACCTGGTGTCACGATCGGAGACAATGCAGACCGGTACTCCATGAAGTCTCACAATTTCCTGTATGAGTTCATGGGTATCAGAGATAGTACATTATGAAGAGTTTTTAAATCTAAATTAGATTATTACCTCCATGTACTTCTTCTCTAGTGTCTCAGTTGATTGGCCAACTCGAAATGGGATGAAGTGAGCCGACTTTGTAAGTCGATCCATAATGACCCATATCGCATCGTTACCCTTTGTGCTGCGAGGAAGAGCAGTTACAAAGTCCATCGTGATGTGCTGCCACTTCCATTCTGGGATTGGTAACGGTTGAAGTAGTCCAGCTGTCCTGTGATGTTCAGCCTTTACCTGCTGACACACCAAACATTTTACGACACTTCTGGCTACTTCACGCTTCATTCCATGCCACCAATAATTCTGACGTAGATCCTTGTACATTTTGGTACCTCCAGGATGTACTGAATAGGGAGAGCTGTGAGCTTCTTTCATTAATTCTTGCCGAACAGGACCTTTTGGTACACACAATCCGCTGCCGTATCTCAAAGATCCGTCTTCATGGATGATGAAATCTGTTCTGAGTCCATTCTCCACTCATTCTCTGATCTTTTGTAACTTAGCATCGCTGGCTTGAGCTGCTTTGATCTGATTGACAATAGTTGATTGAACTTGTAGATTCATCAAACTTGAAGTATCACCTGGCATGACTAGTTCGATCTCCATCTGGTGTAGGTCTTGCTGAAGCTTCCACTGGGCGGTGAGATTCATTGCTAATGGTTGGCGACTAAGAGCATCAGGTACTACGTTCACCTTTCCTGGATGATATTGCAAATTGATGTCAAAGTCCGCCATGAGTTCTAACGATCTTCTCTACCGCATATCCAACTCCTTCTGAGTAAACACATACTTCAGACTTTTATGATCTGTGTAGATATTCACTCGTTCACCAAGTAAGTAGTGTCGCCAAATTTTGAGAGCAAAAATGACGGCTGCCAACTCCAAATCATGCGTCGGATAATTGCGCTCATGAGTCTTCAGTTGTCTTGAAGCATAAGCCATAACCTTACCGTGCTGATGTAGAACACATCCTAATCCCTTACCGGATGCATCGCAATGCACTTCGAATCCTCCAGATTGATCCGGTATTACGAGAATAGGTGCAGATGTCAGTTTTGACTTGAGTTCTACGAAAGCTTGCTCGCATGCTTCTGACCATACAAATTCTTCATCTTTTCGTGTGAGCTTAGTCAGAGGTGTTGCTATCTTCGAAAAGCCTTCAATGAATCTTCTGTAATATCCAGCTAAACCCAAGAAACTTCGAATATCCTTCACTGATTTTGGTGTAGGCCATTCGCTGACTACTGAAACTTTTGCTAGATCCACAGAAATCCCTTCTCCTGATACGATGTGTCCAAGAAAACCAACCTGTTTTAGCCAAAACTCGCACTTGCTGTATTTGGCATAAAGCTTATGTTGTCGAAGAGTTTCCAGGACAATTCGTAGGTGCTCCGCATGTTCTTTCTGATTCTTAGAATATACCAGGATGTCGTCGATGAAGATGACAACGAACCTGTCTAAATACTCCCGGAAGACTTGGTTCATAAGGTTCATGAAGATTGCTGGTGCATTAGTCACTCCAAATGGCATTACTAGGAATTCGTAATGTCCATAACAAGTTCTGAAAGCTGTTTTGTGAATATCAGCCTCCTTGACCTTCACTTGATGATAACCTGAACGAAGATCTAGTTTAGAGAAGACACAAGATCCACTTAGCTGATCGAATAAATCGTCAATGCGCGGGAGTGGATACTTGTTCTTTATAGTAACTTCGTTCAAGGCCCTATAGTCGATGCACATTCTGTATGAACCTTCCTTCTTCTTCACCAATAGTACAGGTGCTCCCCAACTTGAAGTGCTGGGACGAATCCATCTTTTCGCCAATAATTCGTCCAACTGTGTTCGTACTTCCTTCAAACCTTCCGGACTTAGTCTATAAGGTGCTTTGATCACTGGTTGTGCTCCTGGTACTAAGTCAATACTGAATTCAAGAGCTTGATCGGGAGGCAAACCTGATATATCGTCAGGAAATACATCATCGAACTCTCGAACTACCTTCGGTCTTGATTCTTCTTCTGCTCGAGCTGCTGCAACTACTGCTTTCCTTGGCTTTGCTTGGCTCCAATGTACGGTCTCCACTTTTAAAATAGAAGACCGGATGATCTGGAATCTCAAATACTACCCTCCTTTGGCGACAATCGATGGTAGCATAAAAGGTTCCAAGCGAGTCCATTCCTAGAACCACATCGAAGTTTGGTATATCTAGTACCTTGAAGTCAGCATAAAATTCTCGACTGCAGACGAGGACTGGACACATGCTGTATCCCATAGTTGCCTTTAGAACACCATTTTTGGAACTGACGTTCCAGCTGGATACAAGCGGTGAGACTAGAATCGCATGGGTTCGGACAAACCGTTGCGACATAAAGCAGTGGGATGCTCCAGTATCAAACAGTGCAAGTGCAGGTAGTGAAGCTACTAGGATTGTACCTAAGGTATATGGGATAAGTTTTAGGTATAGGGTAAATGTGTAGATAAACAAGACTAAAAGATAAGTTTTAGAAGGAATTTACCAGTAATGACTTGGCCAGTGGCCTCAGCTTCTTCCACAGACATCATGAAAGCCTGGCGCTTTGGCACATTCCTCCTGGCCTGAGGAGCATTCCTCGGAACGTTCCTTTGAGCTTGATGGAACTGTCGAGGAGGTGGTGTAGCTTGTGGTCCCCTGGGTGGTGCAGGCAGTGCAAGTCTGGGAGCAGGTGCCTGAAGAGCTGGTCGCTGCTGATAAGTATTTGCTGGCCTGGGTGCAGCAACTGGGTTCTGTCTTTGGGGACAAGACCCAATACCGTGAGTAGCTGAACCGCAGATTAAGCAAAGGCGGTTGGCTCGACGGCAGTTCTTCATCATATGTCCAGTTCTCTTGCAGTAGGTGTAAAAGGCTGGGCTAGGACGATGGGTTGGTACTCCGGGTCGCCTGGGCATGAAAGATGGTCTGGACGTGGCTCCACCTGCCATCTGGTTGGCAGGGCGCTTGACTCCTGCAGACTGAGGTCTGCCCCTCTCTTTTATCACTGCCTCATAATTGCGGGCAGCTTCTAGGGCTTCCTCATGAGTCAAAAACATTCCTGTGGCTAGAGCAGCCTTAATCTCTGTGTCCAAACCTTGCTAAAAACGACGGGCTCTGATCTCGTCCGTCGGTATCAGGTGTGCCGCGAATCGGCTCAACATAGTGAATTCAGTGTCGTATTCATCTACCGATTTGTCCCACATTGATCCTTGCTGTAGATGAATAAACTGCTGCTCCATTGCAAACCTGGCAGTCACAGGGAAATATTTCGCGTCGAACTTCTCGCGAAATGTCTTCCATTCAGTCGGCTGTACCAGACGGGTTTCTTCCGCCTTCCACCAATTGCGAGCATTATCCGTGAGCTGTAACTTCGCTACATGGACCCAAGCGTGGTCTGGCACTTGAGCTGCTGCCAGATCGTCCTCGATGCTTTGTGCCCATTCTTCCGCTTCAAGAGGGCTACCTTTACCAGAGAACTGCTTTGGGTGCAAAGCTCTGAATTGCTTTACTCCCGGTGCATCGGTCTCAGGACGGTTCAAAAGTTACTGCTGTCCCTCGAGAAGACTGCGGATTGCCTCAAATAGCATCGTTTGCTCAGTGGGTGGTGCGGGAACAACTGGTGTGAGAGGTAGTGCTGGAGGGGTGTTGTTGACATTGGTGCTGGTGTTGTTCGGGGAATCCATGACCTTGAAGAAAAATTTGGGTTAGGACAGATTCAAATACATGAAATGATAAGATTCAAGGAGTAGAGATTTGCAAGATTCAAGGAACATGAGTTGTAAAGAATGTTTTAGTTGCTGGTTCTTGTGTTATATTGCTTAGGTTGTTCATACAGACCAGAACTGCATAACAGGGATTCATACAGCTCTGACCTGCAAGGGCCACCAACAAAACCTGTCACGCCCCGCTTCCCAGTATACGGCGAAGGGGACACAACGAGGTCCGCTACGTATGTACTCAGAAATACATACGCTAAGCGTAGCTAAGCAATATAAAATAAATACACAAGAGACAAAAGTATAAAAGAACAGCAACTTTTATTTATTAACATTCTTTGTACAATACATGGAAAGGAAAATACAACTGAAATAAAAATGCCTAAACAGTGGCATAACAGGAAATGGAAAGTACTGAAAAGAAAAGTGTACAATGAAATTATATTGTTGGGTCTTCGGCAAATTGCTCCAAGTCTTCCTGGGTTGGTTCAACTTCTGCCGGGTCCAGGTCACTTAACGACATTCAAAGAAGAGAGAAACAGAATGTCGTCAGCGAACAGATCGTTCGGTAAGTCCCAAGGGTAAGAGGGAAGTAGAGAAGACAGAATAAGAATATACATTTTTAAAGTGTAAACTATTGCTGTAATGTTATGTTAACGCTGTTGTTTGTAGCTTGGTACAGAAGGATGCCAGTGTATACGAGGGGAGTCTCACTTGCCAGAGACTAAGGCACGTGTAATACAAGGAACCGTTATGCCACGGTACAACAACAATAGGATTCAGGTTAGGTGTATTAATCTGACCACCCCGTGCCACCTTTAACACCTTCCGTACCAATCTACCCCTTAAACCCCGTAGTGTTTTAACATTATTGTTATCTTGTAAAATTGTATTGATTGTAAGATTGATTAACTGACTGACCGAAACCATGATATCAGGAAACGGTTATAACCGTAGAGTCATGTAAATGGAATACTGGGAAACATGTAAAAGGAATATATCCATGGTTCGGTTCAGTCAAGTTATATAGATTGTTAACTGGATTCTGGGATTCATGTATTCATCTTGAGTTGAAATATAAAGAATATAGATTGACTTGAATCATATTCAAGTCAGAAATAGTCAGACTCTAACCCGAGTCAGACTAAAAGAAAGATAATTTGAAGTTCTATATTGTTAGGGGCCTTATTGTAATTTATAAAACTTGAGGGGGTTTATTGTAAAAAGTAATATTGTATAGTTTTCAAAATACACCTCAAGTAATTATTATTTGTCTTTATAGTTATAATGAGTGTGAATTTTATTTGTGTTATTCTAATGAGTATATCCTAATAAAAGTATTAATTTATAATATTGATTTATTTGAAATTCATGGTATTTTAATGTAACTTTTAATCTTGTATATTTTAGAGAGAAAAAATGGAAACTTTATCTTATAATAAAATAGGTGTTTAAATGATAATTATATATATATTAATACAAGAATAATTTTAAATAATTATTTTATTTTCCAAAATCTCATTTTTCTTAAATGTCGTATTTTAAACCTTTCGAGACTGAATGCTCCTTGCGGATGTCTGAATCTCGTACTACTAGCCCGCGGGTGCACGATGAACCGTACTATCCCTAACGGGTTCCCCAAAGGTGGGTTGTAGCGGCGTTTTGCTTAGGTTTAATAAATACTATTCATTTAGAAAAACGGTTTTATAAATATAAGGTATTTATTTGTAAAAGGGTATAACTTTCCGTATTTTATTTTCTAGGGTTTTCTTAGCCAACTAGCCTATTTCTAAGGTCTAAACAATAAGCCATTAGAAGCCTCAAATCGCCTCTTCACCGTCAATTGCGGCCAGGTAAGTGCCAGGTAAGTGGGAAGGAACCACAGTCGTGGGCCTAATTAAAAACTACCAGCCTAGACACACTTGCCTAGACACCACAAGACAGTTTAGATAAACGATCGATGTCCATGACATATCATGTTTTCATTTTAAAATATTTATTTAGAATTGTGTACAACTTAAAGCTTTTAGAAAAGATTTATAAAGAATATGGTATTTTAGTGAAAAGTCCTGTATTTTCGTATTCTATATTTTGATGTTTATCAATTAGGGTTATATTTGTGTGTGTGTAGAGGTAGGTCATTACCTCATGACTTATTTTAAAGTTTAATGAAGTTTTAGAGGTTAAACATGATATATTAAACTTGAAGGTATTAAAGCGCAAGAATACGGTATTTGAAAACGTTATCATTTTATGTGTGAAAATTCATTCAAATTGATTTCGACAAGTTTAGTGATCAAGATAAACATATTTAGGAGTGAGGGATTTAATTAGAACAAGAAAAATAAACCCTATGGTATTTTTATGAAAAAAATACGGTTTTACAAGAAAGCTATAATTTCATGTGAGAAACTTTATTTAAATTGGTTTCTAGGTGATTAATATTCATCATAGATAGGTTTAGGTATTATGTATTAGGTGACAAGTGGAAATTTGTAGAAAAACCGAATCGGAAATCGGTTTGTTCCGATTTCCGTCGGGGTTCATAATTTCGTATTTTTAAGAAATAGAAAAGAGAGAGGGATGGGACTTACGAGTTTTAAGCTCTTATAAAGAGTAAAGAGGACTAGGGAGAAAGGCTGAGGGGTGGTTTCGTCGCCGGTTGCTTCAAGGCACGTCGCCGGAATCCGTCAGGGCTTCACCGGGAACTCGAATTCAAAGCACACTTCTTGTGAAAATTTCAAGAGAGTTTTTTCTATGGTTTTGGAATGAAAAGATAGGGGGTAGGGGTCTATTTATAGGGTAGCTAGGTAGGGTAGGTGAAGGGTCTTCTTTTATTAAAAAAAATTTGTAAAAATTAAAGAAAAACATTAAAATTTTGCATTAAAAGGGTTGTATTTAACATTCGGAACTGCTACAGTAAAAATGGAGTAAACCATGAGTTACAGAAGACCAAACGCCACAACTTTCATGTTGGGACCCCGACCGTCGGCGCAACTCCGGCCGGCGGCGCCGGCCGCCCGCCGGCCGAGTTGGCCGATTCCGGCCAATTTCGGTCGGCGTTGGGTGTGGGGTCTCCTGACTAGGGTTTTGGCGTACTCCAAATTTTGGGTTCAGTTCAATGTTTGGGAGTTATGGCCTGTGGACTTTTGGACTTCCAGGAATTTTTAAAGAAAAATGTGCTAAAAATAATATGGGATGTGGGATTCGAACTCTGGTGGCTTGGTTCAGCAGTGCAAGGTATTACTAATGAGCTACAAGCTCCTTCTTGTAATTATTGTAGAGTGATAGATACTTAAAGTGTTATCAGTAACATTAATACTCCAAGTATACTTCAAATTTAATTCAAATTTAGGTATACAAAAATTGGAGTTGTTACAATTTCTACTTCGTCCAAGCCGCAGATGATCAGGCCAGCCCCGCTCCCCTCCTCCATAGAGGATCCGTCCACGTAGAGCACCCAGTCCGGGATGGGGTTGGGTACCTCTTCGACCGAGAGACGTGGTTCGGGGCCCTGGGCTGTCGTTTCTTCTTTAGCCGGAAAAGTGCATTCGACAACAAAATCTGCTAAGGCCTGTGCTTTGATGGCTTGTCTGAGACGGTATTTGATATCGAATTGGGACAACTCCCACCTCCATTTCTCTAGATGACCTAACGACTCGGGGTAGGAGAGAATAGACCCTAAGGTCACTCGGTGAGGACGGGAATTGTGCGCTTGGAAATAGTGTTGAAGTTTTCTGGAAGCGACAACTTGTGTCGGGACTATTTTCTCTATGACCGGATATCTTGTTTCTGCATTCTCAAAAACATGGTTCACGCAGTAGACCGGTCTCTGTATGCCTTCACATTCTCTGACAAGCACCAAGCTTGCAACTGAGTCGGAGATGGCTAAATATAATAATAGCTCGTCGCCCTAGACCGGTCGGGTGAGTAGCGGGGAAGTTGAGAGTTGCGCCTTGAGTTGTTCGAAAGCGTTCTGGCATTCCTCATACTATTCGAACTTAGGAACTTTCCTTAGGTCCTTGAAGAACGGGAGGCACTTCTCTCCGGATCTGGACATAAAGCGACTCATGGCAGCTGCCCTTCTCGTAAGGCGCATGATATAGACATTGCTATTGGGCATTGGCATGTTGAGAATGATGCTGACCTTTTCTGGGTTTGCTTTGATTCCTTGATGGGTAACCATGAGCCCAAGGAACTTCCCACTGGTGACTCCGAATGCGCACTTAGTTGGGTTCGGCTTCATTTTGTACTTGCGCAGGACGTCGAACGTCTCGCCGAGGTCTATAGTATGCTCGGCTGAGGAGACGGATTTTACGAGCATGTCGTCGACGTAGACTTTCATGTTTCTCTCAATCTGTGGTTTGAACAGTTTGTTGACCAGGCATTGATATATGGCCCCAGGTTCTTGAGTCCGAAGGGCATCACTTTGTAGCAGCCCCGATCCATGGTGAAGGCGGTTAGTTCTTCGTCGGCCGGGTTCATCCGGATCTGATTATAACCGGAGAAAGGGTTCATAAAGCTCAGTAGTTCATGGCCAGCCGAACTGTCCACTAGCTGGTCTATCTGAGGATGTAGATAGTTGTCTTTGGGGTAAGCTTTGTTCAAGTCCATGAAATCGACGCACATGCGCCATTTCCCGTTTGCCTTCATGACTATGACCACATTCGCCAGCCAATCTGAGTAGTCCAGGTTTCTGATGAAGTTGGCTGTGAGCAATCGATCTACCTCGTCTTCTATCGCCTTTTGTTTGACCGGCGCAAAGCTTCTCTTCTTTTTTCGGATGGGTCGGGCTTTCGGGTCGACCCCGAGCTTATGGGAGATCACTTCGGGGTCGATCCCGGACATTTCCGCTGGCGTCCAAGTGAATACGTCTGAGTTTCCCTGGAGGAAACGGATCAAGTCTTCACGGTGGTCCCCGGTTAAGAGAGAGTCGATCTGGACTTTCCGGCCATCAATTCCTTCTACGAGGGTGACTTCCGTCAATGCTTTCACCGGGGTGCCTCGGATTTCCCTTTGGTCATCGCGTGTATCTAAGGATCCCTGAAAATCATGCGCGTCCTCAAAATCGTCGCCCTGCTCTCTGGCGATAGACGTCGAGACGAGGCAAATCTTGGCGGTTTGCTGGTTTCCGTAGGCCCGACCTATCCCCCGTTGATCCAAAGGGAATTTGATCGCAAGGTGATAAGTCAAAATTTGAGCCCGGAGGGTGTTCAAAGTAGGGCGTCCCAGGAGAATGTTATAAGATGAAGGGACCTTAGCGACGAGAAAGTTCACCGGCATGGTTCGCGTGTTGCCTGCTTCCCCAATGTTGACGACGAGGGTGACTAGACCTTTGGCCAGGACAGAGTGGTTTGTGAACCCAAAAAGGATATGAGAGGTCGGCCGAAGGTCGGATGGTCCTAGCCCCATATGCTGGAAATAGTTATGGAACAGGATATCCTCCTAGCTCCCTGAATCGACCAAAATTCTCTGGACCTCATAACGGTGGACTCGGGTTGTTATCATGAGAGGGTCATTGTGAGGAAACGATATGCCGTGGAGGTCTTCATCGGTGAAGATGATCGGTTCGTCCCTCCTGCACCTCTTATAGGGAATATCGTTTGCGCCCTCGACTGGAAGGAGGCGGTGGTTCCCCTATTTTCTCGAGATGGATCCGAGGTAACAACCATGATTTGTCCGATCGTTAATTCCCCGGAAGGAGTTTGGTATTTTTTCTCCCGCTCCGCCTGCCGCTTGTCCCTTAAGTATTTCTCCTGGTGGCCGGAGCGGATCAACTCCTCGATGTAGTCACAGAGTTGTTTGCAGTTCTCAGTCGGGTGTGTTAGTTATATGTATGCCCTAGAGGCCATTACTGTACATTGGATGTATATTGTAGTGGATGCTGGGACATATATAGGTAGGACTTTCTTGCTCGACATGATAGTATGCTATCTGGTTGCTCTTTATCTTAACATGTATACTCTCTGTCTCTCTGATTACATGTTGATAAAGCCCTTAGGATGTGTACTCGACTTCCAGGACTATGATGAAGATCATACTAGTGGGGCCTGGGTAGTCAATGAGTACATCCTTCATTGTTCCTAGTCGTGGGAATATCGAGACGGGGCATCGATATTCCAGAGTAGACTAGCGTATATCTTCTCGACCCATGTGATGGGCGATGGATGATCCCATATCCATTGGTGTTTGACATCAGAGATGGTATGCGGGTGCTCAGTGGAGACTGGGTACACTGAACGGACTCGCCGAGAACTCCCAGATGGTATTATACCTCACGTCAGATGGCAGTTCTCTGGTGACACTGATACAGCTTAGTCTGTTGACCCGAGATCGTCATAGAGTCTTGTGTGTCTCCCACTGTGCTTTGATTTCCACCCTACCACGGCTCTACTGAGTCGTGCAAACAGGTGGTTTTTGGGTACAGTCCCGATTCACATGGAGGCAATGAGCGATAGGAGGGGATTCGTCTCTCCCGGTATTGGGGGTTGATGTTGCGCTATGCTCGACTGGCCATAATAGGAAATCCCTGGCCAGGGTTGCAGTGGCCTACTGGTAAGTGTTATCAGTAGTTTCACACATGTCATGGACCTTACGTCGGCATGACTTATCAAGCTATTGGGGTCTGACGTTTACCACCCCTAGGCGAGATATGCGACATATCAGACGAACATACCGGACTGTACGGTAAGTGTTACTGGTTGGATTCACAGGAGTGTGAGCGGGCTTGCTCGTCGATCTTCTGATCACTCAATACCCGGGTGGCCGTTACGTTTAGCAGACCGCTTGCGGCTTTTGGGTGTTTGATATGATCATCACCTGCTGCCGGCGTATTGACGAGTCTTTAGAGTCCTACACAGAGGTTTCCTGGCTCAAGCGAAACGAAATAGGAGCGCATATGAGATATGTGCGGGACCGAGAATAATTCGTGTATGTGATACCGTATTCCATTCTCACGATGAATGTATCGATTGGTTATATGCGATATAACCTAGTTGTCGAATCAAGGAGTGATTCGATAAGTCGATACATTGGATACTAGCCGGTTATATGCGACATAACCGGATCATTGAATCAAGTGTTGATTTAATGATTTAATGTATAATTATATATTTGATATATTACTTTGCATTAACTGGTATTGGTTCACTTTAAATGGATTTTCTCACTTGGATTGTGCAAGTTGTATATGTGATATACTTTTGTGCACAAGATTGTATCATGTTTGATGATACATGCAAGCTTGGGTTTGTGTAAAGAATTGACCATGGTTATATGAATGGTTAGGGTTTCATTTTATTTGCTTATTCATTTATTCATTTATTCTTTATTGAAAGAAATGAAATGGTGGCTAAGTTTGGTTTATCTTTGAAGCTTCATGAAGCTTTGAATGGTTGACTATTTTGTTTCTTTCCTTAACCCTAACCATTCACTTTAACCTTAGTTTATTCTCTACATCTAACCATAGTTGACATTATGATAAGTATGATTTATTTTCTATTTTCAAAATAACTTATCATATCTTCTTCTTCTTCTTCATCTTCTTCTTCCATGAAAAGGAGCTTGCTACATCAATGGTGATTGATGAAAAAGTGTGAGAAATCCAAATCTAAAGTCTACCCACTTCCTATTTCTTCATCCTCTACCTCTTGCCAAGTAGTATATGGTGTTTCCTTCACAAGTTTTCTTGACTTGGTGAAGTTGGAGCTTGATCTAGCGATGCCTCGACGTAGATCATCTTCGGCATCGTCGTCGATGACCTAACCCGCTTTTTCTCCGATGAAGCCGACGCTAGAGCCCAAGATCCGATTTGTACAGCGAGGAGACTTCATCGCGGAGCCATGGAGGTGGAGAACCGGATCTACAAAGGTTGTAGCCACTTTCCTTTAGCATTTAATTCGTTTACATGCTTGCATCGCCTCATTATCTAGTTAACGATCCGTATTAGGGTTTGTAGGCACTTGTAAAATTTGAATTAGCCATGCTTGATGCCTTGTGAGACTTCATTAATGTACCTAGGAACCCTACAGTGGTATCAAAGCCAGGTTAGAGCCTTAAGCGATGCGTAGACGGAATTAGAAGTCTGATCGAACCAAAACCCAAACCCAAAAATGCTCTCTGTACATTTTTGAAATTCGTGGTTTTTTGAGAATTAAAAATATGCAGAAAACTCAGTAGAATATTCTAAGAATTACTGTATAAAACGGGACCCATGAATCGATAATACTGCGGCGGAACCGCGGCATTTACATGCCTAATGCGGCGGTTCCGCGGCAACCTGGTCTCTTCAGATACTTTTTGCTACACAGTAATTCTTATATTTTATTGCTGGTTTTTCTGGGAATTTTTAATATTTATTCAAGAGTTGGATTTTCTGGGTTGTATTGGGGATTCGGTGTATCGATCGGATTGTCTAATTTTGTCAGTGTGTTTTTCCGGGTAGTTTTAGAATTTGTTAAAAAGTTCGACCGGATATAAATACCCAAGTTTTCCACTGTTGGGAAATTTCCAATTGTTGGATTTTTCCGTAGTTTAACGACGTTCTAAGTAGTGCAAGTAACGCGATGGTCCCTCTAGAAGACAACAAACCTTAACTCGATTATGTGACCGTCTTGAACTGCCCTTTGAACCTTCGAGTTTGGGGCAGTACGGCGTGCCACATGTGAGGCGTTGGCTTGACCCTTCTACGGCTGGACCGTTGGTACTGAGGCACGAACTGAATGCTGTTAGACTTATTTCATGTGTTGAGAATATCGGGAAAATTTGGGTGTTCGATTGTTCGATCGAAAAGTTTAGCATTTTCTATCTTATCCGGAATGTGATACAACAATTGGAATTCACAAGTAGTTATGAGATAACTGAATGAATGTTATAAATCTAGCGGTTTGGTCTCATTTGATCGGTTGCCACGGGATTTTGATGTGATCAAAAGTCCGTCGTAATCACGTAGTGTACGCGGATACTCGCCGGGTAAACTTAATAGACAGCCTCGCCCCATAGCCCCGACCAAGTAACTGTAGGAGAACCCCATCACCGAAAGCATCCGTTCGGGTGCTCGCGGCAGCGGTATTCAGCCTCGGTGCACTTCGTCGACGGCATTGGGGGTGCGGCCGCCTACTAAAGTTTGCGACGAGCATTCGATCAGAATGTCGGGAATCCTGTTGAATTGCCCGACTTGATATTGAAAAGAGTTTTCGATAATGAGACTAAAATGCGGGGTTTATAATTGTTAGGCATGCGATGTCTAAGTATTTCATTTGATTAGGCATGCGATGTCTAAAGAGATTGCGGATTCCAACTGTTGTAGTTTTACACTTTCTTTTCTGTGACCGTAAGTGTAATATGTGATATCGCCGGTTTCATTGCTATATGTCAACGACAATTGGGATGCGCATATTTACTTACGTTGATGACCTGTGATGTTATGTGTTGCTGGATATGTTATATTGGATCGTCGTGTTTGAATAGCCGGGGTTTTTTTATGTGAGATGAGTGTTTTTCATTTTCATTCATGTAAAAACTTGTATGTAATATTCTTTTATTGGGGCACTTCCAGGTTGCGGAAGATGTCACCCTTTGTATATTATTTACTTTTCCGCACTAGGATAGACCCAAGGAGGGAGCACAAGTAACCGGGTTCTGGGGTCCAGTGGGAGACCAACTCGAGGAGTCGAGTCCGGGTCTCCTAACTCTAGAATTGGTAGGGTTGCTTGCCGCTCTCGTAGGGGTCTAGGGGTGTGGGTTTGGCTATTAATCACGACCATGGAATCCGTGTTTTATACTGGCTCGTATTGAAAACACGGACGTCCTAGTATATCCAATATTTCATATGATACTTTCTGCTGCGTTTTTTCTGTGATGTGATCATGTGATGTTCTGTGACAGATATTATATATAGTATATATGATATATTATATAGACGTTGCTTATGTTTTACACCCGCGCTAGCCCTGCCTCGCTCTGGCGTTAGTTACCTAACCTAACGGTGCAGACGGGACATCGAGGCGAATGCGGATGGCATAAGCGTACGTTATATTTATCTGTGATGTTTAGGTAATTTAATGATGGGACATTCATTAATGAGATTAATGAAAGAAAATAAAGCTAATTGATGTTGTGGAATTGAATTTCAAAATAAAACCAGGTAGCTACAGTTCTTGTTTTGAATCGCGGTGTTCCTTATAGAACATCCTGCACCTTATTCGATGAGGAAAGGACCGAGATCCCTTCACCGGGAGTGACTCCTTTAGCAATAACTGGCAGATGCTACAACCCTCGGTTTGTCATTTGATTGCTTCTATAGTTTCTGCTTTGCATAGTGATATATATGATATATCCCGCACCTCATTCGACGAGGAAAGGGCCGACGATCCCTTCACCGGGAGTGACCCCTTTAGCAAAACTAGAAAAGCCTCAAAAACATTCCATTTAAAAACCATTTGATTCCGCAACGAGATCAAGTTCAAAGCGTTAAAGGTTTTCTTAAAAACCATTCGCAACCCTCCGTCATTTTAGGAAGTAGAGTACTTAGTATTCGTGCTATGTTTGTCGACCATAGTCGAGGCGTAGTGTGCGGTAGCTAAGCGATGTCTTCCTACACAGCATATGATGCGATTAGTTAGGACAGTCATGTGGCTTTGTTGACCTTAGCCAAGGGTCATGTGGGTGGGTCTAATTAATCACGAAATGACGGGTAGAACTTGACTAGTACCTATGATTTGTTGACCTTAGCCAAGGTCATAGGTGCTAGGGGTAAAAACCATTATCGGGAGTTTCAACTGTTGAAATTTGCAATGAGATTGCATACCTTCTATGTGATAGTTGGATCCCGATACCCACTGCGAGTAATTGTTACTCCTGGGAGAGTTTTGCACTTTGCAATTAGCCGATCAAGTAGGTGTCTAGAAAGGTGTCAACGGGGTTACGTCTCTGGGAAAACGAGGTTTACTGTAATTAGGTCCGTACGAAAGCACGGGGAACCTCCCTAAAAGTACCGATACTGGCCTGGCTGAAAAATTGGCGAACTTGTAGTGTGTAATTAATCCCGGCTAGTCTTTCCTTTTAAGGTTTGAAGGAAGATTTGATAAAAACAGTGGGAGCCATCCTGATTAGATAAAATATATAACCAGTCTGATCTTGCAAGAGCGCACGCAGAGTGTTTTCTTCTCTCTCTCTCAAGGTAGCGACCATATCACGCCTTAATCAAGATAATAATACGGATATTGACCGAACCCGCTTGTTATACTGAGCTGGGGAACGTTGGTCCCGCTCCAACTTATAATTGTTATAAGACAGAGCAGGAAATTGGGGAATACCATATTTCCCGTGCCGCCCAAACGAAGAGAGTGCATGCTGATGCATCATCTTCGGGTGTGTTCGTTACAAAGAACTGTTTCTCTGTATCCTCTACGTCCTGGGTATGTGATACCGGATCAGGATCCCAGATATGTAATCTGTTACATAGGGCTACAGATAGGTAGAGAACTGAGAACGGGTGATAAGTTTCATGAGGCAGAAAACGGGGCAAGTATTGCACCCAAGTCTGTTGGTCACTGTCACCCTGTATTACCAATACATTGATTCTGAACAAATGCTATTAGATACCGAACCTGATATACAAAATTATATCAGTCTCTTTATTAGTAAAGAAATGATAAAATTTTGTATTGATGGATAATGTTTTGAACATTTCCTATATCAAAAGTTGATCGGTTCAGGCACGTTATCTAAAAGCATTGACGTTCTAAATCAAACTACAGTTCCTAGTATACAGAACACACACAAGAGGAAGAGTTCAGAAATGAACAAATCCTTCTTGAGGCATTGTAGACTAGGTCATATCAATGCGACCCGACTGGCTGAAGTTACATTTTAGATGCATATTCAAATCAGTTTGAATTTACATCTTGTGAAACTTGCCAGTCATGTCACAAAGATAAGATGACCATAGCTCTGTTTATTGGAAACAGAAAGAGTTGGTGAACTCTTGGGACTGATACATGATGATGTATGTAAGGTCTCCTGTCTACACATGCCAGGAATGGTTCTTTATACTTCATTATATTCTCTGATAATCTCTCAAGATTCAGACATATGTTCCTGTTGAAACACAAGTCCGAACCTTTTGAGATATTCACAGAATATAAGTTAGAAGTAGAGAACCAATACGGGCATAAGTATTATGTCCTATGATAAGATCAGGGAGGAGAATACTTGTGCATGGCATTCCTGGAACATTCTAAAGGAGAATGAGATTCTCTCTCCGTATTTCTCCTCTGAATACACCACAGCACAACGGTGTATCAGGGCGGAGCAATCGCACAATATTAGATATGGTGTGCTCTATGATGAGTATTACTGAGTTACCTATTTCCTTTTGGGAGTTATGCACTTGAGAAGCTGCATACCTATTGAATAGGGTTCAAATCAAATCAGATCACAGCCTACCACTCCGTATGAGATATGGTATGGGAAGAGCCCATGTCTTAAGCAAGTTAAGATTTAGTGTTGTCCGGCCTATGTCTAAAAGCAAAATCCGGACATGCTCGAGGGAAAGTCTGTTATGTAGAACTGGAAAGGTTCCAGCTATACAAACTACAGCAGATGATTTGATAGAACCAAAGAATTCAGTAGAGACCGACGAACCTCAGCCTCTCCGCCGATCTGGTAAGGTTCCTCACCCACCTGAGAGATACCTCTGTTTCTCTATGACAGTGGGAGCGAGGATTGCATCATGAGATGATGACCCAACTAGTTTCGAGCTGGCCATCAAGAGTGGGACTCTGTAAGAATGGCTGGATGCTTAGCGATCTGAGATGGAATCCATATACACCAACAAAGTATGGACTTTGATTGCGATATCTGAAGGGTTAAATCCCCATCAGGAGCAAGTATATCTTGAGAAGATTACTTGGTGTAGATGGAAAAGTTGAGACTTTCAAAGCTAGACTTGTTAAAGGTTTTCGTCATCAACTAGGCGTGGATAATGATGAAACCTTTTCCAGTACCTATGCTTAAGTCCATCCAGATCCTACTTGCCACGGCTACATACCATGACTACGATATCTGGTGGTTGGGTGCCATGACTACTTTTCTAAATAATGATTTAGAAGAGAACGTCTATAAGAACACAGCCAGAGGGCTACGTAAACAGTGGGAGCAGCGGAAACGTGTGCAAGATGTTTTATGTGATGAAGCAGGCATCGCGGAGTTGGAACATCTGTTTTGATGAGTTAGTCAAACAGTTTGACATCATCAAAATGGTAGATGAACCTTGTATATACAAAACGGTAGTAGAGAGTAAGGTGGTCATCCTCATATTGTACGTGGACAACATACTCTTGATAGGAAAAGAGTTTCCTATACTACGATCGGTCGATCTCCTCTTATCACATGGATTCTCCATATAGGATCAAAGTGATACCTTCTAAATCCTGAGTTTTCATCTATAAGATAGATGTAATTGGATGCTAGGATTCTCACTAGATGAAGTGAGATGGTATCAATCGATCCTGGGGAGAATCACTGGAAGGGTTCCAGGGTGATAAAAACGACTGAATGTCAGTCACAGGCATTGTCTTTACCCTCAGTAAAGGGACGGTATGTTGGAAGATTTCCAAGCTAGATACCGTGACAAACTAGACGATAAAGGCTGGTAACATCGCTATTAAAGATACTACCAAAGAGACAGTTTGGGTGTATATTGGTTCATAAGATGAACTAGGTTCCTGCCATTGTATGACAATGGAAGTGTGGCTTCGGCCCTGGAACCCTGGTCCCATCAGTGACCCAGACAAATTCTGAGGCAGCATCACCTGATCATGGAGATAGTTGATCTCCAGGTTGATCGAGGTTAGGAGAGTAGACTCAGAGGACAACACGGCGGATCCACTCACGAAGGCCTTTTCCCAAAGAGAGACTTTTAGGGGATGGTTGAGTATTAGATACTACAACTACTGCTACAGATGGCCCTAGTGCAAGTGGGAGATTGTTAGTTATATGTATGCCCTAGAGGCCATTACTGTACATTGGATGTATATTGTAGGATGCTGGGACATATATAGGTAGGACTTTCTTGCTCGACATGATAGTATGCTATCTGGTTGCTCTTTATCTTAACATGTATACTCTCTGTCTCTCTGATTACATGTTGATAAAGCCCTTAGGATGTGTACTCGACTTCCAGGACTATGATGAAGATCATACTAGTGGGGCCTGGGTAGTCAATGAGTACATCCTTCATTGTTCCTAGTCGTGGGAATATCGAGACGGGGCATCGATATTCCAGAGTAGACTAGCGTATATCTTCTCGACCCATGTGATGGGCGATGGATGATCCTATATCCATTGGTGTTTGACATCAGAGATGGTATGCGGGTGCTCAGTGGAGACTGGGTACACTGAACGGACTCGCCGAGAACTCCCAGATGGTATTATACCTCACGTCAGATGGCAGTTCTCTGGTGACACTGGTACAGCTTAGTCTGTTGACCCGAGATCGTCATAGAGTCTTGTGTGTCTCCCACTGTGCTTTGATTTCCACCCTACCACGGCTCTACTGAGTCATGCAAACAGGTGGTTTTTGGGTACAGTCCCGATTCACATGGAGGCAATGAGCGATAGGAGGGGATTCGTCTCTCCCGGTATTGGGGGTTGATGTTGCGCTATGCTCGACTGGCCATAACAGGAAATCCCTGGCCAGGGTTGCAGTGACCTACTGGTAAGTGTTATCAGTAGTTTCACACATGTCATGGACCTTACGTCGGCATGACTTATCAAGCTATTGGGGTCTGACGTTTACCACCCCTAGGCGAGATATGCGACATATCAGATGAACAGACCGGACTGTACGGTAAGTGTTACTGGTTGGATTCACAGGAGTGTGAGCGGGCTTGCTCGTCGATCTTCTGATCGCTCAATACCCGGGTGGCCGTTACGTTTAGCAGACCGCTTGCGGCTTGTGGGTGTTTGATATGATCATCACCTGCTGCCGGCGTATTGACGAGTCTTTAGAGTCCTACACAGAGGTTTCCTGGCTCAAGCGAAACGAAATAGGAGCGCAAATGAGATATGTGCGGGACCGAGAATAATTCATGTATGTGATACCGTATTCCATTCTCGCGATGAATGTATCGATTGGTTATATACGATATAACCTAGTTGTCGAATCAAGGATTGATTCGATAAGTCGATACATTGGATATTAGCTGGTTATATGCGACATGACCGGATCATTGAATCAAGTGTTGATTTAATGATTTAATGTATAATTATATATTTGATATATTACTTTGCATTAACTGGTATTGGTTCACTTTAAATGGATTTTCTCACTTGGATTGTGCAAGTTGTATATGTGATATACTTTTGTGCACAAGATTGTATCATGTTTGATGATACATGCAAGCTTGGGTTTGTGTAAAGAATTGACCATGGTTATATGAATGGTTAGGGTTTCATTTTATTTGCTTATTTATTTATTCATTTATTCTTTATTGAAAGAAATGAAATGGTGGCTAAGTTTGGTTTATCTTTGAAGCTTCATGAAGCTTTGAATGGTTGACTATTTTGTTTCTTTCCTTAACCCTAACCATTCACTTTAATCTTAGTTTATTCTCTACATCTAACCATAGTTGACATTATGATAAGTATGATTTATTTTCTATTTTCAAAATAACGTATCATATCTTCTTCTTCTTCATCTTCTTCTTCCATGAAAAGAAGCTTGCTACATCAATGGTGATTGATGAAAAAGTGTGAGAAATCCAAATCTAAAGTCTACCCACTTCCTATTTCTTCATCCTCTACCTCTTGCCAAGTAGTATAGGGTGTTTCCTTCACAAGTTTTCTTGACTTGGTGAAGTTGGAGCTTGATCTAGCGATGCCTCGACGTAGATCATCTTCGGCATCGTCGTCGATGACCTAGCCCGCTTTTTCTCCGATGAAGCCGACGCTAGAGCCCAAGATCCGATTTGTACAGCGAGGAGACTTCATCGCTGAGCCATGGAGGTGGAGAACCGGATCTACAAAGGTTGTAGCCACTTTCCTTTAGCATTTAATTCGTTTACATGCTTGCATCGCCTCATTATCTAGTTAACGATCCGTATTAGGGTTTGTAGGCACTTGTAAAATTTGAATTAGCCATGCTTGATGCCTTGTGAGACTTCATTAGTGTGCCTAGGAACCCTACAGGGTGACCCTGCGACCTGTGGAAGACGCAGTATGGGCTGCGGAAACGCTTGCCCGCTCTTTGGGTAACTGGTGGGAGCTTAAAGAACCTCTCGCCCTTAGCTTCCTCCTGCTGAATTCCCTAACACGGCAGTAAGGTTTCGGGAGGCATCATCCATGCCAATTTCAAAAATTTGCCGTTCTAGTTAACCCTAACCTTAGAATCGTTACAAGAAAATCCGACGAATACGATATGTAAACTACATTACATCTAAGTGAATCAGAAATACAACCTTTGTAGACCGGTCCTTCACTTCAAAAGCTCCGTGTAATAGTCCCTTCGCTGCGAGTTGTGATCTCCCGAACTCTAGAGAGGGTTCTCCCAGAGAAATGAACAAGTTTGCTCGAAGACTTCGAGGCCGAAGATGATCTACATCGAGGAGACTCAAGCTCATGCTATCTCTTCACTAATTGTGAAATTAGTGAAGCAAACACCCTAAACTAAATGGAAAGTAGTAGAGGATGATGAAGTAGGAAATGAGCTCACTTTAGATTTATTTTTCTCATAATATTTTCTCACTTTTCCAAAAGCTAGAAAGCTTTTTCTCAAGGATGAAGAAGATGAAGAGAAGAGATGAGAATGAACTAATGAGGTGAGAATAGCAACCATGTATGAGTTAGTGTTATACACTAACTCATGTAGAGAATAAACCATCGGTTACAATAATGGATAGGTGAATAAATATCTACAAGTAAAACAAAACTAGTGGACTAAGTCAAAAATGCTACAAGCTTCTTCAAGCTTCCAAGCATGTGACTAATTACCATTAATTTTGATTAACTTTAAATAAATAAAACCATTCCATTATTATAAGTATGGTGTAAGTCTCATACACCCATGAAGAATGTGGCATCTAGCATGACACAAAAACATGTACATTAATATATATCACATATACACTAATGCACACATGTGAGAAAAAGAAATGTTTAAGTGAGATAATATTAGTTAATGTAATCTAGTATATCAAATATACAATTATACATTAAATTATTAAATCAACACTTGATTTAATAATCCGGCTATATCTCATATAACCGGCTAATATCAAATGTAACAACTTATCGAATCAACACTTGATCCGATAACCCGGCTATATTACATATAACCGACCGATGTCACAAATCGCGAGAATAGAATGCGGTATCACATACGCGCATTAATCTCGGTCCTGCACATATCACATATGTGCTCCAATTCTGTTTTGCATGAACCAGGAAACCTCTATATAGGATTCTAAAGACTCGTCAATACGCCGGCAGTAAGTGATGATCATATCAAACACCCACAAGCCGCAAGCGGTCTGCTAAACGTAACGGCTACCCGGGTATTGAGCGATCAGAAGATCAACAAGCATGCATGTTCATACTCGTACGAATCCAATCAGTAACACTACCGTACAGTCCGGTCTCTTCATCAGATATGTCGCATATCTCGTCTGGGGGTGCTAAACGTCAGACCCTAATAACTTGATAAGTCATGCCGATATGAGGCTCATAACTGGTTGAGAAACTACTGATAACACTTACCAGTAAATCTCATAAACATCCCTGGCCAGGGACTTCCTGTTATAGCCAATCGATCACAGCACAACATCAACCCCCAATACCGGGAGAGACGAAATCCCCTCCTATCGCTCATTGCCTCCATGTGACTCGGGACTGTACCCAAAAACCACCGTTTTGCGCATTCTCTTGAACGTGGTAAAGTGGAAATCAAAGCATAGTGGGAAACCCACAAGACTCTATGACAATCTCGGGTTGACAGACTAACCTGTATCAGTGTCACCAGAGAACTGCCATCTGACGTGAGGTATAATACCATCTGGGAGTTCTCAGCGAGTCCTTCCAGTGTACCCAGTCTCCCCTGAGAACCCGTATACCATCTCTGATGTCAAACACCAATAGATATGGGATCATCCATCGCCCATCTATGTTCATCACAGAAAACTGCATTTTACTACCGCTCATTCATTATCTATTTTTGTATATATCGGTACTACCAGTGTCTGCTCAGTAATACAGATTACTGGTATCCGTGACAGAATACCGGAAATACACTTAAAATCATGGATATATCATATGTGAACCGACACTGCAACCAGAACTGGAAACCGACCGATATCCAAGGAGATTTTGCGAATAAAATGTGTGCACAATATTTTGGTCCAATACAATACAAGTGTGTACACATGCTCTTTGGCATGGACCATAGGATGGGGCTGCCATGAATCAAGGAGAAAGTGGGCATGGTGTGATGTGCATTCAGTGCATAAAGTAGTGATGTGACCAAAAGATTCAAGTTTCCCTCCAAACTCCGAAAACAAACCAGATTATTTTTGACCAAGCAAACAACATCAGAGTGATGTGGGGGAACACACAAACCAACACACTAAATCCGAGCCAGAAAGCTCGAATTTCAACTGAGCACAAAACCCATGTGGCCGGCCCCTTCACCTCCAACAGCTCCCAGACTTCTGTGGGCCCCCCTTGCCACCATGTCAGCTCATTTTTATTGTTTGTGAAATTTTCTTTTGAGCCTATAAATACAGAACCAGTGAGTAAGGGAGAGGGGTGATTCTTTAGTCCAAGTTTTGCTTACATTTTTACACTTCTACTCTTTTGTTTTTCATTTTGTTCTCTTGTACATAGCTTCCCCTTGAGCTCTTTGCCTTAACTTGATCTTGCAACCTCTTCATTGAGTTTGCAAGTTTAAGCTTTGGTTATAAATCTCAAGGGTTGTATCATTCTTCAAGTTTAATAAAGTTCTCTTTTTTTGCCTTCATTCACCATGATTTCTTTGCCCTCTCTTGATCTTGCAATCTCTTTATTGAGCTTGCACGTTTAAGTTTGGGTTATTAAACCCATGTCTTGTATTTTTCTCTTTGGTTCCTAGTTTTTTCTTTCTTGCATTTTTTCTTACTTGCTTTTACATTCATGCAATTTATTACCATACTTTACTTACTTGCTCTTTAATTCCATGTCATTTATTTACTTACTTGCTTGTTTTTCTTTTCTTTTCTCTTTTCTTTTGCCCTTTTGGTTGTTGTTGTGAATGGGTTGTGAATATATGTTGTTAGGAATAGATAGCGATTTTGTAAGTTAAGATTTCTTTGCTCATTTTCGTTTCCTGTATTTTCTATTGAACTCCGTCCGGATTCCACGAATACCATGCTTAAGCACCCTAATCCACGTTGTTGTCGATTGCTCTAGCTTCAATCGTTAAGTTCGGCTCAAAGGACTTGAATACGGAATCTATTAACTTACATTATCTTATCGTTTCTTAACAAGTTTAATTGTGCATATATACACTTAGGATAGATACGAACAATCCGCCTCGAGCATTAACTCGTCAAAACAAGAACTTAAAACATTCCGTCTCCCAATGGATCCACCCGTGCTCATCGCGGCTAGTTGCAAAGCGACACCGTCCTGATCGTAGTTAAGCTTTAGAACTTTAAAACTCGACACGCCAAAAGCGTGCTGATCAAATGGCGCCATTGCCGGGGAGACGGTAACGTTTTAATTCTTGTTATTTTGGGTTAATCATTGTACATCTCATTTATACAACTAACCCTATTTTCAAAACAACATAAAAATTTCAAAAACCAAAACCAAAACCAACTAAACTAACTATTTTGTTCTATGGAAATTGGACCTGCTTGCACTCTGTAACTAAACAGAAAAGATAAACAATACCAGTGATGCACTAGTGGAGCACTGTGAACAAAGAAGAAGTTTGGAGCCCAAAATAAAAAATAGAACCGGCGACATTACTGCTATTTCCGAGCTCGCTGGCCCAAGCTCCCCCAATTGCTCCAAATTTTTATTTCATGCTCCAGTGTTCTGTTTTTGTCCTATTTGTATTGTTTGTTTTTTATAAATTTTAGTGTGCAGGTATTTGGGCATTCGTATCGCTTTTCCGCACTAATATCCATTTTTCCGACATTTGTAGATTTTGCAGAATTGTGAATGGCGATTGTGGGGAGCAAAGTGTACATTCCAAGCTAAGGTGATTACGACGTATAGTGCCAAAGATCCGGGTAGTTTGACCCGTGTAAGAGAACATTTCAAGCTATTCGGATTTAACTTCAACGGGGGTTTCCTAACCCAAAAACTTAATGGTACGTATTTTAATAACACCTTCTTCTCAAATCCGACGTATCCAATATAATATCTTTGCAGGATTCTTTGCAAGTTCGCTAGCAAACGCTAAACTTGACTAGCCTGTTGTCACGCCCCGCTTCCCAATATACGGGTAGAGGATGCGACGAGGCCGCTATGTATTTACTCTGAATTAAATACGCTAAGCGTATCTAAGCAATATAAAAATAAATACACAAGAGACAAGATATAATAAAAACATCAACTTTATTTATTCACATTCTTTCTGTACAATGCATGGAAAATAAATACAACTGAAATAAAGGAATGCCTAAACAATGGCATAATAGAAATGAAAAGTACTGAATGGAAAGTGTACAATGACTAGAGCTCGGGGTCTTTACTGAACTGGTCCAAGTCTTCAGCAGTGGGCTCGATCTCTGAAGTGTCCAGATCACCTGACGACATTCAAAGAAGAAAGAAAGAGAATGTCGTCAGCGAACAGGTCGCTCGGTAAGTCCCAAAGATAAGGGAGAAATAAACAGAATAAGAGGTATCTTTTAAAATTGTATTATATTGTTGTAATGTTGTGTTAACGCTGTTGTTTGTAGCTTGGTACAGAAGGATGACAGTATATACGAGAGGGGTCTCTATATGCTAGAGACCAGGGCAAACGGAATGTACAAGGAACCGTTAAGCCACGGTACAATAGCAATGGAATATAGGTTAGGTGTCTTAATCTTACTGTCTCATGCCATTTTTAACACCTTCCGTACCAATCGACCCCTTAAACCCCGTAGTGTTTTGATTGTATTGTTGTTTTGTATTGTAACTGTATAGATTGTATGATTGGATGACTGACCGAAACCATGATATCGGTAAACGGATGTAACTGTAGAATCATGTATGTAACTGTAGAATCATGGATGTAACTGTATAATCATGTAAATGGAATGTATATCCATGGTTCGGTTCAGTCAAGTTGATAGATTGAATATATGGAATAATAGATTCATGGATTCATGTTGAATTGTAATATTGTAAATTGTAGATTGTAGATTGTAGATTGTACTTGAATCATATTCAAGTCAGATTATAAAGAGACTCATCTGACTCAAAAAATTAGAAAAGTAAATTGAAGTCTTGATTGTTTTGATGTTATCGGTAACCGCTGCACATGGGCGGCAGGATTTGTGTCTTTTTCAAAGACGATTACCGTGTTGATAACACCGTTGTTAAGTTTTCTACCTTAGATAGCCAAGCAGCCACTTCTTCGGCTCCCTGAGGCTTAAGAGATTGGTCCCGCTTAAAACTATGTTTACTAGGGTCCTTAGTATAATTTACAGAACTTGAGGGGGGTTTTTATGTAAAAATACTTTTGTATAGTTTTCAAAATACACCCTATGTATTTATTAATCGTCTTTAGAGTTGTAATGAATGTAGATTTTATGTTGTGATATTTCTAGTGAAAATATCCTAATTCCATAATAAAAGGTATTTATTTGTAATATTGATTATATGGAATTCATGGTATTTTAGTGTAAACTGATTCTTGTGACATTTTTAGAAAAAAAAAGTGGAATATTTATAATAATTCAAAATAGATATTTTTATGTTATATATATATATTTATATGAAAATAATTTTTTGTATATATTTAATATTCTAGAAATCTCGTTTTCTTAAGATGTCGTATTTTAAATCATTTGAGACCGAATGCTCCCTGCGGAGGTCTGCATCTCGCACTACTAAGTCCGAGGATGTGCGATAATCCGTACCATCCCGAACGGGTTCCCCAAATGGGTTGTAGCGGCGCTTTGCAAAGATTTGTATAAATACTAATCATTAAGGAAAAACGGTTTTATTAATTATGGTATTTATTTGTAAAGATGTCGATTTCCCGTATTCTATGTTCTAGGGTCTCCTAAGTCAACTAGATTGCTCCTAACTGGTCCAAAGTGACAAGTTGTGAGATATCTCTTAAATCGCCTCTTCACCGCCAATTGTGGCCAGGTAAGTACAAGTGAAGAAAGGAGGGATCCGCTCAGAAATCACCGTAAGACGTGCCTTTTAAAATTGCCTTTCTCACTTGTCTAGCCTAGACACCACAAAGTTAGGTTTAGATAAATGACTGAATGCCCACAACCTTCCTCTGTCCTAATGAGCGCGACAGTCCTTAATTGGCTGAGTCTAGATATTTTATTTTATTAGCTCAAAGGTTATTTATTTGTAAAGATGTATCAATACTAAATATTTTAGAAATAGTTTTATTAAGTAAAGGGTATTTAAATGAAAATGTTTGTTTTCCCGTATTCTAAGTTCTCGAGGGTATCGTGTTATGTTGCATATGAGTGTGTGAGGAGGTAAGTCATTACCTCGTGGTCTACTTAAAGATATAGCAAGTTTAATGAAGTTAAATGTATAATTGAAACAATGTGGTATTTAAATGAAAAATACGATAAAGTGAAATAGCCATCATTTTATAAAATGAAACTTGATCAATTTGGTTGATCAGTGTTTAATAGTCAACATGAGGGAGTTTAAGCATAATTGCATTAACGAGAAGTGAATTTTTATAAGAAAACCGAATCGGAAATCGGATTTGTTCCGATTCCGTCGGGTTTTGTAAATTCGTGTTTTTAGAATGGAAAAGAAAGTTAGAAATGGGACTTACAGGTTTTGTACAATAACAAGAGTGAGATGGAAGGAGAGGAATCGACGGTGCGTCGCTTCGTCGTCGAGGTCTCCTAGAACGATCGCCGGAAGTTCGCCGGGAATTTCGCGGTAGCTTTACTTCGTGCTCGTTTTCAAAGTACACAAGTGATAACTAGACTGCTCCTAACTGGTCCAAAGTGACAAGTTGTGAGATATCTCTCAAATTGCCACTTCACTGCCAATTGTGGCCAGATAAGTACAAGTGAAGAAAGGAGGGATCCGCTCAGGAATCACCGTGAGACGGGCCTTTTAAAGTTACATTTCTCACTTGTCTAGCCTAGGCACCACAAAGTCAGGTTTAGATAAACGACTGAATTCCCACAACCTTTCTCTGTCTTAATGAGCGCAACAGTCCTTAATTGGCCGAGTCTAGATATTTTATTTTATTGGCTCAAAGGTTATTTATTTGTAAAGATGTATCAATACTAAATCTTTTAGAAATGGTTTTATTAAGTAAAGAGTATTTAAATGAAAATGTTTGTCTTCCCGTATTCTAAGTTCTCGAGGGTATCGTGTTATGTTTCATATGAGTGTGTGAGGAGGTAGGTCATTACCTCGTGGTTTACTTAAAAGTATAGCAAGTTTAATGAAGTTAAATGTATAATTGAAACAATGTGGTATTTAAATGAAAAATACGATAAAGTGAAATAGCCATCATTTTATGAAATGAAACTTGATCAATTTGGTTGATTAGTATTTAATAGTCAACATGAGGGAGTTTAAGCATAATTACATTAACGAGAAGTGAAGTTTTATAAGAAAACCGAATCGGAAATCGGATTTGTACCGATTCCGTCGGGTTTTGTAAATCCGTGTTTTTAGAATGGAAAAGAAAGTTAGAAATGGGACTTACGGGTTTTGGACAATAACAAGAGTGAGATGGAAAGAAAGGAATCGCTGGTGCGTCGCTTCGTCGTCGAGGGCTCCTAGGGTAGATGAAAAGTATAAAATAAAAAAATGTGATAAAAATGTGATAAAAGTGGAGTAATTGGGGTTTTAAAAGAGTTCTAGAAATGGTCTGAAGCTAAAATTTTGCAGGTGTGTAGGGAATGTGAAAAGACACAATTTTCATGTTGGGGTCGTCGCCGGAATCGGCCGACTCTGGGGTGACTCGGCGGTGACTCGGTCGGAGGACTGAGTCGGCCGAGTCGAGGCCGAGTTGGCCGATTTCCGGCCAACTCCGGCGGCCGGAATCCCTCCCGACGGTTCATCTATCCTCTGGCAATGTTACATTTTTGAGTGTAGTGGGATTTTTGTGAGATATGCACGTGTAAACCCTTGGTATTCTAAAGGTTTCAAAACAAAATAATATTAAAAATAATGTGGGGTATGGGATTTGAACTCTGGTGGTTTGGTTCAGCAATGCAAGATATTACCAATGAGCTACAAGCTCGTTCTTGTAATTAAATTGCTAATTAATTATTTAAGCCTTGTGCTCAGGCAATAAATACCCCTTTATGGATTTTTGAAATTTTTTTGTAAAAACTTGTATAGGAAATTTAGGGTTGTTACACCCGTATTTGTTGCAATGTAGTGCTTAACATAAAAAATGATTGTTTGAAATTTCGAACAAATTTTTTCATTGAATTGCGCATTGCATACATTAATACGGACTTAAGGGAAAGCGAACCTCACAACATACGGTAAATGATTTCATCCCCTTTTCCGTGGCCCACAAATCACGAACCTGAGCATAACGATTTCCCGCACAAATTTTAAAAGAAACGAGACTTTAAGCCTTAAGGGCTTCGCGCTTACTAGAAGAAGTTAACTGTGCTTAGAACACCGCTTACCGGTATATCGTTCTCGGGGTGTCTAGGAAAGTGTTCACGGCGAAACTGCCAAAAGAGAAAGGGTTATTTAATTAAGGACATTCGCGAAAGCGTCGGAAAACCTCCCCTTATCTCTGCACTTACCTGGTGTCACGCCCCGCTTCCCATTTTAAGGAGAAGGGTACGCGACGAGGCCCGCTACGTATTTACTCAGAAGCAAATACGCTAAGCGTAACTAAGCAATATAAAAGAAAATACACAAGAGACAAGATATAATAAAAACAGAAACTTTTATTTATTAACATTCTTTGTACAATGCATGAAAGGAAATACAACTGAAATAAAAAGTTGCCTAACAGTGGCATAACAGGAAATGTAAAATGCTGAATGGAAAAGTGTACAATGAACTAAAGTGCTGGATCTTTGGCAAACTGCTCCAAGTCTTCTGCAGATGGCTCGATCTCTGCCGGGTCCGAATCACCTGACGACATTCAAAGAAGAAAGAAATAGAATGTCGTCAGCGAACAGGTCGCTCGGTAAGTCCCAAAGGTAAGAGGAAAGTAGAATAAACAGAATAAGAAGATATCTTTTAAAGTTGTATACTATTGTTGTAATGTTGTGTTAACGCTGTTGTTTGTAGCTTGGTACAGAAGGATGCCAGTGTATACGAGGGGGGTCTCTATATGCTAGAAATCAGGGCAAACGGAATGTACAAGGAATCGTTAAGCCACGGTACAACAGCAACGGAATATAGGTTAGGTGTCTTAATCTGACCACCTCGTGCCACCTTTAACACCTTCCGTACCAATCTACCCCTTAGACCCCGCAATGTCTTATTTGTATTGTTATCTTGTAAATTGTATTGATTGTAAGATTGATTGACTGACTGACCGAAACCATGATATCATGAAACGGTTGTAACCGTAGGGTCATGTAAATGGAATAACTGAGAATCATGTAAAAGGAATATATCCATGGTTCGGTTCAGTCAAGTCGTATAAATTGATAATTGGATTCATGGATTCATGTGTTCATATTGAATTGGGATCTTGTAGATTATAAATTGACTTGAATCATATTCAAGTCAGATTAATCAGACTCAAGCCTGAGTCAGACAATCAGAAATGTGAATCGAAGTCTTATAATTGCTAGGGTCCTTAGGGTAATTTATAAAACTTGAGGGGGTTTTATGTAAAAACACTTTTATATACTTTTCAAAATACACCTCAAGTATTTATTACTCGTCTTTAGAGTTGTAATGAGGGTGGATTTTATATTGTGACATTTCTAGTGAAAATATCCTAGTTTTATAAATAAGGTATTTATCTGTAATATTGATTTATTTGAAGTTCATGGTATTTTAGTATAAAATTTATTCTTGTGATTTTTAGAAAAAGGTGGAATATTTATATTATAATAAAATAGATATTTAAATGATAAATATACATATAATTATACAAAAATAATTTTAATAAATATTTTATATTCCAAATATCTCATTTTCTTAAGATGTCGTATTTTAAACCTTTCGAGACCGAATGCTTCTTGTGGAGGTCAGAATCTCGCACTACTAAGCCCGAGGAGTGCGATAATCTGCACCATTCCGAACGGGTTCCCCAAAAATGGGTTGTAGCGGCGCTTTGCAAAGATTGTAAAATACTAAATCCTTTAGAAAACGGTTTTATAAAATAAAAGGTATTTATTTGTAAAAATGTAAATTTTCCGTATTTTAGATTCTAGGGTTTCCTAAGTCAACTAGCCTATTTCTAAATGGTCTAAACGACAAGTCGTTAGATATCTCAAATCGCCTCTTCACCGCCAATTGTGGCCAGGTAAGTACAAATGAGGAAAGGAGGGATCGGCTCACGAATCACCGTGAGATGGGCCTTTTAAAGTTACCTTTCTCACTTGCCTAGCCTAGACACCACAAAGTCAGGTTTAGATAAACGATCGATGTCCACAACTTATCGTGTTTTCCTAATAATAGGTATTTATTTAAAAGTGTATCAAAACTAAAACTTTTAGAAATGGTTTTATTAAGAATATGGTATTTAAATGAAAGTATTATTTTATTGTATTCTAAGTTTTTGATGATATCGTTTTAGGTTGTATATGCATGTGTGTGGAGGTAGGTCATTACCTCGTGTTCTACTTTAAATGTATAGCAAAGTTAAGGGGTTAAATGTGAAATCGAAACATTGTGGTATTTAAGTGAAAATACGATAATTTGAGAATGCTATCATTTCATGTGATGAAACTTGTTCAAATTGTTTGTTAAATGTTTAATAGTCAACATAAAAATGTTTAAGCATGAATGTATTGGTGAGAAGTGAAATTTTATAGAAAACCGAATCGGAAATCGGATTTGTTCCGATTCCGTCTGGTTTTGTAATTTCGTATTTTAGAGAATAAGAAAGAGAGATAGAATGGGACTTACGGGTTTCGATTAAGCAAAAGAGTGAGGGGGGACTAAAGGGGTTGCCGAGGCGTTGCTTCGTCGCCGGTTGTTCCTAAAAACGTCGCCGGAATTTCCGCCGGAATTTCGTCGGAGCTTCGCCGCGGACTTGTTTTCAAAGTACACAACTCTTGAGAAGATTTTGAGATAGTGGGTTTAGAATTTTGGGATGAGAGGGTAGAGGGTGTATTTATAGGGTAGGCTAGGGGTAGGGTAGGTGAAGGGTTTTTGATTAAAAAAATTTGTAAAAATATGAGAAAATTATTAAAAATTATAGTAAATGGGGGATAATTAAGTCTCGGGAGCCAATCCAATAATTTAAAATGTGCAGGGGGTTTCAGAAGGCGAAAAGCCAGCTTTTTGGTGTTGACGACTCGGCCGTCGGGCCGAGTCCGGCCGGCGGCGCCGGCCCGAGTGGAGGTGGGGGGTCGTCGGGTGAAGGCTCTGGTACATTTAGTTTTTCAGGTGAAGTTCAAGTTTTGGGAGTTATGGTGTTTGGACTGTTAAGCTTCCAAAGGATTTAAAACAAAAACAATATAAAAATAATGTGGGGCAGGGGATTTGAACTCTGGTGGCTTGGTTCAGCAGTGCAAGGTGTTACCAATGGGCTACAAGCTCCTTCTTGTAATTATTGTGGGAAAATAAATACTTAAAGTGATAACAGCAACATTAAATACCCCAAGTATACTTCAAATTTAAATAATTTTATGTATATAAAAAATGGAGTTGTTACAATCTACCCTCCTTACAAAAATTTCGTCCTCGAAATTTACAACTTTTATTTGAGGACTAGTTTACAAAGAGGTGTGGGTATATTGCACGCATTTCATCTTCCCTTTCCCAAGTGGATTCTCCTGGAGTGTCTTTCCTCCACATTATCCGGACCAAGTTAGCTTCCTTGTTCCGAAGTATCTTTACTTTCCTGTCCAGGATCTCCACAGGCTGTTGCTCACAAGATAAGTCGGGCTGTATAGTGAGCTCGGAATGATCAAGAACGTGGCTGGGGTCACTCACATACTTTCTGAGTTGGGATATGTGGAACACGTTATGCACTCCTTCCAATGAAGGTGGAAGTGCTAAGCGGTATGCCACTCACCGACTCGTTCGAGTATGTCGATCGGTCCAATGTATCTCAGACTTAATTTACCCCGTCTTCCAAATCGGATCACTCCACAGTTCGGAGATATCTTCAGGAATACGTGGTCTCCTGGCTGGAACTCCAAGTGTCGTCTCTTTGCATCAACCCAATACTTCTGTCGATCTTGGGTTATGTGCATCCTTTCCTTGATAGTACGAACCACATCAACGGTCGCTACTATTATCTCTAGTCCAATAAGTTCCCTATCTCCGATGTCGTCCCAACTTAATGGTGATCGACACTTCCTTACATACAATGCTGCAAAAGGTGTCATTCCTATACTTGCTTGGTAGCTGTTATTGTACGCGAACTCCACAAGATGCAGGTGATCTTCCCACGATCCTTTGAAGTCTAGCATACACGCTTTGAGCATATCCTCCAAGATCTGAATAGTTTATTCCGACTGACCATTTGTTTGTGGATGATAAGTCGTGCTGAAGTTCAGACTTGTTCCCAAGCTGCTTGCAGACTCTGCCATAATTGCGATCGGAAGCTAGTGTCACGATCGGAGACAATGCAGACCGGTACTCCATGAAGTCTCAAAATTTCCTGTATGAGTTCATGGGTATCAGAGATAGTACATTATGAAGAGTTTAAATCCTAAATAGATTATTACCTCCATGTACTTCTTTGCTAGTGCCTCAGTTGATTGGCCAACTCGAAATGGGATGAAGTGAGCCGACTTTGTGAGTCGATCCATAATGACCCATATAGCATCGTTACCCTTTGTGCTGCGAGGAAGAGCAGTTACGAAATCCATCGTGATGTGTTGCCACTTCCATTCTGGGATTGGTAACGGTTGAAGTAGTCCAGCTGTCCTGTGATGTTCAGCCTTTACTTGCTGACACACCAAGCATTTTGCGACGCTTCTGGCTACTTCACGCTTCATTCCATGCCACCAATAATTCTGACGTAGATCTTTATACATTTTGGTACCTCCAGTATGTACTGAGTAGGGAGAGCTGTGAGCTTCTTACATTAACTCTTCCCGAACAGGACCTTTTGGTACACACAATCTGCTGCCGTGTCTCAAAGATCCGTCTTCATGGATGATGAAATCTATTCTGAGTCCATTCTCTACTTGTTCTCTGATCCTTTGCAACTTAGCATCACTTGCTTGATCTGCTTTGATCTGATTGACAATGGTTGATTGAACTTATAGATTCATCAAACTTGAAGTATTACCTGGCATGACTACCTCAATCTCCATCTGATGCAAGTCTTGTTGAAGCTTCCACTGAGCGGTGAGATTCATCGATAATGGTTGGCGACTAAGAGCATCAGGTACTACGTTCGCCTTCCCTGGGTGATATTGCAAATTGATATCAAAGTCCGCCATGAGTTCTAACCATCTTCTCTGCCGCATATTCAACTCCTTCTGAGTAAACACGTACTTCAGATTTTTATGATCTGTGTAGATGTTCACTCGTTCACCAAGTAGATAATGGCGCCAAATCTTGAGAGCAAAAATGACGGCTGCCAACTCCAGATCATGCGTCGGATAATTGCGCTCATGAGTCTTCAGTTGTCTTGAAGCATAAGCCACAATCTTACCGTGCTGATGAAGAACACATCCTAATCCCTTACCGGATGCATCACAATGCACTTCGAATCCTCCAGATTGATCCGGTATTACGAGAATAGGTGCAGATGTCAACCTTGACTTGAGTTCTACGAAAGCTTGTTCGCATGCTTATGACCACACAAATTCTTCATCTTTACGTGTGAGTTTGGTCAGGGGTGTTGCTATCTTTGAAAATCCCTCAATGAACCTTCTGTAATATCCAGCTAAGCCCAAGAAACTCCGAATGTCCTTCACTGACTTTGGTGTAGGCAATTCGCTAACTGCTGAAAGTTTGGTTGGATCCATAGAAATTCCTTCTCCTGATACGATATGTCCAAGAAAACCAACTCGCTTTAGCCAAAACTCGCACTTGCTGTACTTGGCATAGAGCTTGTGTTGTCGAAGAGTTTCCAGGACAATTCGTAGGTGTTCTGCATGCTCTTTCCGACTCTTAGAATACACCAAGATGTCTTCGATGAAGATGACAACAAACCTGTCTAGGTACTCCCGGAAAACTTGATTCATTAGGTTCATGAATATTTCTGGTGCATTAGTCACTCCAAATGGCATCACTAGAAATTCGTAATGTCCATAGCGAGTTCTGAAAGTTGTTTTGTGAATATCAGCTTCCTTGACCTTCACTTGATGATAACCTGAACGAAAATCCAATTTAGAGAAAACACAAGATCCACTTAGCTGATCGAATAAATCATCGATGCGCGGGAGTGGATACTTGTTCTTTATAGTGACTTCGTTCAAGGCTCTATAATCGATGCACATTCTGTATGAATCTTCCTTCTTCTTCACCGGTAGTACAGGTGCTCCCCAACTTGAAGTGCTGGGACGAATCCATCATTTCGCCAATAATTTGTCCAACTGTGTTCGGACTTCCTTCAAACTTTCCGGACTTATTCTATAAGGTGCTTTGATCACCGGTTGTGCTCCTGGTACTAAATCAATACTGAATTTAAGAGCTCGATCGGGAGGCAAACCTGATATATCGTCAGGAAATACATCGTCGAACTCTCGAACTACCTCTGGTCTTGATTCTTCTTTCGCTTGAGCTGCTGCAACTACTGCTTCTCTTGGCTGCGCTTTGTAGGTACTTGGCTCTAGGGTACGGTCTCCGCTTTTGAAATAGAAGACCGGATGGTCTGGAATCTCGAATACTACCCTCCTTTGACGACAGTCGATGGTAGCATAAAAAGTTCCAAGCCAATCCATTCCTAGAACCACATCGAAGTTCGGTATGTCCAGTACTTTGAAGTCAGCATAAAACTCTCTGCTGCAGACGACGACTGGACACAAGCTGTATCCCATGGTTGCTTTTAGAACGCCATTTCCGGAACTGACATTCCAGCTGGATACAAGCGGTGAGACTGGAATCGCATGGGTTCGGACGAACCGTTACGACATAAAGCAGTGGGATGCTCCAGTATCAAACAGTGCAAGTGCAGGTAGTGAGGCTACTAGGATTGTACCTAAGGTATGTGGGATATGTTTTAGGTATAGGGAAAGTATGTAGATAACTAAGACTAAAAGATAAGTTTGAGAAGGAAAGTTTACCAGTGATGACTTGGCCAGTAGCCTCAGCTTCTTCCACGGACATCGTGAAAGCCTGACGCTTTGGTACAATCCTCCTGGCCTGAGGAGCATTCCTCGGAACGTTCCTTTGAGCTTGATGGAACTGACGAGGAGGTGGTGCATGTTTATACCATAATTTTGCATTATTTTATTCCCCATTCTTATTCAGTTTACAAATAAACAGGTGTTTTTGACCCATGTTTGCTACATAGTTGCAGGTTACAGGTTCTCGGAACAAAACAGTGAAAATGATGAAGAGACGATATAAAAGTGAGATTTCGACCAACGAATAGAGAATCTTTATTATGCCTACAGTTTGAAGAATAAACGAAGATCAATGGACAATTTCACAAAGAACAAAGGCAGCGTAAGGTTTAAGACTTCGACACGAAGCAAGCGGTAAAGCCCACGATATTGTTCACTGTGGAAATCTGGAAGAAACCAGAAGCCAATCTGAGAAAACAACTGAAGAAAATAGAAGGAAAAATGCAACAGAAGAAGACCTGAAAAACTGAAGCAGCAACCTCCCTATTTGGCCGCAGAACCGCGGCCAAACCCTGCTTTTGGCCGCGGAACCAAGGCCGTGCGTCGCCCGTGTCGGTGCAGAAAAGATGTGTCAGTGCGTCGGTGCGTTATTTAGGTTTCTTAGGGGGTAAAATTGTAAAATCAGATGTGCGTCGATTGTAAATCTAGGGTTTCTATGAATCTATAAATAGAAGCCCTAATACCTCTTTTGAGGTATGCCTCTTCTTGTGCCTCATTGTAAATCTCAAATTCAGATCTGTAAATTTCTGTAAAGAATGAAGAGTGCATCAAATTAGAGTAAGTTTTCAATTCTTGCCCTAGTTAATTTTATTATCTGTCGTAGTATAATTTTCTATTCTTGCCCTAGTTTAGATTTCATTAATTGCCCTAGTTAATTAGTATAGATCATGTTTTTCAATTCCCTAATAAGCGAGTAGTCTCCTCGCTTGTTAGGGTTAGATTTGGGGAAGGCTTGAGAGATGAAGATCTCTTACCCCTTTCTTGCCCATCACACGTTTTTATAGGACTCCATTCATACATGCACACACCACTCCCTACGGAACCCTATCTCACGAGGTAGCGGTGATACCGTAGTATAAAGGACCGGTTGAGCGTGTCTTCCATGGAGGTTAGGATAAAGATTAAGAAAGGAAGGACAAGAACCTAGAGGAAGAAACACCGTTCCTTCCCGATGGTACTAATCCACTTTATTAATAATTACCATAACACCTAATAGATCTTAATTTGGGTAAAGAAAGCGGTGAGGAATATTGACTCTCCAATCCTAACCTAAACCTAACCCTAGCAAGATTTAATCTAGATCAGTTTGGTTTTTAGATTTAATCAATCCGACACCAATCGGAATTAACTCGTTAGAACAATTTGAGAATACACAAAATCCCTGTAGACCGACCCATACTCACCGGCTAGCTACCAAACGACGCCGTTCTTGATTGCGGTTATAAATTATTCTTTGAGACATAAAATCAAATGGCGCCGTTGCCGGGGATGGCGTGTTATTTTCTTTTTGTAATTTCGGGTTAATAAAAAATTGAAAAATCATAAAACTGAAAAACAAAAAAAATATAAAATATTTATCATCTTGTTATTTTGTGAAGGGTATTTTTCGTTTGAATTTTGCTGGACAGACGAACGAATTCAGATCTGGAAAATTCCAGAGAGGGAAACAGAAAACATCAAATCTGAACAAACAGAGGAGTATCACAACAGAGAACAGAAGAAATCTTGGGTTCCGAACCATACAACTCACCGCGGAACCGCCGCCATAGCCTCCTTCCCACCGCGTAACCGTGGTCGGCTGACGTCATCAGTTGACCAAATCCTCTCTGTGAGCTTCCTTTCTCCTTCTCTGCAACCCCTGATATCTCCTCTGTGAATATTTCCTGCAGGATTCTTTGCGCTAAAAAATCTCTCCCCCTTCTAATAATTGATCTTGTGCAGGATTCTTTGCACCGCGCTATAAAAAAAATTGTTTGCAAGTGATTGTGTTTACTGCTTTGCATATATTTAAAATTGACTTTAAGGGGCTTTTACACCAATCCAGATTAGGTGGGGATTTCATCACCTTTCCCAGGACCCCAGAAATCACATAAGGCATATTGCATTGACCTTCTTTTAATTAAAAAATATTAGACTCAGCCCTAAGGACTTCGCGCTCAATAGGACAGAGGACTAGTTGTAGGCATCGACCGTTGATCCCAACCTGACTTTGTGGTGTCTAGGCAAGTGTGTCTAAGACAAATGGTTACTTAATTAGGTCCACTACTTACGTGGTGGAGAGCCTCCCACTTACCTGGCACTTACATGGCCACAATTGGCGGTGAAGAGGCGGTTTGAGGTCCTATTTCTTGCCCTTTGGAACAGTTAGGAGCTGTCTAGCTGACCTAGGTGACCCAAGATCTAGGCTTGATTGTGCATTTGTGGTTGATTGAAAGTGTGTCTAAGCCCTTTATCAAAATTTTTTGCAAAAAGCTCTACATAAAAAAAAGAGGAATGTTTTAAAAAAGACTTGCAAATTTTGTCGCTAAGAAATCCGTGCACCCCACTTACAACCACCTTCTTTTTCTTCTCCTTCTTACATCATGGGTACCCCACCTCACAAAACCCCCGCCGAACTTTGGTACCCTGAACCAAACTTTGCTTCCTACGCGAATTATTTTGGTCAATTTACGGATGACCCCTCCATGCCTAAAATTTCTTTGAAAGATCGAATAGAAGTGTCTAGGAGAAACAGTTGGACTCCACAATCCACTTTGTATCAACCATTTCAAGCTTCACCACCTTCTTATGTTGATACTACTTTTTCGAGTCCTGTTGTAACTCCTAAGCCCATGTCTATCGCTGAACATATTGAACAATCTCGTAACCGATCTTTCACTCCTTTCAACACTTCCAATTCTTGGTATCAACAAGTCCATTCACCTTTTTATTCAAATGTTGATCCTACTCCTGTCCAACCATTCAATTCCTATCAGTCCTACCCGACTTTCACACCTTCCATAGATATTGCTTCTACACAACCATTTGGGAGTTTCCAAAATCCACACAATTTTGAATCTTTTACTGAAACCCCTTCACAACCCATGTCTAGTCTAGAACAGTCGTTGGAAGCTTATATGGCAGCGACAAACCAAATGATGAGGAATGTGGATGCGTCCATGGCCGCCCTTATGCAACCTAGTGAACCGGTAGCTAGTTTCCAACTAGCTCCAAAAATTCCAATGTATGATGCGGCGTTTGGACAGATTGAGAATTTGAGTAGAGAGAGAGAGAGCTGTGCACCCTTCCAAATCAAACCTACCTATCACCAATTGAATCCCACAACTCCGGTTTTGAATGTCTAACAAGTGTCCCAAATGATTCACAAGTTGAAAATAAAAATGAGTTGTGCGACTTTGTAGTGCTTGATTTGCCAGAGTGTGAAGGGTCCCTTTTGAGTGAAACCATTACCAATCCTTTCGATCTCTACACCTCTAATATAGAACCTGAATTGATAAACATCCATGCTTATGATGAGGTGTCTAAAAAAATTGATTTTCACTTGATTGAGGATATTGACGCCGGGAATATTTTGGATGATGAACCCGTAGATTTGACTGAAATTTTGTCTCCAATTCATCATCACGAGTCATTAAATGTTTCTCCCGAACTTCATATGCGTCTTGATTTTGATGATAATTGTATGGATGAGAAAACTTTTGAGGAAAATTATGAGGATGGTATTGAGGAGAGTATTGAGGATAGTATTGAGGATGAACCATTTTTGTTTGATGTGTCGGATTTTCCAATTCATCCTCCTGAACCTTTAGCTGTTATACTTCCTGAATCAAACCCCCTCTTTTCCATCGTTTCGACCACGCAAAAGATCACACTTGAGGACTGTGAGCTTGAAAAATTTCTGTTTAATCACAGCAGTTTTGACGCCACTAGTGTGTACCTCTTTGAATCTGACACAGTTCTCACAGACAATAACGATTACGAGTGCTTCACTTTTTCGGACAGTTTTGAAGAACCACCTCCCGAGTTTGAGTCCTTTGAATTTTCAGATGAGTTAGTTGAACCATCAGACTCGGTTGCTTACAGTCATTTCGATCCATTGATGGAATCCTTCAAGTTCGAGACAGATTACTTAGGTGAGAATAAGACTATCCCTAAATCACTCCCTTTCGTCCTTCCTATCGTTTCGACCACGCAAGAATCCGTCGCGTTTCCATTTTCAATGGATGGTTTACCAAGTTCAAAGTACCCATGTTTTCTCGCGAATCTTGAGGGATTTGACCCCATTTCTCGACGGGTTGATAGATTAGCACAATCGTTTTTAACACATCGGTCAACACAAATTGTGCTAATTTATTCACTCAATTTACACGCTCAAGTTCGTGCTACACTTCTTTCTCTTTTCCGCCATTCTTCTCCTCCACCGAGACCATATTCCATCCTTTTTCCCATACGGTCTCGTGTATTTCTCAACTCCTTTTTCTACACTCCATTCTTCCACCAACCCTACCATTATCACGATAGAATTTTTGAATGGTTGGTGCTAACCTTTGATCTGTGTAAGGCCTTGTATAGTTTGATTTTTCTCCTTCCTAACTCTGAACTTTAACGCTTAGACTGTGGAAACACTGTCTCACTTAAGTTTGGGGGGACCTTTTTGTATATATATATATATTTTTTTTTTTATAAAAAAACCATAAAAATTATAAAAATTATAAAAAAAACTATAAATAAATAAACAGGGGAGTGCCAACATTTTGACCCTCTTGGTGTTGTAAGTCCATGTTACCCACCCCGGTGCTTACGGGGAGGCGGAATAAGTAAAAAACAATTTTTTAACAAGGCAACATGGACTAAAAAGAGGATCTTTGCTAAACAAAAACTAACAACCAAACTAAAAGATTTAGCTACTCGGTTAGAGGGTTATACCTAAGTCTTGAACTCCTTCTCTTCTTGCTCCTTGGAATGGGTTGAACGGGTCCTCCTCGTCGCATTCTCTTGCCGAAGAAAGATTTACCCGAGAGCCTCTACCTTGAGCTCCTACCTCAACCTAGAGGTAACTAAAGTGCTTGGCTTGCTAAACCTATAACCCTAGAATGAGTAGAGAGGAGTTTTAGTGTTTTATCTCAAAAGCAAATGGTTCTTAACATATGAGAGATGAGAGCTATGAGAGAGAGAAAGATGATGAGCTTTGGATGATAGAGAATGAGCAAGAGAGAATGAGGATAATTATCAACCATTCTCACATATATATGAATTATGAAAATTAATAATTAATCAAAGATAATTGTGATGGTTTATTTGAAATGACCATTATCATTTCATATTTAATGAATTTTTGCAAGAATCAAAGAGCATCTTTCATGTGAAATGATGATGGTCAATATGTCAACACGGGTCAACAAGTCACCCAAAGTCAAATGGTCAAAAACCCTAACCATAACACAATTATCTTTAATTAATATCATTAATCATATTTCACATATTCATTAGGGTTTGGAAAAAGACAACGGTCATCAACCCTAATGAGAATCCTCTGCCTCTGCCTCTGTCAACTGTATATACAGACCCGTATCCATGTTCCGAGGAACACGGATACAATGAGATAAAACCAATCCCAAAACATATACTAGGATCTGGCTTAAACCAAAGTCCGCTAGTAATAACTGTCCGGACACCAAACGTGCACAAGTGCGCGGATGTGAACGAACCCCGTCGTAAAACCATGCGACCTCTACTCTGTTTTGCCCAAAGGCGAATAACCCTTTGTGTGGGACTCTAAAGACTCGACACTACGCTGGCAGTGGGTTTAACCACAGGCCGCAAGCGGTACGAGCTGTACGTAACAGTCCCCAGGTAGATGCCGATAAGAAAACTGATGAGGTGAACCCATCCGAACTCTTACTGAGCCTGAATGTGACAATCTCTATACAGTCCGGTCTGTTCGTCTAAGAGTATCGCATGGCGTGCCTAGGGGGCGATAAACGTCAGTCCCCTAATAGCGGTACAAGTCATGTCGGAGTGTAGCCCAGAACACCTTGAGATAACACTAGAAACGCTACCAGTATATCTCGCTAGCCCTGGCCAGGGACTTTGTGTAATGTCTCTCCTAGACACAGCGCGATATCAACCCCCAATACCGGGAGAGACGAATCATGTCTAACCGTCACTGCCTCCAAGTGCTTCGGGACTGCACCCAACTGCTACCTGTTTGCATGACTCATTTGAGCCGTGGTAGGGTAGCAATCTAAGAACAGTGGGAACACACTCGAGGCGAATTGACAGTGTCAAGTCAACGGACTAAGCTGTACTCATGTCACCTGGGAACTAATAACTGACGATAGGTATAGTACCAACCAACAGTTCCTGACGAGTCCTGTCCAGTGTACTCGTAACCTAACGAGCACCCGTATACTATCTCAAGTACGACGTACTAATGGCTATGGGATAGACCATCTCCCCTGCTGGGATGAGAAGCGCATACGCTAGTCTACTCCGGAGTATCGATGCCCCGTCTCGATAATCCTACGACTAGGGACCTGTATAAGGATGTGCTTGTAGATTACCCAGCCCCCACTAGTGTGACTGCCATCACAACGCTGGTAATCAAGCAAAGATCCTAAGGGCTCCACTAATGTGTAAATGCGATATGCTAAAAGAAACATATGCACACATTAAAGTAAAAACAAACTAAGTAGCATACTACTATTTTGAGCAAGATTGTCTATACAACTGTGAATATCCCAAGCTTCCATTAAGTAATATACAAACTAGTATGATACAGTAATGGCCTCTAGGGCATATACACTAACAATCTCCCACTTGCACTAAGGCCATGTATTGGCGTATCAAAGACCTATCATCTCGATCAGCCGCTCGAACTGAGTCTGGGGTAAGGCCTTCGTGAATGGATCTGCAGTGTTATCTTCTGTAGAAACCCTCCGAACCTCGATCTCCCGGCGATCCACGATCTCCCTGATCAGGTGATACAGCCTCAAGATGTGCCTGGATTTCTGATGGGACCTGGGTTCCTTCGCTAAAGCTATAGCCCCGTTGTTGTCACAATACAGAGGTATCGGATCAACAATGGACGGAACCACCTGAAGTTCTGTCAAAACTTCCTCATCCAGACGGCTTCTTTTACGGCATCAGATGCAGCGATATATTCCGCTTCCATCGTCGAGTCAGCAACGGTTTCCTGTTTGGAACCCTTCCAACACACCGCCCTTCCATTGAGAGTAAAGACATGACCTGACATGGATTTGGAGTCATCCTTGTTACTCTGGAAGCTGGAGTCAGCAAAGACCTCGATCTGGAGGTCTTTTCCGCCATACACTAAGAACATCTCCTTAGTCCTTCTCAGGTACTTGAGAATGTTCTTTACCGCTATCCAGTGCTTCTCCCCAGGGTTTGACTGATACCGGCTTACCACACTCAGTGTATAAGCTACATCTGGTCTGGTACACAACATCGCATACATTATAGAGCCTACCGCAGAGGCGTAGGGTATAATAGACATGCGATCCCTTTCCAAATCAGTCTTGGGAGACATCTCTTTGGAGAGGGTGATCCCATGACAAGCCGGTAAAGTACCGCGCTTGGAATCTTCCATACCGAATCTTTTCAGTATGGTGTCGATGTACCTGGACTGTGAAAGTCCTAATATCCTTTTGGACCTATCACGATAGATCCGGATCTCCAGAATGTAAGAGGCATCACCTAGGTCTTTTATGAAGAACATGTGTGACAAGAATCCTTTGAGATATTGTAGCATAGGAATGTCATTTCCTATCAAGAGAATGCCATCCACGTATAAAACAAGGAATACGACAGTTCGTGCTACAATTTTACTATAGATGCATGATTCATCTGGATTTTTGATAAAGCCAAATTCTTTGACCGTCTCATCAAAACAGATGTTCCAACTCCGCGATGCCTACTTCAGTCTATAAATGGACTTATGCAACTTGCACACCTTCCCGCTGCTCCCACTCTGAATGAAACCCTCTGGCTGGTCCATATAGACACACTCCTCTAAATTTCCATTTAGAAAAGCGGTCTTTACGTCCATTTGCCAAATCTCATAATTGTGGAAGGTAGCAATGGCAAGAAGGATCCGAATGGATTTGAGCATAGCCACTGGAGAAAAGGTTTCGTCATAGTCCAAACCAGGTGTTTGACGGAAACCCTTTGCAACAAGTCTAGCCTTATAGGTCTCAACCTGTCCATCTATACCAATCTTCCTTTTGAAGATCCATTTGCAGCCTACGGGTTTTACCCCTTCTGGAGCAACGTCCAAAGTCCATACTTTGTTGGTGTACATGGACTCCATTTCGGTCCGCATTGCATCCAGCCATTTTACCGAGTCAGCGCTCTGAATGGCCTGCTGGAAGCTAGTCGGCTTATCATTATCAATGATGCAATCCTCTCTATCCCCGTCTATGAGAAAACCGTAGTATCTCTCGGGCGGATGAGACTGCCTACTACTTCTGCGGAGCGGCGCAGGAATGTCGTATTCTTTCGAACCCTCTGGTTCTACTAAGCTTTCAGTAATAGTTTGTGGTTCTGGAATTTCTTCCAGTTCTATTGTGCTCCCACTTATCCGATTTTCCAAAAATTCAATTTCCAAGAAGCAGGCATGACGAGAAACAAAAACCTTTTGTTCCTCTACGCAATAGAAGAAATATCCCTTGGAGTTCTTTGGATATCCCACAAACTTACACTATGCTGAGCGTGCCACGAGTTTGTCCGCATGCTGCTCTTTGACAAAAACTGGACATCCCCATGTCTTAATGTGCTTAAGATAGGGTTTCTTCCTACTCCATATCTGATATGGTGTGGTAGGCACTGTCTTAGTTGGAACTCGGTTCAAAAGATATGCAGCTGATTCTAGTGCATATCCCCAAAATGATCGCGGTAACTCAGCATTACTCATCATGGAACGTACCATATCCAATAGGGTTCGGTTCCTTCTCTCCGATACGCCATTATGTTGTGGGGTGTATGGAGGAGTAAGTTGAGAGAGAATTCCTTTCTCTTTTAAGTAACCCAGGAACTCGGCACTCAAGTATTCACCACCTCGATCAGATCTCAGTATTTTGATACTTTTGCCTGTTTGTTTTTCTACTTCATTCTTGTATTCCTGGAATTTTTCAAAGGCTTCTGATTTATGCTTCATTAAGAAGACATATCCGTACCTTGAAAAATCATCCGTAAAAGTAATGAAGTAAGAATAACCACTTCGCGTATGTGTAGACATTGGACCGCATACATCGCTGTGTACGAGTCCCAAGAGCTCGCTCGCTCTTACTCCGTGTCCAGTGAACGGAGTCTTTGTCATCTTTCCTTTGAGACATGATTGACAAGTTGCATATGATTGATATTCGAACGGATCCAAATATCCTTCTTTATGCAACTTAGTTAACCTTGTCTCATTTATATGACCCAATTTACAATGCCATAAGAAAGCATGATTTATTTCTGGAGACTTTCTTTTGTGTGTATTCTGGACATTGAAAATCTGTGGTTGGTTCAATACGTATATACCGTTGTTTAATGTACCCGACCCAATCAGAACATGATTAAGGTGAATGTTTACAACATTGCTTACAAATGCAAAATCATAACCTTCTTTAGACATTAAAGATACAGATATGATATTACAAGTCGAACTGGGTACAAAATAACAATCAAACAAAACCAAAACATGTCCATATGACAATTCCAGGTGATAGTCCCCCACGGCCTCAGCATCCATGCTAGCTCCATTTGCAACTTTGAGGGTCATATCACCTGCCTTCAAAACCCTACGCTTTCTCAGTGCCTGCAAAGAATTACAGATATGAGATCCTAATCCGGTATCCAATACCCAGGAAGTAGAGTTTATTGATAGACAGTTTTCAATAACATACACACCTGAAGCCGAAGCCATAACTTGCTTCGAGTCCTGGTTTCTGGCCTTCCAAGCCCTGCAATCTTTCTTCCAGTGTCCACTCTTGTGACAGTAAAAGCATTCTTCCTTTCCCACAAGCTTTCCCGCTACCTTTGCTACTTTTGCCTTTCCCTTGGCTTCCACTTTACTAACACCGCCCCTTGGTTTGGTGGGGGCCTTCTTCTTCCTTCCTTTGGCTCTCGCCTTGGACCTGGAAGAGGAAGCTCCTCCAACAAACAAAGTGGATGTTTCTCTACCTTTCTGTAGGGTGCCCTTTGCACTCCTCAACATGTTTAGGAGTTCCGAAAGTTTAACTTCCTTTCCTTGCATGTTGAAGTTCAGGATAAACTGGGCGTAAGTGGAAGGAAGGGACTGGAGAATCAAGTCAGTGTAGAGTTCGTTCTCTAACGTGGTCCCAAGGTCCATAAGCTCTTCAATGTAGCCAATCATCTTAAGCACGTGTTCCGCTACGGATGATCCGATGGCCAATCTCACCGAAAACAACTTTTTTGAGACTTCGTAACTGGCGATACGGGATTGCTCTCCATACAGATCCTTAGTATGAAGAAATATGGATTCGAGATCCATATTCTCGTGCCTCCTCTGATGTTCATTGTCCATAAAGGCAAGCACGAAACACTTGGCCTTCGCACTATCAATCTCCCAGGTCTTACGGATTTCCTTATCTGGGACATTGGATTGAGGACCTGGGACAGGGGGAGTTTTGGTGGTAAGGAGATACCCCAACTTGTCATAAGTGATTGCCATTTTGACATTCCTGAGCCAATCTTTGTAGTTTGGCCCTGTCAGTATATTTTTATCTAGTAGTAACTTAAGCCCGGTCATGATGCTTGGTTGCTGCAATTAGGAGAGAGAGAAGAAACACTTTAGCATGATACTCTTGCAAGTTTAGAGTGGTTTTTAGTTTTTCTAAACAGGATGGCTCCCACTGTTTCTCGAATCCTTCCTCAAACCGAAAAAGAAGAATTAGTCGGGATCAATCTCACCGTACAATACTTGCTTAACCGTTCAGCCAGGCCAGTGTTGGTGCTTCGAATGAGGTTTTCCAACGCTTTCGCGAAGTTCCTTAATTAAATAACCTCTTTTCCCTGTGGGCGTAGCCCCGCTAACACCTTTCTAGACACGTACTTGGTTTATAGCATTGATCGTTAAGTGAGAAAGTTTCCCGAGGAGTAGCATATACTCACAGTAGGATCGGGATCCAAATATCATCGTGTGACAAAACTGAAGGAATCCTACCAGAATCATCACTCCAAATGGTATGCAGCACTAGCAAGTTTCAGTTTCTTTAGAAACTCCCGATGTAGATTTTTACCCCATGCTCTTATGACCTTGACTTTGGCCAACAAATCATAAGTCACATGTCAAGTTCTACCCGTCATTTTCCAGGTTAATTTGAACCCACCCGTACTTACCCTTGACTTTGGCCAACAAGGCAGTACGACTGTCCCAAACCAACGCATCTATCTATGCTACGCATGAATATCCAATAGCTACCAATCACTATGCCTTGACTTTGGCCAACAAACACAGCTTGAATACTATTGACTATCCATATGAAATGACGGAGGGCTACGAATGGTTTTGGCGAAACCTTGAACGTAGTGAACTTGATATAATCGAAGGAACGTGATAGCTTTTAAAGGGAGTGGTTCAAGTTCCGCGTTTTTTTAAAAAAAGTTTTCTGTTTTGAAAAGAAACCGAGTGATTTTGAAATTGTTCCAACGACTTAACTTTGGTTTATTTTCTTGCATTAATTTAATGCGTCCCATCAATTAATCCTACCATTGTAGAAAACAACGAAAATATGACGTACGCTTATGCCATCCGTATTCACCACGGGGCTCCGTCATCACCCGTTAGGTTACTTAACTAACGACAAAGCGGGGGCTGGACTAGCGCGAATGCAAAACATAAGCAACGCCTACTAGATATCATATATAGATATAAACATTCGTCAGATGCAATGATAGCCATTCCAGATCACAGATGAAAGCATTGGATATACTAGGAATCCGCGTTTCGTTCGAGCCTGCAACGAAAGACGGATTACACGGTCGCGATGAATAGCCAAACCCCACCCCAGACCCCTACGGGTGCGGCAAACTACCCGTCAAGTACCCGAATTGAAGCTACCTCCCTCAACAACGTGAGTAGGCCACTCGGCACTTCAAAGTACCCGGTAGTTTGTGCACCCCACCTTGGGTCTATCCTAGGAGCAAAAACAGTAAAACAAATAATATACAATGGCGGCTACAACCTCATCCTGGATGTGCGGCCATAAAATAATATTACATCAATTTACATATTACATCAAATGAAAAATAAAGAAAACTCTCATCTCACAACCCCCGGCTATTCATCCGCGACAATCCAACGAGTTCATATACACAGTCCAACAACATTACAGATCACAGATATGCACAACCCCCACTAATCGACGTATAGCGATTAGTCGACGTTCAGTGCATATATCATATCATAGATATAACCTATTAGCTAAAGTCTACAGAACTTCGATCAAAAATAGGGATTTGCAACTATCCCAAACACAACTTTGTTCTCTGGAAATTCTGGGCAGAAATAACATATCCTAAAAATCCCAAAACAGAACACTGATTAAACTGCAGCAAAGACGAGTCGCGGCCGAGTCAACTCAGCCGCAGATCCACGGCAAGAAACTGTATTGACCGAGTCAGTGGCTCGTTTTTGCTGACTGTTCTTACAAAACCCTGAGCCGATTTTAAAAGTATGTGGAATTATTTTTAAAGCAGTTTTAAAAATCAGCAGAAAGTATGGTTTTCGGACGTGTTTTGCGATTTTTTTCCGAATTGAAATTCTAAATACTTTGCTAACATGCTAGTTGTTGTTTATCTAGGCTCTGATACCACTGTAAATCCACGTTACCCACTGTTGGGGTAAAAATTTACACCCCGGTAGACCGAGTCAAAGTCAAGGTCAACCCCCAAGTTAGGTGGGCCCAAGCCCTGGTCAAGCGGGCCCATGCCCAAGTCGAGCCCGCGGCCAGCCTCCTCCATGCCAAAATATAGATCATGTAATAAATAATTTTTATGTAATTTTTTATACATGAATGCATGCAAAATGGGCATGAAGCCAATATTTTGTAAGCCCATGGCTTATGTGCAAAAAGAAATGACACATGAGCCATGTGATGGCTAAAATGCCATTTTGTGAAGCCCAAGGGGCTATATGTAAATATGTAAGCCTATAAAAGGCAACATGATGATGAATAAAAAAACACTTTTTCCATTCTCTCAAAAATCTAGGGTTTGTACATCTTTCCCTTTTCTGAAGGTTTCAAACCTTTTTCTTTCTTTTGAATTAAATCAAGAGTTTTACTCTTCCTTTTCCAAAACTAAATAGTTTTTCACCATAAAACTCACCAAGGGGAGCTTGGATCTGTCATTAGATCTCAAAAGAAGAGATTTTTAGATCTCACATCTCTTGATCTTCAAGATCTGGCCAAACCACAGGAGGAAGAAGAAGAACCCCCTTAATCAGCTTCAACACATCCTAGGAGTTTAACTCCATATATATACATATATATATAGAATAAATATTTCCTTTCTGAAGCATAGCTTCTGGTTTCTGGGACTAAAAGCCTTCTTTTCCTCGCCGGCGCCCAAGCGCTCAAGCGCCGAGCGCCCACGTGCTGACACGTGGCACGCTAGCACTCGAGCGCAAAACGCCCACGTGCCAACACGTGGTGCGTTTGCGCTCGAGCGCAAAGCGCCGACACGTGGCGTGCTTGCGCTCAAGCGCACTGCGCCCAAGCGCAAGGCGCCAGCGTGCCGACACGTGGCGCGCTTGCGCTCCGGCGCTCTGCGCCCGAGCGCAAAGCGCCCGCGTGCCGACACGTGCGCGCTCCAGCGCCTTGCGCCCGAACGTATAGCGCCCACGTGCCGACACGTGGCACGTTTGTGCTCCAGCGCCTTGCGCTCAAGCGCAAAGCGCCACGTGCCGACACGCGGCGCGCTTGCGCTCGAGCGCCCAGCGCTCATGCGCGAAGATCCCATGTGTCGACACGTGGCACGCTTGCGCCTGAGCGTACAGCACCTAACCACACAGCGCTCAAGGCGCTGGTCCCATGCATCCCTTAGATGCCTTTCCCCCCTCTTTTTATGTACATACATATACATATACATATGTATACATATTTGCACACGCACGTGCTCCACGACACTGTCCCTGTTAGAAAAAATTTTCTAATGGGGTGCTGCCCCGCCCCCCGCAAGGGGGCTGCTAGCCCCCTTGACCCCCAGCCCGCTATCCGGGTAGCGGGACCCTCGTAAAAACTCTGCGTGGCTCCCGATATATCCAAAACCCCCTTTTAAAACACAACACACGCACACCACACATTGAGTTCGCATGACCAGTTTAACCCGTCAATCGGAGGTTCCCTCGCCCCAATAGCGAGGGGTAATTAACGGCAGCTTAGTCCGCGGCTGCCGGAGATTTGGATCCCCACAATCATTAAACCCCGGCCTACCCTAGGCAGGGGAAATCTATAGTACGCCTGACAAGCACGCGCGTATTTCCATTTCAATGGGGTGACGAAAAACACCCTACAGATTCTGGCACGCCCGGTGGGACCTATCTCTCCTCCCATATTTCGGGTTAAGCATTCATGCGAACTCAGTCTATACACATACCTATATTTATACTGAAATAATGCTTTTTCATGCAGGTTTTCAAGCAATTACCTTTCAACAATGTCTCCAAAGATGAACTCATCCCCCATTTCCTACACGATGAAGATAGACTCCAGTACGGTCCTTCCGGCCAGTCTCGGGCGACAATGGGAAGAGCCGCTGCTACCATTTGGCTCTATTATGTTCATGCCAGTTGGAGCCATCCCAGCTCCTCAAGCCCCGGTGACCGACAAACCGGTCTCGAAAGGCAAGAGGCCAAATGTGGTGGTCTCGAAGGCACCCCAACTCAAACGCAAATCGGTGTTCGAACAACTCTCCTTGGTCCCAGCTGGGGGCAAGGCCATCAACACCAACAATGCAACAAAGCGTCTCGAGCAAGCTCCGGCGGTGCCCCTGACAACTGCTCGATCGAGTGTCTTCTCTAAGCTTCCCGCTAATCGACTCGCGGTGGCTTCCCAGGAAACAGATGCCCGCCATGCCCTTAAAATTGAGAAGCTAAGGCAGAAAAGGCTCAGATATAGAGCCAACAAAAGGGCTAGGGCTCCTGCTAGGATGAACCTCATGGGGTTCGAAGAACAGGGTTACCCCGCCGAAGATGGGGAAATGGCTGGATATGTGGTCCACACTGTCTACGTGGTGGGCACGAACAGAAAGAGCAAGGACGGGGCCACCACTTCTCTAATCCAATCTGGCTTGAATGTGGTTGCCACTTCCCAAGAACAGCCGCCTCCACTGGATGATGAAAACCCTCTCGATGAGGCTGATAGGCAGAGAGAGACCTCTATTCATGAGGAGTCAGGCTCGGAAAGCGAAGATGAGCCAACTTTCCGTCCCAAGAATGCAGAGCAGCAACTTCTCCAAGAGCTCCGAAAACAGCTCAGAAGCAAAGACAAGGAGATAGCCAAACTTTACTCCAAAATTGACGACTTGACGAACGTCGTCTTGCAGCTCACGGCCCGAGTTGCCTCTCAGCCGCCCAATCAAGCGCAGGGCTCTGCTCATGAACCGGGAAACGGTGTCCCAACGCAGCCGACACCTATTCCCTCAAATCCAAAGGTGGGCGGACCGCATGAAAGTCAATCGCATCCTATCTCAGGAGATGTCTTGGCTACTGATGACAGTAGCCCGCTAACTCAAGTCAAATCATTGATTTGGTTGCCAGCAAAGTCAAAACATTGGTGGCCAAAGCCGAAGCGCAAAAAGATATCAACAGTAGTAGGAGCCCATATCCTGCTCAGTATGATCTGGTAGAATTTCCTAGCGGCTATGTCATCCCCAAATTCAGAAGATTCGATGGGACGGGAAATGCGAATCAACACATCGCCCACTTCAAAGCCTCATGCGGGAATACTGGGGGCAATGATGCACTTCTCCTCCGCCAGTTCGTTAATAGCTTGACCGATGTTGCTTTCGACTGGTACGCGAGCATACCGGATGGCTCCGTTACTACTTTCGTCCAAATGGAATCTTTGTTTCGACAAAGATTCATGAACGTCAGCATTAAGATCACCATTGCCAAGCTCGTAAGGACCAAGCCTAAGAGCGACGAAAGCAGCACGGATTTTATAACCCGATGGCGTAATCTCTCCGTCAAATGCGAACCGCCGATAGAGCAGGACCAATCTGTCAGTCTCCTTGTCGGAATTCTCAACAACTGGAAGACCCCGTTTCTATGTACCGCGGGTCTCAAAATATTCCAAGAGCTGACCAAAAAGGTCCAAACGTTGGAACGCTCAAAGCCCAAGTCCGCTCAGGATCTTCAGTTCACAAACAGACCGAAACCTTGGAGGGACGGCAACCGAAAAGGCGGAAGTTCTAACATCACCGATTCTCCAAATAAGCAGAGAATGGGCGGAGCAAAAACTGACCAGTCTCGAGAGCCAACTTTGGAGGAAAGAAGAAATAAGGTCTACTCATTCCGAAGGGACAAGGTCCACAAAATTTTTAAAGATGCTCTGAAGAATGGCCTGCGGCTACCAGAACCGAAAAGGCTAAGTGAAGCGAACAAGACTGATCATCCCAACTTTTGCCCATACCACCGAGTGCTGGAGCACACTATTGAAGACTGTTGCATCTTCAAGGATTGGGTCGAGAAACAATACAAGGCGGGAGAAATATCATTGTCCCCTGACGTGTTAACAAACAATCAAGCTGCGACCACCAATTTCATACACACGGGGACCGAAGTCCTTCAGGGACCTGATTCTCTCAAACACCCGCCTTTCTCTGGGAACAATCGACCGCCACGTTATTAAACTGGGAATAATCGACCGCCACGTCAGTAAACTAGGAACAATCGACCGTCACGTCATTAAACTGGGAACAATCGACCTCTAAGTCGTTAAACTGGGAATGTAAAAAAAATGTAAATAAAAAAAATGTGTAAATAAAAGAAAAAATAAAAGCCGAAATGATGGGGCAACTCGCAATAAAAATCAGCGAGTAAAATAAAGATGAAATAAAAGCCGAAATGATGGGGCAACCGCGAATAAAAGCCGAAATGATAAGGCAATCGCGACATTTGCGATAAGAAAAGCTGAAATGATAGAGCAATCGCGGTAAAACAAAAACAAAAACAAAAAAAACAAGGGCAGATGATGAGTTGCTCCTGGCATTATTCCAGTGCAGCAATGCAGATGCCAACCAAAATCCAATTTCTCAAAATTCTCCCGGCCCTACGGTTAGTCCCCAAATTGACTACCGTATACAATCCACGGGCTCAAATAATTCACATCATACCCATGCCCCACCGCAATCACCAGTTACGCGGCTGGTCTCCGCCTTTGGAATTATGCTCCATTAAGAAGATCCACTCATGTGTCCTCATGATACATGAGGAGAACAAACTTTTGTGGGATCCTTACGACCCACAAAGGAAAACACACTTAGGAGTCCTCACGACTCCTAAGCAGAAAATACACCTGCGGGATCCTTACGAGCCGTAGGGAGAAAATGCTTTTATGGGACCCTCACGGCCCATAAAATTGAAAAGCCTTAGGTGATAGGGATCCAAACCTGTCTCCTAAGCCATCGCTCCCCAATCCCCAAGTGGCGAATGATGAGTCGCTCCTGGTGCCATATTCCAGTGCAGCGATGCAGACGCCAACCAAATTCCAAACCCAAACTCTCAAACGGCGAATGATGAGTCACTCCTGGTACCATATTCCAGTGCAGCGATGCAGACGCCAACCAAATTCCAAATCCCAAAACGGCGAATGATGAGTCTCTCCTGGTACCATATTCCAGTGCAGCGATGCAGACGCCGACCAAATTCCAACTTCCATACCCCAATGGCGAATGATGAGTCGCTCCTGGTACCATATTCCAGTGCAGCGTTGCAAACGCCAACAAAGTCCCGAAATTTTTCCGGCCCTACGGTCTGGATCATATATCCTGCAAAACCGTATACAATCCACGGGCGTAAAACAATCCCAATCTCTCCAAAAAAAAGAACGGTATGTCCACAAGCAAAATGGGCATGGATGAAAACCCGAAAGAGCTCCGTTAGTAAAAACAGTAGGACTGCCGACGAGTTTGTGAAAACCCGAAAGGGCGCAAACTCGTAAAAAAAAAAAGAAATGAAATGCACTCACAAAGTCCTCTCGACTTTGTGAGGAGAAAATTCCCGCGTGAGATCCCTACGACTCACAAAGGAGCAACACACTTAGGAGTCCCCACGACTCCTAAGGAGAAAATACACCTACGGGATCCTTATGACCCGTAGGGAGAAAATACTTTGTGAGACCCTTACGGCTCACAAAATGGAAAAGCCTTAGGTGACAAGGATCTAAACCTGTCTCCTAAGCCACCAATTCCCAAATCCTCTCGGGGCACATGATGAGTTGCTCCTGGTATTATTCCAGTGCAGCAATGCAGATGCCAAATAAACCAAATCCAAATCCTCTCGGGGCACATGATGAGTTGCTCCTGGCATTATTCCAGTGCAGCAATGCAGATGCCAAACAAACCAAATCCAAATCCTCTCGGGGCACATGATGAGTTGCTCCTGGCATTATTCCAGTGCAGCAATGCAGATGCCAAACAAAAAAACCAAATCCTAATCCTCTCGGGGCACATGATGAGTTGCTCCTGGCATTATTCCAGTGCAGCAATGCAGATGCAAAACAAAAAAACCAAATCCAAATCCTCCCGGGGCACATGATGAGCTACTCCTGGCATTATTCCGGTGCAGCAATGCAGATGCCGACAGAAAACCAATTCCCAAATCCTCTCAAAGGCAGATGATGATTCGCTCCTGGTACCATATTCCAGTATAAAGATGCTAATGTCAACTCAAATCAAACAAATCAAACCAACCAATTCCAACATCGACCTCTGCGTCAAACCAGCGACACTCCGTCTCGGGGAATTGTCCAACAGCAGACACTCCGTCTCGGGGAAACGTCTTACAACAGACACTCCGTCTCGGGGAAATGTCCTACCACAGGCACTCCGTCTCGGGGGAACGTCCTACAACAGACACTCCATCTCGGGGAAACGTCCTACCACAGGCACTCCGTCTCGGGGAAACGTCCTACAACAGGCACTCCGTCTCGGGGAAACGTCCTACAACTGGCACTCCGTCTCGGGAAAACGTCCTACCACAGACACTCCGTCTCGGGGAAACGTCCTACAACAGGCACTCCGTCTCGGGGAAACGTCCTACAACAGGCACTCCGTCTCGGGGAAACGTCCTACCACAGGCACTCCGTCTCGGGGGAACGTCCTACAACAGGCACTCCGTCTCGGGGAAACGTCCAACAACAGGCACTCCGTCTCGGGGAAACGTCCAACAACAGGCACTCCGTCTCGGGGAAACGTCCTATAACAGGCACTCCGTCTCGGGGAAACGTCCTACAACAGACACTCCGTCTCGGGGAAACGTCCTACCACAGGCACTCCGTCTCGGGGAAACGTCCTACCACAGGCACTCCGTCTCGGGGAAACGTCCTACAACAGGCACTCCGTCTCGGGGAAACATCCTACAACAGACACTCCGTCTCGGGGAAACGTCCTATAACAGGCACTCCGTCTCGGGGAAATGTCCTACAGCAGGCACTCCATTTCGGGGAAACGTCCTACAACAGGCACTCCGTCTCGGGGAAACGTCAACCAGCGACACTCCGCGCCGGGGAAAAGTCGATCAGGGACACTCCGTGTCGGGGAAAAGTCGATCAGCGACACTCCGTGCCGGGGAAAAGTCAACCACCGATACTCCACGCCGGGGAAAAGTCGATCAGCGACACTCCGTGCCGTGGAAAAGTCAACCCGACACTCCGCGCCGGGGAAAAGTCGATCAGCGACACTCCGTGCCGGGGAAAAGTCAACCCGACACTCCGCACCGGGGAAAAGTCGATCAGCGACACTCCGTGCCGGGGAAAAGTCAACCCGACACTCCGCGCCGGGGAAAAGTCGATCAGCGACACTCCGTGCCGGGGAAAAGTCAACCACCGACACTCCGCGCCGGGGAAAAGTCGATCAGCGACACTCCGTGTCGGGGAAAAGTCAACCAGACATTCCGCACCGGGGAAAAGTCGATCAGCGACACTCCGTGCCGGGAAAAGTCAACCCAAGACTCCGCACCGGGGAAAAGTCGATCAGCGACACTCCGTACCGGGGAAAAGTCAACCCGACACTCCACGCCGGGGAAAAGTCGATCAGCGACACTCCGTGCCGGGGAAAAGTAAACCAGCGACACTCCGCGCCGGGGAAAATTCGATCAGCGACACTCCGTGCCGGGGAAAAGTCAACCCGACACTCCGCGCCGGGGAAAAGTTGATCAGCGACACTCCGTGCTGGGGAAAAGTCAACCCGACACTCCGCACCGGGGAAAAGTCGATCAGCGACACTCCGCGCCGGGGGAAAATTCGATCAGCGACACTCCGTGCCGGGGAAAAGTCAACCCGACATTCCGCACCAGGGAAAAGTCGATCAGCGACACTCCGTGCCAGGGAAAAGTCAGCCAGCGGCACTCCGCGCCGGGGAAAAGTCGATCAGCGACACTCCGTGCCGGGAAAACGTCAAGCAGACACTTCGTGCCGGGGACACGTCAACCAGCGACACTCTGCATCAGTCCAACAGCGACACGCCGTCTCGGGGACACGTCAACCAGCGACACTTTGCATCGGGGAAACGTCCAACACAGACACTCCGCATCAGGGAAACGTCAACTAGAGACGCTCTGCATCGGGGAAACGTCCAACACAGACACTCCGCATCAGGGAAACGTCCAACAGCGACACTCCGTCTCGGGGATACGTCAACCAGCAGACACTCCGCCTCGGGGAAACATCGACCAGCGACACTCCGCGCCGGGGGCACGTCAACGAAATCACTCCGGGCTAGGGAAACGTCTACCACGGACACTCTGTCTCGGAGACGCGTCAAGCGTCGGCCGTCCATGTCGTAAAAAGGGCAGTGCGTCCCAAAAAGTGGGAACCAAAGCAAGTCACCTCCACGCAAAAGAAGATCCATCAATTTCGTGCACACGACCCACATGTGCGGTGTGCATTTATTGATGGGGCGCAATTTGTTGGGGTAAAATTTTATACCCCGGTTGACCGAGTCAAAGTCAAGGTCAACCCCCAAGCTAGGGGGGCCCAAGCCCTGGTCAAGTGGGCCGATGCCCAAGTCGAACCCGCGGCCAGCCTCCTCCATGCCAAAATATAGATCATGTAATAAATAATTTTTATGTAATTTTTTATACATGAATGCATGCAAAATGGGCATGAAGCCAATATTTTGTAAGCCCATGGCTTATGTGCAAAAAGAAATGACACATGAGCCATGGGATGGCTAAAATGCCATTTTGTGAAGCCCAAGGGGCTATATGTAAATATGTAAGCCTATAAAAGGCAACATGATGATGAATAAAAAAACACTTTTTCCATTCTCTCAAAAATCTTGGGTTTATACATCTTTCCTTTTTCTGAAGGTTTCAAACATTTTTCTTTCTTTTGAATTAAATCAAGAGTTTTACTCTTCCTTTTCCAAAACTAAATAGTTTTTCATCATAAAACTCACCAAGGGGAGCTTGGATCTGTCATTAGATCTCAAAAGAAGAGATTTTAGATCTCACATCTCTTGATCTTCAAGATCTGGCCAAACCACAAGAGGAAGAAGAAGAACCCCCTTAATCAGCTTCAACACATCCTAGGAGTTTAACTCCATATATATACATATATATATAGAATAAATATTTCCTTTCTGAAGCATAGCTTCTGGTTTCTGGGGCTAAAAGCCTTCTTTTACTCGCCGGCGCTCAAGCGCCGAGCGCCCACGTGCTGACACGTGGCACGCTAGCGCTCGAGCGCAAAGCGCCCACGTGCCGACACGTGGCGGGCTTGCGCTCAAGCGCACTGCGCTCGAGCGTAAGGCTCCCGCGTGTCGACACGTGGCGCGCTTGCACTCCAGCGCTCTGTGCCCGAGCGTAAGGCGCCCGCATGCCGACACGTGGCGCGCTTGCGCTCCAGCGCCTTACGCCTGAGCGCAAGGCGCCTACGTGCCGACACGTGACGCGTTTGTGCTCCAGCGCTTTGCGCTCAAGCTCAAAGCGCCACGTGCCGACACGTAGCGCGCTTGCGCTCGAGCCCCCAGCGCTCATGCGCAAAGCGTCCATGTGTCGACACGTGGCGTGCTTGCGCCTGAGCGTACAGCACCTAAGCGCACAGCGCTCAAGGCGCTGGCCCCACGCATCCCTTGGATGCCTTTCCCCCCTCTTTTTATGTACATACATATACATATACATATGTATACATATTTGCACACACACGTGCTCCACGACACTGTCCCTGTTAGAAATAAATTTCTAACGGGGTGCTGCCCCGCACCCCGCAAGGGGGCTGCTAGCCCCCTTGACCCCCGGCCCGCTATCCGGGTAGCGGGACCCCTGTAAAAACTCTGCGTGGCTCCCGATATATCCAAAACCTCCTTTTAAAACACAACACATGCACACCGCACATTGAGTTCGCATGACCTGTTTAACCCATCAATCGGAGGTTCCCTCGCCCCAAAGGCGAGGGGTAATTAACGGCAGCTTAGTCCGCGGCTGCCGGAGATTCGGATCCCCACAATCATTAAACCCCGGCCTACCCTAGGCAGGGAGAATCTGTAGTACACCTGACAAGCGCGCGCGTATTCCCATCTCAATGGGGTAACGAAAAACACCATACACCCACCCCGGTGCTTACGGAGAGGCGGAATAGGTAAAAAACGATTTTTTAAAGACAAGGCAACATGGACTAAAAAGGGGATCTTTGCTAAACAAAAACTAACAACCAAGCTAAAAGATTTAGCTACTCGGTTAGAGTGTTATACCTAAGTCTTGAACTCCTTCTCTTCTTGCTCCTTGGAGTGGGTTGAACGGGTTCTCCTCATCGCCTTCTCTTGCCGAAGAAAGATCCACCCGAGGGCCTCTACCTTGAGCTCCTACCTCAACCTAGAGGTAACTAAAGTGCTTGGCTTGCTAAACCTAGAACCCTAGAATGAGTAGAGAGGAGTTTTAGTGTTTTATCTCAAAAGCAAATGGTTCTCAACACATGAGAGTTGAGAGCTATGAGAGAGAGAGGAAGAGGATGAGCTTTGGATGATAGAGAATGAGCAAGAGAGAATGAGGATAATTATCAACCATTCTCACATATATGTGAATTATGAAAATTAATAATTAATCAAAGATAATTGTGATGGTTTATTTGAAATGACCATTATCATTTCACATTTAATGAATTTTTGCAAGAATCAAAGAGCATCTTTCATGTGAAATGATGATGGTTAATATGTCAACATGGGTCAACAAGTCACCCAAAGTCAAATGGTCAACAACCCTAACCATAACACAATTATCTTTAATTAATATCATTAATCATATTTCACATATTCATTAGGGTTTGGAAAAAGACAACGGTCATCAGCCCTAATGAGAATCCTCTGCCTCTGCCTCTGTCAACTGTGCATACACACCCGTATCCATGTTCCGAGGAACACGAATACAATGAGATAAAACCAATCCCAAAACATATACTAGGATCTGGCTTAAACCAAAACCCGCTAGTAATAACTGTCCGGACACCAAACGTATACAAGTGCGCGGATGTGAACGAACCCCGTCGCAAAACCATGCGACCTCTACTCTGTTTTGCCCAAAGGCGAATAACCCTCTGTGTGGGACTCTAAAGACTCGACACTACGCTGGCAGTGGATTTAACCACAGGCCGCAAGTGGTACTAGCTATACGTAACAGTCCCCAGGTAGATGCCGATAAGAAAACTGATGAGGTGAACCCATCCGAACTCCTACTGAGGCTGAATGTGACAATCTCCATACAGTTCGGTCTGTTTGTCTAAGAGTATCGCATGGCGTGCCTAGGGGGCGATAAACGTCAGTCCCCTAATAGCGGTACAAGTCATGTCGGAGTGTAGCCCAGAACACCCTGAGATAACACTCGAAACGCTACCAGTATATCTCGCTAGCCCTGGCCAGGGACTTTGTGTAATGGCTCTCCTAGACACAGCGCGATATCAACCTCCAATACCGGGAGAGACGAATCCTGTATAAACGTCACTGCCTCCAAGTGCTTTGGGACTGCACCCAACTGCTACCTGTTTGCACGACTCATTTGAGCCATAGTAGGGTAGTGTTCCCCTCCGGATGACGGCGCGACATGGACGTCTTGCCTGAGATTCGGGGCAGATGCTAATTGGTGCTATCCGTCCACCTCTCCGAAGATGCCAAGTTGATTTATGGCACTGTGTATCGAAGGTTTAAACGGATGCGTCCGATGTAGCAGACTTCATCAGATTCCCCCTCGCTCGAGGGGTTTTTGATTGTGGGGACGCTCTTCCCTGCAGGCGCAAGCCCCTGCAGTTAATTACGCTACCGCATCGCAGTAACAACTTTCTCCTTCTCCAGCTGGTCACTTCGTGTCGTGGGTATTTGTTTTGTTTATGGTTACCCGTGGATTGTATACGGAGACCAATTTATGTCGTCGCTCGTAGGACGGGGATTAGTCCAAATCCGTGTTTTCTTAGATTTGGGTTTGGGGTTTTGGTTTGAGGATACGTTAGCCATATTTGAGACTAAGATCAACTCAAACGTTCGTTAAGGATACGTTAGTCTAATTTGAGACTAAGATTAACTTAACAGAATCGTTTAGATCCGACAAAAGAGCATTTGGGCTCTATTGTTCTAGTCTAGGGACATAGTGGTCCATTGAATGTATGGCCATCGGGACCCGTCACCTCTCTGACGACGTTGAAGGATTACAACGACAGATATCAGAGGAGTTCAGAGATGTACCCTTGAACCAAATTTGATTGGGAGATCTATATTGGGACTAAAGTCTGTTTGAAGGTTTAAGAATACGTTAGCCATATTTGAGGCTAAGATCAACTCAAACGTTTGTTAAGGATACATTAGTCCAGTTTGAGACTAAGATCAACTTAACGGGATCGTTTCGATCCGACAAAAGAGTATTTGGGCTCTATTGTTCTAGTTTAGGGACATGGTCCATTGAATGTATGGCCATCGGGACCCGTCACCTCTCTGACGACGTTGAAGGATTACAACGACAGATATCAGAGGAGTTCAAAGATGTACCCTTGAACCAAAGTTGATTGGGAGATCTATAGTCCAATTTGGGACTAAAGTCTGTTTGAAGGTTTAAGGATACGTTAACCATATTTAAGGCTAAGATCAACTCAAACGTTTGTTAAGGATACATTAGTCCAGTTTGAGACTAAGATCAACTTAACGGGATCGTTTAGATCCGACAAAAGAACAATGGGCTCTATTGTTCCAGTTTAGGGACATAGTGGTCCGATGCCAGTTTAGGGACATGGTGGTCCACTGCCAGTTTAGGGACATGGTGGTCCAAGTTCCAGTTTAGGGACGTGGTGGTCCATTGCCAGTTTAGGGACGTGGTGGTCCAAGTTCCAGTTTAGGGACATAGTGGTCCGATGGTAGTTTAAGGACGCATAAGTCCATGGGTTTAATGACCCCACAGTCCATATGGGTGTGTTTAAGGACGCATTAGTCCGTTAGTTTAAGGACGCATAAGTCCGCGGGTTTAAGGACCCCGCAGTCCGTATCTTGGTTTAAGGACGCATAAGTCCATGAGTTTAAGGACCCCACAGTCCGTGTTGATGTGTGGTTGTCGGAACCCGTCACCTCTCTGAAGACGTTGAAGGATTACAACGACAAATATCAGAGGAGTTCAGAAATGTACCCTAAACCAATGAGTTGGTTGAAAGAGCAGATGTGCTCAGTTCAAGATGATTTGAGGACTTATGGCCAGTTTGGGCTAAGTCCAATTATGTTTGAAATGTTGGCCCTCTGTTGGTCCATTGAAGGAGAGGCTTTGCCTCTAGAAACTTAGCCAATTGGGCTAAAGCTAGTGTTAAACACTAAAGACCAACAGTGTTGAACACTGGGAATAAGATTAGCAAGTTAGTGTTAAACACTAAAAGATAATCAGTGTTAAACACTGGGAACAGAGTTTTCAAATTAGTGTTAAACACTAAGCAAATCAGTGTTAAACACTGCCAATAGAGTTTTCCAAATTAGTGTTAAACACTAAGAAAATCAGTGTTAAACACTGAGGACAAAGTCTTCAGATTAGTGTTAAACACTAAGGAGAGAGAGGTCACGTGTGGACACGTGAGAGCGCCCAAGGCCTTTATTTTATTCTGCAGATCAGTGTTTAACTCTTTTAATTCTGGCGGCCATCACGTGTGAGCACGTGATGAAGGCCCCCGCTCTGGTATGTTAGAATGCTCATTAGGGGTCACGTGGTGACACGTGAGGGCGCCCTAAATGTGGAGCCAGATATCCTTTTGGTTTTTCCTCAAATCTGCGAACAAGTGTTAAACACTTTTATTTTTATTTTAGAGCATCACGTGTTGGCACGTGATGAGGATCTGTGCGCCAATTGTTAAAGCATTTGCTGAGGGGTCACGTGATAACACGTGAGAGCACCCAAAGCTTTCTTTTCCTTTGCTTTTTCTTTCTGCGTTTTGGGAGTCACGTGGGAGCACGTGATGGCATCAAAAAGTGGGGCCAGATCCACTTTATTTTGTTCTGCAAACAAGTGTTAAACACTTTTAATTTTCATAGCCATCACGTGTGGGCACGTGACGTATACTCATGCCCTGATTTATTAGAACATTTATTAGGGGTCACGTGGTGTCACGTGAGAGCGCCCAGAATTGTTTCTGCCTTTGCTTTTGTTCCATATATAATGAGGGTCGCGTGGGAGCACGTGAGGTATTGCCTCAAAGCTTTCCTCTTCTCATTTTGGGGGATCTGTTCAGGGGTCACGTGACCCTAATTCTTTTCATGAACAGAGATCTTTTAAGTCTCCTTATCTTCAAGAATTAAATTCTTATTTAGGGTAAAACCCCAATTTTGATTGTGGAGGAATTAAATTCCTATTGTGAAAGAATTAAATTCTTATTTAGGGTAAAACCCTAATTTCTTTTTAAAGGAATTAAATTCCCAGATATGTAAAAGAATTAAATTCTTGATTAGGGTTAAACCCTAGTTTCGTTTTAGGAGGAATTAAATTCCTGTGAGTTTGGGAGAATTAAATTCTCAAAATTCAATTCCTCCTCTGTGTTTTAGATCTGCATGGCAGGATCTCAACCCAATGAGAATTAAATTCTCAATTCCTGGGGAGATGTGCACTTTGCAGATCCTCAAACAGAGAAAGAACTAAGTTCTTTTCTTTTTATAAGAGTTAAACTCTTTTGAGAATTAAATTCTCTTTTGAAGCCTCCCTTTTCTTACCGAGGGTTTTTCTTTTACAGAGAATTAAATTCTTTTCTCTTTGTTTTTCTCTCCAAAAAATTAGATCCCCCTTTCTCTTCTCTTGACTCCTATTTATAGGAGAAGGAAAAGAATCAATTTGTTTAGCAAATCTCTCATTGAAAGATTTGATTTGATTTCATAATTAATATGATCCTTTAGATCACACGGTGAATTTTTATTCACCGTTGGATTTTAAATCCAAAGATATTCTGTTTGTTATTTATGTGAGATTTAGGGAGATCTTTCCTTATTTAAGATTTTTCCATAAATTGGTGATTTTTAATCACCCTTGGATCTTTAATCCAACGGTCCCCATAATCTTTTTCCATTTGGAAAGATTTAGAAGCTTTTAGAATTTAATTCCATTAACTTGTAATGCTTTCGAAGCCAGTCACGTGCTGACACGTGACCCTTGGCCACGTGTGAGCACGTGACCCCCAATTGAGTCCTTTTCTCAGCGTTTATTTATGCTTCAGTTTTAACCATCACGTGTCAACACGTGACCATTGGTCACGTGTGAGCACGTGATACCTCATTGAGGTGACTTCTGATTTTTAATCAGGGAACAGATTTTAGAATTTAATTCTATTCATTATTTTAGAGGCCTTAAGACCCCATCACGTGTCTGCACGTGACCCATGGTCACGTGTGAGCACGTGATGCCCCATTGGGGTCTTTCCTGAGTTTTTATTATATCTTTTAACTCCTCCAGCGGGTTTTTAAAGGTCCGTCACGTGTGGACACGTGATACCTCATAACTTTTGATCCCGGATGAATTATAAGGCCCATAATATATCAAATCGAAGGGTTTTTCGAGATGCTTCCAATACCATCAGAATTTAATAGTTTCCCCTTCGGGAGTTTATCAAAATATAGGCCGGAAGACACTGGTTCGCATTTCTTTAAGCGTATCACTGCCATTTGATACCTTGGACTCCTTTGCGTAGAAATTTTTCGCGGGAACAGGTAGAAATATAAGAATAGTGGGAACACACTCGAAGTGAAGTAACAGTGTCAAGTCAACGGACTAAGCTGTACTCATGTCACCTGGGAACTGATAACTAACGATAGGTATAGTACCAACCAACAGTTCCCGACGGGTCCTGTCCAGTGAACTCATAACCTAACGAGCACCCACATACTATCTCAAGTACGATGTACTAATGGCTATGGGACAGACCATCTCCCCTGCTGGGATGAGAAGCACATACACTAGTCTACTCCGGAGTATCGATGCCCCATCTCGATAATCCTACGAATAGGGACCTGTATAAGGATGTGCTTGTAGATTACCCAACCCTACTAGTGTGACTGCCATCACAACGCTGGTAATCAAGCAAAGATCCTAAGGGCTCCACTAATGTGTAAAGGCGATATGCTAAAAGAAACACATGCACACATTAAAGTAGAAACAAACCAAGTAGCATACTACTATTTTGAGCAAGATTTTCTATACAACTGTGAATATCCCAAGCTTCCATTAAGTAATATACAAACTAGTATGATACAGTAATGGCCTCTAGGGCATATACACTAACAGGTGTAGCACGACAGTGAGGACACTGTCAAGTTTAAGTGGGGGTGTCCTCGGTAAGCCTTCTTCCTTCGCATTCATGTGTATATTCTTGCATTTGCATACTTATTTTAAAAACCATAAAAATTGAAAAGTTTCAAAAATTATAAAAATTAAAGTAGTCAATTTTGGACATAATTGATTTGAGTTTGACAAATAGGTTAACTAGCTGGGAATAACTAGATCTTAAACTTAGTAAATTAAAACCCTAAAAATAACCTTTCTTAAAATTTAACGGTAGAAAGTATTTGTCTTTGTAGTTTATTTAGAAATAGGCAAATTTTGAGTTCACTTCTTGGGTTAAGTCAAAATAAAAGGAAGAGTATTGATATTTTTATTAAAGTATAAGTCTGAAAAATAATTCCTAAGTTTAAGTCTAAATTCTGAAAATATATACCCTACAAATTGCACGAACACGAACCTTGAAACTTGGGATAGTAGAAGAGACCTTGAAATGCTCTTGTCTAAAGTCCTTAGTACGAAGAAAAATAAAATAAAAATACAAGTGTGAATAAAGAGATAAAAAAATGAACATTGGTTTTTGTAATTACTTAAGGCTGCATTAATAGAAAAAAAAATTTAGCGAGGGTGCTTCATCACCTAGTGCCTTAGACCAACTGGTTAGGGAATCACTGCTATAAGTCTTAGGTGTTACAAGACTAGGAATTACGCTTTAATGTGCGAACACACTCTGTAATCGGTCGTTGGTACCTCAAGAAGTATTAACGGTCGCATGAAAGATGTGTGAGCAAATTTCATCTAAAAATTCACCAATTAAGAAGTGCTTTGGACGACGAACAAGAGTATGATAGCTTGATTTGAATTTCCAAGTGTAGGGATGATATATACATACACGTAGGGGTATGTGATTGGGGTTTAGATAAGAGATAGGAATGAAAAATATGACTTATATCTTTAATAGAGATGATAAAAATTCCTAAGTTGAGATAGAACCCTAGAAGGAAAACTTAAAAGATGCCAAAAGCTAAGTAAGTTCACAAGAATATATATAATCTTAAGTTAAATGATAAGGAAGCGTGAAAAATACGGGTGGATAATTTATGAGTTGAAGATAATAGAATTTCTTGTTGGAAAACCTAATTGAAGAATAAAAGTCAATAGGCCGAATTGATAGGATTTTGTGGGTGGTATCCGCTGAAAACCCTCAGGAGACAACACTCCTCCTACTAGGGACACCTAGAGGTTTAACGGCTTGTTGCACGAGTTCAGTGCAATCGCGTTTCCCTGCGAAAGTGAGGTTAGGATTTTGTTGAGAATAAAACTAGGTTTGCTCGAGGACGAGCAAAAGATAAGTTTGGGGGTATTTGTTTATACCATAATTTTGTATTATTTTATTCCCCATTCTTATTCAGTTTACAAATAAACAGGTGCTTTTGACCCATGTCTGCTACATAGTTGCAGGTTACAGGTTCTCGGAACAAAACAGTGAAAATGATGAAGAGACGATATAAAAGTGAGAGTTCGACCAACGAATAGAGAATCTTTATTATGCCTACAGTTTGAAGAATAAACGAAGATCAATGGACAATTTCACAAAGAACAAAGGCAGCGTAAGGTTCAAGACTTCGACACGAAGCAAGCGGTAAAGCCCACAATATTGTTCACTGTGGAAATCTGGAAGAAACCAGAAGCCAATCTGAGAAAACAACTGAAGAAAATAGAAGGAAAAATGCAACAGAAGAAAACCTGAAAAACTGAAGCAGCAACCTCCCTATTTGGCCGTAGAACCAAGGCCGTGCGTCGCCCGTGTCGGTGCAGAAAAGATGTGTCGGTGCGTCGGTGCATTATTTAGGTTTCTTAGGGGGTAAAATTGTAAAATCAGATGTGCGTCGATTGTAAACCTAGGGTTTCTATGAATCTATAAATAGAAGCCCTAATACCTCTTTTGAGGTATGCCTCTTCTTGTGCCTCATTGTAAATCTCAAATTCAGATCTGTAAATTTCTGTAAAGAATGAAGAGTGTATCAAATTACAGTAAGTTTTCAATTCTTGCCCTACTTAATTTTATTATCTGCCCTAGTATAATTTTCTATTCTTGCCCTAGTTTAGATTTCATTAATTGCCCTAGTTAATTAGTATAGATCATGTTTTTCAATTCCCTAATGAGCGAGTAGTCTCTTCGCTTGTTAGGGTAAGATTTGGGGAAGGCTTGAGAGATGAAGTTCTCTCACCCCTTTCTTGCCCATCACACGTTTTTATAAGACTCCATGCATACATGCACACATCGCTCCCTACGGAACCCTATCCTACGAGGTAGCGGTGATACCGTAGTATAAAGGACCGGTTGAGCGTGTCTTCCATGGAGGTTAGGGTAAGGATTAAGAAAGGAAGGACAAGAACCTAGAGGAAGAAACACCGTTCCTTCTCGATGGTACTAATCCACTTTATTAATAATTACCATAACACCTAATAGATCTAAATTTGGGTAAAGAAAGCGGTGAGGAGTATTGACTCTCCAACCCTAACCTAACCCTAACCCTAGCAAGATTTAATCTAGATCAGTTTAGTTTTTAGATTTAATCAATCCGACACCAATCGGAATTAACTCGTTAGAACAATTTGAGAATACACAAAATCCCTGTGGACCGACCCGTACTCACCGGTTAGCTACCAAGTGACGCCGTTCTTGATTGCGGTTATAAATTATTCTTTGAGACATAAAATCAGTGCAGCTTGTGGTCCTCTGGGTGGTGTAGGTAGTGCAAATCTTGAAGCGGGTGCTTGGATGGCTGGGCGCTGTGGGTAATTGTTTGCTGGCCTGGGTGCAGCAACTGGGTTTTGCCTTTGGGGACAAGACCCGATATCATGAGTAGCTGAGCCGCAGAATAAGCAAAGACGATTGACTCGCCGGCAGTCTTTCATCATATGTCCAGCTCTCTTGCAGTAGGTACAAAAGGCTGGGCTAGGATGATGGTTCGGTACTCCGGGTCGCCTTGGCACAAAAGGTGGTCTGGACGAGGCTCCACTTGCCATCTGGTTGGCAGGGCGCTTGACTCCTGTAGACTGAGGTCTGCCCCTTACTTTTATCACTGCCTCATAACTGCGGGCAGCTTCCAGGGCATTCTCATGGGTCAAAAATTTTCCTGTGGCTAGAGCAGCCTGAATCTCTGTGTCCAAACCTTGTTGAAAGCAACGGGCTCTGATCTCGTCCGTCGGTATCAAATGTGCCGCGAATCGGCTTAGTATGGTGAATTCAGCATCGTACTCGTCTACTGATTTGTCCCACATCGATCCTTGTTGTAGATGAATGAACTGCTGCTCCATGGCAAACCTGGCAGTCACAGGGAAGTATTTCGCGTCGAACATCTCGTGAAAAGTCTTTCATTCAATAAGCTGTACAAGACGGCTTTCTTCCGCCTTCCACCAGTTGCGAGCATTGTCCGTGAGCTGTAGTTTTGCCACACGGACCCAAGCTATGTCTGGTACTTGAGCTGCTGCCAGATCATCTTCTATACTTTGTGCCCATTCCTCAGCTTCAAGTGGGCTTCCCTTTCCGGAGAACTGCTTGGGATGTAAAGCCCTGAATTACTTTACCCCCGGTGCGTCAGTCTCGGGACGGTTCAGGAGTTGTTACTGTCCCTCAAGAAGGTTGCCGATCGTCTCAAGTAGCACTGTTTGCTCGGTGGGTGGCGCAGGAACAGCTGGTGTGAGAGGTAGTGCTGAAGTTGGAGGTGTGTTGTTGACATTGGTGCTGGTGTTGTTTGGAGAATCTATAACCCTGAAGAAAAATTTGGGTTAGGACAGATTCAAGTATATGAAATGAGAAGATTCAAGGAATATGAAATTGCAAGATTCAAGGAACATGAATTGTAAAGAATGTTTTAGTTGCTGGTTCTTTTGTTATATTGCTTAGGTTATTCACGCAGAACAGAACTGCATGATAGGGATTCATACAGCTCTGACCTGCATGGGCCACCAACAAAACCTGTCACGCCCCGCTTCCCATTCTACGGAGAAGGAGACGCGACGAGGCCCGCTACGTATTTACTCAGAAGCAAATACGCTAAGCATAACTAAGCAATATAAAAGAAAATACACAAGAGACAAGATATAATAAAAACAGCAATTTTTATTTATTAACATTCTTTGTACAATGCATGAAAGGAAATACAACTGAAATAAAAAGATGCCTAAATAGTGGCATAACAGGAAATGTAAAATGCTGAATGGAAAAGTGTACAATGAACTAAAGTGCTGGATCTTCGGCAAACTGCTCCAAGTCTTCTGCAGATAGCTCGATCTCAGCCGGGTCCGAATCACCTGACGACATTCAAAGAAGAAAGAAATGGAATGTCGTCAGCGAACAGGTCGCTCAGTAAGTCCCAAAGGTAAGAAGAAAGTAGAATAGACAGAATAAGAAAATATATTTTAAAGTTGTATACTATTTTTGTAATGTTGTGTTAACGCTGTTGTTTGTAGCTTGGTACAGAAGGATGCCAGTGTATACGAGGGGGGTCTCTATATGCTAGAGACCAGGGCAAACGGAATGTACAAGGAACCGTTAAGCCACAGTACAAAAGCAACGGAATATAGGTTAGGTGTCTTAGTCTTACCACCTCATGCCACCTTTAACACCTTCCGTACCAATCTACCCCTTAAACCCCGCGATATCTTGCTTGTATTGTTATCTTGTAAATTGTATTGATTGTAAGATTGATTGACCGAATGACCGAAACCATGATATCAGGAAACGGTTGTAACCATAGGGTCATGTAAATGGAATAACTGAGAATCCTGTAAAAGGAATATATCCATGGTTCGGTTCAGTCAAGTTGTATAAATTGATAATTGGATTCATGGATTCATGTGTTCATATTGAATTGGAATCTTGTAGATTATAGATTGACTTGAATCATATTCAAGTCAGATTAATAAGACTCAAGCCCGAGTCAGACAATCAGAAATATGAATCGAAGTCTTATAATTACTAGGGTCCTTAGGGTAATTTATAAAACTTGAGGGGGTTTTATGTAAAAACACTTTTATATACTTTTCAAAATACACCTCAAGTATTTATTACTCGTCTTTAGAGTTGTAATGAGGGTGGATTTTATATTGTAACATTTCTAGTGAAAATATCCTAGTTTTATAAATAAGGTATTTATCTGTAATATTGATTTATTTGAAGTTCATGGTATTTTAGTGTAAAATTTATTCTTGTGATTTTTAGAAAAAGGTGGAATATTTATATTATAATAAAATAGATATTTAAATGATAAATATACATATAATTATAAAAAAATAATTTTAATAAATATTTTATATTCCAAAAATCTCATTTTCTTAAGATGTCGTATTTTAAACCTTTCGAGACCGAATGCTCCTTGCGGAGGTCTGAATCTCGCACTACTAAGCCCGAGGATGTGCGATAATCCGCACCATCCCGAACGGGTTCCCCAAAAATGGGTTGTAGCGGCGCTTTGCAAAGATTGTAAAATACTAAATCCTTTAGAAAACGGTTTTATAAAGTAAAAAGTATTTATTTGTAAAAATGTCAATTTTCTGTATTTTAGATTCTAGGGTTTTCTAAGTCAACTAGCCTATTTCTAAATGGTCTAAACGATAAGTCATTAGATGCCTCAAATCGCCTCTTCACCACCAATTGTGGCCAGGTAAGTACAAATGAGGAAAGGAGGAATCCGCTCACGAATCACCGTGAGACGGGCCTTTTAAAGTTACCTTTCTCACTTGCCTAGCCTAGACACCACAAAGTCAGGTTTAGATAAACGATTGATGTCCATAACTTATCGTGTTTTCCTAATAAGAGGTATTTATTTAAAAGTGTATCAAAGCTAAAATTTTTAGAAATGGTTTTATTAAGAATATGGTATTTAAATGAAACTATTGTTTTATCGTATTCTAAGTTTTTGATGATATCGTTTTGGGTTGTATATGCGTGTGTGTGGAGGTAGGTCATTACCTCGTGTTCTACTTTAAATGTATAGCAAAGTTAAGGGGTAAAATGTGAAATCGAAATATTGTGGTATTTAAGTGAAAAATACTATAATTTGAGAACACTATCATTTCATGTGATGAAACTTTTTCAAATTGTTTGTTAAATGTTTAATAGTCAACATAAAGATGTTTAAGCATGAATGTATTTGTGAGAAGTAAAATTTTATAGAAAACCGAATCGAAAATCGGATTTATTCCGATTCTGTCGGGTTTTGTAATTCGTATTTTAGAGAATAAGAAAGAGGGATAGAATGTGACTTACGGGTTTCGATTAAGCAAAGGAGTGAGGGGGGACTAAAGGGGTTGCCGAGGCGTTGCTTCGTCGCCGGTTGTTCCTAAAAACGCCGCTGGAATTTCCACAGGAATTTTGTCGGAGCTTCGCCGCGAACTTATTTTCAAAGTACACAACTCTTGAGAAGATTTTGAGATAATGGGCTTAGGATTTTGGGATGAGAAGGTAGAGGGTGGGGGGTATATTTATAGGGTAGGCTAGGAGTAGGGTAGGTGAAGGGTTTTTGATTAAAAAGAATTGTAAAAATGTGAGAAAATTATTAAAAATTGTAGTAAATGGGGGATAATTAAGTCTCGGGAACCGATCCAATAATTTAAAGTGTGCAGGGTTTCAGAAGGTGAAAATCCAACTTTTTGGTGTTGACGACTCGGTCGTCCGGCCGAGTCTGGCCGGCGGCGCCGTCCCGAGTCGGCCGGTCCGCCGGCCGACTCAGCCGAGTCGGGCCGAGTCGGCGGTCGTGGAGGTGGGAGGTCGTCGGGTGAAAGCTCTGGTACATTTAGTTTTTCAGGTGAAGTTCAAGTTTTGGGAGTTATGGTGTTTGGACTGTTGGGCTTCCAAAGGATTTAAAACAAAAACAATATAAAAATAATGTGGGGCAAGGGATTTGAACTCTGGTGGCTTGATTCAGCAGTGCAAGGTGTTACCAATGAGCTACAAGCTCCTTCTTGTAATTATTGTGGGAAAATAAATACTTAAAGTGGTAACAGCAATATTAAATACCCCAAGTATACTTCAAATTTAAATCAATTTTATGTATACAAAAAATGGAGTTGTTACACCTGGCCTCGTGATCAGTATATTTTGAGCCCGTTTCTCGACATAGTTTTACTTCGACAATCAAGTTCTGGAGCAGGTCTAGTTGACCTAGGTGAACCCTAGACCAATTAGGTGTGTGGTGTTTTGTGTCGTGATTGTTTTTGTCCAGATTCTTTTTTGTATATTTCATTCTTTTGTTAATAACTAACTTAAAAAAAACCACATTCTTTTTCCCCTCATTTTCTTTTATTCTTCTTTCTCTCATCATATCATGTCACACCACGCTTCCCAAAATACGGAATACGAGGGATTGACAAGGCCAGCCATGCTCCTACGGGCAAGGAAAAGTCCTGCCGTAGTCACACTTCGGCATCTAGTGTTACATGGTAACCAGTAAATAATGCGCAGGTAATGAGAAATGCAGTAACTGAACGAAGTAATATAAAGAACTGACCTGATGGGAAACAGAAGAGTATAGCCCTGGATAGCTAATCAAAATGTCCGTGATGTACGTCTAGTCCTGGTCCAGGCTAAATCTTCTCCTCACACTGAGCATGCATACTCAGGTCGTCAGAGCGACACAATAGCAATATAATATATAGTTACAAGTGACAACTCAAACAGTGATAATAGATATATATGACAGTAAATCAATGACGGTATATGTATGAACACGCAGTAATCAATACAGTGGAACAGTAAAAGCAGTGAAATAATATGCCAAGTATGTCAACACAGTGAGTAAGTATGTCGATGCTATCACTCCTATCAGTCTCTAAGTCTCACTGTACAGGTCACTAAGCCTATCGTCAGTCCAAGTGTGAGAGTCAACCACTCGCGAGTGTCCTCCACCCAAGGGTAGAACCCAAGGGCAAAAGACCACGGGCCCAACATGTAACTCACGGTAATAATCATGTACCCTGTAAATCTCCATATATCTCCATATATATAAGCCGGCAAGGGACTCCCGAGATTCTGTTGAACTCACACTCAAACTACCCCACACCCCGTGGTCTACATCAAACGCTAACCACAACCTCAAATACCAATCGGTCTGTGACAAGTTTGCGCGAGAACTGGAGGCAGGACCTCCATCAAGCACGTCCTGACTAATATCTAAGATAAATGGCAGTGTCTGGTGTCTTATCTGTGACACCCATGCAATAGTTTCCGTAAGTGTCCCATACCACTTATAGTCACACGTACACGCGTCCCACAGACGTCGACAATGCAATAGAATAATAAGATTTACTGATTGTGTACAAGTACGTGTCACTTTCACTTATTCACTTATACACGACACTAACGTACTTGCCACAATCATCACTAATACCTAACACTGGGTAATGCATATTATCACTAAGTTATCAATGCAGTGACATATATATGATATGATCCGTAAACAGTATGTAAAACATGATTAGGATGTCATGAATCAGTAATCTACTACTTGCAATATTTATCATAAATCATACTGGTATAATTTAGCAAAATAATGAAAGGGGAATAAATAGTATGTTTGATTATCTATCCAGCGAATTTGGTTTCACGACAATCGGGTTTCAGGATCAATAGCTATGGCCACTTCATTTTAAGCGATCGCGGCTGGAAATCCGGTTTCAGAATCGGAAGTCCGTTTCGCAACGCATTTTAATCCCAGTTGGGATCAGAATTTAGTGACGCTACAGTTGAATGAAATCTAGAGTTTTCAGTAAGGTTTTCAACTCAATAGACGGATCTTCAATCGCGTCTGTACGTCAGGAGATATACACTGTTCAATACCAGTATGTCAATTCTGATTCTGTTGGGACTGTTATACGTCCCGATCTTTTAAATTAAAGGTTAAATAGCAAATGTTGACGAAACAGGGTGAAACTACTTGTGTTATCTAGCTAACAAATTCACCTTTAATAAACAGTGGAGTTACGCAACCTACGAGTTAAGGAAACAGTGTGGTACCCATTACGGAACAACATACATTAAACAGGGTCGCTCTAGACTGCAGTCCAGAGTCGCACTCCGATCCAAATATTGTCATAGTTTAAGTACATAAATATTTGGAAACTTATATAGAGTTATATTTCGTCAAGTCAGCTTCGATTTGAGCCCCCGAACACATAATTCTAATATGTAATTAATTTATGGTGATTTTAACGGTTTTCAGATACAAGAAATTTTTAGTTTTTCGGGTAAACTTAGGGGTAGTCGTTTTAGTCGTTAATAGTCGTATTTTCCAATAAAATTCACACACAAGATTCACTTCCATACGGGCCAAAATATACCAATGAGTTCCGTCAAATTAGGTGAGTATTTCCATTGAGGTCACGTATCGAACAGGTACGTAATATAATTTATCAGGAAAAATAACTACGGAATCTATACGATTTTAGCTTGTAACAAAGATAACTTAGCATGTAGCAAGTAGAGAACTTGCCTGGAGATGCATGGCAGTGAAGTACAGTACGGACGCGCGACGAACTGGCATGGCGACGGCTAGTACAACCACTTGTACCCGAGACGGCTGCGAGCTCGGTGATGTTATGGCTCCGTCGATGGTTGGTTATGGAGTTGTAGAGAGACGTTGCGGAGAGGGGGAGAGTGAGATGTAGAGAGAGAGAGTAGGGATTAGGGGGGGAGAGAGTGCGAGGAGAGAGAGAGACAGAGAGAGTGAGGGTTGTAGAGAGAGAGAGTGTGTGAGAGGGACACAGAGAGAGAGTTATAGAGAAAGAGAGAGTGAGAGGGACACAGAGAGAGAGAGAGAGAGTTGTAGAGGGGGAGAGAGATAGATATTTGAGAGAAAGAGAGAGAGAAATAGAGAGAGAGAGAGGTTGCAGAGGGAGATAGAGAGAGCTTGGGAGAGGGGTGTAGAGGCTCGGGTGTGGATGTAGGGGGTGATGGTGATGCTGCTGATGACGAGGAGGGTACGGGGGAGTCGACGATAAGCAGTGGGGGCTCGCCGGCGAGAGGGCGCAGGCGGCCGAGCTCGTGTGTGAGTGGGTTGGGTGAGCAGGGGAGTTTGGCAGGGTGCTTGGTCAACGGAGTGGAGTGGTGAGGGGCTCAGTTGGTGGAGGAGGAAGAGAGAAGGTTTGTCGTCATCGTCGAGGGGAGCGGGTGAAGGAAACTGCAGTGGGTCGTGGCCGGCTTGGTGAACGAGAGGGAAGATTTTGAGAAGAGAGAGAGGAGTGAGGGTGTCGACGAGGAGAGGTCGAGGGCGCGCGTCGTGGGGTAACGCCCAAGCGAGCGTGGGCGTTGGCGTGGGGGGCGGCGAGGAGCGCGGATCGCGAGCGGGAAATAAGGAAAGAGCCGTTGGAGAAGGAAGGGGAATAGGAGCGGGTCGGGTCGGGTCGGTGAAGCGGGCGCGGTGAAGGCTTGGGCTGCTGGGCTCGCGTGTTGGGCCAGGAAGAATTTAAAGGGAATTTGGTGAGAAATGGGGGAGTGGGCCGCAGGGAAAAATTAATAGAGAAGAGGGAAAAGAAGGGCCGGGCTTGGGTTAAAATTCAAGGAATATATTTTCTTTAAGAATGGAATGGGCTGGGATTTTATAACAAGGAAAAGATATATTTGGTTTGGGTTTAATGGGTTTTGTTGATAAGGAAAATGGGTTGAAGGGAAAAATTAGGGTTTTGAGTTTAAATAAAAATATGAAAAGAGATGGGTGTATATAAATGGAGGTTTATATTAATGGGACAAGAACATGAGGAATTGGGATTAGGGCCTGAGAAAGGAGAGAGGAAGTACTAAAATAGATTGGGAGTTTTAAAATAATAATTAATTATAAATAAAAATTTATAGGTTAAAAAGAAATACGGATATAGGCGTATATAAATGAATCGGGTATTACATCATACCACCCTTACAAAAATTTCGTCCTCGAAATTTAAAATAAACGATAAGTTATACAAATATAGGCGAAAGCTATTATATTGCAAATTAACACATAAAGATTTACTAGAAATCCGTGGACGATGAAATTTGAAGGTATAAATATGCAAGAATGATTGATACGAAAAAGTGTGTTTTGTATGTTTGTAGTTAACCGCAATCAGAACGGTGTCGCGTGTAGCTAGACCGAGATGAGTACGGGTCGTCCTCTGGGAAACGTGGAACCTTTTACTTTTACTTTAGATGTGTTGAGAAAGAGAGGAGGGATAAAGAATTTTTATAGAAAGATTTCTAGATCTACGTTAAAAAAGAATGTAAAATATAGATCTAGATTATTTTAGAGATGTAGATAATATAATAAGAGGGCTTGTAGGGTTCGTTAGGATTTAGTAGTTATGGACGATTAATTAAAAGTTACCCTTTTTATCCATTAATAGATTTAGAACTAGAACGACGGTGATGCGTGTAGATTAGGGTTTCTGGAGGGAAAAAGAATCCCACTCTTAACCCTTATCTCGACACGGAACTCCGTTCATTATCTAGCCTTTACCAAAACAATCATTAATCTAATCTCTAATCGCGGTCGGAACTAACAAAGAATTGTTAGCGCGCCCGATTAGGATGTTAATGATTCTTTTGATAAAGTTCATAAACTTTATAGGACTTAAAAAGGGTTTAGGGATGTTCATCATCCATTAGCCCACCCTAATCCTACGAACCCTAACAAGCGGAGAATTACTCGCGCATGTTGGGAGAAAAAGAGATGGAGAGAAAATGCATAATTAAACTACGAAGAAATAGAATAAGAAAAAGAACTACCTTTATTAATCAACAAGATCAAGTACACTTTGATTCCTTAGAAAATGATTACAAAAACCTAGTTTGCTTCTCGATCTCTTCTAAGGAGGTAGATGAACCGTTGATGATCAGTCTGGATGCGTGAGCCGTCTTAGACTTCGTGATCGCGTCGACTTGATGATTTTTCCAAGAGGCTCTCGGTCCTTATTTATAGTCACAGAGCCAGAACCCTAGTTTTCTAATATGGAAACTAGTTGTTAGGATCCTAACCACCACAATCCCATATCTCAACTCTTTAAATCCGCGGCGGAACCGCGGCCATTGGATAGGTTTGGCCGCGGATCCGCCCCCTTTTGGTGAGATCATGGCCTCTAATTTTTGTAGCTTCATATCTATAACACTTGGTAATCTTTTGAGTATCTAGACTTTGAAAATCTTTTCTACATTTCTACCAGAATTAGTTTCTTGAATATCTTTGGTAGATTTGATTTGCCAACTTTGATTTCCTTGATTTCAGCCCTGAAAATTCTGCACAATAACTCAACAAACAATATTAGTAGAGTTTGTTTTATTGAGATATTAACTTAACCATTAAGAATTGGTCAAAGGTATTAATAAGGTAAGCATATTTAAATGGGCCAAATATTACATGGATATTATATGCTTACTTTTTCTTAAAAAATGTTATTTATAATATATAAACACATGAAAATAGTATTTTTACAGATAAACCCTCATATGTATCATATATTATAATAAACACCTTTTATTATATAATAATAGTAGGAAAAATGTCATATTAAATGTGCAGTTTTATCAACTGAACAAATACCCCCAAGCTTATCTTTGATCGTCCCGAGCAAACTAGTTTATTCAAGAGAAAGAGAAAAAGAAAGGAGAAAGCTAAGCACACTTTCGTAGGCAACACGATTGCACTGAGCACGTGCAACAAGCCGTTAAACCTCTAGGTGTCCCTAGTAGGAGGAGTGTTGTCTCCTGAGGGTTTTCAGCGGATTACACCCACAAAATCCTATAATAAAAGTGAGATGGTGAAATTTACATATAAAGATAAGAACCATAAAAGAAAGACTTTGAAAATAAGAGTTTCCAACTACACTAGATTTTCAGTTGTCATGAGCCCTATCTTAATAGTCATGAAAAGATATTAGAAATCACATTACCTCTCAATAAAACATCATCTTTATTCTTCATTCCTACCTTTCGTCCAAACATTGATCATATAACCCCACGTGTGTGTTAAGAACATCCCTACACTCGGAGAATTCAATTCAAGCTATCATACTCTTGTCCATCTACCTTAGTACTTTTTAATTTGATGAATACTTAGGGTTGCTCACACCTTTTCATGCGACCGTTAATACTTCTTGAGGTACTAACCGACCGATTACTCATGTGCTTGCTGATTAGGTGATAATATTTTCCTCGTCTTGCACCACCTAAGGCTTAGCAGTGACTCCCAGACCAGTTGGCCTTAGGGCACTAGGTGAAGAGGCACCCTCGCTATATTTTTTGATTGCTGCCTTGGCGATAACAAAACCAGTGTTCATTTTTCTTTTCACCATTTTTATATTTTCTTCATTCAATTTTTATTTCCTTCATACTTTGGCTTTTAGACAAGAGCATTTCAAGGTATCCTCTACTATCTCGAGTTTCAAGACGTGTGTAAGTGCATATAGTAGGGTATCAACATTCAAATGTTTGGCTTCCAGAATAGAAACTGTTTTTCAGACTTATTTTTATTCTCAGATTAGTGACTTCCTTCATCTTACTAACCCTTGGGACAACAGCTCATAACTACTTATTACTAGTTCGTTTAAGAAAACTTCTAATTTTCTTGGTTTTCTTAAACTATTCATATCTTTTGGATGTAATTTTTCACTTTCTATTCTTTTGTTATAAAAGAAAAATTTTAAAATTTTTGAAAATGTTGCGCTTATGCAAAGTATGATGCAAATTGATGCGTAAATAAGCACAAACCTCCCCCAAACTTGTTTTCAACAGTGTCCTCACTGTTGCTATCTGCTGGATCATAAAAACCTGTAAGCTTGGGATGACATTATTAATGGGGGCAAGAATATATGAAAGTGAAAATCCTCCCCCAAACTTATTTTTGGCTCACAATTTTGTAAAAATCATTTTCTTTCAAGAGCCAAAATATACCCCCCCTAAACTTGAGTTAAACAATTTTAATCTTTTAAAATCACACGAGGGGATCGAGGTTATTGGTCAATGCCAAGCTTTGCAAAGACCGAAGGTCAACACCAACCATTCAAAAATTTTATCGATGAAGCACCAAGGTTGGTGGAAGAACATGTCACCTTTCGACAAGAAGAAGTGGGGAGGTGATAAGAGGTGTAATGGAAAAGAATCGCGTCTCAATTTGGAGAGACGACACAGTGATAGTAATGATGGATTACTCGCATTATCATGATTGTCCAAAAGAAGGGGTGGAGGTCCAATTTCTTCATCTTGGAGTTGATTCATCTCTACACCCGTGTCTTGTAAGAATGCGAGTTCATCAGCGAAAATTTCCTCAAAACTTTCATCGATACCCCGAAGAATAATGTCATCAGAAAAAATGGGGTGATCGTCCGACTCTATAAAAAGTTCCTCATCAGCGTTAGATGTTGACCCGGACAACTCGGTGGAAGAGTCCGTGTCAAACAACAACATATGAAAAGAGTCAGAATTATGAGGTTGATCATATTCGCTGCTGTCGACATCCATTAATTCGACAGAACACACATGAGCATAGGGTTCGGAGGGTTCACTTCCCAACTTGTAAATGTTAAGCTCAATTGACTTCTTTCCAAAGGATAGGGTCATAGAGCCGTTTCTATAATTGATTACTGCGTTGGAAGTGGCCAAAAATGGTCGACCGAGTATAACCGGGATTTGATTGCGTGGGTTTGCTACAAGTTGTGTATCTATAACGATAAAGTCCACAGGGAATATGAATTCCCCGACTTTGATTAACACATCCTTTAGCTCACCCCTAGGTTGGGTGATAGATCGATCGGCCATCTGAAGAGTGCAATGCGCAGGTTTTAACTCTCCGATCCCTAATTGCTCATAAAAAGAATACGGAAGCAAGTTAACACTAGCACCTAAATCGAGTAGAGCACGATTGATATTTTTACCCCCAATAGAAATTGAAATTGTAGGACTTCCGGGGTCCTTTCGTTTCTTGGGAAGTTGTTGTGTAAAAGCTGCGCTCACATTACTCGCAAGGAAAACTTTTTTAGGTACTTGAACTTTTCTCTTCCTAGTGCACAAGTCCTTTAGGATTTTCGCATATGACGGAACTTGTTGAATAGCATCTAGGAGAGGAATGTTTATGTTAACTTGCTTAAAAATTTCCACAATCTTCTCCATTTGTGGACTTGGTCTATTGCCCCTTAACCTGTTTGGATAAGGTGCTTGATCAATAAGTTTTGAGTCCAACGTTTATGGAGAAGACTGTGGGGATGGATTCGATCCCAAAACTGGAGTGGGAATCGACTTAGATAGATTTGGTGAAATGGGAGAAGGGTTCGAGCCTTGGGGAAAATGGAGAATAGGCTCGGACGAAGGTGGGAGACTAGACGAATTAGGGGAAGAAGAAGAAGAAGGGGTATCAAATGTGTCACTAACATCAAACTGCTCACCCACACGGTTATTCAACTCTCTCCCCGATCTCAACGTAGTAACGGCATTCACATTATGACTTTGTGAATGGCCAGGATTCGGTAGGGGTTGAGATGGGAGTTTCCCTTTCTCTCTCGCACTAATTGCGGCGTTTAACTGTGCGATTTGGTTTTCTATTGATTTAATACTCTCACCATGGGAGGATGAGTTTTTCGTTAGGGTATCAATAGAAGACCTCATCTCAGCCGAAATTTGCATGGATTGTTTCATGAACATATCCAAAGTTTGTGCAAGTGAGTTGTCAGTACCGGCCACTTGTGGTGTAGAAATGTTGGCTGGATTTTGGAAATTCTGTGACTGAAAGGGGGGCTGATTCTGTGGTTGTGGTTACTGTGGAGGAGGTCTTTGATAATTGCTTTGTTGGTTTTGATTCCAAGCAAAGTTAGGATGATTCGTCCATCCTTGATTGTACGTGGAAGAATAAGGGTCGTTTCTAGGTCGCTGCTGAAAAGCAGCATTAGCTTGAAACGAAGCATTCATAGGACATTCTTCCGTTAAGTGTGAAGGATCCGAACAGCAACCACAGACGGTCTTAGGAAGCGTGACCTGATTTAGGGAGAATGATGAGAATTTGTTCTCAATAGCGTCGAGTTTCTTCTGTATCGCTGCCATTTCGGCTTTTACTGCGATAGAAATATCGAGCTGGTGAATACCTCCCTTAGTTGAAGGTGGTCTTACGCTTTCCCACTGCAACGTGTGTTCAGCAAGGTCCTCCAGATATTTCCATGCTTCACCGTCATCTTTAAACATGAAATTGCATTGACACATTGTTTCAAGCATCTGCTTTGTCGCTGGATTAATGCTCTCATATATAATCCGACATAAATCCCATCTTTGTATTCTGTGATGGGGGTATTGGACAAGCAGATCTTTGAAACGTTCAAAGCACTTCCAAAATGGTTCATTGGAAAGCTGGGTGAACTGGTTGATCTCGCTCCTAATATGGGCAGTCTTATGATTTGGGTAAAACTTCTTAAGAAATGCTATGACGAATTCGTCCCAATTAATAATAGAGTGTGCGGCAGTATTGTAAAGCCATTTTTCTGCCAAGTCGCACAGTGTGAATGGGAGAAGACGTAAGCGCATAGCATCTAAAGTCAATTGTGAAGTACCCATCATTGCGCATACGTTTTCGAATTTGGTGATGAAAACGTACGCGTCTTCCGACTCAAGCCCGTGAAATTTGGGCAGCAGGTTGATGTAGTGGGGTTTAATTTCGAAATGATCCCCGTTAGGTGGTGGAAGAGATAGACAAGTAGGAAGGGGACCACGAATAGGATAGCATCTCTCTTGGAGAGAGATGCGCGGTGGATTCTGCTCACCTACGGGTGGCAGCAGCATGGTGTTATAATTAGATGGAGTGCCGTCCATCAGGTTGATGTGGTGTGTGGTGGGGAAAAAGAAGATGAAGAAGTACCGACTTCGGCGTCGATAGCAGGAACGCGGACAAGACGGGCACTAGGATCCAGTGTCCAGCCGAGCATGCACTAAGCGGGTTTAGTGCAAGTGGCAGCGTGTGTGTGACTTTAAAATTGGCTTGTTTTGAAAAAGTAGGACTCAAGACAAATCACCCTAAGATGCACAAGCAACCCTAGAACTAAGGTCACCTAGGTCCAGTCTCTAGACCGCTCCTAGACTTCCAAAGGACAAGCCGCAGGATCAATCCTCTACCGCCTCCGTACTACCCTTGTAGCCAGATAAGTGCCAGGTAAGTGGGAAGGAACCACGTCGTGGGCCTAATTAAAAACCACTAGCCTTTGTCACACTTGCCCAGGCACTACAAAAGTAATGCGGATAACGATAGATTACCCACGACCTTCCTCTGTCCTTATTGAGCGCGACAGTCCTTAGAGTCTGGTCTAGATATTTTTTAAATTAATGAAGGGTTGATCTATATGCTCAGTTTGTGATTTGTGGGGCTTAGGAAGGGTGATGAAATCCCCACCTAATCTTGATTTGGTCCTTGCCCCTTAAAGATCCGTATTAAAATATGCAAAAACAAACCGAAAAACAAAACTTTGCAAAAAGATTTTTGAGCGGCGATATTTTGCAAAGAATCCTGCAGAAAATAGATTTTATTGGATTTTAGAGGAGAGAGAAGGGAGTTAGAATCTTACCAGAGAAGTGTGAACCCTAGATCTCCTATTTCCTCAAGTCCGTGACTCCAGATTTCCTCGCAAAAATTCACACAATAATCGTTAAATATACAATTTGCAGTTTTGTTTTAATAATGATATGACTCGTCTAAGAATTCAACACAAATAGTAAAAATAAAAAATTACGCACGTTTCCCCGGCAACGGCGCCATTTGATTGATACGAAAAAGTGTGTTTTGTATGTTTGTAGTTAACCGCAATCAGAACGGTGTCGCGTGTAGCTAGACCGAGATGAGTACGGGTCGTCCTCTGGGAAACGTGGAACCTTTTACTTTTACTTTAGATGTGTTGAAAAAGAGAGGAGGGATAAAGAATTTTTATAGAAAGATTTCTAGATCTACGTTAAAAAAGAATGTAAAATATAGATCTAGATTATTTTAGAGATGTAGATAATATAATAAGAGGGCTTGTAGGGTTCGTTAGGATTTAGTAGTTATGGACAATTAATTAAAAGTTACCCTTTTTATCCATTAATAGATTTAGAACTAGAACGACGGTGATGCGTGTAGATTAGGGTTTCTGGAGGGAAAAAGAATCTCACTCTTAACCCTTATCTCGACACGGAACTCCGTTCATTATCTAGCCTTTACCAAAACAATCATTAATCTAATCTCTAATCGCGGTCGGAACTAACAAAGAATTGTTAGCGCGCCCGATTAGGATGTTAATGATTCTTTTGATAAAGTTCATAAACTTTATAGGACTTAAAAAGGGTTTAGGGATGTTCATCATCCATTAGCCCACCCTAATCCTACGAACCCTAACAAGCGGAGAATTACTCGCGCATGTTGGGAGAAAAAGAGATGGAGAGAAAATGCATAATTAAACTACGAAGAAATAGAATAAGAAAAAGAACTACCTTTATTAATCAACAAGATCAAGTACACTTTGATTCCTTAGAAAATGATTACAAAAACCTAGTTTGCTTCTCGATCTCTTCTAAGGAGGTAGATGAACCGTTGATGATCAGTCTGGATGCGTGAGCCGTCTTAGACTTCGTGATCGCGTCGACTTGATGATTTTTCCAAGAGACTCTCGGTCCTTATTTATAGTCACAGAGCCAGAACCCTAGTTTCCTAATATGGAAACTAGTTGTTAGGATCCTAACCACCACAATCCCATATCTCAACTCTTCAAATCCACGGCGGAACCGCGGCCATTGGATAGGTTTGGCCGCGGATCCGCCCCCTTTTGGTGAGATCATGGCCTCTAATTTTTGTAGCTTCATATCTATAACACTTGGTAATCTTTTGAGTATCTAGACTTTGAAAATCTTTTCTACATTTCTACCAGAATTAGTTTCTTGAATATCTTTAGTAAATTTGATTTGCCAACTTTGATTTCCTTGATTTCAGCCCTGAAAATTCTGCACAATAACTCAACAAACAATATTAGTAGAGTTTGTTTTATTGAGATATTAACTTAACCATTAAGAATTGGTCAAAGGTATTAATAAGGTAAGCATATTTAAATGGGTCAAATATTACATGGATATTATATGCTTACTTTTTCCTAAAAAATGTTATGTATAATATATAAACACATGAAAATAGTATTTTTACAGATAAACCCTCATATGTATCATATATTATAATAAACACCTTTTATTATATAATAATAGTAGGAAAAATGTGATATTAAATGTGCAGTTTTATCAACTGAACAAAGAACAACATACAGAAGGATGGATTTAAATAAGTATACGGTAGGAACAACTATAAGGACGAACTACAAGTATACGAGAATATAGATAACAATAACAAACAATAATGATCAAGGCGTGTTCAATAAAATCGAAACCCAAATATATGCTCAAATAAGTATATCAAAAGTAGCAAGGTAGAAATAATAAGTATAAGACACAACCATTTATAATAGTAAATATAGGCACAATACCCCGAAAATAAAAGAACGACAATAAGGTAGTGAAAGATTAGTCGGTAGGTTAAAACATTTTAGGATAACTTATCGATCGAATAGTTTTAAAATAACTTAGAAAACCCACATCATGAAAATAAGAAACATGTAACGAAAATATACGCGATGTAATGTTGCGCTACTGAAAATAATGAAAAGCTAGTAGTGGAGTACTAGAAATGCGTAAAACGGGAATAATCGATAAAACACACTCTTCGATAAATATAATATAATGAAAACCAAATTTTCGAATAATAATGTCCCTATATATATTTAGGGTAATAGGAAAAAGCACAAAGAGGTATATGGCTAACTAGGGTAATGATTACAAGGAAGTATGGCTCATTCAAAGGTCGGAGTGTAGCGGCTTTAGGCTGATGGTCAAGGAGATTGGGATCGGTCAGCACAGGAAGTAAGGGTGAGCTGCAAAGGACCACAAAGGAAAAAGTATGTGGAGGACAACAGTCGGTATAACATGTGAATCAAAATTTGAAGGGTTAGCGAACTTGGAAATTTCAAAAAAAAAAAAAATTCTCCTCTCAGAAGGATCTCAAACGAGGCACAGACGAAGGATGAAGGGTGGACCTCTAAAAGATCGGGTGTGGTACTTGTTAATCTCAGTGAGGGTTACAACAATGTAAGGAGTAGTGTGGACAAATCTTAGTAGGAAAATAATTGTATAGAAGAAATAATCAAGCATCAAGGGGACTAAGAAGATCGATAGATTAGCGAACTCAACAATCTATTCCATTCCAGAAGATTCTAAACAAAACATTCTCAAAAACGAAAGATGGCCCTAAACTATACACAGATTTATTTGGCCAGCAAGGACAACAGCTAAAATCCCGTCGGTTGCGGTTGTGGAGGTTCAGCAGGTTGCGGTAGGCTCGCGCACTCAGGTAGGGACGTCCATTTCCATAGCGCCTCGCGGGGACCGCCATTGGGGGTGCTTCCATAGCAGGGTCTTGTCCTTCTGGTCCTTTTTTCTCGGCTGGAGCTTCTTCATCGAGGTCTGATTCCATGTGATTCTCTTCTTCTGGATTCTCTTCCATGGGATTTTCCTCCATTGGATTTTCTTCTATCGGGTCTTCCTCGGGATCTTCCTCTATCGGGTTCTCTTCAGGGTTTCCTTCCTCTTCGTCGGAATTGCCTATCTTGTCAAACTCTGGGGCGGCTGCTCCTTCGTCCTCTGAATCGCTGTTTCCGAAAATGACCTGGGGATCGTTGATCTCGTCATCGGAACTTATCAGCGTGCGGTCTAAGTAAACGCATGACTGTGCATCCTCATCTAGATGCGGCGCTGCTCCAGGGTGGGCCATGGCCTGAAAGAAAGAGTCATGATTAGACAGTGGAATATATCAAGAAAAATAGCTAAGTGTATGAAGCATAGAAAGATATGCGGTGGCAGGAACTGAAAAATCAAGATTAAAATGCTGTGATAATGAATAGTATGAATAAGGGGAAGAACAAGAGAATGATACATATATTACGATTTAAGTTTTATTGCATTCAACTAAAAGTTCGACGGATACAAGATTTCAAATGGAAAGAAATATTTATAAGAGGATGACAACATTATTACTGAAATTAGAAAACATGAAAATTCTTCTTTGATTGCTAGATCGCTGCATTCTCGTCACGCGAGTTGAATCCTGTGTTGGGTCCGCTTTATCCTCAAGTTCGAACTACGCAATAATCATCACTCGGCAGAAGTGGGGAGTATGGACGAATCTCCTCCCTGTAGCTCTTTCTTTTTTGGGCAACCGTTGATGAGATGTTCGTTGGATCCGCAAATCAGACATTTCCCTTGGGCGCGGCGGCAATCCCTCTGAAGATGTCCTGGTCTCTTACAGTACCCACAACATTGGGTCCTCTGCTACTTCTGTCGCGGGGAGTCAAATTGGCGCTTCATCTTCTTCTCTTTTCCTCGTTTAACAGGGATCCCTTTACAATTTGAGACTTCCGCTGGTGCCTGAATCACCTGCCTTCTCAGTCCTTCAGTTAACAAGTCGTTCGTTCGCTCCTGAGCTTCCTTCAGACCTTGCAGTACACTCAGAATCTCAACGTTCTGATTCTGGGGAGTGGAGATAGATGAAAAGTCGTTGGAAGACATGATCCTGAAACAATAATTTTGAGAACGATATAAGAATCAAACTATAATAGGGATTGGGCAAGGAATCAAGAACATCGGATGTGATGAAATTTATTACAAGTGGAAATCAACTGTAGGATTCTAAGTCACTTAAACAGAGTACGGTAGTGCAATTGCAACCACGTAACCATGCCAAGTCACTCGAAACCCTAGCGAATGGATAGCAGAACACTCAATGTGAATATGGATCAAGGATATCAAGTTTACAATCCAGACTGAGGGATGTCTTAGATTGTCAAGCTCTACACGGAAAACTGCAATCCCAATCGAAGCACAACCTGGGCTCTGATACCAACTAAACCATGTCACGCCCCGCTTCTCAAAATACGGAATACGAGGGATTGACAAGGCCAGCCATGCTCCTACGGGCAAGGAAAAGTCCTGCCGTAGTCACACTTCGGCTTCTAGTGTTACATGGTAAACAATAAATAATGCGCAGGTAATGAGAAATGCAGTAACTGAACGAAGTAATATAAAGAACTGACCTGATGGGAAACAAAAGAGTATAACCCTGGATAGCTAATCAAAATGTCCGTGATGTACGTCTAGTCCTGGTCCAGGCTAAATCTTCTCCTCATACTGAGCATGCATACTCAGGTCATCAGAGCGACACAATAACAATATAATATATAGTTACAAGTGACAACTCAAACAGTGATAATAGATATATATGACAGTAAATAAATGACGGTATAGGTATGAACACGCAGTAATCAATGCAGTGGAACAGTAAAAGCAGTGAAATAATATGCCAAGTATGTCAACACAGTGAGTAAGTATGTCGATGCTATCACTCCTATCAGTCTCTAAGTCTCATTGTACAGGTCACTAAGCCTATCGTCAGTCTAAGTGTGAGAGTCAACCACTCGCGAGTGTCCTCCACCTAAGGGTAGAACTCAAGGGCAAGGGACCACGGGCCCAACATGTAACTCACGGTAATAATCATGTACCCTGTAAATCTCCATATATCTCCATATATATAAGCCGGCAAGGGACTCCCGAGATTCTGTTGAACTCACACTCAAACTACCCCACACCCCGTGGTCTACATCAAACGCTAACCATAACCTCAAATACCAATCGGTCTGTGACAAGTCTGCACGAGAACTGGAGGCAGGATCTCCATCAAGCACGTCCCGACTAATATCTAAGATAAATGGCAGTGTTTGGTGTCTTATCTGTGACACCCATGCAAGAGTTTCCATAAGTGTCCCATACCACTTATAGTCACACGCACACGCGTCCCACAGACGTCGACAATGCAATAAAATAATAAGGTTCACCGATTGTGTACAAGTACGTGTCATTTTCACTTATTCACTTATACACGACACTAACGTACTTGCCACAATCATCACTAATACCTAACACTGGGTAATGCACATTATCACTAAGTTATCAATGCAGTGACATATATATGATATGATCCGTAAACAGTATGTAAAGCATGATTAGGATGTCATGAATCAGTAATCTACTACTTGCAATATTTATCATAAATCATACTGGTACAGTTTAGCGAAATAATGAATGGGGAATAAATAGTATGTTTGATTATCTATCCAGCGAATTTGGTTTCACGACAATCGGGTTTCAGGATCAATAGCTATGGCCACTTCATTTTAAGCGATCGCGGCTGGAAATCCGGTTTCAGAATCGGAAGCCCGTTTCGCAACGCATTTTAATCTTAGTTGGGATCAGAATTTAGCGATGCTACAGTTGAATGAAATCTAGAGTTTTAAGTAAGGTTTTCAACTCAATAGACGTATCTTCAATCGCGTCTGTACGTCAGGAGATATACACTGTTCAATATCAGTATGTCAATTCTGATTCTATTGGGACTGTTATACGTCCCGATATTTTAAATTACAGGTTAAATAGCAAATGTTGACGAAACTGGGTGAAACCACTTGTGTTGTTTAGCTAACAAATTCACCTTTAATAAACAGCAGAGTTCCACAACCTACGAGTTAAGGAAACAGTGTGGTACCCATTACGGAACAGCATACATTAAACAGAGTCGCTCTGGACTGCAGTCCAGAGTCGCACTCTGATCCAAATATTGTCACAGTTTAAGTACGGAAATATTTGGAAACTTGCATAGGGTTATATTTCGTCGAGTCGGCTTCGATTTGAGACCTCGAACGCATCATTCTAGAATGTACTTAATTTATGGTGATTTTAACGGTTTTCAGATACAAGAAGTTTCCAGTTTTTCGGGTAAACTTAGGGGTAGTCGTTTTAGTCGTTAATTGTCGTATTTTCCAATAAAATTCACACAAAAGATTCACATCCATACGGGCCAAACTATACCAATGAGTTCCGTCAAATTAGGTGAGTATTTCCATTGAGGTCACGTATCGAACAGGTACGTAATATAATTTATCAGGAAAAATAACTAAGGAATCTATACGATTTTAGCTTGTAACAAAGATAACTTAGCATGTAGCAAGTAGAGAACTTGCCTGGAGACGCACGGCAGCGAAGTACAGTACGGGCGCGCGATGAACTGGCACGGCGATGGCTAGGACAACGACTTATACCCGAGACGGCTGCGAGCTCGGCGATGTTATGGCTCCGTCGATGGTTGGTTATGGAGTTGTAGAGAGACGTTGCGGAGAGGGGGAGAGTATGATGTAGAGAGAGAGAGTGCAGGGAGAGAGAGAGACAGAGAGAGTGAGGGTTGTAGAGAGAGAGAGAGAGTGAGAGGGACACAGAGAGAGAGTTATAGAGAAAGAGAGAGTGAGAGGGACACACAAAGAGGTTTAACGGCTTGTTGCACGTGCTCAGTGCAATCGCGTTCCCTGCGAAAGTGAGGCTAGGATTTTATTTTGCTCGGGACGAGCAAAAGATAAGTTTGGGGGTATTTGTTCATCACAGAAAACTGCATTTTAATACCGCTCATTCATTATCTATTTTTGTATATATCGGTACTATTAACCAGTGTCTGCTCAGTAATACAGATTACTGGTATCCGTGACAGAATACTGGAAATATACTTAAAATCACGGATATATCATATGTGAGCCGACACTGCAACCAGAACTGAAAACCGACCGATATCCAAAGAGATTTTGCGAATAAAATGTGTGTACAATATTTTGGTCCAACACAATGCAAGTGTGTACACATGCTCTTTGGCATGGACCATGGGATGAGGCAGCCATGAATCAAGGAGCAAGTGGGCATGGTGTGATGTGCATTCAATGGATAAAGTAGTGATGTGACCAAAAGATTCAAGTTTCCCTCCAAACTCTAAAGACAAACTAGATTATTTTTGACCAAGCAAACAACATCAGAGTGATGTGGGGGAACACACAAACCAACACACTAAATCCGAGCCAGAAAGCTCGGATTTCAACCGAGCACAACACCCATGTGGCCGGCCCCTTCACCTCCAATAGCTCCCAGACTTCTGTGGGCCCCCTTGCCACCATGTCAGCTCATTTTTATTGTTTGTAAAATTTTCTTTTGAGCTTATAAATACAGAACCAGTGAGCAAGGGAGAGGGGTGATTCTTTAGTCCAAGTTTTGCTCACATTTTTACACTTCTACTCTTTTGTTTTTCATTTTGTTCTCTTGTACATAGCTTCCCCTTGAGCTCTTTGCCTTAACTTGATCTTGCAACCTCTTTATTGAGCTTGCAAGTTTAAGCTTTAGTTATCGATCTCAAGGGTTGTATCATTCTTCAAGTTTAATAAAGTTCTCTTTTTGTTCCTTCATTCACCATGAGTTCTTTGCCCTCTTTTGATCTTGCAACCTCTTTATTGAGCTTGCAAGTTTAAGTTTGGGTTATTGAACCCATGTCTTGTATTTTGCTCTTTGGTTCATGGTTCTTTCTTTCTTGCATTTTTTCTTACTTGCTTTTACATTCATGCAATTTATTACCATGCTTTACTTATTTGCTCTTGAATTCCATGTCATTTATTTACTTACTTGCTTGTTTTTCTTTTCTTTTCTTTTCTCTTTTCTTTTGCCCTTTTGGTTGTTGTTATGAATGGGTTGTGAATATGTGTTGTTAGGAATAGATAACGATTTTGTAAGTTAATGTTTCTTTGCTCATTTCCTTTTCCCGTATTTTCTATTGAACTCCGTCCAAACGTTACGCAAGCGCTCCGTCAGGCACCCTACCCTACCAAGGTATCGGTGATTCCTAACCGCGACCGGTTGCGTTCGGTTTGGCCGGAGGCTAAAGCAAGAGACAAGAACGGACGGACAAGGGTCAATAAGCCGGATTCAACGAATACCATTCTTAAGCACCCTAATCCATGTTGTTGCCGATTGCTATAGCTTCAATCGTTAAGTTCGAATCAAAGGACTTGAATACGGAATCTATTAATTTACATTATCCTATCGTTTCCTAACAAGTTTAATTGTGCATATATACACTTAGGATAGATACGCAATCCGCCTCGCGCATTAACTCATCAAAACAAGAACTTAAAACGCTCCGTCTCCCTGTGGATCGACCCGTGCTCATCGCGGCTAGCTGCAAAGCGACACCGTACTGATCGCGGTTAAACTTTAGAACTTTAAAACTTGACATGCCAAAAGCGTGCTGATCAATCTACATGGGTCGAGAAGCTATACGCTAATCTACCCTGGTATATCGATACCCCGTCTCGATACACCCACGACTAAGGACATTAAAGGATGTACTTACCGACTACCTTTGTCCCACTAGTATTGTCACGCCCCGCTTCCCAGAGTACGCTAGATTGGGCACGTGACATAGCCAACCATGCTACCTGTGGGTAGGAAGTATCCATCCACAGTCATATTACGGCTGTAGAGATATCAAGAACAAGATAAAACTATTTAAAATATGTCCATAAACCAAGATAACAGGAGTCAATAATAAATAAATGCGGAAGCAAATGATCCAATACAATAACTGAAATGTATGTCCCATAATGCGGGCTCACATCAGGAAATAAATGCAGGAAATAAAACTAACTACTACCGAACTCACAGCTCAGCCTGCTGGCTGAAGTACTCCGGCTCGGACTGCGACAGCGGTACGGAATCTGAGCCATGCAAAACCCAGACGTCAGCACGTCATGTCATCAAGTAATATAATATGAACAGTGTAGCAGGCAATGTAATATAAACATGAATAAAACGAGAGTAGCAATAATATGAATCAAGCAGTGCAGGGTAGTGTGCAGTGGGTAAACTAAACTGTTCTATCAGGTTTTCTATTCTAGAGGCTTTGAAACCAAATTGATGAATCATCGATGTAACTCAATAGTATCCCGTGCATGCCCGGGACCACGGTCAAGACTCTCGGGGCTGAATCTGAGACGTGCCGCTAGGCAGTAACAGGTAGCAGGATGGGCGAGTGATGTCAGCATCATCACTCCGGGGCTGGCCTAGCCCGTAAGACTGATCAGAACAGGTATCGAACTGTTGAGTTACAAGTCAGGTTTCACCTTTGATTTCCCCATACCCCCAAGTTATGTATGTCGAGTCAGGTATTCAGTAATCAAGAACTAATGCCAACATAGGATCAGGTAAAAGCAGGTTTGTCTGGATAGACAACAGGAACGGTCCATGAGGACTACATGTCAGGTTTGTTGGCATTAGACACAAGATCAGGTAACGGGTCGGGTCATGGTACATCAGGTCAAGTCAACGGTATACGGTACCATGTCAGGTATATCAATATATATATATGTGTAGCAATGTCAGGTCAAGATGTAAACAATATCGTGGGTGTGATCACAATCAGATATATAATCACACATGGGTATTAACAATATGAGATAAGCAATAAATTAAGCAATAAGCAGTTTCATTCAATTTGCAATACAGATATCAATTTGTTACAGAGATGATTACAAGAGTGCAGTAAGACAAATATAGCCGTTTAGTCATGTTAACAGGTTTAAGAACCCTTAGAGGTGCAATAATTTATGTAACGGTTCAGTACAGCTATTTCAGGTTAAATGCATACGAGTGTCCGAATGTAATAGAACTACAGGGATAAATGCCACAAGCTATTTTAACAGTAAAATATGATTGAACAGGTAAATCTGATTATTAGGTTCAATTTGCAAACTGTAAGTTCCATGTTTAACAGTAAAATGATATAATGCAGTATTGTACCCGAAAATGGGAAACGATTGTACCAAATTAAATTTTACAGGTTTAGGGTGTCAAGATATATATGTAAATATTGTATAGCATGTAGCAAGGGGCACTTGCCTCGACGGGTCGCGAACCGGGAAAAACGGAACGTAATGTCGGCGGGAAAACTCGCGACGGCCGCACGATTCACGGATTGAACCCAAACAACGAACAATGGAACCACACGAGTCGGGGTACCTCGCTGGAATGTCGGGTCACGCCGTCAGCACGGTCGGATTCCGGCCGATGAAAGAACAGTGAACAAAAGGTCAAGGCATGCAACAAGAAAGCAAAGAAATACAAGGAAAATACAAAGAAAGAGGGAAGGAGGATCTGAAAGGGTACTTAAGATGATCAATAAAGGGGTCGATATCGTAGGTCGGGACGACAGTGCTCCGGCGGTGAACAGTAGCACAGGGCGCTCAAGGGTGGTCGCGGCGCTGGTGCAGGGGGGTGCGGGAATGGAGAAAGGAGGGGGAGAGGAGATGGTCGGGGGTGAGAAGGGTGAAGGTGGTGGTGCGGGTGTCGACGACGGTGGCTGCAGCGGCGAGGGCAAGGGTCGCGGTGAGGGTGCAGTGCGCACTGGAGCGTGGGGAAAGGAGGAAGAGGGCTTGGTGAGATGAGGATGAGGAGGCGAGGGTGATGGTGATGGCGTCGCCGGCGTTGGGGCTGCGGCGGCGAGGATGGAGGTGGCTAGGGTTTGCGCGATGGCTCGTTGGATTCGCTGAAAAAAAAATGAGAGAGGAAAATTTATAAGAAGATAGAGAGGAAGAATATAATGAGAGAGAGAGAGAGATCGGGGGAGAGATAGAGAGAGAGAGAGAGAGAGAGAGGCACAGAGGTTAGGAGAGAGAGAGAGAGAGAAGGTGGGGCCGCGGAAGGGATTAGAGGGTTTCTCATTGGCTGAATGGGGAAAGATGTTGGTTAAGAAAAATATAAAAGATTTTAAAGATTAATTGGAAAACAGTAATATGTGTATGGTTAGGAAAAATATATTCGACGTTATAAATTAATAAAATTTGGGATTTTGGCGCCAAATAAAACATTTCCAAATCGCGCCCGGGTCGGGTCCAAAAATTTGAAATTGAAATAATAGGATTTTAAGCGGGTTCCAAATTTTAAAATTAAGTGTTATATGATAAAAAAAAAGCACACCCCCAAAACGGACACATGTACGTGCGCGTAGCCGTCCAAACTCGCCCGTTTCACTGAACGGGACGAGAACACGATGCACGGACGCTACCACGGGGTTAGGGGTATCAAGTAGGCCAAGATGAATATTTTTAATTTTATTTTAGATGCTAAAATTTGTTATATGCAGAAATGACTTTACCGGGTAAAAATTTACGGTAAGCAACAAACATGCAAGCTAAATGAAAAGAGTACCACATTATACTCAAACAGTACTGAAAATAGTAGTATTGGGCTCGAGTGTTACATTATACCCAACTACAAAAGAATTTCTTCCTCGAAATTCCAAGAATACAATGATAGATAACTACAAGAAAAGGTGAGGAAACTTCTGCCGGATTTTATCTTCTCGTTCCCAAGTGGACTCTCCATGCGAGCGATTACCCCAAGAAACAAGCACAAGGGAGATAATATTGTTCTTAAGAACCTTTTCTCTTCGATCCACAATTTCAACCGGTCGCTCCTCAAAAGTCAAGTCTTCTCGTACTGCTAACTCCGAATGATCCAAAACGTGTGTTTCATCTCGAACATACTTATGGAGTTGAGATACGTGGAACAGATCGTGCACACTCGCCAAGGACTGCGGTAACACCAAACGGTACGCTACCTCACCAACACGCTCTAAGATCTCAAAGGGTCCAACGAATCGAGGACTAAGCTTTCCTCGACTCCCAAAACGAATCACCCCTCTAGTCGGTGATATCTTCAAGAACACCAAATCACCCACGGCGAACTCTAGAGGTCTTCTTGACGTATCAGCCCAACTCTTCTGTCGGTCTTGTGCTGTCTTCATATGATTTCTGATAGTGTTAACCTTCTCAACTGTCTGCACAACCAAATCTGGTCCCAATAACCTACGTTCACCGACATCATCCCAACAAACAGGTGAACGGCACTTACGACCATACAAAGCTTCAAATGGAGCCATCTGGATAGTTGCCTGAAAACTGTTGTTGTATGAAAACTCCACCAAATGTAGATGATCCTCCTATGAACCCTTGAAGTCCAACATGCATGCTCTCAACATATCTTCAAGAGTTTGGATCGTTCTCTCTGACTGGCCATCAGTTTGAGGATGATAAGCTGTGCTAAACTTCAATCGAGTCCACAAACTTTCCTGTAAACTCCTCCAGAAGTGTGATAAGAAACGAGTGTCACGATCGGACACGATGCTCACCGGTACTCCATGCAATCTTACAATCTCCAGCATGTACCGCTCCGCCAAGGTCTCTATTGATTGACCAACCCGAAAAGGAATAAAGTGAGCTGCCTTGGTCAATCGATCAACAATTACCCATACTGCATTGTTGCCCTTTGGACTCCGCGGTAAAGCCATCACGAAATCCATGGTTATATGTTCCCACTTCCACTGAGGAATCGGAAGTGGTTACAATAAACCAGCAACCCTTTGATATTCAGCCTTAACTTGCTGACACACCAAGCACTTAGCCACAAAGCGAGCAATCTCCCGTTTCATGCCTTCCCACCAGAAATGCTGTCGAATATCTCGGTACATCTTTGTGCCTCCGGGATGTACAGAATAAGCTGAACTGTGTGCCTCCTTCATAAGCTCTTCACGAACATCTCCCTTTGGCACACACAAACGGCTACCGTACCTCAGCAAACCATCTTCGTGGATCAGTAAATCTGTTCGTAGTCCGGCTTCAACCTGCTCTCGAAACTTTTGCATTCTAGGATCCTGCGATTGAGCTGCTTTAATATTCTCGATCAATGATGACTGTACTTGTAGCTGCATCAACTGTCCCGTAGAACGCGGTAGCACAACCTCCAAATCAAATCTTTGAAAATCTGCAACGATCTCCTTCTGCGTAGTTAACATCTGAATTGCTGGTAACCGACTAAGCGCATCCGGCACAACGTTAACCTTTCCCGGATGGTACTTAAGATCAAGATCGTATTCAGCCATCAGCTCCAACCATCTACGCTGCCTCATGTTAAGCTCCTTCTGTATGAACACATACTTTAAGCTCTTATGATCTGTAAAAACTTCGACCCTTTCGCCCAAAAGGTAGTATCTCCAAATCTTCAAAGCGAAAATCACAGCCGCAAGCTCCAAGTTATAAGTTGGATAATTCTTCTCATGGGTCTTCAATTGTCTCGATGCGTACGCTACAACCTTACCGTGCTGCATCAGAACACATCCCAATCCTTTCTCAGATGCGTCGCTGTGAATCACCAATCCTCCGGAATTGTCTGGCACGGTCAGAATAGGGGCGATTATCAACTTCTGCTTCAACGTCTCGAAAGCTAACGCACACTTATCCGTCCATACAAAAGGTACCTCCTTGCGCGTAAGCTTGGTCAACGGCTCTGCCAGACGAGCAAAGTTCTCCACAAATCTTCTGTAGTATCCGGCGAGTCCAAGAAAGCTTCTTATCTCCGCAACATTCTTTGGAATTGGCCAATCACGAACGGCTGCAATCTTTTCGGGATCGACGGCAATTCCATTGCCCGACACAACATGCCCCAAAAACTTTACTTCCTCCAGCCAAAACTCGCACTTACTCATCTTCGCATAAAGCTTCTCCTGTCTCAATGTCTGCAGTGCAATCTTCAAATGCTCAGCATGCTCCTTAAAACTTTTCGAGTAAACCAGAATTTCGTCAATGAACACTACAATAAACTGGTCCAAGAACGGTGAAAAGATTCGGTTCATCAAGTCCATGAATACTGCCGGCGCATTCGTTACTCCGAAGGGCATCGCTAAGTATTCGTAATGTCCATGCCGAGTTCGGAACGCCGTCTTGCAAATATCTTCTGTTTTCACTCGAACCTGATGATATCCGGATCGCAAATCCAGCTTCGAGAATACCCTCGCGCCACTAAGCTGCTCAAAAAGTTCTCCAATGCGAGGGATAGGGTACTTGTTCTTAATAGTCACCCGATTTAATTCTCGATAGTCGATGCACATTCTTCTTGTGCCATCCTTCTTCTTTACTAGAAGCACTGGAGCTCCCCAAGGCGAGTTACTGCTTCGAATCCAACCCTTTTCAAGCAATTCAGCAACTTGTTTCTTAACTTCTTCCAACTCTACTGGTGCCATTGGATAATATGCTTTGGATACCGGCGCTGCACAAGGAATAAGATCAATTGCGAACTCTACATCTCGCTTCGGCGGTAAACCCGATATATCTTCAAATACGTCCATAAAATCGCGAACAACTGCCGGCTTTTCACCACTATCAACTTCCATTGCTACAAGAATATCATTTGTCGGCCTAGCCCTAAACTCGACTGGCCCGACAGAACTGCTTCCTCCAGTGAAGGTAAACTCAGGATGTCCGGAAATCTGGAAAATTACTTTCTTTGCCCTACAGTCAATGTGAGCGTGGAAAGTGCCAAGAAAATCCATCCCCAAGACGACTTCATAGCTGCCCGTATCAATCACCAAGAAATCTGCAAAAAGCTCCCGTCCACACACAACAACTGTACAATCTTTACATTCCCTACTAGATATGATTTTCCCATTCCCAGTATGTATGTCCCAGAAACTAGACAGGGTCGTGCAGGCAATCGAGTGTGTAGTTACAAACTTGGATAACATAAAACAATGGGATGCGCCAGAATCAAATAATGCTAATGCGGGAAAACCATGAACGAGTAGAATACCTGAAATGACTTCTCCTGATGCCTTAGCTTCCTCAGCTGTCAAGGTAAAAGCTCGAGCCTGATTAAGTCCTTGAGTCAGCTGTTTCTGCCCTTGGAACGGTCTCTGCGGAGGCTTCTGAATATCATCCCTCGTACGAAGCTTCGACGGACAGGCACCAACTGCGTGATCAGCCGCTCCACAAACCAAACAAAGTCCCAGCCTTCTTCGACAATCCTTCTGCACGTGCCCAGGTAAACGGCAGTAGTCACAAATCACGCTCTTCCTTCGATCAACGATCACAGGCTTCTTCATGGGTGCTACACCTCGACGGTCCACTGGAATACCTCTGCGACCAAGAGCTCGGTTAGGTACAAATGCGGGCTTCCTTGCCGCAACTGCTGTCTGCTGCAAGCTCCCTTTCATCCCAGATAAACTCTGCTGTTCCCGAGCTGCCGTAAGAACCTGTGAGAAAGTGGTCAAACCCAGGGAGACAATCTACCTCTGGATGTCCACATCCAAGCTACGCATGAACCTCCGTGCCCTGTCTGCATCATTGGCAACTAAAGGTCCAGCGAATCTGCTGAGTCTCGTCCATTCTGCTGCATGCACATCCACGGGTGCTCCATTCTGCCTTAGCCCAATAAACTTCTCTTCCATTTCCTCCCGTGCAGTCCGCGGGAAGAACTTCTCCAGGAAACTCTTAGAAAAATCCGCCCACTAGATCGACTTGGGCAAGCGGGTCTCCTCAACAAGCCACCATTCTCGGGCGTAGTCCACTAGCTGAATGCGTACCACATCAACTCTTTTGTCATCTGGAATCTGTGCCGCAATCAGCAAATTCTCCGTGTCAACTAGCCACTGCTCGGCTGGCAACGGCTCCTCTAAACCAGTAAATGTAGACGGACCCAAACGCCTGAAATCTGCCACGGTCCCTACTCGGCCAACTGGTTTAGCTCCAACGTTGTTTACAGACTGCTGAACGATCTGCAAACCTTCCTGAAACGAGTCTGCTTGCTGCTGGATCAGCTCAGTCTGCCTCTTTTGATTCTCCAGCATTCCCCTTATCACTCCAAGTATGACGACTTCGTCCACACGCCTCTGGTACGTCTTGAAATTCTTATCTGCCATATTCCTGAAATCAAAACACCCAACATTAGCATGATGATAGATTCAATATATAGATCAAAGTTAGAACTCCAAGATATTTAAATAGAGTACTGCATTGTAACTATGCCGCGGTATCATAGCCACAATTACTTAACTCCACCCAAGTCGCCTAAGTCCTAGAGATAACAAGAAATCATGTTTTTCGAGTCGATATGCAAAGGAAGTTTGCACATCGTAAAAGATATAATCAGGAAGAATGTGATTCAAGAATGGTAAACGGCAAAGTGGCAGGACATGTTTCCTAAACACGGGTATTCTGATTCGTGTATTGGGTACAATACCCAACTACAAAAGAAACAAACCAACTAACCTCTGGCTCTGATACCAAAAGAACCATGTCACGCCCCGCTTCCCAGAATACGCTAGATTGGGCACGTGACATAGCCAACCATGCTACCTGTGGGTAGGAAGTATCCATCCACAGTCACATTATGGCTGTAGAGATATCAAGAACAAGATAAAACTATTTAAAACATGTCCATAAACCAAGATAACAGGAGTCAATAATAAATAAATGTGGAAGCAAATGATCCAATACAATAACTGAAATGTATGTCCCATAATGCGGGCTCACATCAGGAAATAAATGCAGGAAATAAAACTAACTACTACCGAACTCACAGCTCAGCCTGCTGGCTGAAGTACTCCTGCTCGGACTGCGACAGCGGTACGGAATCTGGGCCATGCAAAACCCAGACGTCAGCGCGTCATGTCATCAAGTAATATAATATGAACAGTGTAGCAGGCAATGTAATATAAACATGAATAAAACGAGAGTAGCAATAATATGAATCAAGCAGTGCAGGGTAGTGTGCAGTGGGTAAACTAAACTGTTCTATCAGGTTTTCTATTCTAGAGTCTTTGAAACCAAATTGATGAATCATCGATGTAACTCAATAGTATCTCGTGCATGCCCGGGACCACGGTCAGGACTCTCGGGGCTGAATCCGAGACGTGCCGCTAGGCAGTAACAGGTAGCAGAATGGGCGAGTGATGTCAGCATCATCACTCCGGGGCTGGCCTAGCCCGTAAGACTGATCAGAACATGTATCGAATTGTTGAGTTACAAGTCAGGTTTCACCTTTGATTTCCCCATACTCCTAAGTTATGTATGTCGAGTCAGGTATTCAGTAATCAAGAACTAATGCCAACACAGGATCAGGTAAAAGCAGGTTTGTCTGGATAGACAACATGAACGGTCTATGAGGACTACATGTCAGGTTTGTTGGCATTAGACACAAGATCAGGTAATGGGTCGGGTCATGGTACATCAGGTCAAGTCAACAGTATACGGTACCATGTCAGGTATATCAATATATATATATATATGTGTGTGTGTGTGTGTGGCAATGTCAGGTCAAGATGTAAACAATATCGTAGGTGTGCTCACAATCAAATATATAATCACACATGGGTATTAACAACATGAGATAAGCAATGAATTAAGCAATAAGCAGTTTCATTCAATTTGCAATACGGATATCAATTTGTTACAGAGATGATTACAAGAGTGCAGTAAGACAAATATAGCCGTTTAGTCATGTTAACAGGTTTAAGAACCTTTAGAGGTGCAATAATTTATGTAACGGTTCAGTACAGCTATTTAAGGTTAAATGCATACGAGTGTCCGAATGTAACAGAACTACAGGGATAAATTCCACAAGTTATTTTAACAGTAAAATGTGATTGAACAGGTAAATCTGATTATTAGGTTCAATTTGCAAACTGTAAGTTCCATGTTTAACAGTAAAATGATATAATGCAGTATTGTACCCGAAAATGGGAAACGATTGTACCAAATTAAATTTTACAGGTTTAGGGTGTCAAGATATATATGTAAATATTGTATAGCATGTAGCAAGGGGCACTTGCCTCGACTGGTCGCGAACCGGGAAAAACGGAATGTAACGTCGGCGGGAAAACTCGCGACGGCCGCACGGTTCACGGATTGAACCCAAACAACGAACAATGGAACCACACGAGTCGGGGTACCTCGCTGGAATGTTGGGTCACGTCGTCGGCACGGCCGGATTCCGGCCGATGAAAGAACAGTGAACAAAAGGTCAAGGCATGCAACAAGAAAGCAAAGAAATACAAGGAAAAAACAAAGAAAGAGGGAAGGAGGATCTGAGAGGGTGCTTACGATGATCAATAAAGGGGTCGATATCGTAGGTCGCGACGACAGTGCTCCGGCGGTGAACAGTAGCATAGGGCGCTCAAGGGTGGTCGCGGCGCTGGTGCAGGGGGGTGCGGGAATGGAGAAAGGAGGGGAAGAGGAGATGGTCGGGGGTGAGAAGGGTGAAGGTGGTGGTTCGGGTGTCGACGACGGTGGCTGCAGCGGCGAGGGCAAGGGTCGCGGTGAGGGTGCAGTGCGCACTGGAGCGTGGGGAAAGGAGGAAGAGGGCTTGGTGAGATGAGGATGAGGAGGCGAGGGTGATGGTGATGGCGTCGCCGGCGTTGGGGCTGCGGCGGCGAGGATGGAAGTGGCTAGGGTTTGCGCGATGGCTCGTTGGGTTCGCTGGAAAAAAAATGAGAGAGGAAAATTTATAAGAAAAGAGTTTGGAAAAATATAATGAGAGAGAGAGAGATCGGGAGAGAGAGAGAGATCGGGGGAGAGAGATAGATAGAGAGAGAGATATGAGAGATAGAGAGAGGCACAGAGGTTAGGAGAGAGAGAGAGAAATGGAGAGAGAAGGTGGGGCCGCGGAAGGGATTAGAGGGTTTCTCATTGGCTGAATGGGGAAAAATGTTGGTTAAGAAAAATATAAAAGATTTTAAAGATTAATTGGGAAACAGTAATATGTGTATGGTTAGGAAAAATATATTCGACGTTATAAATTAATAAAATTTGGGATTTTGGCGCCAAATAAAACATTTCCAAATCGCGCCCGGGTCGGGTCCAAAAATTTGAAATTGAAATAATAGGATTTTAAGCGGGTTCCAAATTTTAAAATTAAGTGTTATATGATAAAAAAGTATACCCCCAAAACGGACACATGTACGCGCGCGTAGCCGTCCAAACTCATCCGTTTCACTGAACGGGACGAGAACACGATGCACGGACGCTACCACGGGGTTAGGGGTGTCAAGTAGGCCAAGATGAATATTTTTAATTTTATTTTAGATGCTAAAATTTGTTATATGCAGAAATGACTTTACCGGGTAAAAATTTACGGTAAGCAACAAACAAGCAAGCTAAATGAAAAGAGTACCACATTATGCTCAAACAGTACTGAAAACAGTAGCATTGGGCTCGGGTGTTACAAGTATGATCCACATCATAATCCAGGTAATCAAGTACACATCCTAAGGGCTTTATCAACATGTAACAAAGAGACAATCAGTGTACATGTTAAGATAAAGTGCAACCAGATAGTATACTATCATGTTGAGCAAGAAAGTTCTCCCTATATATGTCCAAGCATCCACTACAATATACATCTCATGTACAGTAATGGCCTCTAGAGCATACGTATAACTAACAATCTCCCACTTGCACTAGGCCATCTTATAGCAGTGGTTGTAGTATCTCATACTCAACCATCCCATAAAAGTCTCTCTCTGGGAAAAGGTCTTTGTGAGTGGATCCGCCTTGTTTTCCTCTGAGTCCACTCTCATAACCTCGATCTCCCTGCAGATCAACCATTTCCATGATCAGGTGATACTGCCTTAGAATATGTCTGGGTCACTGATGCGATGGGGGTTCCTAGGAACAAGCCACAACTCCATTGCCACACAATGGTTGGAACGAAGTTCATCTCATGAACTAATATACACCCAGACTGCCTCTTTGGTATCATCTTTGGTAGCGAAGTATCCAGCCTTTATCGTCTAGTTTGCCACGGTATCTAGCTTGGAACTCTTCCAACATACCATCCCTCCACTGAGGGTAAAGACAATGCCTGTGATTGACATTCAGTCAACGTTACCATCCTGGAAGCTATCCAGTGATTCTCCCCAGGATCGATTGATACCATCTCACTACACCTAGTGAGAATCCTAACATCCACTTAGATCTATCTCATAGATCCAAAACCCAAGATTTATGAGGTATTACCCAAATCCTATATGGAGAATCAATGTGATAAGAGGGGATTGACCGAGTGTAGCATAGGAAACTCCTTTCCTATCAAGAGTATGTCATCCACGTACAATACGAGGATGACCACCTTACTCTCTACTACATTTTTGTATATACAAGGTTCATCTACCATTTTGATGAAGTCAAACACCTTTGACTACCACATCAAAACAGATGTTCCAACTCTGCGATGTCTGCTTTAACCCGTAAAGCAATTTGCACACGTTTCCGCTGCTCCCACTGTCTACGAAGCCCTCTGGCTGTGTACTTATAGATGCTTTCTTCTAAATAAATATTTAGAAAAGCAGTCATGACACCCATCCTCCAGATATCGTAGTCATGGTATGTAGCAATGGCAAGTAGGATCCGGATGGACTTAAGCATAGCTACTGGAGAAAAGGTTTCATCATAAACCATACTTGATCGATGACGAGAACCTTTTGCAATAAGTCTAGCTTTGAAAGTCTTAACTTTTCCATCTACACCCAGTAATCATCTCAAGATATACTTGCTCCTGATGGGGGTTTAATCCTTCAGATATAGCAACTAAAGTCCATACTTTGTTGGTGTACATAGATTCCATCTCAGATCGCATAGCATCCAGCCATTCTTACAGGGTCCCCACTCTTGATGGCCTGCTCGAAACTAGTTGGGTCATCATCTCATGATGCAATCCTCGCTCACACTTTCATTAAGAAAACCGAAGTATCTCTCAGGCGGATGAGGAACCCTACCAGATCGGCGAAGAGGCTGAGGATTGATGGGAGCTATTGAATCCTCCGGTTCTACCAAATCATCAGCTGCAGTTTGTATAGCTGGAACTCCTTCCAGTTCTACCTCATGACCACAAATTTCTTCCATAAAAAAATTCCTTTTTTCTAAAACGGTGACATGCCGAGAAATAAAACACCTTTTGTTCCACGGTGTGGTAGAAGATATACCTTGCGAATGCTCGGAATATCCAACAAACTTCCACAGAACTGACCTTGCCTCAAGTTTATCCGGATTTTGCTTTTAAACATAGACCGAACAACCCCAAATCTTAACTTACTTAAGAGATGGGCTCTTCCTATACCATATCGCATATGGAGTGGTAGGCACCTGATTTGGTTGGAACCCAATTCAATAGGTATGCAGCTTCTTAAGTGCATAACTCCTAAAAAGAAATAGGCAACTCGGTAGTACTCATAATAGAGCGCACCATATCTAATAGGGTGCAATTGCTCCGTCCTGATACACCATTGTGCTGTGGTGTATACGGCGGAGTAATGCTGAGAGAGAATCTCATTCTCCTTTAGAATAGTCCAGGAATTCCGTGCTCAAGTATTCTCCTCCCCGATCACATCAAAGGACATAATACTTATACCCTTTTGGTTCTCTACTTCGCACTTATATTCATTGAATTTCTCAAAAGGTTCAGATTTGTGTTTCAACAGGAACACTTGTCCGAATCTTGAGAGATCATCAGTGAATGTAATGAAGTACGAAGAACCAGTCCTGACATGTGTAAACAGGGGACCTACATACATCATCATGTATCAATCCCAAGAGTTCACTAACTCTTTCTCTGTTTCCAGTAAATGGAGCTATGGTCATTTTATCTTTGTTACATGACTGGCAAGTTTCACAAGATGTAAATTCAAACTAATTTAAATATGTATCTTAATGTAACTTAGCTAGTCGGGTCACATTGATATGACCTAGTCTACAATACCTCAAGAAGGATTCGTTCATTTCTGAACTCTTCCTCTTATTTGTGTTCTATACGTTAAGAACTGTGGTTTGATTTAGAACGTATATGCTTTTAGATGACGTGCTTGATCCAATCAACTCTTGATATAGGAAATGTTCAAAACATTATCCAACAATACAAAATTATATTCTTCTTTAGTAAATAAAGAGACTGATATACTATTGTATATCAAGTTCGGTATCTAATAACATTCGTTCAGAATCAATGTATTTGGTAATACAGGGTGATAACCGCCAACTACTTTGGTTGCGACAATTGCACCGTTTCCAACTCTTGAAACTTACCACTCATTCCTAGTTCTCTACCTATCTGTAGCCCATGTAACAGATTACATATGTGTGATCCTGATCCGGTATCTGTTCATAGCAGAATATTGCATTTTATACCGCCCATTCTTACGCTCGTGTGTTTATAGGTAGGTGCTTTTTATCCGTGTTTGTTACATGTTTACAGATTGCAGGTTTCCAGTCCAAATATTGTAAATCAAGATAAAATCTCCACAGTTACACCAAATACAGAACATCTGTTGACAACAGATAAAAGCCGGGTTCCGGTCATCCATATCCGTCCGGTGCTGCGTACCGGTTCCAGGGACAAGACATATGACAGCGGTCATTCGTGTCTCGGACAAGCACAGAGCACGAGAGGGGCTGCACAAGAATCAATGGGTGCACGGAGCTCGAGGGAGATAGAAGTCAAAAGTGAAAAAGATAATGCAATCTTGGACTAAGAATCTGAAGATATTCTGGAAGAAATTATCATAAAATACATGTACCAGACAACAGGGGACAGCAGATCAGGGCCGTACAAGAAACACCACACCCTAACCCTACTGTAGGGGCGCGGATCCGCGGCCAATAAGGGTTATTGGCGGCGGATCCGCGGCCGTACAGGCGCCGCAGGCAGAGAACTTTAGGGGGTATTTTGGGTGTTTCATCTTATGTCTGCTGGTTGCCCTAGAACTCCATTCTCCTGCCTATAAATACAGCAGATCTAAGACAAACCAAGGGAGCTTTCTTTGTTTTTCTCTTTTGTGTAATTTTGTTCTTCTTTCTTCTTCTTCTTCATTCTTCCTCCATTAAATTGTAGTGAGAGCTTTTGAGTGGAAGATTAATGAAGATGAGGGTTCTTTATCTTTCTTGTTAGTTTGCTCCCCCTTGAGATTTTTGCTTTCTCTTGCTCATTCAACCTCTTCATTGAGCTTGAATGGGTAAGAGTTAGTTATTGATCTCAAGGGTCGTATTTTCTCCCGGGACTAGCACTTCATTTCACATGCGTTTTCTACCCTTCCCTTGATCTTGCAATCTCTTCATTGAGTTTGCAAGTTTAAGGGTTGGCTATTGAGCACATGCTTGTCTTGAGTCCTAGTTCCGTATTCTTTTTATCGCTTTTTATTATTCGCAATTTATTACCTTGTCTTTTATTACTTGCTTTTATTTCTTGCAATTTATATTCATGCACTTTAATTACTTGTTTGTAATCTTTTCTTTTCTTTGTTCTTTTCTTTTGCTATCTTTTATACGTTTTGTGAATGATGTAATTATTGCCGTTGTTAAGAAATAATACGGTATTATAAGTTAACGTTTCTTTGCTCATTTCCTTTTCCCGTATTTTCCATTGAACTCCGCCCAAACCATACGCAAGCGCTCCGTTAGGCACCGTACCCTAACAAGGTAACGGTGATTCCTAACCGCGACCGGTTGCGTTCGGTTTGGCCGGAGGCAAAAGCAAGAGACAAGAACGGAAGGACAAGGGTAAATAAGCCGGATTCCACGAATACCGCGCTTAAATCCCCTAATCCACGTTGTTGCCGATTGCTCTAGCTTCAATTGGTCAAGACTCGGCTCAAAGGTTTTGAGTACGGAATTCTTAGCTTACAATCTCGTATCTTTTCTTAACAACTTTATACTTGCAAATAAACACATAGGTTAGAATCAAACTCATACTCATTCTTTATTGACTCGTCTAAGACAAGAAGGTAAAATACCACCATCTTCCTGTGGACCGACCCGTGCTCAACCGGCTAGCTGCAAAGCGACACCGTCCTGATCGCGGTTATACTTTAATTCTTTGAACATCCGACACGCCAAAAGCGTGCGATCAAATGGCGCCGTTGCCGGGGAGACGGTAGCGTATTTTCTTTCTTGTTATTCGGGTTAATATTCTTTTTGTATATAAAAAAAAATATATTCTTTTTTTTTTTTTTTTGGACAATAATTTTTGTGGGCAAGAGTGCAGATTTTTGCAGATTTGCAAACTGCAATTGTGGGGAGCAAAGTGTACATTCAAGTTTAAGGTGATTGCGAAGTACAGTGCCAAAGATCCGGGTAGTTTGACCCGCGCAAGCGAACTTTTCAAGCTTACCGGATTTGATTCAACGGGGGTTTCCTAACCCAAAACTTAACGGTACGTACTTTACTAACACCTTCTTCTCAAATCCGATGCTTCCAATATACTATTCTTTGCAGGATTCTTTGCAAGTTCGCTAGCAAAAGCTAAAAAATTGACTAACCCGTATTTGTTGCAGCGCCGCGCTTAAACTAAAAAACGATTGTTTGATTCTTTATAGAATTTTTGAATTGCGCATTGCATACATTAATACGGACTTAAGGGCAAGCGAACCCCACAACATACGGTAAAGGATTTCATCACCTTTTCCGTGGCCCACAAATCACGAACTTGCGCATAACGATAACCCGCACAAATTTTAAAAGAAACTAGACTTTAAGCCTTAAGGACTTCGCGCTCACTAGGAGAAGTTAACTGTATTTAGAAGCTTGCTTAACGGTATATTGTTTACGGGGTGTCTAGGAAAGTGTTAACGGCGAAACCGCCAAAAGAGAAAGGGTTATTTAATTAAGGAACTTCGCGAAAGCGTTGGAAAACCTCCCCTTATCTCTGCACTTACCTGGCCTCGTGATCAGTGTATCTTGAGCCTGTTTCTCGACACAGTTTTACTTCGACAATTAAGTTCTCGAGCAGGTCTAGTTGACCTAGGTGAACCCTAGAACGATTAGGTGTGTGGTATTTTTGTGTCGTGATTTTTGTCCATATTCTTTTTGTGTATACTTCATTCTTTTGCTAACAACTAACTAAAAAAAAAAAAAAATCACATTCTTTTTCCCCTCCTTTTCTCTTCCTTTCTTTCACTCTCTCTTCATATCATGGGTACTCCACCTCGCAAAACTCTTGCCGAACTTTGGTACCCACAACCGGACATTACTTCTTACGGTTCTTGCTTTGGCCGAACATCGAACGACCCCTCCATGCCAAAAATTTCTTTGAAAGATCGGATAGACGCGTCTAGGACAAACAATTTGACTCCGCAATCCACTTCATATCAACCATTTCAAACAGTCACCCCTTCTTACGTTGATACCCCTTCTTCGAGTCATGTTGCAATTCCAAGACCTATGTCTATTGCAGAACGTATTGAACAATCTCGTAGCCGATCTTTCACTCCTTTCACCACTTCAAATTCTTGGGATCAACAATTCCATTAACCTTCTTATCCCAATGTTGATCCCACTCCTGTCCAGCCATTCAATTCCTACCAATCCTACCCTACTTATGCACCTTCCCTAGACATTGCTTCAGAACCGCCTTTTGGGAGTTTTCAGTATCCATACAACTGTGAATCTTTCACTGAAACCCCTTCACAACCAATGTCTAGTCTAGAACAGTCGTTGGAAGACTTTAGGGTAGCGTCAAGCCAACAAATGATGGATTTGAATGCGTCCATGGCCGCCCTCATACAACCTAGTGATCCGGTAGCTAGTTTTCAACTAGCTCCAATTTTTTCAATGTATGATGAGGCGGCAGGACAGGCTGTGAATTTGAGTGGAGAGAGTGAGATGTACCCCCTTCCAAATCAAACCTACCCGTCTCAAGTTGAATCCCACAACTCTTGTTTTGAAAGTCTATCAAGTGTCCCAAATGAATTATCAGTTGAAGATAGAATGATTAATGAGTTGTACGACTTCGTAGTGTTTGATTTGCCCGATTGCGAAGGGTCTCTTCCAAGTGAAACCAATCCTAAACCTTTTGACCTTTACACCTCCATCTTAGAACCTGAATTGATTAATATCCATGCTTTGGTTGAGGTGTCAGAGAATTTTGATTTTCACTTGATTGAGGATATTGACGCTGGGAACATTTTGGATGATGAACCCGTAGATTTGGCTGAGTTTTTCTCTTCAAATCATCATCCCGATTCTTTAAATGTTTTTCCCGAACCCCATATGCGTCTTGATTTTGATGAAATTTGCATGGATAAGCTGAATTTTGAGGAGAATATTGAGGATAGCACTGAGGATGATACAGTTTTAATTGATGAGTCGGATTTTCCAATTCATCCTAATCCTTCCACTGACTGTGTACACCCTCCTGAACCCTTAACCGATACCCTTCCTCAACCACTTCCCTCCATCCTTTCCATCGTTCCGACCTTGCAAGAACCCGTATCACTTACATTTCATATGTCTGGTTTACCAAGTTCGGCGTACCCATGGTTTCTCACGAACCTTGAAGGATTTGACCCAATCTCTCGACGGGTAAATATATTAGCACAATCGCTTTCCACACATCGGTCATCACAAATTGTGCTAATCTATTTACTCCATTTGCACCCTCAAGTTCGTATTCCACTTCTTTTTCCCTTCCGCCATTCTTCTTCCCCTCATCTACCGAGACCGCGTTCCACTTCTCTCCACAAGCGGTCTCGCGTAATCTCCATTTCTTACCTCTTCACCTTCTTTCACCAACCACTGCTGTACCATGATAAAATCTTTGAATGGTTGGTGTTAACTTTTGGCCTGTGTAAGGCCTTGTATAGATGGATACTGTTCTTTCCCCCCAATCCTGAACTTCATCGCTTAAGAGTGGAAACACTGTTTTACTTAAGTTTGGGGGGGACACTTTTTTTTGTATATATTTTTTGTTTTTTTTTCTGTTTTTGTATATAATTTGTTTTTAGGAGGAGCGCCGACTATTTTGACCCTCTTGGTATAGCCTGACAGTGAGGGCACTGTCAAGTTTAAGTTTGGGGGTGTGCTCGGTAAGCTTTCTTCCTTCGCATTCATTTGTATATTTTGCATTTGCATACCTTATTTAAAAACCCATAAAAATTTAAAAAATTTCTAAAAATATAAAAACTTTTTTGTCAAGTTAGCATGTGGAAGAACTCTGATTCAACATTCGACGGTTTTTGTTTGAAAAAATAGGAATAACTAAATACTATGTTTGGATTGTGAAAACCTGAAAGATAACTCTCCTTTGAAGTTAACTATAGTTGATATACGTCTTTACATCACACTACACGTGTTGTGAGTCTTGGAAATTAGATGACAAGTCTTTTATGTTTAAAAACTTTTAAATAGATAAATGATTTTCTGAGGATCAAATAGGTTTATTCTGAAATAAGTAACATATCAAGAATAGTTTATGAAGTGGGTGAATATGAAGGAATGTTATTGATGTCTTAATTGGAACTAAGTCTGAAAAATAACCCATCTGAAACTTGATTGGAATGATTACACACCAAACCCACTAAACACGTCTTTTATCCAAAAAAATAATGGAAGTGCCGGTTATATCTCCGTTCGTATTAAATCATCTGATTTTCACGCCATCTGTCTTTTGTTTTTGGACCTAGGTAACTTGAGTAATTAAGTCCGCTGGGGTGTTTCTACACCTAATGCCCTAAAACCAACTGGTTTGGGTGCATTGGCCCAAAGCTCGCTAAGAAGCCTAGAAAGTCCAGATAAAAACAAAGTCAAGCAAGTGTTCTCTCCGAGTTAAAATTCCTAACGGTTCTTTGTGTGAGAATAATCTTGATAAAAGACAAGCTTTTATAAAAAATTTTAACGGAGATATGAAGGTTTTACTCTATGATAAAGACTATTGCACGTTCACAGAGGTGTGTATGAAATGAAAACAAGAAAAATGTGGAGTGAAGAATAAGACCTAGTTTCTTGTTAGGGAAGATAGAAATTCTGAAGTTGAAACTTTACTGGAAAACGAAACTTGAAAAATTCTTAACTCTTTATAAAACTTATGTGATCCTTTTAAAATTGTTATCTGGGCTTTATTGTGTGACATAATGACTTTATTCGACCTTTCGGGAACTTAACGACACTATTTTGCACTGCACGTAAAGACATATAAAATCTGTAGTTAAATAAGAAGAGAGGTGTGAAAAATAAAGGTTCGATAGTCTAAACTTAGGATTATAGAATTGTTATTTTCTGAAACAAAACTTTAGGGGCTTGAATCTTAGTTATTTTACAAAACCAACTTGACCGGATTTTGTGGGTAGTATCCGCTGAAAACCCTCAGGAGACAACACTCCTCCTACTAGGGACACCTAGAGGTTTAACGGCTTGTTGCACATGCTCAGTGCAATCGCGTTCCCTGCGAAAGTGCGGTTATCATTTTATTTTTGTGAATAATTGGTTTTGCTCGGGACGAGCAAAAGCTAAGTTTGGGGGTATTTGTTCATAGCAGAATATTGCATTTTATACCGCCCATTCTTACGCTCGTGTGTTTATAGGAAGGTGCTTTTTATCCGTGTTTGTTACATGTTTACAGATTGCAGGTTTCCAGTCCAAATATTGTAAATCAAGATAAAATCTCCACAGTTACACCAAATACAGAACATCTGTTGACAACAGATAAAAGCCGGGTTCCGGTCATCCATATCCGTCCGGTGCTGCGTACCGGTTCCAGGGACAAGACATATGACAGCGGTCATTCGTGTCTCGGACAAGCACAGAGCACGAGAGGGGCTGCACAAGAATCAATGGGTGCACGGAGCTCGAGGGAGATAGAAGTCAAAAGTGAAAAAGATAATGCAATCTTGGACTAAGAATCTGAAGATATTCTGGAAGAAATTATCATAAAATACATGTACCAGACAACAGGGGACAGCAGATCAGGGCCGTACAAGAAACACCACACCCTAACCCTACTGTAGGGGCGCGGATCCGCGGCCAATAAGGGTTATTGGCGGCGGATCCGCGGCCGTACAGGCGCCGCAGGCAGAGAACTTTGGGGGGTATTTTGGGTGTTTCATCTTATGTCTGCTGGTTGCCCTAGAACTCCATTCTCCTGCCTATAAATACAGCAGATCTAAGCCAAACCAAGGGAGCTTTCTTTGTTTTTCTCTTTTGTGTAATTTTGTTCTTCTTTCTTCTTCTTCTTCATTCTTCCTCCATTAAATTGTAGTGAGAGCTTTTGAGTGGAAGATTAATGAAGATGAGGGTTCTTTATCTTTCTTGTTAGTTTGCTCCCCCTTGAGATTTTTGCTTTCTCTTGCTCATTCAACCTCTTCATTGAGCTTGAATGGGTAAGAGTTAGTTATTGATCTCAAGGGTCGTATTTTCTCCCGGGACTAGCACTTCATTTCACATGCGTTTTCTACCCTTCCCTTGATCTTGCAATCTCTTCATTGAGTTTGCAAGTTTAAGGGTTGGCTATTGAGCACATGCTTGTCTTGAGTCCTAGTTCCGTATTCTTTTTATCGCTTTTTATTATTCGCAATTTATTACCTTGTCTTTTATTACTTGCTTTTATTTCTTGCAATTTATATTCATGCACTTTAATTACTTGTTTGTAATCTTTTCTTTTCTTTGTTCTTTTCTTTTGCTCTCTTTTATACATTTTGTGAATGATGTAATTATTGCCGTTGTTAAGAAATAATACGGTATTATAAGTTAACGTTTCTTTTCCCATTTCCTTTTCCCGTATTTTCCATTGAACTCCGCCCAAACCATACGCAAGCGCTCCGTTAGGCACCGTACCCTGACAAGGTAACGGTGATTCCTAACCGCGACCGGTTGCGTTCGGTTTGGCCGGAGGCGAAAGCAAGAGACAAGAACGGAAGGACAAGGGTAAATAAGCCGGATTCCACGAATACCGCGCTTAAATCCCCTAATCCACGTTGTTGCCGATTGCTCTAGCTTCAATTGGTCAAGACTCTGCTCAAAGGTTTTGAGTACGGAATTCTTAGCTTACAATCTCGTATCTTTTCTTAACAACTTTATACTTGAAAATAAACACATAGGTTAGAATCAAACTCATACTCATTCTTTATTGACTCGTCTAAGACAAGAAGGTAAAATACCACCATCTCCCTGTGGACCGACCCGTGCTCAACCGGCTAGCTGCAAAGCGACACCGTCCTGATCGCGGTTATACTTTAATTCTTTGAACATCCGACACGCCAAAAGCGTGCGATCAGTATCGTATACCCAGGACGTAGAGGATACTGAGAAATAGTTCTCGGTAATGAACACACCCGAAGAAGATGGATCATCATGCACTTTCTTCGTTTGGGCGGCACGGGAATCCTGGTAATCCCCTATTTCTTGCTCGGTCTTATAACAATTATAAGGTAGAGCGAGACCAACGTTCCCCAGCTCAGTATAACAAGCGGGTCCGGTCAATGCATCCATATTATTATCTTGATTAAGGCGTGACATGGTCGCTACCAGGAGAGAGAGAGAGAAGAAAACACTCTGGGTGCGCTCTTGCAAGATCAGATTGGTTATTATTTTATCTAATAAGAATGGCTCCCACTGTTTTTATCAAATCTTCCTTCAAACCCTAACAAGGAAGACTAACCGGGATTAATTACACCCTATAAGTTCGCCAATCTTTCAGCCAGGCCAGTGCCGATACTTTGAGGGAGCTTCCCCGTGCTTTCGCACGGACCTAATTAAAATAAACCTTGTTTTCCCATGGGCGTAACCCCGTTAACACCTTTCTAGACCCTACTTGATAAACTAATTGTAATGTGCAAAACTCTCCCATGAGTAACTCTTACTCGCAGTGGGTATCGGGATCCAATTATCTCATAGAATGTATGCAATCTCATTGCAAATTTCAACACTTGAAATTCCCGATAATATTTTGCCCCTAGCGTCCTATGACCTTGACGGAGGCCAAACTACCCATAGGGCGCTAGTCAAGTTCAACTTGTTCATTTCTTGATTGAATTACACCCACCCGCACGACCCTTGACGGAGGCTAAACTACGCCGTATGAATACCCTAATCCAATCGCATCCCATGCTGCAGATAAGCACTAGTTAGCTACCGTACACTATGCCTTGACGGAGGCCAAACTACCATAACACGAATACTAAATACTATTTATCTGAAATGACGGAGGGCTACGACAGGTTTTTAAGAAAATCCTTTGCGTAATGAACTTGATATCGTTGTAGAATCGAGTGAATTTTAAAAGGAGTGTTTTTGAGGCTTTTACTAGTTTTGCTAAAGAGGTCACTCCCGGTGAAGGGATCTCGGCTCTTTCCTTGTCGAATAAGGTGCAGGATATTTCACAAATACCATTATGCAAAGAAAAAACTATAAAAGTAATCAAAAGACAAACCGGGTTTATAGCATCTGCTAGTTTCACTAAAGAGGTCACTCCCGGTGAAGGGATCTCGGTTCTTTCCTTATCGAATAAGGTGCTGGATATTCTATAAGGAATACCGCTATGCAAAGCAGGAGCTAGAGCTACCAGTTTTAAAATAAGTTTCTACAACATTTTTAGGTTTATTTTCTTTCATTAATCTCATTAATGAAGTCCTATCATTTAAGTTACCTAAGCATCACAGATAAATACAACGTACGCTTAAGCCATCCGCATTTGCCTCGATGTCTCGTCATGCACCGTTAGGTTAGGTAACTAACGGCAGAGCGGGGCAGGGCTAGCGCGGGTGTAAATCATAAGCAATGTCTATATAATATATCACATATACTATATACAGTATCTATCTTATCATATGAAGTGATCATATCACAGAATATCGCAGCAGAAAGCAATATATGAAATATTGGATATACTAGAATTTCCGGGTTTTAAATTAAGCCTGTATAAAACACGGATTCCACGGTCATGATGAATAGCCAATCCCACATCCCTAGACCCTTACGAGAGCGGCAAACAACCCTACCAATTCTAGAGTTAGGAGACCCGGACTCGACGCCTCAAGATGGTCTCCTACTGGACTCTAGAACCCGGTTACTTATGCTCCCCTCCTTGGGTCTATCCTAATGCGGAAAAGTAAATAATATATATCAACGGTGACATCTTCCTCAACCCGGAAGTGCCCCAATAAAAGAATATTACATACATGTTTTTACATGAATGAAAATGAAAAACTCTCATCTCATATAAAAAAAACCCGGCTATTCAAACACGACGATCCAATATAACATATCCCAGCAACACATAACATCACATGTCATCAATGTAAGTAAATATGCATATCCCAATTGTCATTGACATATAGCACCGAAACGGCGATACACCACATATTGCACTTACGGTCGCAGAAAAGAAAGTGAAAAACTACAACATTTGGAATTCGCAACCACTTTGGACATCACAAACCCAATGTATCACATACTTTGGATTTCATGCCCAACCAAATGAATTCCTTAGACATCACATGCCTAACAATTATAAATCCAGCATTTTAGTCTCAATATTGAAAACACATTCCAATAACAAGTCGGGTAATTCAACAAGATTCCCGATAACCTGATCGAATGCTCTTCGGAAACTTTAGTAGACGGCCGCACCCCCGATACCGTCGACGAAGTGCACTTAGACGGAACACCGAGTCCGCGAGCACCCGGACGGATGATTTTGGCAACGGGGTTCTCCTACAGTCACTTGGTCGGGGCTATGGGGCGTGGCTATCTAATAAGGTTACCCCGCAAGTATCCGTGTACGCTACGTGATTGCGACAGACTTTTGATCACATCAAAATTTCGTGGCAACCGATCAAATGAGACTAAATTGCTAGATTTATAAAATTTAAATTAGTTTCCTTGTGGATTTCAAGTATTGTATCCCATCATATGATATCCGGACGGCGTTAAACTTTTCGATCGATTCATCAAAGTCCCACAATTTCCCAACATCTCAACACTTGAGCATACTTCATAAATACGCAGAACATGCTACAGTATCTATGGACCAGCCGTAGAAGGGCAAACCCAAGCCTCATTAATGGCACCACGGAACTGCCGCAAGCCCTAAGGTCCGTAAGCGTTCCATGGTCATTATGTTGAGTTAGGGTTTCATTCTTCTAGAAGGTCCACAGAATTACTTGCATGTTTTTCCGAATACCTTAAACTTGGAAAAATGGGTTTTTGATATTCGTTCGAACTTTTTAATTTCGCCTAGAAAACATGTGAATACCCGAAACAATGTTAAAACTACGAATATGAAACACTCCGAATTGCTTATCCAGTATGACTGCATCACATGCAATTTTTGGAAAAAACAAACACCTGAAACACCAAAACCCAGTGACTGGAACAGAGGAAAAATTCAAAGCCAAAACTCCAATGCAGAACCGAGCACACCGGAATTTTTTCTTTTGTCGCCAGCCAAAGTGCTTCGAATTTCTTCTGTGTTCATGTCATATCACATACAACATTCTGCAGTTGTTTAAAAAAAATTTAGAAGACTTTTTAAATTCGACAGAAACTACGATTTCGTGTTCCAAGTTTCGGAGTCGTTTCGGTTTCGTAATCTAAAAAAATTCGTCTAATTTTTTAGCATGGCTCTGATACCACTGCTGAATTCCCTAGCACGGCAATAAGGTTTCGGGAGGTATCGTCCATGCCAATTTCAAAAATTTGCCGTTCTAGTTAACCATAACCTTAGAATCGTTACTAGAAAATCCGACGAATACGATATGTAAACTACTTTACATCTAAGTGAATGAGGAATACAAGCTTTGTAGACCGGTCCTTCACTTCAAAAGCTCTGTATAGTAGTCCCTTCGCTGTGAGTTATGATCTCCCGAACTCTAGAGAGGGTTCTCCCGGAGAAATGAACAAACTTGCTCGAAATCTTCGAGGACAAAGCTGATCTACGTCGAGCAGACTCAAGCTCATACTACCTCTTCACTAATTGTGAAATTAGTGAAGCAAACACCCTAAACTAAATGGCAAGTAGTAGAGGATGATGAACTAGGAAATAAGCCCACTTTAGATTTATTTTTCTCACGATATTTTCTCACTTTTCCAAAAGCTAGAAAGTTTTTTCTCAAGGATGAAGAAGATGAAGAGAAGAGATGAGAATGAACTAATGAGGTGAGAATAGCAACCATAGGTGAGTGAGTGTCATGCACTAACTCATGTAGAGAATAAACCATGGGTTACAATAATGGTTAGGTTAATAAATATCTACAAGTAAAACAAAACTAGTGGACTAAATTAAAGATGCTACAAGCTTCTCCAAGCTTCCAAGCATGTGACTAATTACCATTAATTTTGATTAACTTTAAATAAATAAAACCATTCCATTATTATAAGCATGGTGTAAGTCTCATACACCCATGAAGCATGTGGCATCTAGCATGACACAAAATATGTACATTAATATATATCATATATACACTAATGCACACATGTGAGAAAAAGAAATGTTTATGTGGGCTAATATTAGTTAATGTAATCTAGTATATCAAATATACAATTATACATTAAATTATTAAATCAACACTTGATTTAATAATCCGGCTATATCTCATATAACCAACTAATATCAAATGTAACAACTTATCGAATCAACACTTGATCCGATAACCCGGTTATAGCACATATAACCGACCGATATCACAAATCGCGAGAATAGAATGCGGTATCACATACGCGCATTAATCTCGGTCCGGGACATATCACATATGTGCTCCTACTCCGTTTCGCATGAACCGGGAAACTGTGTAGGACTCTAAAGACTTGTCAATATGCCGGCAGTAAGTGATGATCATATCAAACACCCACAAGCCGCAAGCGGTCTGCTAAACGTAACGGCCACCCGGGTATTGAGCGATCAGAAGATCAACAAGCATGCATGTTCATACTCCCGCGAATCCAATCAGTAACACTACCGTACAGTCCGGTCTCTTCGTCAGATATGTCGCATATCTCGTCTGGGGATGCTAAACGTCAGACTCCAAAAACTCGATAAGTCGTGCCGATATGAGGCTCATAATTGGTCGAGAAACTACTGATAACACTTACCAATAAATCTCATAAACAACCCTGGCCAGGGACTTCCTGTTATAACCAATCGAGCACAGCGCAACATCAACCCCCAATACCGGAAGAGACGAAATCCCCTCCTGTCGCTCATTGCCTCCATGTGACTCGGGACTATACCCAAAAACCACCGTTTTACACGTTCTCTTGAACGTGGTAAGGTGGAAATCAAAGAACAGTGGGAATCACACAAGACTCTATGACGATCTCGGGTCGACAGACTAACCTGTACTAGTGTCACTAGAGAACTGCCATCTGACGTGAAGTATAATACCATCTGGGAGTTCTCGGCGAGTCCGTCCAGTGTACCCAGTCTCCCTTGAGCACCCGTATACCATCTCTAATGTCAAACACCAATGGATATGGGATCATCCATCGTCTATCTACATAGGTCGAGAAGCTATACGCTAGTCTACTCTGGTATATCGATGCCCCGTCTCGATACACCCACGACTAGGAACATTAAAGGATGTACTTACCGACTACCTTTGTTCCACTAGTATGATCTGTATCATAATCCAGCTAGTCAAGTACACATCCTAAGGGCTCTATCAACATGTAACAAAGAGACAATCAGTGTACATGTTAAGATAAAGTGCAACCAGATAGCATACTATCATATTGAGAAAGAAAGCCCTCCCTATATATGTCCCAAGTATCCGCTACAATATACATCTCATGTACAGTAATGGCCTCTAGGGCATACATATAACTAACACCTCCAGCAGCTCGGTCTGGGAAATGTTTAGAGGAGTATACTTCTGGAACCCCAGGGAGTAAGGTTTCGGACGGTCGACTTTCTTTTTCTCCTCTCTGTCCTTTTTCTTTCGGCCCATTTGGTTGGCTCGGGGCAGATTTGAGTTCATCTCCGACTCGAGTTGGATCTCTCGCTCGTTCCAGGCTTTCACTTTGGCCATTGTCTTAGGTTGCGCTAATGCAAAAGAGCGGAGCCACTCTTTGTGCCTAAGATCAGACCTAAGCGCGGTGATAACTGTTTCATCGCGGTGCTCAAGAACCTCCAGGAGGGCATTATAGAAGCAAATGGCATACCCTTTGAAAGATTCCTTGTCTCCGCTTTTGACAGTGAACAAGTAGTCGACCGTCCTTTTCTGTAGCCGGTTCCTGACAAAATGACCAAGGAACTGGGTAGCCAGCTCGTCGAAGGTTGAGATAGCGCGCGGCGCAAATCCTCGGAACCAGTTTCGGCCAGCCCGGATTAGGGTAGTGGGGAATGCTCGGTATTGAGCTGCGTCCGAGTTATCCTGGAAGCTCATGCCCACCGTAAATGCGTCCAAGTGGTCCTTCGGGTCGGACTTTCCATCGAAGAGGGCCACTTTGGGCAGCTTGTTCCTAGACGAGACGTGCACGGCCAGCAACTCTTCTGTAAAGAGCTTTGTGAGCGAATCGGCGGAATACCTGCCCCTTCGCTGGACATGTGGCCATCTCGTCGTATGCCTTCGATTTTCTTTTCGAGGGCTTCGAGCCGGTGCTGGTACCCTGAGGATTCTGCACAGTCGGAGTGGTGGCTACCCCCGCTCTGGGTCTGCGCAATGGCACGGCTTCGATTCCGCTCTATCAAATTTCTTAAATTCTCAGGAGAGGCCGTTCTTGAGTAATCCCGACGTTCGCCGTTTGCGTGGCCTCAGCGGGAGTAGGGGCATCGGTCATGCCTGGAAGCAGGCGAATTGACCGACATCTCCTCAGGGGGTGAGAGCGCGCGGCGACGTCAGAGCGACGGCCTAGTCTCCTCTGAGATCAAGGTGTGGAGTTGTCCGGTGCCCAGCGGGTCATGAAATCATTCACCACATACGGGTCATGGTTGCCGGAATCGGCACGCCAGCGCTCAGTGACGCTGAAATGGGCGTGAGCGAGATCGAGGGCTTGAGCTTGCCCATCTGTCCTTCTGCGGACGTCATTATCCCGGGGACGGGAAACCGTGGCTTGATGGGTAGGGCCCGCCGTTTGAATGCGGACGAGCGCATCCACCAGAGCGGTGGGTCTGTCGATTCGGGCGGATAAGGCGCCGATGACGTTAGGAGGGAGAGGAGAACCGCTCCTCCCCCTCCTAGTCTCCCCTGATATCAGGGTGTGGTGCTGTCCGGTCCCCAGCAGGTCATGGAATCATTCACCGCATGCGGGTCATGGTTGCCGGATTCGGCATGCCAGCGCTCAGTGATGCTGAATTGAGCGTGAGCGAGATCGAGGGCCTGAGCTTGCCCATCTGTCTTTCTGCGGATGTCATTATCCCGGGGACGGGAAACCGTGGCTTGATGGGTAGGGCCTGCCGTTTGAACGCGGACGAGCGCATCCACCAGAGCTGTGAGTCTGTCGATTCGGGCAGATAAGGCGCCGATGACGTTTGGAGGGGGAGGAGAATCGCTTCCGCCTCCGTTATGGATGGTGGGACAACTCGTATTGGGATCGTCGCGATTGTCGCTCGCCATCGGGTCGAGGACGGAAGATCAAGTTTATGGGTGGAGAAGCTTCTGATAGATTCCCACAGACGGCGCCAACTGATGGAGGTCGTGATCTCCTTCAGATGTTGTCCTCCGTCGATCTAGTAGTGAGCGGTTTTGAGCGGCTGAGATTTGTTTTGTTTGTTGAGCATGTGGATCTTAATGAGTTGTTGGAAGTTGCTGAGGCCGAGCTACCTGCAAGGGAAGTGTCACGCCCCACTTCCCAATGTACGGCGAAGTGGTCGTGACGAGGCCCGCTACGTATGTACTCAGAAGTACATACGCTAAGCGTAACTAAGCAATATAAAATAATCACAAGAGACAAATGAGATTGAGATAACAGCAACTTTTATTAATAACATTCTTTGTACAATGCATGAAATGAAAATACAACTGGAATGAAAAAGCAATGCCTAAACAGTGGCATAATAATAAAAGGAAATACTGGAAAGAACAAGTACAAAGTCTAGAGCTCTGGGTCTTCCTGGAATTTCTCCAAATCTTCACTTGTAGGCTCGGTCTCAACTTGGTCCAACGCACCTGACGACATTCCAAGAAGAGAGAAATAGAATGTCGTCAGCGAACAGGTCGCTCGGTAAGTCCCAAAGAAAAAGAATGAGAATGATAGAGTAACAGTATTCTCTAATGTATTATATTGTTGAATATTATGGAACATCGTTTAACGCTGTTGTTTGTAGCTTGGTACAGAAGGATGCCAGTGTATACGAGGGGAGTCTCTATATGCCAGAGACTAAGGGCACGTATAGTACAAGGAACCGTTTATGCCACGGTACAACAGCAACTGAATATAGGTTAGGTGTCTTAATCTGACCACCTCATTCCACTTTTAACATCTTCCGTACCAATCTACCCCTTTAAATCCCGCGATGTCATATTTGTATTGTTATCTTGTAAACTTGTAATGATTGCTTGATTGACTTGATTGACTGACCGAAACCATGATATCAGGAAACGGTTATAACCGTAGAGTCATGTAAATGGAATACTGGAAATCATGTAAAAGGAATATCCATGGTTCGGTTCATTCAAACAGATTGTTAACTGGATCTGGAATTCATGTATTCATGTTGAGTTAGAATATAAAAGAATATAGATTGACTTGAAACATATTCAAGTTTTGTAGCTTGGTACAGAAGGCTGCCAGTGTATACGAGGGGAGTCTCTATATGCCAGAGACTAAGGGCACGTATAGTACAAGGAACCGTTTATGCCACGGTACAACAGCAACTGAATATAGGTTAGGTGTCTTAATCTGACCGTCTCGTGCCACCTTTAACACCTTCCGTACCAATCTACCCCTTAAACCCCGTAGTGTTTTGATTGTATTGTTTGTCTTGTAAATTGTATTGATTGTATAATTGATTGACTGACTGACCGAAACCATGATATCAGGAAACGGTTGTAACCGTAGAGTCATGTAAATGGAATACTGAGAATCATGTAAAAGGAATATATCCATGGTTCGGTTCAGCCAAATTGTATAAATTGATAATTGTATTCATGGATTCATGTGTTCATTTTGAATTGGAATCTTGTAGATTATAGGTTGACTTGAATCAGATTCAAGTCAAATTAATCAGACTCAAACCCGAGTCAGACAATCAGAATTATGAATCGTGGTCTTATAATTGTTAGGGTCCTTAGGGTAATTTATAAAACTTGAGGGGGTTTATTGTAAAAAGTAATATTGTATAGTTTGCAAAATACACCTCAAGTATTTAATTATCGTCTTTATGTACATACAACAATTTAATGATCAAGATAAATATGTATACATGTTCGAATAACATGAAATGAGTCAAGTATATTATTCGAGTAACTACCATAAACAATGCTGTAAAGAAATATTATGTACGACTAATTAATCAAGTTGAAAGAATACGAGAACATACACAAAAATATGGCTCTAAGTGTTTTGCATGCGTGAGTTACAGTTTCACCTAAATACGACTACCGGTTTGAGAGATATATATGTTTTCGTATCGTCGCGCAAAACAGATCAGAATCTATTCGGCACCGTCACATATTTTTAAAATGCAGTTTGAGTTAATTTCTATCAGTTTTAAGGTTATGAAAATTATTAGAAAATTTTAGGTCTTTCGATGTACTTATCCAAAACACCAAGATTCATAAGATTTAGATTTCTGAAGCTCTAGTTATGATCATTTTAATATCAGCGTTTAAAACAGAAATTCAGATTTCTGGACAGCAACTATATATTCTATTGCAAAGCCTATATCAGGTTGTTTCATGCATTCCTAAGTAATATAATATACAGAAAATTATAGTTCTATCAATGGTGCATCTACACATCTAAATTTTGTCACAAACGGACATCGGGTGTTCGAGTTATGTCCAATTTAAAAACAGTGCGCGAATCGGAACAGATTCTGTCCAGATCCGTCACTTAATATTGTAATGCAGTTTTCTTTATCTTAGATAGGTTTTCGGTAAAACTATAAAACTAAGAAAATCTATATCATTCGATGTAGATATCAAAAACACCTAAGTTTGCTCAATTTGGATACCGGTATACCAAGTTATATGTTCTAGAAGTTGACCGATAACTGCAGTTTTCTGTTTTACGATCAGTGAATAAATACGATATAATTCCTAAACCGTTATGCGGATCGATCTAAATTTTTTTACAGCGTATACAAAATAATATATTCTATCATATGTAAATTTCCTGAAATTTTCAGAGTTAAAAATTATTTTATAAAAATTATTTTAAAACTAAAGGTATTGATGTGTATACTAAAATCGGCAAAAATATTAACTAGTATTTTTATGCAAGCTTTATCCTTTCTTTTAATAACCAAACCGATTCCATGAGATATCGTAGATATATTATGGATTGAAATCTATGTTCTCACAACTTGTAATAAACATTCATAATCATGAAGAAAGAATTAAAAATACTTTAATTTGAACAAGAGATAATAAGATATTATTAAACCATATAGAATCATATATATCTAAACTTATGTATATGTATATGTATATGTTTATGTGTATCTTCTCTTATGGATTATGATATGAAAAGAATAAGGGGTTCACGATGCATGACAAGAGGAAAAAAGAGATGGGGGGAAAGGAGAGAGAAGGGACTTACATGCACAAGCCGGTATTGTCACCGGGCTTGTCTATCCGCCGATAGCCTCGCGTTAGTAGCGAGACCTTCTTGAATACTTCTTCATGTTCTTCTTCTTGTCATCTTGGTGAAGAGGAAGAAGTGAGAGATAGAAAAATATGAGGAAGGAAAAGATGGAGGAGGACAAATAAAGATGTTGTAATGGTGAATAATAATATATGCATTTAACATGAGAATTAAAAGAGAAATGAAAGGTCACCATTCATTTTGGAAATGAAAGGTCTCATTTGTAGGTTATGGGAAGAATAAAAAATGATAAAAAAGAATTGAAAGAATGGGGATTTGAACATGTGACTTATGGAATAACAATGCAAGGACTTAACCAATGAGCTATAAGGTTGTTCATGCATATATTTAATTTAGAATTAAATATATGATGTTGCTTAAAAAGAAAATGGGCTTTTTAGATGGGCTATGGAGAATAAGAATAATGGATTTGGGTTAAATATTTATGAAAGGAAAAAATAAGAATGAGAAGTTAAAAACTTAAATATAAGAAAAAGAAATTGTACCTAGAAAAAAAAATACATAATAGATTGAGGAATAAAATAATAATAAATTTAATAGAAAGAGGAAAATACTAAGTACAAATAAATACGGTATATTTTTGAAGAGGGTAAATACAAATGTATAAAGATTTTGGGGTCATTACAGGAAGTCCCGGTATGGGAAACCGCCGTAGGACCCTCCGACGATCAAGTTAGTACCGGAGAATAAGAGCAGCGTAGCGGCCTATTGGAATGAGTTCCAGTTATCTGAGTCGTCTGAAAGAGGGGTTTATATAGTGGTCGCGTTGAGCGAGCCGGCGTGAGATTCTCGCCGTCAGTTACACCCCCGCGTTATCCCCGGATTAATGGTGGAATACGCCCATTAATGGGGGAATGCGCTAGCGTGGGACGCAGAACGTGAGGAGGCGGATATCTCGTCCTGGAGAGATACGTGAAGCCCTTGCGGGACGCTTGGGCTCCGCACTCTCGGTTGATCGGAGAAGCCGAGAAAACTTGGCCTGTCAGATGGGTCGGAGATGAACCGAGAGGCCGAGGAAGCTCGGCCTGTCAGATGGCTCGGAGACAAGCCGGATGGCCGAGGAAGCTCAGGCCTTGCAACAGCTCGGAGACAAGCACGGAGGCCGAGGAAGCTCGGTTGTAGAATTGCTCGAAGGTGAGTTTTTGGCTGTTTGCTAGGTGAATATGGAAGATACTCAGGGAGGTCTCCGGAAGGTCGGATGCATCCTCGGAGACGAAATCCCGAGGAATTTCCCCAATACATCTTGTTTATTCCACCTCCGTAGCCCCGGGACATGTCATCCACCACGTGTCGCAATCTGAGGAATTCCTATTTGTGAGCATCATCAAAAGAAAGAACAAATTCTTTCTTTAAAATCTTTTTATCTAAAAAAAATCGAATAAATTCTTTTATTCTAAAACAACGTAAATAATTCTTTTAGAATAATCTTTTAAAATACTTTTTTTTACAAAACGAATCATTTCGATCAAATAGATTTTTTTAATCTAAAACCAGTATAATAGAAACAAGGTCGTTACACACACATACATACATATACTATTTTGGTTGTTGGGGGTGGTTCCACTCTCATTCATTCTGATTTGTTCAATTTGGAAGCTTAAAGCTATGAATCTTTTAATAGAAACCAGGTCGAAGTGGCATGGCAATCAATGTGGATGTGTGGATGTTGACTACATTATCCGGAGATTTGTGATGTTCTCGTTAATTATTTGACTACATAAGCAGCGACTTATGTTTCATGTTTTTATAACGAAACTTGGTGAACAACCACTATCTATATGATAAAAAATGTCGATGTCCTTAATGGTTCCTTAGGGGCCAGTCTAACCCCAAAAGTTATAATCAATGTCCGTTTGCCAACCAAAATAGAGTTTTCCAAATTAATGTTTTAAAATAAGGTTTCGAGGTCCCGATGTCTAATTTTTTAGCACTCTAAAAGGATTGGAGTTTCGTATCGAGTTTCGTATCTTTCAAGCCATTCTTTTTTAATACCCTTTTTTAAAATAGAAAATTGGTTTCAAGACCGTAATGCCAAACAATTCTAAACATTGTGAAACCATATCACCATTGTTTTTTCTAGCTTAAAAGAAACAAAGGGTTTGGAAACCTTGTTGTGAAAATTGGCATAAGGGTTGAAAATAATTTTCTTACCACTATTTGTGCCTTTGGATAGAACATAATTCCTGGAGCATACAAATCATATTTTTCCTTCTTGTCTAAACTGATATGTCCTTAACTGTTGCTTAGAGTTGTCAATAATGGCACGTTACTACTACCTGTTAAAATATTATAGGTGTCTATCCTGCACGTTTACAAGTATCACCGGCCCGTATATTTGCATCACGGGATCTAAATTTGGAAGCTCTTCTTTTTGTTGAAAACAAAATAGTAAAAAGAAAAGTAAAAGAAAAATTCGTTTCGGTGAATCAATATTTTCACATTTTCTACACCTTTAAGAAATGAAAGAATGGAATCACCGTATTAAATTCATTTCTATAATTAATCTATTCAGAAAGGAAAGAAATAATATTGATAAATGATAAGCTTTGGCAAAAGATTCTTAAATTTAGAAATACATTGAATATTGGCACTCTATTAAGTATATATATAGGATATAGCTAAGTTTATAGGTATATTCAAGAGTAAAATTGTAAGGGAGAAAAAAATATTGAAAATAAAAGATGAAGGTCTTTACCCTCTTCTTCATTCTCACTCTCACTCTGGTCTTCTTCCAATACAATCAAGGTGCGATTCTTTATATATGTATAATATTTGTTAATCTAATTTTATGTTGTTCCGAAAAATCGCTTTTATATATTCATAAGAGTGAGCGTATGTAGTGAATAGGAGCTTCTTTAGAGCTAAATCTCATGTGTTTTATTTGTATAATTTAACTCAAATCACTTTTTCAATTTTTTTACCTTATTTATTTATTTGTAACAACGTGTTCAAAATTGTTTAGATCCATCGTCTTCTTTTCTTGCCTCGCCGACCCTGGGGATTGGGATTTAAGAAGGGAAAATTAGACTAAAATACGATTACCTTAATTTTTGTAAGATAACTACCGTATATTTTATTTAGTACGAATGAAATAAATATTATGTGATTATTTTTAAACAAAAAAACATTTATGGAAATTTCGTTCTAACATTCTACCCTGATTGTTTTGATTGATCACTTAATCTTATCATGTACATCACATTGTTTTGTATTGCCCTCTTCTGTTTGTTTCTTGTCTCTCCGAACCCAAATAAAGTGTTATATAAAACAATGCAAGGAAATTAGGGCTTAACGCACGCTATCAAAACTAAGACAATATAACAGATCACATGTGGACTGTCATATGATAGATAATATAATATAAATTACTTATGTCGAAATAAACATGTGGTATTTATATGCAACAAACATGTTGCATGTTATTTTTGTGTAAGAAACAAGTATATAGTATGAAGAATGATGAAAGGTACATTCCACAGTAGCTTAGCCAAAAAAAAAATCTTAATATTTATTATGAATACATATATACCTTACAAATTTCAACTCTATTTTAAAGACAATTCCTTAAATTACACATGCATCGGATAATGCCAAAGATCTATCTATTCAACTTTACTTATCTAAACAAATAACCTTTTGTATTTGATATGCAAATCTAATATTCACACGTGCATTGCACGTGTGAAATTTCCAATCTATTCAGCGGCTTTCCGCCTATATGATAAAGTTTCTAAGTCAGTTTATGATGACAATGGCAGTTGCAGGCGAGCCTTTGCAGTTCTGCTCTGAAGACAAACCAATGGAAGAAAATTGTGGGAATAACACTTGCTTAAACTAACACTTGCTTAAACTATTGTTCCAAGTACCAGGGGTACTTATATACCAGCTTTTGCACTGGCCCTAAAATGTGTAGGTGCCTTTTCTTTTGTTGATCCAACCCGAAAGGGAAGAGATCTTTCAAATTGAAATCGCCAATTTGCTTCTTAAGACATGGCTTTGTATGGTGCATTAATTATCCAGTGTCTCCATATCGAATCTATGAGAATAAACATATTTTCCTTTTTTTATGAAGATTGTGTTTGCTCTAATTTAATCATTCACTTCTAGCTTCAAATTTTCCTATTTATGAAGGTTGTATGATTTATTTGTAATTTTTTATTTTTTTTATTTTATTTTTTTGCTTTTTATGTTGCAACAACCTTTTCTTATCATGTTCCCGCTCAATCTTATTTGGACACACTAAATATTTAGATGTCCAAAGTTTTAAGAACTTAAGGATTTTGTTGCAAATAGATCCAAATTAGAGATTATGGCCTGCAAGGCTACAAACAAACGGTAGCTAGCAAATTTGATTAGATTAGAGGATGTTTGGTTGCAAATCCAAAATAAGAATTGGATTTGGAATGTTTCATAAGTCCAACTTTTTTATAATCCAATAAGGTTAAGATTTTTGTTTGGATGCAAAAAATTGATATGAATTTATGCATGCACACTTAATATTTTGTTTGGTTTGTGATTAGTTAAAATATGAATTTTAGATAGGAATTAGAGAGAGAGAAAGAGATAGATTTTATATTTTTTTATTTATTTAAATGATGATGTGGCATACATGTTGGATAAAATGGGAAATGAGTGCTAAATAATAATTTAGAAAAAAAATATGATTTTATAAAATATTTGTTTGAGAAATATGATCACATAAACAATATCGGAAATAAAACGAATGTTAGAAAATTAAGCCTAATGAACAGAGGCATGCAAATAGCTACGCTACTTTAAGAACGTATTGCCACTTCTTGTACGGATTGCACCGACAAACAGGGATTCTTTGATTTTGATCTCGTAGTCTTGCAGAGTCTGTGAAAACAAAAGTAATGCATAAAGAATCACCGAAATCTGTATTGAAATAAGATAAATTAAATATAATTGAAATGGTGATCACTTTTCTTTGGAAACTATTAACAGAAAAGAGAAATTGTTCTCTTGATTTTTTGTGTCTTTTTATTTGCCTTCAGGGGATGGTTTTATATAGCCTCTCAAATGATTCACAACCGTTCGTTTGCAACCGATCGTTCATAACCGTTTGATCTTCTTAGAACCAATATAATTCAAACTATAATTTTGAATCTTTTCCCTTTCTATTTAATGTATAAATTAATCACCAAATTCCAAAATAAATAAATCAAAAATATTTGTAGATTAAATCAAAATAATCTAACATTTCCCACAAAGGTTAAAAATTATAATATAAGTTTATTTCAAAACTTTCATTAAAATAAAACAAATAATCAACAAATCAAAACAATAAAATAAAACGTACACAAAATATATTGTGCATAAATACAGGTGTGCTAAGATTTGAACAAGTATTTTAGTGTTGACTACGCCCAACCGGAGGATGATAGTAATTATTAGTTAGACCTTAGAAACTATTCATTTTTGCTGGTTATTTATATGTCACACACACAATACGAGACTAACGAGATTTTCATTTTGCGGGTGTGAGCTATAAATGGCCATGTGCAGAATCTTGATTCTGAGCAACTAGTAATTTGCTTAAATCTTCTTGTCGCAGCCTCATGACGCTCCATTTTGATAATGTCTTAAAAGGTATTAAGGTGCGAGAGATACCTTAACATAATTATGATTTCGATATCATTAAGAATATATATTCATCTTTACGTCACCAATAGAGCACATTTCATTATAGGGATAAGTCGGAAAATTTCCTTTCGAAAGTTATGCGCTCTTCAGGTCACATCAAAAGTTTTGTTTTTATAATTGGAAACTTCTACCGTGAGATCTCCAGTCAAAGAAGTTGGATTTCCACTCTTGGTGATAATGATATAGGCTTAAGCCCCATCCGCCTAAATGAATTAATGACCTGATTTTTATTAAGACCTTTGGTCAAATTATCTGCCAAATTTTATTGTGAGTAAACAAATAATAATGATACGACATTATTATCCTTATGTTCCTTTATAGTTGCATACTCATCTGTAGATATTTATTCATTTTTCTATTGCAATTTTCTTGATTTAATAAATCCAATAATGATCTATCATCACAATTTACACGCACGGCAGCAATCGACTTAAGAATACAATGTAAATGCAAGAATGAATTTTTAATCAATTCCGCTTCTTTACATGCAGTACCTAATGCAATCATTTTAGAATCTAGTGTGCTTCTGGTAATTACTGTTTGCTTGGTTGATTCCCAAGTGATGGCTGCTGTAATGACTCTAAAATCACTGTACATAATTTTTCTTGTTATTATACAGAAAAAAGTATTACAGTCTGTGTAAGAGTTAAAAGTTATTTTTGTTAAATAAAAGTAAGAAGAAACTTGTAGCTCATTGGTAAAGCCCCTGCACTGTTGTGACATAGCTTGTGCGTTCGATTCCCATCAGACCCAATTATTTTTTTAGATTTTTTATTTTTATTTTTGGAAGTCCAAGAGTTGCACGTGCTACGGAGAAATGAAAAGTTTCAGAAAAATCAAACAGGCACAATAAAGTGTACACACCCAAATACACACGTGGCTCGAATTTCGAGGCGATGCCTCAAGATCCGACCATCCAAAGTCCCCATATGGCCGGCGCCGACGGTTGGGATAAGGCCAAATCCCTCCATGTTTTGCACACACACCCCTTCGACTCCTCTTAGCTCCCCTACACTGTTTGATTTCTCTGCAATTAAACAGAGACCGTTCAATTCACCATTTAACATCTTTTTAATGTTTTTTAATCCAAAATTTTAATTCTCAAATTCTAATTCTCCACTATAAATACCACCCCATGCCCTAACTCCCCTCTATTATGAAAATTTCTTGCAAAATCACCTCAAAATTTCCTAAGTGCAAATGGAGTTAGCAACCAAGCTCCTTTTCGTCGAAAATCGAAGTCGTTTCCGGAGCTCCCGCGACGCCATGAAGCCCCTCCTTTCTTCCTTACTCTCTTCTCGATATTATCATGCCGTAAGTCCCTCTCATCTCCTTCTTTTCGTATCAATTCATCTCCTAAAAATATATCGGTAAAGTGGAGTTGCCTCCGATACATTTCTTTTTAAACTTAGAACTCCCTTTTCCTTTATACATAAGTCAAACTAATTTTACCACCATACTTGTAATTTCGAGTACAATTTTTTAGCTTCGAGTTTAACCAAGATTTTCATGTGAAACAAACATAAACGAACTTTTTCATTAAAATACCTTGAACTTTAGTATCACTCTCTTTTCGATATTGGTTAAAACAATACGTTTAGGAAAAATTCACGGCGTAACGACCTACCCCACACGTACACTTTGGTTTCATAGCACAATATGTATATATATGTATGGTTGTTTCAAAGAAATGCTTTTCATTAAAATACCACATCTTTTCAAAACAGGGTTTCTTTTAAAGTGGTATTTTGTAATCCTTGGTAAATACGCCTCTACAACTCTCGTTAGGGGACCCGCTAATGGATGGTGCGGATTATCGCACATTCTTGAGATAGTAGAGCGAGATGCAAAACTTCTTACGGAGTATTCGATCTCGAAAGGAAATAAAATACGATTTTTCGGAAACGAGAATTTTCTAAACAAAACTAATTTTTGAAAAATTATATAAAAATTATAAATCCGTATTTTCAATAAAAACATATTATAAAACTATATTTTTTGAAAAATGAAAAATGAAAATGTTAATAAAATGCCATCAAGTTACAAAAAGGGATAGTTTTCAATAAAATACCTTAAACTTTTAAAAGCTAAGTTTTTATCATTAAAATACCCCAATAATTAAAATACATGCTTATGAAAACCTTAAATCTTGTAAATCGCCCTCGAGATTATTTTTAAAAACAATATTAACATATTTTTCATAAAACCCCCTCGAGATATACAAACAATACTTTAAGAACTATAAAATTAACATAGGCTTAAACGGTATCATATCTCTTGAGCCCCAGGAAGCCGGAGAAAGTGAGTGCTTGCCTATTCTAAACAACTTAACGGAGTTATCAATGACAATTGTTTTGGAAAAAAACACAAATTATGCCGTCCATGTGCAGCAATTGCTGATTACTCCCGAACTAAAAAATTCAAGAGTTAAATCCGTTCACAAGTGTCTGACTCAAACCAGAATCCAAAATCAAACACGAACTTGAATACTTGATCATGAACCTGAATACTCGAATTCAAATATCAAATTCAAACTTGTATGCTTGACTCGACTTGACCGGACCATGGTTATAACGTGACATGAACTCGATATGACTACTTGAATACATGATTACATCCTGAACATGAATCTGAACATTTTATATCCATGGATTCGGCCAAGACCTGTAATCTTAATCTATACAATACAATACGCGGGGATAAAGGGGTAGATTGGTACGGAACGTAAATCGTGGCACAAGATGTCACTTTAAAAGACACCTACATGAATTCACGTGCCGTTGTCCCGTGGGTTATGACGGGGCATTTTACTACATGTTATCATAGTCCACAGGGTAAGATGGACTCCTCTCGTATACATGAATAATTTCTTTATGAAACTTCAAATAACCACATTAGAATAACTATCTTATACTAGTGAATGATTATATACAATTTTACCTGTCCTTTGTTTTTTAAGTTCCTATTCACATGATATACTATTTTTTCTCACTTCTTTTGGGACTTACCGAGCGTTAGTTCGCTAGCGACATTCCTATCTATTTTCTTTCTTTGGAATGTTCGTCAGGAGGACCGGACTCTGAGGAGATAGAGCCGAGTTAGGAAGACTTGGACCAGATTACTGCTCGGCCAGACTATTAGCTCCTTCCAGCCTGCACTTACTTTCAGTATGTCATTGTTTAGGCATTTGCTTTCATTATTGTATCTTTTATTTTCAGACAGTTGTAAATAAAGTTGAATGTAAATAAAGTTGCTGTTTTATTTTATTACTCTTGTCATTCTTGTCCATGGTTATGTTGCTTAATTACAATTAACGTATTTACTTGCCACGTCACCATTTCTATCTATTGGGAAGCGGGGCGTGACAGCTGCACCGCCAAGTAAGAATACATAACCACTAGTAGATTTCAAATCATATGTTTCAGTTACCTAGTTGGCGTCGGTATATCCATCAATTATATTAGGGAAACTAGTATAAAACAAACTATAATCCAAAGTTCTTTTTAAATATTTAAAAATTCTTGCAAGTGCACACCAATGAATTTTAATTGGATTGCTAGTATATCTATCGAGCCTAGAAACTAAATATGAAATATCAGGTCTAGTTCGATTGTTGATATAAAGTAACGTGCCAATAATTTGTGCATATTTTTGTTGCAATACTGGTTCACCACTATTCTTAGTAAAATGCATATTGGAATAAAAAAGGGCAGATACAGGTTTAATATTAAAATAATTAAACTTTATAAGTATTTTCTCTATCACATGCGACAAAGTTAATGCGATACTATTATTGTCTCTAATTAATTTCATCCCAGAAAAAAAAAAAGATCTGCATGACCTAAATCTTTCATATCAAATATAGATGATAAATATTGCTTCACATGCTGAATAATATAAAGTGAAGTGCCAAATAATAATATATCATTTACATAAATGCATAAAATGACATAATCATTATTAAATTATTTATAATAAACACATTTATCATATGGATTGATAATGAAACCATAATTTAAAATGATTTATCAAATTTCATATGCCATTGTTTAGGAGCTTATTTAAGGCCATAAAAAGATTTAGTTAATTTACAAACTTCTTGTTCTTAGCCTTTAACTACAAAACCTTCCGGTTATTCCATATAAATTTCGTCTTCCAAATCTCCGTTTAAAAATGTGATTTTAACATCCATTTGATTGATTAATAAATTATGAATAGATGCAAATGCAATTAAAACACGAATAGTAGTAATACAAGCAACATGAGCATACGTATCGAAGAAATCAATGCCTTCTCTTTGTGTAAAGCCTTTAGCAACTAATCAAGCCTTATATTTTTCTATAGACCCGTCGGCTCTAAGTTTTCTCTTGAAAATCCATTTACATCATATAGCCTTACTTTCTTGTGGTAAATCAGTAACAATCCAAGTTTTATTTTTTAAAATCGAATCAATCTCATTTTGAATCGTTTCTCTCCAAAACGTCGCTTCATCGGAAGACATAGCATCTACGTAAGTCGTCGGTTCTCCTTCAATCAAGTAAGTGTACATATCATCGCCAAAATTCTTCTCTATCCTACCTCTCTTAGACCTTCGAAGTTCGGGCTCGGTTGTAGGTTTTAATGATGTACTATTGTCATTCGGTTTAATAGAATGTGAGAATTCCCCTAAATCATTATTTATTATGGGTATAAAGTTACTAACTTTTGTTTTAAATGGAAAAATGTTTTCAAAAAAGTTTGCATCCCTACATTCAATAATGATGTTATTTGATATATCAGAGATATTGGATTTCACAACTAAAAATTTATAAGTATTACTATTAGAAGAATGTCCAATGGAAATCGAATCAATATCTTGTGAACCTAGTTTCCTCTTTTTAGGACCCGGAATTGCAACTTTCGCTAAACAACCCCAAACCTTTAAATAACAAATGTTAGGTTGCCGATTCTTCCAAATTTCATAAGAAGTTTGGTTACCAAGCTTTTGAGGTATTCTATTTAAAATATAGCGTGAAGATAAAAGGGCTTCCCCCTACAAATTCTTAGGAACTCCCGAACTCGATAACATAGAATTAACCATATTTATTAAAGTTCTATTTTTTCTTTCCACTAAGTCATTAGACTGGGGCGAATATGGTGCAGTCATCTCATGTCTAATGCCGTACTCTTCGCAAAAAATGGTAAAGTCATTAGAGGTGTATTCACCCCCACGATCGGATCTAAGAATTTTTATCTTTTTCTCAAGTTGATTTTCAATCTCATTTTTGTAAACTTTAAATTTGTCAACAACATCATCGTTGGTTTTTATAAGATACACATAGCAAGATTTAAAAGTAACAAAGTATTTATTACCATCTCTGGTTAGAGTACTAGTAGAATCATAAATATCGAAATGTATAAGTTCTAATATTTGAGTATTTCTATAGACTTCCTTAAAAGGCTTTTTAATTTGCTTGGCATTAACATAAATTTGGCATTTATTATTAAAATCAATTTTGCACATAATATTTAGATTAAATTTCATCATATGCATCAAAATATGCAAATTAACATACCCTAATCTATCATGCCATAAACATGAAATTTCAACATTTAGAACAATATAATTATTACTTGCATGATTTGAAACATTATAAGGAATAACATGTAATTTAAACAACCCATCATATATATAACCTTTGCCAATGAAATTATTATTTTTAGCAATGACAAATTAGTTACTATCAAAAAATAATTTATAACCTATTCTAACAAGTAAATAAACACTAATTAAGTTTTTCCTAATTTCCGGAACAAAAAGCACATCTTTTAAAATAATGGTTTTTCCTGAAAATATTTTTAATGAATTATTTACAATCCCCTTAATAGATGTTCTCGTTTCATTTCCTAACATTACTCCTCCCCCGCATTAATCGTTAAAAATTATGAACCAAGATAAATCAAAACACATGTCACGTCCCGCTTCCCAGTAGACGGAAACGGTGACGTGGTAAGTCCGCGGTATATTTATTTAGAGAAGTTCATTTCCTAAATAAATATACTAAACATATTGAAACAATAATATACAATGCAAGAATAAATGGAGACTCTAAAATTTTTCAACAAACATGTTTATTTACATTCAACTTTCAATATTTTACAACTACATGAGTTTCAACTGAAAAGTAATACTATAAAGGAAAAGCCTAAACATGTGGCATACATAAGCTGAATAAAAGGTGAAGCTGGGTTAATACTGAGGAGCAATCCGGTTGTAGTCTTCCTCTGTGGCCTCCACTTCCTCGGTCTCGACCGTATCTGACGAACATTCTAAGAAAATAACGGTGGGTGGAATGTCCGTCAGCGAACTAGAGCCCGGTAAGTCCCAAGGATAAACTAATAGTAAAAATGACAAATGTAGAATATATATACATATGACGAGTAACAGTATATGTTCCTGGATAAATATGTATTATAGGTCTATATATGGTCACTATGTTAACGTTAAATTTCAAGTGTGAATGTCAACGCAGCCGTAGAAGTATTCACGAGCTCAAGAGTGATGATGGGGTCAAAATTTGCATCCCAGTTGACCATCTTCCATTAGATATCAAAAGCCGCTAAATAGTTTTTCACCACAAAACCCACAAAGGGGGGCTCAGATCTTCCATTAGATCTCAAAAAGGGAGATTTTTAAATCTCACCTCCTTTCTCCAAGATCCGGCCAACCGACAGGAAGAAGAAGGAGACCCATCTCCAGAAATTCCATCTTGGGAAGATCCAGAGCCAAAGGGAGAAACAAATCAGCCCCCTTTGATCATTTCTAAATATTTTTAGGAGTCTAACTCCATTCAAGATCCATTGGAGTTTAACTCCCTAAATTAATCTCTGTCAGGAGTTCAACTCCATAAGTCAAATTGGGAGTACAGCTCCCAGTGCAGGGACCAAGTCCCTTTTGCTGCTGATGCCTAGCGCCCTGGAGCCCAAAGCGCTAGCGCCCAAGACGATAGCGCCAGCGTACAAGCGCCAGCATGCCGCGCACATGAGGCGCTGATGCTTTCTCCCACGCATCTTTTGGATGCCCTTTCTTATATATATATATATGTATGTATGTATGTATGTATGTATGTATATAATATATATATATATATATATATGTATGTATGTATGTATGTATATACACACACACACATACTCTACAACACTGTCCCCCGTTAGAAAAAATTTCTGACGGGGCGCTGTCCTGCACCCCGCAAGGGGGCTGCTAACCCCCTTGTCCCCCAGCCCACTATCTGGGTAGCGGAACCCCGTAAAAACTCTGTGGGGCCCCCGATATATCCCAAACCCCTTTAAAACACAACACACGTACACTGCACATTGAGTTCGCATGACCTGTTTGACCCGTCAATCGGAGGTTCCCTCGCCCCAAAAGCGAGGGGTAATTAATGGAAGCTTAGTCCGCGGCTGCCGGAGATTTGGATCCCCACAATCAATAAACCGCAGCCCACCTTAGGCAGGGGGAATCTGTAATGCGCCTGACAAGCGCGCGCGCATTCCCATCTCAATGTGGTGACGAAAAACACCCTACAGATTCTGGCACGCCCGGTGGGACCGATTTCTCCTCCATTATTTCGGGTTAAATATCCAAGCGAACTCAATCAACATATACATTGATTACCTGTACTAAAATCATGCTTTTTTGTGCAGGTTAACAAATTTCAAATTGCAATCTTCGGAAGCAACAAAATGTCTCTAAGGATCAGCTCGGCTCTCATCTCCGATACGATGAAGATAGACGCCAGGACAGTCCTCCCGGCAAGTCTCGGACGATAGTGGGAAGAACCGCTACTACAATTTGGGTCTATTCTGTTTGTCTTGGCTAATGCCATCCCTGCACCTCAAGCTCCGGTAACCGACAAACCGGCCTCGAAAGGCAAAAGGACAAATGTGGTGATCTCGAGGGCGCCCCAACCTAAACGCGAGTCGGTGTTCAAACGGCTCTCCATGGCCCCAACTGGGGAAAAGCTGTCAGAACAAAAGATGTTGCCAGACGTCGTGGGCAAGCCCAGGCGATACCTTCGACGGACACGCGGGCGAATGTCTTCTCAAGCCTCCCCATCATTCAGCCTATGGCGGCTTCCCGAAGAACAGAAGCCTGCCAAGCGCTCAAGGTAGAGAAGCTGAGGCAGAAGTAGCTCAGATACAGAGCCAACAAAAGGGCTAGGGCTCTGGCCATGTTAAAATTTATGAATTTCCAAAGTCCGGACCGCTCCATGAAACCAGCTGCCAGTGATGAAAGGATGGTTGAATATGTTATCCACATCGTCTACATGGTGGGCACGCGTCAAAGCGACAACCTTCGCAGCAAAAGCAAGGATGGGGCCACCACATCTCAAATCCAATCTGGTGTGAATATGGCTGCCACATCCCAAGACCGGCCTCCTCTGGAAGGTAATGAAGACCCTTCCAGTGAGGCTGATAAGCAGAGAAAGCCTTTGGTTCATGAGGAGTCGGGCTCAGAAAGCAAAGAGGAGCCAATCTTCCGTCCCAAGAACGCAAAGCAGTGACTTCTCCAGGAGCTCCAAAAACAGCTCAGGAGTAAAGATAAGGAGATGGCCAAACTTTACTCCAAAATTGACGATTTGACGAATGTCGTCTTGCAGCTCATGGCCCGACTTTCCTCTCAGCCGCCTAATCAAGCGCAGAGATCTGCTCATGAACCGGGAAACGGTGTCCCAGGGCAGCCGACGCATATTCCCTCAAATCCAAAGGTGGGTCGACCGCATGAAAGTCAGTCGCATTCTATCTCGGGAAATGTCTTGGCTACCGATGACAGTAGTGTAGGGTGTTTTTCGTCACCCCATTGAGATGGGAATACACGCGCGCTTGTCAGGCGTATACTACAGATTTCCCCTGCCTAGGGTAGGCCGGGGTTTATTGATTGTGGGGATCAAAATCTCCGGCAGCCGCGGACTAAACTGCCGTTAATTACCCTTCGCCCTTGGGGCGAGGGAACCTCCGATTAACGGGTTAAAATGGTCATGCGAACTCAATGTGCAGTGTACGCGTGTTGTGTTTTGAAAGGGAGGTTTGAATATATCGGAAGCGACGCAGAGTTTTTACGGGGGTCCCGCTACCCAGATAGCGGGCTGGGGGTCAAGGGGGCTAGCAGCCCCCTTGCGGGGTGCGGGGCAGCGCCCGGTTAGAAATTTTTTCTAACAGGGACAGTGTCGTGGAGTATGTGTATGTGTACATTTGTATACATATGTATATATATAAAAAGGGGGAAAAAGACATCCAAAGGATGCGTGGGGCCAGCGCCTGGGCGCTTGAGCGCAAGCGCGCCACGTGTCGGCACGTGGGTGCTTTGCGCTCGAGCGCAGAGCGCTGGAGCGCAAGCGCGCCACGTGTCGGCACGTGGGCGCTTTGCGCTCGAGCGCTAGCGCACCAGCGAGGAAAAAGGGGGGGTTTTTAGCCCCGGAAATTCTCTAAAGAGAAAATAGGGTGGAGTTAAACTCCTAAGATGCTTTGGGTTAAGGAAATGGGTCCTTCTTCTTCCTTTGCTGGCCGGATCTTGGAGATAAAGAGATGTGAGATTTAAAAATTTTTTCTTTTTGAGATCTGATGGCAGATCTGAGTTCCCCTTAATGGGTTTTATGGTGGAAAACTATTTAGTTTTGAAAAATGAAGAGTAAAACTCTTGATTTAATTCAAAAGAAAGAAGAAGGTTTTGGAACCTTGAAGAAGGAAGAAAGATCTCAGATCTGAAACTTTTTTTGGAGAGAGAAAAGTTGTTGGGATATTTCATTATCCTTGCCTTTATAGGCTATACACTTTACACATAGCCCCTTGGGCTTCACAAAATGGCATTTTGCCTATCCCATGGCTCATGTGCCATTTCTTTTTGCACATAAGCCATGGGCTTTACAAAAATTTGGCTTTATGCCTATTTTTCTTACATTTATCCATAAAATAAAATAAAGGAAATGCAACAAAATTATTTATTACAAAATTTTTATCTTGGCATGGGGGGAGGCCGGCCGCTTCATGTTCTGGCTCGACCCGGGCATGGGCCCACTTGGCTTGGGGTTGACTTTGATTTTGACTTGGTCAACCGGGGTGTAAATTTTTACCCCAACAAATTGCCCCCCATCAATAAATGCACACCACATATGTGGGTCGTGTGCATGAAATTGATGGATCTTCTTTCACGTGGAGGCGACTTGATTTGGTTCCCGCTTTTTGGAAAGCTGGCACTGCCCTTTTTACGACATGGACGGTCGTTGCTTGACATGTCTTCGAGACGGAGTGTCCATGATAGACGTTTTCTCTGGCCCGGAGTGATCTGGTTCCCGATTTGTAGGAATCCTGCGCTGCCCTTTTTGCGACTTGGACGGTCGGTGCTGCCATTTTAGCGACTTGGACGGTCGGTGCTGCCATTTTAGCGACATGGACGGTCGGTGCTGCCATTTTAGCGACTTGGACGGTCGATGCTGCCCTTTTTGCGACTTGGACGGTCGATGCTGCCATTTTAGCGACGTGGACGGTCGTTGCTGCCTTTTTAGCGACGTGGACGGTCGGTGCTGCCATTTTAGCGACGTGGACGGTCGGTGCTGCCCTTTTAGCGACGTGGACGGTCGGTGCTGCCATTTTAACGACTTGGACGGTCATTGCTGCCCTTTTAGTGACGTGGACGGTCGGTGCTGCCATTTTAGCGACGTGGACGGTCGATGCTGCCATTTTAGCGACGTGGACGGTCGATGCTGCCCTTTTAGCGACGTGGACGGTCGGTGCTGCCCTTTTTGCGACTTGGACGGTCGATACTGCCATTTTAGCGACTTGGACGGTCGTTGCTGCCCTTTTAGCGACGTGGACGGTCGGTGCTGCCCTTTTAGCGACGTGGACGGTCGATGCTGCTATTTTAGCGACGTGGACGGTCGATGCTGCCCTTTTAGTGACGTGGACGGTCGGTGCTGCCCTTTTTGCGACTTGGACGGTCGATGCTGCCATTTTAGCGACGTGGACGGTCGTTGCTGCCCTTTTTGCGACTTGGACGGTCGATGCTGCCATTTTAGCGACTTGGACGGTCGTTGCTGCCCTTTTAGCGACGTGGACGGTCGGTTCTGCCATTTTAGCGACGTGGACGGTCGGTGCTGCCCTTTTAGCGACGTGGACGGTCGGTGCTGCCATTTTAGCGACGTGGACGGTCGGTGTTGCCCTTTTAGCGACGTGGACGGTCGGTGCTGCCTTTTTGCGACTTGGACGGTCGATGCTGCCATTTTAGCGACGTGGACGGTCGTTGCTGCCCTTTTAGCGACGTGGACGGTCGGTGCTGCCCTTTTAGCGACGTGGATGGTGGGTGCTGCCATTTTAGCGACTTGGACGGTCGTTGCTGCCCTTTTAGCGATGTGGACGGTCGGTTTTGCCATTTTAGCGACGTGGACGGTCGATGCTGCCCTTTTAGCGACGTGGACGGTCGGTGCTGCCATTTTAGCGACGTGGATGGTCGATTCTGGATTTGACTTGCCCCGCTTCTTGCGGCGTCAGGGATGAAGTTGACTTATTTCCGAGGTGGAATTTGATTCTGCCAGGGAGGTCATTGGTTGTTTGACTTGATGTGATTTTGGTTGACATCAGCATCGCTACGCTAGAATATGGTACCAAGAGCGAATCATCAGCTGTCCTTGAGAGGATTTGGGGATTGGTTTTTTTTGTTTGGCATCTGCACTGCTGCACTGGAATAATGCCAGGAGCAACTCATCATTTGCCCCGAGAGGATTTGGGGATTGGGTTTTTTTTTGTTTGGCATCTGCATTGCTGCACTGGAATAATGCCAGGAGCAACTCATCATTTGCCCCGAGAGGATTTGGGGATTGGTTTTTTTTGTTTGGCATCTGCATTGCTGCACTGGAATAATGCCAGGAGCAACTCATCATTTGCCTTGGGGGGACTTGGGATTTGGGTTTTTGGTCGGCATTAGCACCGCTAACACTGAAGCGAAATGCCAGGAGCGACTCATCATTTCCGTTGCCCGTTGGGGAACGATGGCTTAGGAGACGGGTTTGGGTCCCTATCACCTAAGGCTTTTCAATTTTATGGGCCGTGAGGGTCCCATAAAAGCATTTTCTCCCTACGAGTCGTAAGGATCCCGCAGGTGTATTTTCTCCTTAGGAATCGTGAGGATTCCTAAGTGTGTTGCTCCTTTGTGAGTCGTAAGGATCTCACGCAGGGGTTTTCTCCTCACAAGGTCGAGAGGACTTTGTGAGTGTATTTCATCTCTTTTCACGAGTTTGCGCCCTTTCGGGTTTTCACAGACTCGCCGGTAGTCCTGCTGTTTTTACTCACGGAGCCCTTTCGGGTTTTCATCCGTGCCCATTTTTCTTGTGGACATACCGTTTATTTCTTCTTCTTTTTTTTTCTTTTTCTTTTTTTTTCTCTTTTTTGCCGCTGGTGGGACTTTAAAGTAGTCTCACCGGCAGGATTTGGGAGAAATAGGGGTCATTTACACTCGTGGATTGTATACGGTTTTGCAGGATGTCTGATCCAGACCGTAGGGCTGATGTGCTCAATTCGCCTGCGACTTGGAGCATTCACGTGTAGTATTTCTTAAGATATCGTCCATTGATGGGTGACATGGGCCTTTCTCCCTCTGCACTTATTAGTTGGTAGGATCCTCCGTCGAACACTTTCTCAATGACGTATGGTCCTTCGCAGTTTGGCGCGAATTTTCCCTTGGCATGTCGATTGAGGATGATCGGTCTTTTGAGGACTAACACCAATTCACCTTTCTTGAAAGCGCGGAGATGAGTTATCTTGTCATAGGCCCGTGACATTTGGGCTCGGTATAGCTACAGATTTTGCTGCACCGCGAGCCTCTTTTCTTCGAGGGCATCGAGTTCTTCAAGTCGAAGGAGCACGTTTTCCTCTTCTGTCAACTCATGCTGAACGGCCATTCTTAAGCTTGGAACTTCGACTTCGAGGGGGAGGACCGCCTCCACTCCGAAGAGCAATGAGTATGGAGTGGACTGAGTTGGAGTACGGTGCGTGGTACGATATGCCCACAATGCCTCGTGAAGCTTGAGATTCCAGTCTCTCTTGTTGGCTGAAGCATTTTTCCTCAGGAGCTTGCATAGAGTCTTATTGAAGGCTTCGGCTAGCCCATTGGCTCTTGGATTATAGATGGAGAAATATCTCCAGTCTATCTTGTGCTGAATAGCGAACCTTGAGACATTGAAGCTCTTGAAAGAAGCCCCGTTGTCAGAAATGATTCTTCTTGGTGTACCGAAGCAGTATAGAATATTATGCTGGAAGAATGTCAGAATATCTTTTGTCTTAACTTCTTTTAGCGGGACAGCTTCAGCCCATCTAGAGAAGTAGTCTGTCGCGGCCAGTATGAACCGGTGGCCTTTAGATGACGGAGGATCAATTGGGCCAACAATGTCGGTGCCCCAAACTTCGAAGGGCCATGACGCCACTGTAGGATGCAATGGGTTGGGATGCTTGTGAATGAAATCACCATGGATTTGGCAGATCTGACATTTCTTTGCATGCCCTCCGCAATCCCGTATCATGGTGGGCCAATAATACCCAAGCCGTTTAATTTGAAGTCGCATCTTGGGGCCAGATTGGTGAGCACCGCAAACGCCCGAGTGAACATCTTTCATGACCTTTTGGGCTTCGGCCAATGACAGACACCTGAGCCAGAATTGGTCATATGACCTGCGGTATAACGTGTCATTTACAAACACGTATCGGAGAGCTCTTTTCTTCAGCTGAATCCTCGCAGATTTTTCTTCGGGCAGCTTGTCGTATCGGAGGTACTCTATGAAGGGTTCTCTCCAATCGGGCTCGTCTTGGACGATCAAGCTTCTTCGGCAGGACTGCTCTTCTGTTCCGCGCTTTCCTCTTCTCGTAGAGAGACCGGGGGTAGAATTTGTCGGCTCCTGACTGTGATCAGAATTTCGTCCATGTCAGGATCAGCCAGCTCTTTGGCTAGGCGAGCGAGTATGTCGGCTTTTCCGTTCAACGCTCTAGGGACTCTCGTTAGTTCAATATGAGTGAACCGTTTCATGAGTTCCGCCACTCGGCCTCTGTACCGAGCTAATTCGGGTTTGTATATCTTATAATCGCCGCTTACTTGGTTGACGACGAGCTGGGAGTCACCGTAAACTCATAGCCGACGGATTTCCATTTCTATGGCGAGCTCCAAACCAGCTATCAGAGCTTCATACTCAGCTTCATTGTTTGTCCGAGGCTCGGTGAGAGCAAAAGAACGTCGTAGGGTTCCCATTGATGGTGTGATGAACACCAATCCTATCCCTGCTTTTATCTCCGGGACGCTTGATTTACTGGAGGTCCTTATTGACGAGGCTCCATCGAAGTAGAGCTCCCAACATGGCTCATCTTCCTCGAGGTGCAGCACTTGTTCATCGGGTAACTCACAATTTAGCGGCGACCCTTCTGGTATGGGATGAGCAGCGAGAAAGTCTGCAAGTGCTTGCCCTTTTACTGCTTTCTGAGGAGTGTAAACTATGTCAAACTCAAGTAGCATAACAGCCCATCTTGCCATTCTGCTGGCTAGGCTCGCTCTGGTCATTAAGTGTTTGAGCGGGTCGACCTTGGAGATCAGCATAACCCGATGAGCGAGCAGATAGCGCATCAGCTTCTTCACAGCAAATATCAGAGCCAGGCATTGCTTTTCGATTAGGGAGTAGTTGTGTTCCGCCCCGACTAGAGTTCGACTGAGGTAGTAGAGGGCATTTTCTTTTCCCTCCTCGTTATTCTGGGCAAGGAGCGTACCGAGTGACTCGTCCAGCGCGGCAGTGTAGAGAATCAGCGGTTTATTTGGAATGGGAGCGGCCAGCACTGGAGGGTGCAACAAGTATTGTTTGATGCTTTCGAACGCTGCTTGACATTCGGCATCCCAGATAAAAGGAGCTCCTTTCTTCATGAGCTTTGAGAAGGGCCTACATCTCCCCGATAAATTTGAGATAAACCTCCGTATATAAGCAAGCTTGCCTTGAAAAGATTTTAGCTGCATCAGACTCTTCGGAGGGGGCATCTCCATGATGGCCTTTATCTTTGATGAGTCAACTTCGATCCCTCAATGTCGGACTATGAAGCCCAGGAATTTTCCTGATGACACGCCAAAAGCGCACTTCAGAGGATTCATCTTCAGATCATATTCTCTCAGTCTGGTGAGAACGGTCCTGAGATCTTGGATATGATCGGCCTTGGCTTTAGTCTTGACGACTAGATCATCAACATAGCATTCGACGACTTTATGGATTAGGTCATCAAAGATATTAGTCATTGCCCTTTGATATGTAGCACCTGCGTTCTTCAGTCCGAATGGCATTACCTTATAGCAATATATTCCGATCGGGGTTCGAAATGCTGTGTGCTTCTCATCCTCAGGCGACATCTTGATCTGATTATATCCAGACGAGCCGTCCATAAAGGTGAACGGTTCGTAATTTGAGGTGTCATCGACCATCATTTCCATGACCGGTAGCGGGAAGTCGTCTTTAGGACATGCCTTGTTGAGGTCCCTGAAATCGACACAAACTCGGATCTGCCCATTTTTCTTCTTCACTGGGACTATGCATGCGATCCAGTCTGCATATTTCTCTTCCCTGATGAAGCCGACATCGATGAGTTTCTTGGTTTCCTCGATGACCTTTTCTTCCAACTCCTTTCTCATTCTTCGAGGAGCTTGTTTGACTGGCTTAGCATCAGGAGATATAGCCAGCTTATGCACGGCTACCTTAGGGGAAAGGCCAGGCATTTCTTTGTACGTCCATGCGAAGCAGTCGACGAACTCACGCAGCAGGGCAATTATCTGCTCTTTCATTTCCTCCGACAAGAGTGAGCTGATGTAGGTCGGCCTTGGATTATCGGGCGTTCCTAAGTCAATCTCGGTTAGCTCATCAAAGGTTGCTTGTCTGCCATCTTCGAGCTCTTGAGGAGCTTCTTCTGGCTCGGCTATCTCATCATCATCATTTGATCTTTCGCTGGCCTCACCAACATGGATCATGTAGCACGCTTTGGAATCAGGTTGAATGTAGCCTATGCCCCGTCTATCTGGAATTCGTCCATTGATGAGTGCTCGGACCTGGGGCGGATACCATAGCCCTTCGTAAAACTTTGCTTCGGACTCCGTTTGATATAACCGGCATCCACACTTCTTAAAGTATTCCCGCATCTCGGGCGCATAGTATCTGGGATTGAGGACGGCTCTTATGCCTCTCTCATAGGGAAGGCACACGACAGAAAGGTCGTCCGGGTGCACAACGGGGTTTGACCTGTAAAACAGGATGCCCTTCTTTCCATTTTTTCTCCCGGGCACGTAGAAAGTTTTCAGCTGGTCCACGGTAGAGACTGACAATGCGTCGAGCTCTTTGCACATCCGTTCCGGCACCCTTGTGATGGCCAGGGACCCTTCTGCGACTTCGAAGGTCTCTCATAGTTTCGCTTGCTGCATGGGGGGCCGATCTGCACAGCTGTTGCACGGCAGGTCCTCTTCTTCTGACTCTTCAGCACTGCCAAGATGAGGGTGGACTTTGCTGCTAGATGGGCCTTCAGTAACAGATTCGTCCGTATCGCTGCCGAAATGAGGGCGAGTTTTGTGGAAGGACGGGCTTCCAGCGTCGGACTCATCAGTGTCGCTGCCGAAATGCGGGCGCACTTAGGTATTTTTGCTTTTGAAAGTGATAGCCGGCGTAGATTTGCTTTTGAATCTTGGGGCCGTTCTATCCTCAGTCAGTTGTGGCTTAGCATTTTGGTGGTTCGTAAAGTACCGAGAATCTTCATATCCGACTTCATGCACACCGAACGGCTGGATGTCTCCGTCAATGCGTCTTTCTTCGCCATTTTTAGTATAATTCATGCATTGATGGAGAGTTGACGGAATGATGCCGTAATCGTGGAGCCACGGCCGCCCCAAGAGAATCTTATAAGATGTGTCGGCGTCGATCACGTATATCTTAGCTTCAGTTTGCAGATCTCCAAATTTGATTGGCAAAGCTATAGACCCTAGAACTTACTGGCAATTTTGGTTGAAGCCTTGAATGATAATCCTTTCCCTTGACAGGTGTCGGACGTCCATTGACAAACTCTTCAGAGTTCGCAAGTTCATGATGTTCACTGAGGACCCCGGATCAATCAATATGCGATTAATTCGATCTCCGTCGCTATACCCGGTCACGTAAAGCGGCCGATTATGCTCAGCCGTTCCCAGTAGCAAGTCTTCATTCTTAAATGTGACTGCGGCGGCATACAAAGCGTGCTGGGCTTCTTTCATATTAATTTCCGCAAAGTGAGCCTGATACCGCTCGGGGTTTTGTAGAGCGTGAATGAGAACATCTCTAAGCTCCTTAGATAGGACCAAGGCGTCGTAGATGCTCAGGAGAGATGGAAGCTTCCGGAGATGTGCCAAGACATTATAGTCCACCGAGGAAGGACTTATGTTTTCATCGGCCGGTTCTCTGCCATCTTCTTCATTAGCGACTTGTTTTTCCTTCCCTTTTGGGGCGTTGCCCTGATTTTGCGGTAGAGCCCTGCCGCTTCTGAGCTGGATTTGATTGGCCTTTATGGTGAGCTCCTCATCCTCTTCGGGAAAACAGAGATCATCCTCGGAGTCGCTGCCAAGATGGATGGCGTAGCAGGTCACTACTGGGATCTCTTCATTGGAGTCTTCTTCTAACTCCTCCAGAATTTCAGCCGCTTGTACAGGGAAGAAATCCTTCAATTGAATCAATGTTCTTTCTTTTTGTTCATATTCTTCGAGGGAATCGATATATTTTTGAATGGTCGATATCCCTGCAGACTCTTTTTCGCGCCGAGCTGCACTTTTCTTCTTCTTGAGCTTCTTGGATTTTGAGCCTGATGGAGCCACATTGGCAGCTGGACTGGTAGGCTTCTTCTGTCCTTCCCATTCCATTTTGGGCTCTTTCTGAAGTAGCCTTAGCATCTTCTTCGTCTTATTAGATATGTGCATACTCCACGGAGGCCGCGATGAGTCAGTTTCTTTTTTCAGGGCAGCAGGTTCAGCTGTCTGCTCCCAGAAGGCTTCAACTTCTGTCTGTATAAAGTTGGCGGTTGCAACTTGATTATTCACCAACACGCTTTTGGACAGCTCGATCTCTCCAGCCTTGTACTGATTCTCGACCCAGTCTTTGAAGATATAGCAATCCTCGATTGCATGGCTCACTACTCGGTGGTACGGGCAATACAGAGGATTGTCGGTCATTTTTGCTTCTTGGGGTCTTTTCGACTCCGGCAATTGTAGGCCATTGTTCAAGGCATCTTTAAATATCTTGCAGACCTTGTCCCTTCTGAAAGAGTAAACCTTGTTCTTTTTCTCCTCTAGGGAAGGCCCATCTCCTCCCAGTAATGGCTTTCAAGACCGGTTGGTTTTGGATTCGCCCGCCTTTCGCTTTTCTTCATTTTCGGACGCATTGAAGACATTGGTACTGCTGGAACTCCCGCTTCTACGATTGTCGTCCCGCTTACTTTTCCAGGTTTTGTCTCTCTGAGAGTCCGGCGGGGACTCTTGCTTCGAGCGTTCCAGCATTTGGACTTTCTTGGTTAGCTCCTAAAATGTCTTGAGGCCCGCTGTACACAAGAATGGGACCATCCAATTGCTGAGGTTTCCAATGAGAAGGCTGACGGACTGGTCCTGCTCCAGCGGCGGTTCGCACTTGACTGTGAGATTACGCCATCGGGCGATAAAGTCGGTGTTGCTTTCATTCTTCCCCGGCTTGGTCCTCACAAGGTCGGCAATGGAGATTTTATCACTGACACTCATGAACCTTTGACGAAATAGGGACTCCATTTAGGCAAAGGTAATGACGGACCCGTCCGGTATACTCGCATACCAGTCGAAGGCGACGCCGGTCAGGCTGTTGACAAACTGACGAAGAAGGAGCGCGTCATTGCCCCCTGTATTTCCGCACGATGCTTTGAAGTGGGCGACGTGCTGGTTTGCATTCCCCGTTCCATCAAATCTTCCGAACTTAGGAATGACGTAGCCGCTTGGGAACTCAATCAGATCGTACTGCGCGGGATATGGCCGTCCACTACTGCCGATTTCTTTCTGAGCTTCAGCTTCGGCCACCAATATTTTAACCTTGCTGGTGACCAAATCCATTATCCGATCCTATGTTAGCAGGATAGTGCTATCTGGGGCCAAGGCGTCCCCAGAAGCGGAATGTGGCCGGCTTTCATTCGGCTCGACCAGCCTTGGTCCCAAAGGAACAGGCATTGGCTGCCTCAGATTGTCATCACCCGGCTGATTACTAGCGGCTTGTGCCTGATTGGGAGGCGCTCGAGCAATTTGAGCCGTAAGCTGCATCACCACGTTCGTTAAGTCGTCAATCTTCGAATAGAGCTTGGCCATCTCTTTATCTTTGCTCCTGAGCTGTTTTCGAAGCTCTTGAAGCAGCTCCTGCTCCGCAGTCCTGGGGCGGAAAGTCGGCTCTTCCTCGCTGTCCGAGCTTGACTCTACATGGACCGAGAGGTCTATCTGCCTATCATCGTCATCGAGAGGGTTTTCTTCATCCAGCGGGGGCGGCTGTTCTTGGGCGGCGGCAACCACATTTAGGCTAGATTGGGCTTGGGATGTGGTGGCCCCGTCCTTGCTTTTGCTGCGAAGGTTGTGGCTGGGGCGCCCGCCCGCCATATAGACCATATGGATGATACATCCCACCGTCTTTCTATCATTGGTGGCCGATTTCACGGATCGCTGTCTTGACCCCCTTGCTTCGGTAGCTGGTAGTCGATTGAAGACGGCTGGCCTAACCAGGTTCTTAAATGGTGCTGGCGCTTCTTTCCTGGGTATTCCCCGCTGCTTTCGTGCGGCACAGAGCGCGTGATAGACCCTTGAAGAGATAGTGTCGTACTTTTTTTGTTGGGGCCGGGACACGTCTCTTTGTGGCACTGTTCGGACCGCTGTCTTCTTGATTCTGGTGGTCATGGCATTTTTCTGAACCCACTTTAGAGGCTCGAAGGAATTGCTGATTCTTACGTCCGACTCAGCCGACGTCGCGGGGCAACCCTGCACTTGGAACTTCACATGATTCCATTTGGCCGAAGCCTTGGCCCTCTTGTTGGCTCGATACCTGAGCCGCTTCTGCCTTAACTTTTCCATTCTAAGCACCTGGCAGACTTCGGCTCTTTGGGAAGACGCCGCAGACCGGTCGATGGAGGGCCTTGGAGATACGCTCGATTGTGCATTTGTTGGAGTCATCGCCTGAGCTCGGCCGCAATATTTGGTGTTGCCCTTTGTACCGAAGTTCTTGCCCCACGCTGGAGCACCAGAGAATCGTTCAGATACCGTCTTAAGTTTCGGTTGTGGTGCCTTGGCGATCACGACATTCGGCCTCTTACCCCTTGAGACCGGCTTGGCCACCTGTTCCGCTGGGATCTCTGCCAGATGAGCGCTTCCGGCAGGGTAGATGATGACAGAGCCAAACTGGCGGGGCGGTTCCTCCCATTGTCGACTGAGGCTTGCGGGGAGAACCACACGAGCGTTGATCTTGACCACGTACGGAATCGGGGTTGCTTTGGAAGTTGAATTCGTCTTGGGAGACATTGTCGTTGAAAGTTAATTGCTGCACGAAAAGAAAACATCATTTCAGTATAGGCAATCGATATGTATATTGATTGAGTTCGCATGAACGTTTAACCCGAAATATGGGAGGAGAGATTGGTCCCACAGGGCGTGTCAGAATCTGTAGGGTGTTTTTCGTCACCCCATTGAGATGGGAATACGCGCGCGCTTGTCAGGCGTATACTACAGATTCCCCCTGCCTAGGGTAGGCCGGGGTTTATTGATTGTGGGGATCAAAATCTCCGGCAACCGCGGACTAAACTGCCGTTAATTACCCTTCGCCTTTGGGGCGAGGGAACCTCCGATTAACGGGTTAAAATGGTCATGCGAACTCAATGTGCAGTGTACGTGTGTTGTGTTTTGAAAGGGGGGTTTGAATATATCGGGAGCCACGCAGAGTTTTTACGGGGGTCCCGCTACCCGGATAGCGGGCTGGGGGTCAAGGGGGCTAGCAGCCCCCTTGCGGGGTGCGGGGCAGCGCCCGGTTAGAAATTTTTTCTAACAGGGACAGTGTCGTGGAGTATGTGTATGTGTACATTTGTATACATATGTATATATATACAAATGGGGGAAAAGACATCCAAAGGATGCGTGGGGCCAGCGCTTGGGCGCTTGAGCGCAAGCGCGCCACGTGTCGGCACACGGGCGCTTTGCGCTCGAGCGCAGAGAGCTGGAACGCAAGCGCGCCACGTGTCGGCACGCGGGCGCTTTGCGCTCGAGCGCGAGGCGCTGGAGCGCAAGCGCGCCACGTGTCGGCACGTGGGCACAGTGTGCTGGAGCGCAAGCGCGCCACGTGTCGGCACGTGGGCGCTTTGCGCTCGAGCGCTAGTGCACCAGCAAGGAAAAATGGGGGGTTTTTAGCCCCGGAAATTCTCTAAAGAGAAAATAGGGTGGAGTTAAACTCCTAAGATGCATTGGGTTAAGGAAATGGGTCCTTCTTCTTCCTTTGCTGGCCGGATATTGGAGATAAAGAGATGTGAGATTTAAAAATCTTTTCTTTTTGAGATCTGATGGCAGATCTGAGTTCCCCTTAATGGGTTTTATGGTGGAAAACTATTTAGTTTTGAAAAATGAAGAGTAAAACTCTTGATTTAATTCAAAAGAAAAAAGAAGGTTTTGGAACCTTGAAGAAGGAAGAAAGATCTCAGATCTGAAACTTTTTTGGAGAGAGAAAACTTGTTGGGATATTTCATTATCCTTGCCTTTATAGGCTATACACTTTACACATAGCCCCTTGGGCTTCACAAAATGGCATTTTGCCTATCCCATGGCTCATGTGCCATTTCTTTTTGCACATAAGCCATGGGCTTTACAAAAATTTGGCTTTATGCCTATTTTTCTTACATTTATCCATAAAATAAAATAAAGGAAATGCAACAAAATTATTTATTACAAAATTTTTATCTTGGCATGGGGGGAGGCCGGCCGCTTCATGTTCTGGCTCGACCCGGGCATGGGCCCACTGGATCTGGGCTTGGGCCCACTTGGCTTGGGGTTGACTTTGATTTTGACTTGGTCAACCGGGGTGTAAATTTTTACCCCAACAAGTAGCCCGCTATCTCAAGATCAAATCATGGATTTGGTTGCCAACAAAGTCAAAACATTGGTAGCCGAAACTAAAGCGCAAAAAGATGTTAGTAGTAGCGGGAGACCATATCCTGCTCAGTATGATCTGGTAGAATTTCCCAGCGGCTATGGCATCCCTAAATTCGGAAGATTTGATGGGACGGGAAATGCGAATCAGCACATTGCCTACTTCAAAGCCTCATGCGGGAATACTGGGGGCAATGATGCGCTTCTCTTCCGCCAGTTCGTTAATAGCCTGACCGATATCGCTTTCGACTGGTACACGAGCATACCGGATAGCTCCGTTACTACTTTCGTCCAAATGGAATCTTTGTTTCGACAAAGGTTCATGAGTGTCAGCGATAAGATCACCATCGCCGACCACGTAAGGACCAATATAAAGAACAATGAAAGCGGTACGGATTTTATAACCAGATGGCGCAATCTCTCCGTCAAATGTGAACCGCCGATAGAGCAGGACCAATCTGTCAGTCTCCTTGTCGGAAATCTCAACAATTGAATGGCCCCGTTTCTATGTACCGCTAGTCTCAGAACATTCCAAGAGCTGACCAGGAAAATTCATATGCTGGAGCGCTCAAAGAAGAAGTCCTCCTCTGACTCCCAAAATAACAATAGGTCATGAAGAAACCGAAAGGACGAAAATCGTAAAGGCGGAAATTCCAACGATACTGAATCTTTCAACACTTCGGCTAACCAAAATAAGTTAGGGATGAACGAGCCTAATGCCAACCAGCCTTGGAAGCCAGTGTTCAGAGAAGGAGGAGAATCTCCACTGAAAGTGAAGCTGGATAAGGTCTATTCCTTCAAAAGGGACAAAATCCGAAAAATATTCAAAGACGCCGTGAGGAAGGGTCTACAACTGCCAGAGTCAAAAAGACCGCAGGAAGTAAATATGACCGATGACCCCAATACTGCCCCTATCACAAAGTGATAGGTCATGCCACTGAGGACTATTTCGTCTTCAAAGATTGGGTCGAAAAGCAATCAAGAGAGATAGAACTGTCCAAAGGCGTGTTAACAAACAGTTAAGCCGAGACCACCAATTTCATACAAACGGAGACCGAAGTTCTTCGTGAAACTGATTCTCTTAGACATCTACCTTTCTCTGAAAACAGCTGACCATGTCATTAAACTGGGAACAATCGACCTCTAAGTCGTTAAACTGGGAATGTAAAAAAATGTGTGTAAGTAAAAAATGTGTAAATAAAAAAAAGAAGTGTAAGTAAAAAAAATAATAAAATAAAAATAATAATAAAATGCCAAAATGATGGGACAACTCGCAATAAAAATCAGCGAGTAAAAATAAAAATGAAAATAAAAACGAAATGATGGGGCAACCGCGAATAAAAAGCCGAAATAATAGAGCAATCGCGGTAAAAAAAACGACGAATGATGAGTCGCTCCTAATACCATATTCCAATGTAGCGATGCAGACGCCAACCAAAATTTCAAATCTCTGAATGTCCCAATGGCGAATGATGAGTCGCTTCTAGTACCATATTCCAGTGCAGCGATGCAGACGCCAACCAAAATCCAATTTCCCAAAATTCTTCCAGCCCTACGGCCGGTCCCCAAATTGACTACCGTATACAATCCACGTGCTCAAATAATTCTCATCATACCCATGCCCCATTGCAATCACTAATCCAGCGGCCGGTCTCCTCCCTCGGAATTATGCTCCATTTGGGAAGACCCACTCATGTGTCCTCACGATGCATGAGGAGAACAAAACTTACGGGATCCTCACGACTCGTAAGAAAACACCTTCGTGGGATCCTTACGACTCACAAAGGAAAAACACACTTGGGAGTCCCCACGACTTCTAAGGAGAAAGTACACCTATGAGATCCTTACGACTCGTAAGTAGAAAATGCTTTTATGGGATCCTTACGGTCCATAAAATTGAAAAGGCTTTGGTGATAGGGATCTAAACCTGTCTCCTAAGCCATCACTTCCCAATAGGCAATGGTGAATGATGAGTCACTCCTGGTACCATATTCCATTGTAGCGATGCAGACGCCGGCCAGAATCTAAATCTCCAAGTGGCGAATGATGAGTCGCTCCTGGTACCATATTCCAGTGCAGCGATGCAGACGCCAGCCAAAATCCAAATCCCCAAGTGGCGAATGATGAGTCACTCCTGGTACCATAATCCAATGCAACGATGCAGACGCCAACCAAAATCCAAATCCCCAAGTGGCGAATGATGAGTCGCTCCTGGTACCATACTCCAGTGCAGCGATGCAGACTCCAACCAAATTCCAAATCCCATACCCCAACGGCAAATGATGAGTCGCTCCTGGTACCATATTCCAGTGTAGCGATGCAGATGACAACAAAGTCCCGAAATTTTTCCGGCCCTACGGTTTGGATCATACATCCTGCAAAACCGTATACAATCCACGGGCGTAAAACAATCACAATCTCTCACAAGTCCTACCAGCGAGACCACATTCAAAGCCCCACCAGCGATGAAGATTCCAAAAAAAAGGGTATGTCCACAAGAAAAATGAGTACGGATGAAAACCCGAAAATGCTCTATGAGTAAAAAAACAGCAGGACTGCCGGCGAGTTTGTGAAAACCCGAAAGGGCGCAAACTCGTGAAAAAGAGATGAAATGCACTCACAAAGTCCTTTCGACTTTGTGAGGAGAAAATTCCCGCGTGAGATCCTTACGACTCACAAAGGAGCAACATACTTAGGAGTCCCCACGACTCCTAAGGAGAAAATACACCTACGAGATCCTTTCGACTCGTAGGGAGAAAATGCTTTTATGGGACCCTCAAGGCCCATAAAATTGAAAAGCCTTAGGTGATAGGGATCTAAAGCTGTCTCCTAAGTCACCAATTCCCAAATCCTCCCAGGGAAAATGATGAGTTGCTCCTGGCATTATTCCAGTGTAGCAATGTAGATGCCGCCCAAAAAGTCAATTCCCAAATCCTCCCAGGGCAAATGATGAGTTGCTCCTGGCATTATTCCAGTGCAGCAATGCAGATGCCAAACAAAAACCAAATCCTCAAATCCTCTCATGGCAAATGATGATTCGCTTCTGGTACCATTGTTCCCCTCCGAACAGCGGCGCACAGGACCGCAGTGTCCTGACGCTGAGATTCGGGACAGATGCTAATTGGTGCTATCCGTCCACCTCTCTGAGGATGCCAAGTTGATTTATGGCACCGTGCATCGGAGGTTTGAACGAATGCGTCCGATGTAGCAGACTTCGTCAGATTCCCCCTCGCTTGAGGGGTTTTTTGATTGTGGGGACGCTCTTCCCTGCAAGCGCAAGCCCCTGCAGTTAATTACGCTACCGCGTCGCGGTAACAACTTTCTCCTTCTCCATATGGTCACTTCGTGTCGTGTGTATTTATTTTATGTTTTGTTGCCCGTGGATTGTTTACGGAGACCGAGTTATGTCGTCGCCCGTAGGGCGTGGACTAGTCCAAATTCGTATTATCTTAGATTTGGGTTTGGGGGTTTGGTTTGAGGATACATTAGCTATATTTGAGGCTAAGATCAACTCAAACGTTTGTTAAGGATGCGTTAGTCTAACTTGAGACTAAGATCAACTTAACGGGATCGTTTAGATCCGACAAAAGAGCATTTGGGCTACATTGTTCCAGTTTAGGGACATAGTGGTCCATTGCATGTATGGCCGTCGGGACCCGTTACCTTTCTAACGGCGTTGAAGGATTACAACGACAGGTGTCAGAGGAGTTTCGAGATGTACCCTTGAACCAAAGTTGATTGGAGGGATTCATAATCCAGTCTGTTTGAAGTTTAAGGATACGTTAGCCATATTTGAGGCTAAGATCAACTTAAACGGGATCGTTTAGATCCGGCAAAAGAGCATTTGTGGCTCTATTGTTCCAGTTTAGGGACATGGTGGTCCCTCTCCAGTTTAGGGACATAGTGGTCCATTGCTAGTTTAAGGACATTGCGGTCCATGGGTAGTTTAAGGACATTGCGGTCCATGGGTAGTTTAAGGACATTGCGGTCCAATGTTAGTTTTAAGACATCTCGGTCAAGGTTAAGGATGTCGTAGTCCATGGGTTTAAGGACCCCACAGTCCGTTGTTAGTTTTAAGACATCTCGGTCAAGGTTAAGGACGTCGTAGTCCATGGGTTTAAGGACCCCACAGTCCATTGTTAGTTTTAAGACATCTCGGTCAAGGTTAAGGACGTCGTAGTCCATGGGTTTAAGGACCCCACAGTCCATTGTTAGTTTTAAGACATCTCGGTCAAGGTTAAGGACGTCGTAGTCCATGGTTTAAGGACCCTACAGTCCGTATCAATGCGTGGTCATCGGGACTCGTCACCTCTTTGAAGACGTTGAGGGATTACAACGCCAAGTATCAAAGGAGTGAAGAGATGTACCCTGGAACCGGAGTGGATTAAATAGTCTTTAGCCCAATTTGGGATCAAGACCAATTAATTATGTTATGAGCCCATTAGCCCAGTTAATTACGAATTGAGGACTTATGGCCATCTTGGACTAAGTCCAATCAGGTCTGGAATATTGGCTTCCTGTTGGTCCATTGAAGGAGAGGCTTTGCCTCTGGCCATTTAGCCAATTGGACCAATGCCTAGTGTTAAACACTAAAGACCAATCAGTGTTGAACACTGGGAATGAGATTGATAAGTTAGTGTTTTAACACTAAAAGATAGTTGGTGTTAAACACCAGCAACAAGGCTTTCAGATTAGTGTTGAACACTAAAACAGACCAGTGTTAAACACTGGCAACAGAAATCCCAAATTAGTGTTGAACACTAAGGTAATCAATGTTGAACACTGCAAATGAAGTTCTTTGCTTAGTGTTGAACACTAAGGCCAAACAATGTTTTAACACTGGATTCAGGGGTTCCAATTTAGCGTTAGACGCTGAGGCAAGAGGGGTCACGTGGTAGCACGTGAGGGCGCCCACCCTTCGTTCGTTCTGCTGAGAAGATCGCGTCTTTTGGAGCATCATGTGTCATCACGTGACGGGCGTTTAAATGGAGTATGTTAAAGCCTCTGCCAAGGGTCACGTGGGTCACGTGAGGCACTACCTCAAATGGGCTTTTTGTAGCTCTTTTGGGGGGGTCACGTGGTGACACGTGACCCTGCTTTTCTGTAGTTGTTTAGAAGATCTGTTAATCCCTTTCAGGAATTAAATCCCTCGTAGGGTTGAACCCTGATAATAATTTCAGAGGAATTAAATTCCTAGTTCCTTTTGAAGAGTTAAACTCTGAATTTTCTGTAGGAATTAAATTTCTCATATGTGTGAAGAACTGAATAGGGTTAAACCCTAATAAAAGCTTTAAGGAATTAAACTCCCACTCTCTGTTATAGAATTATTCTGGGGAATAAGATTAAGGGAATTCTTGTTGTTTCAACAGAACTAAGTTCTTAACTAGGGTTAAACCCTGATTCTTTTTGTTCTGAAGGAATTAAATTCCTATAACACAGGGTCAAGCCCTAATTTTATTTTAAAGGAATTAAATTCCTATAGTTCTGTGAGAATTAGATTCTCGTGCTTCCATTCCCTCTCTATGCTTTGGATCTGCATGGCAGGATCTCAACCCATTGAGAATTAAATTCTCAACTTCAAGGGGAGATGTGCACTTTGCAGATCCTCCATCAAAGAGAGAAGAAATATGTCATTCTGTTTTATATCAGAGTTAAACTCTGTTGAGAATTAAATTCTCTTTTCTTCCAATGAAACCTTCCCTTTCTTACCTAGGGTTTTCTTTTGTAGAAGATCCAAATTCCTCTAAAGTATCAAGGCTCTCTCTCTCTTCTCTTCCCTCTGCACATATATATCCCTTTGTATGTCTCTTGGCTCCTATTTATAGGAGAAGCAGCCGAGTCAATTAGTTTTTGATGAATCTTTCATTGAGAGATTTGATTTGCATCCATCATTCGTTTTGGACCTTTGGATTATTAGGTGAATTTTATTCACCATTGGATTTTAAATCCAGAGATTCTCCTTTGTTATTTCGGTTAGATTTAAAGGGGAAATCTTTCTAAATTCGAGATTTTCCCATAGATAGATGATATTTAATCACCTCTAAATCTTTAATTTAATCGGTTGCTTATAATCTTTTTCCTTTGGAAAGATTTAAGTGATCTCTCCTCAGAATTTGATTCTGTTAAAAGATAGGCTTTGAAAACCGGTCACGTGTGGCCACGTGACCCTTGGTCACGTGTGGGCACGTGACCCCCTTGAAACGAGCTTTCTTCTTTCTTTCTGCGCTCTGCTTTCTGGTCGCTGCTTAGCTGTCACGTGCCACCATGTGACCCCTGGTCACGTGTGAGCACGTGACCCTCGGCTAGACTCTTTTTCTTGATTTAACCGGAGAACAAGTCTGCTGCTTTTGAGTATCACGTGCCAACACGTGACCCTGGTCACGTGGGAGCACGTGACCTCTTCTGAAGCCCTTTTCTTTGATGTAATCGGGAAGCTGAATTTGCCTTGCTGATGCTTTTAGATGTCACGTGCCAACACGTGACTGCTGGTCACGTGTAAGCACGTGACCCTTTTCTGAAGCCTTTTCCATAAGCTTTTCTGATTTTAAATCAGGAAATAAATGCCCCCACAGCGTTGTTCTCACGTGTCCGCACGTGAGTGCAACGCTGTCACCTTTTGTGACCGTTGGATTCCTCTAGGGATTTGGGGAGATGAAACGTTTCCATCACCTCCTATAAATACTCATGTTTCTTCAGAAGAGCCTTCACTTTGCTCATCTTCTTCTTCTGAGAACTTTTCCCTTGAGAATTTAATTCTCGCTTCCAGAGCTTAGTTCTCTGTCTTGAAACAATCTTCAGAGTTTAACTCTGTTCAGGTGACCCTTTTTCCTCAGGTAATGTTCTTGGACAAACAGCGAACTTCCACATTCCTTTGGATTTTAAATCCAAAATAAGGGTTTTTACTCTTTTTTAACAAAGAACCCATTTTTCTTCAAGTTTTTCCATAAGAACATGAAACCGCCTAACCTTCGAACTGTAGATCTCTTAGGGTTTAGATGATCTTTGGGGAGATGATGATGGCGTTTCAACTCCATGGAATTTAATTCCATCCAGAAATGTTTCTGGGAATTTAATTCCCTTTTCTTAATAAGGAATTTAATTCCAATGAAGAACTCAGTTTCTTCACACAGAGGCTTTTTGGGGGCTCTCGACCCGAGGTTGTCCTTCTGCAATCAATGCAATAGGAGCTTTCTAATGATTCTCATGACCTTTATTTCAGGTATCATGGATGCCCATCTGTGTGGTCTTGACGAGATCATTTCCTATGGGAATATTCGTGCACTGGGCCGCAGTCAGAGCCAGGAGTTCACCGATGCTCAGTGTGCCGAGATCATGAGCCGCTTTGACGAGTACAACCATCGGCTACTCTCCCGTCGCTCTTCTCTTCTGAGGCTGATCGTGCTGGCGATCCGGGAGGCACTTCCTCTCTTTTGCACCGGCATAGCGCTCAGGGCCTTGGACACTGCTGAGGATAAGGTACATTCGGTGTACCTGATGGGCTTGATCTCAAAGAGGAGGCGAGATCACCTCATCGATCTCTTGCACCAAGCCTTTCAGCAGTCAGCCATACTTGCCGCCTATCGGAGGGTGGAGGATATTCGTGAGGATCCCGACGCTTGCGACCGCGAGAGGAAGCATACTCGGGAGGTTCGAAATGCTTGGAGAATCTTGGACAAATTTAATCTTGAGTTTCTCAACCTATGCCCCGCGTCTGAAGTCTTACCATTGTAAACGTGTCCTCTTTATTTTGTATGAACTTCTTGAAAGATTCAGTGACAAGTTTTATTATGTCTTTCCATGTTTGCATGCCTTTCTCTGGGATTTTATCATTTTGCTACTGTTGTTGTTGGTGCTTTCAATATGCAGGGTGCTACTCCATTTTTTTTAGTGTACATCAGGTTTAGGCCTCACGTGTTCTGTACGTGGGGTCCCTTGATGGGGCTGTTCACAAAATTTTCCCATACCATATTTTCAGTGCACAATATCAAATGCAGAAAAAGGGCCTTGGAAATAGTTCCATCTCCTTGATTTTCGATGCCTTTCCTTTTTTGGGCCTTGGAAATAGCTTCACCATGCAAGATTTTCCGCGCACAGCACTTAATGCACTTCTTTATATATGAGGCTATAGCTTTCTTTTCCTTTCACAGAGAGATTTATATTATTTTTTTATTTTGGTGTAACTTGTCTTGAGAAACAAACGAGCGCCATGGCCTGCAATCGCCCTCATGCTCGTCGACAGCCATGGGAAGTTTCTATTGAGGAGATGATCCCCCGCTTTGCTGCTCGATTGGTGCATCCCCTCCTTACCGACAACGAATGCGACTCAGCCATGTATGAAATCTTGATCCGTAGGGGGTCCCCCTCCTGATGGGTTCCCTCTGGCTCCGGATGATTCTCACGGCCGTGCTTGCCGACATCCCTCCTCACCCGGCGGAGATGACCCTGGCGATGCTTGACGCGGCGGAAGAAAAGCTCGAGGGCTTTCATGAAGCGTGCCTGATTACTCAGGCTTTGAAGGATTGCTCAATTCATCTGCTGAGCCAGATAAAGGCCCGGCGAGCTATTATGTTTGCTTTCGCGGACGAACATGGCACCAATTGATGGGGAGCTACTCCTCGCGAGAACCGTCGCTTTGATGTGCTGGAGAAAGCAGAGAGAGAGAGATGGAGAATTTTGTCCTCTGCTTCATTAACCCTTGTGCCATTGATCCCGTGTTTGGTGACCTTTTCCCGTTAGCGTAGCATTTTTAAATTAGTCCTTCTTTTTGTATGCTTTATGTTGAACTTCCATGTAGGCTCGGTACTCGTATGTATGTTTCCGCTTGCATGAATAAATTTTGTGTTCCTTTTATGAAAACTTCCTTCAATTATCAATACTGTTGTCATGTCGCATGCGCATTAAAGCTTCGAATTTTATTTCTTTTTCGGATGTTCATATGATTGCGAACACATGCCCGATAGGATAATCATCGGAAAGTTTTTCGTTGCTTTTCATACCAGGTTATGTGAGCGCGTTTTAGATCGATTATTGCTGTCGATCGGAAGCCCATTTATATGGTCTCGAGCGTGTATGTCCCGTTTCCAAGGTTGCGGTCGCGAAAGTGAGCTTACATGGCCTGATAGGGCGACGCGTGGCGAACATATTGTCGTGCGAAAGAAGGGTTCGGCCGTAAATTCTCGGAGAGGGGGTTGGCTTCTAAGGCGCTGAGCGAGCTTCAGGCGAGTCTTAGGCCAACAAAGCGTATGAACTCTGGCGGGTGCTTCAAGAGTCTATCAGGGAGGTGGTGGCTCTCGATAAAACCGCCACGTTCACTCGTGAGAGGGTCGAGGCTCATAAAGCCACCGAGAAAGAGCTTGAAGCCCGGCTTGCTTCGTATCAGGCTCAGCAAGCTCAGGCGGAGGCTCGTCTTCTGGAGATCTTGCGTCATGAAGCCGTGGCTCAGCAACAGAATGATGAGCTGGTAAAATTATTGCACCGCCCGCCGGCTTGAGGACTTGTATCTTTTCTCCTTTTTTATGCATACTCATGAATGAGAGTATCTCTTTTTTTTTGTTTCTTTCATAAATTGTACTATGTATCTATTTTGGTTTATGAATAAAAGATACATTTTTCCTCTCAATGGTGTGTCCCCTTTTCATTGAATGTATTCTGCGGATATTCTACCTTGATCTCCTTGCAGGACAGCGATGGCACAGGATTCAGGGTTAAGATCTGCTTCCTAAGACTTTTGCATTTTATGAGCCACGAGGGTCTCATAAAGAGTTTTTCTCCCTACAGGTCGAGAGGATCCCATAGGTGTAAGTTCTTCTTAAAAATCGTGAGGATTCTTAAGCGGGTTTTCCCTTGAGAGTCGTAAGGATCTCACAAGAGAGTTTTTCTTCCTTACAGGTCGTGAGGACTTGTAAGTGCTGGATGTGGTCACCCTTGTCCGTGTTTTACGGAGTCAGGGGTTTCTCCGGGTATTGTAGTTTAAAGACGTCGCGGTCAAGGTTAAGGACCTCATAATCCGTGGATTTAACGACTCCACAGTCCGATGTTAGTTTTAAGACATCACGGTCAAGGTTAAGGACCTCATAGTCCGTGGATTTAGGGACTCCACAGTCCGATGTTAGTTTTAAGATATCACGGTCAAGGTTAAGGACCTCATAGTCCGTGGATTTAGGGACTCCACAGTCCGATGTTTGGTTGCAGGGACCCGTCACCTCTTTGAAGACATTGAGGAATTACAACGCCAGGTATCAAAGGAGTGAAGAGATGTACCCTTAAACCAAGGCAGAATCCGTAGGGAATCAGGGTGGTTGATCGTTAGTTTTAAGACATCACGGTCGAGATTAAGGACATCATAGTCCGTGGATTTTAAGGACTCCACAGTCCGGTATTTGCTCTGGATGCTTCACACGGGTTCACTGCCGTGCTTGGCGAGGACCAGGCTCCGCTCTGGGCGTTTTCCGCGGGGTCAAAGAGTGACGTTATCCGCGTTCCATGTAACCAGGAATTTTGCACCAGATGCTTCACACGGGTTCACTGCCGTGCTCGGCGAGGACTAGGCTCCGCTCTGGACGTTTTCCACGGGGTCAAAGAGTGACGTTATCCGCGTTCCACGTAACCAGGAATTTTGCACTAGATGCTTCACACGGGTTCACTGCCGTGCTCGGCGAGGACTAGGCTCCGCTCTGGATGCTTCACACGGGTTCACTGCCGTGCTCTGCGAGGACCAGGATCTGCTCTGGACGTTTTCCACGGGGTCAAAGAGTGACGTTATCCGCGTTCCACGTAACCAGGAATTTTGCACTAGATGCTTCACACGGGTTCACTGCCGTGCTCGGCGAGGACTAGGCTCCGCTCTGGATGCTTCACATAGGTTCACTGCCGTGCTCTGCGAGGACCAGGATCCGCTCTGGACGTTTTCCACGGGGTCAAAGAGTGACGTTATCCGCGTTCCACGTAACCAGGAATTTTGCACTAGATGCTTCACACGGGTTCACTGCTGTGCTCGGCGAGGACTAGGCTCCTCTCTGGATGCTTCACACGGGTTCACTGCCGTGCTCTGTGAGGACCAGGATCCGCTCTGGACGTTTTCCACGGGGTCAAAGAGTGACGTTATCCGCGTTCCACGTAACCAGGAATTTTGCACTAGATGCTTCACACGGGTTCACTGCCGTGCTCGGCGAGGACTAGGCTCCACTCTGGATGCTTCACACGGGTTCACTGCCGTGCTCTGTGAGGACCAGGATCCGCTCTGGACGTTTTCCATGGGGTCAAAGAGTGACGTTATCCGCGTTCCGCGTAACCAGGAATTTTGCTGACTGTATCCGCATTTCACGGGATGAAGGTTTGACTGTTGGCGATATGTATACCACCGAGCCATGGAATTGGGAGTTGCCGCTGTTCCGCTTAGCTTGAAGTTGTGTCCGTTGTTACGGGACGAATGTTGGATGATCTCTAGGTCGCTTGTGGCCCGTCGAGACTTAGCTTCTTTCTTGGGTGAAACCTAGGGGGGAGGTATGTTCCCTTTTTGTTTACGTCCTTGGATTGTGTACAGGGTGTGATGGAACATTACCTGTAGGGCATAAATTTTATTTTTATTTTATTTCTTTTTCCGCGATGCTCTATCGTTTCAGCTTTTATATCGCGAAGGTCGCGATTGCCCCATCATTTCGGCTATTTTTCGCTGTGCCCAATCATTTCGGCTATTTATTTATTTTCTACTCGCTGCTTTTTATTGCGAGTTGCCCTATCATTTCGGCTATTTTTTATGCCTTCATTTTTACTTGCCGTTTTTTATTGCAAGTTGCCCCATCATTTCGGCTATTTTTTTATGCCTTCATTTTTACTTGCCATTTTTTATTGCAAGTTGCCCCATCATTTCGGCTATTTCGTAGGCATGTGTGGCTTGCTAGATTTTTCGCCGCAAGCTTGGATTTTAGGCACCGATTTCGGCATCAGCACCGCTACAACTGGAATATTGCCAGGAGCGAATCATCATTTGCCTCTGTCGATGTTGAACAAAGGTGGCTTGGCAAACAGGGTTAAGGGTCCTGTCGACCAAGGCTTTTGACTTCATGAGCCGTAAGGGTCTCACAAAAGTATTTCTCTCCACAAGTTGTGAGGATCTTGTAGGTGTATTTTCTCCTTAAGAATCGTGAGGATTCCTAAGTGTATGTTCCTCTGCAAGTCGTAAGGATCCTACAAGAGGACTTTCTCCTTATGGGTCGAGAGGACCTACAAGGGTTGCTCATCATATGGACATATCCCTAGTCACGGGTGGGATTTTGCTGGGGAAATGTTTATTCGCGCCCGTGGATTGTATACAAGGGTCAGTATTGAGCCCCTTGTAGGGCAATATCGAAGGTTGTGGAGGATTTGCTTAAGAACAGGTTTAGGTTTCTGTAACTTAAGACTTTCAAATCTCATGAGCCGTGAGGGTCCCATAAGAGAATTCTCCTTACGAGTCGTAAGGATCTCGCAAGTGCATTTTCTCCTTAGGAATCGTGAGGATCCCTAAGTGTGTTGCTCCTTTGTGAGTCGTAAGGATCTCACGCAGGTGGTTTCTCCTTACAAGATCGAGAGGACTTTGTAAGTGTCCTTTAACGAGGTTGCGCCCTTTCAGGTTTTCACAAACACTCGCCGGTAGTCCTGCTGTTTTTTTTTACTCACGGAGCCCTTTCGGGTTTTCATCCGTGCCCCTTTTGCTTATGGACATACCGTTTTTTTTTATTTTATATATTTTTTTACTTTTTCTTTCTCTCTCTTTTTTTTATTTCGTCAGCCTAAAGATGCTGCGGTAGTAGTTTTAGGGACGTTTCGGTCCGTCGTTGGTTTAAGAACGTTTCGGTCCGTCGATTGTTTAAGGACGTTTCGGTCCGTCGATAGTTTAAGGACGTTTCGGTCCGTCGATAGTTTAAGGACGTTTCGGTCCGTCGTTCAGGGGAAGGCCGGCTACTGCTTATAAAGTCTGAGCTTAGGAAGATAGCGAGCGGACATAGTCGTCATCATCTATCATTGACCCAGGCTGTGGCTCATTAAGCATAGTACTTCTTTAAGAAGCGGCCGTTTATTGGCCTGAAAGGCCTTTCACCGTGCACGTCCATGAGTAGATAGGCTCCACCCTGGTAGACCTTGTCTATGATGTACGGGCCTTCATAGTTCGGCTCAAATTTTCCCCGCTTGGCACGATTGGGGATCATAGGTCTTTTGACCACTAATACGAGTTCGCCTTGGCGGAATGTCCTCGGCCTGGTCAATCTTTCATACGAGCGCGTCATCTTTGCTTTGTAGGCCTCTAGATTTTGTTGCGCTATGAGCCGGGTTTCATCGAGGGCATCAAGCTCCTCGAGCCGAAGGTGAGCATTTTCTTCGTCCGTCAGCTCGTAGTGGACTGCCACTCGTAGAGAGGGTAACTCTATCTTGAGGGGGAGCACTGCTTCCGTCCCAAATACCAACGCGTACGACGTTGTGTTCGTGGCCGTCTTGAATGTAGTTCGATAAGCCCAAAGGGCCTCTTGCAGCCTCTCGTGCCAGTCTCTCTTATTCCGGAAAACGGTCTTTTTTATGATCTTCGTCAAGGTCTTATTGAAGGCCTCGGCCAGACCGTTAGCTCGTGGGTTGTAAACTGAAGAATATCTCCAGTCTATATTGTGCTGCTGCGCGAAGCGGCTAATCTTATGGCTTCTGTAGGCTGGCCCATTATCGGAGATAATCCGCCGTGGGGTTCCAAACCGATAGATGACGTGCGTATTGAAGAAGTGGAGGATATTCTCCGTCTTCACTTCCCTCAGTGGTACTGCTTCTGCCCATTTGGAGAAGTAATCAGTTGTCGCCAGGATAAAACGATGTCCCCGGGACGATGCTGGCTCGATGGGGCCAACTATGTCAGTCCCCTACATTTCGAATGGCCAGCTAGCCACCGTTGGGTGTAGTGGATTCGGATGTTGGTGGATAAAGTCTTCATGAATCTGGCACGAGTGGCATTGCTTCGCATACTCGAGGCAGTCCTGGATCATCCTGGGCCAGTAGTAACCCATCCGTTTAATTTTTAACTTCATCTTTGGGCCTGCTTGGTGAGAACCGCAGAGTCCGTCGTGAACTTCCTGAACGACTCTTTCTGCTTCGTCAGGTCCTAAGCATCTCAGCCATAGAGAATCAAACGATCTCTTGTATAGAGTATCGTTGACGAAAGCGAAAGATAGAGCTCGTTTCATGAGCTGATGTCTTGAGGACGCTTCTTCGGGCATTCGGTGGGACTTAAAGTAGTCTATGAAGACTTCCCTCCAGTCCTCGGCCTTCTCATGGTCTTTTATTTGCAGAGTCGTCTGCTCAGTCGCTCCCTTTTCTTCGTATGATTCCGGAGATATTTCCGTTGGGGCGAGCACCCGACGGCTTTGTACCACGATTCTTACATCACCGAGGTTTTCGTCAGCCAGCTCTTTAGCAAGTTTGGCCAACGCGTCTGCTTTGCTGTTTTCCGCGCGCGGTATGTTCTCCAAAGTATAGGAGGGAATTTGGGTCAATAGTTGTTGCATCTTTTCGCCGTACTTCACCAACTCCGGTTTGCACGTTTGGTAGTCACCATTTACTTGACTAACGACCAGTTGAGAATCCCCGTATATAAGGAGATTTTCAATTCCCATGTCGATGGCGATCTCGAGGCCTGCTATCAGAGCTTCGTATTCAGCTTCATTGTTTGTCCTCGGCTCTGTTAAGGAGAAGGCGAAGCGCATTATCCCTCCTTGTGGAGTTACGAAGATGAGGCCTATCCTCGATTTGATCATTGGGATACCTTGGTTCCGTTTCTTTACGGAGGATGCTCCATCGAAATAGAGTTCCCATCGGGTACTACCGCCGCCAATCGCATCAAATGCATACTCGTCCGGCAAATCGTAGTTCAGAGGAGAACCGGCAGGTACTGGATGCTCAGCGAGGAATTCGGCAATGGCCTGGCCTTTCACTGCCTTAAGAGGTCGATACGTTATTGCGAACTCCATCAGGAGTAGAGCCCATTTAGCGAGTCGACCCGTCAATATAGCCTTTGACATCAGATATTTAAGAGGGTCCACCTTCGAGATGAGACGGACTTCATGTGCCAACGCATAGTGCCTGAGCTTTGTTATCGCGAAGATTAACGCCAAGCAATGTTTTTCAATGGGAGAGTAGTTGCTTTCTGCCCCCAGTAGAACTCGACTTAAGTAGTAGAGTGCTCTCTCTTTCCCTTGATCGTTCTCTTGTGCCCATAATGCGTCTAAGGAACCTTCGAGGGCGGTTGTATAAAGAAGGAGGGGTTTTCCCTTGACCGGCGCGGCCAACACCGGAGGGTTCTGTAGGTACTGCTTGATCTCTTCTAGTGCACCTTAGCATTTGTGATCCCAAACGAATGGAGTTCCCTTTTTCATCAGGTGGCTGTAAGGACGGCATTTGCCTGAAAGATTAGCGATAAACCGCCGGATGTATGCGAGCTTCCCTTGGAGAGACCGCAACTGTTTGAGGGTTCTTGGCGGAGGCATTTCCATGATCGCCTTGATCTTAGATGGATCTATTTCGATACCTCGGTGTCGGATGATGAATCCCAGGAATTTACCCGAGGAGACCCCAAACGCGCATTTGAGGGGATTCATCTTCAAATTATATTGCCGAAGGCGTTGAAATACAGTCTCCAGATGCTTTAAATGCTCTTCGTTTGACATGCTCTTCACTACGAGGTCATCGATATAGCACTCGACGATGTCATGTATGAGATCGTCGAAGATCTTTGTCATGGCCCTTTGATAGGTAGCGCCGGCGTTCTTTAGACCAAAGAGCATAACCCTGTAGCAGAATATACCCAAAAGGGTCCGAAAAGCGGTGTGCTTCTGGTCTTCGGGATGCATCTTTATCTGATTGTACCCTGATGAACCGTCCATAAAGGAGAAAACCTCGTGAGTGGACGTGTTATCTATCATTAGCTCGGTTACTGGTACTGGGAAATCGTCCTTTGGACAGGCTTTATTGAGATCCCTGAAATCCACGCATATGCGTACTGTCCCATTCTTCTTCATTACCGGGACGATATTGGCGATCCAGTCGGGATATTGGACTTCTTGGATAAATCCAGAATCGATCAGCTTCTTGACTTCGGCATTGATGCTCATTTCAAGCTCGAGTCGCATCCTTCTTGGTGCCTGCTTGACTGGCTTGATATCTGGGGATATTGCTAATTTATGCACAGCAATCTCCGGATCTAATCCTGGCATCTCGGAGTAGTTCCACGCGAAGCAGTCTTTATGCCGTAGAAGCACGTTCTTTAACGCAGCCACCCTTTCTTCAGATAGCAGTTCGCTGACAAATGTCGGTCGCGGATCATCTGCCGATCCCAACTCAATCTTCTTGAGGTTATCTGCAGTAGTATGTATACCATCTTCCAGTTCTTTTGGAGCTGGCGGAAATTCTGAGACCACCTCATCATCGCTGTTCTCAAACAACCAGGGAAGGTCATCCATGTTCTCGAGCTCTTCTTTTAATAACGTAATCGTATAACAGGTGCGAATCCGCTTCCAGGACTGAGGTGGATCTGGTTTTGCTTTTGCGGCTTTGGGTTCGTGCTTTTGTGGCGGCGTTACCCTCCAGCCGTCGGATAAAGCGAATCTGTCCTGTTGGTACTGGTCCTCGACCCAGTTCTTGAAGGTGAAGCAGTCTTCGGTAGGATGTCCTATGGCTTGGTGATAAGAGCAATAGCTCAGATGAGAAGCCCTGTTAGCTTGCTCAGGGTGCTTAGACTCTGGAAGCGCGATCATTTGATGTTTTATAGCGAGCTTGAGTAACCTCTCCGTCTTGTCTCGGGGGAAGGAGTACGCTCGACTCATCTTCTTCATGAGGGACAAATCCGAGCCGCGTAATACCCGATCACGTAGCCCCCTAATCCTGCGTCGTTGTTGTCGGCTCCTCTTTCCGCTTCTTGATTTATTTCCGTCTCTGCGTCGGGCCTTTCGTACAACGGGTTGACAAGGATGAGCATCTTTGTCTCTTGCAGCCTGTTGAAATAGATGTTGCGTCCTGGCCTTCTCGTAGATGGCCATCTCGCGGTTGTGGTCTTCCCGAGCTTTTTGACCCACTTTCCTGATAAGCTTGTCCATTCGTTCTTCAAACGACGGACTCGGCACTTCAATCGCGGGGTCTAGTTTTGATGAGGGGTTGGCATTTCCTGACAGGGCGTCCTCTTCTTCATCAAAGGTATATATAGCGTAGCTACTGTGGGCCCGTTCCCATTTTCCGGTTCTTGCGTATCCAAGCCCAAGTGTTTCCATTTTCCCGTTGGGCAATTTGCGTTGAGTCCCAGGGACATCCCAAATCCTGTTGTAGAACCGAGCCTGTCGAACAGTCTATTTTAAGGGTACTCCTTGGTGCTTCAATAGCCTCTTTAATCCATTTGTATAGTATCTGGGCAGACGGATGGGTTGGAGCCTGTCGAGTGTAGCATCCGCGCCATGCCAGATCTCTTTCTCTACTTTCGACTCTGAGGATTGGTAGAATAGGATCACCTTCTCACCCCTTTGCCTGGGAGGGACGTAAAATGTTTGCAGGTCCTGCACATTGTGAGCTTGAAGCGTGTCGAGATCCTTGTAGTGTTCTCGCGGTACCATGGTGATTTGCAAACTATGATCATCGCTAGGGGGTGCTTGTATTGACAGCCGATTGGAGAACACGGCATTAACCTCATCTTCTGAATCACTTCCGAAGACCAACATGGGGGCGGACGTCCCTGGGTTGTTGCGTTGAGATGGCCCGGCATAAACTATCCCTTCCTCTTCTTCGGTATCGCTCCCGAAAACAGGGATGGTGGCGACTTTGTTCTCCGGCTTGCGACACTTTTCTGTATCCTCGAAATCTGGCAAAAAGTACTTTGCATCTTCGTACTTGCGGACTTCATTCACGGAAAATGGGTTCAGCTCACCTGTTACGGTATACTCAAAACCATCCTTGAAGTACTTCATACATTGATGCTGTGTAGAAGGGATGATGTTGTACTCGTGTAACCAAGGACGACCGAGCAAGGCGTTGTAGCAGGTCTTGGAGTCAATGATGTGGAACTTGATGTCCGTGACGAGCAGTCCAAAGCGTAATGTTAGTATCACAGATCCGAGAGTCCGTGACGATTGTGAATCGAAACCGGAGATAGTAATTTTGTCACGAGCGAGATGTTGCACACTCATGAAGATTTCCTTCAACACCCGAACATTAAGGAGATTGACGGAGGATCCATTATCCACCAGGATCTTGCCTATCTTGATATCATGGCAGTATCCAGAGACATATAGGGGACGGTTGTGGTTGCACGTCCCGAGAAGGAGGTCTTCGTCACCAAAAGTGATGTCGGCCGTATGCACTTCCTCCAGTTCATCCTTCATCCTTTCAGTGGCGAAGAAGGCTTGGAACTACTCAGGTTCTTGTAACGCCTTAATTAGTGAGTCTCGCGCTTCTTTTGATAATAGGAGGGCATCGAGAATGCTAAGCTGAGAAGGTAGCTTCCTTAGGTGCGCTAGGATATTGTAGTCCACCTTACCCTTCCTGGGAGGGTTTTGGTAGTCAGCTCTTTCATGACCTGGTCATCTAAAGTGATATCCTCAGTGACCTTTTCCTTTCCCTTATCTTTTCTACTCGTGGGCCCGAGATTCTTTTCTGGGAGTGTGCGATTGCGCAGCTGAATGTTCTCGCAGGCCTCCGATCTCTCCTCTTTCCCTAAAACGGATTCTTTAAAGAGAGGGACCAGAGCCATTTCTTCATCAGAGTCGCTCCCAAAGGTGAGAATTTGTAACCCTCCGGCGTTAACCATGTAACAGTTGCCAGTAGTTCTGTTGTGCCCATCGACAGTACTTCTTCGTTCCCGACGAATCTTGCGTTTCATGCGCTTAAAATGTTGCCGATGAGCAACATATCCTTGCCACCATATCTTAAAGGCGTCGCACTCCTCCATGGGGTGTGAAATTTTCTGATGATATGCACAATAATCAGGGTGCCTCTCCACCCCATCGAGCGTGTTTCCTTCCGAGGGTGGTAGCTTCATTCCCATTGACATGGCTTTGGCAAACCTTTTCCTTATCTTGAATATCTTCTTGTCTACTTCGGATGCCTTTCGATCTGGCGGGGATGGTTCAACTCTTTCGTTCAGTCGCCTGCATTTGGATCCTTCCGACGCGGCCATCTCACGCTCCTGATCCGCTTTACTCTTTAGACGAATCTCGTCTAGAAAGGCATTGATCATTTCATCTGTTGGCCACACACGCTCTGGTTCAGACTCTGTTCCCAGTTTCTTAGTGCCAGGGGTTTTTCCATCATCGGTAAATGAGTGGGAGGTTATGTTACAACTCGCCACATATCCCTCGGATTCATCCGACGAACTCTCTCTATCATCTTCCTCTTGAAAGTCATGGTTGAGGAACTCTTGCAGCGTGACAGGAGTTCGCGCCTTTTGATTGTACTCTTCCAGCGCGTCGATTTGCTTCTGCAAGTTCATGTGCTCGTCTCCAAGCTTCACGGGCTTCTTGGATTTCTTCTTCTTTTTCTTCGAAGATTTTGACGGTTGGGCGTGAGTATTTGGGCCCTTATCGCGAGTCTTCGTAGTTGGGCGGGGCTTCAACATCCCTTCGATAATTTGAGGTTCAAGAGGGTCCTTCCATTCGATCGCAGGGCACGCATGAAGGTCTCTCAGCATTCTTTTGGTTTTAGTTGATAGCACGACCTCCCATGGAGCTTCTTCAATAAAGGAGCAGGTTGCCCCCGGTGTATCTGCTTTCTTAGGAGTATGCGGTTGTGGTGGGTTCACCTTCCACTTTTCGGACAGTACAAACTTCCCCTGGAGGTATTGATCTTCAATCCATCCTTTGAAGACGAAGCAATCTTCAATCAGATGACTTAACGTTTGATGGTAAGGGCAATAGTTAGGGTTATTCACCTCAGTGGGTTGCGGCGGTCGCCTTGGATTTGGTAGGTTTATAAGTCTGTTGCGTACTGCCAGCTCGAATAACCGTTTCGTCTTGTCTCGTGGGAACGAGTAGGGACGCTTCATCTTCTCATTATAATACCGGCGTCTCTCTTCCAATTGATCTGCCGGCTTCGGGGCGTTAGGTTGCTGCTGGGCATTCGCGACGAAGGTTGCCCTTCCTTTACCCTTGTCATTCCGAGGTTCCGACTTCGGGGGAGGTGGTCTATAACCCATCTGGTCCATCTGAGCCAACTTGTCAATTAAAGCCTGGAATGTGGTTGGCTTAAAGAACGTATAAACTGGGAGATAGTTGCGTGAGGGTCTAGGGTTCCCACGAACATGCCCACTGCGGGTGCTTCCTCAATGCGTTGTTCGTATCTCGACCATAAATTTCGCCAGCGTATAGCATACTGGACCCAGGTTTCGCCTGGTATTACCCTGGCGTTAATCAATGCTGTTATTGGAGTGCGTTCGCTGGCGCTTGCGAATCGCTGAGTGAATAGCAGCTCCATTTCAGCGAATGTCTTGATAGAATCGTTCGGGAGTTCCGAATACCATTCGAACGTTGTTTCTGATAAGCTGCCCACGAACTGGCGAAGCAACAGTTTATCATCACCGCCGGTGTTACCGCAAAGGGCCCGGAACTGGGCAACATGTTGATGGGGATTGCCGGTCCCTTTATACACGTGGAATTTTGGTATTGTATAGCCCGGCGGGTATTTGATTTGGTCGTACCAGCTTGGATACGGCCGGCCCGTCTTTACGACTTGACCAGCTGCCTCAGTCGCATGATGAACCCGGATTTGCTGGGCTATATAGTCGACCAAATCAGCTTTAGAGACTGTCTCCTCTTTGGCCGTTGAGAGGGCCGGTGGTGGATTTGACGTTTCTCCTCGGTCGTCTTCAAGAACGATTGGGGGATCCTCGGCGGGTAGGTCCTGCTGGATCATCATTCCTATCATATCTTGGAAGAGAAGGCCCATACGCTGTATGTTGGCTGCTTGTTCAGCAGCCTCTTTGTCCTTCTTCTCCAGTATCCGGCGAAGGAATTCAGCGTCGGTTTCTTCCTCCTGGCGTGCGTCTGAGGACGTTTCTGGGTTTTCTTTTGGCCCGGTAAGTGCGGCCATAGCATTCATCATTTCCTGGAGCTTTTGCTGTTGCTCCTGAGCTTTGGTCACCGACCGTGTAAGCGGTCTATGACCTGTAGACGCACGGCTGTCTTCTTTTCCTGACGCCATGTATACGGTGTGGACCATCATGCCCCCAAACTTAGGGCGTCTGGGCTCAGTGCTTTTAGCTGTCGTTGCAGGCTGGGGGACCTTCTCTGGCTTCCTCCTTTTATGAGCAGTGGAGGTTGAGGGGGCCGTTGAGGTGGGCGTCTAGACAGCCTTTCGTGGTTTAGCCTGGTGACCGGCTTCCGGTTGGATTTTCAGCTTCTTGTGCTGGCGGGAGAAGTTTGGATCGATCATCGAGTCTCGGGCCTGCCGCCAAACCTTATAGATTTTGGAAGACAGCCGTTGAGGGGATCGGGGCTGTTCTGACTTTATTTCCACAACCTTTTTTAGTGGGGGAGGAGACCTTTTTAGCACCGCAGTAGGAGAATTCCTTCGCACCTTATTTAGCATCTCGAAGCTGTTCCCTGTTGGAACAGCAGCATTAACTTCTGCCATTGGGGCTGATGGAGTTAGCCCAGAGGGGGAGTTGCCCCCAGCTTTCCTTACTCGGCGCCAGTGGCGACGTCGAGCGTGTCGAGCGGACGGTGTTGGTTCAGTGGTGAGAATGGCTTCGTCTTGCCCCCTGTGTAGGTGGGGGGTCGCTGCTGATGTTAGCCTGTCAAAGACCGATGTCCTTTGGGTAGCAGGAGCGGGAGCTGGAGCCGTCAATCTTGTAAAGACCGACTTTGTGGCAGGGGAAGTCGCTTTGATGACTTCAGGAGCAGGACTGGTCACTTTCTTAGAAGCAGCCTTCTCTGGGATTGTAGGCCCCATGATGGGTCCACAAGATTTCTGGCCCAATCTAAAGAAGACCGAGGCGCTGATGTTGGACGACCCGTTGAGAGGAGCCGCGGCAGGGGTAAGACGATCAAAGACCGACTTCTTGTGAGCTTCCTTTGTCAGCACTGGCGCCGTGAAGCTTGTTGGTGGGAACATAGTCCCAAAGAACAATCCGGTAGTGGCCTGAGTCACCTGGTCCACCGGTATTGTGAATAACGAAGCAGCTTGGGGTCCGTAGGCTATACCTCCTGGCGAGGCAGAGCGTTGGTTGCAATTGCAGTCCGAGCATTTGGAGCATTTAGCAGAAGTAGAAGCCATCGATTCTTTGCTTTCTGCAATAAGCAAGACGCCAATTCTTAGTATCTTGAAACCCAAGGGCAACCATTAGCGAACCGCGATTGGTTCCCGAATCACGACACACGAAGTGTGGAGTGGAAAGAGGAAAAGGTCCCACCGGGCGTGCCAGAATCTGTTCCCCTCCGAACGGCGGCGCACAGGACCGCAGTATCCTGACGCTGAGATTCGGGGCAGATGCTAATTGGTGCTATCCGTCCACCTCTCCGAGGATGCCAAGTTGATTTATGGCACCGTGCATCGGAGGTTTGAACGGATGCGTCCGATGTAGCAGACTTCGTCAGATTCCCCCTCGCTTGATGGGTTTTTTGATTGTGGGGACGCTCTTCCCTGCAGGCGCAAGCCCCTGCAGTTAATTATGCTACCGCGTCGCGGTAACAACTTTCTTCTTCTCCAGATGGTCACTTCGTGTCGTGTGTGTTTATTTTATGTTTTGTTGCCCGTGGATTGTTTACGGAGACCGAGTTATGTCGTCGCTCGTAGGGCGTGGACTAGTCCAAATCTGTATTATCTTAGATTTGGGTTTGGGGGTTTGGTTTGAGGATACGTTAGCCATATTTGAGGCTAAGATCAACTCAAACGTTTGTTAAGGATACGTTAGTCTAACTTGAGACTAAGATTAACTTAACGGGATCGTTTAGATCCGATAAAAGAGCATTTGGGCTCCATTGTTCCAGTTTAGGGACATAGTGGTCCATTGCATGTATGGCCGTCGGGACCCGTTACCTCCCTGACGGCGTTGAAGGATTACAACGACAGGTGTCAGAGGAGTTCCGAGATGTACCCTTGAACCAAAGTTGATTGGAGGGATTCATAGTCCAGTCTGTTTGAAGTTTAAGGATACGTTAGCCATATTTGAGGCTAAGATCAACTTAAACGGGATCGTTTGGATCCAGCAAAAGAGCATTTATGGCTCTATTGTTCCAGTTTAGGGACATGGTGGTCCCTCTCCAGTTTAGGGACATAGTGGTCCATTGCTAGTTTAAGGACATTGCGGTCCATGGGTAGTTTAAGGACATTGCGGTCCATGGGTAGTTTTAAGACATCTCGGTCAAGGTTAAGGACGTCGTAGTCCATGGGTTTAAGGACCCCACAGTCCGTTGTTAGTTTTAAGACATCTCGGTCAAGGTTAAGGACGTCGTAGTCCATGGGTTTAAGGACCCCACAGTCCATTGTTAGTTTTAAGACATCTCGGTCAAGGTTAAGGACGTCGTAGTCCATGGGTTTAAAGACCCCACAGTCCATTGTTAGTTTTAAGACATCTCGGTCAAGGTTAAGGACGTCGTAGTCCATAGGTTTAAGGACCCCACAGTCCGTATCAATGCGTGGTCATCGGGACTCGTCACCTCTTTGAAGACGTTGAGGGATTACAACGCCAAGTATCAAAGGAGTGAAGAGATGTACCCTGGAACCGGAGTGGATTAAATAGTCTTTGGCCCAATTTGGGATCAAGACCAATTAATTATGTTATGAGCCCATTAGCCCAGTTAATTACGAATTGAGGACATATGGCCATCTTGGGCTAAGTCCAATCAGGTCTGGAATATTGGCTTCCTGTTGGTCCATTGAAGGAGAGGCTTTGCCTCTGGCCATTTAGCCAATTGGACCAATGCCTAGTGTTAAACACTAAAGACCAATCAGTGTTGAACACTGGGAATGAGATTGATAAGTTAGTGTTTTAACACTAAAAGATAGTTGGTGTTAAACACCAGCAACAAGGCTTTCAGATTAGTGTTGAACACTAAAACAGACCAGTGTTAAACACTGGCAACAGAAAATGTTGAACACTAAGCTAATCAATGTTGAACACTGCAAATGAAGTTTTTTGCTTAGTGTTGAACACTAAGGCCAAACAATGTTTTAACACTGGATTCAGGGGTTCCAATTTAGCGTTAGACGCTGAGGCAAGAGGGGTCACGTGGTAGCACGTGAGGGCGCCCTCCCTTCATTCGTTCTGCTGAGAAGATCGCGTCTTTTGGAGCATCACGTGTCATCACGTGACGGGTGTTTAAATGGAGTATGTTAAAGCCTCTGCCAAGGGTCACGTGGGTCACGTGAGGCACTACCTCAAATGGGCTCTCTGTAGCTCTTTTGGGGGGGTCACGTGGTGACACGTGACCCTGCTTTTCTGTAGTTGTTTAGATGATCTGTTAATCCATTTCAGGAATTAAATCCCTCGTAGGGTTGAACCCTGACAATAATTTCAGAGGAATTAAATTCCTAGTTCCTTTTGAAGAGTTAAACTCTGAATTTTCTGTAGGAATTAAATTCCTCATATGTGTGAAGAACTGAATAGGGTTAAACCCTAATAAAAGCTTTAAGGAATTAAACTCCCACTCTCTGTTAGAGAATTATTCTGGGAAATAAGATTAAGGGAATTCTTGTTGTTTCAACAGAACTAAGTTCTTAACTAGGGTTAAACCCTGATTCTTTTTGTTCTGAAGGAATTAAATTCCCATAACACAGGGTCAAGCCCTAATTTTATTTTAAAGGAATTAAATTCCTATAGTTCTGTGAGAATTAGATTCTCGTACTTCTATTCCCTCTCTATGCTTTGGATCTGCATGGCAGGATCTCAACCCATTGAGAATTAAATTCTCAACTTCAAGGGGAGATGTGCACTTTGCAGATCCTCCATCAAAGAGAGAAGAAATATGTCCTTCTGTTTTATATCAGAGTTAAACTCTGTTGAGAATTAAATTCTCTTTTCTTTCAATGAAACCTTCCCTTTCTTACCTAGGGTTTTCTTTTGCAGAAGATCCAAATTCCTCTAAAGTATCAAGGCTCTCTCTCTTCTCTTCCCTCTGTACATATATATCCGTTTGTATGTCTCTTGGCTCCTATTTATAGGAGAAGCAGCCGAGTCAATTAGTTTTTGATGAATCTTTCATTGAGAGATTTGATTTGCATCCATCATTCGTTTTGGACCTTTGGATTATTAGGTGAATTTTATTCACCATTGGATTTTAAATCCAGAGATTCTCCTTTGTTATTTCGGTTAGATTTAAAGGGGAAATCTTTCCAAATTCGAGATTTTCCCATAGATAGATAATATTTAATCACCTATAAATCTTTAATTTAATCGGTTGCTTATAATCTTTTTCCTTTGGAAAGATTTAAGTGATCTCTCCTCAGAATTTGATTCTGTTAAAAGATAGGCTTTGAAAACCGGTCACGTGTAGCTACGTGACCCTTGGTCACGTGTGGGCACGTGACCCCCTTGGAACGAGCTTTCTTCTTTCTTTCTGCGCTCTGCTTTCTGGTCGCTGCTTAGCTGTCACGTGCCACCACGTGACCCCTGGTCATGTGTGAGCACGTGACCCTCGGCTGGACTCTTTTTCTTGATTTAACCGGAGAACAAGTCTGCTGCTTTTGAGTATCACGTGACCCTGGTCACGTGGGAGCACGTGACCTCTTCTGAAGCCCTTTTCTTTGATGTAGTCGGGAAGCTGAATTTGCCTTGCTGATGCTTTTAGATGTCACGTGCCAACACGTGACTGCTGGTCACGTGTAAGCACGTCACCCTTTTCTGAAGCCTTTTCCATAAGCTTTTCTGATTTTAAATCAGGAAACAACCATATTCCAGTGTAGCGATGTCGATGTCAACCTAAATCAAATCAAACCAACAACCTCTGCATCGGAATCATGCTTCGTCTCAGAGTGTACCCCACATCGAAATCAAGCTTCGCCTCGGTGTATCTGCCTTCCCTGTCGGAATTATGCTTCGGCTCAGAATCAACCAGCGACCTCCTCGTCGGAATTATGCCCCGTCCTGAAATCAAGTCAACCAGCGACCGCCTCATCGGAATTATGCTTCGTCCTGGAATCAAGTCAACCAACGACCTCCCCGTCGGAATTATGCTCTGCCTCGGAATCAAGTTGACTAACAAGCTCTGCGTCAGAATCATGCTTCGTCTCAGAGTCTACCCCGTGTCGAAATCATGCTTTGCATCGGCGTATCTGCCTTCCCTGTCGAAATTATACTTCGTCTCGGAATCAAGTCAGCCAACAAGCTCTGCGCCGGAATCATGCTTCGTCTCAGAATGCACCCCGTGTCGAAATCATGGTTCGCCTCGGAGTATCTGCCTTCCCTGTCGGAATTATGCTTCGCCAATGAATCAACCTCTGCATTGAAATTATGCTTCGGTCAGAATGTCTGCCGCCCGTCGGAATTATGCTCCGGCCCCTTTGGAATCATGCTCCGCTCGTCGGAATCATGCTCCAACCCTTTGGAATCATGCTCCGCTCATCGGAATTATGCTCTGATCCCTGGAATCATGCTCCGCTCTTCGGAATAATGCTCTGATCCTCGGAATTATGCTCCGATCCCCGAAATTATGCTGATCGGAATTATGCTCCGATCCCTGGAATCATGCTCCGCTCTTTGGAATTATACTCCGATCCTTGGAATCATGCTCCGCTCTTCGGAATTATGCTCTGATCCCCGGAATTATGGTCCGACTCTTCGGAATGATACCCCGACCCTGGAATTATGCTCTGCAAATCGGAATGATGCTCCGATCCCCGAGAATCATGCTCCCCGAGGGATGCTCCGCCCCCGGAATGATGTTCCACTTCAAGATCCATTAATTTTATGCACACAACTTATATGCCTGGTGTGCATTTATTGATGGGGGGTACTTTGTTGGGGTCAAAATTTGCACCCAAGTTGACCAGGTCAAAGTCAAAGTCAACCCTAAGTAAGCAGGCCCAAGCCCAAGCAAGTGGGCCCATGCTCAAGTCGAGCCCTGCGGCCGGCCTCCCCATGCCAACATAAAAATCATGTAACCAATAATTTTGATGTAATTTTTTGTGCATGAATGTAAGCAAAATGGGCATAAAGACAAATTTTTGTAAAGCTCATGGCTTATGTACAAAAAGAAATAGCACATGAGGCATGAGATGGGCAAAATGCCATTTTGTAAAGCCCAAGGGGCTATATGTAAATGTGTAAACCTATATAAGGCAACATAATGATGAATAAAGCATACACTTTTCATTCCCTCAAAAATCTAGGATTCTTTGTGCCTCCTTCATCTACCTCAAGGTTCTAAACCTTCTTCCCATTCTTCAATTAAATCAAGAGTTTTACTCTTCCTTTCCAAAAACTAAATAGTTTTTCATCACAAAACCCACAAAGGGGGGCTCAGATCTTCCATTAGATCTCAAAAGGGGAGATTTTTAAATCTCACCACCTTTCTCCAAGATCCGGCCAACAGACAGGAAGAAGAAGGAGACCCATCTCCAGAAATCCCATCTTGGGAAGATCCAGAGCCAAAGGGAGAAACAAACCAGCCCCTTTTGATCATTTCTAAATATTTTTAGGAGTCTAACTCCATTCAAGATCCATTAGAGTTTAACTCCCTAAATTAATCTCTGTCAGGAGTTCAACTCCATAAGTCAAATCGGGAGCACAGCTCCCAGTGCAGGGACCAAGTCCCTTTTGCTGCTTACGCCCAGCGCCTGTATGCCAGGCACGTAGAGCGCTGGCTCTCTGACGCACAGCGCCCGCGTGCCAGGAACGTGCGCTCTAGCGCACAGCGCCAGCATGCCGGGCATGTGGTGCGCTGGCGCTCTGGCGCACAGCGCCCGCGTGCCGCCCAAAGCGCTAGCGCCCTGGCGTCCAAGACGATAGCGCCAGTGCCCAAGCGTCCGCGTACCGTGCACATGAGGCGATGGCGCTTTCTCCCAAGCATCCTATGGATGCCCTTTCTCTTATATATGTATACACACACACACACACACACACACACACACACACACATACGTACATACACACACACATACATACATACACACACACACACACATATATATATATACACACCCACACCCACATACTCTACAACACTGCCCCCCGTTAGCGGGACCCCCGTACTCTGCGGGGCCCCCGATATATCCCAAACCCCTTTAAAACACAATACACACACACTGCGCATTGAGTTCGCATGACCTGTTTGACCCGTCAATCGGAGGTTCACTCACCCCAAAGGCGAGGGGTAATTAACGGCAGCTTAGTCCACGGCTGCCGGAGATTCGGATCCCCACAATCAATAAACCCCAGCCCACCCTAAGCAGGGGGAATCTGTAATGCCCCTGATAAGCGCGTGCGTATTCCCATCTCAATGGGGTGATGAAAAACACCCTACAAGTGGGGCCCTAGGAGCAAGGAAATACGGGCCCATTTCATGTGTTAGCATCGGGGCTTTATGCTGCGGATGAGTCAACTCGACTAATATTCGAGTAAAATAAAAAAAAGAGGTTAATACGGGACTCCTGAAATTCCGTTGGATTCACACAAGAACCTAACCCAAGCATCCTAAGTATAAATAGTTTATAACTGTATAATATACTTAATTACCTTGATGGATTGGTTATAACATGTCTTGATCGAAACTATAGATTGTAAAAGGTGTAGAATGAAGTCGAGTGACTTGAGTAAAATGCGAGTCGTGTCAATTGTAATCTTGGTTCGAGTCAAGTTAGTTAGACTAGATTGGGTTCGAGATCATGTTCAAGTTTAGATTCGAGTTGGGTTAGAGTTCGAGTGTTCGAATTCAAGTTCAAGTTTATATTCGAGTTCGGGTCTTTTTCATATGAATTATTTTAAACTGTTAAAAATCTTATGTGCGGGAGAAATCGGCAACTGCTGCACATGGGCGCCAGGATTTGTCTTTTTCCAAGACAATTGCCATTGATAACTACATTAAGTTGTCAAACCTGAATAACCAAGCACTCACTTTTTCTGGCTCCCCGGGGCTCAAGAGAAATGATACCGCTTAAATCTATATTAATCTAAAGTCCTTAAAATTGTTTGTTACATTATTTTATTCCTCGAGAGGGTTTTATGAAAAATATATTACTATTGTTTAAAAAATAACCTTGAGGGTGATTTATAATATTTAGAGTTTTCATGATTATGTATTTTAATTGTTATGGTATTTTGATGATAAAATCTAGCTTTTAAAAATTTATGATATTTTTATGAAAACTAGCTCATTTGGAAACTTTTTGGTATTTTATTAAAAATTCTAATCTTTTATTTTAAAAATATAGTTTTATAATTTGTTTCTATTGAAAATATGAATTCATGGTTTTATATAATTTCCAAAGTTTATTTTTTATTTAGAAAAGTCGTATTTCTTAAAAACTGTATTTTTATTTCCTTTCGAGACCGAATACTCCATAGGGAATTCTACAACTCGCTCTACTATCCCAACGGGTGTGCGATAATCCACACCATCCATTAGCGGGTCCCCTAACGAGGGTTGTAGAGGCGTATTTGCCAAGAATTTAAAATTTCGATTTAAAAGAAACCCATTTTGAAAAATGTGGCATTTTAATGTAAAACCAATTCTTTACATAAACCCTATGTTTAGAACCTTGTGCTATGAAACCATAGTATGTGTGTGGGGTAGGTCGTTACCCCGTGAATGAACTAAAGGTTTCTACTCTGGTTATTGAAACAATCATATAACAAACATTTTCATTAAAATACCATGAACTTTAAAGAACAGAGAGGGGGTCTTGTTCTTTAAAGTTTGACCTATTTTGCTTAATGAGGGGAGTACAAATATTAAAATAACATATATCGGAGTTAACTCCACTTTGTCGATGTGTTTTTAGAAGACGATTTGAGATGAAAGAAATAGAGAGAAGAGCGACTCACTCGTTGTGTAGTATTAGGAAGAGGTTAAGGAACAAAGAGGGGGTCTTGTTCTTGTCGGAGATGCTCCGGTCTTCGAAATTTGATCGATACTCTTTTTGGCTTGCTTAACTCCACTTGAATAGCCTTTACTCTTCTTGAACTTAAAGAATTTTGAGGAAATTTTCAGAATAGAGAAGAGCTAAAGTATGGTGTGGTATTTATAGGGTAGAAATGAGAGAGGGTGTAAAATAAAAGTGAATTAAAACGGATATAATGGTGTTAATTAGGGATGTAACAACCGAGTCCAGTTCTATAAGTTTCTGTTTCTGTATGTGTGGTGTGTGGTATTCAGTTCATTATCCTGATTTTGTTTGTTGCTAGTTATAAATTTACCCCGACAATTCAAATTCTGCATATAACAATTTAGGTCATCTAAAATTAAATTAAAAATACTTGTCATGGCCTGCTTGACACCCCAAACTCTGTGGTAGCGTCCTTGCATCGTGTTCTCGTCCCGTTCAGTGAAACGGACGTGTTTGGACGGCTACGCGCACGCACGTGCGTCCGTTCTTTGGGGTATGTTTTTTAATTATAGAATACTTCATTTTAATTTTTGGAACCTGCCAATAATTTTTATATTTCAAATTCAAATTCTTGGATCTGACCCGGGCACAATTCTGAGTTATTTTTGCAGCCCGCCTAATCTTATTTATTCTAAATCTTTTATCAGCCAAATAAATATTTTTCAGCCGAGTTTAAAATTCTTTTGCACCAACGAGATCATTATTATCACGTATAAATCTTTAGAAAACCCTTTCACATTTTATCCAGCCAATCACAATTCTCCCTTACTAAACACCGGGCCCCACACGTTTCATTTCTTCCACTAAATCTTTTTCTCTCCCTTCTCCTTAAATCGCCACGAGCCAATCACAGCTCTCCATTCCTTTCACCGGGCCCCACATTTTCTCCCTCCCTCTCTTTTTCCCTTTCTCTTTTCCCTTTGCTGCGAGTCTCTCTCTCTCTCCTCACTTTCTCTCTCCTCTCGCGCCCTTTCTTTCAGACCTCGCGATCACTGTGCACTCCTCGAATCTCGTTACCCCCCGCGTGGATCTCATCACCTCCCTCTACATTTCTTCTTCTTCTCCCTTTCGTTATCAGACCATGCACAACCCTCGCCTCCACAAACACAATTCCTCATCGCCTTCATCACCCTAACCTTGTTCCTCGTCGACACCCCCTGCAGCCCCTCTTCTCCATCGTCTCTTCTCCTTCTTCCTCCCTCAAAAGAAACTCACTAAACCCAGAATAAAACCTATCGCGGCCGTAACCGACACTGCCATCTTGTCGCCGCCGACTCCCTCTTCTCGCCGTCACCACCTCCCTCTTCCTCTGCTCTTTCCCTCTGCACTTTTCCGAGCACCAAACCCTGCAACGTAACCCCACCAAACGCAAAACCCTAGCCGAGCCTTTTTCCCTGCAACTTGGAATCTGTCGCCTTGCCGTGATCTCGCCGGCGATCCTTGCCGACGACTACCCACCTTGGCAAGCACAGCCGTCTCCCAAACCCCGTAAGCAACCTTCCGCTTCTTCTTCTTCCTCTTCTTCTTCTTTCTCTCTTTTCATCTTAAGTTTTTCTCTCTGTTAAATATTTGAATCCTCTATAAATCACCGGAGCTCCGTCGACGACACGCCAACGATGCAGCCATCCCTCTACAATCCAGTGGGTAAGTTCCTTCCTCTATATCCTTCGATCTCTGTCGATTTGCTTTGCATTTCCTGTAGTATCTTTAGTGTTCACTGGATTTACTGTTTTCCTTGTGGCCAGAATCCGATGGTGCCGACGACGTTTCCCGACGACCCAGCAGGTACCTCCGACCCGTGTGACTCCACTGTCCGTCGTTTGGGTTCATTCCGTGAACCGTGCGCGTGTCGTGAGTTTTCCCCCGCCGACGCGTAACGTTCCGTTTTCCGTTTCGCGAACCGTCAAGGCAAGTTAATCTTGCTACATGCTATTTGAATCATTATATACCTATTCTATATATATAACATACCTGTAGTTTGAATTTAGCACCCCATGCATCGCTTTATAACATTTCGATGTTCCGTTTATCTATATTATTTCAGATCTAGAACTTGAAAGGTAACCATTGCATTTAGTTTACTAAGCATACACAATCACATTTAAATGTTCAATCACGTACTCACATTTGTTTATTAGCTATATTACCCTTTTGCAGCTTTGCCCTATTGGACGACCAATTGCATACCTTTAGCTTTATTCACATTCAATTGCATCGCTAGATTGTTTTAATACATATTAATATGATTTTATCCTCCACACGTGTTATACTGCATCCCTGAAACGTTAAAAGTATTCCTTAAGCCAAACTGATAACTGTACAGCTAATTAATTAAATCTGCTTTATTGCTTAACTTATGGCTTAGATTGTGTTGTTGATAACCATGCTTGATTATTTATAACCATGATTATGCTAGCTGTTTATGAGTACCCACATGTTATCTTTTACACCCTGGTTCGACTTGCTACACACATATTGATTGACTTGACATGGTACCGTACACTACTTGACTTGACCTGATGTACCATGGCTTGACCCGTTACCTGATCTTGTGTCTAATGCCAACAAACCTGACATGTAGTTCTCACGGACCGTTCCTGTTGTCTATCCAGACAAACCTGTTCTTACCTGATCCTGTGTTTGCATTAGTTCTTAATCACTGAATACCTGACTTGACGTACATACTTTAGGGGTATGGGGAAATCAATGATGAAACCTGACTTGTAACTCAACAGTTCGATACCTGTTCTGATCAGTCTTACGGGCTAGGCCAGCCCCGGAGTGATGATGCTGACATCACTCGTCTGTACTTGCTACCTTTTACTGCCTAGCGGCACGTCTCGGTTTCAGCCCGAGAGTCTGTAGGCCGTGGTACCGGGCATGCATGGGATACTATTGAGTTACATCGATGATTCATCAATTTGATTTCAAAGACTTAGAGTAGATAACCCAATAGACCAGTTTAGTTTACTCACTGCACACTACCCTTCACCGCCCTGATTTAAATCACTGTTACACATGCTTTATCACTCATGATTATATTTGCATTGCTTGTTACCCTGTTACACTTTATTACTTGATGACATGACGCGCTGACATCTGGGTTTTGCATGGCCCAGATTCTGTACCGTTGCTGCAGTCCGAGCAGGAGTACATCAGCCAGCAGGCTGAGCTATGAGGTGTCGGTAGTAGTTAGTTCTTTATTTCCTGCATTTTATTCCTGATGTGAGCCCGCATTATGGGATATACATTCCAGTTATTTTGTATTGGATCTGTTGCTTCCTCATTTTTTTTATTCTTGACTCATTTTCTCTTGGCTTATGGATATGTATTAGATAGTTTTATTTTGTTCTTGATATCTCTACAGCCGTAATATGACTGTGGATGGATACTTCCTACCCACAGGTAGCATGGTTGGCTATGTCACATGACCAATTTAGCGTACTCTGGGAAGCGGGGCGTGACATGGCTCTTTTGGTATCAGAGCCATAGGTTAGTCGGGTTGATTCTTTTGTAGTTGGGTCCTGCCACTTTGCCGTTTTACCGTTCTTGAATCAAGTTCTTCCTGATTATATCTTTTACGATGTACAAACTTCCTTTGCATATCGACTTGAAAACCTGATTCCTTGTTATCTCTAGGACTTAGGCGACTTAGGTGGAGTTATGTAATTGTAGCTATGATACCGTGGCATAGTTACAATGCGGTACTCTATTTAAGTAACTTGGAGTTCTAGCCTTGATCTATATTTTGAATCTGTTATCATGCTAATCTTGGGTGTTTTGATTTCAGGAGTATGGCAGGAAAGAATCTGAAGACGTACCAAAGGCGTGTTGACGAAGACGCCATGCTTGGAGTGATACGGGGAATGCTGGAGAATCAAAAGAGGCAGACCGAACTGATCCAGCAGCAAGCTGAATCATTTCAGGAAGGTTTGCAGACCGTTCAGCAGTCCATGAACAATGTTGGAGTTAAGCCAGTTGATCGTGTAGGGACCGTAGCAGATTTCAGGCATTTGGGTCCGTCTGTCTTTACCGGTTTGGAGGAGCCATTGCCAACAGAACAGTAGCTAGTTTACATGGAGAACTTACTTATTGCAGCACAGATCCCAGATGACAAGAGAGTGGATGTGGTGCGCATTCAGTTAGTGGACTACGCCTGTGAATGGTGGCTTGTGGAGGAGACCCGCTTGCCCAAGCCGATCAAGTGGACGGATTTTTCGAAGAGTTTCCTGGAGAAGTTCTTCCCGCGGACTGCACGGGAGGAAATGGAAGAGAAGTTCATTAGCCTAAAGCAGAATGGTGCGGCCGTAGATGTACATGCAGCAGAGTGGACACGGCTCAGTAGATTCGCTGGACCTTTAGTTGCCAACGATGCAGACAGGGCAAGGAGGTTCATGCGCAGCTTGGATGTAGACATCCAAAGGCAGATTGTCTCCCTGGGTTTGACCACCTTCTCACAGGTTCTTACAGCAGCCCGAGAACAGCAGAGCCTATCTGGGAAGACTGGGAGTTTGCAGCAGACAGCAGTTGCAGTAAGGAAGCCGGCATTTGTACCAAACCGAGCCCATGGACGCAGAGGTATTCCAGTGGACCGTCGTGGCGTAACACCGATGAAGAAGCCTGTTGTCGTTGATCGAAGAAGGAGCGTGATTTGTGACTACTGCCATTTACCGGGACACGTGCAAAAGGAGTGTCGAAAGAGGCAGGGACTCTGTTTAGTTTGTGGAGCGGCAGATCACACTGTCAGCGCTTGTCCGTCGAAGCTTCGTACGAGGGATGATATTCAGAAGCCTCCGTAGAGACCATTTCAGGGACAGAAGCAGCTGACTAAAGGACCTAATCAAGCTCGAGCTTTTACCTTGATGGCTGAGGAAGCTAAGGCTTCAGGAGAAGTTGTTTCAGGTATTCTACTCGTTCATGGTTTTCAGTCATTAGCATTATTTGATGCTGGTGCATCCCATTGTTTTATGTCATCCAAGTTTATAGCTACACACTCGATTATTTGCACGACCCTTTCTAGTTTCTGGGACATACACACTGAGAATGGGAAAATCATATCTAGTAGGGAAATGTAAAGATTGTACAGTTGTTGTTTGCGGACGGGAGCTTTTTGCAGATTTCTTGGTGATTGATACGGGCAGCTACGAAGTCGTCTTGGGAATGGATTTTCTTGGCACTTTCCACGCTCACATTGATTGTAGGGCAAAGAAAGTAATTTTCCAGATTCCCGGACATCCCGAGTTTACCTTCACTGGAGGATGCAGTTCTGTCGGGCCAGTCGAGTTTAGGGCTAGGCCGACAACTAATATTTTTGCATCAATGGAGGTTGAAGAAAGTGAAGAGCCAGCTGTTGTTCATGATTTTATGGATGTGTTTGAAGATATATCGGGATTACCGCCGAAGCGGGACATGGAGTTCGCAATTGATCTTATTCCTGGTGCAGCGCCAGCATCTAAAGTATATTATCCAGTGGCACCAGTGGAGTTGGAAGAAGTCAAGAAACAGGTTGCTGAATTGCTTGAGAAGGGTTGGATTCGAAGCAGTAACTCGTCTTGGGGAGCTCCAGTTCTTCTAGTTAAGAAGAAAGATGGCACAAGAAGGATGTACATCGACTATCGAGAATTAAACCGGGTGACTATTAAGAACAAGTACCCGATCCCTCGCATTGGCGAATTATTTGAGCAGCTTAGTGGCGTGAGGGTATTCTCGAAGCTGGATTTGCGATCCGGATATCATCAGGTCCGAGTGAAAGCAAAGGATATTTGCAAGACGGCGTTCCGAACTCGGTATGGACATTATAAGTATTTAGTGATGCCCTTCGGAGTTACGAATGCACCAGCTATATTCATGGACTTGATGAACCGAATCTTTTCACCATTCTTGGACCAGTTTATTGTGGTGTTCATTGACGATATTCTGGTTTACTCAAAGAGTTTTGAAGAGCATGCTGAGCATTTGAAGATCGCACTGCAGACGTTGAGACAAGAGAAGTTGTATGCGAAGATGAGCAAGTACGAGTTTTGGCTGGAAGAAGTAAAGTTTTTGGGGCATGTTGTGTCTGGCGATAGAATCGCCGTCGATCCCGAAAAGATTACAGCAGTTCGTGATTGGCCGATTCCGAAGAATGTTGTGGAGATAAGAAGTTTTCTTGGACTCGCCGGGTATTACAGAAGATTTATGGAGAACTTTGCTCTTCTGGCAGAGCCGTTGACCAAGCTTACGCGTAAGGAGGTACCTTTTGTGTGGACGGATAGATGTGCGTAAGCTTTTGAGACGTTGAAGCAGAAATTGATAACCGCCCCTATTCTGACCATGCCAGACAACTCCGGAGGATTGGTGATTCATAGCGACGCATCTGGGAAAGGATTGGGATGCATTTTGATGCAGCATGGGAAGGTTGTAGCGTACGCATCAAGACAGTTGAAGACCCATGAGAAGAATTACCCAACTCACGACTTGGAGCTTGCGGCTGTGATTTTCGCTTTGAAGATTTGGAGACACTACCTTTTGGGTGAAAGGGTCGAAGTTTTCACGGATCATAAGAGTTTGAAGTATGTGTTCATGTAGAAGGAGCTTAATATGAGACATCGTAGATGGTTAGAACTGGTGGCTGATTACGACCTTGATCTTAAGTACCATCCGGGGAAGGTTAATGTTGTACCGGATGCGCTTAGTCGGTTACCGGCCATTCAGATGTTGACTACACAGAAAGAACTCGTTGAAGACTTTCGAAAATTTGATTTGGAGGTTGTGCTACCGCATTCTTCGGGACAGTTGATGCAGCTGCAAGTACATTCGTCGTTGATCGAGAATATTAAAGCAGCGCAATCGTAGGACCCTAGACAGTAAAAGTTTCGAGAACAGGTTGAAGCCGGACTGCGAACAGATTTACTGATACATGAAGATGGTTCGTTGAGATATGGTAGCCGTTTGTGTGTACCAAAGGGAGATATTCGCGAAGAGCTTATGAAGGAGGCGCACAGCTCAGCTTATTCCGTACATCCAGGAGGCACGAAGATGTACCGAGATATACGACAGCATTTCTGGTGGAAAGGCATGAAACGGGAGATTGCTCGCTTTGTGTCAAAGTGCTTGGTGTGTTAGCAAGTTAAGGCTGAACATCAAAGGGTTGCTGATTTGTTGCAACCACTTCTGATTCCTCAGTGGAAGTGGGAACATATAACCATGGATTTCGTAACAGCTCTACCGCGGAGTCCAAAAGGCAACAATGCAGTATGAGTGATTGTTGATCGTTTGACCAAAGCAGCTCATTTCATTCCTTTTCGGGTTGGTCAATCAACGGAGACTTTGGCGGAGCGGTACATGCAGGAGATTGTAAGATTGCATGGAGTACCAGTGAGCATCGTGTCCGATCGTGACACTCGGTTCTTATCACACTTTTGGCGGAGTTTACAGGAAAGTTTGGGGACTCGATTAAAGTTTAGCACAGCTTATCATCCTCAAACTGATGGTCAGTCGGAGAGAACGATCCAAACTCTTGAAGATATGTTGAGAGCATGCATGTTGGACTTCAAGGATTCTTGGGAGGATCATCTACATTTGGTGGAGTTTTCTTACAACAACAGTTTCCAGGCCACTATTCAGATGACTCCATTTGAAGCTTTGTATGGTCGCAAATGCCGTTCACCTGTTTGTTGGGACGATGTCGGTGAACGAAGATTGTTGGGACCAGATTTGGTTGTGCAGACAGTTGAGAAAGTTAACGCTATTCGGAATCATATGAAAGCAGCACAAGACCGACAGAAGAGTTAGGCAGATTCGTCGAGAAGACCTTTAGAGTCGTTGTGGGTGATTTGGTATTCTTGAAGATATCACCGACTAGAGGGGTGATTCGTTTTGGAAGTCGAGGAAAGCTCAGTCCCCGATTTGTTGGACCCTTTGAGATCTTGGAGCGTGTTGGCGAGGTAGCGTATCGTTTGGCGTTACCGCAGTCCTTGGCGAATGTGCACGATGTGTTTCACGTGTCTCAACTCTGTAAGTATGTTCGGGATGAAATGCATGTATTGGATCATTCGGAGCTGATGGTACGAGAAGATTTGACTTTTGAGGAGCGACCGGTTGAAATTGTGGATCGAAGGGAAAAGGTTCTTAAGAACAAGATTATCCCTCTTGTACTTGTTTCTTGGGGTAATCGCTCGCATGGAGAGTCCACCTGGGAACGAGAAGATGAAATTCGGCAGAAGTTTCCTCATCTTTTCTTGTAGTTTGATTTTCGTCTATCTTTTGTATTCTTGGAATTTCGAAGACGAAATTCTTTTTGTAGTTGGGTATAATATAACAACCGAGTCCAGTTCTACAAGTTTCTGTTTCTGTATGTGTGGTGTGTGGTATTCAGTTCATTATCCTGATTTTGTTTGTTGCTAGTTATAAATTTACCCCGACAATTCAAATTCTGCATATAACAATTTAGGTCATCTAAAATTAAATTAAAAATACTTGTCATGGCCTGCTCGACACCCCTAACCCTGTGGTAGCGTCCTTGCATCGTGTTCTCGTCCCGTTCAGTAAAACGGGCGTGTTTGGACGGCTACGCGCACGCACGTGCGTCCATTCTAGGGGGTATGTTTTTTAATTATAGAATACTTCATTTTAATTTTTGGAACCTTCCAATAATTTTTATATTTCAAATTCAAATTCTTGGACCCGACCCGGGCGCAATTCTGAGTTATTTTTGCAGCCCGCCTAATCTTATTTATTCTAAATCTTTTATCAGCCAAATAAATATTTTTCAGCCGAGTATAAAATTCTTTTGTACCAACGAGATCATTATTATCACCTATAAATCTTTAGAAAACCCTTTCACATTTTATCCAGCCAATCACAATTCTCCCCTACTAAACACCGGGCCCCACACGTTTCATTTCTTCCACTAAATCTTTTTCTCTCCCTTCTCCTTAAATCGCCACGAGCCAATCACAGCTCTCCATTCCTTTCACCGGGCCCCACATTTTCTCCCTCCCTCTCTCTTTCCCTTTCTCTTTTCCCTTTGCCGCGAGTCTCTCTCTCTCTTCACTTTCTCTCTCCTCCCGCGCCCTTTCTCTCAGATCTCGTGATCACTATGCACTCCTCGAATCTCGTCACCCCCCGCGTGGATCTCGTCACCTCCCTCTACATTTCTTCTTCTTCTCCCTTTCGTTATCAGCCCATGCATAACCCTCGCCTCCACGAACCCAATTCCTCACCTCCTTCATCACCCTAACCTTGTTCCTCGTTGACACCCCCTGCAGCCCCTCTTCTCCATCATCTCTTCTCCTTCTTCCTCCCTCAAAAGAAACTCACTAAACCCAGAATAAAAACCATCGCGGCCGTAACCGACACTGCCATCTTGTCGCCGCCGACTCCCTCTTCTCCCCGTCACCACCTCCCTCTTCCTCTGCTCTTTCCCTCTGCACTTTCCCGAGCACCCAACCCTGCAACGTAACCCCACCAAACGCAAAACCCTAGCCGAGCCTTTTTCCCTGCAACTTGGAATCTGTCGCCTTACCGTGATCTCGCCGGTGATCCTTGCCGACGACTACCCACCTTGGCAAGCACAGCCGTCTCCCAAACCCCGTAAGCAACCTTCCTCTTCTTCTTATTTCTCTCTTTCCATCTTAAGTTTTTCTCTCTGTTAAATATTTGAATCCTCTATACATCACCGGAGCTCCGTCGACGACACGCCAACAACGCAGCCATCCCTCTACAATCCAGTGGGTAAGTTCCTTCCTCTATATCCTTCGATCTCTGTCGATTTGCTTTGCATTTCCTGTAGTATCTTTAGTGTTCACTGGATTTACAGTTTTCCTTGTGGCCGGAATCCGATGGTGCCGACGACGTTTCTCGACGACCCAGCAGGTACCTCCGACCCGTGTGACTCCACTGTCCGTCGTTTGGGTTCATTCCGTGAACCGTGCGCGTGTCGCGAGTTTTTCCCCGCCGACGCGTAACGTTCCGTTTTCCGTTTCGCGACCCATCAAGGCAAGTTAATCTTGCTACATGCTATTTGAATCATTATATACCTATTCTATATATATAACATACTTATAGTTTGAATTTAGCACCCCATGCATCGCTTTATAACATTTCGATGTTCCGTTTATCTATATTATTTCAGATCTAGAACTTGAAAGGTAACCATTGCATTTAGTTTACTAACCATACACAATCACATTTAAATGTTAAATCACGTACTCACATTTGTTTATTAGCTATATTACCCTTTTGCAGTTTTGCCCTATCGGACGACCGATTGCATACCTTTAACTTTATTCACATTCAATTGCATCGCTAGATTGTTTTAATACATATTAATATGATTTTATCCTCCACACGTGTTATACTGCATCCCTGAAACGTTAAAAGTATTCCTTAAGACAAACTGATAACTGTACAGCTAATTAATTAAATCTGCTTTATTGCTTAACTTATGGCTTAGATTGTGTTGTTGATAACCATGCTTGATTATTTATAACCATGATTATGCTAGCTGTTTATGAGTACCCACATGTTATCTTTTACACCCTGGTCCGACTTGCTACACACATATTGATTGACCTGACATGGTACCGTACACTACTTGACCTGACCTGATGTACTATGGCTAGACCCGTTACCTGATCTTGTGTCTAATGCCAACAAACCTGACATGTAGTTCTCACGGACCGTTCATGTTGTCTATCCAGACAAACCTGTTCTTACCTGATCCTGTTTTGGCATTAGTTCTTGATCACTGAATACCTGACTTGACATACATAGCTTGGGGGTACGGGGAAATCAATGATGAAACCTGACTTGTAACTCAACAGTTCCATATCTGTTCTGATCAGTCTTACGGGCTAGGACAGCCCCGGAGTGATGATGCCGACATCACTCGTCTGTACCTGCTAGCTTTTACTACCTAGCGGCACGTCTCGGTTTTGTAGGGTTCCTAGGCACACTAGTGAGGTCTCACAAGGCATCGAACATGCCATATTAAAATTTTAACGGTGCCGAGAAACCCGACTACGGATCGTCGGCTAGAAGTTTAGGCGAAAAACAATCTAGTTAACACTTAACTATGAGAATATGGAAATACAACCTTTGTAGATCCGGTGCTCCACCTCCATAGCTCCGCAACGAAGTCCTCTCCGCTGTCCAAAAAGAATCCGGGCTCTAGCGTCGACTACATCGGAGAATAAGCGAGCTAGGTTGTCGATGTCCATGCCGAAGATGATCTACGTCGAAGCATCGCAAGATCAAGCTCTCACTTCACCAAGTCAAGAAACTTGTGAAGGAAACACACTCTACTACTTGGCAAGAGGTAGAGGATGAAGAAATAGGAAGTGGGTAGACTTTAGTTTTGGATTTCTCACTCAAATTCATCACTTGCCATTGATGGAGGCAAGCTTTCTTCACTTGAAGCAAGGAAGAAGAAGAAGAATAATATGATAAGATTTTTGTTAATTATGAAAAGAATAATAATATCATTCTTATCATAACTTTAACCTAAGTTAAGTGTAGAGAATTGACCAAGGTTAAAGGAATGGTTAGGGTTTAGGAGATGAGACAAAAATGGTTGCATCATAAAAGCTTCATGAAGCTTCAAGTGCAAACAAAATAAGCCACCATTTTTCTCTCATTTCTTTTCCTTTTTCCAAAAATAAAAAGACTAATTATTGAATAAGTAAAACCCTTAACCATTTAAATAACTTTGGTTAAATTCTTTACACATAACCTAGCAATCATGCATCATCAAACATGATACAATAAAGTGCACAAAATCATATCGCATATGCAATGCGCACACCCGAGTGAGAAAATCCATTTTAAAGTGAACCGATACTAGTTGATGCAAAGTAATATATCAAATATATAATTATACATTAAATCATTAAATCAACACTTGATTTAACGATCCGGTCATATCGCATATAACCGACTAGTATCATTAGTAACAACTTATCGAATCAACACTTGATCCGATAACCCGGCTATATCGCATATAACCGATCAGTGTCACATCGCGAGAATCGAATACAGTATCACATACTGGTATTATTCTCGGTCCCGCACATATCTCATATGCGCTCCTATTTCATTTCGCTTGAGCCAGGAAACCTCTGTGTAGGACTCTAAAGACTCGTCAATACGCCGGCAGCGGATGATGATCATATCAAACATCCACAAGCCGCAAGCGGTCTGCTAAACGTAACGGCCACCCGGGTATTGAGCGATCAGAAGATCGACGAGCAAGCCCGCTCACGTACACTCCTGTGAATCCAACCAGTAACACTACCGTACAGTCCGGTCTGATCGTCTGATATGTCGCATATCTTGCCTAGGGGTGGTATACGTCAGACCCCAATAACTCGATAAGTCGTGTCGATATGAGGTCTATAACTGTTCGAGAAACTACTGGTAACACTTACCAGTAAATCTCAGCAACCCTGGCCAGGGATTTCCTGTTATAGCCAATCGAACACAGCGCAACATCAACCCCCTATACCGGGAGAGACGAAAACCCTCCTATCGCTCATTGCCTCCATGTGACTCGGGACTGTACCCAAAAACCACCGTTTTGCACGCCCTCTTGGACGTGGTAAGATGGAAATCAAAGCACAGTGGGAACCACACAAGACTCTATGACGATCTCGGGTCAACAGACTACTCTGTACCAGTGTCACCAGAGAACTGCCATCTGACGTGAGGTATAATACCATCTGGGAGTTCTCGGCGAGTCCGTCCAGTGTACCCAGTCTCTACTGAGCACCCGTATATCATCTCTGATGTCAAACACCGATGGATATGGGATCATCCATCGCCCATCTGTATGGGTCGAGAAGGTACACGCTAGTCTACTCTGGTATATCGATGCCCCGTCTCGATACACCCACGACTAGAGACTTTGAAGGATGTACTTATGGACTACCATGTCCCCACTAGTATGATCCGCATCATAGTCCAGGTAGTCAAGCACACATCCTAAGGGCTTTACCAACATGTAACAGAGAGACAATCAGCATACACGTTAAGGTAAAGGGTAACCAGATAGCATACTATCATGTCGAGCAAGAAAGTCCTCCCTATATACGTTCCAGCATCCACTACAATATACATCCTATGTACAGTAATGGCCTCTAGGGCATACATATAACTAATAATCTCCCACTTGCACTAGGTCCATCTGATAGCAGTGGTTGTAGTATCTCATACTCAACCATCCCATAAAAGTCTCTCTCTGGGAACAGGCCTTTGTGAGTGGATCCGCTGTGTTGTCCTCTGAATCTACTCTCCAAACCTCGATCATCCTGGAGATCAACCATCTCCATGATCAAGTGATACTGCCTTAGAATATGTCTGGATCACTGATGGGACCAGCGTTCCTTGGCATAAGCCACAACTCCATTGTCACACAATGGGAGGAACATAGTTCATCTCATGAACCAATATACACCCAAACAGCCTCTTTGGTAGCATCTTAAGTAGCGATGTATTCAGCCTTTATCGTCTAGTATTTCACGGTATCTAGATTGGAACTCTTCCAACATACCGTCCCTTTTACTGAGGGTAAAGACAATGCCTGTGACTGACATTCAGTCGTCTTTATCAGCCTGGAACACTTCCAGTGATTCCCCCCAAGATCAATTGATACTATCTCACTACAACTAGTGAGTATCTAACATCCATTTAGATCTATCTCATAGATCCAAAATCCAGGATTTAGGAGGTATCACTTTGATCATATATGGAGAATCATTGTGATAAGCAGAGATTGACCGAGCGTAGCATAGGAAACTCCTTCCCTATCAAGAGCATGACATCCACGTACTCTACGAGGATCACCACCATACTCCCTACTACCTTTTTGTATATACAAGGTTCATCTACCATTTTGATGATGTCAAACTCTTTGACTAATTCATCAAAACAGACGTTCCAACTCCGCGATGCCTGCTTTATCCTATAAAGCATCTTGTACACGTTTCCGCTGCTCCCACTGTCTACGAAGCCCTCTGGCTGTGTACTTATAGACACTCTCTTCTAAACATCATTTAGAAAAGCTGTCATGACACCCAACCACCAGATATCGTAGTCATGGTATGTAGCCGTGACAAGTAGGATCTGGATGGACTTAAGCATGCTACTTGAAAAGGTTTCATCATTATCCACACCTGGTCAATGATGCAAACTTTTAACAAGTCTAGCTTTGAAAGTCTCAACTTTTCCATGTACACCAAGTAATCTTCTCAAGATATACTTGCTCCTGATGGGGATTTAACCCTTCAGATATAGCAGCTAAAGTCCATACTTTGCTGGTGTATAAGGATTCCATCTCAGATCACTAAACATCCAGCCATTCTTACAGAGTCTTACTCTCGATGGCCTGCTCGAAACTAGTTGGGTCATCATCTCATGATGCAATCCTCGCTCCCACTGTCATAGAGAAACCGAAGTATCTCTCAGGTGGGTGAGGAACCCTACTAGATCGGCGGAGAGGCTGAGGTTCGTTGGTATCTACTGAATCCCTTAGTTCTATCAAATCATTTGCTGTAGTTCGTATAGCTAGAACCTTTCCAGTTCTACATTACAGACCTTGCCTCGAGCTTGTCCGGATTTTGCTTTCAGACATAGGCCGGACAACCCCAAATCTTAACTAACTTAAGAGATGGGCTCTTTCCTTATCATATCAAATATGAAGTGGCAGGCAACTGATTTGATTCGAACCCTATTCAATAGGTATGCAGCTTCTCAAGTGCATAACACCCAATAAGAAATAGGTAACTCAGTAGTAACTCATCATAGAGCACACCATATCAAATAGGGTGTATCTGCTCCGCCCCGATATACCATCGTGCTATGGTGTATACAGAGGAGTAATGCTGAGAGAGAATCTCATTCTCCTTTAGAATAGTCCAGGAATTCCATGCACAAGTATTCTCCTCCCTGATCTCATCATAGGACATAATACTTATACCCGTATTTTGGTTCTCTACTTCTAAATCATATTCTGTGAATATCTCAAAAGGTTCGGACTTGTGTTTCAACAGGAACATATGTCTGAATCTTGAGAGATTATCAGAGAATGTAATGAAGTATAAAGAACCAGTCTTGGCATTTGTAGACTGGGGACCTACATACATCAACATGTATCATCCCAAGAGTTTACTAACTCTTTCTCTGTTTCCAGTAAACGGAGCTATGGTCATCTTATCTTTGTGACATGACTGGCGAGTTTCACAAGATGTAAATTCAAACTGATTTAAATATGCATCTACATGTAACTTCAGCTAGTCAGGTCACATTGATCTGACCTAGTCTACAATACCTTAAGAAGGATCCGTTCATTTCTGAACTCTTCCTCTTGTGTGTGTTCCATATACTAAGAACTGTAGTTTGATTTAGAACATCAATGCTTTTAGATAACGTGCCTGAACCGATCAACTTTTGATATAGGAAATGTTCAAAACATTATCCAACAATACAAAATTTTACCGTTTCTTTATTAATAAAGAGACTGATATGATTTTGTATATCAGGTTCGGTATCTAATAACATTCGTTCAGAATCAATGTATTGGTAATACAGGGTGACAGTGACCGACAGACTTGGCTGCAACTCTTGCCCCGTTTTCTACCTCATGAAACTTATCACCCGTTCTCAGTTCTCTACCTATCTGTAGCCCTATGTAACATATTACATATGTGGGATCCTGATCTGGTATCACATACCCAGGACGTAAAGGATACTGAGAAACAGTTCTCTGTAATGAACACACCCGAAGATGATGCATCAGCATGCACTCTCTTCGTTTGGGCGGCACGGGAAATCTGGTATTCCCCAATTTCCTGCTCTGTCTTATAACAATTATAAGTTGGAGCGGGACCAACGTACCCCAGCTCAGTATAACAAGCGGGTTCGGTCAATAATCCGTTTTATTATCTTGATTAAGGCGCGATATGGTCGCTACCTGGAGAGAGAGAGAAGAAAACACTCAGCGTGCGCTCTGTCAAGAATAGATTGGTTATTATTTTATCTAATCAGGATGGCTCCCACTGCTTTTTATCAAATCTTCCTTCAAACCCTAAAAGGAAAGACTAGCCGGGATTAATTACACACTACAAGTTCGCCAATCTTTCAGCCAGGCCAGTGTCGGTACTTTGAGGGAGGTCCCCCGTGCTTTCGCACGAACCTAATTAATGTAAACCTCGTTTTCCCAGAGGCGTAACCTCGTTAACACCTTTCTAGACACCTACTTGATCGGCTAATTGTAATGTATAAAACTCTCCCAGGAGTAACTCTTACTCACAGCGGGTATCGGGATCCAACTATCTCATAGAAGGTATGCAATCTCATTGCAAATTTCAACATTTGAAATTCCCGATAATATTTTGCCCCTAACGTGCTATGACCTTGACGAAAGCTAACAAACCATAGCCCGCTAGTCAAGTTCAGCCCGTACATTTCTTGATCGAATTAAACCCACCCGCACGACCCTTGACGGAGGCCAAACAACGCCGTACGAATACCCTAATCCAATCGCATCATATGCTAGCAGATAAGCACTAGTTAGCTACCGTACACTACGCCTTGACGGAGGCCAAACAACCGCAGCACGAATACTAACTAGTACGTATCTGAAATGACGGAGGGCTACGACAGGTTTTTCTGAAAACCTATTGCGTAATGAACTTGATATCGTTGTAGGATCGAATGAATTTTGAAATGGAGTGTTTTTTGAGGCTTTTCTAGTTTTGCTAAAGGAGTCACTCCCGGTGAAGGGATCGTCGGTCCTTTCCTCGTCGAATGAGGTGCGGGATATATCACATATATCACTGTGCAAAGCAGAAACACTTAAAAGCAATCAAAAGACAAACCGAGTGTGTAGCATCTGCCAGTTATTGCTAAAGGAGTCACTCCCAGTGAAGGGATCTCGGTCCTTTCCTCATCGAATAAGGTGCAGGATATATCATATATACCACTGTGCAAAGCAAGAACTGTAGCTACCTGTTTTATTTTGAAATTCGATTCTACAACATCTTAGGTTTCTTTTATTTCATTAATCATATTAATGAAGTCCCATCATTTAAAGTACCTAAACATCACAGATAAATACGACGTACACTTATGCCATCCGCATTCGCCTCGATGTCCCCTCGTGCACCGTTAGGTTAGGTAACTAACGGCAGAGCGGGGCAGGGCTAGCGCGGGTGTAAAACATAAGTAACGTCTATATAATATATCATATATACTATATACTGTATCTATCACAGAACATCACATGATCACATCACAGATATCGCAGCAGAAGAATCATATGAAATATTGGATATACTAGGACGTCCGTGTTTTCAATACGAGCCAGTATAAAACACGGATTCCACGGTCGTGATGAATAGCCAAACCCACACCCCTAGACCCCTACGAGAGCGGCAAGCAACCCTACAAATTCTAGAGTTAGGAGACCCGGACTCGACTCCTCGAGTTGGTCTCCCACTGGACTCCAGAACCCGGTTACTTGTGCCCTCCTCCTTGGGTCTATCCTAGTGCGGAAAAGTAAATAATATACAAACGGTGACAACTTCCGCAACCTGGAAGCGCCCCAATAAAAGAATATTACATACAAGTTTTTACATGAATGAAAATGAAAAACACTCATCTCACATAAAAAAAACCCCGGCTATTCAAACACGACGATCCAATATAACATATCCAGCAACACATATAACATCACATGTCATCAACGTAAGTAAATATGTCCATCCCAATTGTCATTGACATATAGCAACGAAACCGGCGATATCACATATTACACTTACGGTCACAGAAAAGAAAGTGTAAAACTACAACAGTTGGAATCCGCAACCACCTCAGACATCGCATGCCTGACCAAATGAATTACTTAGACATCGCATGCCTAACAATTATAAACCCCGCATTTTAGTCTCATTATCGAAAACACTTTTCAATACCAAGTCGGGCAATTCAACAGGATTCCCGAGATCCTGATCGAATACTCGTCGCAAACTTCAGTAGACGGCCGCACCCCCGATACCGTCGACGAAGTGCACCAAGGCGGAACACCGTTACCGCGAGCACCCGGACGGATGCTTTCGGCTACGGGGTTCTCCTACAGTCACTTGGTCGGGGCTATGGAGTGAGGCTGTCTATTAAGTTTACCCGGCGAATATCCGCGTACGCTACGTGATTGCGACGGACTTTTGATCGCATCAAAATTCCGTGGCAACCGATCAAGTGAGACTAAAGTGCTATGTTTATAACATTCATTCAGTTATCTCATAACTATTTGTGAATTCCAATTATTGTATCCCATTCCGGATAAATAGAAAATGTCAAACTTTCCGATCGAATAATCGAACACCCAAGTTTTCCCGATACAGATCAACACATGAAACAAGTCTAACAACATTCCGTTCGTGCCTCAGTACCAACGGTCCAGCCGTAGAAGGGTCAAGCCAACGCCTCACATGTGGCACGCCGTACTGCCCCAAACCATAAGGTTCAAAGGGCAGTTCAAGACGGTCACATAATCGAGTTAAGGTTTGTTGTCTTCTAGAGGGTCCATCGCGTTACTTTCACTACTTAGAACGTCGTTAAACTGCGGAAAAATCCAACACTTGGAAATTTCCCGACAGGGGAAAAATTGGGTATTTATATCCGGTCGAACTTTTTAACATATTCTAATATTTATCCGGAAAGCCACACAGACAAAATTTGATAATCCGATCGAACATTCGAATCCCCAAACAAATCCAGAATGCTCAACTGTGTAGTAAAAGTTAAAATATCCCAGAAAATACAGCACTAATAATTAGGAATTACTGTGCAGAAATCACTAAACAATGGAACAGTACGGCCGCGGAAACGCCGCACGATGCATAGCACGTGCCGCGGTTCCGCGGTGGAAAATTCGATTCAGACCCTCGTATTTCACAGTAATTCATAACAAACCCTGCTTGATTTTCTGGATATTTTTAATCTTGAAAAATCCACAATTTTAAAATCTGGACAGAGAGCATTTTTGAATATGGGTTTCGGGTTCGTTCGGATTTCAAACTCCGTCGGGACTTCGCCTAAGGCTCTAGCTAGGCTCTGATACCACTGTAGGGTTCCTAGGCACACTAGTGAGGTCTCACAAGGCATCGAACATGCCATATTAAAATTTTAACGGTGCCGAGAAACCCGACTACGGATCGTCGGCTAGAAGTTTAGGCGAAAAACAATCTAGTTAACACTTAACTATGAGAATATGGAAATACAACCTTTGTAGATCCGGTGCTCCACCTCCATAGCTCCGCAACGAAGTCCTCTCCGCTGTCCAAAAAGAATCCGGGCTCTAGCGTCGACTTCATCGGAGAATAAGCGAGCTAGGTTGTCGATGTCCATGCCGAAGATGATCTACGTCGAAGCATCGCAAGATCAAGCTCTCACTTCACCAAGTCAAGAAACTTGTGAAGGAAACACACTCTACTACTTGGCAAGAGGTAGAGGATGAAGAAATAGGAAGTGGGTAGACTTTAGTTTTGGATTTCTCACTCAAATTCATCACTTGCCATTGATGGAGGCAAGCTTTCTTCACTTGAAGCAAGGAAGAAGAAGAAGAATAATATGATAAGATTTTTGTTAATTATGAAAAGAATAATAATATCATTCTTATCATAACTTTAACCTAAGTTAAGTGTAGAGAATTGACCAAGGTTAAAGGAATGGTTAGGGTTTAGGAGATGAGACAAAAATGGTTGCATCATAAAAGCTTCATGAAGCTTCAAGTGCAAACAAAATAAGCCACCATTTTCTCTCATTTCTTTTCCTTTTTCCAAAAATAAAAAGACTAATTAATGAATAAGTAAAACCCTTAACCATTTAAATAACTTTGGTTAAATTCTTTACACATAACCTAGCAATCATGCATCATCAAACATGATACAATAAAGTGCACAAAATCATATCGCATATGCAATGCGCACACCCGAGTGAGAAAATCCATTTTAAAGTGAACCGATACTAGTTGATGCAAAGTAATATATCAAATATATAATTATACATTAAATCATTAAATCAACACTTGATTTAACGATCCGGTCATATCGCATATAACCGACTAGTATCATTAGTAACAACTTATCGAACCAACACTTCATCCGATAACCCGGCTATATCGCATATAACCGATCAGTGTCACATCGCGAGAATCGAATACAGTATCACATACTGGTATTATTCTCGGTCCCGCACATATCTCATATGCGCTCCTATTTCGTTTCGCTTGAGCCAGGAAACCTCTGTGTAGGACTCTAAAGACTCGTCAATACGCCGGCAGCGGATGATGATCATATCAAACATCCACAAGCCGCAAGCGGTCTGCTAAACGTAACGGCCACCCGGGTATTGAGCGATCAGAAGATCGACGAGCAAGCCCGCTCACACTCCTGTGAATCCAACCAGTAACACTACCGTACAGTCCGGTCTGATCGTCTGATATGTCGCATATCTTGCCTAGGGGTGGTATACGTCAGACCCCAATAGCTCAATAAGTCGTGTCGATATGAGGTCTATAACTGTTCGAGAAACTACTGGTAACACTTACCAGTAAATCTCAGCAACCCTGGCCAGGGATTTCCTGTTATAGCCAATCGAACACAGCGCAACATCAACCCCCTATACCGGGAGAGACGAATCCCCTCCTATCGCTCATTGCCTCCATGTGACTCGGGACTGTACCCAAAAACCACCGTTTTGCATGCCCTCTTGGACGTGGTAAGATGGAAATCAAAGCACAGTGGGAACCACACAAGACTCTATGACGATCTCGGGTCAACAGACTACTCTGTACCAGTGTCACCAGAGAACTGCCATCTGACGTGAGGTATAATACCATCTGGGAGTTCTCGGCGAGTCCGTCCAGTGTACCCAGTCTCTACTGAGCACCCGTATATCATCTCTGATGTCAAACACCGATGGATATGGGATCATCCATCGCCCATCTGTATGGGTCGAGAAGGTACACGCTAGTCTACTCTGGTATATCGATGCCCCGTCTCGATACACCCACGACTAGGGACTTTGAAGGATGTACTTATGGACTACCATGTCCCCACTAGTATGATCCGCATCATAGTCCAGGTAGTCAAGCACACATCCTAAGTGCTTTACCAACATGTAACAGAGAGACAATCAGCATACACGTTAAGGTAAAGGGTAACCAGATAGCATACTATCATGTCGAGCAAGAAAGTCCTCCCTATATACGTCCCAGCATCCACTACAATATACATCCTATGTACAGTAATGGCCTCTAGGGCATACATATAACTAACAGGTTTCATCCCGAGAGTCTATAGACCGTAGTCCCGAGCATGCACGGGATACTATTGAGTTACATCGGTGATTCATCAATTTGATTTCAAAGACTTAGAGTAGATAACCCAATAGACCAGTTTAGTTTACTCACTGCACACTACCCTTCACCGCCCTGATTTATATCACTGTTACACATGCTTTATCACTCATGATTATATTTGCATTGCTTGTTACCTTGTTACACTTTATTACTTGATGACATGACGCGCTGACGTCTGGGTTTTGCCTGGCCCAGATTTTGTACCGTTGCTGCAGTCCGAGCAGGAGTACTTCAGCCAGCAGGCTGAGCTGTGAGGTGTCGGTAGTAGTTAGTTCTTTATTTCCTGCATTTTATTCCTAATGTGAGCCCGCATTATGGGACATACATTCCAGTTATTTTGTATTGGATCTGTTGCTTCCGCATTTTTTTTATTCTTGACTCATTTTCTCTTGGCTTATGGACATGTATTAGATAGTTTTATTTTGTTCTTGATATCTCTACAGCCGTAATGTGACTGTGGATGGATACTTCCTACCCACAGGTAGCATGGTTGGCTATGTCACGTGCCCAATTTAGCATACTCTGGGAAGTGGGGCGTGACAAGGGATTTGAAGAGTATCTGTTTGATTGCAGAAAAATCAAACAGTGCAGGAAAGCTGAAGGGACGAGTGTGCAAAGCACGGAGTGATTTGGAGCAAGGCGGACCGTTGATGGCGGCCAGGATCATGAAATGGGTGGTTGGATCTCGTCGATTTGTCTCGAGATTCGTGCCACGTGTCTAGGTGTGTGTTTACTTCTCTGTGCTCCTGTTTGATTTTTCTGAAACTTTTCGTTTCTCCATGAATTGCACGTGCAACTCTTGGGATTCTGAAAAATTAAAAAGAAAAATCTTTAAAAATAATTGGGACTGATGGGAATCGAACGCACAGGCTATGTCATAGCAGTGTAGAGGCTTTACCAGTGACTTACAAGTTGTTTCTTACTTTTATTGAACAAAAATAACTTATAACTCATACACATGCTGAAATACCCTTTTCTATACATTTAAACAAATAATTCTGCACAGGGATTTCAGAGTCGTTAAATTCTCCCCTCCTTATAAAAATTTCTTCCTCGAAATTTACATTTACATAAAGACTAATTTTCAAAAAAGTAAGGGTATCATGCACGCATATCTTCTTCTCGTTCCCAAGTTGATTCTCTTGGCGAATCCGTTCTCCACATCACTCGGACCAAATTTATCTCCTTGTTCCGTAATGTCTTCACTTTTTGGTCCAGAATTTCAACTGGTTGCTGCTCGCAAGTTAGATCAGTATGTACCATGAGCTCTGAGTGATCAAGTATATGGCAAGGGTCGCTCACATATCGTCGTAGCTGGGATATGTGGAACACGTTGTACACTTCTTCTAATGAGGGTGGTAGTACTAAACGGTACGTCACTTCTTCAACTCGTTCGAGCATGTCGAAAGGTCCTATGTATCATCGACTTAATTTACCCTTCTTGCCAAAATGGATCACTTCTCGGTTTGGAGAGATCTTCAGGAATACATGCTCTTCGGGTTGAAACTCCAGATGTCAACGCTTTGCATCTGCCTAATACTTCTGTCAGTCTTGGGCTATACGCATCCTTTCCCTGGTCGTGTGAACCACGTCCATAGTTGCCACGATCATTTCTGGTCCAAGAAGTTCACAATCTCCCATGTCGTCCCAACTCAGCGGGGAACGGTATTTCCGTCCGTAGAGTGCTGCGAATGACGCCATCCCATTGCTTGCCTGGTATCTGTTGTTGTATGAGAACTCCACAAGGTGTAGGTGATCTTCCCGTGAACCTCTGAAATCTAACATACAGGCTCTCAATATGTTTTCCAGAATCTGAATTGTTCGTTCGGACTGTCTGTCTGTTTGTGAATGGTACGCCATGCTGAAATTCAGACTCGTTCCCAGGCTAGCCTGCAGACTCTGCCAAACTGTGATCGAAATATTGTATCATGATCGGAGACGATGCAAACAGGTACCCCATGTAATCTCACGATCTCCTGCATGAGTTTATGAGTATCAAGTATGGTACATCTTGAAGGTATAAATCTTACTTTAGATTTTTTTACTCACCTTCATGTACTTCCTTACCAATGTCTCAGTTGACTGGCCAACTCTGAATGGAATAAAGTGAGCCGACTTGGTGAGTCGATCCAAAATAACCCAAATTGCGTTGTTACCCTTCGTGCTGCGAGGGAGAGCAGTCATGAAATCCATGATAATGTGCTGCCATTTCCATTCTGGGATTGGTAACGGTTGAAGTAGACCAACAGTTCTGTGATGTTCAGTTTTCATTTGCTGACACACCAAACACTTGACTACGCTCCTTGCTACTTCGCGCTTCATTCCATGCCACTGTTTAGGCATTGCTTTATATCATTGTACTTTTCTTTTCAGAGCAGTTGTATTGTAAAGATGAATGTTAATAAAATTTGTTGTTCATTTTATATCTCTTGTCAATTCTTGTACATTTTATACATATATTGCTTAATTATGTGATCAGTCGAAAATACTGCATTTTTAACACGGCAATTTCCCTATCTTTTGCACTCATCGTGAAGTGCTCGGTACTCATATTGCACATATTAGCAAAACAGTTGTAAAATATCGGATTGCATGTGTTAGACTTTAAAACCGGCATTTCTAGGGAAATTGACTGTATTTTATGGCATCGCATCATCCCTATATTGCGCAACACTTGTCTCGAGAAATTATGCAGGAAATTGCAGGAACAAAACCAAAAGAAGCTGATAAAAAATACGCCAACTCAAAGGCTAAAGATCTGGTAGCAATACAGAAGGCCAAATAAAATTCAACATATCAGAAGCAGGCCTAAATGTCAACCCAAGTCCCCAGTTAAAAACTCAAGCTCCAAAGCTTCATAGCCGCCGCGGTTCCGCGGCGGGAGCGCGCTTGCGCCGCGGTTCCGCGGCGCTATGATGGCTTCAGACGCCCAGATTTTCTACACGTGTCTCAGCTAACGGCCCAAGCTTCCAGAACATTGTAGATTCTCCACGTGACACATCTAGAAGGCTCGGCTTAACAAACTTCATCTAGAAGGCTCTCTTAACTAACTTTTGGAGGGAAATTCAAATCTCCTCAACAAATTTTTGGAGGGAAATTCAAAATTCAAATCCTAGATCTAGGGTTTTAATGGTCTATAAAAGGAGCCTAGATCTAGGGTTGAGGGTTCATTAGTTCATCAATTCTTCATCTTCCCCCAAATCCTCCTACAAGTTGAGTGACACATCTTGTAGCCCTAATTCCAAAATCCAACACCAAATTCAAGATCCCGAGTACCAAATCAAGCAAGAAGCCTTCAACCTTTTAGGAGCCGAGCCGATCTTCAATCGAGCAAGTGATCCAAGCCGATCCGCGACTCAAGAAGACAAGCGAAGCCAAATCGACGATCAAGTTCTCCCTCTTGTAGTTCTTGAGTGATTGTAACGAAATTGTTGATAAATAAAAGGTGAAATTCTTTAATCTTGCTTTCTTTAAATTCTTGCATCATGATTCGATCTTAATTTGTGATTATGGTTCTTGTTGTGATGTTTGAGTAAAACTCCGCTCGTAAAGGAGTCGAGACGATCAATAGAATGATGATGTAAAAAATCTTAGAACGATTCTTAAGTCTTATGAGTTTTGTAAACCCTAGCAAATTGAAGAATCGACAACCTAGTTTCGTTGCGATGCCTTCTTGATTGTGATCGCTCGAAATTAGGGATCCACGATCGATTCTTGAATTTACTAGAGGCTAGAATATGAATGATATCGACGAAGGAACAAGGGATAAATGATGAAACCCTAGTTTCACAAGAAATCCCTAATTCTTGTTGATCATCATCGATCTAGTATCAATTCATCGATGGATAAGAATACGTCATCATTAGATTACATCACATCTATAGAGCCGATCGATTCCTACGAGCCTCATTTCGATTCTTGATATTTGGTTTGGAAAATCAACAAATTCTCAATTCTTGATTCTATTGTTTTCTTGTTATTAGATCTAGATTTTCTAATTCTTAAAATTCAATTACAAATCATGAATTGTTTTGTTTTCTTTTCCTTAAAGTTTTGACTCATCTAATTCGAAAGACGAACGATTACACTTTCCCTGTGGATGATCCGCACTTACTAACGCGCTACATTCGACACCGTTATTGATTGCGGTCAAAATATTTTTGGTTGTGATTTCTATATAATTTTCTAACTACACAACGAAGAATTCATTAAATCAAATGGCGCCGTTGCCGGGGATAGTGCGCTAATTGTTCGTATTTTGAAATTTGAGTTGAAAGATTTATTCCATTATAATCTTTAGATCAAAATTCGCACAAAAACTAATACGAGTTGTTGTGATTTGATTGCGAGGAATTCTGGAAGCTGTGGAACCATTGAAATTTTTTTTAAAATATACCAGGGAGCTGAGGGAGTATACAGTAGCTTGCTGCTGAATTTTGGTGCAGTGATCATTACCTACGACCGCGATTCCGCGGTCCTAACCCACCAATTTCCGCGGTTCCGCGCCTTGGTAAAAGCTTCGCTGCATGAAATTTTCTCTGTAAGTCTATAACTTTCTTATCTTCTCCTCTGTCTGCTCCAAATAACAAATTTCTGCAGGCTTCTTTTCAAAAATCGCAGCGCCGCAAAAAGCAAAATTAAATTGTGCTTGTTTTGATTTGGTGGTTGTTTGCATAATTAATACGGACATTAAGGGGCAAAGACCAAATCCATATTAGGTGGGGAGTTCATTACCCTTCCTAAGCCCCAAAAATCACAAACTTGCATCCGCATTTACCCTCATTAACTAAAAAATATCTAGAGATGACTCTAAGGACCGTCGCGCTCACTTAGGACAAGAGAAGGCCGTGGGTAATTCATTGCTTATCCGCGTTTTCTTGTTGTGTCTAAGGTAAGTGTGTCGAAGGCTAGTGGTTATTAATTAGGCCCACTACTTACGTAGTGGAGTACCTTCCCACTTACCTGGCACTTACCTAGCCACAGGGGGACAAAGAGGCAGTGGAGGATTGATCCTGCGACTTGTCTTTTGGCAGTTAGGAGCGGTCTAGAGATTTGACCTAGGTGACCAATAGAATTAGGGTTTTGTGTGTTGCATTTGTTGTGTTGCATCATTTTTTTTAAAAAAAATCCGTCCAATTTTCAAAACAAACACCGCATTCATTCATCATCCCCCTAATTATAAATCACGCTGCCACTTGTACTAACCCTTTTTAGTGCAAGATAGGCTGGACACGGGATTCTAGTGCCCGACTTGTCCGCGTCCCCTCGATCGACTCCGAAGTCGGTATTTCTCCATTTACCTTTCTTTTACCCACCACCACACCCACACCGATGGATCCGTCTCCATCGAATTTCTTATTCCCCCAATCAGAGTAAGGCTCTGTTTGAATTTTGAAAATTCAAAATTTTGAAGCAACGCTTCAGATCCCGTGCGCTGCACGCAACGCGCCACGTGTCAGAAGTTGACACGGCAGCACAACGCCCAAGGCAGTGCGTCCAATCAGAGCAAGGCTCTTTAAAAAAAAACAAAAGCAACGCTCAGTTGCGCAAGCGCACCGCTGCGCGACACGTGTCTGCGCAGTTGCGCGAACACTGTTGCGCAAGCGCACCGCTGCGCGACACGTGTCTGCGCAGTTGCGCAAGCACGACTGCGCACGCGCACCGCTGCGAGACACGCGTCTGCGCAGTTGCGCAAACACTGTTGCGCAAGCGCACCGCTGCGCGACACGCGTCTGCGCAGTTGCGCAAGCGCAGTTGCGCAAGCGCTTCATTGTGCGACACGAGTCACTCACTGGGGGAGTTGCGCAAAACAGAATAAATCTTGTTGAAACAAGAAGATTTTCTTGTATAAGGCAGTGGCCTTTGGATCAAAGATCCAACGGTGGAGAAAATTCCCCAAATCACTCAGAAAAAGATTTATGTAACAAATCTAACTAATTTATGAGCACTATAAAAAGGACCCCAGGCCTCATTTCAAAATCATTGAGATCGGACTAAAAAAAGGAGAAGAGAACTCTTGAGAACTCCTTGAGAATACAAAAAAAAGGTAAAAAACCTTTAAAATAAGAGAAAATTCTCTTAGGAATAGATCATTGATCTAAGAACAAGATCAGTGATCTTCCATAAATAACTAAATAAATAAATAAATAAAAATAATAAAAATAGTGCCTTGCACTTGCTATGAACCTTTGGTTCTCTGAAACAAGAAAAACTAGTTTTTCTATGATCCAAATTTAGATCAAGGGATAAAAAGTGCTTTGCACTTCTGTTCTTGAATCTACAAAGATTCTCAGTGCTTTGCACAAATGCAATGCATTACTTAAAGGGCCAGGCCCAAGTCAAAAAGACCTAACAGGTCTAAATAAATTACAAAGCAATAAAAAGGCAGGTCCCCATTTAAATTGATACTCTGTTTGAGCAAAGCCCAAAATAAATGAGCAGCCCTAGTAAAAGGCCTAACAGGCCAAATGCAAACGGAAAGTTGAATATTCTCAACTGGACTTAGCCCAATTTTGGCCGTAAGTCCTTTAAATAAATTGACAGAGCAAGATTGTTCCTCCTAAATCAATTCACATCCGGTTTGAGGGTACATCTCCGAACTCCTTTGACATCCATCGTTGTAATTCCTCAACGACGTCAAGGAGGTGACGGGTCCCAACGACCACACATCGATATGGATTGCGGGGTCTTTAAACTCGTGAACCGAGACGTCCTTAAACTAATATTCGTCCCTAAATGGGAATATCGGACCGAAACGTCCTTAAACTAATATTGGACCGAAACGTCCCTAAACTAATATCGGACCGAAACGTCCTTAAACTAATATTGGACCGAAACGTCCCTAAACTAATAACGGACCACTACGTCCCTAAACTGGCGTTGGACCGAGACGTCCTTAAACTAATAATGGACCACCACGTCTCTAAACTGGAATATTGACCGCAACGTCCTTAAACTACCTATGGACCACTACGTCCTTAAAACTGGAACAATAGAGCATCCAAATGCTCTTTTGCCGGATCTAAACGGTCCCGTTTAAGTTGATCTTAGCCCCAAACATAGCTAACGTATCCTTAAACATTCAAATGGAATACAAAACCCTAAATCAACTTCGGTTCGAGGGTACACCTATGAACTCCTCTGACACTTATCGTTGTAATCCTTCAACGACGTCAGAGAGGTGACGAGTCCCGACGACCATATATTAAACGAATCACGTTTAAGTTGATCTTAGACGCAACGCGACTAACGCATCCTTAAACTAAAACACCAAACCCAAATCTAAATAAATACGGATTTGGACTAATCCACGTCCTACGGGCGACGGCATTACTCAGTCTCCGTATACAATCCACGGGCAACCACAAACGAAACAAACACACACGACACGAAGTGAAATTCAGGAGAAGGAGAAAGTGGCTACCGCGAGGCGGTAGCGTAATTAACTGCAGGGGCTTGCGCCTGCAGGGAAGAGCGTCCCCACAATCAAAAACCCCTCAAGCGAGGGGGAATCTGACAAAGTCTGCTACATCGGCCGCATCCGTCTAAACCTTCGATACACGGTGCCATAAATCAATTTAGCATCTTCGGAGAGGTAGACGGGTAAAACCATATAGCATCTGCCCCGAATCTCAGTGCCAGGGCTCCGCGGTCCTGCGCGCCGTCTTTCGGAGGGGAACAGATTCTGGCACGCCCGGTGGGACCTCTTCCTCTTTCCACTCCACACTTCGTGTGTCGTGTTCGCGAACAAATCGCGGTTTGCTGTGATTGCCTGTGGATTCAAGGTACTAAGATTTGGTGTCTTGCTTTATGCAGAAAACAGAAAATCAATGGCTTCGAACTGCACCGCCCGCAGCGATAACTCCTGCTCCATCATTGCTGGAGGAGTGACTTATGGGCCTCGAGCGGCCTCCCTTTTCAAAATGCCGGTGGAGCAGGTGGCTCAAACCACCACTGGACTATTTTTTGGGACCATGCTCCCACCAATGAGCTTCAACGCCCCAATGACATTGCAAGAAGCTCCAAAGAAGTCGGTCTTCGATGGACTTACCACTGCCGCGACCCCTCTCAATAGGTCGCCCAACTCCACTGCTTCAGGTTTTAATGGATTAGGCCAGAGCTCCATCGGGCCCATGAAGAAGCCTGCCATACCAGAAGGCGTTATCCCGAAGCGGATAGCCATCCCAGCTCCCGTTCTGGCGAAGTCACCAAGGTTGCTTCCCATGTTCGGAAGCCCGCTTCTGACAGGTTGGCCGTCCCCGTTCAACGGACGTCGATCTTTAAAAGGCTGGTACCAGCATATTCTGACCAACACAGGGGGCATGAGGAGGTCACCCCTATATCTGAAACAATTCCATTTGCACGACATGCTCGACGTCGCCACTGGTGCCGAGTAAAGAAGGCTGGGGGAAACTTCCCCTCTGGATTTACTCCTCCAGCTCCAACGGTGGGGATCGATACTGCTGTTCCAATCGGGAACAGCTTTGAATTGCTGAATACGGTGCGCAGAAACTCTCCTACCGCGATGTTGAAACGAACTCCTTCACCTGTGGAGAATACTCCAGAGAAGAAGCTAGAGCAACCCCCTCAACGGCTGTCCTCTAAAATTTACAAAGTCTGGCGACAGGTCCAAGAGTCGGTGATCGAGCAAAACTGCCTCCGACGACAGAAAAAGATGAAGGTTCGGCAGGGGAAAGATTACTCTGTAAAACCACAAAAAGCAAAAGCTACTTGGGTGCCCACTACAATGGCTCCCTTAACTCCAATCACTCAAAAAAGGAGGCCGCAAAAAGCCCCTGTGTCTTCGGCAAATCGCAAAGACACCGAACACAAACGCCCCAAGTCTGGGGGCATGGTGGTGCATACTGTTTATATGGCTTCTGGAAAGGAGGAAAGACGCACTTCTACGGGCCACCGACCGCTCACCCGATCCGTGACGAAAGCCCAAGAGCAACAACAAAAGCTTCAGGAAATGATGACTACAATGGCTGCACTCACTGAGCCAAAAGAAAGCTCTGAAACGTCTTCGGATGAGCGTCAAGAACAAGAAACCGACGCTGACTTTTTACGCAGAGTCCTCGAAAAGAGGGACAAAGAAGCTGCAGAGCAAGCGGCTAACATAAAACAGATGGCGCTCCTCTTCCAAGATATGGTAGGGATGATGATACAGCCGGACCCTCCTGCTGAAGATCCTCCGATCGTCCTTGAAGACGACAGGGGAGAAACGTCAAATCCTCCGCCGGCTCTATCAACAGCCAAGGAGGAGGCAATCTCCAAAGTTGACCTAGACGAATATATAGCTCAGCAGATCCGGGTTCATCAGGCGAATGAAGCGGCTGGGCAAATTGTTAGAACCGGACGACCGTATCCGAGCTGGTATGACCAAATCAATTACCCGCCAGGATATACGATCCCTAAATTACACGTATATAAAGGGACAGGGAATCCGCATCAGCATGTCGCTCAATTCAGGGCCTTATGCGGCAATACTGGAGGCGATGACAAACTGTTGCTTCGCCAATTCGTCGGCAGCTTAGCAGAAACGGCATTTGAATGGTATTCCGAGCTACCTAACGACTCTGTCAAAACATTTGCGGAGATGGAGCTGCTGTTTACACAAAGATTCGCGAGTGCTAGTGAACGCACCCCGATTACAGCACTGATAAATGCCAGGATAAGGCCCGGCGAAACGTGGGTACAATACGCAACACGATGGCGAAACCTATGGTCGAAATGTGAACAACGCATAGAAGAGGCACCTGCGGTAGGCATGTTTGTGGGCACTCTCGATCCGCAGGCGACCATCTCGCAATTCATGATGTTCTTCAGGCCGACCACCTTCCAGGCCTTGATCGACAAATTAGCCCAAATGGACCAGATGGGCCATAGACCGTCTCCTCCAAGACCCGATCCCCGAAATGAGAAAGGAAAAGTGATCATCGTCGCCAACGCTCAGCAACAGTCGAGCAACTCAAAGCCGGTCGCTCGCCAAAACAACGTGCGTCCACACCCATCCCTCGAAGAGAGGCTAGAACGTCCTTACTCGTTTCCTCAGAATAAAACGAGAAGACTGTTCGAGCTGGCCGTGCGCAACAGACTCAGCAATCTGCCGGATCCAAAACGTCCATTGCAGCCAAGCGATCTTAATAATCCCAATTATTGCCCTTACCACCAAACGGTAAGTCACCCGATTGAGGATTGTTTCATCTTTAAGGGATGGATCGAGGATCAGTACCTACAAGGCAAGTTCACGCTGTCGGAAAACTGGAAGGTAAACCCACCACAGCCACACTCTCCAAAGAAGACAAACACGCCCGGGGCAACTTGTCATGTGATCTCTCACTCATTGGCAGATAATAAAGAGGCTCCTTGCGCCGAGAAAACGAGGGCGAACCCTGAAACAGAAATTCCGCGGCCGTCAGACAAGTTGATCGATGCCTTCCTAAATGAAATTCGTCTGAAAGCAAAAGCCAATCAAGAGCATGAAATGGCCATACTGGAAAAAGCCAAGGCATTCCCGTCAAATCAAAAGCCATCCACTGCGGATAAAAACAAATTCAAGACGAGGAAAAGATTCGCCAAAGCTCTATCAGTAGAAATGAAGCTACCGCCCTCTGAAGAAAATTCTTTCTCTGAAGTAAAGATGCACCCTAACTTCTGTTTATATCATCAGAAGATCATACATCCTACCGAAGACTGCGAGTCCTTTAACTGTTGGTGGTAAGGGTATGTCGCTCAAAAGCAACACTTCGACAGGACAAAGTGTGAAGCTTGTGGACATCGGAAAAATGCGATATATGAGCGCAAAGGAGCCGCCGCAAACTGTCATATAGCCGACTTCAAGGGATCACAAATTTTCACCTTTGGAAGCGACTCTGACGAAGAAGCTATTCCCAACTTTTCCCTCGGGGAATCTATTTCGAAAATAAAGGAATTGAGAAGCTGCGAGAACGTTCAGCCATGTAATCGCACGCTATTCGAAAAAAATCTCGGCCCCGTAAACAAGGGACCGAACAAAAAGAATAAAGGAAAAGGAAAAACGGCCCTCGTCGCCAGCGCTCAACAACAATCAGGTGACCCTAGACCGGTTGCTCGCCAAAGCAACAAGCGGCAACCCCTCCAAGAAAAGTTGAAACGTCCTTACTCGTTTCCGCAAGATAAAACAAGGGGACTGTTCGAGCTGGCAGTGTGCGACAGACTCATCAATCTGCCGGGTCCAAAATGTCCGTTGCGGCCAGACGATGTTAATAATCCTAATTATTGCCCTTACCACCAAACAGTAGGTCACCTGATCGAGGACTGCTACGTCTTCAAAAACTGGGTTGAAGACCAATACCAACATGGTGACTTTGCGCTGTCTGAAAACTGGAAGGTGAGTCCGCCGCAACCACACGCTACGAAAAAGACGGATACGCCGGGGGCATCATGTTCTTTCATGGAGAAGGACTCACAGACCGAAAAGTCAATAAACTAGATATTCGCCTCAAATACGGCGACGGCGGACCGAGATGTCCTTAAACTAATGATGGACCGCAATGTCCTAAAACTTGCAAATGACCGAAACGTCTTTAAACTACTACCGCAGCATCCTTAGGCTGACGAGATAGAAAAATATATATATAAAAATAAATAAATAATAAAAAAAACGGTATGTCCATAAGCAAAGAGGGCACGGATGAAAACCCGAAAGGGCTCCGTGAGTAAAAACAGCAGGGCTACCGGCGAGTGTTCGTGAAAACCTGAAAGGGCGCGACCTCGTAAAAAAAAAGAGAAAGAGAAAAAAAAATAAAAGGAATAAAAAGAATAAAAAAAAAGGGTATGTCCATAAGCAAAGAGGGCACGGATGAAAACCCGAAAGGGCTCCGTGAGTAAAAACAGCAGGGCTACCGGCGAGTGTTCGTGAAAAACCCGAAAGGGCGCGACCTCGTAAAAAAAAAGAGAAAGAAAAAAAGATAAAAGGAATAAAAAGAATAAAAAAAAAGAGGGTAAGTCCATAAGCAAAATGGGCACGGATGAAAACCTGAAAGGGCTCCGTGAGTAAAAACAGCAGGACTACCGGCGAGTGTTTGTGAAAACCCGAAAGGGCGCAACCTCGTTAAGAAACACTTATAGGGTCCTCTCGACCCTGTAAGGAGAAACCACCTGCGTGAGCTCCTTACGACTCACAAAGGAACAACACACTTAGGGATCCCCACGATTCCTAAGGAGAAAATACACTTGCGAGATCCTCACGACTCGTAAGGAGAACTCTCTTGTGGGACCCTTACGGCTCATAAGATTTGAAAGTCTTAAGTTACAGAAACCTTAACCTGTTCTTAAGCAGCCCCCACAACCTTCGATATTGCCCTACAAGCGGCTCATATTGACCCTTGTATACAATCCACGGGCATGAATAAATATTTTCCTAACAAAGTCCCATCCGTGACTAGGGATATGCTTGTACAGCAAACAACACTTGTAAGTCCTCTCGACTTATAAGGAGAAAACCCTTTTGTAAGATCCTTACGACTTACAAGAGAACATGCACTTAGGAATCCTCACGATTCCCAAGGAGAAAACACACCTACAAGATCCTCACGACTTGTAGGGAGAAATACCTTTGTGAGACCCTTACGGCTCATGAAGTCAAAAGCCTTAGCCGACAGGACCCTTAACCCTGTTTACTAAGCCACCTTTGTTCGGCATCGACAGAGGCAAATGATGATTCGCTCCTGGCAATATCCCAGTTGTAGCGATGCTGATGCCTAAAACGGTATCAAATTCCGAGTCCTTCCAAGGCAAATGATGATTCGCTCCTGGTAATATCCCAGTTGCAGTGATGCTGATGTCTAAACCGGTATCAAATTTCAAGTCCTTTCACGGCAAATGATGATTCGCTCCTGGCAATATTCCAGTCGCAGCGATGCTGATGCCAAGATTGGTATCAAATCCCAAATCCCCTACTCGCAAAAAAAAAAATCAGCGAGCCCCAAAAAAAAATATATATATATATATATATATAGCCGAAATGATTGGGCAACTCGCAATAAAAAAACAGCGAGTAAAAATAAAATAAACAGCCGAAATGATTGGGCAACTCGCAATAAAAAGCAGCGAGTAAAAACAAAATAAACAGCCGAAACGATTAGGCACCGCGAAAAATAGCCGAAACGATTGGGCAATCGCGACCTTCGCGATATAAAAGCTGAAATGATAGAGCATCGCGGAAATAATAAAAAAAATGAAAGAATGAAACTTTTTGCCCTACAGGTGAAATCACATCGATCCCTGTATACAATCCAGGGGCACAGATAAGGAGGGAACCATACCTTCCCAACAGGCTCCATCAGAAAGCGAAGCCAAATCTCGACGATTCATAGACAACCTAGAGACCATCTCGACATTTGTCGCAATATTACAGACACGATGTCAACAAATGAAGCAAATGAAGATCCCGAGCTCAGGGTCTTGACGTCAACATCGACAACTTAGAGATCACCAACGGCGTTCCTTCGCAATCCAGCAGGGTGTACGTGCAAAGTTAACAAAAGACCTCACGGTCGAAACAAGCGGAGCGACGGCAAAATCCCAGCTTCACCTCAGCATTCGTATCGATACAGTAGACGCAATGTCAACAACGGCGTTCCTCCGCAGTCCAGCTGGAGGCAGATGCAACGTCAACAAAAGACCTCACGGTCGAAACAAAGCGGAGTAACGGCAAAATCCCAACTCCACCTTAGCATGCGTCTCGTTACAGCAGACGCAATGTCAACAACGGCGTTTCTTCGCAATCCAGCAGGGTGTACATGCAAAGTTAATAAAAGACCCCATGGTCGAAACAAAGCGGAATGACGGCAAAATCCCAGCTCCACCTCAGCATTCGTCTCAATACACCAGACGCAGTGTGAGCAAATGAAGCAAAGGACAAATTCCTAACTTCAAGGTCTTAACGGCAAGTCATATAAGGCCTGAAAGACCACCGGAGATCATCTCACATGAAGTGGTCACCTCCTCGACGTTCATTTCGATACAGCAGACGAAATGTCAACCCTAGCATTCTTCCTCCAACAGGGATTCGGACGTGACAAAGAAAACGAAGCGAAGGCCACATTCCTAGCTTCAACGTCTTTACGGTAACTCACATAAAACCGGAAAGACAATCGGAGATCATCTCGCACCAGCATAGAGTGGTCACCACCTTGACGTTCGTCTCGATACAGCAGACGAAATATCAACCCTAGCATTCTTCCTCCAACAGGGATTCGGACGTGACAAAGCAAACGAAGCGAAGGCCACATTCCTAGCTTCAACGTCTTTACGGTAACTCACATAAAACCGGAAAGACAATCGGAGATCATCTCGCACCAGCACAGAGTGGTCACCACCTTGACGTTCGTCTCGATACAGCAGACGAAATGTCAACCCTAGCATTCTTCCTCCAACAGGATTTGGACACACCAAAACAAACGAAGCGAAGGCCACATTCCTAGCTTCGACGTCTTGACGGTAACTCATATAAAACCGGAAAGACAATCGTAGATCATCTCGCACCAGCACAGAATGGTCACCACCTCAACGTCCGTCTCAATACAGCAGACGAGATGTCACCCCAACGTTCGTCTCGACACAGCAGACGCAACGTCATCAAACAAATGGAGCCACGGCAAAATCCCTAGTTCCCACCGCAACATTCGTCTCGATACAGCAGACGCAATGCCAGCGAACGAAGCAAAGGCTAAATTCCTAGCTTCAGGGTCTTGACGGCAACTCATATAAAGCCCGAAAGACTATCGGAGATCATCCCCACACCAGCGCAGAGTGGTTATGACTCATCAGGGCTCACCAAAATAAGCCTAACCTCAAGTAAAAAGCGACATGGCAAATTCCTAACGCTTGCTCTTCCGACGGTCAAACTGCCAAGGAGGATTGCTTGAAGACGTCTTGTCCAGCCCCCGAAAGGATCAGAGACACGGCAGTCGCAGGGCTACTCGAACAGCACGATTGCCTATCGAGGACTATATCAGCTTATGCGACGGTACGATGGCCAAAACCCTAAGTACCACCAACCTTAACGGGCTTCTGTCGTAAAGAGCAGAGGTTAAATGCGACGTTAAGATGTTCTTGCGAGAAACGTTCGATTCGTCTCGACTTGTGAAAAATTGTCGAGGCGGCTCGACTCGTGAGATAAAGCCTTAGGCAGTGGGCATAAAAGAAGCCTGTTTCCTAAGCATTGGGACCCCGTAAGTTGGCCCAAAACGGTCTCTTGCATACCATCCACGGGTCTCACTCTCCAACGTCGAACTTCGACAAGGAGGGAAACAACCGCTTACAAGTCCTCTCGACTCGTAAGAGGGAAAAATTCTCTTGTAGGATCCTTACGACTTACAAGAGAAAACCACACTTAGGAATCCTCACGATTCCTAAGGAGAAAACCCACCGACGAGATCCTCTCGATCCGCAGGGAGAAAAGCCTCTATGAGACCCTCATGGCTCATAGAGTTGAAAAGTCTTAGGCGGTAGACCTGAACCTGCGGCCTAAGCCATCGCTATCTCTGAGAGAAATGAAGTTATCGGCCAATGAGGTTCATCAAAGATATCATGCAAAAAAAAGGGGGCGGAGAAATGACACAAGACATTACAAAAATGTGCATCTTTTATTCATAAATATTGATCGAGTACAGGATACATTGTACTAAAGAATAAAAAATGTATATACATCTATTTTATAAGTACAAATGATACAAGGAGAATTACTGAGAAGGAAGCGTCTTGCATAGATTTAGCAATTGCTCGCATACTTCCTTCCACGCCTTCTCTTGATCAGCTGCCATCGCCAGTTCGGCCTCTGCTTGAGCCCGCTGCTGCCTGAAGGATGCAAGTTGTTCCCTAACAACCTGCTGAGCTGCTTCACGGCCTCGGGCATCACGCTCGGCGGCATCAAGCTTCCGCCTCAGTGCTAGCCCATTAGAGATACGCTCCAGAAGGCCTTCAAAGACGGCTTTCACTTCAGCAGCATTTGTCCTAACTTCAGCGCGCAGGCGAGCGGTTGCGCTTGAAGATTCCCGACGCTCCTTCAACCGTAAAGCTGCTTCCTACTCCAAATGGCGGAGATAAGAAGCGCTTTGCTCGAGCCAGGCTGTCCGTTCGGTGCTCATGGCCAAAACTTCGGGAGAAGGGCGCGTCGTCTCCAACCGATGCAAGCAGGCCTCAATCTCTCTGCAGTGGTTAACCCAAGATTCGACGACGCCTTCATTGTGAAAGTTTACGAGCGCTGCCAACATTGGGTTAACCTCCATTGCGAAATCCATGGCAGAAGGGAGAGCGTCCATGTTAAGCTCTTCGATATACCCGCTCAGCATGCCCAAACTCATCACGGCACCTTTTGAAGATGGACGTTTCAAGAAAGGGCCCGCTGGTGAGAGAACACGAGACTCAAAGAGGATCGGAGCTGGAACAATAGCTGCAAAACGAAACATGGTTAAACAATGATTCAAAAAGATGCTGAAGGATCATATAAAAAGGGGGGAGGAATATACTATACCAGCTGCAACGGACGACAAAGCCGGAAGGGCCGGTGGCGTGACAGGTCTTGTGTCCCCTCCTTCAATTCGTAGCGCTACAATCAGGAAGAGGAAAAGTCAGAAATGATCCTATACTCCCTCGAAAGATATCGGAATAACACTCACCGGCACTACTAGAGGGAGAAGCGAGTTCGGATGGGAAGGAGAAGTGTGGGAGCAACACTTGGTATAGATGATCAAAGAGCACTCCTGAAAGGGCACAGTGGTATAACGTTAGTACAAAAGCTACACGTTTAAAAGATTAACGCATGTGTCGTAATTCCATACCTTCCAACATCCGCGATGGTACAAGGGAAGGCGGGGAGGTGACCACCGCCAAAGCAGTAGTTGACGGTGCTCCTTCGAGCAATGGAGCGTCGGCACTGGCCGCACCTGCAAAGACAAACTTGTTAGAAGAGATCGCGAGATATATAAAAAGAAGGTGAACGCTGGTAACTCAAAATTTACCCGACGAGCTGCCAGCCGAAACTGAAGCAATCCACTCCTCCGTTGACATGAGGCCACCGCCCGTAGCCTCATCACCCGACTCGATGGGAACTGTTGTTGTGCTCGCAAGCCCTGGAGACGGCAAGGAACCATACGCGGGGAGGGCTATGATTGGAGTATTGCCAGATTCCTGGGAAAGAGCGGTTAGCTCCTCCTCAGGAATCATGGCCGCCTCACCCGATACTCTCTCGGGTTCTGCGGTCGCGGTTGTCTCGTCCATCGGCACCACGAGGTCTCCAGCCTCAAGCGCCTCGCCCTCTACTGCCTTCGGCTCGGTTAAGACAATCATCTCATCTGCCGCCACTTCAGGTGCGGCATCAATGACCCTCTCGGCGGCGGATCCCTCAACCACTGTTTCAGGCCCCGTGGCCCCGACGACGTTGCTCACTGTCGGCTCGGGTTCGGCAAGTACCGCTTCCTCCGCTCCCCTGGGTTCAACGGTCTCCGCCTCCCCCTCAGCCGGACTTAGCCCTGCAATGTGGAATGATTATGAGCTAACGGCTTTATAATTCTTACAACAAGGCTCTGAAAGAAATGCTACCTGAAGAGGATTTATCGTTTGCACTTCGGGCCGCGCGCGCTACTTGCCTATGAGCAGTAGATAGGACGGCAGGGGCCTCTTCAGAAGGAGTGTCGGTGCGAGGAATAGTGCTAGGGCCCGCTCCCGTGGCCAAAGTAGCTCTGCGCGCCTTTGCTTCGCGTCTCAACCGCTTTCGCTCCTCCCGAGCCGTTGAGACGGATGCCACTAGGGCTTCTTTAATTGAGGCGTCCTCGTCCATGAATAGGGATGCCTCCAGATTTTTCAGGGCATCCCTTGTTGTTTTGTCAAGTCGAGGCTCCTGCAGCAGCCTCGACGAGATCGGGACTTCAGTAACGGCCTCGGGAAGGATCCCCGCATCAATTAATACAACCCCTGCAAAGAAACAAAAGAAGGTTAGGTTGACCATCAGAAAAAATGACAAACTTTCCTTATAAAAGAGAAAGGGGTAAGACATACCAACGCCTGCTAGAACGCGCTTCTCCTCCTCCTCTTGGAAGGTTTTCAAAGAGGCAGCGATAGCCTCTTCAGTAGAGACACCTGTTGAAAAGGGAGCAAATATTAGTTAAAGATAATAATAAAAAGTGCAATAAAATGACAAATAAAGTGGCTGATGATTGCCTGACTCAGCGATTTTGCTTAACATCGCTTCGAGCCTCGCCGATCGCTCCGAAACTGTAATGGCGGCAGCCAAATTGGTGTCCGCAGGGTCTACCAAGACGCCCTCGTTGCTGCCATATTCACATATGCCTTCGGTGAGAGGAGCCGCAGGCTTTAAGCTGAGGATCGCATCGAGGGAAAGGGTGGACTTCTTCTTCTTCTTCTGTCCGCCAGCTTTAGATCCACCCGGAGTAGATTTGCGCTTGGCAGTCACTTTAGGGAGGCGGGTCCCGATATCTGCTCCTGCGCCGGACCCTGGCGATACCACATTAACCGTCTTTGTGGGAGCACGGGGCGCCGGTGGTGAATCCACCGTAGTAGGCAGTGGCAATCCACGCGGGGGGCTCAACACGCGTGGTCGGTCAACTCCGGCATCTTTTATCGGGAGGATGACCTGGATCATTGGCTGCAAGGGAGCCTTGCGATCACCGCCAGGAGGCGCACCCCTACGGTCAACCAGCATACGCTTCTCCGTTAAGATGATTGGGCCCATAGCATGCGCATACCAGGCTACATATGGATGGAGTATCTTAGGGGCACAACTAGGTTCACTGATAAAGAAATAGGAACCTGTATTAAGCCGTATGAAATGATGCATCGCATTCCTTATCCCCTCTTGGTTGGCCACGGGTGTTTCCAGAAAAGCTTCCATCGGGATCCCTTGGTTGTAACTCGATTGCCGGGCAAATCGGTGTGGGTTATACCTCATAAACAGAGCTGTCTCATTCTGCCTAAACACTAGATAGCCCGGCCGAATGGAGTAGAGGTGGAGAATTTCCCGAGCCTTCAGTACAGAAGCCCCGCCCTTAAAATCATCACGTAGTGGCACCACTGACTTCGTGGTCTCTGAGCCTATGGTAATGACCTTATCCACAAAAGAAATCTTCGCTCCGACCAGATGTGGACGCAAGAGCAGTCCCCTAGAATCCCGTGGGGATGCAACCACAATTGAAGCCCCGACCAACTGCATGACTCTCGGGAGTCTGCATTTCTCGAAAAACGGAGGAGTCTTATGGGCACCAAACACCCCTTGCACGTGCATCTCCATCCAAGAAGTAAAATAGTGCATCGGGAAGTTGGCAGGCTGTACCCCAGGCTCACTAGCATCCGCCGCTACGCTAAGTCCATTGTAAAGGTAAGCCAGCCCGGCGATCCCTACCGATAATTGTAAACCAGCCACCATTCGATACGCCGGGTAAAAGACGGAGGGCCGCATGAGGCGCGGGTGCATGGGGAGCGCAAAGCTGCATAACCATAAACCCAAGAACCCTATAAAAAAGGTCTCCTCGTCCATGCCAGGAACGGCGATCTCCGAGAAAGGGACGCTGGCAGTGACGGGGAGATAAAAATTCCGCTGGTCATTTTCCGATATAGGTCGGCGGTCCAAGCCGAAACCAAAAGGGTCAACAAGCTGAGCGAACTTCTCACTCTGCTCTGATAGGAACTCCGGGCGAATAAAGCGGGCAATAAAATCTGCGAAACTGACGCCCCGGTCGCCCGATTCCAAATGGAGTTCCTCATATATCTCCAACACCTTCACCAAGCCCGAATGCTGATGCTGAATGGCATTCTCCGGAGTCAAGTCAAACACCAGCTGCTTGGTGGCAAAGATGTACTCGTCAGGAGGAAGCAGCTCCTCGTAGTGCTCCCCCCTTATTGGTAGACCCGAGATCTCAGCAAATTCCTCCAAAGAGATGGAGACTTCCCTATCCGCTATCAAGAAGGTGTGGGTGGGAATATTCCATTGTTCAATAAAGGCCTTTATCCACCACGTTGGAGGAGAGGGATACTCGAAAAGCGAAACGTAGACGGCCGAATATAAACCAAACCTCGTTAGATGAGTCCTTTTCGCCGATAAGATGTACCGGGCCCACTGCACATATCCGGCGAGGGGTCGCGGGATCAGTCCAATGTTGTAAGCCTGTCCCCAAGGGCGTGCTTCACCCTGACAGATTCGCCTCCCCAGAATATCTATTGCCGGCGGCGGCTGCACGGGGATGGCACCGATCGCAGGCTGGAGGAGGTCATTAGAATTCCAGTTTTTAACCTCCACGGCATACTTCACCGGGGGTTCGTCTGCATAAGGGATCGTGACTGTAGGCTCAGACGGCGAGGCGGAACTGAAGCTGCGACGGCCCTGGATGATCTGGCTGTACCACCTTCCCCACAGGTGGAGCTTTTTGCACTCAGGGTCATGATCTTTAATAAGAGCGAACGCCACCCGGTCCACTGGCGAGTGAGGGAACCCTCCTTCCGAGCGAACGAAGGGGAAAGACAAATCATCAGACATGTTTCCTGTGAAAAGACAAAAATAACCATTAGTGTTCTAACGCTTGACTTTTTTTAAATCTTATTTCACATTGTGACGTAGTGGGTAGGGGACCAAAGGGGGACCCACAAAATCTAAATGACAGTACATCACTTAATAAGACAACCCCATCATTAGATGAGACTGTCAATTAATGAAAAGGTCCCCAAAAGAATATCCTCACTGATGGGAAATCCCTAGAGACAAGGAGAAATATTCTCTTTCAGAGCAAAGCTCTGTCACAGAGTGACATTTGTCAAACTCTGGTCTCAGGGGAACAAGATTCCTTAAAAGAGCATAGCTCTATGGTAATGGTGGAAAGATCCATCAATTTTATTTAGAAGAATTAGAGTTTTGGAGTCTTGAAAAATCCATGAAAACTTATAAGACAAAAAATTTTCTCCGTTTATCAGATCTAAAAAGATCTACATTTGATCTAAGAGCAATGCTCTGTTCATGGGTTAGAACCCATGGATCAGATCTCTGTAAATCTGTAAATTTTTTGAGAGCAAGGCTCTGTTGAAGAAACCCCAAAGGGGTTTTTCTTTAGATCAAAGATCTATAAGAGCAAGGCTCTGTTAATTAAATTTAATTTAAATTAATTTAATTTAATTAATTTTACCTAGAGTGATTCTAAAACTGGAACTTTGAAGTTCTCACAAGAGCAAGGCTCTGGAAGTTCTTAAGCAAGAGCAAGGCTCTGAAATTCAAATTCTTGAAAATGGCAAAGAATTACCAAGGACCAAGGGTCCTATTTATAGGCGCCTGCGCCTTTTCACTTGACCCCTTTGATCCGACGGTCAGGATCTCGCCACCGCTACACTCACGTGCGCAGCACGTGAGCGCACCGGTGGGGGGGCATTTGTTCCCCCAATCAGAGCAAGGCTCTGTTTGAATTTTGAAAATTCAAATTTTTGAAGCAACGCTTCAGATCCCGTGCGCTGCGCGCAACGCGCCACGTGTCAGAAGTTGACACGGCAGCACAACGTCCAAGGCAGTGCGTCCAATCAGAGCAAGGCTCTTTAAAAAAAACAAAAGCAACGCTCAGTTGCGCAAGCGCACCGCTGCGCGACACGTGTCTGCGCAGTTGCGCGAACACTGTTGCGCAAGCGCACCGCTGCGAGACACGCGTCTGCGCAGTTGCGCGAACACTGTTGCGTAAGCGCACCGCTGCGCGACACGTGTCTGCGCAGTTGCACAAGCACGACTGCGCAAGCGCACCGCTGCGCGACACGTGTCTGCGCAGTTGCGCAAGCGCAGTTGCGCAAGCGCTTCATTGTGCGACACGTGTCACTCACTGGGGGAGTTGCGCAAAACAGAATAAATCTTGTTGAAACAAGAAGATTTTCTTGTATAAGGCAGGGGCCTTTGAATCAAAGATCCAACGGTGGGGAAAATTTCCCAAATCACTCAGAAAAAGATTTATGTAACAAATCTAACTAATTTATGAGCACTATAAAAAGGACCCCAGGCCTCATTTCAAAATCATTGAGATCGGACTAAAAAAAAGAGAGAAGAGAACTCTTGAGAACTCCTTGAGAATACAAAAAAAAGGTAAAAAACCTTTAAAATAAGAGAAAATTCTCTTAGGAATAGATCATTGATCTAAGAACAAGATCATTGATCTAAGAACAAGATCAGTGATCTTACATAAATAAATAAATAAATAAATAAAAATAATAAAAATAGTGCCTTGCACTTGCTATGAACCTTTGGTTCTCTGAAAGAAGAAAAAACTTGTTTTTCTATGATCCAAATTTAGATCAAGGGATAAAAAGTGCTTTGCACTTCTATTCTTGAATCTACAAAGATTCTCAGTGCTTTGCACAAATGCAATGCATTACTTAAAGGGCCAGGCCCAAGTCAAAAAGACCTAACAGGTCTAAATAAATTGCAAAGCAATAAAAAGGCAGGTCCCCATTTAAATTGATACTCTGTTTGAGCAAAGCCCAAAATAAATGAGCAGCCCTAGTAAAAGGCCTAACAGGCCAAATGCAAACGGAACGTTGAATATTCTCAACTGGACTTAGCCCAATTTTGGCCGTAAGTCCTTAAATTAAATTGACTGAACAAGATTGTTCCTCCTAAATCAATTCACATCCGGTTTGAGGGTATATCTCCGAACTCCTTTGACATCAATCGTTATAATTCCTCAACGACGTCAAGGAGGTGACGGGTCCCAACGACCACACATCGATATGGACTGCGGGGTCTTTAAACTCGTGGACCGAGACGTCCTTAAACTAATATTCGTCCCTAAATGGGAATATCGGACCGAAACGTTCTTAAACTAATATTGGACCGAAACGTCCCTAAACTAATATCGGACCGAAACGTTCTTAAACTAATATTGGACCGAAACGTCCCTAAACTAATAACGGACCACTACGTCCCTAAACTGGCGTTGGACCAAGACGTCCTTAAACTAATAATGGACCACCACGTCTCTAAACTGGAATATTGACCGCAACGTCCTTAAACTACCTATGGACCACTACGTCCTTAAAACTGGAACAATAGAGCATCCAAATGCTCTTTTGCCGGATCTAAACGGTCCCGTTTAAGTTGATCTTAGCCCCAAACATAGCTAACGTATCCTTAAACATTCAAATGGAATACAAAACCCTAAATCAACTTCGGTTCGAGGGTACACCTATGAACTCCTCTGACACTTATCGTTGTAATCCTTCAACGACGTCAGAGAGGTGACGAGTCCCGACGACCATATATTAAACGAATCACGTTTAAGTTGATCTTAACCGCAACGCGACTAATGCATCCTTAAACTAAAACACCAAACCCAAATCTAAATAAATACGGATTTGGACTAATCCACGTCCTATGGACGACGGCATTACTCATTCTCCGTATACAATCCATGGGCAACCACAAACGAAACAAACACACACGACACGAAGTGAAATTCTGGAGAAGGAGAAAGTGGCTACCGCGAGGCGGTAGCGTAATTAACTGCAGGGGCTTGCGCCTGCAGGGAAGAGCGTCCCCATAATCAAAAACCCCTCAAGCGAGGGGGAATCTGACAAAGTCTGCTACATCGGCCGTATCCGTCTAAACCTTCGATACACGGTGCCATAAATCAATTTGGCATCTTCGGAGAGGTAGACGGGTAAAACCATATAGCATCTGCCCCGAATCTCAGCGCCAGGGCTCCGCGGTCCTGCGCGCCGTCTTTCGGAGGGGAACATTTCTTTTCCACTACCCTGCCGCCGTCCGTTGGTGCGCAGAATCCACCCCGCATCTCTCTCCAAGAGAGGTGCTATCCAACGGGGAAAATTTTCAGATTAAACCCCAATACATCAACCTTCTACAAAAATTTCACGGTCTCGAGTCTGAAGACGCATATGTGTTTATCACTAAATTTGAAAATGTATGCGCAATGATGGGTACCTCACAGCTTTCTGTGGATGCTATGCGTCTACGTCTTCTCCCATTCACCTTGTGCGATATAGCCGAGAAATGGCTGTATAACACTACCGCATATTCCATTTCAAATTGGGAAGAATTCGTCAAAGCATTCCTTAAGAAATTCTACCCACATCATAAAACAGTTCGAGTCCGTAGCGAAATCAATCAATTCACCCAGCTTCCAAATGAAACATTTTCACAATGTCTTGAACGCTTTAAGGATCTGTTAGTCCAATGTCCACATCACGGCATCCCCAGGTGGGAACTGTGCCGAATCATTTATGAGGGCATTAATCCTAACACAAGACAGATCCTTGAATTAATGTGTCAAGGCAACTTTATGACCAAAGATGATGGGGAAGCCTGGAAATTTCTAGAAGATTTCGCTGAAAAATCTTTACGGTGGGAGGGTGTGAGTCAATCGTCTAGGGCTGGCAATAACCAATCGGATGTTTCCATAGGAGTTAGAGCTGAAATTTCAGCTATGCAAAAGAAACTCGAGACTATGGAAAACAAATTTTTAGCTGCCGCCCTAAATCAAATGTCACTCTCCAAAACTGTATGAGGCTGCTGTTCTGATCCACCACATCTCACGGAAGAATGTCCACGAAATTCTCTGTTTCAAGGTCATGAGCATATCAATTCTGCTTACCAATAAAGACCTGGAAACGACCCTTTTTCTTCCACATATAATCAGGGTTGGAGGAATCACCCTAACTTTGCTTGGAACCAATCACAATCTCAAAACACGGTTCCAACTCAAAACAATTTCCAAAGGGTCTCTCCACCACAACAGCAACCACCACTTCAATTGAGTCAGCACCCCTTCCAATCACAAAACTTCTAAAATCCGGCCAACACTTTTGCACCACATGAAAACTCTTTGCAATTGACCGGTACAGATAATACCACTGCACTAGCACAAACCTTGGATACTTTCATGAAACAATCCATCCAAGGGACGGCAAGTTTGCAATCTTCCGTCGAGAATGTGATGAAGATCATTGTCTCTCAAAATGAGAATATCAAATCGATGGAAGCACAAATTGCACAACTAAAAGCCGAAATGAGTGCAAGAGAGAAAGGAAAACTTCCAGCTCAACCTTTACCCAATCCTGGCTATTCACATCCTGTGAATGCAATCACGTTGAGATCTGGAAGAGTGCTTGACCATCACGTTGGGGAAGAGATTGATGACACTGAAAAATCTATCGATGATACCCCGGCTGAGACCTTTCCTTCCACTTCTACTTCTAATTCTGACCCCAGTTCTTCTACCCCACCACCTTCTCGCGAGCCTATTCTTCGTTTCCCACAAGGCTCGCCACTTCAGCCCATCTCTTCTACTCCTCCACAAACGATCCCCACTTCTATTTTGGGATCGGGTCCACACACACTTCCTTCTCCTATGATGGACCCAGCGCTTATTGCTAAAGCACCTTATCCTAATCGGTTAAGGGCTAATAAATCGAGTCCACATATGGAGAAGATTATGGACATGTTTAAGCAAGTTAACATCAACATCCCTCTCTTAGATGTCATCCAACAAGTTCCGTCCTATGCGAAAACTCTTAAGAACTTATGCACTAGGAAGAGTAAGACTCAAGTGCCCAAGAAGATATTCATGGCAAAGACTGTGGACACGGTTTTCCCCCAGCAATTACCAAGGAAATGTAAGGATCCTGGCTATCCTACGATTTCCATTTCTATTGGGGAAAAACACATTAACTGTGCTCTACTAGACCTTGGCGCAAGTGTTAACCTGCTTCCTTTCTCAGTCTATGAGCAGTTAGGGATCGGAGAATTGAAACCATCTCCTTGCACTCTCCAGATGGCTGACCGATCAATCACCAAACCTAGGGGTGAACTGGAGGATGTGTTAATAAAAATCGGGGAATTTATATTCCCTGTGGACTTTATTGTAATTGATACACAGCCTGTAGCGAACCCACGGAATCAAATTCCGGTGATTTTAGGTCGCCCCTTTTTGGCCACTTCCAACGCTATAATTAACTGTCGTAATGGTTCAATGACCCTATCCTTCGGGAATAGGTCAATAGAGCTGAACATTTACAAGTTAGGAAGTGTACCCTCCGAACCTACTGCTCAGGTCTGTTCTGTCGACTTAATGGATGTCGACAGCAGCGAATTTGATGATCCTCCTGATACCGATCTTGACTCTTTTCATACGTTATTGTTTGACCCAACTATGTATCATACACATACGGACTCTTCCACCGAGATGTCCGGGTCAACAATTAACACTGATTATGAACTACTTTTAGAGTCTGAAGATCACCCCGCACTTTGTGACGACATTATTCATCGGGGTATTGATGGAACTTTTGAGGAGATCTTCGCTGATGAACTCGCATTTTTAAATGACACGGGTGTTGAGATGAATCATCTCCCAATCAATGAAATTGAACCTCCACCCCTTCTTCTGAACTGTAAAAAGAATGCGAGCAATTCATCACATTCACTGCACCGTCTCTCCAAAATGAGACGCACCCACATTCTATTCCACCACTTACCCTTTCCCCACTTCTTCTTCCACCAACCAGAGCACTGCATTGATAAATTTTTTGAATGGTTGGTGTTAACCTTCGGTCTTTGCAAAGCTTGGCATCAACCACTGATTTTTAACCCCCTCATGTGATTTTCAAAAGATTAACATTGCATAACTCAAGTTTGGAGGGGGGCATTTTTTTCGAGCTCTTGAAAAGAAATTTTTTTACAAAATGATAAGCCAAAAATAAGTTTGGGGGAGGTTCTTCACTTAAATATTTTGCCCCCATTAATAAATTCCTCCCAAAATTACAGGTTTTTCGAGATTTAGCAGATGGCAACAGTGAGGACACTGTTGAAAACAAGTTTGGGGGAGCTTTGTGCTTATTTTCGCATCATTCGCATATCATTTGCATAAGCACAAAACATTTTCAAAACCTATAAAAATTTAAAAAATTTCACAAATATAAAAACATTTTTTGTACATAAATAAGATAATAAAAGTTTAGATAATGAAAAATTACATCCATGAGATTAGAAAAATTTAAGAAAACTAAGAAAATTAGAAGTTTTCTTATACGAACTAGTAATAAGTAGTTATGAGCCGTTGTCCCAAGGGTTAGTAAGATGAAGGAAGTCACTAATCTGAGGATAAAAATAAGTCTGAAAAATAGTTTCTATTCTGGAAGCCAAACATTTTGAACGTTGATACCCTGCTATTCGCACTTACACACGTGTTGAAACTCGGGATAGTAGAGGATACCTTGAAATGCTCTTGTCTTAAAGCCGATGTATGAAGGAAATAAAAAAAGAATGAAGAAAATATTAAGTGGTGAGAAAAATGGACACTGGTTTTGTTATCACCGAGGGCAATAAAAAATATATAGCGAGGGTGCCTCTTCACCTAGTGCCCTAAGGCCAACTGATCTGGGAGTCACTGCTATGCCTTAGGTGGTGCAAGACGAGGAAAATACACCAAATAAGCAAGCACATGAGTAATCGGTCAGTTAGTACCTCAAGAAGTATTAACGGTCTCATGAAAGTGTGTGAGCACATCTAAATATTCATTAATTAAAAAGTACTGAGGCTGATGGGCAAGAGTATGATAGCTTGAATTGAATTCTCCGGGTGTAGGGATGTCCTTTACACACACGCAGGATTATATGATCAATGTTTGGAAGAAAGATAGGAATGAAAAATAAGATGATGTTTTATTGAGAGAGGACGTGATTTCTGACATCTTTCCATGACCATTAAGATAGGGCTCATGACAACCGAAAAGCTAGCTTAGTTGGAAACCCTAATTTTCAAGGCTTTTCTTTTACAATTCTTGTCTTTAAATGTAATATTCATAATCTTCCTTTTATTATTGGATTTTGTGGGTGCAATCCACTGAAAACCCTCAGGAGACAACACTCCTCCTACTAGGGACACCTAGAGGTTTAAAGGCTTGTTGCACGTGCTCAGTGCAATCGTGTTGCCTACGAAAGTGTGCTAGATAGTTTTTCTCTTTCTTTATTTTCTCCTTCTTTTTAATAAACAAGTTCGCTCGAGACGACGGAAAATAAGTTTGGGGGAATTTGATCAGTCGAAAATACTGCATTTTTAACACGGCAATTTCCCTATCTTTTGCACTCATCCTGAAGTGTTCGGTACTCATATTGCACATATTAGCAAAACAGTTGTAAAATATCGGATTGCATGTGTTAGACTTTAAAACCGGCATTTCTAGGGAAATTGACTGTATTTTATAGCATCGCATCATCCCTATATTGCGCAACACTTGTCTCGAGAAATTATGCAGGAAATTGCAGGAACAAAGCCAAAAGAAGCTGATAAAAAATACGCCAACTCAAAGGCTAAAGATCTGGTAGCAATACAGAAGGCCAAACAAAACTCAACATATCAGAAGCAGGCCTAAATGTCAGCCCAAGTCCCCAGTTAAAAACTCAAGCTCCAAAGCTTCATAGCCGCCGCGGTTCCGCGGCGGGAGCGCCCTTGCGCCGCGGTTCCACGGTGCTATGATGGCTTCAGACGCCCAGATTTCCTACGCGTGTCTCAGCTAAACGGCTCAAGCTTCTAGAACATTGTAGATTCTCCACGTGGCATATCTAGAAGGCTCGGCTTAACAAACTTCATCTAGAAGGCTCTCTTAACTAACTTTTGGAGGGAAATTCAAATCTCCTCAATAAACTTTTGGAGGGAAATTCAAAATTCAAATCCTAGATTTAGGGTTTTGATGGTCTATAAAAAGGAGCCTAGATCTAGGGTTGAGGGTTCATTAGTTCATCAATTCTTCATCTTCCCCCAAATCCTCCTACAAGTTGAGTGACACATCTTGTAGCCCTAATTCCAAAATCCAACACCAAATTCAAGATCCCGAGTATCAAATTAAGCAAGAAGCCTTCAACCTTTTAGGAGCCGAGCCGATCTTCAATCGAGCTAGTGATCCAAGCCGATCCGCGACTCAAGGAGACGAGCGAAGCCAAATCGATGATCGAGTTCTTCCTCTTGTAGTTCTTGAGTGATTGTAACGAAATTGTTGATAAATAAAAGGTGAAATTCTTTAATCTTGCTTTCTTTAAATTCTTGTATCATGATTCGATCTCAATTTGTGATTTTGGTTCTTGTTATGATGTTTGAGTAAAACTCCGCTCATAAAGGAGTCGAGACGATCAATAGAATGATGATGTAAAAAATCTTAGAACGATTCTTAAGTCCTATGAGTTTTGTAAACCCTAGCAAATTGAAGAATCGACGACCTAGTTTCGTTGCGATGCCTTCTTGATTGTGATCGATCGAAATTAGGGATCCACGATCGATTCTTGAATTTACTAGAGGCTAGAATGTGAATGATATCGACGAAGGAACAAGGGATAAATGATGAAACCCTAGTTTCACAAGAAATCCCTAATTCTCGTTGATCATCATCGATCTAGTATCAATTCATCGATGGATAAGAATACGTCATCGTTAGATTACATCACATCTATAGATCCGATCGATTCCTACGAGCCTCATTTCGATTCTTGATATTTGGTTTGGAAAATCAACAAATTCTCAATTCTTGATTCTATTATTTTCTTGTTATTAGATCTAGATTTTCTAATTCTTGAAATTCAATTACAAATCATGAATTGTTTTGTTTTCTTTTCCTTAAAGTTTCGATTCATCTAATTCGAAAGGCGAACGATTACACTTTCCCTGTGGACGATCCGCACTTACTAACGCGCTACATTCGACACCGTTATTGATTGCGGTCAAAATATTTTTGGTTGTGATTTCTATATAATTTTCTAACTACACAACGAAGAATTCATTAAATCATTATGCTTAACATATTTATTTCTTAGTAAATACGTTATGGGCTTGCCACGTCACCACTTCCGTACACTGGGAAGCGGGGCATGACAGGTTTTGTTGGAAGCCCATGCAGGTCAGTTCTGTAGGACTACGGTAGCGCCCCGGCCGTCTATCCGAGACCAAAATGCGGAAATGAAAATTTTTCTTGACTTTAAACCGGCACTACCGCATCCTAAAAACCCGGGTCGAACCATTAACCTACTACTAGCTAAATGGAGAAGGGATAGAATGCTATACCGAGCGATCCGTGTCCTTCGGTTTTCGGCCTCCACTCCGATCTCCTCACGGAATCTCCGGTCTTCATCTCCTCGTCAGAACGGGCACCACATTGCCGGGTTCTTTTACGGGCTCCCATCTCTGGACCGAGGCAACTCGAGCACGAAGTTGGCGAGTCGGTGTGCCCAAGGATGCTGTAGGCTAAGTGTAGTAATGTTTATCTCATGGGGTTGTGAAGTTGCCTTTTGATGGAGGAAATGAACTATGGAATTTTTTGTGGCAAGCAAAGAATATGAGATGAACTAATTTTCCCCACACCAAATGAATCCTCATCTCCCTCTCTCTCTAAAAGTGGCCGGCCCCTACAAGAAAATGAGGAAGGAAAATATACAATGGGGGTGAGCACAAGAGGAGTGAGGAGGTAACCATAAGAAATGTGAAGATAATGAGGTTATAATGTCACATCCAATTCTAATCAAATCTTATCTCATTAATGCAAACCAAGTGATGCAAAAAGAATCTCATGATGCAAAGAACCATCATGAAGCCACAAATCACAAAAATCCCCTCCACAATTGTTAATTTGCAAATATGCAAATTAGCCCCTCCACCAGAAAAATCCGGCCAAGAAGGAACAAAGGAAAACTGGCCGAAACGGAATACAAACTGGCAACTTCAGAAAACTGATCCCGTAATAAATTACAGGAAAACCCCGCGACTGTATATACATACCCGCATTTGTATTCCGACCGAATACAAATGCAATGAGACAAAATCTACACTGTACAATACTAGGATCCGGCTTAAACCAAAGCCCGCTAATATTATCCGTCCGATCTTGATCCGTGCAATACCGTACGTACAAGATCGAATCCTGCCATATCTCCATATGGCCTCTACAGCGTTTCGCCCGAAACTTGAGAAACTGACTGTGGGGGACTCTAAAGACTCGTCAATACTTTGGTTGTAGATTTAACCACTAGCACGTCAGAGGTATTAGCCATACGTAACGGGCTACCAGGTATTGACCAAAAGGGACGTCGATGAGCAAACTCATCCTGACACCCTACTGAGCCTGTCAGTGATAATATCCGTACAGTCCGGTTCGTTCGTCTATGAGCATCGCATGGCGGGCCTAGGGGGAAGCGGTACAAGTCGTGTCGGAGTGTAGCCCAGAACACCCTGAGATACTACTGGAATACCTACCAGTAAATCTCCTGCCTCGGCCGAGGGCTTTGTGTAATGGCTCTTCTAGACACAGCGCGACCTCACCCCCAATACCGGAAGAGAAGAACCCCTGACAATCCGCTCACTGCCTCTATGTGGCTCGGGACTGTACCCAACTAAAACCTGTTTGCACGACTCCTTTGAGCCGTGGTAGGGTAGTAATCAAAGTACAGTGAGAACTCCCACGAGACAAAAGACGATCTCAGGTCGTTGAACTAACCTGTACACATGTCACCAGGGAACTGCTATCTGACGTCTGGTATAAGACCAACTAGCATGTTCCCGGCGAGTCCTGTCCGGTGTACTCATAACCCAATGAGCACCTGTATACATCTTAGGTGAACCAACTGACACCAGTGGCTTATGAGACCGGCCACCGCCCCTCGTCGGGGTCTCGACTGTATACACTAGTCTACTCTGGAGTATCGATGCCCTGTCTCAAAAACTCCCACGACTAGGGACCTTTTAAGGATGTGCATATAAACCCCAGCTCCCACGTATATGATCGCCATCATACTGCTGGCCGTCAAGCAAGAATCCTAAGGGCTCTATCAACGTGCAATAGTGACCTGTAAGGTCACCTGAAACAGTACACGATGATAAAGATAAACCAGATAGCATACTATCATCTTGAGTAAAACTGTTCTAACGGTATAGGTCATCTCTCAATCATTGCAATCACGTACCTGTGATCCAATAATTGACTCTGAGGGCACTATCTCCAACAAGTTCTGCATGGAATCCTAAGCAATATATATCACAAGAATTATAAGAATTAGCAATTATACATTCTTTACATTTCAAATTCCTTGAATCTATCATAACCTTTCTTTTTCTATCAAGGTCATGGATTCTCCGAACAACACGAGCACGAACGTTAATGGCAACATCCCACCACCTACCCTACCACCACCACCTACCATTATAGCTCCCATCAATGAGCAAATTGTACTGCTTGAGGCGATCAAGAGTCTCTTGGAGGGTCAGCAGCAGCAGACTGCTATCCTCATGCACCGCCCAGAGGTCGAGGCATCCAGAGTCAAACAATTCCGGGTACTGCACCCGAAACATTTCTTTGGAAAAGAGAGCCTACTAGAGGCAGAGGAATGGGATCAGTCTATCTAAGATGACCTGGCAGTAGCACAAGTGCCAGAGATTTCTTTGGTGAGAGTTGCAAAGATGCAACTGACAGATAATACCAGAGTCTGGTGGAAGGCTAAAGAAATCCGACTCACCCAACCGATTGAATGGAAGACGTTTCGCAATATGTTCGACGCGAAATACTTCCCTGAGACTTCCCGTTTCGATATGGAACATCAGTTCATCCACTTACAAGGTTCGATGTGGAGCAAATCCATGGATGAATACAATGTTGAGTTTACCATGCTTAGCAGGTAAGATATTGTCTCAATATTCAATTTCCTGATATCACATACTACACTGCTAACACAAGGTCATAACAGATTCGCGGCACACCTTATTCTAACTGCTGAGATCCGAGCATGAAAATTTCAACAAGGGTTGGAACCGGAAATCCAAGCTGCACTCGCTACAGGGCATTTCCCAACCCATGATCTTACTCTGAAGGCTGGCCGACGTTATGAGGAAGTTGTGAAGAAGAAGGGCAGACCTTAGACTGCCGGTGTGAAACACCCTGCCACTCAGATGGCAGGAGGAGCCTCTTCCACGCCAACTTTTGCACCCAGGAGACCGGGAGTAACATTTAACCGGCCCAGTCCAGACTTTCGCTTCTACTGCAAGAAGAATGGACACCTGGCGAAAGACTGCAAGCGTGCAAATGGCATGTGTTTGGTTTGTGGCGCATTCACTCATGCCATTGGAGCTTGTCCATATCGGCTCAACCCGGCTAAAGTACCTAGATCCACGATCACAGTTCCATAGCGGCCATCTATTCAGGCTCCTGCACCTCATTTAGCTCTCTCTGCTCCACCTTCATGTGGAACTACTGCACAACCTCCTCGTCAATTCCATCAGGCATAGAGGAACATGCCTCAAGGGCAGAAAAACATGCCCCAAGGACAGAGGAATGTGCCTCCATCAATGAGGAATATACCCCGACGTCAGGCTTTCACCATGACGGCTGAGGAAGCCGAGACCACTGGCCAAGTTATCACTGGTAATTCCCCATCCTTTCATCTTTTCAATCCTTGTATATCCTTATATTTTCCCTATATCTAAACCAACCTCACACAACTTACGTACTATACTAGTAGCCACCCTTCCTGCACTAGCACTATTCGACACTGGAGCGTCACACTGCTTCATGTCGCAACGATTCGTGAGAACACATGCGATTCCTATGAAGCCACTCATTTCAAGCTGGAATGTCAGTTCCGGGAATATAGTACTGAAGGAAACTATGGGATTGGATCAGTATCCAGTTGTAGTTTGTGGACGAAAATTCTACACGAATTTCAAAATACCGGACATCCCAAACTTCGATGTTGTGTTGGGAATGGACTGGCTGGGAGTTTTCTAAGCTAAAATTGACTTCCATCAATGGAGGGTAGTGTAGGGTGTTTTTCGTCACCCAACTGACATGGGAATACGCGCGCGCTTGTCGGGCGCATTACAGATTCCCCCTGCCTAGGGTAGGCTGGGGTTTATTGATTGTGGGGATCCGAATCTCCGGAAGTCGTGGACTAAGCTGCCGTTAATTAGCTCTCGTCTTTGGAGCAAACGAACCTTCGATTGACAGGTCAAACAGGTCATGTGAACTCAATATGCAGTGTTGTGTTTTGAAAGGGTTTTGGATATATCGGGAGCCCCGCAGAGTTTTTTCTAACGGGGGAAGTATATTTAGTGTGGAGTGCATATAAAAATGGGGGGAGCATCTTAAGGACGCTTTCATGGCACGTGGGCGCTGGGCGCCCACGGGTCACGTGCCCGGCATATGGGCATTGGTGTCCGTGGGTCACGTGCCTGGCGCGTGAGCTTGGTGCCCACGGGTCACGTGTGCAGCACGCGACCGCTGGGCGCCAGCGGGTCACGTGCGCTGCACGCGACCGCTGGGCACTGAGCGCATGTGGGCTCTGTTGTTTAGTTTAGGGACATTGCGGTCGATTAGTTTAAGGACATCACGGTCCAGCGTTAGTTTAAGGACATCTCGGTCCAAGGTTAAGGACATCATAGTCCGTAAGTTTAAAGACCTCACAGTCAAGGTTAAGGACATCATAGTCCGTGAGTTTAAAGACCTCACAGTCAAGGTTAAGGACATCATAGTTCGTGAGTTTAAAGACATCACGGTCCGAGGTTAAGGACATCATAGTCCATAAGTTTAAAGACCTCACAGTCAAGGTTAAGGACATCATAGTCCGTGAGTTTAAAGACCTCACAGTCAAGGTTAAGGACATCATAGTCCATGTGTTTAAAGACCTCACAGTCAAGGTTAAGGACATCATAGTCCGTGAGTTTAAAGACCTCACAGTCAAGGTTAAGGACATCATAGTCCGTGGGCTTAAAGACCCCACAGTCCATGAAATGTGTGGTTGTCGGGACCCGTCACCTCTCTGAAGACGTTGAAGGATTACAATGACAAATATCAGGGAGTAAAGAGATGTACTCTCGAACCGGTGTGAGTTGGTTAAAGGATCTGTAGTCCAATTTAGGACTAAGTTCTGTTAAAATATTTATGAGCAGATGGGCTCAATTAATATAAGTTGAGGACTTATGGCCAATCTTGGGCTAAGTCCAATAAATGTTTAACATTTTATTTTGGGATGTTGAGCCTTTATTTGGGCTTGGCCCTTTTAACAATGTTTTTGTCTTTTATTGAATGCTGAGCATTCATCAGAGCTCTGGGCTTATTAAAGAACAATTTATGTTCTGTCAGCGCAACACGTGGCGCGCCAGGCGCTTTGCGCCAATCAAAAAGCGCAGTGCGCTTCTGCCGAGTAGCGCATATGTAAGGGACATGTGTCGCGTTCAGCGCTAGGCGCAGATGATGAGCGCACGATACCAATTTATGAGCGCTGAGCGCTAGTCCATGAGCGCGTTGCACTTTCAGTTTAGTGGCGCACACGTGAGGGACACGTGGTGCGCTTGGCGTTGAGCGCCAGCCCATGAACGCAGTGCGCTATTTCATAAGCGCAAATCGCAAGTTGTCAATTGGTGCATACGTGGTTGACACGTGGCGCATTTGGCGCTGAGCGTCAGTCCAGAGAGCGCAGAAGCGCAGTTCGGGAGCGCAAAGCGCAGTTTAAGAGCGCAAAGCATATTTGATCAATTTTATGATCTGGGAAATAAATTTATGTCCTTTTAAAAGAGACTTTGTCTCAAGATCTAAGAACAACAGTTCTTATTTTGCAGGAGATATTTCTAATCTCTTATTTTGATGAAAAGCTTTGCCTTTATAGATCCATGATCTGTGAGAAGAATTATGTTCTTCTTTTATTTTATATGATGAGATCTTTTGATCTCTTTTGTGAAAGACTTTTTGTCGTGTAGATCTATGATCTGATCTTTTTAAAGAAATGAATTCTTCTTTCTTAATCATGAGATGGTTTCATCTCTGTGTTCATCATCCTTCATTTTTACCTTGAAGAGATATCTTCTAGCAAGAGCTTGCTCTTTATCTTTGTGTTTCTCAAAGTTTATGGTTTTTTTTTTCTATATATGACTTGAAGTCTTGGGGCCTTTATATAGGGTAAGCCGATTTGTTGAATCAGTTAAAGAGATATTTCTCTGATTGATTTGGAGATGTTTCCCACCATTGGATCTTTGATCCTAGGGCTTCTGTTTTACAGAAGGCAATCTTCTTGTTTTTAACAAGATTAGAAAATCTTTCCATAACAGAATTTAATTCTGATTAATTAATGATTTATTATTATTATTAGATCTTTTGATCTAACGGTGGGGAGTTTTTTAATTCCAGCGCTAGCGCACCCGTGCTTTGCACGTGGTGTGCTGCTCAGAGCGTAGCGCACCTATGATTTACACGTGGTGTGCTGCTCGGAGCGCAGCGTACCCTGCACTAGCGCACCCGTGTTTGACACGTGGTGCGCTGCTCGGAGCGCAGCGCACCTAGCGCTAGCGCGCATATGGTGCGCTGCTTAGGGCGCAGCGCACTTGGCACTACATCTGAAGCGTTGCTTCAATTTTGAAATTTAAATTTCAAACAGAGTTTTGCTCTGATTGGGGAAAACAAATGCCCCCCCACCGTTGCGCTCACGTGGCCCATATATGAGTGCAGCGGTGGCAGCATCTGCGCTCTTGGATCAACTGAGAATTTGAAAAGGCATTTCAATGCCTATAAATAAAACCTTTGGTCCTTTAGATTATTCTGTTCATCTTCTTCTTGTTTTTTGAGAATTTTTATTCTCTCACAGAGCATAACTCTCTATTTTAAGAATTTCAAGAGTCAAAACTCTGCCAAAACTTAGGTAAAGATCAAATCTTTTAATAATCTAGGGTTTTACCCATTAACAGAGCCTTGCTCTTCATAGATTTTTGATCTAAAGAAAACCCTTTTAGGGTTTCATTAACAAAGCTTTTGCTCTCTTCAAATCATGAAGAACTCTTTGTATAAAAAATTGATTTCAATTTTTCTGATGGGTTTTTTCCATCATCTTCTTCCAGAGCAAGGCTCTTAGCATTCTCGGGGAATTTCTTTAAATTCCCCCCATAATTGACTTTGACAGGTGTCACTTCTGTCTGCAGAGCATTGCTCTCGAGGAGTTTAACTCCCTGACCTGAGGGGTCGCTCATTAAATGAGATTCCTTTTTTAGGATTTCTCGCAAATTGGAATTTGTTAGATGTCATAATTAGAATTTGTTTTCTCCATGGGGATATCAAGAGTCATTTAAATCCCTGTGCCTGTTCTTAATAAGAATTTTCTTAATCAGTATGTCCGCTAACTCTTGCTGATTTTCTTTTTCAGGAGTTATGGATGCTCATATGTATGACCTTGATGAGATTATCTCTTATGGCGGCATTCGCGTATTCGGTCGTTCTCAAAACCGAGAATTCACAAACGCTTAGTGTGTTGATATCATGGGTCGCTTTGATGCATACAATGGTCGACTGCTTCCTCGACGTTCCTCTCTCTTGAAGCTTATTGTGGGAGCGATCTGAGGAGCACTTCCTCTATTCTGTGCCGGCATGCCGCTTAAGGCATTGGATGATGCCGAAGACAAGGTGCACTCTGTGTATCTGATGGGCCTGATCTCAAAGAAAAGGCGAGACAATCTTGTTGATCTTCTGCATCAGGCTTTTCAACAGGGGGCAATACTCGCTTCCTATCGGAGGGTGGAGGACATCAGTGAGGACCCCGACACTTTTGATCGCGGGAGGAAGCATACTAAGATGGTTCGAAAGGCCTGGAACATTTTAGATGGCCTTACTTTTGAGTTTCTCAATCCATGCCCTGGATTTGATGTCGTGCCTTTATAAACATTCCAATTATATTTTTATTTGCTGTTTTTCTCAATGTAGGCATTTTCTGAAGTATGAATAGCAAGCCTTTTCATTTATGTGTGTTTATTTTATACATCAAACTTTTTCGCACATGCATGAATGGGTATGCCTTGAAAGCTTAACTGAATGTGAATAAAATGTTCTCCTCACTATTGCTTTCTTCTCTTTTCTTTGTTACCAGCATGTCACTTTAGTAAGCATAGCCTGCAGATGATTGAGAGAGTATCTCGTTTTAAATTCTTCGAGAGTTAGTGATGGCTTAGAAAGCAGGTTCAGATCTACTGCCTAAGACTTTTCAATTTCATAAGCCATGAGGGTCTCATGAAGACTTTTCTCCCTACGAGTCGAGAGGATCTCGTAGGTGTATTTTCTCCTTAGGAGTCGTGAGGATTCCTAAGCGTGTTTTCTCTTGTAAGTCGTAAGGATCTTACAAGAGAGTTTTCTTCCTTACGGGTCGAGAGGACTTGTAAGTGATTGATGGTGTTGCCATTATCCGCACTTTGCAGAGTCAGGAGTTGCTCTGGGCGTTTCCCACGGGGTCAGGATTGACTTTAACCGTGTTCCACGGGACCAGGAATTTGCTCTGGATGCTTCCCACGGGGTCATAGCCGTGTTCTGCGAGGACCAGGCTCCACTCTGGACGTTTCCCACGGGGTCAAGATTGACATAAGCCGCGTTCCACTTGACCAAGAATTTTCTCTGGATGCTTCCCACGGGGTCATAGCCGTGTTCTGCGAGGACGATGCTCCACTCTGGATGCTTCCCACGGGGTCATAGCCGTGTTCTGTGAGGACCGGGATCCGTTCTGGACGTTTCCCACGGGGTCAGGATTGACATAATCCGCGTTCCACATGACCAGGAATTTTGCTCTGGATGCTTCCCACGGGGTCATAGCCGTGTTCTGCGAGGACCAGGCTCCGCTCTGGATGCTTCCCACGGGGTTATAGCCATGTTCTGCGAGGACCAGGATCCGCTCTGGACGTTTCCCACAAGGTCAGGATTGACATAAGCCGCGTTCCACGTGACCAGGAATTTGCTCTGGATGCTTCCCACGGGGTCATAGCCGTGTTTTGCGAGGACCAGGCTCTGCTCTGGATGCTTCCCACGGGGTCATATCCATGTTTTGCGAGGACCAGGATCCGCTCTGGACGTTTCCCATAGGGTCAGGATTGACATAAGCCGCGTTCCATGTGACCAGGAATTTTGCTCTGGATGCTTCCGACGGGGTCATAGCCGTGTTCTGCGAGGACCAGGCTCCACTCTGGATGCTTTCCACGGGGTCATAGCCGTGTTCTGCAAGGACCAGGATCCGCTCTAGATGTTTCCCACGGGGTCAGGATTGACATAAGCCGCGTTCCACGTGACCAGGAATTTTGCTCTGGATGCTTCCCACGGGGTCATAGCCGTGTTCTGCGAGGACCAGGCTCCGCTCTGGAAGTTTCCCACGGGGTTAGGATTGACATAAGCCGCGTTCCACGTAACCAGGAATTTTGCTCTGGATGCTTCCTACGGGGTCATAGCCGTGTTCTGCGGGGACCAAGCTCCGCTCTGGATATTTCCCACGGGATCATAGTCGTGTTCTGCGAGGACTAGGATCCGCTCTGGATGTTTCCCACAGGGTCAGGATTGACATAAAACGCATTCCACGTGACCAGAAATTTTGCTCTGGATGCTTCCGACGGGGTCATAGCCATGTTCTACGAGGACCAGGCTCCACTCTGGACATTTCCCACGGGGTCAAGATTGACATAGGCAACGTTCCACGTAACCAGGAATTTTTCTCTGGATGCTTCCCACGGGGTCATAGTCGTGTTCTGCGAGGACCAGGCTCCGTTCTGGACCTTTCCCACGGGGTCAGGATTGACATAAGCCGCGCTCCACGTAACCAGGAATTTGCTCTGGATGCTTCCCACGGGGTCATAGCCGTGTTCTGCGAGAACCAGGCTCCGCTCTGGACGTTTCCCACGGGGTCAGGATTGATATAAGCCGAGTTCCATATAGCCAGGAATTTTCTCTGGATGCTTCCCACAGGGTCATAGCCGTGTCCTGCGAGGACCAGACTCCGTTCTGGATGCTTCCCACGGGGTCATAGCCGTGTTTTGCGAGGACCAGGATCCGCTCTGGACGTTTCCCACGGGGTCAGGATTGACATAAGCCGCGTTCCACGTAGCTAGGAATTTTGCTCTGGATGCTTCCCATGGGGTCATAGTCGTGTTCTGCAAGGCCCAGGCTCCGCTCTGGACGTTTCCCGTGGGGTCAGGATTAACATAAGCCGCGTTCCACGTGACCGGGAATTTGCTCTGGATACTTCCCATGGGGTCATAGTCGTGTTCTGTGAGGACCAGGCTCCGCTCTGGACGTTTCCCACGGGGTCATGATTGACATAGGCCATGTTCCATGTGACCAGGAATTTGCTCTGGATGCTTCCCACGGGGTCATAGCCGTGTTCTGCGAGTACCAGGCTCCGCTCTGGACGTTTCCCACGGGGTCAGGATTGACATAGGCCGTGTTCCACGTGACCAGGAATTTGCTCTGGATGCTTCCCACGGGGTCATAGCCGTGTTCTGCGAGGACCAGGCTCCGCTCTGGACGTTCCCACGGGGTCAGGATTGACATAGGCCGTGTTCCACGTGACCAGGAATTTACTCTGGATGCTTCCCACGGGGTCATAGCCGTGTTCTGCGAGGACCAGGCTCCGCTATGGACGTTTCCCACGGGGTCAGGATTGACATAAACCGCGTCCCACGTGACCAGGAATTTGCTCTGGATGCTTCCCACGGGGTCATAGCCGTATTCTGCGAGGACCGGGCTCCGCTCTGGACATTTCCCACGGGGTCAGGATTGACATAAGCCACGTTCCACGTGACCAGGAATTTGCTCTGGATGCTTCCCACGGGGTCATAGCCGTGTTCTGTGAGGACCAGGTTCCGCTCTGGACGTTTCCCACGGGGTCAGGATTGGCATAAGCCGTGTTCCACGTGACCAGGAAGGGTCGACTTTATCCGCATTTCACGGAGTTGGGATTTGACTCTCGGTCATCTGCGCACCGCTGAGTCATGGAACTGGGAATTTCTGCGGTTCCGTTTTGCTTGATGTTGCGTCTGTTGTAATGAGACGAATGTTGAGATGATCTCCAGGCTGTCTGTGAACCGTTGAGACTCGGCTTCTTCTTCTGATGGAGCCTGGGGAGGGAAGGTGTGATTCCTTCTTCGTTTGCGCCCCTGGATTGTATACAGGGATTAATATAATATCACCTGTAGGGCATAAATTTTATTTTTTCTTTTATTTATTTCCGCGATGCTCTATCATTTCAGTTTTTATATCACGAAGGTCGCGATTGCCCAATCATTTCGGCTATTTTTCGCGGTGCCCAATCATTTCGGCTATTTGTTTTATTTTTACTCGCTACTTTTTATTGCGAGTTGCCCAATCATTTCGGCTATTTTGCATGCATATATTTTTACTTGCTGATTTTGTTTGCAAGTTGCTCCATCATTTCGGCTATTTCGTATGCATGTGTGGCTCGCTGGCTTTTCGCTGCAAGCTTGGGATTAGACACCGACTTTGGCATCAGCACCGCTACAACTGGGATATTGCCAGGAGCGAATCATCATTTGCCTCTGTCGATGTCGAACAAAGGTGGTTCAGCAAACAGGGTTAAGATCCTGTCGACTAAGGCTTTTGACTTCACAAGCCATAAGAGTCTCGTAAAGGTATTTCTCTCTACAAGTCATGAGGATCTCGTAGGTGCGTTTTCTCCTTAGGAATCGTGAGGATTCCTAAGTGTATGCTCTCTTATAAGTCGTAAGGATCTTACAAGAGTGATTTCTCCTTATAAGTCGAGAGGGTTTACAAGGGCTGTTTACCGTGTAGACATATCCCTAGTCACGGATGGGACTTTGTTGGGCAAATGTTTATTCGCGTCCGTGGATTGTATACAAGGGTCGGCATTGAGCCACTTGTAGGGCAGCATTGGGGGTTGTGATGGCCGCTTAAGAACAGGTTCAGATCCCTGTAGTTTAAGACTTTTGAATCCTATGAGGCGTGAGGGTCTCATAAGAGGGTTCTCCTTACGAGTCGTGAGGATCTCATAAGTGTAATTTCTTCTTAGGAATCGTGGGGATCCCTAAGTGTGTTGCTCCCTTGTGAGTTGTAAGGATCTCACGCAGGTGGTTTCTCCTTACAAGGTCGAGAGGACCTTGTAAGTGTTTGTTTTTTTTAAAACAAGATTGCGCCCTTTCGGGTTTTCACAAAACTCGCCGGTAGCCCTGCTGTTTTTACTCACGGAGCCTTTTCGGGTTTTCATCCGTGCCCATTTTGCTTATGGACATACCGTTTTCTTCTCTCTTTTTTTTTATTTTTTTATTTTTTATTTTTTTTGTCAGCCTTGGGATGCTGCGGTCCGTAGTAGTTTATCGACGTCTCGGTCAACCGCCAGTTGTAGGACATAGTGGTCCATTGTTAGTTTAAGGACGTTTCGGTCCGTTGCCAGTTTTAGGACATAGTGGTCCAGTATTAGTTTAAGGACGTTTCGGTCCATAGCCGGCTACTACTTATAGAGTTTGGGCTTAGGAAGATAGCGAGCGGATATAGTCGTCGTCATCTATCGTTGACCTAAGCCGTGACTCGTCAGGCGTAGTATTTCTTTAGGAAGCGACCGTTTATTGGCCTGAAAGGTCTTTCACCATGTATGTCCATGAGTAGATAGGCTCCACCCTCGTAGACTTTGTCTATGATATACGGGCCTTCATAGTTCGGCTCGAATTTCCCCCGCTTGGCGCAATTGGGGATCATAGGTCTTTTAACCACTAGCACGAGTTTGCCTTGGCGGAACGTTCTCGTCCCAGTCAATTTCTCATATGAGAGCGTCATCTTCGCTTTATAAGCCTCCAGATTTTGTTGCGCTATGAGCCGGGTTTCATCAAGGGTATCGAGCTCCTCCAGCCGAAGGTGAGCATTTTCTTCGTCTGTTAGCTCGTAGCGAGGGTAACTCTATCTCAAGGGGGAGTACCGCTTCTGTACCGAATACCAACGCGTACGGCGTTGTGTTCATGGCCGTTTTGAACGTAGTTCGATACGCCCAGAGAGCTTCATGCAGTCTCTCGTGCCATTCTTATTTCGAGACATTGTCTTTTTCACGATCTTCGTCAAGGTCTTGTTGAAAGCCTCGGCTAGACCGTTAGCTCGGGGATTATAAACCGAAGAGTATCTCCAGTCTATGTTATGCCGTTGTGCGAAGCGGCTAATCTTGTGGCTTCTGTAGGCTCGCCCGTTATCGGAGATGATCCGTCGCGGAGTTCCAAACCGATAAATGACGTGTGTCTTGAAGAAATGGAGTATATTTTTCGTCTTCACTTCCCTCAGTAATACTGCTTTTACCCATTTGGAGAAGTAATTAGTTGTCGCCAAAATGAACCGATGTCCTCTGGACGATACTGGTTCGATGGGACCGATTATGTCAGTTTCCCACATTTCAAACGGTCAGGTAGCCACTGTTGGGTGTAGTGGATTTGGATGTTGGTGGATAAAGTCCCCATGAATCTGGCACGAGTGGCACTGCTTCGCATATTCGAGGCAGTCTTGGATCATCGTGGGCCAATAGTAGCCCATCCGTTTGATCTTCAGCTTCATCTTCGGCCCGACTTGGAGAGAAACACAGAGTCCGTCGTGAGTTTCTTGGACGACTCTCATTGCCTCTTCAGGTCCTAGGCATCTTAGCCATAGAGAATCAAATGATCTTTTATACAGAGTATCATAGACGAAGGCGAAAGACAGAGCCCGTTTCATAAGCTGATGTCTTGAGGACGCGTCTTTAGGTGTTCGACGGGATTTGAAGTAGTCTATAAAGACTTCTCTCTAATCCATAGCCTTTTCCTGGTCTTTTATTTGTAGGGCCATCTGCTCGGTCGCTCTTTTTTCTTCGGATGACTCCGGAGATATTTCTTCTGGTGCGAGAACCCGACGGCTTTGCACAACGATCCTCACGTCATCGAGGTTCTCGTCAGCCAATTCTTTAGCGAGCTTGGCCAACGCGTCCGCCTTGCTATTTTCCGCACGTGGTATGCTTTCCAAGGTGTAGGAAGGAATTTGAGTCAGCAGTTGCTGTACTTTCTCGCCGTACTTCACCAGCTCAGGCTTGCACGTTTGATAGTCGCCGTTTACTTGACTAACGACCAATTGGGAGTCCCCGTATATGAGGAGGTCTTCGATTCCCATGTCGATAGCGATCTCAAGACCTGCTATCAAAGCACCGTATTCGGCTTCATTATTCGTCCTCGGCTCTGTTAAGGAGAAGGCAATGCACATTATCCCTCCTTGTGGAGTCACGAAGATGAGGCCTACCCCTGATTTGATTATGGGAGTGCTTTGTTTGCGCTTCTTCATGGAAGATGCTCCATCGAATTATAGTTCCCATTGGGTATCCTTCTCTCTTCTCTCCCCGTCGATCGTGTCAAACGCGTGTTCGTCTGGCAATTCGCAGTTCAAGGGAGAGTTGGCAGGTATCGGATGCTCAGCGAGGAAGTCGGCGATGGCCTGGCCTTTCACTGCCTTGAGAGGCCGAAAAGTTATCGAGAACTCCATCAAGAGCAGAGCCCATTTAGCGAGCCACCCCGTTAATATAGCCTTTGACATCAAATATTTGAGAGGATCCACCTTTGATATGAGATGGACCTCATGTGCCAACGCATAGTGTCTGAGTTTCGTTATTACGAAGATCAACGCCAGGCAATGTTTTTCAATAGGAGAGTAATTGCTTTCTGCCCCCAGGAGAACTCGACTCAGATAATAAAGGGCTCTCTCTTTCCCTTGGTCGTTTTCTTGTGCCCACAGCGCGCCTAAAGAACCTTCGAGGGCTGTTGTGTACAGGACGAGAGGTTTTCCTTTAACGGGAGCGGCCAGTACTGGTGGATTCTGCAGGTATTGCTTGATTTCGTCCAGCGCGCTTTGGCATTTGTGATCACAGATGAACGGAGTTCCCTTCTTCATTAAGTGACTGTAAGGGCGGTACTTGCCGGAGAGGTTGGCTATAAATCACCGGATATACGCGAGATTCCCTTGGAGAGACCGCAGTTGCTTGAGAGTCCTTGGCGGGGGAATTTCCATAATCTCCTTGATCTTCTACAGATCTATCATGATGCCTCGGTGTCGGACGATGAATCCCAGGAACTTACCTGAGGAAACTCTGAATGCGCATTTGAAAGGGTTCATCTTCAAGTTGTATTGCCGAAAGCGTTGAAATACGATCTTCAGATGCTCTAGATGTTTCTCGTATGATTTGCTTTTAACCACAAGATCGTCAATATAGAATTCGACGATTTCATGTATGAGGTCGTTGAAAATCTTCGTCATGGCCCTCTGATAAGTGGCACCGGCGTTCTTTAAACCGAAAGGCATCACCCTGTAGTAGAATATACCCATAGGGGTCTGGAAAGCGGTATGCTTATGGTCCTCGGGATGCATCTTTATCTGATTGTACCGTGATGATCCGTCCATGAAGGAGAAAACTTCGTGAGTAGACGTATTATCTATCATCAGCTCCATGACCGGTACTGGAAAGTCGTCCTTCGGGCAAGCTTTGTTGAGATCCCGAAAATCTATGCATATGGGCACCGTCCCATTTTTCTTCATCACTGGGACGATATTGGCGATCCAGTCAGGATATTGAACCTCTTGGATGAAGCCGGAGTCGATTAGCTTCTTGACCTCGGCATTGATGCTCATCTCAAGCTTGAGCTGCATTCTTCTCGGTGCTTGTTTTATCGGCTTGACGTCCGAGGATATTGCCAATTTGTGTACAGCAATCTCTGGATCTAATCCTGGCATCTCGAAATAGTTCCATGCGAAGCAATCTTTATGCTGCATGAGCACGTCCTTAAGCGTAGCCACCCTTTCTTCAGACAACAGCTCACTGACGAATGTAGGCCGCGGGTCACTTGTCGTCCCCAAATCAATCTTTCTGAGGTTGTCTGCAGTAGTATGTATCTCATCTTCCAGCTCTTTTGGCGCCGGTGGAAACTCTGAGATCACCTCGCCATCATCGTTTTTGAAGCACCGGGGAGGTCATCCGTATTCTTGGGTTCTTCTTCCGACAGCGTTATCGCGTAACAGGTACGAGATCGCTTCCAAGACCGATGTTGATCCAGTTCTACTCTCGTGGTTTTCGGTTCATGCTTCTGCAGTGGGGTAACCCTCCAGCTGCTGGATAGAGCGAACCTGCCTTACTGATACTGATCTTCTACCCAGTCTTTGAATGTGAAGCAGTCTTCGAGAGGATGTCCTATTGCTCGATGATAGGAGCAATAGTCTGGATGATTAACTTCACCTGTGTGCTCGGGGTGTTTGGACTCCGGGAGGGCAATCATCTGATGCTTTATGACAAGATCAAGTATCTTTCTTGTCTTGTCTTGGGGAAAAGAGTATGCTCGGCCCATCTTCCTTATAAGAGACGAATCCGGATTGCCCGATTCCTGATCGCGTGGCTTCTTGGACCCGCTTTGTCGCTATCGAACGCTTTTCCCGTTCTTTGGTTTATTTTTGCCTCTGCGCCAGGTCTTCTTTGTGACGGGTTGGCGACGAAGGGCCTCGTCATTCTCCGCGGCCTGCTGGAGGAGGCGCTGCGTTCTGGCTTTCTCGTAGATGGCCATTTCGCGGTTATGGTCATCCCGGACTTTTTAACCCGCTTCCCTTATAAGCTTGTCCATCTGTTCTTCGAACGACGGACTTGGCATTTTCACTGCGGGAGTTCGTTCTGGTTCAGGGTTAGCATCTTCCCACAGAGCATCTCCTTCTTCATCAAAGTCATGTATGATGTAGCAGTCACGGAATAGCTCCCGTTTCTTGGATTGAACATACCCAAGCCCAATCGTTTCCATTCTCCCGTTGGGCAACTTTCGTTGACTTCCGGGAACGTTCCAGATCCTGTTATAGAACCGTGCTTTTTGCGCAGTTTGCTTAAGGGGTACACCTTGGCGTCTCAAGAGTCTCTTTAGTCCGTCTGTGTAATATCTGGGAAAACGGATGGGCTGGAGCCTGTCAAGTGTAGAATCCGCACTATGCCAAATTTATTTCTTCACTTTGGTTTCCCCGGATCGGTAGAATAAGATCGCCTTTTCACCTTTTCACCTGGGAGGGACGTAGAATGTCTGCAATTCTTCCACACTGTAGGTATCAAGCACGCCTAGCTCTTTATGATGCTTTGGCAGGATCATGGAAACTTGCGAACTTTGATCTTCATCAGCGAAGGCTTGTATTGATGGCCGAACAGAGAATACGGCATTGACCTCATTTTCCGAGTCGCTGCCGAAGATCAACGTAGGAGTGGACGGTCCTGGATTGTTGCATAGGGGCGGCCCTGAATAAACTATATCTTCTTCTTCCTCGGTATCACTCCTGAAGACCGGAATAGTGGTGATAGCTTTGTTCTTGTCCTCCAATTTACGTAATCTTTCTGTGTCTTCGAAATCCGGCAGGAAGTATTTTGCATCCTCATATTTGCGAACTTCGTTTACGGAGAACGGGTTAAGTTCGCCTGTTACGGTGTATTCGAGACCATCCTTGAAATATTTCATACACTAATGTTGTGTAGAGAGGATGATGTTGTACTCGTGTAACCAAGTCCGGCCGAGCAAAGCGTTATAGCATGTCTTAGCGTCAATGATGTGAAAGTTGATGTCCGTGATGAGCAGTCCAGAGTGTATGTCAATATTACAGACCCAAGCGTCCGTGATGACTGGGAGTCAAACCCGGAAATGGTGATTTTATAGCGAGGTGCTGAACGCTCATGCAGATTTCCTTCAACACTCTCACATTGAGGAGATTGACGGAGGACCCATTATCAACCAGGATTTTGCCTATCTTGATGTCATGACAGTATCCGGAGACGTAAAGGGGACGGTTATGCTCGCATGTCCCATGGAGAAGATCTTCATCTCCGAAAGTGATATCGGCCGTACGCACTTCTTCCAGCTCGTCCTTCATCTTTTCTTCGGCGAGGAAAGCTTGAAATTGGTCGGGCTTTTGTAATGCCCTGATCAGCGAATCTCTCGCCTCTTTGGATAGCAGAAGGGCGTCGAGAATACTGAGCCGCGAGGGTATCTTTCTCAGGTGTGTAAGAACGTTGTAGTCCACCTTGTTTTTCTTTGGCAGTTCCTTGGCTGTCAGCTCTTTGACGACATGATCTTCTAGGGCGATGTCCTCAGAGACCTTTTCTTTTCCCTTATCTCTTCTATTTGACCCACTGTTCGAGGGCCCAAGATTCTTTTCGGGCAGCGTACGATTGCGCAGCTGAATATTTTCACAGGTCTTCGGTTCTTCCTCTTTTCCCGAGGTGGACTCTTTAAAGAGAAGGCCAAGATCTATTTCTTCATCAGAATCGCTCCCAAAGGTGAGAACTTGCGATCCCCATAGTCAACTATATGGCAGTTGCCGACAGTTCTTTTGTGCTCCTCGGTCGTATTTCTTTGCTCCCGACGAATTTTGCGTTTCATACGCTTGAAATGTTGTCGGTGAGCAACATACCCCTGCCACCATCTTTTAAAAGCGTTGCACTCTTCGGTGGGGTGCGCAATCTTTCGATGATATAAGCAGTAGCTAGGATGTGTTTCCGCTTCACCAAGAGTGTTTCCTTCGGAGGCTGGCAGCTTCATCCCCATCGATATGGCTTTGGCGAACCTCTTCTTCGTCTTGAACCTGCTTTTATTTACGGCAGAGGTACTTTGATCTGGCGGGAGTGTTTCAACCCTTTCGTTCAGTCGCCGGCGTTTGGCTTTTTCAAATATGGCCATCTCACGCTCTCGAGCAGCTTTGCTTTTAAGAAGAGCTTCGTCCAGGAATGAATCAATCACTTCGTCTGATGGTCTTGGAAATTCAGGCCCAGGATCTACCCCCAGTTTCTCTGTGTAAGGAGCTTCTTCATTGTCTATCGACGAGTAAGAGATCATATGGCGGCTTGCTACATAACCTTCAGATTCATCCGACGAGTCTTCTCCATTGTCATCATCTCCGTCCTTAAGGACGTGGCTGAGAAATTCTTGGAGTGTGACTGTAGTCCGCGCTTTTTGATTATATTCTTCCAACGCGTCAGTCTGTTTTTGCAGGTCCATACGCTTGTCACCAGGCTTCACGGGCTTTTTGGTCTTCTTCTTCTTCGAAGACTTTGACGGCTGGATGTGAGTGCTTTGGCTATCACCACCAATCTTTAGAGTTGGGCGTGGTTTCAGCATTCCCTCGATGATCTCGGGTTCTAGTGGATTTTTCCACCTGATCGCCGGGCATGTTTGGAGATCCTTCAGCATTCTTTTCGTCTTGGCTGAAAGAGAGACCTCCCATGGAGCTTCTTCTATGAAGGAGCATGATGCCCCCAGTGTATCCGTCTTCTTGGGAGCGTGTGGCTGTGGTGGGTTCACTTTCCAGTTCTCGGGTAGGGAAAATTTGCCCTGTTGATACTGGTCTTCAATCCAGCCCTTGAAGACGAAACAATCTTCAATTGGATGGCTTACCATTTGATGGTAGGGGCAATAATTGGGACTATTAGCCTCGCCGGGTTGCAATGGTCGTTTTGAATTTGGCAGATTGATGAGCCTGTTGCGCACCGCTAGCTCAAATAATCTCTTTGTTTTGTCCCGGGGAAACGAATAAGAGCGTTTCATTTTCTCATTATAGTATCGCCGTCTTTCCTCTAGGAGATCCATTAATTTTTGACCACTGGGCTGCTATTGAGTATTCGCAACGAACGTCGCCTTCCCTTTACCCTTTTCGTTTCGCTGCTCCGGCTTTGGAGGAGACGGTCTATAACCCATCTGGTCCATTTGGGCTAGTTTGTCGATCAAGGCCTGGAACGTAGTTGGCTTAAAGAACGTCATGAATTGGGAAATAGTTTCTTGAGGGTCAAGAGTGCCCACGAACATGCCCACTGCCGGCACTTCCTCGATGCGCTGTTCATATTTTGACCATAAATTTCGCCATCGTATGGCGTATTGCACCCATGTTTCACCTGGCTTCACCCTGGCATTGATCAATGTCGTTATTGGGGTGCGTTCACTAGCACTCGCGAAACGCTGGGTGAATAGTATCTCCATCTCTGCAAAAGTCTTGACAAAGTCGTTTGGAAGTTCAGAATACCATTCGAACGCTGTTTCCGACAAGCTACCAACAAACTGACGGAGCAGAAGTTTATTGTCACCCCCGGTGTTGCCGCACAAGGCTCTGAATTGAGCGACATGCTGATGTGGATTCCCCATCCCTTTATATACATGAAATTTAGGGATCGTATATCCCAGCGGGTACCTTATTTGGTCATACCAGCCTCGGTATGGTCGTCCAGTCTTAACGATCTATCCAGCCGCTTCATTCGCCTGATGAACCCGTATTTGCTGAGCAATGTAATCATCTAGAGCGGCCTTGGAGATGGTTTCCTCTTTGGCTGCTGAAAGAGCCGGAGGGGGGTTTGATGTCTCCCCTTTGTCGTCTTCAATGACGATCAAGAGGTCTTCAGCTGGAGGTTCCGGCTGCAATATCATCCCAGCCATGTCTTGGAACAAAAGAGCCATTCATTTTATATTGGCCGCCTGCTCCGCAGCCTCTTTTTCTTTCCTCTCGAGAATTCTTCGGAGGAACTCGGTATTAGTTTCTTGTTCCCGACGCTGCTCTAAGTTCTCTGGATTTTCTTTCATCCCAGTGAGTGCTGCCATTACAGTCAGCATCTCCTGAAGTTTCTGCTGATGTTGTTCCCGAGCCTTCGTTATCGATCGGGTAAGCGATCGATGACCCGTAGAAGCTCGGCTTTCCTCTTTTCCAGAAGCCATATAAACAGTATATACCATCATGCCCCCAGACTTGGGGCGTTTAGGCTCAGTGTTTTTGCGGTTCGTCGCGGACACAGGGGCTTTCTCCGGCCTCCGTCTCTTTTGAGCGGTTGACGTTGAGGGAGCTGTTGCAGTGGGCACCCAGACGACTATCTCCTTTGGTGGCTTGACAGGATGATTTTCTCCTTGTCGAGTTTTAATCTTCTTTGATTAGCGAGAGTAGTCCTGGTCAATCACCGATTCCTGAACCTGTCGCCAGACTTTATAAATTTTGGAGGACAGCCACTGAGGGGGCTGCTCCGGCTTCTTTTGTGTAGTAATCTCCATAGGTGGAGGAGATCTCTTCAGCACGGCGGTCGGAGAGTTCTTACGAACCCTCCTAAGCGGTTCAAAGCTGTTTCCAGTTGGAACAGCAGCATGGATTTCTACCATGGGAGCTGGCGGAGTTAGTCCAGAAGGGGAGCTGCCCCCAGCCTTCCTTACTTGGCGCCAGTGACGACGACGAGCATGTCGCGCAGATGGTGTTGGTTCAGCTATGGGGATGTCTTTGTCATGTCCCCTGTTCTGGTCAAGCGCTGCTGGTACCAGCCACTTGAAGACCGACATTCGTTGAGTAGCAGTATCCAATTTATCAAAGACAGACCTTTGGGCAGGAACGGGAGCCGGATGGCCAGCCTTGTAAAGACTGATCCTTTGATGGGAGAAGCTTCTTTAGTGACCTCGAGAGCAGGAATGGCTATTCGTTTTAGGACACCCGCTTCAGGTATCATGGGATTCTTGATGGGCCCATTGGAGTTCAGGCTCATCCTCTCGAAGACTGATGCTGTCGGCTTGGCATTGGATGAACCGTTGAGATGGGTCGTGGTGTAGTGAGCCGATCAAAGACCGACTTCTTCTGCACTTCTTGCGGCAGCGGGATGTTAACGCTCACTGGTGGGAGCATGGTCCCAAAGAACAACCCAGTGGTGGCTTGAGTGACCTGTTCCACCGGCACAGCGAAAATGGAGGCCGCTTGGGGCCCGTAAGTCACTCCTCCAGATGGGACGGAGCGAGAGTTGCAGTTGCAGTTGCAGTCAGTGCAGGTTGAGACCATTGATCTTCTGTTTTCTATACGGAGTAAGACAACAAATCTTAGTACCTCGAACCCAAGGGCAACCATATCAAACCGCGATTCGTTCGCGAACACGACACACGAAGTGTGGAGTGGAAAGAGGAAAAGGTCCCACCGGGCGTGCCAGAATCTGTTCCCCGCCGAAACACGGAGACGCGACCGGGCGGGTCCGTCTTGCCTAAATTTCGGGGCAGATACTAGCTGGTGCTATCCATCCACCTCTCCGAAGATGCTAAGTTGATTTATGACACCTTGTATCGAAGGTTTAAACGGATGAGGCCGATGTAGCAGACTTCATCAGATTCCCCCTCATTTGAGGGGTTTTTGATTGTGGGGACGCTCTTCCCTGCAGGCGCAAGCCCCTGCAGTTAATTACGCTACCGCATCACGGTAACCACTTTCTCCTTCTCTAGATGGTCACTTCATGTCGTGGGTGTCTGTTTTGTTTTTGGTTGCCCGTGGATTGTATACGGAAACTAATTTATGTTGTCGCCCGTAAGGCGTGGATTAGTCCAAATCCGTATCTTCTTAGATTTGGGTTTGGGGGTTGGGTTTAAGGATACGTTAGTCTCATTTTGGACTAAGATCAACTTAAACGTATGTTAAGGATACGTTAGTCTCATTTTAGACTAAGATCAACTTAACGGTATCGTTTAGATCTAACAAGAGAGCAATTGGGCTTTGTTGTTTAGTTTAGGAATATTGCAGTCGTTTAGTTTAAGAACATCACGGTCCAGCGTTAGTTTAAGGACATCTCGGTCCAAGGTTAAGGACATCAAAGTCCGTGAGTTTAAAGACCTCACAGTCAAGGTTAAGGACATCACAGTCCGTGAGTTTAAAGACCTCACAGTCAAGGTTAAGGACATCAGAGTTTGTGAGTTTAAGGACATCACGGTCCGAGGTTAAGGACATCATAGTTCGTGAGTTTAAGGACATCACGGTCCGAGGTTAAGGACATCATAGTTCGTGAGTTTAAGGACATCACGGTCCAAGGTTAAGGACATCATAGTCCGTGAGTTTAAAGACCTCACGGTCAAGGTTAAGGACATCATAGTCCGCGAGTTTAAAGACCTCACGGTCAAGGTTAAGGACATCATAGTCCGTGAGTTTAAAGACCTCACAGTCAAGGTTAAGGGCATCATAGTCCGTGAGTTTAAAGACTTCACAGTCAAGGTTAAGGACATCATAGTCCGTGAGTTTAAAGACCTCACAGTCAAGGTTAAGGACATCATAGTCCGTGGGCTTAAGGACCCCACAGTCCATGAAATGTGTGGTTGTCGGGACCCGTCACCTCTCTGAAGATGTTGAAGGATTACAACGACAAATATCAGAGGAGTAAAGAGATATACCCTCGAACCGATGTGAGTTGGTTGAAGGATCTGTAGTCCAATTTGGGACTAAGATCTGTTAAAATATTTATGAGCAGATGGGCTCAATTAATATGAGTTGAGGACTTATGGCCAATCTTGGGCTAAGTCCAATAAATGTTTAACATTTTATTTTGGGTTGTTGAGCCTTTATTTGGGCTTAGACCTTTTAACAATGTTTATGTCTTTTATTGAATGCTGAGCATTCATCAGAGCTCTGGGCTTATTAAAGAATAATTTATGTTCTGTCAGCGCAACACATGGCGCGTCAGGCGCTTTGCGCCAATCAAAAAGCGCAGCGCGCTTCTGCTGAGTAGCGCACATGTAAGGGACACGTGTCGCGCTCAGCGCTAGGCGTCAGATGATGAGCGCACGATACCAATTTATGAGCGCTGAGCGCTAGTCCATGAGCGCGTTGCACTTTCAGTTTAGTGGCGCACACATGAGTGACACGTGGTGAGCTTGGCGCTGAGCGCCAGCCCATGAGCGCAGTGCACTATTTCAGAAGCCCAAATCGCAAGTTGTCAATTGGCGCATACGTGGTTGACACGTGGCGCATTTGGCGCTGAGCGCCAGTCCAGAGAGCGCAGAAGTGCAGTTCCGAAGCGCAAAGCGCAATTTAAGAGCGCAAAGCGCATTTGATCAATTTATGATCTAGGAAACAAATTTATGTTCTTTTAAAAGAGACTTTGTCTCAAGATCTAAGAACAACAGTTTTTATTTTGCAGGAGATATTTCCAATCTCTTATTTTGATGAAAGGCGTTGCCTTTATAGATCCATGATCTGTGAGAAGAATTATGTTCTTCTTTTATTTTATATGATGAGATCTTTTTATCTCTTTTGTGAAAGACTTTTTGTCTTGTAGATCTATGATCTTTTTAAAGAAATGAATTCTTCTTTCTTAATCATGAGATGGTTTCATCTCTGTGTTCATCATCCTTCATTCTTACCTTAAAGAGATATCTTCTTGCAAGAGCTTGCTCTTTATCTTTGAGTTTCTCAAAGTTTATGGGTTTTTTTCTATATAAGACTTGAAGTCTTGGGGCTTTATATAGGGAAAGCCGATTTGTTGAATCAGTTAGAGATCTTTCTCTGATTGATTTGGGGATGTTTTCCATCATTGGATCTTTGATCCCAGGGCTTCTGTTTTACAGATGGCAATCTTCTTGTTTTTAACAAGATTAGAAAATCTTTCCATAACAGAATTTAATTCTGATTAATTAATGATTTATCATTATTATTAGATCTTTTGATCTAACGGTGGGGAGTTTTTTAATTCCAGCACTAGCACACCCGTGCTTTGCACGTGGTGCGCTGCTCAGAGCACAGCGCACCTTGCGCTAGCGCACCTGTGATTTACACGTGGTGCGCTGCTCGGACCGCAGCGCACCCTATGCTAGCGCACCCATGTTTGACACGTGGTGTGCTGCTTAGAGCGCAGCGCACCCTGCGCTAGCGCACACATGGTGCGCTGCTTAGGGCGCAGCGCACTTGGCGCTGCATTTGAAGCGTTGCTTCAATTTTGAAATTTAAATTTCAAACAGAGCTTTGCTCTGATTGGGGGAAATAGTTATATCTTTATTTTATTATCATGTTATCTTTTATAGGCTTACAAATATACATATAGCACCTTGGGCTTTACAAAATGGCATTTTGTCCATCTCATGTGCTCATTTCTTTTGCACATGAGCCATGTGCTTTACAAAAATTTGGCTTTATGCCCATAAAGATTACATCAAAATTATTTATTACATGATTTTTATTTTGGCATGGAGGAGGTTGGCCGTGGGGCTCGACTTGGGCATGGGCCTACTTGTCCTGGGCTTGGGCCCACCAGGCTTGGGGTTGACTTTGACTTTAACTTGGTCAACCCGGGTGTAATTTTCGACCCCAACAGGTTGTATTTGAGATACCAAATCACCCAGTCTTCTACTTCAAGAGTGGAGATAGAACTTTGAAGTCAGGAATCTTCCGTGCTAAGCCAAAGAATGCAAAAATATTTACTCTACTGGCGGAAGAAGAAAAGCCAGAAGTAGTTCGAGAGTTCGAGGATGTGTTCCCTGATGATATAACAGGTTTGCCTCCCGATCGAGCTTTTGAGTTTAGCATTGACTTACTACCTGGTGTGCAACCGGTAGTCAAAGATCCATACCGGTTAAGTCCTGAAGTATTGAAGGAGATCTGTACTCAGTTAGACGAACTTCTGAAAAAAGGTTGGATTCATCTCAGTACTTCAAGTTGGGGATCTCCAGTTTTGCTTGTGAAGAAGAAAAAAGGTTCATACAGAATGTGTATAAATTACTGAGCTCTGAACGAAGGGACGATAAAGAACAAGTATCCACTACCGCACATCAATAATCTTTTCGATCAGCTAAGTGGGTCTTGTGTATTTTCAAAGCTAGATCTTCGTTCGGGTTATCATCAGGTGAAGGTTAAAGAGTCTGATATTCTGAAGACGGCGTTCAGGACTCGCTATGGTTATTACGAATATCTCATGATGCCATTTAGAGTGAACAATGCACCTGTTATATTCATGAATCCGATGAACCAAGTTTTTCAAGAGTACTTAGACATGTTCGTTGTTATTTTCATCGACGACATCCTGGTGTATTCAAAGAATCGGAAAGAACACGCCGAGCATTTGCGGATTGTCCTGAAAATATTGTGAAAACATCAACTCTATGCCAAGTACAACAAGTGTGAATTTTGGCTAGATCAAGTCGGATTTCTCGCACACATCGTTTCGGGCGAAGGAATCTCAGTAGATCCAGCAAAGGTGTCAGCTGTCAACGAATAGCCGACACCAAGGACGGTGAAGGATATTCAAAGTTTCTTGGGTTTAGAAGGATACTACCAAAAATTCATTGAAAGTTTCTCGAAGATTGCGGCATCCCTGACCAAGCTCACACGTAAAGATGAAGCATTCGTGTCATCAGAAGCATGTGGATAAGCTTTTGTAGAACTCAAGTCGAGGTTAACTTCAGCTCCAATCCTTGTAATACTGAATCAATATGGAGGATTCGTCATACATCGTGATGCGTCTGGTAAGAGATTAGGATGTGTTCTATATTAGCATGGAAAAGTTGTGGCTTTCGCGTCGAGACAGCTGAAGGTTCATGAGCGCAACTATTCAACGCATGATTTGGAGTTAGCAGCCGTTATCTTTGCAGTTAAGATTTGGCGCCATTATCTTCTGGGAGAATAAGTGGATATATACATTGACCACAAGAGTCTGAAGTATGTATTTACTCAGAAGGAATTAACTATGCGGCAAAGAAGATGGCTAGAACTCATGGCGGACTTCGACATCAACCTACAATATCATCCTGGGAAGGTGAATGTAGTTCCTGATGCACTTAGTCGCCAGCCATTAGCAATGAATCTCACCGCTCAGTGGAAGCTTCATCAGGACTTACACGGATTGGCAATTGAAGTATTTATGCCAGGTAACGCTTCGTCTTTGATGAACTTACAAATCTAGTCTACTATTGTCAATCAGATCAAGGCAGCTCAAGCAAATGATGCCAAGCTACAAAAATCCAGAGAATAAGTAGAAAGTGGACTTCGAACTGACTTCATCATCCTCGAAGATGGATTCTTGAGATATAGAAGTAGATTGTGTGTACCAAACGGTCCAGTTCAAGAAGAGTTGATGAAAGAAGCTCACATCTCACCGTACTCAGTACACCGCGGTGGTATAAAGATGTATAAGGATCTACGGCAACACTACTTGTTGGATATAGTGCCCTCAAAGTCAATTATTGGATCGCAGGCACGTGATTGTAATGATTGAGGGAGGACCTATACCGGTAAGACAGTCTTACTCAAGATGATAATATGCTATCTGATTTATCTTTATCATCATGTACATGTTTTAGGTGATCTTACAGGTCGCTATTACACGTTGATAGAGCCCTTAGGATTCTTGCTTGACTGGCAGCAGTATGATGGCGATCATTGATCAGTCGAAAATATTGTATATTTTAGCCGGCAATTTCTTTAACATTTGCATACACATAGAAGTGTTCGGCATTCATATTCTACATATTAACAAATCTGTCACAAAATATGAGATTGCATGTATTAGACTTTTAAACCGACACTTTAAAGGAAATTAACCGCATTTCATGGCATCGCATCTTTTCTGTATTTGCGCAACACTTGTCTTGAGTATGTGCAGGAAATACGGAAGGAAAACCAAAGAGCTGATCAACATTACGCCAGCTAAATCATTTCAGATCTGGTAGCATTTCAGAGGGAGAAATACAATTCTATATATCAAAAAGAGGTCCATACATCAGACCCAACAACCCACTGAAAGCACAAGTCCCAAGGCCCCAAGAGCGCCGCCCTTCCGCGGCATAAGCTTGCATATGCCGCGCAAGCGCGGCGGTTCTGCCACGTCATCAGTCAACTTTTTGGGCATAATCTCTATCTCTGGTCCCACAGTGCTTTATGATACTTCAAAAACCAGAATTCTCTCGAAGCTACTACAGATCAGAATTGAAGATTAAGAAGGCTAATCCTAAATTAAGCTCCTAATTAATCCTATTCTAGAAGCTCCTCCTAACTAATTACATCTAGAACCTTCTCCCCTAACTAACTTTTGGAGGGAAATTTGAATTCCCTCAACAAACTTTTGGAGGGAAAGTTAGAATTTGAAATCCTAGATCTAGGGTTAGTTATCTATAAATAGGAATCTAAACCTATGGTTATAGGTTGTTAATCATTAGTTCTTAAATCACTCTTTAGTGAATAATTCTACACCATTTTTTTCCACAAGCTTCGTGACAAAGCTTGTGCGAAACCCTAACCCTAATTCCACTCCAAATCCAAGATCTTGAGTACCAAATCAAGTGAGAAGCCTTCAACCTTTTAGGAGCCGAGCCGATCTTCAATCGGGCAAGTGATCCAAGCCGATCCGCGATCCACGGAGACGAGCAAAGCCAAGTCGACGATCGAATTCTTCCTCTTGTAGTTCTTGAGCGAATGTAATGAAATTGTTGATATAAATAAAAGGTGAAATTCTTTAATCTTGCTTTCTTTTAATTCTTGCATCATGATTAGATCTCAATTTGTAATTGTTGTTCTTGTTGTGATGTTTGAGTAAAACTCCGCTCGTAAAGGAGTCGAGACGATTGTAGAATGATGATGTAACAAATCTTAATACTATTTTTAAGTCCTACGAGTTTTGTAAACCCTAGCAAGTTCAAGAATCGATGACCTAGTTTCGTAGCGATGCTTTCTTGATTGTGATCGCTCGAAATTAGTGATCTACGATCGTTTCTTGAATTTACTAGAGGCTAGAATATGAATGGTATCAATGAAAGAACAAGGGATAAGATGAAACCCTAGTTTCACAAGAAATCCCTAATTCTCATCGATCATCATCGATCTAGTATCAATTCATCGAAGGATAAGAATACGTAATTCTAAGATTACATCACATCTATAGATCCGATCGATTTCTACGAGCCTCATTTCGATTCTTGATATTTGGTTTGGAAAAATCAACAAACGATCAATTCTTGATTCTATCTTTTAATGCTTTCTTAGATCTAGATATTTTCTTTTTCTTGAAATACAATTTTAAATCTTGAATTGTTTGTTTTCTTTTCATTAAAGTTTCAATTCATCTAATTCAAAAGACGAACGATTACACTTTCCCTGAGGACGATCCGCACTCACATACTAACTACAATCCGACACCGTAGTTGATTGCGGTCAAATAATTTTTGGTTGTGAATTTCTATTCAATTTTATACTACACATCAAGAATTCTTTTCAATCAAATGGCGCCGCTGCCGGGGAATAGTGCGCTAATAGTTCGTATTTTGAAATTTGAGTTGAACAATTTATTCCATTATAATTTTTAGATCAAAATTCGTGCAAACACTAATACGTGTTTTGTGATTTGATTGCGAGGAAATCTGGAATCATTGGAGCTGTGGAAAATTTTTTCTGAAACATACAGAGAGCAGTGTAGGTGAACAGGAGCTTGTGCACAAATTTCTGTGCACTGATCCCAAAAGACCACCGCCCATCCGCGGCATATACCCCTTATCCGCGGCGGAAGCGCCGCAACATTAGCTCCTCTCTGCAGAAATTTTTCTCTGTAAGTCCTTAACCTTCTTATCTTCTCCTTTCTCTGCTCCAACTAATATTTTGTGCAGGTTTTCTTTGCAAATAAATCGCAGCGCCGCAAAAGCTAAATAAATTTGTGCGTGTTTTTGATTCTTGTGGTTGTTGCATATTAATACGGAATTTAAGGGGCACGACCAAATCCAAATTAGGTGGGGATTTCATTACCCTTCCTAGGCCCCGAAAATCGCAAAACTTGCATCCGCATTTACCCTCATTAATTAAAAGAAATCTAGAGATGACTCTAAGGACCGTCGCGCTCAATTAGGACAAGAGAAGGCCGTGGGTAATTCATTGCTTATCCGAGTTTTCTTGTGGTGCCTAAGGCGAGTGTGTCTAAGGCTAGTGGTTATTAATTAGGCCCACTGTAGTGGTGGTTCCTTTCCACTTACCTGGCACTTATCCGGCCACAGGGGAACAAAGAGGCAGTGGAGGATTTATCCTGCGACTTGTCTTTTGGCAGTTAGGAGCGGTCTAGAGTTTGACCTAGGTTACCACTAGATTTTAGGGTTTTGTGTGTTGCATTTGTTTTGTTGCATCATATTTTTTTAAAAATCCGTATTCTTTTCAAAACAAACACCGCATACATCATTTCCCCTAATTATAAATTCACGCTGCCACTTGTACTAACCCTTTTTAGTGCAAGATAGGCTGGACAACGGGTTTCTAGTGCCCGTTAAGTCCGCGTTTCCCGCATCGACCCTAAAGTCGGTATTTCTACATTTACCTTTCTTTTACCCACCACCACACCCACATCGATGGATCCACCTCCATCGAACTTCTTTTCCACTACCCTGCCGCCGTCCGTTGGTGCGCAGAATCCACCTCGCATCTCTCTCCAAGAGAGATGCTATCCTACACGAGGCCCACTTTCCACATGTCTTTCCACACCACCAGCCAACGGGGAAAATTTTCAAATAAAACCCCAATACATCAACCTTCTACCAAAATTTCACGGTCTCGAGTCTGAAGACGCATACGTGTTTATCACGAAATTTGAAAATGTATGCGCAATGATGGGTACTTCACAGTTGTCTGTGGATGCTTTCCGTCTACGTCTTCTCCCATTCACTTTGTGCGATTTAGCCGAGAAGTGGCTATATAACACTACCGCACATTCCATTTCAAATTGGGACGAATTCGTCAAAGCATTCCTTAAGAAATTCTACCCACATCAAAAGACAGCTCGAGTCCGTAGCGAAATCTATCAATTTACCCAGCTTCCAAATGAAACATTTTCAAAATGTCTCGACCGTTTCAAGGATCTGTTAATCCAATGTCCACATCACGGCATCCCGAGATGGGAATTGTGCCGAATCATTTATGAGGGCATTACTCCTTACACAAGACAGTCCCTTGAATCCATGTGTCAAGGCAACTTTATGACTAAAGATGATAGGGAAGCCTGGGAATTCTTAGAAAATTTCGCAGAAAAATCTTTACAGTGGGAGGGTGTGAGTCAATCATCTAGGGATGGCAATGATATTTCCATAGAAATTAGAGCTGAAATTTCAGCTTTACACAAGAAATTTGATGCTATGGAAAACAAATTTTTAGCCGCCGCCCTAAGTCAAATATCACTCTCCAAAACTGTATGTGGTTGCTGTTCTGATCCGTCTCACTTGACGGAAGAATGTCCGTTTCAAGGTCATGAGCATACCAATGCATCATTTCAAAGACCTAGAAACGATCCATCTTCCTCCACATATGATCAGGGTTGGAGGAATCACCCTAATTTTTCTTGGAACCAATCACAATTTCAAAACACGGTTCCAACCCAACACAATTTCCAAGGGGCCCCTCCACCACAACAGCACCCACAACTTCAATTGAGTCAGCACCCCTTTCAAGCACAAAATTTCCAAAATCCGGCCAACACTTTTGCACCGTCTAGTCCTTTGCAATTGACCGGTACAGATAATACCTCTGCACTAGAACAAACCTTGGATACTTTCATGAAACAATCCATCCAAGGGACGGCAAGTTTGCAATCTTCCGTCGAGAATGTAATGAAGATCATTATCTCTCAAAATGAGAACATCAAATCGATGGAAGAACAAATTGCACAACTAAAAGCCGAAATGAGTGCACGAGAGAAAGGGAAACTTCCAGCTCAACCTTTACCTAATCCTAGCTATTCACATGATGTGGATGCAATTACGTTGAGATCTGGAAGAGTGCTTGACCATCACGTTGGGGAAGAGTTTGATGATACTGATAAATCAATCAATAACACCCCGGCTGAGACCTTTCTTCACACACACACTTCTTCTACCCTACCATCTTCTTCCGAGCCTATTCTTCATTTCCCAAAAGGCTCGCCATTACAGTCCACCTCTTTTACCCCTCCTCGGACGATCCCCACTTCTATTCCGGGATCGGTTCCACACACACTTTCTTCTTCTATGATGGACCCAGCGCTTATTGCTAAAGCACCTTATCCTAATCGGTTAAGGGCTAACACACCGAGTCCACATATGGAGAAGATTATGAACATTTTTAAGCAAGTAAACACCAACATCCCTCTCCTAGATGCCATCCAACAAGTTCCGTCCTATGCGAAAACTCTTAAGAACTTGTGCACTAGGAAGAGGAAGACTCATGTGCCCAAGAAGATTTTCATGGAAAAGACAATAGACACGGCTTTCCCCCAACAATTACCGAGGAAACGTAAGGATCCAGGATATCCTACTATTTCCGTTTCTATTGGGGAAAAACACATTAACCGTGCTCTACTAGACCTTGGCGCTAGTGTTAACTTGCTTCCATATTCTGTTTATGAGCAACTAGGAATCGGAGAGTTAAAGCCAACCAATTGCACTCTCCAGATGGCTGACCGATCAATCACCAAACCTAGGGGTGAACTGGAGGATGTGTTAATAAAAATCGGAGAATTTATATTCCCGGTAGATTTTATTGTAATTGATACACAGCCTGTAGCGAACCCACGGAATCAAATTCCGGTGATTTTAGGTCGCCCCTTTTTGGCCACTTCCAATGCTATTATCAACTGTCGTAATGGTTCTATGACCCTATCTTTCGGGAATAGGTCAATAGAGCTGAACATTTACAAGTTGGGAAGTGTACCCTCCGAACCTACTGCTCAGGTTTGTTCTGTCGACTTAATGGATGTCGACAGCAGCGAATTTGATGATCCTCCTGTTATCGATCTTGACTCTTTTCATACGTTATTGTTTGACCCAACTATGTATCATACACATACGGACTCTTCCACCGAGATGTCCGGGTCAACAATTAACACGGATTATGAACTGCTTTTAGAGTCTGAAGATCACCCCGCACTTTGTGATGATATTATTCACCGGGGTATGGATGGAACTTTTGAGGAGATCTTCGCTGATGAACTCGCATTTTTAAATGACACGGGTGTTGAGATGAATCATCTCCCAATCAATGAAATTGAACCTCCAACCCTTCTTCTGAACTGTAATAAGAATGCGAGAAATCCATCACATTCACTGCATCGTCTCTCAAAAATGAGACGCACACACATTCTATTCCACCACTTAACTTTTCCCCACTTCTTCTTCCACCAACCCGAGCACTGCATTGATAAAATTTTTGAATGGTTGGTGTTGACATTCGGTCTTTGCAAAGCTTGGCATCGACCACTGATTTTTGACCCCCACTTGTGATTTTAAAAGATTAACATTGCATAACTCAAGTTTGGGGGGATATTTTTTCTGGCTCTTGAAAGGAAAAGTTTTACAAAATTTTAAGCCAAAAATAAGTTTGGGGGAGGTTCTTCACTTAAATATTTTGCCCCCACTAATAAATTCCTCCCAAGCTTACAGGTTTTTCGAGATTTAGCAGATGGCAACAGTGAGGACACTGTTGAAAACAAGTTTGGGGGAGGTTTGTGCTTATTTTCGCATCATTTGCATCATACATTGCATAAGCACAAAACATTTCTTTAAAAACCTATAAAAATTTAAAAAATTTCAAAACTATAAAAATACTTTTTTGTATATAAATAAGATAATAAAAGATTAGATAGTGAACAATTACATCTATGAGATTAGAAAAATTTAAGAAAACTAAGAAAATTAGAAGTTTTCTTATACGAACTAGTAATAAGTAGTTATGAGCCGTTGTCCCAAGGGTTAGTAAGATGAAAGACGTCACTAATCTGAGGATAAAAATAAGTCTGAAAAATAGTTTCTATTCTGGAAGCCAAACATTTTGAACGTTGCTACCCTGCTATTCGCACTTACACACGTCTTGAAGCCTGGGATAGTAGAGGATACCTTGAAATGCTCTTGTCTTAAAGCCAAAAGTATGAAAAAAAAATGTTTTAAAGTGGTGAGAAAAATGGACACTGGTTTTGTTATCACCAAGGGCAAGAAAAATATATAGCAAAAGGGTGCTTCTTCACCTAGTGCCCCAAGGTCAACTGGTCTGGGAGTCACTGCTATGCCTGAGGTGGTGCAAGATTAGGAAAATACACCAAGTTAGCAAGCACATCAGTAATCGGTCGGTTAGTACCTCAAGAAGTATTAACGGTCGCATGAAAGTGTGTAAGCAATCTCGTTTGCCAAGTAGTACTGAGGTCGATGGGCAAGAGTATGATAGCTTGAATTGAATTCTCCGGGTGTAGGGATGTCTTTACACACACGCAGGGTGATATGATCGATGTTTGGAAGAAAGATAGGAATGAAGAATAAGACGATGTTTTATTGAGGGAGGACGTGATTTCTAACATCTTTTCATGACCATTAAGATAGGGCTCATAACAACCGAAAAGCTAGCTTAGTTGGAAACCCTAATTTTCAAAGTTTTTCTTTTACAATTCTTGTCTTTAGATGTAATATTCATGATCTTCCTTTTATTATTGGATTTTGTGGGTGCAATCCGCTGAAAACCCTCAGGAGACAACACTCCTCCTACTAGGGACACCTAGAGGTTTAAAGGCTTGTTGCACGTGCTCAGTGCAATCGTGTTGCCTACGAAAGTGTGCTAGTTAGTTTTTCTCTTTCTTTATTTTCTCCTTCTCTTTTAAATAAAACATTCGCTCGAGACGATCGAAATTAAGTTTGGGGGTATTTGATCAGTCGAAAATATTGTATATTTTAGCCGGCAATTTCCTTAACATTTGCATACACATAGAAGTGTTCGGCATTCATATTCTACATATTAACAAATCTGTCACAAAATATGAGATTGCATGTATTAGACTTTTAAACCGACACTTTAAAGGAAATTAACCGCATTTCATGGCATCGCATCTTTTCTGTATTTGCGCAACACTTGTCTTGAGTATGTGCAGGAAATACGGAAGGAAAACCAAAGAGCTGATCAACATTACGCCAGCTAAATCATTTCAGATCTGGTAGCATTTCAGAGGGAGAAATACAATTCTATATATCAAAAAGAGGTCCATACATCAGACCCAACAACCCACTGAAAGCACAAGTCCCAAGGCCCCAAGAGCGCCGCCCTTCCGCGGCATAAGCTTGCATATGCCGCGCAAGCGCGGCGGTTCTGCCACGTCATCAGTCAACTTTTTGGGCATAATCTCTATCTCTGGTCCCACAGTGCTTTATGATACTTCAAAAACCAGAATTCTCTCGAAGCTACTACAGATCAGAATTGAAGATTAAGAAGGCTAATCCTAAATTAAGCTCCTAATTAATCCTATTCTAGAAGCTCCTCCTAACTAATTACATCTAGAACCTTCTCCCCTAACTAACTTTTGGAGGGAAATTTGAATTCCCTCAACAAACTTTTGGAGGGAAAGTTAGAATTTGAAATCCTAGATCTAGGGTTAGTTATCTATAAATAGGAATCTAAACCTATGGTTATAGGTTGTTAATCATTAGTTCTTAAATCACTCTTTAGTGAATAATTCTACACCATTTTTTTCCACAAGCTTCGTGACAAAGCTTGTGCGAAACCCTAACCCTAATTCCACTCCAAATCCAAGATCTTGAGTACCAAATCAAGTGAGAAGCCTTCAACCTTTTAGGAGCCGAGCCGATCTTCAATCGGGCAAGTGATCCAAGCCGATCCGCGATCCACGGAGACGAGCAAAGCCAAGTCGACGATCGAATTCTTCCTCTTGTAGTTCTTGAGCGAATGTAATGAAATTGTTGATATAAATAAAAGGTGAAATTCTTTAATCTTGCTTTCTTTTAATTCTTGCATCATGATTAGATCTCAATTTGTAATTGTTGTTCTTGTTGTGATGTTTGAGTAAAACTCCGCTCGTAAAGGAGTCGAGACGATTGTAGAATGATGATGTAACAAATCTTAATACTATTTTTAAGTCCTACGAGTTTTGTAAACCCTAGCAAGTTCAAGAATCGATGACCTAGTTTCGTAGCGATGCTTTCTTGATTGTGATCGCTCGAAATTAGTGATCTACGATCGTTTCTTGAATTTACTAGAGGCTAGAATATGAATGGTATCAATGAAAGAACAAGGGATAAGATGAAACCCTAGTTTCACAAGAAATCCCTAATTCTCATCGATCATCATCGATCTAGTATCAATTCATCGAAGGATAAGAATACGTAATTCTAAGATTACATCACATCTATAGATCCGATCGATTTCTACGAGCCTCATTTCGATTCTTGATATTTGGTTTGGAAAAATCAACAAACGATCAATTCTTGATTCTATCTTTTAATGCTTTCTTAGATCTAGATATTTTCTTTTTCTTGAAATACAATTTTAAATCTTGAATTGTTTGTTTTCTTTTCATTAAAGTTTCAATTCATCTAATTCAAAAGACGAACGATTACACTTTCCCTGAGGACGATCCGCACTCACATACTAACTACAATCCGACACCGTAGTTGATTGCGGTCAAATAATTTTTGGTTGTGAATTTCTATTCAATTTTATACTACACATCAAGAATTCTTTTCAATCAATCATATACGTGGGAGCTGGGGTATGTAAGCACATCCTTAAAAGGTCCCTAGTCGTGGGAGTTTTCGAGACAGGGCATCGATACTCCGGAGTAGACTAGTGTATACAGTCGAGACCCCGACGAGGGGCGGTGGCCGGTTTCACAAGCCATTGGTGTCAGTTGGATCACCTAAGATATATACATGTGCTCATTTGGTTATGAGTATACCGGACAGGACTCGCCGGGAACATGCTAGTTGGTATTATACCTGACGTCAGATAGCAGTTCCCTGGTGACATGTGTACAGCTTAGTTCATCTACCTGAGATCGTCATTTATCTCGTGTGGGTTCCCGCTGTGCTTTAATTATTACCCTACCACGGCTCAAACGAGTCGTGCAAACAGGTTTTAGTTGGGTACGGTCCCGAGCCACATGGAGGCAGTGAGCAGATCGGCAGGGGTTTCGTCTCTCCCGGTATTGGGGATGAGATCGCGATGTGTCTAGGAGAGCCATTACACGAAGTCCTTGGCCAAGGCAGGAGATTTACTGGTAGGTATTCCAGTAGTATCTCAGGGTGTTCTGGGCTACACTCCGACACGACTTGTACCGCTTTTGGGGGTCTGACTTTTACCAACCCCCTAGGCCCGACATGCGATCCTCATAGACAAATGGACCGGACTGTACGGATATTGTCACTGACAGGCTCAGTAGGGTGTCAGGATGAGTTCGCTCATCGACCTCCCTTTTGGTCAATACCTGGTAGCCCATAACGTACGGCTAGTACCTCTGACGTGCTAGTGGTTAATCCACAGCCAAAGTATTGACGAGTCTTTAGAGTCCCCCACAGACAGTTTCTCAAGTTTCGGGCGAAACGTTGTAGAGGCCGTATGATATATGGCAGGGTTCGATCATATACGTGCAGTAGTGCACGGATCATGATCGGGCGGATCATACTAGTGGGCTTTGGTTTAAGCCGGATCGTAGTATTAGATTTGTTGGATTACTTTAGTCTCATCGCATTCACATTCAACCGGAATCCGAATGCAGGTATGTATATATAGGTTAGGGGTATCCTTGTGATCCGTCACGAGTTTACTTTAGATGTTGCCGTATCTTTTTATTGTTGTAAACATTTGGGTTAATGTTTACAAATGGAAATTGTGAGCTTAAATCATCATTTTGTGCATTAAATGAGACATGTACTTCATAGGTCACTCATGGTCTCATTTCTTGTGAAAATGTCACATTGTGTGATTGATTTGTGAGTTGAATTGAGAGGAAGAGAGAGAAGGGCAGCCATTGTAAAGAGTTTGGTCTTGTATTTTTCATACACACTCTCTCATTTTTGATGAGAGAACAAAAGAAAGAAAGTGGCTCCTCTTCTTCTTCTTCCTCTAGCTCGCCTTTTCCATTGATGGCTTCATCTTCAACCTCCATCTATACATTCTCATATGATGAGAATAAATGGATGCTTGAGACAAAGTTATCACACACATTCTCTATATCGCCTTGGACACGTCGACTAGCGAACTTTGTGCCCGAGTTGCTTCGGATGAAGCGGGAGCCGTAAAAAGACTCGAAGATGTGGTGCCCCTTTCGACGAGAAGACCGGAGATCGGAGATGCCGCGAGGAGCTTGGGTTGGTGGCCAAAGACCGAAGGACACGAATCGATCGGTATAGCTTTTCTAACCCTTCTCTAGTTAGCTAGTTGTAGGTTAATAGTTCGATCCGGGATTAAAGTCTGCGATAGCGCCGGTTTCAAGTTTTGAAAAAGTTTTCGTTTCTGTACTTTGGCCTCGGACAGACGGACGGGGCGCTACCGTAGACTTACACTACTGGTGGTATGGAATGAAGCGTGAAGTAGCCAGAAGCGTAGCCAAGTGTTTAGTATATCAGCAAGTAAAGGCTGAACATCACAGAACTGCTGGTCTACTTCAGCCGTTACTCATCCCAGAATAGAAATAGTAGCAAATTACCATGGACTTCGTGACTGCCCTTTCTCGCAGCATGAAGGGTAACGACGCAGTATGAGTTATTGTGGATCGACTCACCAAGTCTGCTCACTTTATTCCCTTTCGAGTTGGTGAATCTATCGAGACGTTAGCAAAGAAGTACATGCAGGTAAGCATGAATCTAAAGTAAGATTTAACCTCAAACTCATGCAGGAGATTGTGATATTACATGGAGTACCAGTTTTCATCGTCTCTGATCGTGACACCAGATTTTGATCATAGTTTTGGCAGAGTCTGCAAGCTAGCCTGGGAACGAGTCTAAACTTTAGCACGGCTTACCATCCACAAACGGACGAACAGTCCGAGCGAACAATTCAGATTCTGGAGGACATGCTAAGAGCTTGTATGTTAGACTTCGGAGGTTTGTGGGAAGATCACCTACACCTTGTGGAGTTTTCATACAACAACAGATATCAGGCGACCATTGGAATAGCACCATTTGCAGCTCTCTATGCAAGAAAGTGTCATTCACCACTAAGTTGGGACGATATCGGAGATCGTGAACTCCTTGGACCAGAGATGACCGTGGCAACTGTGGACATAGTTCGCACGATCAGGGAAAGAATACGCATAGCTCAAGATAGACAGAAGCACTAGGCTGATGCAAAGTATCGACACCTGGAGTTCCAACCTGGAGATCATATTTTCTTAAAGATCTCTCCAAACAGAGGAGTGATCCGCTTTGGTAAGAGGGGTAAGCTTAGTCCAAGATATATAGGACAATTCGACATTCTCGAACAAGTCGGAGAAGTGGCATATCGTTTAGCACTACCACCCTCATTGGAAGGAGTGCACAACGTGTTCCACATATCCCAGTTTCGAAGATATGTGAGTGACCCCAGCCACATCCTTGATCATTCCGAGCTTACTGTACATACGGACCTAACTTGTGAGCAACAACCCGTTAAGATCCTGAATCGAAAGGTAAAGACACTGCGGAATAAGGAAGTAAATTTAGTCCGAGTGATGTGGAGAAAAGATTCGCTAGAAGAATCAACGTGGGAACGAGAAGATGACATGCGTGCAAGATATCCTCATTTATTTATAAATTAGTCCTTATGTAATTGTAAATTTCGAGGACGAAATTCTTATAAGGAGGGTAGAATGTAACAACTCTGAATTTACTGTACAAAATTCTTCAGTTTAATGTATAGAAAGGAGTTTACAAGTCTGGGTACAAGTTATAAATATATTTTTGTTTAAGAACAGCAAAAAACACTAATAGCTCATTGGTAAAGTCTTGCACTGCAGTGACGTAGCCCCTGTGTTCAAATCCCCTAAGACACATTTATTTTTTCTGATTTATTTTTAAAACTTTTTGAAAGCCCAAAAGTTTACACGTGCAATACACATAAAAATGAAAAGACATAAAAATCAAACATGTGCACAATGATTTAAATACAGAGATGTACATGTGGCTTCAATCTGACGGATCCCCGTCACCAAACGACCGGCAAGATCATCAATTGGGCCAGTGCCGACGGTCCCCCTATAGCCAATGGTGGCCGTGCTTTGCACACACGACCCTTTCCCTACCCCTAACTCCCCTGCACTGTTTGATTGTTCTGCAATCAAGCAGAGACTTTTAATTTCACTTTCAAACCAAATTTTAATGCATTTTAATTCATCTTTTTAATTCCAAAACCCTAATTCCATACTTTAAATACTACCTTATACCCTAGTCCTTCCTCATTCTGAAAATTATAGCCAAAATTCACAAAATTTTCTAAGTACAAGAAGAGTACAAGTGGAGTTAGCAAGAGATCAACTTCCGGCGAGGATCGAAGCAAGTTCCGGCGACCCCACGACGTTACAAAGACAACCCCCTCTTCCTACACTTTTCTTCTAACCACTTCACTCGTAAGTCCCTTCCAAACCCTCTCCTTCTTCTATGAAAATCTCTTTTCATAAAATATGTCGGAAGTGGAGTTAACACCGACATCTTCTTTTAAACCTCTAAAATTCCACTTTTACTTACATTTTCTTCATGCATATTCCTACACCATACTTGTTAACATAAAACCAATATTTAAAACCAACTTTTAATCAAGAATATCATGCAAAATAGCTTTAAATCAACTTTTACACTAAAATACTATGAACTTTACATATATCTCTTTTAATATTTTTGTTAATTATACCTTTAGAAAACTTCATGGGGTAATGACATACCCCTCACAAACACACATGGTTCCATTGCACGATAACTCTTTCATGTAGATTTGTGTTTCGAGAAAATATTTCATTAAAATACCATTTACTTTAAAAATGGTTTTCTTTGGAATTGTATTTTAAAATTCCTTTGCAAATAGTCTCTACAACCCTTTTTAAGGGAGCTGCTATTCTATGGTGCGGATTATCGCACATCTTTAGGCTATTAGAGCGAGATGCAGACCTCCTTACGGAGCATTCGGTCTCGAAGGGTTTTTAAAAAAAACGCATTTTCTAGTTTAATAAAATTTAATTTTTATAATTATATAAATATTACAAATCCATATATTTTCAAAATATAACAAACTTACATTTTTTCTAAAGATGAAAGTTTACAAGTTCACTAAAATACCATTAAGATATCAATACAAGACAAGTTTACAGTAAAATACCATGAACTATTCAAGTTAAGGTAATTATCACTAAAATACCTCAAACCCTTAAAATTCATATCCATGAAAACCCTAAATAAAAAAAATAACTTCTCGAGGTTTAATATGAAATTATATATTAAAAATATTTTTCATAAAACCTCCTCGAGCTATATAAAACGCTGTTAAGGAGTTTAGTAAATATAGATTTAAGCGGGATCAATTCTATTGAGCCCCAGGAAGCCGGAGAAATTGAGTTCTTGCCTATTTAAGGTAGAAAACTTAACGGTGTTATCAATGGCAATTTTCTTGGAAAAGACACAAATCCTGCCGTCCATGTGCAGCAGTTACCGATAACTCCCGATCATAATTCAGGATCTAAATCAGTTATAAGTGTCTAACTCAAGTCTGATTCTAAATCAAGCTTGAATCCAAATTCAAACCAGAATCCAATTCAAATATGAATCCAAACTCTGACATGTATACTTGAACATGAACCTAAATATCAAACCTAAATACAAGACTTGACTTGACCGAACCATGTCTATAACTTGACATGACTACAAGCTTACATCCTGAACCTGACTACTTGAACAAATTGTATCTATGGCCTCGGCAAGCTATATAATCTATACAATATATTACGGGGTTAACAGGGTAGATTAGTATGGAATGTATAGTGTGGTACGAGATGATCACTAAAAGACACCTACATGAACTCTCGTGCCGTTGTCCCGTGGGTTTTGACGGGGCATTATACTACATGTTACCATAGTCCATGCGGAAAGATTGACTTCTCTCGTATACACAAATATCTTATGTACCAAGATACAAACAACTATGTTAGGATAGCAATCTTATACCTGTACATCTTACCAGTTCAATTCTCATTACTTGCTATATTCCTTTCTTTCTTTTGGGACTTACCGAGCGCTAGTTCGCTGACGACATTCATGTCTATTTCTTTCTTTGGAATGTTCGTCAGGAGGACAGGACTCTCTCGAGATAGAGCCTAGCCAGGAGGACATGGACCAGCTCACTTCCCAGCAGGATTTCTAGCTTCTTATACTTACTTTTCATTTGATATGCCACTGTTTAGGCATTACTTTATATCATTGTACTTTTCTTTTCAAAGCAGTTGTATTGTAAAGATGAATGTTAATAAAAGTTGTTGTTCGTTTTTATATCTCTTGTCAATTCTTGTGCATTTTATACATATATTGCTTAATTACACTTAACGTATTTATTTCTTAGTAAATACGTTGCGGTATTGACACGTTACCATTTCCGTACACTGGAAAGTGGAGCGTGACATCGATAGTAGCTAAGAAAGCTCCCAGCCAGTCCATTCCCAAGACTACGCCGAAATTTGGTATGTCCAACACCTTAAAGTCCGCATAGAATTCTCGACTGCAAACGACCACTGGATACAGATTGTATCCAAGGTTGCTTTTAGAACGTCGTTCCCCGAACTAACGTTCTAACTGGATACGAGCGGTTTAACTGGGATCGCATGAGTTCGGACAAACCGTTGCGATATAAAGTGATGTGATGCCCCAGTATTGAAGAGCACGAGTGCAGGTAGGGAGGCTACTAAGATTGTACCTAAGTCAGGTGGGATAGGTTTAGGTATAACAAATATAAGATGGTTATGGATTGAAAGGATTGAAAGAGAGTAGGGAAGAGATTTATCGGGGATAACCTGACCCATAGCTTCGGCCTCTTCGACCGACATAGTGAATGCTTGGTATCGCTACACTTTCCTCTGTGTCTGGTTAAACACTCAGCGTTGGGGTTGAGCAGTCTTGGTGCGGGTAGCTGGAGCTGGTAAAGCTAACCGGGTAGGAGGAGCTTGGATCGCCGGTCTGACTGGAGGGTTATTAGGTCCTCGGTTCTGGGGGCATGCTCTAATACCGTGAGTAGAAGACCCACGGATCGGGCACAAATTGCTCGCCCTACGACATTTCTTCACAAGGTGCCCTATTCTTTTGCAGCAGAGGCAAAAGTCTGGCCTGTTGTTGGCGAATGAACCTACTGGCTTCCATTGAAAACTGGCCTGGAAGAGGTCCCTCCTGTGATCTGGTGTACATGGCGTTTCACACCGGCAGTCTGCGGCCTGCTCTTCTTCTTCACAACCGCCTTATAGCATCGGACAGCCTTCAAAGCATGTTCATGGATAGGGAAATCCCCTGTAGCGAGTGCAGCTTGGATTTCGGGGTCCAACCCCTACTGGAATCGTCGTGCCCGGATCTCAGCTGTGGGAATAAGGTGTGCATCGAACCTGTTACGACCTTGTGTTAGCAGTGTGGTAAGTGAGATCAGAAATTTGAATTTAAGACTATATCTTACCTGCCGAGTATGGTAAACTCAGTATCATATTCATCCACTGACTTGACCCACATCAAGCCTTGTTGTAAATGGATGAATTGCTGCTCCATATCATAGCGGGCAGTCTCTGGGAAGTACTTGGTATCAAAGAGGTCTCGAAATGTTCTCCATTCTATCGGTTGCGTGAGACAGCTCTCCTTAGCCTTCCACCATACCCTGGCGTTATCGGTCAATTGTAACTTAGAAACTCTCATCTAGGTTATATCTGGCATTTGAGCTGCTGCCAGATCATCCTCTATCGTTTTAGCCCATTCTTCAGCTTCAAGCGGGTTCTTCTTACCCGGGAAGTTTTTTGGGTGCAGTGCCCGAAACTGCTTAACTCCGGGTGCTTCGGTTTTAGGGCGGTTCATAAGAATAGCAGTCTGCTGCTGCTGACCCTCCAATAGGCTCTTGATAGCCTCAAGAAGTACCGTTTGCTCATTGATAGGAGAAACAATGGTAGGTGGTGGTGGTGGTGGTGGTGGTGGTGAAGTATTGACGTTGACGTTTGTGCTTGTATTGTTTAGAGAGTCCATCGTCTTGATATAAAAGATTGGTTAGGATAGATTCAAGAAATTCAAAATGCAAGAAATGTAAATGTTTGTTGAATTCTTTAATTCTTGTGATATATTATTTACGACTTCATGCAGAACTAACCTGTATGAGCCACCAACAAAACCTGTCATGCCCCGCTTCACAGTAGACAGAAATGGTGACGTGGCAAGCCCGCGACATATTTATCTAGAGAAGATCATTGCTTAAATAAATATACTAAGCGTATTGAAACAATAATACATAATACAAGAATAAATGGAGACTGTAAAATTTTTCAACAAGTATCTTTATTTACATTTAACTTTCAATATTTACAAGTACATGAGTTTCAACTGGAAATTAAATACAATAAAGAAAATGCCTAAACATATGGCATACATAAGCTGAATAAGAGGTGAAGCTAGGCTAATCCTGAGGAGCAATCCGGTTGTAATCTTCTTTTCTGGCCTCTACTTCCTCCGTCTCGACCGTATCTGACGAACATTCTAAAAAAATAAGGGTGAGTGGAATGCCCGTCAGCGAACCAGCTCTTGGTAAGTCCCAAGGATAAACTAAGAGTAAAAATGACAAGTGTAAAATATATTTACATATGACGAGTAACAGTATATGTTCCTGGGTAAATATGTACTATAGGTTTCTATATGGTCACTATGTTAACGTTAAGTTCCAAGTGTGAATGTCAAAATGGTTATAGAAGTATTCACGAGCTCAAGAGTAGGGCCCCAGGATCAAGAAAACACGTGCCCATTTCATATGTTAGCATCGGAGCTCTAAGCTGTGGATAAGTCAACCCAATTGATATTCGAATAAAATAAAAAAGAGATTAATACGAGACTCCTGAAACTCCGTTGGATTCACGCAAGAAACTATCCCAAGCACCCCGAGTATAAATAGTTTATTATTGTATAGTATACTTAATTAACTTGATGGATCGGTTATAACATGTCTTGATCGAAACCATAGATTGCAAAAGGTGTAGAATGAAGTCGAGTGACTCGAGTAAAATGTGAGTCATGTCAATTGCAATTTTGGTTCGAGTCAAGTTAGTTAGAGTAGATTGGGTTCGAGATCATGTTCAAGTTTAGATTCGAGTTGAGTTAGAGTTCAAGTTTGTATTCGAGTTCGAGTTCAAGTTTAGATTCGAGTTCAGGTCTTTTTCATATGAATTGTTTTAAACTGTTAAAAATCTTATGTTCGAGAGAAATCGGCAACAGCTGCACATGGACGGCAGGATTTGTATCTTTTTCCAAGACAATTGTCATTGATATCTCCGTCAATTTGTCTAATCGAAATAGACAAGCACTCACTTTCTCTGGCTCCTCCGGGCTCAAGAGAAATAATACTGCTTAATCCAATATTAATCTAGAGTCCTTAATATTGTTTGTTTATATTGTTTTATTCCTCGAGGGGGTTTTATGAAAAATGTATTACTATTGTTTAAAAAATAATCTCAAGGGTGATTTATAATATTTAGGGTTTTCATGATTATATATTTTAATTGTTGTGGTTTTTTGGTGATAAAACCTAATTTTTAAAAGCTTATGGTATTTTTACGAAAACTAGCTCTTTTTGAAACTTGTTGGTATTTTATTAAAAATTCTAATCTTTCATTTTAAAAATAAAGTTTTATAAAAAAATTTATTGAAAATACGAATTCATAGTTTTATATAGTTTTCATGGTTTAGTTTTTATTTAGAAAAGTCGTATTTCTTAAAAACCGTATTTTTATTTTCCTTCGAGACCGAATACTCCGTGAAAAGTTCTGCATCTCGCTCTATTATCCCAAGGATGTACGATAATCCACACCATCTATTAGTGGGTCTCTTAACGAGGGTTATAGAGCCGTATTTGCTAAGAATTTAAAATATCGATTTAAAAGAACCCGTTTTGAAAAAATGTGGTATTTTAATGTAAAACATATTCTTTACATAAACCATATGTTTAGAACCTTGTGGTATGAAACCATAGTGTGCGTGTGGGGTAGGTCGTTACCCCGTGAATGATCTAAAGGTTTCTACTCTGGTTATTGAAATTACGGTTATATTAAAATTCATGGTATTTTAATGCAAAAGTTTGTTATATGATTGTTTCACATGAAAATTTTATTAAACTAAAAGCTAAATGATTGTAAATAAGATTGCGAGTAGTGTGAGAAAATTAGTTTGACCTATTTTGCTTAATGAGGGGAGTACAAATGTTAAAATAACATATATCGGAGTTAACTCCACTTTATCGATGTGTTTTTAGAAGAAGATTTAAGATATGAAAAATAGAGAGAAGAGAGACTTAATCGTTGTGTAGTGTTAGGAAGAGGTTAAGGAAGAAAGAGAGGGTCTTGGTCTCATTGGAGATACTCTGGTCGTCGGAATTTGATCGCTACTCCCTTTGGCTTGCTTAACTCTACTTGAATAGCCTTCACTCTTCTTGAACTTAGAGAATTTTGAGAAAATTTTCAAAATAGAGAAGAGTTAGAGCATGGGATGGTATTTATAGGGTAAAAATGAGAGAGTGTGTGAAATAAAAATGAATTAAAATGGACACAATAGTGTTAATTAGGGATTTGAAGAGTATCTGTTTGATTGCAGAAAAATCAAAAAATGCAGAGGAGTTGAAGGGCGCTGAAGGGACGAGTGTGAAAAATACGGAGTGATTTGGAGCAAGGCAGACCGTCGATGGCGGCCAGGATCATGAAATGGCGGTCGGATCTCGTCGATTTGTCTCGAGATTCATGCCACGTGTGTGTTTACTCCTCTGTACGCCTGTTTGATTTTTCTGAAACTTTTCGTTTCTCCGTGAATTGCACGTGCAACTCTTGGGATTCCGAAAAATTAAAAAGAACAATCTTTAAAAATAATTGGGACTGATGCCATAGGAGGGAAATTCATCCTATGGCGTCGAAAAAATACACTCTCCCTCTTTTTTTCCGCCGATCGGCACACACCATCTTCATCGTATCATCTAAGATATGGGTACACCAAATTTCATGTGATTTTACAACCTTTTCACCGTTGATTTAGTAATGTAAAAAGTTCTATTGTCGGTAAACCATTAATTTTGAACCCACTAAATCAACGGTGAAAAGTTGTAGAATCACATGAAATTTGGTGTACCCACATCTTAGATGATAACGATGAAGATGGTATGCCCATGATATCAATACCGATGATATGAGAATAATGAAGGAAAGAGGGTTTTCGTTAGGTGACGTCTAAAAATACACCCTTCATTATTTTTTCCGACGATCGGCACACGGCACCAACCATTTTAATTTTCATCGTCTAATATATCTGTACACCAAATTTTGATATGATTCTAACACCTTTTCACTGTTGATTTAGTAAGTGCAAAATTAACGGTTTATGGACAATAGAACTTTTAGCATTAGCATTGCTTTTGCAGTCAGTAGAACTTTTCACATTGATAATGAAAGAAATACTATATAACACACACATACGGTTTCTTTTGCAATCAAACCAGCAAACTCTTGCTTCCCAAATGAAACATGTAATTGGTGGACTGGTGATATGGATTCTATTGTATGATAAACAAATTCTTCTTCTTCTCAAAAACACAACTTTTTCATGTCTCATTACATTCAACAAGCCCAAACAAATCACATTAGCAAAATCAAGACAAACCAAGAAACAAATCCAATAGGATCATACATAAGACTCGCTAATTAATCAGTCAGAAAAAGAAGAAAAAAAATCACACAAAAAACAACTACTTGAAAGGCTTTCTTCCAACTCCAACAGGCAATGAAACAGTAGAATCTATAGAATCACTCAACCTATGCTTCCCTTTAAACACTCTCTGATCCTGCATATTGATCTCCTTAGCCACAGACAGGTTCCCTTTACCCCACCTCAAAGACCCGATGCTCTGCGTCAAGCTAAATGGAAACCGCTTCTTTTCTTTACCGTCCCCCTCATTGCCATCTCTCGCCTTCGCCTTTGCGGAAACGGTCGGTTGCATGTAGTTTGGCACCGGCCTAAACGGTGGACAACTTGTCAAGCTCTCGTTGCCGCTCAATTGAGTTTGTTGCCATTTGCTCGACGGTTTGACTGAGTTTTTGGTCCTTGGAGATGGCAGTGGTTTGGAAAAGCGAGGGGTTGGGGTGTCGGGAATGTTGATCCTTGGTTGGAGATTGGTGGCGGAGAGCGTATATGAGGCGAACTTGGGGGTGAGAATTGTCGGGGTTTTGGGGCGAGTAGCGGGGTGAGGATCGGTGGGGAGCTGGCGGTCGAGCCAGCTCCACCACCAGGGGGAGCCGCCGGAACGGATGTCGGTAAGGACGGCGTGCGCAGACTTTGGTGTGACCTTGAGCAACTGCGTAAAATTCGGACAGAAAGACATTATCAGCATGACACGTAGCAAGAAAAACATCATAAGTTACAAAAATCTGTTGCTAGAATATTATAAAATATTCAAAATATATTTTGTTATTGTAACTAAAAATGATCATGAATCTTTGAACACCTGTGTGCATCTCAGGTGCAAAATACCGGTCTAGACTTAATCCGGTACCGATAAGTCCAATTCATGTTCTAATTTCATTAGGATAAAACAAATCAATAATCATGTCGTTCTTATATCTTTTGTTACATTAAATCTAAAACATGATCAATCTTATTTATTTTAATTAATTTGTTTCCCCATTTTTTCTGTTATTATAGAACATTTTTTTTGGGGTGGAGGCTTGTTGTTAAATTTGTGATACCTGATGAGAATATGCATAGGCCAAGGCTCTCTCCCTCTTAACCACTGCATCCACCTTCCTTCTCATTCTTGTATCTTTTTCGTCCTTCGTGAGAACGCTATCGTCCCACCCTTCATCCGCTTCTGTCTCCGGCTGCAGAAAATTCAACACGACACTTTACTCACGATTTCTACTAGTTAATAGTACTACAGTTAATTTTTAGTATTTTAAATATTAAACGCACACGCGCATACAACTATACATATGTAATGTACAACATACATACAGTGTGAGTACGTACATACGTATGTACGTGTGTACACATATGTGTGTGTGCGCGCACGCGCGCATGTACGTGCGTGTGTATTTTTCCTTACATATGTGTAGTCGAATGTAAATACAAAAATTACTAAAGTTAGAGATTTCTTTTCTTACTTGAGGAGTTAGATTCCAATTGCTGAAGGTATTTTCCATCTCTCTCTCGCTCCTTTGAGGAGCCTGGAATTGTTGTTGACGGTTCCGGTTCTCTATCATCTGCAGCCTCCGTGCGCGTACTTGTGATTGGACTCTTACAAAGAGTTGCATGCATCTCATAGTGTTTGTCGTTTGATGCTTCACGCCCTGCCCTCTCATCACCTTTTGGAGTCTCACTAGGCCCTTGAGCGTTCGATAGCTCTTTCTAGCCTACAAATCGCATTAAAAATGTGGTGGTTATATTGTTTAGGTCGATAATTCTTTGATTCTGTTGTATTTTTTTGAACAGAATGTGTAATAATCGGAAGAACGTGCCTAATTGCGAAGTGCAGGAACTTTTGAAATTTGATACAAGAACCTAAAAGGGGAAAGAAATTCATTTTTGACACAATTTTTGTTGAGGACCAAGTTGTCGGTAACATTTTGGGTATTTGCAAGACATGAAAATCGACAAATTGCGATATAAATGAAAATTTAGTTAAAATGATTTTATTAGGTGAACTTTAACAAATTAAATCCTTACCATATAACCTCTATAAGCTGCTTGGATTTTAATTGCCGAACTCTGAGCATATCTTGGATCGACGGCTCGTCTACATGCTGGAACAGTTAGTTTCGGTTTCACTGTCGGCTCTTTCGAATGTTGAACCTTCTTCTGTGTTTGTTGACGAGGTTCTAGAAATCGTTGAAATTTTTTCTGCGACGATTCTCCATTAGATGAATCGAAGTGTCGAACCTTTTTAGGGGGTTCTTGATAACAAATCTTATGTTGCTGTTGTCTTTCAGCATCTCCCAAGATTTTCTCAATGCTGCTTGGTTCTTTATAGAGAGGGATGAAGGAATTGACCTCGCCGTGCTTCAATTTCCCTACTCCCGGCTTTTTCTTCTCTTTTGCATATTTCTTCTCTGAACTCTGCACTCATATTCAATACCCTTATCAAATTTTGGTAAATTTTGTGTTATATCGATGTGCACGTTTCAGGTCGGACAATATCATACACAGTTACAGATCACATAATTTACGGGTACCACAATGTATCTCTAATTCATCTATAATATCTGAGTATTTTCACAACATCAAATCTTAATACACTTACATATGTGATGCTTTCTTTTGAGGAAGATGTGAAGGCCCTTTTCAGAGCAGAAAACCAATTCCCTTTCTTTCCCATGTCCTTGGCATCACTAGTCTCACCTCAAGCAAAGCCTAAAACTAGAGAAATCAAGAGCAAAACAAACCATTTAATGGAAAATGAGGTTGAAATTTAACCACAAATATAAATTTTGAAGCAGCTTATATGCAAATGCTTACATTGAAATGCTCATACCAATCTCATACCTTGATCAAAGTGCTATATATTGGCATCAAAGCAATCGAGAGAGCTTGCAAACTTCACACTCTAATCTATATATTGAAATTCTATGTACCTTTTTAAGTTGGCATCTAATTCTTTCTTGCGAGAATTATGTTCCCTTTCATGTCAAACTTTTTAAAAGCTTTATTTATTTATTTATTTATTTGGTGAGTAGACTATTATATATAACTCTCTTTGACAAGTGATGATGAGGAATTGGCCACTTTCTCACTCAATGACCACCTCACCAACTTTACTTGAGTATAAAGCATTCAGAAACAGGCATATTTTATGTACTTTTTGGTTGGTATATCTTTCTCATCACAATAAGAATATTTTCAAAGACATTGGGATTGGATAGCTTAATAACAATTTGTCCACGTTATTGCGCATGTGAAGTTAATAGTGAAAATTTTCTCTAGAACCTTGCCTTGTCTTTTGAGTATTTTTGTTCATTTGATCGGAACAATTTTCTTTTTCGTTTGCTGCTTTCATGGGTCTTCATGTCCACCAAACAGACCATGACTAAGTGAACCGGTGCTATCGAGAAAATACTAAGTAACGGAATCATGTTTAAATTTGAATTAAGGATGATTTGATAGCTAGATGGAATTGTGTATTTTGCTTGTAAGCTACTCAAGCAAATGAAGAGTAAATGGAAAACTAAAAGCTTGTGGAGTGGTTATCTGAGGGCATCTTTGGTTGCAAGTGTTAGGAGTGGATTTGAGAATTTGGGATGTGTGGGGGTACCATGGCAAGTACAAATTTCTACCAAGTTTTCAAATCCTTGTTTGTTTGTAAGGAATTGAGACCTTTTGGATTTGTAGTAAAATCGGAGTTTTTGCCAATCTTATTTACTAAATTGTGATTTATCTCTATTTTGGATAGAACTAGGGTTTGCCTATAAATAGGGACTTCTCATATAATATTTATACTGCCAAATTAAATTTAAAGGAGAGACTATTGTATTGAGAAGGTGACGGCTTAGATCTAGAGAGATTTGAAAGAAATCACCAAGGGTTTGCTCATGGTGTACTTGATTTAAGATTATAGTAGACATTGCAGATTCTGCTCGGCCGGGGTTTAGCCATACGGTGGGTGAACCTCATTGACAAATCCATCGTATCTTGTTTTGATTCTTATTCATTTATACTCTCTTCGTTATTAATTTGTCTTTCGTTGTTAATTATGTTGTTGTTGTTATTGCGTGATTTGGTTTGTTGCGAGCATTGTTCCGTGGATCGACTTCTCCCACCCTAACAATCGATATCAGAGCATAGGGCTTGACCCTTGATACCATAACAACTGGTATCAGAGTGAGGTTAGGAAACCTAGGGTTCTTCGATTCTATGATCTTGGTTAACTGTGGGTAACGATGCTTGTGTTCTCTTCCCCATTTTCTTATATTGTCGTTTTGATGGCCTTGGTTCATATTGAAGGAGAAGTTAGGTTTCCTGCGATATAGACGAAAGATGGAAGAGAATAAAATAAGGATCAAAAATTTCAATAGTCATGATTATGGTTGGTGGCGCATGAAGAAGGAGGACTACTAATACCAAAAGGATCTGTATCTTCCGTTGTTAGGCAAAAAGCCCGAGAATTGACCGTTGAGACGTGAAATCTTTTGGATAGGAAAGCCTTGGCAACGATAAAACTATCGTTGACTCCGCAGATGGCCTTTAATATCTCAAACGAGAAAACAACCATAGAGCTAATAACGATGTTAGCGAAGTTGTATGAGAAGCCTTCAATATCAAACAAGATATGCTTGATGAAAAAGTTTCTTAACATGAAAATGGCAGAAAGTGGTTCGGTGACAGAACACTTGAACGAGTTCAACAGCGTAACGAGCCAACTAGAATCCGTTTCACTCGTATTTGAAGACGAGATTCGAGCCCTTTTATTTCTTTGTTCGTTGCCGAAGAGTTGGGAAAATCTCGTGATGGCGGTAAGCAACTCTATCTCAGTAACTCTCACGTTTAATGATTCAATGAGTTGCATATTAAACGATGAGATGAGGAGAAAGGCTGTAAATGGGAGTTCAGGAACTTCTGCACCCTCAGTGGAGAATCGCGGCAGAACGATGGGAAGGGGAAAAGGGAATATGGGTAAGTCAAAGAGCCGAGGAAAATTAAAAAGGAAGATCCAAGGCGTCTATTGGAACTGCAGAAATAATAGTCATAGGAAAAGCGAATGTAAATTCTGGAAGAAAGACTCAGATGGGAAGATAGATGAAAAGTAAGCCAATGTGGTGTCTACATATGAACGAGGGGAACATGGGCTTAGTCTATCGGCGAACGACAACACAAATTCGGATACCTAGTTCCTAGATTCAGGGGCATTCTGTCATTGCACTTTAGGCTGGCATCACTTCAGCGAGTATATTCAAAGCGATCTTGGACATGTGACGATGGGAAACGGTCAGCCGCATAAGATCGTTGGAAAAGGGACGATAATCTTTCAACCATCAGGAGGAGGTCAAATAAAACTGAAGAACACGGGACACATTTTAGATCTTAAAAAGCTTAGTTTCTACAAGTCAGCTGGACAACGAAAGTTATATTACGGTTTTTGGGAATTCACAGTGAAAGATTTCCAAAAGAGCGTTGATGGTTGCAATGGGAAAGTTGAGCCGTTCATTGTACTCGTTCAGTAGGAGTGTTTCCCCAATATTTAAACCTAATAAAATAGCAAGGCTCTGTTGGATTTAGTAAGGCAGCGCCTCACGTGCTCTCCGCGAGGGCGCTAGCGCCAGAGCCACTCTTATGTGCAAAGCACATAAGAATTTATTACATAAGACTTAAACTTTTGGATGGCGCCGCACGTGCTCCTCACGTGGGCGCCAATGTGCAAAGCACAGAAGAATTTATTGCATAAAAGTTAAACTCTTAGTTGGCGCCGAACGTGCTTCCTACACGAGCGCTAATGTGCAAAACACAAGAATACCCATCTTAAGAATTAAATTCTTAAGTGGCGCCCATATGCATAACACATGAGCGCCAGCGCCCAGGTAGAATTAAATTCTATAATACTCTTTGTTAAACAGAGCCGTTGGATTAAAAATTCAACGGAGATAATAAATCATCAAAATATAGAATCAAAATCTATTAGGAGAAAATATCTCCCATAAGAAAGATACTCTCGGTTGGATCAATGATCCAATAATAGAATAAAATTCTATTTTTGGAATATATTCTCTCAATCTTTCCAAACAAAAAGATTGTTCTCTGTAAAACAGAGAACTCTTGGATTAAAAATCCAAAGGTGATTAAAAAATCACCACTTTACAGAATAAATTCTGTATATGAGAAAATATTTTCTCAATCTTGTTAAAAATAAGAAAACACATTCTGTGAAAACAGAAACACTTAGATCAAAAATCCAACGGTGGGTAAAATTTTCCAAATCAATTTTGAGTCCAATTAAATCAATTGAAATCTCTCAATGAAAGATTTTCTTAAAACCAATTAACAATCTGCCTTCACTATATAAAGGACCTGAGACTTCAAGTCTCACAGACACAGGAAAATAAGGAAGGAGAAGAAAGGGAGAGTCCCACAGAGACCACAGATAGAAAGAACAGAGAATTCAATTCTCAAAAAAGAAGAGCTTCATTCTCGAAATCCTAGGTAAAGAAAATAGATCAAAATATCTCTATTACCTACAATATCACATCTAAGGGTTTAACCCTTTTGAAAAAAGAACTTAGTTCTTTCTCTGGATCTGAGATCCACAAGGCAAGTCTCCCACAAGTTAAGAATTTAATTCTCATCGGGAAGATCTTGTTCTTGAGAATCAAAGATTCAGGGAAGAACAAATTTAAAGAGAAAGAAGAAGGAGTCCAGAATACTCCAGGAACTCAGTTCTTTCAAATCAAGAACTTAGTTCTCTAAAAACTCAAGCTGAAATCCTCAAAATATAGTGATTTTGGTGAGTGTTAATGGTCAAAGCACCATTGATAGAGGTTTAACCTCTCTGAAAATATCAACAGAGATTAAATCTCCATATAAAAGAAACTAGCGCTTCGCGTGCTTCCCATGTGGGCGCCCCTCTTTAACAGCGCCTAGCGCCTCACGTGAAAAACACGCGGGCGCCCAAAACAGAAGGCCAGCACCTCACGTGCTCCTCACGTGGGCGCCATACAAAAAATGCTTAGCACTTCATATACAGCCAAAACGACTGAGTGCTCAGCACTAATTGGGCGGCGCCTAGTGCCGCACGTGCACCTCATGTGAGCGCCATACAAAAAGTGCTTAGCGCTTCACATACAGCCAAAACGGCCAAGTTCTCAGCACTAATTGGGCAGCGTCCAACACCGCACGTGCACCTCACGTGGATGCCATAAGAAGTGCTTCACATATAGTCAAAATGACTAAAGTGTTCAACATTTATTGGGCAGCACCCATGACTGAATGCTTCACATAACATACATATGGGCATCAGAGTTCAAATAAGTGCTTAGCACTTTTACATAAAAGGAAAAGGGCTGAACAAATAAAACCCAAATAAGTTCTTAGCACTTTTGAATAAAAGAAAAGACTAAGCAGACTATACCCAAATTGGCAAGGTCTCTGAAGTTTTCTTGCAGCTGAGCTCAAATGGTCTTTTGCTGGATCTTAAGTAAAAAATGATCCTAAAATGTTGCTAAGTGGATTTTAGTCTCAAATTAGACTAACGTATCCTTAGCAAAAACAAATTGAGCTCCAAATGCTCATATATATTTAAGTTGATCTTAATCTCAAACTAAATTAACGGTCCTTAAATAAAATAAACCCAAATCTAAGATATACGGATTTGGACTAATCCGTGCCCTACGGGCGACGACACAAACTAGTCTCCGTATACAATCCACGGGCAACCAAAACAAAAAAAACACGAAACGAAGTGAACTGCCGAAGCAAGAGAAATTGGTTATCGCAATGTGGTAACGTAATTAACTGCAGAGGCTTGCGTATGTAGGGAAGAGCGTCCCCACAATGAAAAACCCCTCATAAAATGAGGGGGAATCTGATAAAGTCTGCTACAACGATCGCGTATGTCCAAATCTTTGATATATGGTGCCATAAATCAACATGATATTTTCGGAGTGCTGGACGGATAAATCCAAATAGCATCTGCCCCCAGAATTCAGGCCAGACGCTCCAACATCTCGGTCCCTGTCTTTCGGCGGTGAACAGATTCTGGCACGCCCGGTGGGACCTTTTCCTCTTTCCATTCCACACTTCGTGTGTCGTATTTCTCGAACAAAATCGCAGTTCGCTATGATTTCTCTTGGATTCGAGGTAGTAAAATTTGGTGTCTTTCTCCTGTGCAGAAAAAAAAATCAATGGCTTCCAACTACACAACATGCAACAGCAACACTCGTCCCATCCCAGCTGGAAGAGTGACCTACGGGCCTAACGTGGCCTCTATCTTTTTAATGCCGGTGGGTCAAGTTACACAAGCCACTACTGGGTTATTCTTCGGGACCATGCTCCCACCATTGAGTTTCGGTGCCTCAGCGCCGCAAGAGGAAGCTCCCAAGAGGTCGGTCTTCGATCGACTGGCGATCACAACGGCCCCTCTCAACGGACCGTCCAAAGCTGACGTCTCAGTCTTAAACAGACTAGGCAAGAACCCAAACAGGCCCGTAAAGAGGCTCGTGATACCTAAAGGGGCTGCCCCAAAATGGATAGCCCTCCTAACTCCTACTACGGGTGAAGTCGTCAAAGGTGCTTCCCACATCAGGAGATCGGTCTTTGAAAGATTAGTCGTTTTCCCCCAAACATCAGTCAGGACGTCGGTCTTCAACAAGCTGACACCAACAACAACCCCTCAGCAAAGCCGGGGGCATGAAAAGTCGCTTCCAAATCTGAGGCGGTCCTGTCTGCAAGACACACTCGACGTCGCCACTGGTGCCGGATGAGAAAATATAGCGGCAACTCCCTATTTGGACTTACCCCAATAGCTCTAATAGTGGAAGTTGACGATGTTGTTCCAACCAGGAACTACTTTGATCCGCTCAGGAGGGTGCGTAAGAACTCTCCAACGGCGGTGCTAAAGAAATCGACCCCACCTACAGAGGCCACGATGCAAGCAAAGACAGAGCATCCCCATCAACGGCTCTCCTCGCAAATTCACAGGGTCTGGAGAAAAGTCCAGGACTCCGTGATTGATCAAAACTACTCTCGTCGACCAAAGAAATCGAAGGCTAGGTAAGAGAAAGACCGTCCCTCCGTTATACAGCGAGGGACTTATTCTATACAGGTGCTTGTCATAACGGCTCCTTCAACTTCGACCTCCTACAAAAGGATAAGGCCGGAGAAAATTCCACCGCCTGCGGCAAATTCCAAAGGTGATAGACCCAAACGCCCCAAGTCTGGGGGCATGATCGTGCATACGCTCTACATGGCTTCCAGGAAAGAAGAAAGTCATGCTTCCGTAGGACATCGACCGCAAACTCGGTCGCTGACAAAAGCTCCAAGAGATGCTGACCAAAATGACTGCACTTACCGGGCAGAAAGAAAGCCCGAACACAACAGCCGAACAGCGCCAGAAACAGGAGACTGATACAGAGTTCTTGTGAAGGGTGCTTGAAAGAAAGGACAAGGAAGCTGCTGAGCAGGCTTCTAACATAAAGCAGATGGCTCTCTTTTTCAAGGATATAGTGGGAATGATGATCTAGCCAGAACCCCTAGCCGAGTATCCGCCGATAATCATCGAGGATGACAGAAGGGAAATATCAAACCCTCTTCCGGTTTTATCGGCAGCCAAAGAAGAAACAATCTCCAAGATTGCTCTTGATGATTATATCGCTCAAAAAATACGAGCTCGTCAAGCTAATGAAGCCGCAAGACAAATCGTCAGAACTGGGTGACCATATCCAGGCTAGTATGACCAAATTAAATACTCGCCGGGATATACGATCCCCAAGTTCCATGTGTACAAGGGGACAAGCAACCCACACTAGCACGTCGCGCAGTTCAGAGCTGTGTGCTGTAACACTGGAGGCGACGACTAACTGTTGCTTCGCCAATTCGTTGGCAGACTATCAGAGACGGCCTTTGAATGGTACTCGGAGCTCCCAAATGACTCCGTGAGAACATTCACAGAGATGGAACTGCTGTTCACACAACGGTTCACCAGCGCAAGCGAGCGCACCCCGATCACGGCATTAATCAATGCCAGGGTAAAGCCAGGAGAAACCGGGGTCCAATATGCGATCCGGTGGCGGAACCTACAGTCAAAGTGCGAACAACGCATCAAAGAATCCCCCGCCGTGGGCATGTTCATTGAAACCTTTGATCCTCAAATGACTGTGTCCCAGTTAATGGCGTTCTTCAAACCAACAACCTTCCAGGCTCTGATAGATAAACTGGCCCAAATGGACCAGATGGGCCACAGACCATCCTCTTCAAATAAGGACCCTCGAAATGCCAAGGGTAAAGGGAAAGCGGCCTTCGTTGCCAACAATCAACAACAACCTAGTGGTCCAAAACTGGCTGCTTGCCAAAACAACGCGCGTCCACGCCTATCCCTGGAAGAAAGGCTAGGGACGCTTACTCGTTTCCCCACGACAAGACGAGGAGATTATTTAAGCTGGCAATGCACAACAAACTCATCACATTGCCAGACCCACGGCGTCCACCACAACCCGACGACGTCAACAACCCTAACTACTACTCCTATCACAGAATGGTGAGCCACCCAATTGAGAATTTCTACATCTTCAAGAACTGGGTCGAGGACCAGTATCAACAGGGGAAGTTCGCGCTGTCTGAGAACTGGGGGGTGAACCCGCCACAGAAGCACACTCCTAAAAAGGTGGATGCACCGGGGGCATCATGCTCGCTCATGGAAGAAACTCCATGGAAGTCGTTCTTTCAGCTAAAACCAAAAGAATGCTGAAGGATCTACAGGCATGTCTGGCAGTCAGGTGGAAAAGCCCACTTGAATCTGAAATTATTGAAGGGATGCTGAAACCGCGTCCCATACCGAAGATTGTTGACAAAGGGAAAAATCCCCACGTCAAGCCTTCAAAGTCTTCGAAGAAAAAGAAGAAGACCAAGAAGCCTGCCGAGTATGACGACAATCGCACAGACCTACAAAAGTACATTGATATGCTGGAGGAGTATAATCAGAAGACGCGGAAACCGGTCACGCTCGAAGAGCTCCTCAAGCATATTCTTGAAAACAAAGATAGTGACAACGATGAGGAAAATGACTCATCAGAAGAAACCGAAGACTATGTAGCAAGTTGCCACATGGTCTCCCATTCGTTGTTAAATGACGAAGAAACTCTCTCGGTGTTAGAAAACAACGTAGAGGAACTTGGGGCAAAATCGGCGCTAAAATCCCTGGAACTGCCAGAAAACCCGATCGATAGGCTATTAAACGAAGCCTTTCGAAAAAGCAAAACTGACCGAGAACGCGAAACAACCATATAAGAAAAGACTAAGCGTCAGCGTCAGTATAAAGAAGCTGCGGCAAGGAGGAGTCGTAAAGTACTCCAACCTAACCAAAGCATATCTGCGACAAATAAGAGCACAATCAAGGCGGAGAAGCGATTCGCCAAAGCCCTGTCAATGGGAATGAAGCTGCCACCTCTCGTAGGAAACACTCCCGAGGTCATATGCCTTAACGGAGAGGATTCACATCCACACTACTGCCTATACCATCAGAGGGCTGTCCACCCCACCGAAGAATGCAGTGCCTTCAAGAAGTGGTGGTAAGAATACGTTGCCCATAAAAAACACTTCAAGAGAGTGAAGCGCGAAACTCATCGACGGCAAAATAGTGTGACAGATGCGCATGAAAAAATGACTGGCAACTGTCCTATGGTTGATACCAGTTCGGAAGGGGGGAAACCCCAAGTTTATACTTTCGGGAGCGATTATGAGGACGAAATACCCCTCAGCCCTCTCTTCAAAGACTCAACATCCGAAAAAGAAGAGAAAGAGAAGAACTACGAGAATATTCAGCTGCGTAACCGCGCGCTTCCTGAAAAAAACTTCGGACCTACAAACAAAGGTTCGAGCAAAAACGACAAAGGGAAAGAAAAAATCCCTGAGGAAATTGCTCTCGACGGTGGAGTTGTCAAAGGGCTCGCAGTAAGGGATCCACCTAGGAAAAACAAGGTGGATTATAATGTCCTAGCACATTTGAGGAAAATAACCTCACAACTGAGCATATTGGATGCTCTCCTCCTGTCCAAAGAGGCTCGAGATTCTCTGATTAAGGCGTTACAAGAGCCCGATCAGTTTCAAGCTTTCCTTGCAGAAGAGAAGATGAAGGAAGAGCTGGTAGAGATTCACACAGCAGACATTACATTCAGCGATGAAGATCTCCTCCTCAGTACATGCGAACATAACCGCCCATTATAGGTCACCGAGTACTGCCATGACATCAAGATAGAGAAAATCCTTGTTGACAACGGATCCTCCGTCAAACTTCTCAATGTGAGAGTGCTGAAGGAGATTTGCATGAACGTTCAGCATCTGGCCCGAGACAAAATTACCATCTTCGGGTTTTGTAAGCCGATGTCGCGCACCCCGCGGGTTCGCGTGGAGGCGGAATTTTCAAAAACGATTTATACAAAGCTCACAATACCGGCTAACTCCAGGATCTATACTAAAACCTTAACTAACTAAACTAACTAGGAGGTTTAGCTACTTGGTAAGAGTGTTATACCTTCGTGTACTACTCCTTCGGGTCTTCTTGTCCTCATCTCCTTGGCTCCTAGAAGTATGGATAGAGCTTGCGACGTCGGCCTCCTCGCGTCAAAGATGATCCACCCGAGAGTTTGTGCTCCAAGCTCCAACCTCTAAACCGATGTAACTAGGGTAAATGGTTCGCTAATCCAAGTAGCCTAGATGATGTAGAGAAGCTATTAAATTGTTTTGTCTCACTAAACTCTATGGCTCACAAAACATATGAAGGTTAGGGTTTTGCTTGAGAAAGAAGGAGATGAAATGAAGAGAGAGAAGAGAAAGAAGCAAATGAGCTCTATTGTTGACTTGGTGTAGAGAATGGCTCATAACAAATAATGAAGCATCCATTATTTTCACATAGAAAATAATAGCCATACTTCAGTAGTGCATCCAAATCAATAAGCTAATGCCTAAGCCATTCCTCACACCATGCCACAAAATACTTCTCCATTTCCACCTCATTGATCCATTTAAGAAAATGGATAATACCAAATAATGAGGTGCCTCCTTCTAGAAGCATTCTTGAGAAAATTACAAGAATACCTCTCACCGTATATACATACCTGTATCCGTATTTCAAAAAATACGAATGCAATGAGACGATAACAATCCAATGATACAATACTAGGATCCGGCTTAAACCAAAGCCCACTAGTATTGTCCGCCCGAACATAATCCGTGTACAAGTACACGTATGTGATCGAAGCCCCGCCGTAAAACCATACGTCCTCTACATCTTTTGCCCGAAGCAGAGAAACCCTCTGTGTGGGACTCTGAAGACTCGACAGTACGCTGGCAGTGGGTTTAACCACAAGCACGGCTACCCAGGTATCTGTCGATAAGAAGGTCGATGAGCAAACTCATCCGAACTCCTACTGAGCATGTCTGTGACAATCTCCATACAAACCGGTCTGTTCGTCTAAGATACTCACATATCGGGCCTAAGGGACTTTGTGTAATGGCTTTCCGAACACTGCGCGATATCAACCCCCTAACAGCCCAATAAGTCATGCCGGAGCAGAGCCCCAAACACCTTGAGAAACTACTGGAGTGCCTACCAGTATTTCTCGACTGCCCTAGCCAGGGACTTTATGTAATGGCTTTCCGAACACTGCGCGATATCAACCCCGAATACCGGGAGAGACGAATCCTATCTGACCGCTACTGCCTCCAAGTGATTCGGGACTACACCCAACTACTACCTGTTTGCATGACTCCTTTGAGCCGTGGTAGGGTAGTAATCTAAGTACAGTGGGAACACACTCGAGGTGAAGTGCGATGTCAAGTCAACGGACTAAGCTGTACTCATGTCACCTGGGAACAGCTACCTGACGATAGGTATAATACCAACTAGCAGTTCCCGACGAGTCCTGTCCAGTGTAACTCAAAACCTAATGAGCACTTGCATACTATCTCCAGTACGATGTACTAATAGCTGTGGGACAGACTGTAAGTCTACGCTAGCGCCCCGGCCGTCTACAGACGCCAAATGCGGAACAAAAACTTTTTAACTGGCGCTATCGTATACTTTAACCCGGATCTTCCATTATTGCTAAACTAACAAACTGTAAAGAGTGTAGAAAGGTTATACCGAACGATCCGAGTCCTTCATTCTTTAACCATCATCCCACGCTCCGTTGCGGCTGCTCCGATCTCGTCGATCTCCGATCTGCTCGTCCAGGTGGCACCACATCACTGATTCTTTAAACGGGCTCCCGCCTCTGACTCGAGGCAACTCGGTCGTCAAGCTTGCTAGAAGAGACGACCAAGATTGATGTAGAGAATGAGTAGATGACTTTGTCTCACTTCGTCCAAGTCCATGGACGATCGGTTAATGAAGTTGCCGTGGGAATTTGGTGATGGAATGAAATGAACTGTGAAATTCCATACACCCCAAATACTATCATAATCTTTTCTACAAATGAAAACTACCAAAGTGAGTGAGGAGGAGAGAGAGGGCCGGCCACTTTATAGAAGGAGGGAGGTGATGGTAGGAGCAATCATGGAGGTGACCATAAACAACCATCCTTATCATAACAAAAGATCAAGAACAAATATCTTAAGAAAAACAAGAAGCTTTAATGATAAAGCATGAGTCACTAATACACATCATCAAGCCTTTAATGCATCCAATGAAAACTCAACACCAATTAATCCTAGTCACCTCATCTAGAATCTTCTAGAACACTGAGTCACTTTCATCCAAGAAAAGATAAATCCGTCTTTAACCGAATGTTAAAAGACGGCTGATAGAAAACTGGAAACTGGCAACTTCCAAAAGTGATCCTGAAACGACTTTCAGGATAACCCCGAAACTGTATAAATATACCCGCATTTGTATTTCGACCTAATACAAATGCAACTGAGACAAAGATATTATACCTACTCAATATAATACTCGGATCCGGCTTAAACCAAAGCCGACCAGTATCATCTGCCCGAAAACTGACACGTGCGTAAACGCACGTGCATTTTCCGAACCCTGCCATAAAACCATACGGCCTTTACAACGTTTCGCCCGAACTTGGGAAACTGTCTGTGGGGGACTCTAATGACTCGTCAGTACCCTGGCAGTGGGTTTAACCACAAACCGTCAGCGGCACTAGCTATGCGTAACGGCTGCCCATGGACTGACCTCAAGGGAGGCTGATGAGCGTACTCAAGGGAGGCCGATGAGTGAACTCATCCAGAAACCCTACTGAGCCTAACAGTGACAATGTATATACAGTCCGGTCCGTTCGTCAATGAGTATCGCATATCCGCCTAGGGGGCTAGTAACGTCAGACCCCCAGAAGCAGTATAAGTCGTGTCGGAGTGAAGCCCAATAACACCCTGAGATACTACTGGAGTACCTACCAGTAAATCTCCTGCCACGGCCGTGGGCTATGTGTAATGGCTCTCCTAGACACAGCACGATCTCGCCCCCAATACCGGGAGAGACGAATCCCCTGCCGATCCGCTCACGTGCCTCCATATGGCTCGGGACTGTACCCAAAAGCTACCTGTTTGCACGACTCCTTTGAGCCGTAGTAGGGTAGAAATCAAAGCACAGTGGGAACTCACACGAGACAAATGACGACCTCAGGTCGATGAACTAACATGTACACATGTCACCAGGGAACTGCTATCTGACGATAGGTATAGTACTAACCAGCAGATTCCCGGCGAGTCCTGTCCAGTGTACTCATAGCCCAATGAGCACCTGTATACATCTTAGGTGATCCAACTGACACCAGTGGCTTGTGAGACCGGCCACCGCCCCTCGTCGGGGTCTCGACTGTATACACTAGTCTACTCCGGAGTATCGATGCCCTGTCTCGAAACTCCCACGACTAGGGACCACAATTAAGGATATGCATATAAACTACCCAACTCTCACGTATATGATCGCCATCATACTGTTGGTAGTAAAGCAAGATCCTAAGGGCTCTATCAAAGTGTAACATGCAATCAGTCACCTGAACATATACACGACTGATAAAGGCAAACCAGATAGCATACTATCATCTCGAGTAAGACTGTTCTACCGGTATAGGTCCTCCGCAATCATTGCAATCACGTACCTGTGATCCAATAATTGACTATGAGGGCACTATCTCCAACAATCTCCCACTTGCACTCAAGGCTAATTATTGCGATGTCGACTACTCACAGCCCGTGTGAAACCGAACATCCAACTCCTCTACTAATCAGTTTCACAAAGCCCGTTTGTAAAACTATTGTGTTCGAGAAATAGCCTCAGTGAGTGGATCCGCCTAGAAGTTTCTTTCTTTATCTCTCTTTGTCTCAAGTTCGTGGAGAAAGCCATCTCCCGAATCGAGTAATACCTGTCTTAGAATATGTCTGGATATCTGATGGGACCTAGTTCATAAATGAACTCCAAATCCAAACTTCTTAGACTGTATCGATCACTGAACCTAATCAGTAACCGGCACCATGCCACCCACAGTATCCTCTCGGACCACCTGTCCATAATACTGTCCCTCTTCGTCAGAGGGAAAAACTATAACTCTGACAATCACTCTGTCAACCATATCACCTTTGAAGCCTGGAATGATAATCGTCTCCCGAAGGAGGCTGCCTTCATCAAATCTGTAGAACATGTACTTATGTTCTAAAACTGCTTCCTTATGTTTCTCCAGGATTGGATTAATACAAACTTATTGCATCTAGTGCAAAAACAACATCTGGTGTGGTACTTGACATCTCATGATTGACTCAATTGCCTAAGCAAGTGATCTGTCAATCATGCACATCCCTCTCCCCTTTAGTCTATACGACACCTTTAGAGAGGGTGACTCCATCACCTGCAGGTACACCACCATGCTAGGAGTCAACTATTCTAAAAACCATTAGAATATCTGTCAAAGTACCCACATTGGGAAACTACCCAAATCCAGATCTAAAAAACCATAGATCTAGAAACCAGAACGTCAAATATTATATCCATATCCTGTCTGGAGAAACAACTGTATGACGACCACAGTACAACCGATCGTAGTATAGGAATTTTACTTCCTACTCTGTGTATGTCATCCAGATACCATGACATCACACCCTACTACCTTCTTAACAGATTCATCCCCTATTCTGATTGAAGTCAAACCCATGACTGTCACATCAAAAATTAGATGATCTATCTCCGCTATAACTGCTCTAGTCTATAAATAGACATAAGCTACTTACCCACCATGCTTCCGATGCTCCCACTGACTACGACAACCCTCCTACCGGGTCTCATAGCCTGGAACAACAGTAGTGTCAAGTCTGGGTAGATAAGAACCTCCCTGTCACCGTCCTTGAGGTTACCGGAGTACCTCTCGGGTGTCTGAGGTTGCCTACCATATCTGCGGAGTGGCTATTGGAATGTCAAACCTGATTGAATATATAGGTCCTATTAAATTTTCTGTAATCGTTCGCGGTTCTGGAATCACTTCCAGTTCTACCATACTCCCACTACTGTTTTCTGAAAAAGATCCATTTTACTAAAACTGTGGCGAGTCAAGAACAATATCACTATTGATCTTTCAAATGGTAGAATATCAACCCTCGTCATAGCCAGGGTCAACCCACAAACAGCCATTACAGAAACGTGCCCTGAGTTATCCAGAGTCTGGTTTTAAGCATAAGCTGGACAACTCCCCGTACCTTAATTTCTTTTAAGGTACGAACTATTCTATATCCAATATAGAAACTATGGCACTTTATTTAATTGGAACCAGATTCAAATCATGCAGCTGTCTCCAGTGCATATCAACTTAATGGAAAAAAGGCTAATCAGCATTACTCAACTTAGGAATCCATCCAATTATGAGTAACCTGAAAGAGAAACACGTTTCTCAAAATCATCACTATCATCTGAATACCAATCATAAGAATCTACATCTTCGATCTCTTTGAAGAATCCCGATACTTGTGATACCTGGTTCTCTACTTTATTCTTATACCCACAACTTCTCAAAACTTAGACCATGTATTTCTACGAAACACTTGTCTAAAAACTAGAGAAGTTATAAGTAAACAGAACATAGTACGAGGACCTACTCCTTTGTCCTGAAGGACACTGGACAACATACAATACTCTGTATAAGTCCGCTGAGTTGAACAACTCAAAACCTGTGCGTCGTAGGTTGAAAACTGTACCCTGGCTATTTCCTCAAATATCACCAATTACAACGAATTCCGATATAATGAGGATAATCACCTAATTCCCAATAACTTACTCCCACTCATCATCTGTAAAACCATACAGATATGAGAATGAAACCTGGTAAATACATACCCTTGGAGTAAGTGTCTAATCGGGAAAACAGTTTTTCTTTAACAATGCACTGAAACATGAAAATGTTTCGTAGGGGTATCCTGGTATTCATAGTAATGCCTCTTCCATAATCCAATTCATGACTTCAACCGTATATTTTATTGCCATCTCTCCAAATCCCTTTATTTGTCTTTAGTCGTTACCTTCTGTACACCATCGTTAGGCTAAATGGTTTTCTTCCTTCCCTACCGTTCGGCACCAGCCTATGGTTTGGAAGAAGACTATCCAGTAAGCATAACAGGTGTACCCTCCTAAACCAAGGAGTACTCGCAACTGAGAGAAGGTGATGATAAAAGACAACTGAATGATACCTTATTCTTTTAAAGGTGAAATAAGAGTGGCGATGAAGTACGCGGTTTGGTCGTGAATGATATCAGTCGCAATTTACTCTGTCCTCTTTCTAATCCCTTTATTTTGTCTTTACATATTACCTTCTGCACACCCTACTTAGGCTAATTGGTTTTCTTCATTCCCTACCTTTCGGCACCTGCCTATGGTTTGGAATAAGACTATCCAATAAGCGTAATAGGTGTACTCTCCTAAACCAAGGAGCCCTCGCAACCTGAGAGAAGGTGATAATAAAGGACAACTGAATAAACCAATTCTATTTCTCCTGAACCTGGATCCATCCTCGAAGAAGTCCCTTTGAGTTCGTATATAACCATACGATGGATCTATCCAATGGAAGTGGATGTCCGTAGTAATACGGGTGTTCTGAAAAATGCAAAGGGTAAAAGAAGGAGTGGCAATGACTTATGCAATATAGACAATCCAAAAAGCCAGTATTTTAAGAAGGTTCGGTCAACCTGGTCACTAAGTCATAGTCTAGGGTCGGTCAAAGGTCGCTGCCAAAAAGAGAGAGAGAAAAGAAACACTCTGCGTGCACTCTAACCTAGATCAGAATGGTTATCACTTTATCTAATCCGGAAACCTCCCACTGTCCTGTCAAATTCTTCTCCAAACCTGAAAGAAGAATCAATCGGGATCACCCGAAGAGTAAACCAACTCATTAGTGGGAATCGGGATCCAACTCTCATCGCATGATAACGTGATGGAATGCATCCACGTTACTCATACTCCAGAAGGTATGCGCATACTTGGCAAGTTTCAGTTTCTTTAGAAACTCCCGATATGATTTTTGCCCCATGCTCTTATGATCGTGACTAAGGGCCAGCCCATCATAAGTCACATGTCAAGTTCTTCCCATCATTATCTTGTTAATTTGAACCCACCCGTACTCGCCCTTGACTAAGGGCCAACAAGGATGTACGACTGTCCCAAACCAACGCATCTATCTATGCAACATGTGAATACCCCAGCAGCTACCAATCACTATGTCCTGGCTAAGGGCCAGACCAATATAGCTTGAATACTACTGACCATTCATATGAAATGACGGAGGGCTACGGCTGGTTTTTGGCGAAAAACCTTTAGCGTAGTGAACTTGATATCGCTGAAGGAACCTGATAGCTTTTTAAAATATAGTGGCGAAAACCTTTTGCTAAAGAGGTCACTCCCGGTAAAGGGATCTCGGCTCTTTCCTCGTGGAATGAGGTGCAGGATATTCCACTGAATACCGCTATGCAAAGCAACTTGTAATCGACTATAGTGAAGTTATTACCCTGACGCAAACTTCTGCCCAAGGGGTCAGTCCCGGTGAAGGGATATCGGCCCTTGCCCCGTCGAATGAGGTGCAGGATATTCCACTGAATACCGCTATGCAGAACAAAAGGAAACGTCTTTGCAATAACACTTTTTAAATTTGTTCCAACAACTATAAACAGGTTTGTTTTACTTTGCATTGATCAGAATCAACGCAGTCCCATCAAACAATCACACCAGAAAAGAACGAAAATAAAATGTACGTATATGCCATCCGCATTCGTCACTGGGTCCCGTCATCACCCGTTAGGTTACTTAACTAACGACAGAGCGGGGACTGGACTAGCGCGGGTGTAAAACATATACAACATCTAATAGTATATAAACCAATATACATAATCGCTCCAGGCGTGATAATATGCAACATTACAGAAAAGTAATAAGCATCACAGAACAATACAGATAATCTGGGATCCCCGGGTTTCACAGAGCCGCTGCTGAAACCCGACGCTCCCCTGTCGTGTGGATAGCCTGTGCAATGAAACCTAGACCCCTACGGGTGCGGCAAGTTACCCGCCAAAACCTGAAGCGAGGTAGTCCCCACAGCATAGTGAATGGAACACCCGGCACTTCACGGAATCCGGTAAATTGAGCACCCCTCCTTGGGTCAACCTGTACCCCCTACGAGTGCGGCGAATAGTCTGCCAATTCTAGAGTGAGGCCCCTCTGCCTCTCAAAGCCATGAGATGCGGACCCGTTGCCTCCCAGAACCCGGCTATCCGTGCACTCCGTCGCGGGGTAAAACCTAGTACAGTAATGAAAAATAGTACAACAGGTACATCGACCGCAACCTGGTCGTGCCCTAAAAGAATATTATACAACAGGCAGTGACGGCAGTCCACAAGTTAGACGCTCGCCCCGCAATATCAAATGTACAAATAAACTCAAACTGTACTACCATTGCACACTGCTATCCACCACGACAATTCCGCAACATCACAGCACAACACAGAACATCAACGCGAATGTCACGTTCGCAAACCCGTCTAAAAGAACTATAGCAATCAGACGCGGTTTACCGATCAAATGACATTCCCGGTCGGAGATATAATGTAAGCACTGTAAACTAACATGTTTAAATTTCGATCGACCAAATATCACAAAGTGGGCCCCACTACTTACTGGTGAACAGTAACAAAACCTGGGCCCAAAATATATATACCAAAAACCTCAATTCCCACAGAAGAACCCACTGTACAAATTTGGGAGCATGAGCTCACGAAGTGGCCGCGGATGCGCGGCCAAACCATGGGTTTGGCCGCGTTTCCGCGGCGGTTTGGTGGAGTCATGAGCCCAAATTTTGTCGTGGTTCTTAGAAAAGCCTGCACAGTTTTCTGAGACATGTAGAAAAATTTTAGGAGATCATTTAAAAACAACAGAAACTGTGAAGTTAGAAATTGCAGTTTTTAGTTTTCCGGTTCGATCGATATTTTAAACGCGTTAGCACAAGTTAGTATAGCAAAATGGTTAGGCTCTGATACCACTGTAAGTCTACGCTAGCGCCCCGGCCGTCTACAGACGCCAAATGCGGAACAAAAACTTTTTAACTGGCGCTATCGTATACTTTAACCCGGATCTTCCATTATTGCTAAACTAACAAACTGTAAAGAGTGTAGAAAGGTTATACCGAACGATCCGAGTCCTTCGTTCTTTAACCATCATCCCACGCTCCGTTGCGGCTGCTCCGATCTCGTCGATCTCCGATCTGCTCGTCCAGGTGGCACCACATCACTGATTCTTTAAACGGGCTCCCGCCTCTGACTCGAGGCAACTCGGTCGTCAAGTTTGCTAGAAGAGACGACCAAGATTGATGTAGAGAATGAGTAGTTGACTTTGTCTCACTTCGTCCAAGTCCGTGGACGATCGGTTAATGAAGTTGCCGTGGGAATTGGGTGATGGAATGAAATGAACTGTGAAATTCCATACACCCCAAATACTATCATAATCTTTTCTACAAATGAAAACTACCAAAGTGAGTGAGGAGGAGAGAGAGGGCCGGCCACTTTATAGATGGAGGGAGGTGATGGTAGGAGCAATCATGGAGGTGACCATAAACAACCATCCTTATCATAACAAAAGATCAAGAACAAATATCTTAAGAAAAACAAGAAGCTTTAATGATAAAGCATGAGTCACTAATACACATCATCAAGCCTTTAATGCATCCAATGAAAACTCAACACCAATTAATCCTAGTCACCTCATCTAGAATCTTCTAGAACACTGAGTCACTCTCATCCAAGAAAAGATAAATCCGTCTTTAACCGAATGTTAAAAGACGGCTGATAGAAAACTGGAAACTGGCAACTTCCAAAAGTGATCCTGAAACGACTTTCAGGATAACCCCGAAACTGTATAAATATACCCGCATTTGTATTTCGACCTAATACAAATGCAACTGAGACAAAGATATTATACCTACTCAATATAATACTCGGATCCGGCTTAAACCAAAGCCGACCAGTATCATCTGCCCGAAAACTGACACGTGCGTAAACGCACGTGCATTTTCCGAACCCTGCCATAAAACCATACGGCCTTTACAACGTTTCGCCCGAACTTGGGAAACTGTCTGTGGGGGACTCTAATGACTCGTCAGTACCCTGGCAGTGGGTTTAACCACAAACCGTCAGCGGCACTAGCTATGCGTAACGGCTGCCCATGGACTGACCTCAAGGGAGGCTGATGAGCGTACTCAAGGGAGGCCGATGAGTGAACTCATCCAGAAACCCTACTGAGCCTAACAGTGACAATGTATATACAGTCCGGTCCGTTCGTCAATGAGTATCGCATATCCGCCTAGGGGGCTAGTAACGTCAGACCCCCAGAAGCAGTATAAGTCATGTCGGAGTGAAGCCCAATAACACCCTGAGATACTACTGGAGTACCTACCAGTAAATCTCCTGCCACGGCCATGGGCTATGTGTAATGGCTCTCCTAGACACAGCACGATCTCGCCCCCAATACCGGGAGAGACGAATCCCCTGCCGATCCGCTCACGTACCTCCATATGGCTCGGGACTGTACCCAAAAGCTACCTGTTTGCACGACTCCTTTGAGCCGTGGTAGGGTAGAAATCAAAGCACAGTGGGAACTCACACGAGACAAATGACGACCTCAGGTCGATGAACTAACCTGTACACATGTCACCAGGGAACTGCTATCTGACGATAGGTATAGTACTAACTAGCAGATTCCCGGCGAGTCCTGTCCAGTGTACTCATAGCCCAATGAGCACCTGTATACATCTTAGGTGATCCAACCGACACCAGTGGCTTGTGAGACCGGCCACCGTCCCTCGTCGGGGTCTCGACTGTATACACTAGTCTACTCCGGAGTATCGATGCCCTGTCTCGAAACTCCCACGACTAGGGACCGCAATTAAGGATATGCATATAAACTACCCAACTCTCACGTATATGATCGCCATCATACTGTTGGTAGTAAAGCAAGATCCTAAGGGCTCTATCAAAGTGTAACATGCAATCAGTCACCTGAACATGTACACGACTGATAAAGGCAAACCAGATAGCATACTATCATCTCGAGTAAGACTGTTCTACCGGTATAGGTCCTCCGCAATCATTGCAATCACGTACCTGTGATCCAATAATTGACTATGAGGGCACTATCTCCAACACAGACCATCTCCCCTGCTGGGATGAGAAGCGTATACACTAGTCTACTCTGGAGTATCGATGTCCCGTCTCGATAATCCTACGACTAGGGACCTGTATAAGGATATGCTTATAGACTACCCAGCCCCCACTAGTGTGACTGCCATCACAACGCTGTTAGTCAAGCAAAGATCCTAAGGGCTCTACCAATATGTATAAGCGATATGCTAAAAGAAACACATGCACATATTGAGGTAGAATCAAACCAAGTAGCATACTACTATTTTGAGCAAGACTGTTATCATAACCGTGAATATCCCAAGCTTCCAATATGTAATATACAATCCAGTATGATACAATAATGGCCTCTAGGGCATATCTCACTAACAGGTTCGACTCACAGTCGTCACGGACGCTTGGGTCCGTAATATTGATGTTACGCTTTGGGCTGCTCATCATTGACATCAAATTTTATGTCATTGACGCCAAGACTTGCTATAATGCTTTGCTCGGAAGGCCCTGGTTACATGAGTACAACGACATCCCTTCTATACAATATCAGTGCATGAAGTTGTCACGTCCCACCCCCAATACAGAGAGTATTGTCCGCTCTGACCAAAGCCGCATGATTTAGCCCTTCAGGGCGAACCGGACCCGACCAGGGTCCACATCCCAGGAGGTCACCTATCCCAAGATCTCACTGGCCCGAGCACGCTTAACTACAGAGTTCTCAAGCTCCTATAGTGCCAATTCACTTAAAAGGCGTCTCTGTATTGAAGAGTGGTATCATTCCATTTATAGTACAGATCTGCCCTCTTTCGGTATGTATCCCGAATATTCCCCATTGTTCTACAGTGGCTCCCATGGATTCAAGAGGTGGCCCCCACCCCCTAGGCATGACACTTGGCGTGGAATTTTGTTCCGTATGGTACTTTGTTCCGTGAGCAAGAACCGGGTCCCAACATTCTCCCCACTTTTGAACAATGGTTCGTCCTCGAACCACAGACCTACTATTGAAGGACCAGCTTTGATACCATTATGCTCATTCAATTCACAAGAGAAATAACTTACGAATTTCTATACGATTTTAAAAAAAGATGTTGGACTTAATTAATTACTCGTCCCTAAATCAATTCAAATTAAATATGTCCTATTACTAATCACGTGATAACATTGGATTATATATCGAATAGTAGTTTTATAGCATGGAAACAAGTCTTAAAAACTTGCCTGACGACATATGGATGACGATGTCGACACGGTAGCGACGCAGCAGCAACACGGCAGCAATAGTGATCTATAGCGACGGCACAACGCAAACACGACAAAGGTTGGCCTCGGTGGAGCTTGATCTTGTGCTTGATGGCTCGGTGGGTGCGACGGACGTGCATTGGCGTTGCGACGGCTGCTGCGTTGACGACGGCGATGGACACAATGATGGTGGAGATGGCTTGGACGGCGATGACGGTGGCTGGAATAGCGGCGATTGTGACGGATATAGGTGTTCGATGAAATGTCGGGACTCGACGGTGGTATTGACTTGGGTCCAATGGTGGCGGAGATCAACGGCGATGAGTAGAGGGGAGCTAGGCGACTACGTGGAGACTGGTGGTGATGTGGTCGGCGTCAGTGAGCATGGCTTGGGCACGGGCGGCCATGATGAGGGCTATGTGGCTCAGGTTGGAGTTGTAGAGGGTGTTGGTGGCGATGGGGCACTCGGGGGGTCAGAGGTGCAGGTGGTTGGCTGCGGTCGGAGGTGGCTTCGGGGTCGGGCGGTGAAGCAGGTCACGGTGGCTTGACGGAGAAGAGGCTGTTGCGGTGGTGCTCTGGTGTTCAGGTGGCCGGAGCAAGCGAATGCGATGGGGTTCTCAAAGTAGTGGTTGTCTGTTGTTTTTCTTCACCCCATTGAGATGGGAATACGTGTCGCTTATCAGGCGTACTACAGACTCCTCCTGCCTAGGGTAGGCGGGGGTTTTATTGATTGTGGGGATCCGAATATCCGGCAGCCGCGGACTAAGCTGCCGTTAATTACCCCTCGCCTTTGGAGCGAAGGAATCTCCAATTGACGGGTTAAACTGGTCATACGAACTCAATGTACAGTGTGCGTGTGTTATGCAGTGAGGGGTTTTGGATATATCGGGGGGCCCGCAGAGTTTACGGGGGAAGTATGTATGTATATGAAAAAAGGTAAAATAGCGTCCAAAGGACGCGTGGGCGCGGCGCCCCACGTGCTTGGCACACTGGCGCTAGGCGTCAGCAGGAAAAGGGGCTTAGCCCCTACACTGGGAGTTATACTCCCGATTAACTTTTAGAGTTGAACTCCTGACAAAGAGGATAAAGGGCTTGGCCCCTGCACTGAAAATTATACCCCTAAAAGAAAGATTTATTATTATTATTATTATTATTATATATATATATATATATATATATATATATATATTGAGGAGTTAAACTCCTAAGATATTTTTGGAGCTGGTGAAAGGGGACCCCTTTCTTCTCTCTTAGGCCCCCAAAGTGGGGTTTTTGGAGGTGGGTCTCCTTCTTCCTCCTCTCTATTGGCTGGATCTTGGAGAAAAAAGGGTGAGAATTTAAAGATCTCCTCTTTTGGAGATTTGATAGAAGATCCGTGTTCCCCTTCAAGGGTTTTGTGGTGAAAAATTATTTCTTTTTGGAAGAGGAATAGTGGAACTCTTGATTTAATTCAAAAAAAGGAAGAAAGTTTAGAACCTTGAGCAAAGAGAAGGAGGCACAGAAAACCTAATTTTTTTTAGGGAGAATGAATTTTTTTTTTTATTTCATTATCATGTTGTCTTATATAGGCTTACAAATTTACATATAGCCCCTTGGACTTTACAAAATGGCATTTTGCTCATCCCATACCTCATGTGCTTATTTGTTTGCACATGAGCCATGGGCTTTACAAAAATTTGGCTTTATGCTCATTTTTCTTACATTCATGCATAAAAAAAATACATCAAAATTATTTATTACATGATTTCATTTTGGCATTAATGAGGCCGGCCGCGGGGCTCGACTTGGACATAGGCCCACTTGATCTGGGCTTAGGCCCGCTTACTTGGGGTTGACTTTGACTTGGTCAACTGGGGTGTAATTTTTGACCCCAACAGTGGTGGGTTCTGAGAGATGCCGGCGGCGATGGGTGCAATGGTGGTCGTCAGAGAGGGGGTTGTCGATGGCAATTTGCAGGCGATGGAGGTGGAGGCGAGGGCAGCTCGGGACAGGTGATGGAGGGAAGCAGCCGATGGGGGTTGGTGATGGGGTGGATGGAGCTTGGTGTTGAGAGAGGAGAAGAAGACGTGGGCTCGGGAGAATAAAAGAAGAAATTGTTGGAGGTCGGGAAGGAGGTCGGCTGGGGGCTGGGTTACATAGAGGTTTGAGGGAGGGGGAGATAGAGAGAGATATGAGTGAATATAATGGGAAATAAATGAGAAATTAAGTAGGAGATGAGAGAGTGTGTGGGCCTGGTTTAGGAATTTAGAACATGAGGGTTTAATAATAGTTAATAGGATTTAAGAATTGGATTTTTAAATGGGTTCACAGGTTTAAAACGTCATACAAAAAAATCAATTAATGCCTCCTAATAACCATTTCTAAAAATTTAATACTAATAAGAATTGGCTACAGAAAATTAATATCGAATAATTAAAATTAATACAAACTGATGACCGTTGATAAAATTTAATTAAAACAAATTAATAACATGAAGGAATTTATGGTATGATTTTTAGAGAACAATAGGAAAATGGTTTAAATATAAATAAATAAATTAGAATATGTAAGTTTATTTAAATAAATAGTATAACATGTACTAGGTATTACATTATACCCCACTAAATAAAAATTTCGTTCTCGAAATTTAAAATAAATAGCAAGCTATGAAAGTCGTGTAACCAACAACTAAGAGAACCCAATGTTAGTAAATAGGCCATATGGCCGTGAAATAGTTATATATGTAAGTATATTGAAATAAATTAACAATAACGAACAATAGCGGATGAATGGCTGATAGGCCTTAAAAGACCAAAACCACTTAGTGAAGATACAAATCAAATACCTACGGAAAATAGCTTGAGCATACTTAAGGGATAAAAGTATATAATGAAAATAATCTAACTTGATAGTAGTTTACATAACCGAACGTTCAATATATAGCTATATCAGTAGATTAAAACAGAAAAGAAATGATTCTTAAGTTAGATAAAAAAAATATTAATATGAAGAGAAAAAGAAAGCAATATGTAACTTAATATATACTCGTATAAAGGAGCTATTGAAAGCAACCAGCAAAACATTAGGATAAAACCGACACGTAATAGAAGGTCTCGAGCACACAGAGTATCAAAAAAAAACTATTAACCCACATTGTAGAATGGTTAAGTAAAATAAGTAGCAGTAATTATGGTAATACAATACTCATAAAACATACATTGGAACATAGTAATAAAAATTGTAAAGTATAGTGGTCATAAATAAGTTGGAGTAGAAAATCGATGAAGTGATATGAAAATCAAACATTGCTAAAAAGAAGAATGAAGACTTTGCACGAATAAGTAAATTTAACAAAGAGTAAATGAGAGAAACAATAGTGAAATCGTAGATAAGCTCGGGAGAAAGTTAGCATAAATAAGAATAAAAGAAAAGAGAATACTATGTAGAAAATCAAGATAAAACTCATTTTAAAGAAAAACCCAAACTGTTAATAATATAAGTTTTGAGAGTTAAACAGAAGAACACCAACAAACTAAATGAATATGAATGATAATATTATAATAAACAATAAAACGTTAAGGGAAATATATAGAATAGCAAATAACTTGAAGTGACATCCTGTAATTAAAACAAATAAAATCAAAACAAAAGCATGAAGAATAGAACTACATAATAAAAAGAACGATAGTATGAAAATCATTAGTAAGGAAAATTCTCTAAGAAATAAAATATACACTGTACATTAGAACGGTTGGAAATTTGAAATAGTAAAGTACTTAAAATAAGTAAGTAAAACAAAAGTAGTTAATAATACGCAAATCAGAAAAACATAACTAAATGCAAAATAGAGAGAGAACTAAATTTGGAATAACAAATGTCACTAAATGTAATTTCAGTAATCGAAAAATAATATCAGTAATGTATAGTAGACTGGCCAGAGCATGGATTGCGGTAAGATACGACCTAATCGAAAGATGGAGTCAGGGATGCAGTGCTAAACTATAGTGTCAACTAAGCTAGGATCATGTTCCTATAAGGTTAAAGGATGGAATAATAATAATAACTTGCAAGAAGGGAAAGAAATTTTGTAAGAAGGAACAATCAATACATCAAGCGGACTTTTAAGGTACAATACTCTAGGAAAAATTTGATCGAACCGAAACTTTATTATTCAGAAAATTTCGACAGAGTATAATTAAGAGATAAAAGTGGCCTTAAGCTATACATTGCTTTTATTTAGCCCGAAGAAAAGAAATAAGTCGCGTCAGTCGCAATTGTGGAAGTTCAACAAATTACGATAAGTTCTCACACTAAGATAGAGACATTCATTCCCATAGTGCCTTGCAAGGACGGCTGCTAGAGGTTCTTCAGTCTCGAGTTCCTCTTCACTCGAGGCGCCATCCTCCGATTCCTCCTCGGCTGGAGCTTCATCTTCAGACTCTTCCCCTATAGGGTTTTCTTCTCCTAGCTCTTCTTCTTCGGCGGGAGCTTCCTCATCGGGATCCACCTCCATATGTTCCACTTCTTCCGGGTCCATTTCTGGATCCTCTTCCATAGGGTCTTCCTCAGGATCCTGTTCTTCAAGATCTTCATCTGGATCCTCCTCGACTGGATTTTCCTGTGGATTCTCTTCTATCGGGTCTTATTTGGGATCCTCCTCTTCAGGATCTTCATCTGGATCCTCCTCTATTGGATTTTCCTGTAGATTCTCTTCTATCAGGTCTTCTTCGGGATCCTCCTCTTCAGGATCTTCTTATGGATCCTCTTCTTCATCGTCAGAATCATTGATCATATTGATCTTTGGAGCTGCGACATCGACTCTCTCGTCCTCGGACTCGCTGTCCTCGAAAATAACATGTGGGCCATCGACCTCGTCATCTGAACTCACTAGAATGCAGTCAAAAGAAATGCAAGACCGAGTATCCTCACCGAGAAGCGGTGCTCCTTCAGGGTTGGCCATGGCCTGAAAAGTAAAGGTCATGATCAGATAGTGGAACACGAAGGAAAATAACAACTAATGATGCAGAACACGAAGAAAAGATAAGGTAGATAAGATTCAAAAACATGAACTTGAGTGGTGATGCACAAGTAGTATATGGAAGTGAAAGCAAGGAAACAAAGTATAATTCAAGGGATCCCTAAATTGAACTGCAATCTCATTCTAAACCCGGCGCTCTGATACCAACAGGGTGAAAACTGTGTTACAAAACGGACCTTCAGTTCAGGAACTGAACTTCCAGCAGAGAACACTTAAAAAGAAATAACTGTAATTTGCGAACCCGAAACCCAATTGACTTGAAACCAATTTCGTTGAACTGCTGATTAAGTTTACTTTTTACCGATTTTGTATCATTTTGCTTAATTTTGATCGTACGATTTAATGTAATTTTTCTAAGTTCCTACGACGCGTAATGACTTGTATTGCATATGATTTGTTTAGCGGCATAATTCATATATTTACCTGACTGCAATACCTTTAGTGATAGTGAGCGTCCTTATTAATTCTCAGTGTATAATGCATTGTCGAACGTGAATGCTATCGGTTTAGTTGTGTCGAGTACGCCAGTAAAAAGTGAACGATTCGTGATAGTGAACAGCACAATGAATAGTGAATAAAGCAGTGTTATTGGTCCATACTTGTACACAACTAGCCCATACTTATAGATAGTGAAACCTGGGGAAAAGGGGGAAATCGAAGTGGAAAGGAACTTGTATTTAGCGAGGTTAGCGATTTAGAGGATGATCATTCGAACAACGACTCTTATATATATTAGGTTTGAACTTAGCGGTCCGGCTGACAGGGTTATGTCCCGGGCAACAGTAGGTCGTAGTCTCGGATACGTACGAGACCCTCGTTAAACATGATCATTCCTTTCCGCAAACTCGATTTCAAAAGTGACTTAGAGTCCAGTAGAAACACAGGTCATACATTGCATTGATTATTGACATATCGATTACCTGCATTTATTGTCTCCATCATTATTACTTTTATTTCTTGCCTTATTATTGTTATCATAATATTGCTTTTGCGTCGCCCTGACGACCTGAGTATGCATGCTCAGAGATTAGAGAGGACCCGGTTCAGGAATCAGACCTACCATTCGAGCTCGCAGAGATATAAACGGTCGTTCCTTCAGTACTTTTACCGTTTTCCATAACTCAACCTTGTATTCGCATTTGGTTAGTAATTTCCTTTTCTTTCGAACTATTGTAAACTGTGAACAATGAAAGTTGGTGTAATAAACTAGTGATGTGTTTCCTTTACTTATGTGCTATGATTACTGATTACCATGTAATACTAGAAGCCGAAGTGTGACTACGGCGGGATTGTTCCCTGACCGTAGGAGTATGGCTCTGACCGAAGCCGCACGGTTTTGTCCTTCGGGGCGTAACGGACCCGACCAGGGGCCACTTCCTAGGAGGTCACCCATCCCAAGACTTCCCTGGCCCGAGCACGCTTAACTACGGAGTTCTCAAGCTCCTGTAGTGCCGATTCACTTAAAAGGCGCCTCTGTATTGAAGAGTGGCATCATACCATTTATAGTATAGATCTGCCCTCTTTCGGAATGTATTCTGAAGATTCCCCATTGTTCTACGTTGGCCTCCACGGATTCAAGAGGTGGCCCCCGCCCCCTAGGCATGACACTTGGCGTGGCACTTTGTTCCGTGAGCAAGAACCGGGTCCCGACATTCTCCCCACCTTTGAACAATGGTTCGTTCTTGAACCACAGACCTACTATTGAGAAACCAGCTCTGATACCATTCTGTCACGCCCCACTCCAAATACAGAGAGTATTGTCCGCTCTGACCGAAACCGCACGATTTTGTCCTTCGGGGCGAACCGGACCCGACCAGGGGCCACTTCCCAGGAGGTCACCCATCCCAAGACTTCCCTGGCCTAAGCACGCTTAACTATGATGTTTTCAAGCTCCTGTAGTGCCGATTCACTCAAAAGGCGCCTCTGTATTGAAGAGTGGTATCATTCCATTTATAGTACAGATCTGCCCTCTTTCGAAATGTATTCCGAAGATTCCCCATTATTCTACTGTAGTCCCATGAATTCAAGAGGTGGCCCCTACGGATTCAAGAGGTGGCCCCTACCCCTAGGCATGACACTTGGCGTAGCACTTTGTTCCATGTGGCACTTTTTTCAGTGAGCGAGAACCGGGTCCCGACAGAAGTATTTCAAGGACGGCTCGGAGTACACCGTCACAGGGGATCTAAATCCGTTCTCCGTAAATGAGGTCCGAAAATATAAGGATGCAAAGTACTTCCTACCAGACTTCGAGGATACGAAAAGGTGTCATAGGCCGGGGGATAAACAGAAGCCCGTCGCCACTATCCCGATCTTTGGGAGCGATTCCATGGAAGATGATGAACCCCAAAAAGAAAACAGCAAGCCCGGACCATCTACTCCTATTCTGGTCTTTGGCAGGGACTCTGAGGACGAGGCCAACGCAATGTTCTTCATCCGCCCATCAGTACAAACCCTCGCCGGAGCAGATCAGAGTCTGCAAATCACAATGGCGCCTGATTTGATCTCAAAAACTATCTATAACCGCAATCAAGAACGTCGTCGCATGAAGCTAGCCGGTGAGTACGGGTCGGTCCACAAGGATGTTGTGAATCTCCTAATCGCTCCTACGAGTTAATTCCGATGGATGTTCGGATTATTTATTAAAACTAAATTAATCTATATCTGAGTCTTGCTAGGGTTAGGTCTAGGTTAAGTTTGGAAAGTCTATAAATCTTACCGCTTTCTATACCCATATGAAGATCTAGTTAGGTGTTATTGTAATTATTAATAAAAGGGATTAGGATGATTGGGAAGATTATTCTTCCTCTAGATTCTTGTCCTTCCTTTCTTAATCTTTACCCTAACCTCTATGGAAAACCTTAAAATCCGGGCCTTTAGACTACGGTATCACCGCTACCTCGTGGGTAGAGTGCCGTAGGGAGCGGAATAAGAAGGTATGCATGGAGTTCTATGAAAATATGTGACGGGCAAGAAAGAGGATGAGAGATCTTCGTCTCTCAAACCTTCCCCAGATCTAACCCTAACAAGCGAGGAGACTACTCACTCATTAGGGAATTAAAATACATTTATCTAGAGCAGAGAATAAAAGATTAACTAGGGCAAGGAATTAAATTTATCTAGGGCAAGAATAGAAAATTAACCTAGGGCAGAAAATAAAGAACTTACAACTTGATGCTCTCCAAAAGAATTCTGAAATTTATTAATGAAGGGAGGCATAACCTTTACAATGATTTAGAGTTCCTATTTATAGAGGATAGGAAACCCTAGGTTACAATTGATTCGCATGTCTACATTACCAAAATATCCTTAGGAAGACCTAGTCAAAGTAGACTTCAAGCTTTGGTAAAATTTTATGTCTCTGTCTTTTATTAAAAGGAAGTATTGGGCCTTGAAATTTCCTTTGTGGGCTTTTCTGTCTTTGGGCTTCCTTTTTATTTGGTTCTTTTATTAAAATAGCTTCTATGTTTCTTCCAGATCTCCAGTGAATAATTGCGGTGGACTTTTAACCGTTCGCTTTGTAATCTTAGACCTTGCATTGCCTTGTACTTTATGAATTTTATCTTTGATGTAGGCTTGATCAAGAGTCTTCTGTTTGTTGGTCAAAGTCCACTTTTGCATCGTCTTTTCATCGTTTTCACTGTTTTCTGTCCAAGAACCTGTAACCTGTAATATGTAGCAGACATGCGTCAAAATCACCTGTTTATTTATAAAACGAATAAGAATGGGGAATATAATAATGCAATATTATGGTGTGAACAAATACCCTCAAACTTATCTTTTGCTCGTCCTCGAACAAACTTATTTTTTTTATTCTCGACAAAAAACCTAACCGCACTTTCGCAGGGAAACACGATTGCACTTAGCTCGTGCAACAAGCCGTTAAACCTCTAGGTGTCCCTAGTAGGAGGAGTGTTGTCTCCTGAGGGTTTTCAGCGGATACTATCTACAAAATCCTATCAATTTGGCTTTTCGACTTTAATTCTCCAATTAGGTTTTCTAACAAGGAATTCTATTATCTTCGACTCATAAATTATCCACCTATATTCTTCACACTTCCTCATCATCTAACTTAAGATTATATATGTTCTGCAGACCTACTTAGCTTTCGGCATTTCTTAAGTTTTCCTTCTAGGGTTCCATCTCCACTTAGGAATTTTTATCAACTCTACTAAAGATACAAGTTCTATTCTTCATTCCTTTCTCTCATCTAAACTCCAATCACATATCCCTACGTGTGTGTATAGATCACCCATACACTTGGAAATTCAAATCAAGCAATCATACTCTCGTCCGTTGTCCAAAGCACTTCTTAATTAGTGAATTTTTAATTGAATTTTGCTTACACATCCTTCATGCGACCTTTAATACTTCTTGAGGTACCAACGACCGATTACAAAATGTGTTTGCACATTTAAGCGTAATTTCTAGTCTTGCAACACCAAAGGCTTTTAGCAGTGACTCCCAAACCAGTTGGTCTAAGGCACTAGGTGATGAAGCACCCTTGCTAAATATTTTTTCTATTTTTGCAGTCTCAAGTAATTACAAAAACCAGTGTTCATTTTTTTATTCTTTATTCACACTTGTATTATTTTCTCTTCGTACTAAGGACTTTAGACAAGAGCATTTCAAGGTCTCTTCTACTATTCCAAGTTTCAAGGTGCGTGATTGTGCAACTTTTAGGGTATACATTTTCAGAATCTAGACTTAACCTAGGAATTATTTTTGAAACTTATACTCTAGTAAGAACATCAATACTTTTCCTTCGTTTCGACTTAGCCCAAAAAGTGAACCCAAAATTTGCCTATTTCTACATAAACTATAAGGCATATACTTTCTACCGTTAAACTTTAAGGAATGTTATCTTTAGGGTTTTTAATTTACTAAGTCTAAGATCTAGTTGTTCCTAGCCAGTTAACTTATTTGTCAAACTCAAGTCAATTAGCCAAAATTGAATACATTAATTTTTATAATTTTTGAAATTTTTTAATTTTTTATGGGTTTTCAAATAAGTATGCAAATGCAAAAATATGTACAAATAAATGCGAAGGAAGAAGACGTACCGAGCATACTCCCAAACTTGAACTTGACAGTGTCCTCACTGTCATGCTGTACCAAAAGGGTCAAAATGCCGGTACTCCCCTGTTTATTTATTTATAATTTTTTTTATATTTTTATTGTTTTGAATTTTTTTTATTTTTATTTTTTATAGAAAAATAAAACAAAAATATATATACATATATACAACAAGGTCCCCCCCAAACTTAAGCTTGGCCTTACACAAGCCAAAGGTTAGCACCAACCATTCAAAAATCTTATCGTGGTAATGGTCTAGTTGGTGAAAGAATAGAGTAGAAAGAAAAGAGATGAGAAACACACGAGACCGAATGGGAAGAAGATAATATGGTCTCGGTGGGGGAGAAGAATGGCGAAAAGGAGAAAGAAGGGTCGCGCGATCTTGAGGGTGTAAATCGAGTGAATAAATTAGCACAATTTGTGATGACCGATGTGTTAAAAGCGATTGCGCTAACCTATCAACTCGTCGAGAAATGGGATCAAATCCCTCAAGCTTCGCAAGAAAACATGGGTACGCCGAACTTGGTATTTGAGATGAAAGCGTAACGGTCACTTGCACGGTAGGAACAATAGGAAGGACGAAAGGGAGTGATTGAGGGATAGACTCATTCTCACCGTAGTAAACTGTTTCGAACTTGAAAGATTCCAACAATGGTTCGAAACAACTGTAAGCAACCGAGTAGGATGGTTCAACTAACTCATCTGAAAATGTAAAGGACTCAAACTCAGGCGGTGGGTCATCAACATCGTCCGAAAAAGTGAAACACTCGTAAATGTTATCGGTTATGAGAACTGTGTCAGATTCAAAAGAAAATTTTTCAAGCTCACAGTCTTCAAGCGTGGTCGGAACGATGGAAAGGAGGGAATGTGATATAACAGTTAAAGGTTCAAGAGAATGAATTGGAAAATACGACATATCAAACAAAAATGATCCAACCTCAATATGGTTCTCAAAACTCTCCTCAATACTATCCTTATAATTCTCCTCAAAATTCAACTCATCCATGCCATTATCATCAAAATCAAGACGCATATGAAGTTCGGGAGAAGCATGTAATGACACGGGATGATGAATTGGACATAAAATTTCAAGCAAATCGACAGGTTCATCATCCGAAATATTCCCGGCGTCTATATCCTCAATCAAGTGAAAATCAATTTTTTTAGACACCTCATCAAAAGCATGGATATTTATCAATTTAGGTTCTAGAGTGGAGGTGTAAAGGTCAAACGGATTAGGTGCGGTTTCACTCGAAAGGGGTTCCTAACAATTGGGCAAATCAAGCACTACAAAGTCGCACAACTCATTGTTTTGAACACATGTTTGAAAATTGGAGTTGTTGGATTCAATTGGGTATAGGTAGGTTTGATTTGGAAATCCTCTCACATTCTCACTCTGTCCAACCGCCTCCTTATACATTGAAAAATTTGAAGCTAGTGGGAAACTAGCTACCGGTTCACTAGGTTGCATAAGGGCGACCACGGACGCTTCCACATTCCTAGTCATTTTGTTTGTTGCTAAGATATAAGCCTCCAACGAATCTTCCAAACTAGACTTAGGTGGTGAGGGTGTTTCGGTAAAAGATTCGAAATGGTGTGGATATACAAAACTCCCAACTGGCGGTGGAAACAGTGTCTAGTGAAGGTGGGAAGGTCGGGTAGGACAGGTAGGAAATGGGTGTTTGGACAGGGGTAGGGTCAACATATGGATAAAATGGTGAATAATCGTGTGGATCCCTAGAACTAGATGAGTGGAGAGGGGTGAAAGATCGGCTGCGAGATTGAGCAATATGCTCAGCAATGGACATCGGCTTAGGAGTGACAGCAGGACTTGAAAAAGTGGTATCAACATGTGGAAGTGGTAAAGGTTGACTCGGTTGACACAAAGTGGGTTGAAAAGTCAAACTGTTTCTCCTAGACGCCTCTATTTGATCTTTCAAAGATTTTTTTGGCAAGGAAGGATCGTCTTTAAATTGACCGAAGCAATTGACGTACGACGCAAAGTTAGGTTCGGGATACCAAAGTTCGGCAAGTGATTTATGATTTGGGGTACCCATGTTAGAAGAAAAGGGAAAAGAAGGAAGGTTGGTGGTGCAAGGATTTCTTAGCGGCAAAAGTTTGCAAGTTGTTTATAAAAGATTTTTCCTTTTTCCTCTATTTTTTTTATTTGGAACGGTTTGCAAAAAAAAATTCGATAAAGGGCTTAGACACAAATGTAATCAACCAGAAATGCACAATCAAACCTAGATCTAGGGTCACCTAGGTCAGCTAGACAGCTCCTAACTGTTCCAAAGGGCTAGAAATAGGACCTCAAACCGCCTCTTCACCGCCAATTGCGGCCAGGTAAGTGCCAGGTAAGTGGGAAGGAACCACACTGTGGGCCTAATTAAAAACCACTAGCCTTTGACACACTTGTCTAGACACCGCAAAGTCAGGTTAGGTTAAACGGCCGATGCCTATAACTAGTCCTCTGTCCTATTAAGCTCGAAGTCCTTAGGACTGAGTCTAGTATTTTTTTAATTAATAGATGGTCAATGCATATGCTTTATGTGATGAAATCCTCACCCAATCTGAATTGGTCAAAAGCCCCTTAAAATCCGATTAAAATATGCAAAACAGTAAATCACTTGCAATCAATTATTTTTATTTGCGGCAAAAATTTGCAAGTTGTTTTAAAATAATTCCCTTTTTTTTTCTTTTGCTCTTTATTTGGAAATTTCTCTTTTGCAAAAAGATTTTCGAGAAAAGATATGCAAACAGAAAAATATTACTTGCAATCAATTTCTATGTTAAGCGAGGCGCAAAAATCCTGCACAAAACTTGTTAGTTGGAAGGGAAAAGATTTTTAGCGCGAAAAATCCTGCAGAAGATTTGACAAAAAGATATATGGGGATTTGCAGAGGGGAGAAAGAGAAAACAAACCGACAAAATTTCGCGCGCTGATGTCACAAGAGGGCCGCGGAAGGGCGGCGGAAGCGCGCTTATGCCGCGGTTTAGCGGTGGGATGGAGAGATCAAGCCTCTGAAAAAATTCTGTAGCTCTCTACTTGCAATCCCTCTCTGTTTTGATATATCTTTTTCTGTTTCGCACTCTGGACTTTTCCAGATCCGTTAATCCTGCAAAGATTCACACGAGAAACCCTTCCAAAATAACAGATGATATATTTTTATATTTTTTTTTTATTTTTCAGTTTTTTATGATTTTTTGAATTTTGATTAACCCGAAATTGCAAAAAGGAAATTACTACGCCATCCCCGGCAACGGCGCCATTTGATTTGATCTCAAAAACTATCTATAACCGCAATCAAGAACGGCGTCGCATGAAGCTAGCCGGTGAGTACGGGTCGGTCCACAGGGATGTTGTGAATCTCCTAATCGCTCTTATGAGTTAATTCCGATGGATGTTCGAATTATTTATTAAAACTAAATTAATCTATATCTGAGTCTTGCTAGGGTTAGGTCTAGGTTAAGTTTGGAAAGTCTATAAATCTCACCGCTTTCTATACCCATATGAAGATCTAATTAGGTGTTATGGTAATTATTAATAAAAGGGATTAGGATGATTGGGAAGATTGTTCTTCCTCTAGATCCTTGTCCTTCCTTTCTTAATCTTTACCCTAACCTCCATGGAAAACCTTAAAATCCAGGCCTTTAGACTACGGTATCACCGCTACCTCGTGGGTAGAGTGCCGTAGGGAGCGGAATAAGAAGGTATGCATGGAGTTCTATGAAAATATATGACGGGCAAGAAAGGGGATGAGAGATCTTCGTCTCTCAAACCTTCCCCAGATCTAACCCTAACAAGCGAGGAGACTACTCACTCATTAAGGAATTAAAATACATTTATCTAGAGCAGAGAATAAAAGATTAACTAGGGCAAGGAATTAAATTTATCCAGGGCAAGAATAGAAAATTAACCTAGGGCAGAAAATAAAGAACTTACAACTTGATGCTCTCCAAAAGAATTCTGAAATTTATTAATGAAGGGAGGCATAACCTTTACAATGATTTAGAGTTCCTATTTATAGAGGATAGGAAACCCTAAGTTACAATTGATTCGCATGTCTACATTTACCAAAATATCCTTAGGAAGACCTAGTCAAAGTAGACTTCAAGCTTTGGTAAAATTTTATGTCTCTGTCTTTTATTAAAAGGAAGTATTGGGCCTTGAAATTTCCTTTGTGGGCTTTTCTGTCTTTGGGCTTCCTTTATATTTGGTTCTTTTATTAAAATAGCTTCTATGTTTCTTCCAGATCTCCAGTGAATAATTGCGGTGGACTTTTAACCGTTCGCTTTGTAATCTTGGACCTTGCATTGCCTTGTACTTTATGAATTTTATCTTTGATGTAGGCTTGATCAAGAGTCTTCTGTTTGTTGGTCAAAGTCCACTTTTGCATCGTCTTTTCATCGTTTTCACTGTTTTCTGTCCAAGAACCTGTAACCTGTAATATGTAGCAGACATGCGTCAAAATCACCTGTTTATTTATAAAACGAATAAGAATGGGGAATATAATAATGCAATATTATGGTGTGAACAGCGCCGCCTCGGCATTATAAGGAACTTGATGCGCTCGATATATACAGCGTACAAGAATTACAGACTTTCTACGTCCCTCCCAGGCCAAGGGATGAAAATGCGATCCTCTTCTACCGATCTACAGAGACCAGAATAGAAAAAGAAGTCTGGCATAGCGCCGATTTTGCACTCAACATGATTCAACCAATCTGTCCGCCAAGATACTACGCGGAGGGATTGAAAAGGTTGTTAAGACGCCAAGGTGTACCCCTCGAACAAACTGTCCGGCAAGGCCAATTCTACAAAAAGATTTGGGATATTCCCGGGACTCAGTGAAAGATGCCCAACGGGAAGATAGAGTCAACTGGGCTCGGATACTTCCGGTCCAAGAAACGGGAGCAGTTCCATAACTGCCGTGTCATAAACAGCTCCAGCGAAGGAGAAAATACTCTTCCGAATGGCCGTGACGTTGAAACAGAGCGAAATCCCACTCTAAGAACGTTAAGTCCTTCACTCGAAGAACAAATAGACAAGCTAATAAAAGAAACTTGTCAAAGGAGCCAAGACGATCACAGTCGCGAGATGGCCATTATAAAAAGGCCAGGACGCAGCGCCTCAATCGGCTATCCGCGGAGAAGGAAGACTATAATTCTCTTCATCCCGAGCCCACTGTACGTCCTCACGAAAAAGGAAAATCCCAAAATAAAGGGAAAAACAGGGCAAAGGACACAAACAGCGTCCGAAAACAACAAAGTAGATCCAAGAAGTCATGCAATCGAGAAAAGGTCGATTGAACCCATCGTTTATAAAGAAGATGGGTCAGGAATACTCTTTTCCCCAAGACAAGACAAGGAAAATATTCAAACTTATCATGAAGCATCAAATGGTGACGCTCCCGGAGTCTCGGCACCCCGAACAAATAAACAAGGTCCATAATCCGTATTATTGCTCCTACCACCGAGCAATAGGTCATCCCCTCAAAGACTGCTTCATCTTCAAAGTCTGGGTAGAAGACCAATATCAGCAAGGTGGGTTCGCTTTATCCGACAGCTAGAGGGTAACCCACCGCAAAAGCATGAGCCAAAGAGGATCTATACCATGAGGATAGGACCATCTCAACCACAAAAAGGGAAGCGAACTCATACCTGCCATATGATAACACTTTCAAAAGAGGGAGGGCATGAGACTATGGATGACTTCCACATGTGCTTCGTAAATGACGACGAGGACGAGGTAATCTCCGAGTTTCCATCAGCACCAAAAGAGCTGGAAGACGGGATATACACTACGGCGGAAAACTTTAGGAAAATTGACTTAGGAACGGAAAATGATCCGAGGTCAACGTTCGTCAGTGAGCTACTATCTGAAAAATAGGTAACCACGTTAAAGGACGTGCTCATGCAGTACAAAAATTGATTCGCATGGAACTATTCCAAGCTGCCAAGTCTAGATCCGAAAGTATCTGTACATAAACTGGCCATATCACCGAACATAAAACCCGTCAAACAGGCGCCAAGAAGAATGCGGCTCGAACTTGAGATGAGTATCAACGCTGAAGTCAAAAAACTAATCGACTCTGGCTTCATCCAAGAGGTTCAATATCCCGACTGGATCGCTAACATCGTTCCGGTGATGAAGAAAAATGGGACGGCGCGCATATGCGTGGACTTTCGGAACCTCAACAAAGCTTGTCCGAAAGATGACTTTCCAGTACCTGCTACCGAGCTAATGATCGATAACACGTCTACCCATGAGGGCTTCTTCTTCATGGATGGATCTTCAGGATATAATCAAATAAAAATGCATCCTGAAGACCAAAAACATACCGCCTTCCGGACCCCGCTGGGCATATTCTGTTATAAAGTGATGCCCTTCGGTTTAAAGAATGCTGGCGCTACCTACCAAAGGGCCATGATGAAGATCTTCGATGACCTCATACACGAGATCATCGAATGCTACATCGACGACCTCGTGGTTAAAAGCATATCTCACGAGGAGCATTGGGAACATCTAAAAATAGTGTTCCGGCGTCTTCGGAAGTATAATCTGAAGATGAATCCTCTAAAATGCGCGTTTAGGGTCTCCTTACGCAAATTCCTAGGATTCATCATACGACACCGGGGCATCAAAATTGATCCCTCAAATATCAAGGCGATTATGAAAATACCCATGCCAAAAACTCTCAAACAATTGCGGTCTCTTCAAGAAAAGCTCGCATATATCTAGCGGTTCATTGCCAACCTCTCCGGAAAATGATGTCCCTACAGTCATTTGATGAAGAAGGGGACCCCGTTCGTCTGGGATCAAAAGTGTCAAAATGCACCAGAAAAAATCAAGCAATACCTGCACAAACCACCAGTATTGACCGCTCCGGTTAAGGGAAAGCCCCTTATCCTATATACAACAGCCCTTGAGGGTTCTCTAGGCGCACTATGGGCACAAGAGAACGATCAGGGAAAGGCGAGAGCTCTATACTATTTAATTCAAGTTCTCCCGGGGGCAGAAAATAACTATTCTCCCATCGAAAAGTATTGCCTGGCTCTGATCTTCGTAATAACGAAACTCGGAAATTACGGCTTGGCACATGAGGTTCATCTCATATCAAAAGTGGATCCTCTTAAATATCTGATGTCAACGGCTATACTAACAGGAAGGCTTGCCAAATGGGCCCTCCTCCTGATGGAATTCTCGGTAACGTATCGACCCCTCAAAACAGTGAAAGGCCAGGCCATTGCCAACTTTCTCGCGAAGCATCCGATACCAGCCGACTCCTCCTTAAATTGCGAATTGCCGGATGAACATGCGTTCGACAAAATCGAAGGAGAGAAGGAAGAAAATGATTCCCAATGGGAACTCTACTTCGATGGAGCATCCTCCGTGAAGCAACGAAAGCAAAACACCCCCATAATCAAAGCCGGGGTGGGCCTTATCTTCATGACTCCGCAAGGAGGGATATTGCGTTACGCCCTCTCCTTAACGGAGCCAATGACTAACAACAAAGCTGAATATGAAGCTTTGATAGCAGTCTCGAGATCACTATCGACGTGGGAATCAAAGACCTGCTCATATATGGAGACTCCCAGCAAATCGTTAGCCAAGTAAATAGTGACTATCAGACCTGCAATCCAGAGCTGATAAAGTATGGTGAAAGAGTGCAGCAACTGCTGACAAAAATCCCCTCCTACATTCTGGAGAGTATACCGCGTGCAGAAAACAGCAAGGCAGATGCATTGGCCAAATTGGCTAAAGAACTGGCCGATGAAGAACTCGATGACGTAAAGATCATTGTGCAAAACCGCAGGGTTCTCGCGCCAACAGATATATCTTTGGAAGATCTAATAGAGCCATCCGGAAGAAAAGAAACGACCAAACATGTAGCCCTTCAAATAGAGGAAAAAGAAAGGGTCAAGGATTGGAGGGAAGTCATCATAGACTACTTCAAATCCCAACAAACGCCCAAAAATGGGTCATCTAAACATCAGCTCATGAAACGAGTTCTGTCCTTCGCCTTCGTCAATGATACTCTATATAAGAGATCGTTCAACTGTCTGTGGTTAAGATGCCTGGGACCAGAAGAAGTGAAGAAAGTCGTCCAAGAGACTCACGACGGACTCTGCGATTCTCACCAAGCTGGACCAAAGATGAAGCTGAAGATAAAAAGAATGGATTACTATTGGCCCACAATGATTCAGGACTGCCTCGAATATGCAAAGCAGTGTCACTCGTGCCAAATCCACAGGGACTTCATCCACCAACATCCAAATCCGCGACACCCAACGGTGGCTAGCTGGCCATTCGAAATGTGGGGAACCGATATAATTGGCCCCATTGAACTAGTATCGTCCAAAGGAAATTGGTTTATATTGGCAACAACTGACTACTTTTCTAAATAGGCAGAAGCAGTACCACTAATAGAGATGAAGACGGAGAATATCCTCCATTTTTTCAGGACACATGTCATCTATTGGTTCGGCACTCCACGATGAATTATCTCGGATAATGGGCCAACCTATAGGAGTCATAAAATCAGCCGCTTCGCACAGCAGCATAAAATAGATTAGAGATAATCTTCCGTCTATAATCCTCGGGCCAACAGTCTAGCTGAAGCTTTCAACAAGACCTTGACAAAGATTATAAAGGAGACGGTGTCCAGAAACAAAAAAAACTGGCACGAAAGGCTGCACGAAGCTCGCTGGGCGTATCGAACAACGTTCAAAACGGCTACGAATACAAACTATACGCGTTGGTATTCGGCACGGAAGCAGTGCTTCCCTAGGAAATAGAACTCCTTTCTCTACGAATAGCAGTTCGATACGAGCTGACAGATGAATAAAATGCTCATCTTCGGCTTGAGGAGCTCGATGCCCTCGACGAAACTCGCCTTATAGCACAGCAAAATCTGGAGGTTTATAAGACAAGGATGACACGGTCATATGAAAAACTGATCAGGCCGAGAACATTTCGCCAAAGCGAACTAATGCAAAAGACCTATGATCCCCAACCATGCAAAACGATGGAAATTCGAGCCGAATTATGAAGGCCCGTACATCATAGACAAAGTCTACCATGGTGGAGCCTACCTGCTCATAGATATGCATGGCGAAAGACCCTTCTGGCCAATAAACGGCCGATTCCTCAAAAAATACTATGCTTGAAGAGTCACGACTTAGGTCAATGATATATGACGACGCTCGTGTCCGCTCGCTATCTTCCTGAGTCAAAACTCTGAGAGTAGTATGCAAAGAAGCTCCGTCGCCTCAAACATGGTGATGAAGGACCGAGAAGTCCTTAAACTAATTATCCGCCTTAAATATGGTGATAACGGACCGAGAAGTCCCTAAACTAACAACAGACCAAGATATTCCTAAACTAGAACATCGCCTCAAATATGGCGACATTAGACCGAAAAGTCCCTAAACTAAAATTTCGCTTCAAACATGGCAATAATAGACCGGAATGTCCCTAAACTAGTGCATCACCCAAATACGGCAATATATTCCCTTGAGATCTATATTGCAATCGAAGTCTTAGCAGGAAAGATTGCAACTCAAGTCCCACTGGCTACATAGCTACTCCAGTGATGAAGCCACCCCCAAATCCCATCGGCAAACAGATGGGTCACCTATGACGAAGCTACTTCCGAGAGTTTTGCAAAAAAAAACGGTATGTCCATAAGCAAAATGGGCACGGATGAAAACCCGAAAGGGTGCCGTAAGTAAAAACAGCAGGACTATCGGCGAGCTTGTGAAAACCCAGAAAGGCGCAGTCTCATAAAAAGTACACTTACGAGATCCTCCCGACTCGTAAGGAGAATTCCCCCTTATAAGACCCTCACGGCTCATAGGATTCAAAAGTCTTGAGCTATAGGGATCCAAACCTGTTCTTAAGCCTCATATCCCTACGATGCCTTGCAGGCGGTCCATATTGACCCTTGTATAAAATTCATGGGCATGAATACATATTCCCTTACCAAGTTCTACCAAAGGCAAGAAATGCCCCTATATGGTGAACAACACTTGTAAGTCCTCTCGACTTATGAAGAGAAAACACTCTTGGAAGATCCTTACAACTTACAAGAGAGAATATCACTTAGGAATCCTTACGATTCCTAAGGAGAATGTACACTTATGAGATCCTCTCACTCGTAGGGAGAAATACTTTTATGAGACCCTTACGGCTCATAAAGTCCAAAATCCTTAGTCGACAGGATTCTAATCCTGTTTGCTAAGCCACCTTTGTTCAAATCGATAAAGGCAAATGATGATTCGCTCTTGGTAATATCCCAGTTGTAGCGATGCTGATTCCTAAATAGCTATCAAATTTCAAGTTCCGACAAAGGCAAATGATGATTCGCTCCTGGCAATATCTCAGTTATAGCGATATTGATGCCTAAATAGGTATCAAATTTCAAGTTCCCGCAAAGGCAAATGATGATTCGCTCCTTACAATATCCCAGTTGTAGCGATGCTAATGCCTAAATAGGTATCAAATTTCAAGTTTTCGCAAACGCAAATGATGATTCGCTCCTGGCAATATTCCAGTTGCAGCGATACTGATGCCATAATGGGTATCAGGACAAAGTTCCCAACTCGTGACAAAAACCAGCGAGCAAAAAAAGAAAAGCCGAAATGATAGGGCAATTCGCAATAAAAAACAGCGAGTAAAAACAAAAACAGCCGAAATGATTGGGCACCGCGATAAATAACCGAAATGATTGGGCAATCGCGACTCTCGCGATATGAAAAGCTGAAAAGATAGAGTATCGTGGAAATAAAAAAATAATAAAAATAAATAAAATTTCCTCTGCCCTGCAGGTGAGTCCACACCGACCCCTGTATACAATCCATGGGCACAAATGAAAAGGGAACCATATTTTCCCACCAGGGAGAGCCAGATCTTAACGGCAACATCTACAGCCTATAGATCACTTCGACGTTCTTCTCATTCCAGCAGGTTGTAGACGCAACGTCATCATCAAAAAAAATGGAGTCCAAGGGTCAAAGCAAAGTGGAGTAATGGCAAAATCCTAACTCCAGCTCGACGTTTCTTCTCATTCCAGTAGGATGCAGACGCAACGTCAACAAAAGACCCAAGGGTCAAAGCAAAAATAGAGCAATGGCAAAATCCTAGCTCTAGGTCTTGACGATACATATACAACCTAGAGACTATCCCTGTGCCCCCTCCCTTCTCATTCCAGTAGGGGCAGAAACGTCAATCAAATAAAAGTGAAGTGACGGCAAAATCCTAACTTCAGGTCTTAATGGCAACATCTAAAGTCTAGAGACCACCCCGACGTTCTTCTCATTCCAGCAGGATGCAGATGCAACGTCAACAAAAGACCCAAGGGTGAAAGAAAAAATGGAGCCATGGCAAAATTCTAGCTCTAAGTCTTGACGGTACATATACAACCTAGAGACTATCCTGGCGTTCCCCCTCATTTCAGCAGGATGCGAACGCAGCTATCAAATGAAATTGGAGCAATTGCATATTCCTAGCTCTGGACTTCAACTGCAATACACGTAGCATAGAGGTCCTACAGATGTCTACCCTACTTCAGCAAAGAATCGGCGCGACATTGTCAAAGAAAAAAATGAAGTGACGGCATATTCCCAACTTCGGGTCCCGACGGCAACTCATATAAAGCATAAAAGACTATCGGAGATCATCCCACACCAGAGCGGAGTGGTTATGACTCATCGGGGCTCCAAATTGAGCCTAACCTCAATTAAAAAGCGTCATGGTAAATTCCTAACGTTTGCTCTTCCAATGGTAATATGACCTAAGGAGATTACTTGAAGACGTCTTGTCCAGCCCCCGAAGGGATCAGAGACACGACAGTCGTGGGGCTACTCAAACAACGGCTTAAAGACCACATATCGAAGAATACATCAGCCAACGCGACGGTACCACAGACTAAAACCTTAGTATTACAAACCTAACGGACCTCTGTCGTAAAGAATAGGGGTTATCTACATAAAACGTTAGGACAAGTTTGCCTGTAAACCCAACGGAGGTAAACTAAAAACACTCTGAAATGAGTACATAAATTAGAGACTCCGAAACGAGTAAATAAACTACAAACTCCAAAATGAATACATAAACTAGAAACTCCGAAACGAGTGAATAAACTGCAAACTCCGAAATGAGTACATAAACTAGAAACTCTGAAACGAGTGAATAAACTACAAACTCCGAAACGAGTAAATAAACTAATAGGGGCTAAATTAAGACATCAGACACAGAGGAGCGCATGCAAAAAATGTGAATTCTTTATTCATAAATCGAAATGTTTAAAGATACAGTTTACATTGATGTAAAGAAAAGTAGGAAATACAATTCTAGCCGTTAAGAAGGCGAGCCTTTCAATAAACTGGCAACCCGCTCACTCTCTTCCCGCAGCGCCTCCTCGCATGCCACTATTGCAGCTATTATCGCTTTATCTTGAGCCCGTTGTTGCAAGCACGATGAAACCTTCTCAGCAATTTCCTTCTTAGCAATCTTGCAATCTCGCATTCCCCGCTCGGTAAGATCGAGGTTTCGCCTCAGCGCCATTCCTTTAGACAAGTATTGCTGAAGACTTTCAAAGATAACTTACAGCTACGCGGCATTCGCTTCCACCCGGGTGCGCAATTGGCTGGATTCGCCAGAAGCTGTCTCATGCTCCTTTTGCTTCAGGGCCAACTTTTACTCAAAGTATTTAATGGAAGCGGCTTCGATCCATGCGATCAGTTGAGCCTTCGAAGTTAACGCTTCAGGTATAAGATGCTTGTTCTCAATCTCATGGAGACAAGCCTCAATCCGCTTATAATAGTCAACCCAAATGCCAATGAAGTCCTCATTGTGGAAATTCACAAGCGTCGCCAAGATAGGGTTAGCCTTGTCAGCAAAGTCAGCAGCAGAGGTGAGGGCTTCAACGTTAAGATCTTCGATCAACTCACTTAGCATCCGCCTGCTATTCGCCGCACCCTTGGAAGATTGGCGTTTACCAAAGGGGCCTCCGGGCATGGAGATGCGGGACTCAAAAGGAACTAAAGCCGGTGCAGCTGCTGCAGAATAAAGCACACACAAAGAAGGGTTAGATTTCAACCTAAAAAATTAATAATAATAAAGAAGAATGATGATGAACGAGATCGACCATACCAGAGGTCAAAAGTGGCAAGTTAGGAAGCACAGGAGGCTCGGCTATTCCTTCGTTCTCCCCCTCGAGCCGTAATACTGCGGTCAATACGAGAAAAGCTTAACAATAGAAAGTTTACTCATGGAAAGATGAAATAAAAGGTGAAGAATATACTAACCAATGCCTGAAGGGGGAGCGAATTTCGATTGGAAGGCGAAGTGTGAGATTAACATCTGGTGTAAGCGGTCAAAAAGCACTCCAGCAGGATTGCAACAATATATGGTAAGGAAATTAATCCAAGAAAACAATGTCTACACTGAAACAATGAAACGAGAAATATTTACCTTCCGTCATTAAATTCGAGAGAACTCGAGGGGACACAAAAGAGAGGGGTGGAACCGTGACAGTCGTGGCAGCGGCCAACCGTAATTCTTCAGTCAGCACTGCGTCAGGGTTTACCACGCCTATATTCAAAATAAAGGAGATATCAGTAGAGATGCCTAGCGGGATTAAAAACTCAAAAGTAATAGCTCGAAAAAAACCTAACAGGGCAGAAACCATGCCAGTGTCTGGAGCATCACCAGCTATGACGGCTTCCTCGGTTTCAACCGAGAAAGTGGATTCAGCATCCACACCTTCATCCCCTGAATCGATAAGGGCCGTCGTAATGCTCGCATCACTCGCCGATATCAGGGATCCTCAATGAGAGGAAGCAGTAATCGGAACAGTCCTAGATTCTAAAGGAAGGTCTGCCACTCCAAGCTCTTCAAGCGCCGGCACTTCGCCCGCCATGTCACCACCTAAACTTGGCCCTGTTAAAAAAAGTGTTATAATTCAAGAAAAAGCCTGTTACTAGGTTTCAACAAGGGACCGTGCGCTGTTCTATTTTGAAGTAACCGTTCGGCTTCTTCCCGAGCTGCAAGCGCAACCTGCCTATGAACGGTGGACAGGGCAGAAAGAACGTCCGCCATGGGAATGTTAGAGGGTCGAGCATCACTCAAACCCGCTCCTGCGGCCAGGTTAGCTTGATGCTCCCTTACTGCATGCTTTTTGCGCTTTCTCTCAGCTTTAGCCGTATAAAGAGATCTCCTCAGGACCTCCGACAGAGGAGCGTCTTTGTCCAAATCAGGCTCGGCCTCCAGATCTACTGCAACATCCATCATCAGCTGCTTCAGCAACGCCTCCCGTGGCGGCCCTGGAAGGACCTCAACCGTAGCCGGTGGCTCAAAAGGCTCCTCCGCACCACCACCCGAGGTTGGCGTTGTACTCAGAACAACACGAGTGGCGGTGATTCCTATAACAGAAAGAAAAAGGGAGTCAGGTTGTGAATAAAATGAACTAAATATATAAAGGCGTCGCGAAACGAATCATACTGAGGCTCCTGGAAGCGTGGATCCTCTCCTCCTCCTCAAATGTCTTGAGCGACGCCAAGAGAGCCTCTTCAGTGGATATTCCTGTTAAAAGAAAAGAGTTAATAAAGCGTAATAAATTCAAAAAAAATTATATAAAGAGGAATGTAAAAGAAATATACTGGACGACGTAATAGAAGCTAACGCTGCTTGCTCACGGGCCAGCCTTTCAGAAGCTTCGATAGCAGCTTGAAGATCAGTAGCGATGGGAGCTTCGAACAGACTATCGTTGGTGCCGTATTTGGACAAGCCTTCGCTATAAGGAGCATGAGGCTCCTGACTGAATACAACGTCTACTGAGAATAAGGATTTCTTCTTCTTCTGCAAGCTGGCACCAACACCTGATGATAAGAGTTTTCGCTTAAGAAGCTTCTTCGGACGGCGGGTCCCGATCTTTGAACCAATGCCCGACTCCAGAGACGCCATAGCTACCACAGTCGCAGGAGCGTCCGGTCGAGGCTTATCCGGAAAAGCTCGCGGAACTACGACCGCACTGCTCTCTCTCCAGGAAGGACGGACAACTGCCCGTCGCCTTAGCGGGACAGCAAGATTGCTGACTGAGACAAAATCCTTGTGGTCAAGAAGCATCCGCCTTTCCTCCTTAATGACAGCACTCGTTGCATGCTGATACCAAGCAACGTAAGCATTCAAGGCCCTGGGAATATGACTCGGCTCGTTGATCAGGAAATGGGACCCCGTATTCAGAATCATGAAATGGTGTGCCGCGTTGCGAATACCCTCCCAGTAGTAACTGGATCAACGATGAACGCTTCGAGGGGAACGCCTTGGTTGTAACCCGATTGTTGGCAAAACGGTGCGGATTATATCTCATAAACAAAACCGAGACGTTCTGTCTGAATACCAGGAAACCCGGCCTGATAGAGTACAAATGGACGATCTCCCGGGCCCTCAATGCAGAAGCTCCATCCTTGAAGACATCGTGGAGTGGCTGGACCACTTTGGAAGGCTCCTTACTGATAGTCAAAACTTTGTTTACAAAGGTCATGTTGTCCCCAACCATGCATGGCCGAAGAACCAATTGCCGAGCCTCTCGCTGGGTTGGGTCTGGAGAAGAAACATTGACCAAGTGCATGACCCGAGGAAAATTGTATCCTTTATAAAATCGGGGCCGTTTATACACACCAAAAGCACCCAGCACGTGCATCTTAATCCACGAGGTGAAGTAGTGCAATGGGAGATTTACGGGCTTCACGCCCGGCTGAGTGGTGTCGGCCGCTAAACTCAGACCATGATATAAGTGAGCCAGTCCTGCAACCCCAATAGCCATGCGTGTCCCCGCTACAATACGGTGAGCTAGATAAAAGACAGATGGTCTCATATGACGGGGGTGCATTGGAAGCGCAAACCAGCTCAACCACAAGCCGATGAACCCTATGAAGAATGTCTCTTCATCAATGTCCGGAGAGGCGACCTCTGCGAAAGAGGCGATTTGGGTATCCGGAATAAATAACTGCTTTAAATCCGCCTCCGTGGTTAGTAGTTTGTCCAAACCGAATCCGAATGGATCATCGAGCTTGGCGAACTTTGCAGCTTTCTTCGATAAAGCCTCCGGACGAAGGAAGCGGGCAATGAAGTCCGTGAAGCTAACTCCGTGCCCCCCAGACTCGAAGAATAAGATTTCATATATGTTCAACACTTTGATAAAGCTCGGAAATTTGTGTCGAACGGCATTCTCTGGGGTAAGACCCATAACCACTGATTCAGTAATGAAGACAAACTCATCAGGAGGAAGTATCTTCTTATAATGCTCTCCTCTGACGGGTAACCCGGATATCTCCGCGAATTCCTCCAGCGAGATTGAGACCTCCCGATCCGATAAAAGAAATGTATGGGTCGGGATATTCCATTGCTCCAAAAAAGATTTAACCCACCACACATGAGGAGTGTGGTAATAAAAAAGGGACGCATAGATCGCTGGATATAGCCCGGTCTTCAGCAGTAGAGACTTCTTAGCTGACAGAATATAATGGGCCCACTGCAGATAGCCAGCCGGACGATGGGAGGTCACTCCTATTGAATAAACCTAGCCCTAAGGACGCGCTTCTCCTTGGCATATGCAACGTCCCATAATGTCTAGGGCCATCGGCGGATGCACTGGTATCGACGCCATGGAAGGTTGGAGACGACCTTCCGAAGTCCAGTTGACCTCCTCCACCGCGTAAGCGACCTGCGGAAGGTCGGCATAATGAATCGACGGGATCGGTTCTGACGGCGCAGCACAAGTAAAACTGCGCCGACCCCTGATAATGTAACTGTACCATGACCCCCTACAAATGAAGAGACTTCTGCTCTAGATCATAGTCCCGAATTAGCGCAAAGACTTCCCGATTGTAGGCGCATCTGCAAAAGCGCTCTCCAAGCGAACGTAGGGGAAGGAGGAATCGGAACCCATAGTACCTAAAATGAATATATATATATATATATAATAGGGTTAGTTATCAATACAATGTAATCAACTACAATTAAAGGCCTCAGCATTTTCTGTACATCCAAATTTGTACTACATTCTGGCATATTAAAGTCACCACAGTCCAAAGGAAAAAGGACAATGGGCCCCACCAAATCAAGGTAATGCCCCGTCAATGATGAGGTATGCACTCATTGTAAGAATCCAAAAGGATTCTCATTTAATGAAAAATTTCATTGAACAGTGGAGTTCAAGACTTCCAATGGCCTCGAAGAACGTGTTCTACAACAAATTCAAATATGCAAGAAGAACCCTAAAAAGAAAATAAGAAAAGGGAATAAAATTTCCAAAAGAATTTTCAAAAGAAATCTTCAAAAGAGCTAAGCTCTGTAGAACAAACTTGAATTGAATTCTTCTAATAGTGGGATTAAAACCCATAAATCCCCATAGGAAATATATTGGAATTAAATTCCAGAGAAATCTTTAGAGGTCAAAGTCACTAACAGGGTAAAACCCTAAGATTTCTAAGACCCATGGTCTACCCAAATAAAAGTTTTTTTAAGATCTCTAAGAGATTATTCCAAGAAAAGAGCAAAGCTCCGTTAATGGGTAAAAATCCAAAACAAAAAGGAAGTTTTCTTTTACGGGTTGAAATTTGGTCATGATTCTTACCAAGATTTTTAACAGAGTTCAACTCTAAGAGTTTCTTTGGGACAGAGATCTAAGCTCTGAAAAGAGAATTAAATTCTCAACGAAGAAGAAAGAATATGATGGAACGGCAGTCCTCTCAAGGGCCAAAGGCCCTATTTATAAGATGTGAAAGAACGGTTCAACTCCCTAGAAGATCCAACTGTGGGAAAAGTGACACCGTTGCACCAACATGTGAGCCACGTGAGAACAATAGTGGGGGGCATTTGTTTTCCTAATATTTAAACCTAATAAAAGAGCAAGGCTCTGTTGGATTTAATGAGGCAGCGCTTCACGTGCTCTCCACGACAGCGCCAGAGCCACTCTTATGTGAAAGAACGGAAGAATTTATTACATAAGACTTAAACTCTTGGATGGCGCTACACGTGCTCCTCACACAGGCGCCAATGTGCAAAGCACAGAAGAATTTATTACATATGAGTTAAACTCTTAGATGGCGCCGTACGTTCTCCTCACGCGGGGCGCCAATGTGCAAAGCACAGGAATACCCATCTTGAAAATTAAATTCTTAAGTGGTGCCCACGTGCATAACACGTGAGCGCCAGCGTCCAGATGGAAATAAATTCTACAATACTCTCTGTTAAAAAGAGCCGTTGGATCAAAGATCCAACGGAGATGATAAATCATCAAAATATAGAATCAAATTCTATTAGGAGAAAATATCTCCCATAAGAAAGTTACTCTCGGTTGGATCAATGATCCAATAATAGAATAAAATTCTATTTTTAGAATATATCCTCTCAATTTCCCAATTAATCCAATTTTTAATACATTTTAATCATTCTTTCAATTCCAAAACCCTAATTCCATACTATAAATACAACCTCATACTCTAGCCCCTCCTCATTCTGAAATCCCTAGCCAAAATTATCAAATTTTCCTAAGTACAAGTGGAGTAGAAGTGGAGTTAGCCCAAGGTTAACTTCCGGTGAGGATCTACGCAAGTTCCGGCAATCCCGCGACGCCGCTACCACCAATATAGTTTCTTCAACCTTTCTCTGCCCTGGTTCACTTGTAAGTCCCACCCCCTTCTTCTCTTTCTACATAAAAGTCTCTTTTTATAAAACATGTCGGAAGTGGAGTTAACACCGACATCTTCTTTAAAAACCTTATAATTCCATTTTCTTTACATTTTCTTCATGTATATTCCTACACCATACTTGTTAATCATGACAAATAATAAATAAAAAAACAATTTTCACCTTAAAACGTCATGTTATATAACTTTAACCTAGCTTCTACATGAAAATACCATAAACTTCATATATACATCTTTTAGTTCTTTTGATAACTATTACCTCTAGAAAACTTCACAGGGTAATGATCTACCCCTCACATACACACATATTGACATAGCACGATACTTTTGAAGACCTATTTTTGTGACGATTACAACTTTTCATCAAAATACCATAAACTATAAAAACCCGGTTTTCTTTAGAATTGTATATCAAACACTTTGCGATTATACCTCTACAACCCTTTTTAGGAGACCCGCTATTGAATGGTGCGGATTATCGCACATCCTTGGGCTAGTAGAGCGAGATGCAGACCTCCTCACGGAGCATTCGGTCTCGAAAGATTTTTAATACGATTTTTAAGAAAAACGATATTTTCTATTTAATACTAAAATTAATTTTATAAATATATAAGTATTATTAAAACCACATATTTTCAAGACATAATAAAATTCTATGTTTTCTAAAAAGATAAAAGAATGACAGGTTTCACCAAAATACCCTCAAGTTATCCAAAAGACAAGTTTTACAATTAAATACCATGAACGATTCAAGCTAAGTTAATATTCACTAAAATACCTTAAATATTAAAAGTTACATCCATGAAAACCCTAAATAATATAAATAAATACTCGAGCTTTATTTTGAAAGTATATAAAATATTTTTTATAAAACCCCTCGAGTTATATAAAATTACAATTAAGGACTTTAGTAAATATGGGTTTAAGCGGGATCAATTCTCCTAAGCCTCAGGGAGACGGAGAAAGTGAGTGCTTGCTTATTTAAGCTAGAAAAACTTAACGGAGTTATCAATGATAATTGTCTTGGAAAAAGACACAAATCCTGCCGTCCATGTGCAGCAGTTGATAACTCCTAAACCTAATTCAGGATCCAAATCGGTCCTAAGTGTCTGACTTAAGTCTGAGTCCAAATCAATCTGAATCTGATTCAACATGAATTCAATATATCCAATATGTATACTTGAACCTGAACACCAGAACAATATCAACATGTAAACATGACTTGACTTGACCGAACCATGGCTATGACTTGACTTGATTACATGACTACTTGATACATCCTGAAACTGTTTATATGAACAACTTATATCCATGGTCTCGACAAATCTGATAATTAAAATTTATACTGTTATGCCCCGCTTCCCGGTATACGGCGAAGGGGACGCGACGAGGCCGCTACGTATTTACGGTGAAGTAAATACGCTAAGCGTATCTAAGCAATATAAAAGAAAAATGCACAAGAGACAAGATATAATAAAACAGCAACTTTATTTATTCACATTCTTTTTGTACAATACATGGAAAAGTAAATACATCTGAAAGAAACAATACCTAAACAGTGGCATAACAGAAAAGGAAAAGTACTGAAATAAAAGTGTACAATATAGCTAGAGCTCTGGATCGTAGGAAAGCTGGTCCAAGTCTACGATGCTGGGCTCGATCTCTGGAAGGTCCAAAACACCTGACAACATTCAAAGAAGAAAGAAAGAGAATGTCGTCAGCGAACAAATCGCTCGGTAAGTCCCAAAAAGAAGGGAGAAATAGAATAGACAGAGAGAGAAATGGAGAGTGTAGCTTTTAAAGTTGTATTATATTGTTATACTGTTGTAATTAGTATTAATATTGTTGTTATCGTAAGTTCAAGGGTGAATGTCAACCAATCTCAAGAGTGTTCTCAAACCCAACAGGCTGTAATCCAGGGGTAAGGAACCACAGGCCCGAATCAAATGTTAGTAACGGGACTTCGACCGTCGTCGAAGTATTCCAAACTCAACAGGCTGTAATCCAGGAGCATGGAAACACAGGCTCTTATGATAGCTTGCTTGTGTTAGTAGACATGGATTCATGATCTAGGGGAGTCTAGAGATTCTGTTGGATTCACGAATGAACTACCCCAATACCCCGTGTATTTATTGTATTGTTAGTAGTAATTGTACTGATGGTATTGTATTGTATTGTATTGTCTTGAAAATTGTATAGATGACTTTGCCGAAACCATGATATCAGTAAATGAATGTAATTGGAGAATCATGTAAATGGATGTAACTGGAGAATCATGTAAATGGAAGTATATCCATGGTTCGGTTCGGTCAAGTTGTATAGGTTGATAGATTGAATATATATGGATTCATGGATTCATGTTGAATTGTAGTTTGGATACTTGAATCATATTCAAGACAGATTATTAATGAGACTCAGTCTGAGTCGGAATAATTATAAAAGAAATTGAAGTCCTGATTGTTTTTATGTTATCGGTAACCGCTGCACATGGGCGGCAGGATTTGTGTCTTTTTCAAAAACGATTACCGTGTTGATAACACCATTGTTAAGTTGTCTACCTTAAATAGGCAAACACCCACTTCTCCAGCTCTCTGAGACTCAAGAGATTGGTCCCGCTTAAACCTATATTTACTAGGGTCCTTAAGGTAATTTATAGAACTTGAGGGGGTTTTATGTAAAAATACTTTTATGTACTTTTCAAAATACTCCCCAAGTATTTAATTATCGTCTTTAGAGTTGTAATAATTATAGATTTTATATTTATGATATTTCTAGTGAAAATAACCTACTTTCATAATATATGGTATTTATTTGTTATATTGTACTTGTATGGAATTCATGGTATTTTAATGTAAAGTGATTCTTTGATTTGGAAATGTTGGAATATTTATATTATAACAAAATAGATATTTTAATTATACCTATATATATATATATATTTATATAAAATAATTTTTAATATATATTATATTTCTAGAAATCTCATTTTCTTAAGATTTTCTATTTTGTAAATCTTTCGAGACCGAATTCCCCTTACGGGGGTCTGAATCTAGCACTACTAAGTCCGAGAATGTGCGATAATCCGCACTATCCCGAACGAGTTCCCCAAATTGGGTTGTAGCGGCGTAATTGCAAAGATTTGTAAAATACTTAATCTTGTAAAAATGGTTTTATTAGTAAAGGGTATTTATATGTAAATGTTCGTTTCCCGTATTCTATGTTCTCAAAAAGTATTTTGCTATGTATCATATGAGTCTTGTGAGGAGGTAGGTCATTACCTCATGATCTAACTTAAAGATATAGCAAGTTTGTGAGGTTTAAATGTTGAAATGAAACTATATGGTATTTTAGTGAAAAAGTACGGTAAAATGGAAATAGCAATTTCTTTTGTTATGGAACTTGTTCAATATGATTATTTAGTGTTTAATAGTCAACATATAATGGTTTAACAAGATTGTATTACAGGAAATGTGAGATTTTAGTAAGAACCGAATCGAAAATCGGATTTGCTCCGATTCCGTCGGGTTTTAGAATTCCGTATTTTTAGAAAGATTAGAGAAGGGGGAAGGTGGGGCTTACTGGCTTAGATGTTAGGATAAAGGGAGAGAGAACTGAAAGAGGCGCCGGTGCGTGGTTTCGTCTCCAGAAGCTCCTAAGGTTGTCGTCAGAAAATCGCCGAAGCTTCGCCCTTTTGCTAACTTAAATTGCACACAATTTCACTAGATTTTTCTTGAAAGTTTTGATCAGAATTTTGGAGTGAGGGGGTAGTGTTTAGGGGTTTTATTTATAGGGTTAGGCTAGGTTTTAGAGTAGGTGAAAAGTTAAAATGAAAAATGTAATAAAATATATTAAAATGTATTAAAAGTGAAGTAATTGGTGTTTTAAAAGAGCTCTGGAAATGGTCTGAGGAAATAAATTATACAGGTGTGCAAGGGAGATGAAAAGACACATTTTTCATGTTGGGGTCGTCGCCGGAATCGGCCGACTCGGCCGTGACTCGGCCGGCAGCTTGAGTCGGCCGGTTAGCCGGCCGAATTCCGGCCGAGTTAGGCGGCCGGAAACCTCCCTCGATGGCTGGTCTATCCTCTGGTACAGTTACATTTCAGGGTGTAGTGGGGGTTTTGTGAGATATACACGTGTAAACTCTTGGTATTCTAAAGGTTTTTTTTAAAAAATCAATATTAAAAATAATGTGGGATATGGGATTTGAACTCTGGTGGCTTGGTTCAGCAGTGTAAGGTATTACCAATGAGCTACAAGCTCTTGCTTGTAATTAATTAGTAAAATAAATATTTAACTTGTGCTTAGGCAAAAGTGCCCCTTTCTTTAAATTTTGAAAATTTGTACAGAAAGTTGTTCAAGAAATTTGGGGTTGTTACATATACAATATACATTACGGGGTTTAAAGGGGTAGACTGGTACGGAATGTGTTAAAAGTGGCCCGATGAAGGACACTAAAAGACACCTACATAAACATCATGTGCCGTTTTCCGTGGGTTTTGACGGGGTCTTGTACTTACATGTTACCATAGTCCACGGGATAGTTGGACTCCTCTCGTATACACTGATACATTATGTACCAAGCTACAAACAACTACGTTAGTATAACAAACATATACCTACTTATATTACCAGTTCTGTTCCTTTTACTTGAACTATTCCTGTCTCTCTTTTGGGACTTACCGAGCGCTAGTTTGGTGACAACATTCCTGTTTCTTTCTTTCTTTGGAGTATTCGTCAGGAGGACTCGACTCTCAGGAAACCGAGCCCAGCCAGGAGGACTTGGATCGGTTCACAGAGGACCCAGACTTTTAGCTGTTACTTGTACTTACCTTTTCTTTTGTATGCCACTGTTTAGGCATTGCTTTCCTTTTCAAATCAGTTGTAATGTAAAGAGAGAATATTAATAAAAGTTGTTGTTATTATTACATCTCTTGTTATTCTTGTGTATTCATTTATATTGCTTATTTATGCTTAACGTGTTTACTTCTGAGTAAATACGTCGTGGCCCGTCACGTCTACTTCTCCCTACATTGGGAAGCGAGGCGTGACACTAACGGTGGGTAAAATTCCCTAAATCAATTTTCAGTCCAATTAAATCAATTGGTATCTCTAATGAGAGATTTTCTCAAAACCAGTTAACAATCTGCCTTCACTATATAAAGGACCTGAGACTTCAAGTCTCACAGACACAGAAAAAAAAAAAGGTGGAGAAGAAAGGGAGAGACCTACAAAGACCACAGATAGAAAGAACGGAGAATTCAATTCTTAAAGAAGAAGAGCTTCATTCTCGAAACCCTAGTTAAAGAAAATAGATCAAATTATCTCTATTACCTACAATATCAAATCTACGGGTTTAACCCTTTTGAAAAAAAACTTAGTTTTTTCTCTGGATCTGAGATCCACAAGACAAGTCTCCCACAAGTTAAGAATTTAATTCTCACCGGGAAGATCTTGTTCTTGAGAATCAAAGATTCAGGAAAGAACAACTTTAAAGAGAAAGAAGAGGGAGCTCAGAATACTCCAGAAATTCAGTTCCTTCAAATCAAGAACTTAGTTCTCTAAAACTCAACCCGAAATCCTCAAAATATAGTGATTTTAGCGAGAGTTAATGGTCAAAGTACCATTGATAGAGGTTTAACCTATCTGAAGACATCAACATAGATTAAATATCTATATAAAAGAAACTAGCACCTCGCATGCTTTCCACGTGGGCGCCCCTCTTTAACAGCGCCTAGCGCCTCACGTGAAAAACACGCAGGCGTCCAAAACAGAAAGCCAGCGCCTTACGTGCTCCTCACGTGGGAGCCATATAAAAAGTGCTTAGCACTTCATATACATCCAAAACAGCTGAGTGCTCAACACTAATTGGGCAACGCCCAGTGCCGCACGTGCACCTCATGTGTGCGCCATACAAAAAGTGCTTAGCTCTTCACATACAGCCAAAACGGCTGAGTGCTCAGCACTAATTGGGCAGCGCCCAGCGCCGCACGTGCACCTCACGAGGACGCCATAAGAAATGCTTCACATATAGTCAAAATGACTAAAGTGTTCAACATTTATTGGGCAGTGCCTATGACTGAATGCTTCACATGACATACGTGTGGGCATCAGAATTCAAATAACTGCTTATCACTTTTACATAAAAGGAATAGGGATAAACAAATAAAGCCCAAATATGTGCTTAGCACTTTTGAATAAAAAAAGACTAAGCAGACTACGCCCAAATTAGCTAGGTCTCTGAAGTTTTCTTGCAGCTGAGCCCAAATGCTCTTTTGCTGAATCTTAAGTAAAAATGATCCTAAAATATTGCTAAGTGGATCTTAGTCTTAAATTAGACTAACGTATACTTAGCAAAAACAAATTGAGCCCCAAATGCTCATATATATTTAAGTTGATCTTAATCTCAAACTAGATTAACGGTCCTTAAATAAAACAAATCCAAATCTAAGATATATGGATTTGGACTAATCTGCGCCCTACGGGCGACGACACAAACTAGTCTCCGTATACAATCCACGGGCAACCAAAACAAACAAAAACACACATGACACGAAGTGAACTGTCGGAGCAGGAGAAAGTGGTTATCGCAATGCGGTAACGTAATTAACTGCAGGGGCTTGCGCCTGTAGGGAAGAGCGTCCCCACAATAAAAAAAACCCTTATAAAATGAGGGGAATCTGATAAAGTCTGCTACAACGGTCGCGTCTATCCAAACCTCCGATATATGGTATCATAAATCAACATGGTATCTTTAGAGAGGTGAATGGATAAATCCAAATAGCATCTGCCCTCAGAATTCAGGCCAGACGTCCCAACTCGCGGTCCCTGTCTTTCGGCGGTGAACAGGAGCAGTGGAGGTTCGGTTGCATTGGCGAAAGGTTCGAATATAGATTCTGAGATTTCGTTGTGGCACAAACGATTGGGGCACCTCAGCGAGAAGAACATGAAAATTCTTCACGGTATGGGGCTTCTTTCGGGACTGAAAAAGGTGGAGTTGGAGCTTTGTAATAGCTGTGTTTATGGGAAGCAAAGCGAGCTCAGATTTCAGATTGGAGATATAGCTAAAAAGACCAAGATGCTAGAGATGGTGCATACAGACATATAGGGTTCGGCCTCAGTAGAGTCCTATGGGGGAAATCGGTATTTCGTGACGTTCATCGATGATGCAAACCAGAAGACTTGTGTATGCGATGAAGAAGAAATTTGATGTGTTTGGTATCTTCAAACACTGGATTACGCGGGTTGAGAACCAAACGAGGACTAAGGTCAAATGCCTTAAGTCCGATAATGGAGGGGAATATTGCACACAGGAATTCGAGGCCTTTTGCTCGCAAAAAGGGAATTCGTTGGTTGAAGACGGTACCAGGGTCACAGCAGAATGGTATCGCTGAAAGGATGAACAGGACGATCCTAGAGCGAGTGAGGAGCATGACCTTGGATGCGGATGTGCCGAAATTCCTATGGGCAGCAGCAATCGATACTAATGTGTATCTGATCAACAGAAACCCAGCAAGTGCGCTCGATGGAGGCATTCCGGAAGAAAATTGGTCAGGTAAACCGGTTAGTTACTCACACCTAAAATTATTTGGTTGTATTGCATATTCTTTGATTGATAAGGCAAAAAAGAGTAAGCATGACTTCAAGTCTATAATGTGTGCTTTCACCGGGTATGGTGGAGACGAGTTCGGATATCAGCTGTGGGATTACACAAACAAGAAAGTAATACGAAACTGGAACGTCGTCTTTGATGAGCAACACTTGTACAAAGAAGAGAAGCAAGCTAAGGATAGTGCAATACATGAGTTCGTCGAGTTAAATGGAACTCAAGAGAGAAATCATGTACCTACAATTGGAGATCAAAATCTGGAGGTGACGAGCACGGCAGTATAGGATCAGGTTCAAGAACAGATTAGTGACCAAATTCAGCAACCAGGTGTACCGGTTCTGAGGAGATCTACACGAGAGAGGAGACTACCTAAAACACTTGTTACCGACTTCATTTGTATATTGATTCGGGAGAGCCCGAATCCTTTACAGAAACAACAAGCGACGGTGCTAACAAGCAATAGAAGCAAGCTATGAATGAGAAGATAGATTCTCTGAAGAAGAACCGTATATGGGATCTAGTGAAACTACCTAAGGGTTGGAAAGCGTTGCTGAACATGTAGGTGTATAGGATAAAAGATAAGGCTGATGGCATGAAGCAGTACAAGGCTCGCTTGGTAGTCAAAGGATATGCGCAAAAGCAAGGAATTGACTATCAAGAGATTTTTTCCCTAGTGCTGAAGATGACATCTATTCTGGTGACTCTCGATATCTTGGCGGTGGAGGATTTGCACTTAGAGCAGCTAGATATAAAACGGCGTTCCTTCATAGAGATTTAGAGGAGGAGATCCATAAGATGCTGCCACCTGGATATGAGATGAAGTGGAAAGAAAATATGGTATGTAAACTGCGAAAGAGCTTGTACGGTCTTAAGCAAGCTCAAAGGCAGTGGTATCTCAAATTCGATCAGTTTATGTTGGAGACAGGATTTGTACGATGTGAGTCAGATCATTGCATCTATGTTCAGATTTTTGATGATGGAGACTACATCATTCTATCACTTTATGTGAATGACATGTTGGTACCGGGTCCGAATTTCAAGAAAATTCAAAATCTGAAGAAGATGATGGTTGAAAAATTCTCCATGAAGAATTTGGGAGTAGACAAGAAAATCTTGGGCATGAAGATCGTGAGAAACAGAAAACAACAAAAGTTGTGGCTATTGCAAATGGACTACATCGAGAAGGTTTTGAAGCGGTTCAACATGGACAAGTCAAATCCGATTAGTACGCCTTTAGCGAAGCACTTCAAACTTAGTAAGGAGTTGTGCCCGACAACTCAAGCGCAGAAAGATGAGATGGCAAGTGTGCCTTATGCATCTGCGGTGGGGAGTTTGATGTATGCAATGGTGAGTACAAGACCTGATATTGCACATGCAGTAGAAGTTATGAGCATGTATATGCAAAACCCGAGGAAGGAACATTGGAATGCGGTGAAGTGTATTTTGAGATATCTATGGGGTACGTCAAATCATTGATTATGTTTCGGGGTGACTCTCTAAAAGTACAAGGTTACGTTGATGCGGACTACTCGCATGATCGAAATAGCAGGAAGAGCATAACAGGGTACGTATTTACAGTTGGGCGAATGTTTAGTCGAAAATATTGCACATTTGATGGAACATTTTTCTTACTTTTGTTAAATACTTAAAGGTGTTTATTGTAATTATGGAACATATGTGGGTTTATCTGCAAAATACTCTTTATCATATGTTTATATATTATACTTAACATTATGAAGGAAAATATATGCATATCATATCAAATATTCCTAATCAATATTCTTAAAATATTGTATCATATATAAAATGATTAGGATAATATCTCAAAATAATAACAAATATTACTAATACTATGAATTGAGATATTGTGCAGATATGAGCTCAAGTCTGAAGATTGAGATATCCAAGATGTCGGGAATGAAATCTGCCGATAAAGTTGAATCAAATCGTAAAATCAATAATGGCAGAGACTCAAAGAAGATTTAAAGAAACCAGACATCACAACAATATCCACGTGTCAACATGAGGCAGCATAAGAATTTTGATACCCTGATCTCACCAACATGCCGCCCAACCGCGGCTAATATGCTCAATATGCGGCGGATCCGTGGCCTTATCGTGGTCGTAGGATCTGAGATTTTCTGGGGCTGATCACAACAAAAAATCCTAACACATGGGATCTAGGGTTTCTGCTTCTAGTGCTATTTAAAGAACCGAGAGTTTCATATGAAAATTATCTATCTAATCTCAAAATAGATCGCCTTTTACATTACCTGATAGATCAAAAACCGAAGAGATCAAGATGTCCAAGACGATCCACACATCCACGTTGATCATCAGCTGTTCATCTACTTCCTACGAGACAGAGATCGGGAGCATAAACTAGGGTTCTTGTACTCTAAATTCAACGGATTTGTAAATGATAGTTGATTAATAAAAAGGTAGATCTTTAGTTTAATTCTTTGCATTTTACTTTCTGCATTTAATTTCTGCATTACTTTCTGCATTTACATTATGATATCATTCTTCATCCTTTCTTTTTCTTCTCCAACCATGCATGAGTAATTCCTAGCTTTCTAGGGTCATGAATTAGGGTAGATCAATGGATGATAAAATCTCTTAATTTCTTTTACATCTTGTAAAGTTTATAAACTTTAGCAAAACAATTGTTAACATCCTTATCGGGCACGCTACCAATTTATTGATGGTCTTGACCGCGGTTTGAGATTAAATTAACACTTGTTTTGGTAAAGCTATATATGAATAGAGGTCAATAAAAAGATAATGGTTAAGAGTGGGAACCCTATTACCTCCAAAAACTCTAATCTTCATTCATCATTATCGATCTAGTTTTAAATCTATTAAAAGATAAATGGAGTTATCTTTAATTAATCATCAATTACTACTAAATTCTATGAACCCTATAAGCCTCTTCTTCATAAATTCTGCATCCGTATATCGTAGATCTGAAAATTATTCTCCCTATTTTCAATCAACTCGTCTAAAGCAAGTAAAAGGTTCGACGTTTCCCTAAAGACGACCCGTACTCATCTCGGCTAGCCACTAGTGACACCATTATTGATTGCGGTTACTACTTTTACGAAAGCACTTCTTCAAAAGACAGACCAACCAACGAACAACAGTGAGTTGGATCTTTCAATTGCAAAAGGTGGTAGCATTGTCAACAACGGAGGCTGGATATGTGGCGATCACGGAATCTAGCAAGGAGATGATATGGTTGCAAGGGCGACTTGAAGAATTGGGCATGAAACAAGACTTCAATGCTTTATAGAGCAATAGCCAAAGTGCGATACATTTGGCAAAGAATGCGGTTTATCACTCGAGGATGAAGCACATCAAGGTGCGGTACCATTTTATTCACATAGCGATAAAAGATCGCGGGAGGAAAAAATCCGGCGGATATGTTCACTAAAGTTGTAGACAGAGATAAGATGGAGCTCTATTGAAGCTTGGTGAACCTCTCCATGACAATCTGATGAGGAGAGAGTATAGTGAGTCATGTAAAATCTACTAACGTTAGGAATCAAGGCCGAAGTATCTCCAAATGGGAGATTGTTAAAATTATAGAGAAAACTTCAGATCAGACGTCTGCAGAACAAGGAAGCAGACGTTTGGATATGCATGATCCCCATGTCAGAACACCGGAGCAACGATAGATGTCTGAAAGCCAACGAGGCAGCCGCTTGCAGTAGAAGCAGAAGCCTAATCCAGAGTATCGGTAGACGTTTGGTGGCAAGAGCCCAGACGTCTGCCAAAGGAGCTGAAGAAATACAGAGTTGAGGTAGGCGTATGCCCAAGTGTGGATCAGACGTCTTTCGTTGTGATAATTGTTGCGAATCTTATATTACCAAATTGTGATTTATCTCTATTTTGGGTAGGATTAGGGTTTGCTTATAAATAGGGACCTCTCATATAATGTTTTGTACCGCCAAATTAAATCTAAAAGAGATACTCTCAAAACCCTAGGTAAGGAGATTAATCTTCATTAAAAAGAAGCTTAAGCTTCAAAAAGAACTTAATTTCTTCATCTAGATCAATGATCCTTAAGTCAAATCTCCTCCTTGTCGAGAACTTAAGTTCTCATGGAGGGATTTTCGATCTTAAGATCTAAGGTTTGAAGGAAAACTTAAGAATATCGTCACCAAAAGATGCAAAACCATCAAGATATTAAGGATCACCATAAAAAATGAAGTTTAAACTTCACAAGACTCCAAGTTCTCACCATGGAACATGAACAAAAAATCCAAGATCATAAAGAATTGATCTTGATAGTTTTAATAGCCAAAAGATCATTAAAACATAAGCTTAAATTTCATAAAACTTAAGTTTCTGAAAGACCAAATCTTTCTATAGAGATTAATCTCTCAAAACCCTAGCGCTATGCCACACGTGCCACGCACGTGGCGCCAGCACCAGAAAAGAACTTGCTAAAAGAATGGCGCCCGAAGCTTAATCTCTGTTTTTGGCTGCACTAAGCAGACCAAGCCGCGCCATTTCCAAAGCGCTAAACCCAAATCCATGTCCTATATTGCGCCACATGAAAGACACGTAACCAAGCGCCATATCCCATCAAGCCAACTCGAGTCGCGCCAAGCGCCAAACTATGTTTAGCAGTCCCAATCCTTAGTCCCAATTGGCTAAGTCTTGAAACTTAAGCTTCATTAATCTTAAGATCATTTGAGCCCATATGCTCAAAACATATAAGTTGATTTTAGCCTCAAACAAAGCTAACGGCCCTTAGATAAATCCCAAGTATCCTGTGTAATGACCCTGAACTTTCTGTACAGAATTTTTTCAAAATACAGAATGGGGCACCTAAGCCCGGGCACAAATTATAAATTTAATTTGCTTTTGAACAACAAGAAAGCACTTGTAGCTCATTGGTAAAACCATGCACTGTTGTGACGTAGCCCCTGTGTTCGAATCCCCCCAGCCACATATATTTTTTGTTGATTTTCTTTTAAACTTTTAGAATCTCAAAGGTTTGCACATGCACTGCACGTAAAATAAAAAATCACAACAAAATCAAATATATGCACTGAGGTATATGAGACGACTAGGACACGTGGCAGCAATCCAAGCACACACCCTCGGAATTGGACCGGCGAGATCAAAGAATGGGCCGGCGCCACCGGCCCATTTTGTAGGAAATGCAAAAAATTTTGTTGCCTTAACACCCCTTGGACTCCCCCATTAACCCCAATCTGTTTGATTTCACTGCACATTAACAAAGAAATTAAAATGAAGCATTAAACTAAATTTTAATGCATTTTTAATTCTCAATTCATCACCCTAAACCCTAATTTCTCCTATAAATACAACCCTACACTTTGGCCCTCTTCATTCTAAAATTTAGTATCAAAACTCTCTAAAAATTTCAAATCCAAGAAGTTGTACAAGTGGAATTAGCCAAGGTCGAAGTTCCGGTGAAGTTTCGAGACAAATCCGGCGACGAAACGACTCCCCGATGATTCCATAAGCTTTCTCTACCTCTCCTCTTTCTTTCAAATCTGTAATTCCCACTTTCACCCTTCTCTTTTTATTAAAACGAATTCTATTTTCAAAACTAGTCGGAAGCAGAGTTAATCCGATTTCCATTTCTAATTTAACTAAAAACACCATTTATCTTAATAACAAATTTACAATCTTTTTGTATATTGTTTAGCAATCATAAAAAAACACATTAGAACAAGTTTCATCTCAAAATAATATGTATTGCAACTTCTATTTCAGTTTTACGGTAAAATACCATCATATTTACATACGACATTGTTTATTCATTTTGATCATATTACCTTTAGAAAACTCACGAGATAATGACCTATCTCATCACAACACACATTCTTGACATAGCACGATAAATTTTGGAATACTAGTTTTTAGGATAATACAAGTTTACATTTAAATACCATAAATATTCAAAAAAACGTTTTCTTTAAAAGTGTATTATTTAATTCCTTGCAAATGCGTCTCTACAATCCATTTTGGGGAACCCCGATCGGGATGGTGCGGGTTATCACGCATCCTCGAGCCTAATAGAGCGAGATGCAGACCTCTTCACGGAGCATCCGATCTCGATGGAATTTTTAATGCAATTTTTAAGAAAAATGAGATTTCTACTTAATAAATAAAATTTATTTTTACTAAATATATATATATATATATGAATATTATCAAAGTACCTACTTTAAATATAAATTATATATATTTCATGTTTTCTAAATCAAAAGAATCACAAATTTCATGAAACCACCATTACAAATCAATACAATTCTAATTTACACTATAATACCATATACTATTCAAGTTAGGTTTATATCTACTAGAATATTTCACTTTATAAAAAATTACAACTATAAAAACCCTAAAGACGATAATTAAATACTTGAGGTGTATTTTGAAAATATATCAAAACTATTTTTCATAAAAACTCCTCAAGTTATATTAATTTACAATAAGGACCCTAGTAAACATAGGTTAAAGCGGGACCAGTTCTCTTGAGCCTCAGGGAGCCGGAGAATATGGGTGCTTGTCTATCTAAGGTAGACAACCTAAAAACGGTGTTATCAACACGGTGATTGTCTTGGAAAAAGACACAAATCCTGCCGTCCATGTGCAGCAGTTACCGATAACATCAAAACTAATTCAGGACTTCAATTCATTGTAAAGAGTCTGACTCAGGCAGAGTCTCAGTCTAATCTGAAAATCAATCAATCTATTCTTGAATATGATTCAAGTATAACTCCATTTATACTAGATACAATCTATATCAACTTGACTCGACCGAACCGAACCATGGATATACTATGATTACATGGCTATCCATTTATATCCATTCCGTTACATGATATCATGGTTTCAGCAGGTCGAATGCAACCATTCATTGCATCAATACAAACGATACAATAAACATTACGGGGTTTTAAAGGGGTAGACTGGTACGGAATGTGTTAAAAGTGGCACAAGATGTCCATTAAAAGACGTAACTATACATTCATTGCTGTTGTTCCATGGTTTTATCGACGGAGCCTTGTACTACGGGTTACCATAGTCCACGGTGTAAGTTGGACTCCTCTCGTATACACTGGCATATTCTGTACCAAGCTACAACCAACTGCGTTAACATAACAAACTCACAATACACCGATTATATTCTCATATTTGTCTATTCATTTGTCTGTTCTATTCCTACTTTTCTTTGGGACTTACCGAGCGATTGTTCGCTGACGACATTCCTTCTCTTCTTTATTTGGAATGTTTTCAGGTGGATCGGACTCTCTAGAGGTCGAGCTCAGTACTGAAGACTTGAAGCAGTTCGCCATTGACCCAGTGCCCAAGATACTTGTATATATTTTCTTTTCAGTTCATACCTTTGTTTAGGCATTGCTTTCCATTCCTGTATTTACATTTTCAGTTGTACTTGTAAAGAAATGTTTAATAAATAAAAATTGATGTTCATTTACACTTCATATCTTCTTGTGTATATTTACATTATATTGCTTAGTTATGCTTAGCGTGTTTACTTCTGAGTAAATACGTAGCGGGCCTTGTCGCGTTTTCTTACCCGTACACTGAGAAGCGGGGCGTGATATCCTGTGAATTGATGGACCTTACAAATGTGATAAATGCGACCTAAGTGCACTCCCGTTGTCAAACCAAGCTACCAATGTGGATCCTGTCAAAAAAAATACTTGACCCAAATCATGAAAATGTAAGTACGGATTTATACTAATCTGCGCCCTATGGACGATGACAAAATTAGTCTCCGTATATAATCCAAAGACAACCCAAAATAAACAAAACTTAAAATACGACACATGAAGGTAAAAATCTGGAGAAGTAGAAAGTTGTTGTCGTACTAGACAATGTAATTAACTGCAGGGGTTTTCGCCTGTAGGAAAAATGCGTCCTCACAATCAATAAACCTCATCCTAAGAGGAAATCTGAAGTCATCTATATCGGTCGCATTCATCCGAACCTCCGATATATGGCTGTTTACAGCCGAAAAGAGAGACGAATAGGGATAGGTCGTCTTGCCTGAATTTGGGGGCGGATACTATTTGGAACATATCCAGGCAGATCACTTCATGTCATGTTGTATATATATTATTTATTATGGTTGCCCATGGATTGTATACGGAAACTAGTTTATGTCGTCGCCCGTAGGGCGTAAATTAGTCTAAATCCGTATATTAGATTTGGGTTTGAACCTAGGTCATAAGTTCTATCAGTTCAGGAGTTATTTTATTTTATTTAAAGACCGTTAATCTAATTTTAGATTAAGATCAACTTAAATATATGTGAGCAAATGGGCTCAATTTATTTTAACTAAGGATACGTTAGTCTTATATAAGACTAAAATCAATTTAAAAATATAGTTAAGGATCATTAAATTTTGTTAAGATCCACCAACAGAAGTGAGCATATGAGCTCGGTTATACTGAGCAATATGGACTCAAGGAGTATGATTTCTCAGGGGCTCAGCCTATATTGGGGCTCAGTCTTGGTCTTTTCATCATCTAGCAGTGCAAAACACTTAGTCTTTTGACTATGGATATAATATCCAAATTCCACTCTGACGCTCACGTGCGGCGCTCAGGCTTGGGCGTTGCCCTATCAGGGCCGAAAACTTTCTTTACGCGGCGCTCACATGGGTATCACGTGAGGCGCTCAATTTTAAATGCTCGCGTGTATATCACGTGAAGCGTTGGATCCTTGTTAATGGGCGCTCACGTGCGTGGCACGTGAAGCATTGTCTTCATGGGCTCTTTTGAGCACTCACGTGAATATCATGTGAGGCGCTATCTTCATAAAATCTTGTGAGCGCTCACATGGATATCGCGTGTGACGCTGTGTCTTTAGAGATTAACTCTCTACTTATTTTTTTAGAGAAGTTAAATTTCTGTTAATTGTATTTTGCCCATTAACGATCACCAAGATCACAGTTTTGAAGATTTGGGGTCGGATTTTTTGAGAACTAAGTTCTTCTGTTCGTTTTTGTGGGAACTAAGTTCTTTGAAGGGCTGAACACCTTTTTTTTTAGGAATTAAATTTCTGGATATGCATTCCATTTCTTTTCTTCATATTTCTTTCTTCATACCTAGTTTTTTCCCCTAAATCTTGAATCTGAAGATCAAAATCTTCCCAATAAGAATTAAATTCACAACTTATGGGAGATTTGTCTTGCGGATCTCAGACCCGGAGAAAGAACTAAGTTCTTTATAAAAGGTTAAACCCTTGTATTTATGTATGATAGGTAAAGGAGATATTTTGATGTCTATTTTTTTCTTTACCTAGGGTTTGAAGAGATTAAGAAGGAGCTTTTCTTCAACAAGAGAATTAAATTCTCAGTTGTAGTTTTTTTATCACCTTATGGGGTTCCTTCGCCTCCTGAGACTTGAAATTTCGGGTCCTTTATACAGGTGGGAAAAAATTATTGATTAGTTTAAGAAAATCTCTCATTAAGAGATATTAATTGATTTAATCAATCTTAAAGATCTCTCGGAGAATTTTGTCTGCCGTTGGATATTTTATCCAGTGACTTTTATTTATCAGAAAATATTTTCTGTTTGTTTTAGCAATATTAAGAAAATATTTTCCTAACAAAGCATTTGATTTTGTCTTTTGATTTGGTCGGTGATATTATAATCACCGTTGGATAAGGGTTCTTTGTTTAACAGAGAAAATCTTTCTAGTTTTAAAAAGATCGGGGGGAAATATTTTCCCAGATTTAACTTAGTTCTAAATAAAATTTAATTCTATCTGAATCTGGTACTTCAATTTTATGCTCTCACATGGATTTCACATGTGGGTTGTTATATATAATCAGTAGCAGTGCTCTTGTGCTTTGTACGTGAGCGCTCCTATGTTTAACACTTGGGGCCCTATTTAGGTTTTAATTGGTTTGTATTCAGTACTCACATGCTTAACACGTGGGGCCCTATTTAGGTTTTAATTGATTTGTATTCAGTGCTCGCATGCTTTACATGTGAGCGTTCACATGTTTAACACGTGAAGCTTTATATCACGAGATTTAACTTTATTAAAGCCGGAGGTCACATGCTTTGTATGTGAGCCCTCACGTGCTTTGCATATGGGAAGCTATAGGATTTAATCCTCCAAGATGCTGGCAGTCACATGCTTTGCATGTGAGCCCTCATGTGCTATGCACATGGGAGAGTTTCGTTTCCCCCATTTTCTGCTTTTTCTGAGTCAACGTTTTTTTTCCAACACCTTCTTTTAGTCAGAGCTTGGAAATAGTTCTAACTGACACCATACACAACATTTTCTGTGCCGAGACTTGAATACTTCTCTTTATAATCTGCATCAATGTTCATTTTCTCCTTCACTTTCACAGAGAGAGAATCATGGCTTGCGGTCGCCCATATACTCCACGACAGCCAAGTGAGGTGCCCATTGGGGAGATTATTTCTCATTTTGCTGCACGTCTGGCGAATCCCATTCTTATGGATGCTCAGTGCGACATGGTGATGAATGAGCTCATGATTTGTGTAACAACCATAAACTTTCTGTACAATTTTTTCAAAAAATACAGAAAGGGGTACTTGAGCCTGAGCACACGTTATAAGTTTGATTTGCTTTTGAACAGCAAGAAAAAGCTTGTAGCTCACTGGTAAGACCTTGCACTGCTGATCCATAGCATCAGAGTTCAAATCCCATCAGCCACACATTATTTTTATTTTGATTTCTTTTAATCTTTTTAGAAGCCCAAGAGTCTACACGTGCACAACACGTAAACTGAAGAGTCACACATTAAACAAACGGGCCCACGAGTCAAGACGAAGAGATGGGGACACGTGGCAAGGAGACGTGGCCTGACTCAGCCAACTCGGGTCGGCGACGCGGTTGACTCGGCCGGCGCTGCCGGGTTAACTCGGCCCGATCATAAATTTTCTTGAACTCCTTGCAACCTTTGGCCTACCCATTAACCTCTGTACTATTTTATTTCCCTACACATTTACAGAGAAAATTAAAACCCCCATTTAATCCATTTTTAATACAAAATTTTAATACACCCTTTCATTAACCTAAACCCTAATTTTTTCCTATAAATACCACACCTCAAATCACCCCCCTCACTCTCAAATCTCTGCCCAAACTCTCAAGAAAATTCTCAAGACTTTTTGTGTGCAAGTGGAGTTAGCAAAGGGCGAAGCTCCGACGAACTTCCGACGATGATCCGAGGAGTTTCTGGCTACGAAACGAAGCACCGGTGCTTCCCCAATCTTCCTCTTCCTCTTCTCTTGACCCTAAACCTGTAAGTCCCCCTTCTCTCTCTCTCTTTTGCTATTCTCAAATTCTTAATCCTTAAAACGTGTCGGAAGCGGAGTTATCCGGCTTCTGATTCTCTTTTCTTTCAAAAATACAATATTTTCTTAATAACAAAACTACAACTTTCGCTATCTGGTTTAATACTCATTAACAAAGGCAATAGAACAAGTTTGACATCAAAATAATAACCGTAGTAAGTTTTATTCCACTTTTACATTAAAATAGCTTTATGTTTCATTTCGACATGCTTGAACTTTTTAAACCGTATTACCTTAGAAAACTCATGAGGTAATGACTTACCTCCTCACAACACTCATATGTAACATAGCACGATGAAATTTGGGAACATAGATTTGGGAAAAATACGACTTTACACATAACTACCTCCGACTTATAAAATTCTTTTTCTACAAGATGTGTATTTTAACAAATCTTTGCAATTACGCCTCTACAACCCATTCGGGGAACCCGTTCGGTATGGTGCAGATTATCGCACATCCTCGGGCCCAGTAGAGTGAGACGCAGACCTCCGCAATGAGCATATGATCTCGAAAGATTTAAAATACAATTTTATTTAGAAAATATGATTTCTATTATAAATAAAACTTATATTTTTAATAAATATATATATATATGTAATTAATATCAAAATATCTATTTTTTAATATTTATAATATTCCACATGTCCAAAATTCAAGAAAAACATCTCATTTACAAGAAAATACCATACAATTCCAATATTACAAATAAATACCATATATTATAAAATTAGGTTTATTCACTAGAAATGTCATATTGATAAAAGAAAAATTTATGAAAACTCTAAAGACGATAATAAAATATTTGAGGTGTATTTTGAAATATAACAAAACTATTTTACATAAACCCCTCTCAAGTTATACTAAATTACAATAAGGACCCTAGTAAACATAGGTTTAAGCGGGACCAGTCTCTTGAGCCTCAGGAAGCCGGAGATATGCGTGCTTGCCTATTTAAGGTAGACAACTTAACAAACGGTGTTATCAACACGGTAATTGTCTTTGAAAAAGACACAAATCCTGCCGTCCATGTGCAGCAGTTACCGATAGCACCAAAACATAATTCAGGATTCAATTTCTTTTCTAATTGTCTGACTCAGATTGAGTCTTGATATAAACAATCTGACTTGAATATGATTCAAGTATCAAACTTCAATACAATATGGATCTATGAATCCGTCTATTCAATCTAATCAATCTATATTGACTGAACCGAACCATGGATATATTCCATTTGTATGATCATCCATTATATCCGTTCCAATACTGATATCATGGTTTCGGCAAGTCATCCATTTATATACATTATACAATTCAAGCAATACAAATAATAAAATCAAGACATCGCGGGGTTTATAAGGGGTAGATTGGTACGGAAGGTGTTAGAAGTGGCACGACACAGCAACCATAAAGACACCTAACCTGAATTCAATCGCCGTTGTTCCGGGTATTATCGACGGAGCCTTGTACTCTATATACCGTAGTCTCTGGTCTAGTGAGACTCCTCTCGTATACACTGGACTCTTCTGTACCAAGCTACAAACAACGGCGTTAACAATATAATATAACTTTAAAAGTTACACACTCTCTCTCTGTCTATTCTACTTCTCCCTCATCTTTGGGACTTACCGAGCGATTTGTTCACTGACGACATTCTCTTTCTTCTTCATTGAAATGTCGTCAGGTGGTTCGGATTCACTGGAGATCGAGCCCACCAGCGAGGACTTTGATCGGCTAGCCTTCGACCCGGAGCTCTAGTTTCTTGTACATTTCATTTCAGTACTTTCCATTTCTGTTATGCCACTGTTTAGGCATTGCATTCCATTCCTCGTATTTACTTTTCAGATGTATTGTAAAAAGAATGTTAATAAATAAAGTTGATGTTTAATATATATCTATTGTTATTGTCTCTTATGCATTTTACTTATATTGCTTAGATACGCTTAGCGTATTTACTTCAGAGTAAATACGTAGCGGCCTCGCCGCGTCCCCTTCACCGTACACCGGGAAGCGGGGCATGACAATTTGCAAGGAGTCTCCTCTCCCCACCGGCTCTACTTAGTTCCGAATGATTTTCCTAGCCATCCTTGACGACATTCCCCCTCATCCGGCGGAGATGGCTCTAGCGATGCTTGATGCGGCGGAGGACAAGATCGACTGCGTTTATGTGGCATGCTTGATTACAAAGCCTCTGAGGGACCGTACGATTCACATGCTGAGTCAAATCCGGTTTCGGCGGGCTATCATGTCTTCCTTTTCCAACGAGCATGGTGCTGATATATGGGGAGAGACTCTTTATGAGACCCGCCGTTGCGACATGGTAGAAAGGGCAGAGAGGGAACTTTGTATACTATTTTTTTAACCTTTGTAGTTCTGATCCCATTTTTGATGATATCTTCCCTGTAGTTTGAAATAAATATTTAAATGCGTGATTATTATTCGATGATTTTTTCACGTCAAACAATGGCGCTATAAATCAACTTAGTGTCTTCGGAGAGATGGATGGATTAAACCCATCATTTGCCCCAAAATTCAGGCTAAACGTTCCTTCGTCTCCGGTCCTCGTTTTCGGCAGTAAACAAGATATAGGAGAAATGTAGGTGCTTGCTTGGGGAACATGAGGATGGAGGAATATGGTGGAGGTGTGTGGGTGCTAAAAATGAAGGTAGAAGAAGAAAATGGATGCTTGTCTTTTGGAGCCTCGGTCATATCAGGAGCTGCGAATGCAAACCGTTTGAAAACCAACTTCTTTGGGATTGTGATTTTTTAGGGGAACTCGCAGAGTTTGCGTTCAGCTTATTGAAGACCGATCCTTCAGATTGAGCAGGTTTATCAGCAGAGCTGACAACAGTAGTTGTCAGCTTATCTAACACTGGCAGAGGGGTTGGATCTTGGATCAGTTATATGAGTAGGACCTTCTTCTTAGAATTGGCAAAAAAGAGCCAGCCTAGCCTGTGCCAGATCTTCGCACCATTTCGGCGTCTCCTCCTTTGGCGCTGGGATGCCAAGAGAGGGAAGTGGAAGCATCGCTTCAAAGAAGAGCTGTAACGATCCCAATATTACTATACCTCTGTATTTTCTTTCTTTAGTAAAATATTGTATTTATTTATTCTTAGTATTTTTTCGTATATTTTGTTTTCTATTAAATATATTATTTTATTATTCCATCTATTTTTCCCAAAGCCATTTCTTTAAACTAAATCTTTACCTATTTAAAATTAAACGCAGGACCTGACCCAACCCATAATCCAAATACAATCTCATTTTCATTTTCTTTTATAAAATTATGAGCCCAAAAGCCCACTTTCTTTTCAAATAACAGGATATATTTAATTCTAATTAAATATATGCATGAACAATCTTGTAGCTCATTGGTTTAGTTCTTACATTGTTATTCCATAAGTCACACATTCAAATCCCCATTTTTGCAATTATTTTTATCTATTTTTTTTAAACTCTCTCATATCCTACAAATGAAACTTTTCATTTCATCTTCCATTTAACTCTCAAAATGAATGCATATAATAATTAGTATGGTTATGATTATGAATTATTATAATGATCATATTAATATTGTTTTATATGTTCTCTCCTTCATTGTTCATTCTCCTTCAAAAAATTATTTCAAATCTTCATCCTTAGAGAACTTAAAGTTTCGGCGCCACCAGAGCTCACTTCGTACCCAGGAATTCAAGACCGAAGTATTGTACCATTCACAAACTTCGTAAGTATCGCTTTACATTTCTTTTCTTTCCTCTCAAAATCCATATAGAGAATACTTTTAGAAACTAACTTGATCCATGTCTTGGTTGCTCGAGCCTAGGTCATCTAGACTTGTTTTTGCCGCTAGAATCGAATCGTTGAACCGGTTGTTATACCGACTCACACAACCCGTAAGTCCCCTCTCCTCCTCCTTTTCTTTACTTGAAATTCATCTCCTTACCATGCCTCCATCATGCCGAATCTTGAGATAAATGATTAGTCTCATGATAAAGTTTTTTGTTAAATTAAAAAATGGTTGAAATAAAGCATATATGTCTAGTTATAAAATCTTGCATGCAATGGTTGATAGCATATTAAGTATTATTGTTTTAGACAGTTAATCATGACCGGATCATATGTTTGCTTCACATATGTTAATTCATGTTATTTATCACTGAAATTTTAATTATTTAAATTTATTTTTGCATACAAGAAAACAAACTTATAAATAAATACAATAGATTTATCATTTTCAAATACGATCTTACAAAACCTTTATCTTTAAAATAATTTTTATAAATTAATTTCACTTCTGGAAATTCTTAGAACATTAAGATAAAATAATAGATAGAATTCTAAATCTACAGTAAAAATTTCATATCAAACCGAATAACGGTTTAGAACTTACTTAGTTTTTATTCATTGTTTTTAAGACCAGCAATCTGCAAATAATGGTCATTTTCGAGAGACCATAACTCTTTAATTGTTGATCAAAATTAAGTGTTTTCAGATGTGTTAAACATCTACATCGAAAGATATAGATTTTCTTAGTTTTAAGTTTTTACTTAAAATCAACGTAAAATATAGAAAACTGCGTTACAATATTAAACGACGAATCTGGATCTGTCCTGATTCGCACACAGTTTTTAAATAGGACATAACTCGAACACCCGATATCCGTTCGTGACAAAATTTAGATGTGTAGAAGCACAATTTATAGAGCTATAATTTCCTGTATATTATATTACTTAGAAACGCATGAAACAACCCGATATAGGCTTTGCGATATAATATATAGTTGCTGTCCAGAAATCTGAATTTCTGTTTTAAATTCTGATGTTAAAATGATCATAACTAGAGTTTTAGAAATCCAAATCACATGAATCTTGGTGTTTTGGATAAGTAAATCGAAAGAACTACAATTTTCTGTTAATATTTGTAACCTGAAACCTAATGAAAATTAACTCAAACTGAGATTTAAAAATATATGACGGTGATGAACAGATTCTGCTATGTTTTGCTCGACAATACAAAAATAGGTATATCTCCTAAACCGGTATTCGTATTTAGGCGAGACTGGAAATCACACGTGTACAACACTTAGATCTATATTTCTGTTTATCTACCGAAATTTATTGACTTGATTGATTAGTCGTACACAACACTTATTTACAACATTGTTTTTGGACGTTACTTGTATATTTATATCATGTTCTATGATTGCTTATCTATTTTTATCTATATGATTTATGATTAAACCATTATATGCTATAATTGACTTGATTTTGACATGACTCAATCATGAATACTTGAACCCAATATATACACTTGACTCGACTTGATCCGAAACATGAATACGTAATGACTTGACATGAATACATGAACAATTGACTTGAATACTTGAACTCGACTCGATACTTGAATTGCACTCTCTTATATATTCATGGATTTGGTCAAGACTTGTAACTTTAATCACAGACTAATATACGCGGGGTGTTGGGGTAGTTTGAGTATGAATCCAACGGAATCTCAGGAGTCCCATTACTAAAATAACGTTGCTGTGGTACTGGGCTAAAACGGTACAAATAACGTTGTTGTGGTACCGGTCTAAAATAGTACATCACGAATTCATGAATGAGGACCCGTGTTTCCAAGCTTCTGGATGATAACATGTCGGGTTGGAATACTTCAATAACAATTGAAGTCCCGCTATTTTGGGCCCGTATTCCTTGCCCCTGGACGATAGCCTTGGGTTCGAGAATACTCTTGAGATTGGTTGACATTCACACTTGAATTCACGTAAGTTAATTTTACCCTTTTAAAGACTTTTTAGGACACTTACATTCACTTCATGTTCACTATACCTATATTCCACGGCCATGTTATACTTGTTTGACATGCTGATATAGTTGACATATGCATTACCATACACGATGCTATACTTGTTTACATGTTCATGATTTATATTCATGCTATACCATATATCACATTACACATTGCATTTCATTTATATACATCACACCATCCTCTTAGGGACTTACCTAGCGTTAGTTCGCTGACGGGCATTCCATCTATCTATCTTTCTGTTTTGGAATGTTCGTCAGGTGGTATTGAGACAGAGGAGATAGAAGCGGTCGAAGAGAAGTACAACTAGTTCGCATTATAACCAGACGTCTAGTTTCATTCAGGTTTTCATTTCATTTCAGCTTATTTATGTATACCTCCTTGTTAAAGCTTATCATGTTATCATATCTTGTATTCAGATATTTTGTCAATTGTGAATCTTGAATGTAATAAATCAAAATTGGATTTCATTCTTTTGCTTATTCTTGTTAGTTTATGTTGCTTATACACGCTTAGCGTATTTATTTTGATAAATGACCTTCTCAAAATAAATACGTCGCGGGCCTCGTCACGTGCCATTACCACTCTTTTGGGAAGCAGGGCGTGACAAGAGCCCATTAAGTTGTTATGCCACCTGAGCCATCGGAATGCAGAGTACAGGGGCCATGGCTTGCCCTGAATAAGTTACCCAGGCTGGAGTGGTGTTGGAGCTAGCATTGCGGTTGGAGTTGTTAGGTGAGGCCATTGATCTGCATGGAAGCGAAACACCACCTTTAGTAACCTAAAAATCCAAGGGAAATATAAACATAATATACCGCGATTTTGTTCACGAAACACGACACACAAAGTGTGGAATGGAAAAAGAAAAAGGTCCTACCGGGCATACCAGAACCCGTTTACCGCCAGAAACTGGACTGAGGGGCAGGGAGTGATCGCACGCTTTTGGCGTGTCGGATGTTCAAAGAATTAAAGTATAACCGCGATCAGGACGGTGTCGTTATGCAGCTAGCCGGTTGAGCACGGGTCGGTCCACAGGGAGATGGTGTTATCTTACCTTCTTGTCTTAGACGAGTCAATAAAGAATCTGTATGAGTTTGTTCTAACCTATGTGTATTATTTGCAAGTATAAAGTTGTTAAGAAAAGATACGAGATTATAAGCTAAAGAAATCCGTACTCAAAACCTTTGAGCCGAGTCTTGACCAATTGAAGCTAAGCAATTGGCAACAACGTGGATTAAGGGATTTAAGCGCGGTATTCGTGGAATCCGGCTTATTTACCCTTGTCCTTCCGTTCATGTCTCTTGCTTTCGCCTCCGGCCAAACCGAACGCAACCGGTCGCGGTTAGGAATCACCGTTACCTTGTCAGGGTACGGTGCCTAACGGAGCGCTTGCGTATGGTTTGGGCGAAGTTCAAATGGAAAATAACGGGAAAAAGAATTGGCAAAGAAATGTTAACTTATAATACCGTATTTTATCTTAACAACAATAATTACATACAATCACAAAAGAGAACCAAAAAGAGAGGACAAAAAGAAAAGAACAAAGAAAAGAAAAGATACAAGTAATTAAAGTACAAGGAATAAAATTGCAAGTAAATTGCAAGTAATAAAAGACAAGGTAATAAATTGCGAATAATAAAAAGCGATAAAAAGAATACGAAACTAGGACTCAAGACAAGCATGTGATCAATAGCCAACCCTTAAACTTGCAAGCTCAATGAAGAGGTTGCAAGTCCCGTGAGAAAATACGACCCTTGAGATCAATAACTAACCCTTAACCATTCAAGCTCAATGAAGAGGTTGGATGAGCAAGAGAAAGCAAAAATCTCAAGGGGAAGAAGAAACACAAGAGAATGATACAAAACCCTCATCTTCATTAATCTCCCACTCAAAAGCTCTCACTACAATTTCATGGAAAAAGAATGAAGAAGAAGAAGAAGAACTATACAAAAAAAACTACAAAAGAGGCTACAAGAATGACCCCTTGGTTGAGCTCAGTTCTGCTGTATTTATAGGCTGGAGAATGGAGTTCTAGGGCAACCAGCAGACCAGAAATGAAGTACCCAAAATACCCCCGAAAGACGACAGAATGATGCCACAGTAAGGCCGCGTTTCCGCGGCCAATACCCCCTATTGGCCGCGGAAACGCGGCGGTTTGGTGGGGTTGTGTGGTCAATTTTGGTGTGCTTCCCTGATCTGGTATTTCCTCGTGTTTGCAAACTTCAAAATGCACAAAAGTCTTCTACAATATCAGCAGATTTCCAAGTCCAAGATTGCACTCTTTTCTTTACTTTTGACTTTATCTCCCTCGAGCTCCGCGCACCCATTGATTCTTGTGCAGCCCACCTCGTGCTCTGTGCTTGTCCCAGACACGAATGACTACTGTCACATGTCTTGTATCGGGAACCGGTACTCGGCACTGGACGGATATGGATGACCGGAACCCGGCTTTTATCTGCTGTCGACAGATGTTCTGCTTTTGGCGTAACTGTGGAGATTTTATCCTGATTTGCAATATTTGTACTGGAAACCTGTATTCTGTAAACATGTAACAAACACGGATTAAAAGTACCTACCTATAAACACACGAGCGTAAGAATGGGCGGTATAAAATGCAATATTCTGCTATGAACAAATACCCCCAAACTTAACTTTTGCTCGTCCCGAGCAAAACCAATTATTCACAAAAATAAAATGATAACCGCACTTTCGCAGGGAACGCAATTGCACTGAGCATGTGCAACAAGCCGTTAAACCTCTAGGTGTCCCTAGTAGGAGGAGTGTTGTCTCCTGAGGGTTTTCAGCGGATACTACCCACAAAATCCGGTCAAGTTAGTTTTGTAAAATAACTAAGATTCAAACCCCTAAAGTTTTGTTTCAGAAAATAACAATTCTATAATCCTAAGTCTAGACTATCGAACCATTATTTTTCACACCTCGCTTCTTATTTAACTACAGATTTTATATGTCTTTACGTGCAGTGCAAATAGTGTCGTTAAGTTCCAGAAGGATCGATTAAAGTCATCATGTCGCACAATAAAACCCAGATAACAATTTTAAAAGGATCACATAAGTTTTATAGAGAGTTAAGCATTTTTCAAGTTTCGTTTTCCAGTAAGGTTTTAACTTCAGAATTTCTATCTTCCTTAACAGGAAACTAGGTCTTATTCTTCACTCCACCTTTTTCTTGTTTTCATTTCATACACACCTCTGTGAACGTGCAATAGTCTTTATCATAGAATAAAACCTTCATATCTCCGTTAAATTTTTTTTATAAAAGCCTGTCTTTTATCAAGATTATTCTCACACAAAGAACCGTTAGGAATTTTAACTCGGAGAGAACACTTGCTTGACTTTGTTTTTATCTGGACTTTCTAGGCTTCTTAGCGAGCTTTGGGCCAATGCACCCAAACCAGTTGGTTTTAGGGCATTAGGTGTAGAAACACCCCGGCGGACTTAATTACTCAAGTTACCCAGGTCCAAAAACAAAAGACAGTTTGGCGTGAAAATCAGATGATTCAATACGAACGGAGATATAACCGGCAGTTCAAATATTTTTTTGGATAAAAGACGTGTTTAGTGGGTTTGGTGTGTAATCATTCCAATCAAGTTTTAGATGGGTTATTTTTCCGACTTAGCTCCAATTATGGCATCAATAACATTCCTTCATATTCGCTTTACTTCATAAACTATTCTTGACATTACTTATTTCAGAACAAACCTATTTGATTCTCAGAAAATCATTTATCTGTTTAAAAGTTTAAACATGAAAGACTTGTCATCTAATTTCCAAGACTCACGACACGTGTAGTGTGATGTAAAGACGTATATCAGCTATAGTTAACTTCAAAGGAGAGTTATTTTTCAGGTTTTCAAAATCTAAACATAAGATTTAGTTATTCTTATTTTATCAAACAAAACCGTCGAAATGTTGAATCAGAGTCCTCCCACTAGCTAACTTGACAGAAAAGTTTTTATGTTTTTAGAAAATTTTCAGATTTTTATGGATTTTATGGATTTAATATGCAGATGCAAAATATACAAATGAATGCGAAGGAAGAAAGCTTACCGAGCACACCCCCAAACTTAAACTTGACAGTGCCCTCACTGTCAGGCTATACCAAGAGGGTCAAAATTGTCGGCGCTCCCCTTAAAAACAAATTATATACAACAAAGAAAACAAAAAATATATACAAAAAAAGTGTCCCCCCCCCAAACTTAAGTAAAACAGTGTTTCCACTGTTAAGCGTTGAAATTCAGGATTAGGGGGGAAAGAACAGTATCAATCTATACAAGGCCTTACACAGGCCAAAAGTTAATACCAACCATTCAAAGATTTTATCATGGTAAAGAAGTGGTTGGTTAAAGAAGGTGAAGAGGAAAGAGATGGAAAATACGCGAGACCGTACGGAAATAGAAGCGGGATACGGTCTCGGTATATCAGAAGAAGAATGGCGGAAGGGAAAAAGAAGTGGAGTACGAACTTGAGGGTGCAAATGGAGTGAATAGATTAGCACAATTTGTGATGAGTGATGTGTAAACAGTGATTGTGCTAATCTATTAACCCGTCGAGAGATTGGGTCAAATCCCTCAAGATTCGTAAGAAACCATGGGTACGCCGAACCTGGTAAACCAGACACAGTAAATGAAAGTGAGACGGGATCTTGCAAGGTCGGAACGATGGAAAGGATGGAGGGAAGTGGTTGAGGAAGGGTATCGGTTAAAGGTTCAGGAGGGTGTACACAGTCAGTGGAAGGAACAGGATGAATTGGAAAATCCGACTCATCAAGCAAAACTGGTTCATCCTCAAAACTATCCTCAATATTCTCCTTAAAATTTAGCACATCCATGCTCTTCTCTTCAAAGTCCAGACGCATATGGGGTTCGGGAAAAACATTTAATGACTCGGGATGATGATTTGAAGAGACAAACTCAGCCAAATCTACGGGTTCATCATCCAAAATAGCCCCAGCGTCAATATCCTCAATCCAGTGAAAATCAAAATTCTCTGACACCTCATCAAAAGCATGGATATTAATCGATTCTGGTTCTAAGATATAGGTGTAGAGGTCAAAAGGATTAGGTATGGTTTCACTTGGAAGGGACCCTTCACAATCGGGCAAATCAAACACTACGAAGTCGCACAACTCATTCATCATTCTATCTTCAATTGATAAATCTCGTGGAACACTAGATAGACATTCAAAATCAGAGTTGTGGGAGTCAATGTGGACCGGGTAGGCTTGATTCGGAAGGGGGTACAGCTCACTCTCTCCACTCAAATTCACAGCCTGTCCTACCGCCTCTTCATACATTGGAAAATTTGGAGCTAGTTGAAAACTAGCTACCGGGTCACTAGGTTGTATGAGGGCGGCCATGGACGCATTCAAATCCATCATCTGTTGGCTTGACGCTACCCTAAAGTCTTCCAAGGATTGTTCTAGACTAGACATTGGTTGTGAAGGGGTTTCAGTAAAAGATTCAAAGTTGTTTGGATACTGAAAACTCCCAAATGGCGGTTCTGATGCAATGTCTAGGGAAGGTGCAAAAGTAGGGTAGGATTGGTAGGAATTGAATAGCTGGACAGGAGCAGGATCAACATTTGGATAAGAAGGTGAATGGAATTGTTGATCCCAAGAATTTGAAGTGGTGAAAGGAGTGAAAGATCGGCTACGGAATTGTTCAATACGTTCAGCGATGGACAAAGGACGACTTGCAGAAGGGGTATCAACATAAGCGGGCGTGGGAGGTTGAAAAGGTTGATACAAAGTGGAATGAGGAGTGCAAGTGTTTGTCCTAGACGCTGCTATGCGATCTTTCAGTGAAACTTTGGGCATGGAGGGGTCGTTCGATGTTCGGCCAAAGCAAGAACCGTATGAAGTAATGTCTGGTTGTGGGTACCAAAGTTCGGCAAGAGTTTTGCGAGGTGGGGTACCCATGATATGAAGAGAGAATGAAAGAAAGGAAGAGAAAAGGAGAGGAAAAAGAATGTGATTTTTTTATTTTTTATTTTTTTATTATTATTTTTTTTTATTAACAAAAGAATGAAATATACATAAAAAGAATATGGACAAAAATAATCACGACACAAAAATACCACACACCTAATCGTTCTAGGGTTCACCTAGGTCAACTAGACCTGCTCCAGAACTTGATTGTCGAAGTAAAACTGTGTCGAGAAACAGGCTCAAGATACACTGATCACGAGGCCATGTAAGTGCAGAGATAAGGGGAGGTTTTCCAACGCTTTCGCGAAGTTCCTTAATTAAATAACCCTTTCTCTTTTGGCGGATGCGCCGTTAACACTTTCTTAGACACCCCGTAAACAATATACCGTTAAGCAAGGTTCTAAACACAGTTAACTTCTCCTAGTGAGCGCGAAGTCCTTAAGGCTTAAAGTCTAGTTTCTTTTAAATTTTGTGTGGGTAAACGTTATGCTCAAGTTCGTGATTTGTGGGCCACGGAAAAGGTGATGAAATCCTTTACCGTATGTTGTGGGGTTCGCTTGCCCTTAAGTCCGTATTAATTGATGCAATGCGCAATTCAAAAATTCTATAAAGAATCAAACAATCGTTTTTTTTTAGTTTAAGCACGGCGCTGCAACAAATACGGGTTAGTCAATTTTTTTAGCGTTTGCTAGCGAACTTGCAAAGATCCTGCAAAGAATAGTATATAGGAAGCGTCGGATTTGAGAAGAAGGTGTTAGAAAAATACGTACCGTTAAGATTTTGGGTTAGGAAACCCCCGTTGAATCAAATCCGGTAAGCTTGAAAGGTTCGCTTGCGCGGGTCAAACTACCCGGATCTTTGGCACTGTACTTTGCAATCACCTTAGCCTTGAATGTACACTTTGCTCCCCACAATCGCAGTTTGCAAATCTGCAAAAATCTGCACTCTTGCCCACAAAAATGATCAAAAAACAACAAAAAGATTTTTTTTTTATTTTTTTTTATATATATACAAAAAGAATATTAACCCGAATAACAAGAAAGAAAATACGCTACCGTCTCTCCGGCAACGGCGCCATTTGATCGCACGCTTTTGGCGTGTCGGATGTTCAAAGAATTAAAGTATAACCGCGATCAGGACGGTGTCGCTATGCAGCTAGCCGGTTGAGCACGGGTCGGTCCACAGGAAGATGGTGTTATCTTACCTTCTTGTCTTAGACGAGTCAATAAAGAATCTGTATGAGTTTGTTCTAAGCTATGTGTATTATTTGCAAGTATAAAATTGTTAAGAAAAGATACGAGATTATAAGCTAAAGAAATCCGTACTCAAAACCTTTGAGCCGAGTCTTGACCAATTGAAGCTAAGCAATTGGCAACAACGTGGATTAGGGGATTTAAGCGCGGTATTCGTGGAATCCGGCTTATTTACCCTTGTCCTTCCGTTCTTGTCTCTTTCTTTCGCCTCCGGCCAAACCGAACGCAACCGGTCGCGGTTAGGAATCACCGTTACCTTGTCAGGGTACGGTGCCTAACGGAGCGCTTGCGTATGGTTTGGGCGAAGTTCAAATGGAAAATAACGGGAAAAGGAATTGGCAAATAAATGTTAACTTATAATACCGTATTTTATCTTAACAACAATAATTACATACAATCACAAAAGAGAACCAAAAAGAGAGGACAAAAAGAAAAGAACAAAGAAAAGAAAAGATACAAGTAATTAAAGTACAAGGAATAAAATTGCAAGTAAGTAAATTGCAAGTAATAAAAGACAAGGTAATAAATTGCGAATAATAAAAAGCGATAAAAAGAATACGAAACTAGGACTCAAGACAAGCATGTGATCAATAGCCAACCCTTAAACTTGCAAGCTCAATGAAGAGGTTGCAAGATCAAGGGAAGGGTAGAGAACGCATATGAAATGAAGTGCTAGTCCCGTGAGAAAATACGACCCTTGAGATCAATAACTAACCCTTAACCATTCAAGCTCAATGAAGAGGTTGGATGAGCAAGAGAAAGCAAAAATCTCAAGGGGAAGAAGAAACACAAGAGAATGATACAAAACCCTCATCTTCATTAATCTCCCACTCAAAAGCTCTCACTACAATTTCATGGAAAAAGAATGAAGAAGAAGAAGAAGAACTATACAAAAAAAACTACAAAAGAGGCTACAAGAATGACCCCTTGGTTGAGCTCAGTTCTGCTGTATTTATAGGCTGGAGAATGGAGTTCTAGGGCAACCAGCAGACCAGAAATGAAGTACCCAAAATACCCCCGAAAGACGACAGAATGATGCCACAGTAAGGCCGCGTTTCCGCGGCCAATACCCCCTATTGGCCGCGGAAACGCGGCGGTTTGGTGGGGTTGTGTGGTCAATTTTGGTGTGCTTCCCTGATCTGGTATTTCCTCGTGTTTGCAAACTTCAAAATGCACAAAAGTCTTCTACAATATCAGCAGATTTCCAAGTCCAAGATTGCACTCTTTTCTTTACTTTTGACTTTATCTCCCTCGAGCTCCGCGCACCCATTGATTCTTGTGCAGCCCACCTCGTGCTCTGTGCTTGTCCCAGACACGAATGACTACTGTCACATGTCTTATATCGGGAACCGGTACTCGGCACTGGACGGATATGGATGACCGGAACCCGGCTTTTATCTGCTGTCGACAGATGTTCTGCTTTTGGCGTAACTGTGGAGATTTTATCCTGATTTGCAATATTTGTACTGGAAACCTGTATTCTGTAAACATGTAACAAACACGGATTAAAAGTACCTACCTATAAACACACGAGCGTAAGAATGGGCGGTATAAAATGCAATATTCTGCTATGAACAGGGAGCGCATCTAGCCTGAATACGAAGGCAGATGCTATATGGAACATATCCATACCAAGTTGATTTATGGCACCGTATATTGGAGGTTTGGATAGATGCAACCGTTATAGCTGAACTTCTCATATTCCCCCTCAATGATGAAGGTTTTTTGATTGTGGGACGCTTTTCCCTGCAGGCATAATTCCTTGCGGTTAATTAAGTTATTGTCAAGTGATAACAATTTTCTCTACTCCAGAAATTTTCGTGTGTCGTATTATGCTTTGTTTATTTTGGGTTGCCCTTGGATTGTATACGGAGACTAATATATACCGTCACCCGTAAGATGTGGATTAGTCTAAATCCGTACATATTAGATTTGGGTTGAACTTAGATCATATGTTCCATCTATTCAGACTTTATTTGGGTTTGATCTAAGGATCATTAGTCTTATATGGGATTAAGATCGACTTAGGAAATATACTTAAGGACCGTTAATCTTGTTTTAAATTAAGGTCAACTTGAAATATATGAGCGTATGGGCTCAAGGGATATTATAGAGCTTAATCTTTATAACACTTAGTCAATTTGGAGTAAGAATTGGCTCTGGAATATATATATATATATATATATATATATATATATATACTGGCGTCCAGAAGCTCTGGCGCATGCCGCGTGTTACGCACAGACAAAGGTTTATGGGTCTAAGGCATATTAAATTATTGGCGCATCAGGGTTATGGCGCATGCCACGTATACGATGGGGATTGACGCATGCCTTCGACTTTTTGGTCTCTCGTGCATTAAAAATTGCCGCTTATGGGTTGTAGCGCATGCCACATAGTGGGTCTCCATTGGCACATATGCTCATATTGGTGCATGGCCTTTATTGGCGCATGCCATGTGACGCGTTCCCATTGGCGCATATACCTCCGGCCCATGCCACGTAGGATTCTTCTTTGATTTGATCTTTGTCTTTTGAAACTTAAGTTTCATGAAATTTAAGCTTCTGTTAATGGCTATTTTTGCCATTAACAACATCAAGATCGTAACTTTCGTGATCTTGAGTCTTTTTTGTACTCGATTCATAAAGGGGGTTGTTTGAAACTCTATTATTATTTTCATGGTGATCTCAACGCTATCATGATCTGTTCACCGTCATTTTTATGGTGATCTTAGGATTATATGTCCATCGATCCAATAAAAGGGGTTTTGATTCTCTTCTAGACCTTAAGATCAAAAGAACTCCTCTGTGAAAACTCTCTGTGAAAACTTAAGTTTTCACGAGGAAGACATTTGATTTAAGGATCTTAAGATCCGAGAAGAGAACTTAAGTTCTATGTATGAAGGTTAGCCTTCTCATGAAGCTTAAGCTTTCTTTTAATAGAGATCCATCTTCTATTTATATTACCTTGGTTATCGATAGAGGAAGAAGACAATAACTTTTGGTAGAGGACTTAAGTTCTTGATCAAAACTTATGGGGTCGATTGCGTATATCAAATTTTGACCTCTAGGGTCCTTTATATAAGATATAGATATTGTTGGGCAAATAGAGACAATCTCTTTTTGAGATTTCTCTAATTGATCTTAAGATCAAATCCGAGTGCTTAAGAACCGTTGGATTATAGATTCAAGGGACTTTGTTAACAAGGTTTATATTTTCTTTGTATTAAAGATTTTTTCTCTTATTAACAAAATTATTTTTCTATTTTTAGAAAGATAGAGAATATTTTAAATAGCTTAAGATGTGTATTTTAAATCTTTTATTTGAAGATTTTCTATTTAACCAGATTTATTCTTTCTGATAGAAAAATTATTTTTTCAAATATAACTTAAGCTATCAAAGAAGTAAGGGCTTCAAAGATTGGCGCAGCACTAGGGATCATTAGCGCATGCCTTCGACGGCGCCAATCTTTTTTGGCGCACGGAATTAAGTCTTATGGGCTATGTTCAGGCCAAAAAATTTAGTTCAAAACTTGTTGTTCCTTTCAAAAAATTAGAGGACGGTCCTCACGTGCAAAGCATGTGAGTATCTGCTTCAGATAGGATCAAATCCTATATTGGTTCCTACGTGTTAAACATGTGAGCATCTTACGTGATATCCGCATGAGCACCAGTGCTAGTATCTTGGTAGCGCCTCACGTGATATCCATGTGAGCGCACTTACCAGTATCTTGGCAGCGCCTCATGTGATATCCATGTGAGCGCACTTGCCAGTATCTTAGTGGCGCCTCACGTGATATCCACGTGAGCGCTATAGGCTAGCGCCCCACATGCAATGCACGTGAATGGTCTTTTGGGTATAATTAAATTCTACGAGGGGGGAATATTTTTCTGATCTTTCTTAAACTAAACTAGAAAGATCCTTGTCACCGCCGGAAGACAGACCGGGACGTTGGGACGTCTGGCCTGAATTCTGGGGGCAGATGCTACTTAAATTTATCTGTCCACTTCTCCGAAGATACCAAGTTGATTTATGGAACCGTATATCTGAGGTTTGGATGGATACGGCCGTTGTAGCGCGACTTCATCATATTCTCCTTCCTTTTTGCTAGGGTTTTTTAATTGTGGGGACGCTCTTCCCTGTACGTGTAAGCCCCTGCAGTTAATTACGTTACCGCATTTCGATAACCATTTTTTTCTGCTCCGGAAGTTCACTTCGTGTTGTGTGTGTTTTTGTTTGTTTTGGTTTTGGTTGCCCGTAGATTGTATACGGAGACTAATTTATATCGTCTCCTGTAGGGCTGGATTAGTCCAAATCCGTATATTTATAGATTTGGGTTTGGGTTGATTTAAGGATCGTTAATCTGGTTTGAGATTAAGATCAGCTTAAACATATGAGCATTTGGGCTCGATTATTTTAGTTTAAGGATATCGCAGTCCATTATCGCCGTATTTGGGGGCGAATGTTAGTTTGGGGACATTTCGGTCCTTTATCGCCATTTTGGCAGCGAATATTAGTTTAAGTACATTTCGGTCCTTTATCGCTATATTTGGGGGTGAATATTAGTTTAGGGACATTTCGGTCTATTATCGCCATATTTGTGGGCGAATATTAGTTTAGAGGCATTTCGGTCCATTATCGCCGTATTTGGGGGCGGATATTAGTTTAGGAATATTTCGGTCCATTATCCATCTTGCGCGCACATGTATTTGTTACGTGGCGGATTGAACGATGGTGACATGGAATGCGCCCAATTTGAGGTGCAATCCGATTTGAGGTGTGCACGTCAATTTGGAAGTGCATCAACGAAAGAAATTGTTGGTCGTCGGGACTCGCCATCTCTCTGAAGACGTCGAGGAATTACAATAACATGTATCAAAGATGTGAAGAGATGTACCCTTAAACCAAATCCCGTATTTGAGGGGGAATGGGTTGTTATGGACTTAAGAAATTTTGGTCATATTTGAGACCTTAGAAATCAAGAGCATATGGGCTCGATTGATTTAAAAACAAAGAGGTTTAATCTTGGGAAACTTAGCCAATTTTAGGCTGAGATTGAGTTTCCATAATTACCCAACAGTACTGAGCACTGGGACATACAGCACTCACGTATGAAATACGTGGGGTGCTGGATTAGTGCTAAGCATTAGAGTTCTGTGGCGCTCACGTGTGAAACACATGAGGCCCCCAGATGTGAAAGTTTTTTAGTCATTTTTGACTAATCATGGCACTCTGCATGATGCTCATGTGGGAAGCACGTGAGTGCTGGGCTTTGGGCTTTATCTGTTCGTTTCCCTCTTTTACAAAAGTGCTAAGCACTTGGATAGAACTCACGTGTATCTCACGTGACTGCTTCCTTTTGGGGCGGTTGCCTAGTTGACAAAGAAGTTTTTCTTTTCTTTTTAGGCGCCCACGTAAGAATCACGTGAGGCAGCTTTGGCTTTTCTTTTGCTTGTTTCCCTTTTTTAAGCACTCACGTAGGGAAACATTTGAGGCGGTTTTGGTTGTTCTCTTTGTTCGTTTGAAGCACTCACGTGGAAAACACGTGAGGCTTCATAATAGTGCTAAGCACTAACGATTCACCAAACTATTCTTGTGTTTTCTTAGAGATATTGGTTTCTTGTTAATGACATTTTTAGTCATTGATGATCATCAAGATTTCGGTTTTGAGGATCTTGGATCATCATCATTTGAAGAAATAAGTTCTTTATATAGGGTTAAACCTTAATTTTTGGAGGAATTAAATTCCCATATGTTCCTGTTATTTCTTTTTCTTTTATAACCTAGTTCTTTTCACCTAAGTTTTGAATCTGCAGAACAAAATCTTCCCGATGAGAATTAAATTCTTAACTTGTGGGGAGATTTGCGTCTGCAAATCTCAACCAGAGGAAGAACTAAGTTCTTATATGAAGGGTTAAACCCTCAGATAGGCAAAGAAGAGACACTATGATCTATGTGTGTTTTTTTACCTAAGGTATCATTGAGGCAAGTCTTCTTCTTCTTTTGAGAATTAAATTCTCATTCTTTTTCAAGAGCTCACTGTATATTTTTTATAGAAGCTTGTAGGGAGTTCTCTCTTTATTCTCTTTATGTTCTTTTTTTGTTTTTCTCTTCTATTTATAGGATAAGAGAAAAGATCAACTTGTTAGGAAAATCTCTGATTGAGAGATCATGATTGATTTCATAATCAATCCAAAATGATCTTTCGGATCACTTGGTGAATTTTATTCACCATTGGATTTTTAATCCAAAAGCTCTCTGTTTAACAGAGAATTTTTCTTGTTTATTTAACAAGATTACGAAATATTTTTTTCTAAGATAGAATTTTTATTCTATTAGATGATCGTTGGGTGATTTTATAATCACCGTTGGATCTTTGATCCAAGGGTCCTCTGTTTAACAGAGAAGATCTTTCTAGTTTGAGAAAGATCAAGAAAATATTTTCCACATAGAATTTAATTCTATCAGATGGTTTGATTGGTGATATTTTATCACAATTGGATTTTAAATCCAAAATTCTCTGTCAGAGAAGAATCTTTCCGTATCAAAAAGATCAGGGAAAATATTTCCCTAATAGAATTACATTTTATCTTGCTAAAGAGTGCAGCAGAAGAACTCACGTGTTTAACACGTGACCCCTCGCATGGGTTTCAGCATACTTTATTTTCAGCGCTCCTATGCATATAAAATCTCACGTGTTTAACACATGAGGCCTGTTTGGCTTGCCAATTATTTGATTGCAGCGCCTATATGCAAAGCATATAGGCGCTCACGTGTTTAACACGTGTGGCTCTTGTAGCCCATTTATTTTTAACTGCAGCGCCTATATACTTTTGCATATATGTGCTCACGTGTTTAACACGTGAGACTTTAATAGTGGGGAAGTTTCCCCCTTTTTCCTTTTTTATGAGGGAACAAATGCCCCCCAGCGTTGCTCTTACGTGGCATGCACGTGAGTGCAACACTGTCCACCCTTACAACCGTTGGATTGCCTAGGGGAACGGGGAGATGAACCGCTCCCCATCACGTCTTATAAATAGGGGGTTTGGTTCTTTAGATGATCGCTGTTTCTTCATCTTCTTCCTTGATCTTTTTTTAAGAATTTAATTCTCCTCTCAGAGCTTAGCTATCTATCCATAGATCTTTCAGAGTTAAACTCTACAAAAACTCTCTTTTTGGATAAAGATCTTGAACGACATTTACCCCTTAAGGAAAAGCTCCGCTTTTTTTGTTCTTTGGATTGCAAATCCATCAACAAAGCTTTGCTCTTGCCTTGAACTGGTCTTTTAGAGATCTAAAAAAACACCCCCTTTTTAAGAAGAGTCCGGGATGTTGAGAACTATTAGTTCTCCTCTCAGGGTTTACCCTATCACTGATCTTTGAGGATCTTTGGAATTCAATTCTATTTCTTCATTTCCTCACCATGGGGGTTTCTGGGATTTAATCCTATTAATAAAGGAATTTAATTCCATATTACAGAGCTTAGCTCTGAAAGACTCGGAGACTTTTGGGAATTTTATTCCCTGATGTTCTTGAGCATTTTTCCTTTTTAGGGGTTTAATACCCTTGATACAGATTTGAATCTGTTGTGCATTTTCACAGAACTCGTTTTTCGAGAATGTTAAGAGTTGTGTAAACTTCACTGTTTATTTAATGAGAATCCTTTTGGATTCTCACAGTGATTATCTTGCCCCATCATTGGTGAGCCGCCATTTGGATTTCGTCGGGCCTAATAGCTTTGTAGTTAGTGGTCCCAAGAAAGAAACACATATATATTTTTTATTAATGGGTCCCCCTCCTTTTTTTAGGTATGATGGCATCACTTCCCTACTTCCCTTACACACGCATGGAGGTCGCTTTTCCGCAGTCGCCATCAGACAAGGAAGTTATGGCGATGATTAGGGCACATGATAAGGATACTAAGAGTCTTCTCCTATGGGGAGTTTGGTATGGTCACATAATCAGGGGTCGACGTAGTTTCACATGCGAGGTATCGGCAGAACCCATCCATTAAATATCATTCACGTAGCGTCCGTGTGCTGCTTATGCTGTGGAGGAGGCTAATTGGACCCCCAAGGGCCATCTTGAGCCATCAACGACAGGGATACCCAATCAACCCTTGATGGCTATCGATATTTTGGGACGTCGAATCTGCCAAGGCGAAGCTCGACCTTAGGGGCAGGTCTACAAGATAGGCGTCGTCCCGCGGAACCCAGTGGGCTACCTTCCTTGGGCCCGTTACATTCTCTCCTCTCAACGTTCATGGCTGCAAAAAGTTAGGCTATATCAAGCGGTGTATGCGTCACTGTTCTACTATCATGCTCCCCACGTCTGGTGGGTCAAGGCCTTTTTGAATCAATGGAATATTCCAACGCACACGTTCCTACTGGGAGATCGCGAAGTTTCCATTTCGCTAGAGGAATTCCGGGAAATTTCGGGACTGCCGATCAGGGGAGAACACTATAAATAATTATTACCCCCCGACGAGTATATATTTGGTACGGTGCTAGCGGTGCTTGAAGGCTTGACGACCGAGAATGTTGTTCGGCACAAGCACCCGAGTCTGATCAAAGCCTTGGGTATTTTTGAGAAACTATTCGTAGCATCGGAAGGGCAAGGAGTCACTTTTGACGCTTTCATTGCTTGCTTTCTCCGTGGAGATGTCTTATCCAAGAAAGCTCAGAAATTTGCAAAGGTCAAGGATCCCTTCGGATTCGGCTTAAAGGAATTGCCGACCAAAGAAGAAGACCCGCCACAGTTTTACATTCCGAACTCATCGGCCGTGACCTTTGATGCGATTGCTACCCCCGGAATAGACAAAGAAACTTCTTTGTCAGCTTCATCAGTCTCTCGCTTAGCTGGTTTGCCATGCCGATGCATCGCAGTTTTATGAGAGCCTCCGTCTTCTATCCTGTCCATCGCATAGCCGAAGGAGCACGATTGGCTGTTGGCGTTGCAGGACTTTCACACCTATATCATGGTTTAAGTACTTCCGCCAACACTTCAAACCCGGGTGCGAATACCGTGAATTTCAACCTCCACTACTTCACGTCATGGATTGAGATACATGTGTTAGGCGCATTTGCTACACACCGGCGCCCTGCTTTCTATGAAGCATACGACTTTCCACGAGTCATGAGGTTGGTCGATGCTTCTGCTCTTGATCCGACTCAGTTAGGGGCTCTACGGGTATTGCTTTGTAATACACAGTTTTCTTTAAAAGTATTTTCCCGTATTTATAAATAAATATTTCCTATATTTTTCCCAATTTAAATAATTCTAATTTTAATTTTTCTAAACCTTACCCTGATTAAACCCAAACTCTTTATTATTTTCTAAAATTTTACCCAAGCCCAAACCCCAACTCTCCTCATTCTTTTTCATCTTCCAAGCCCTCAGCCCAAAACCAAACACTTTTTCCTTTTATTTCCACGGCCCAAACTCATCCAACCCACTTCCCTCTTCACTAACCTCATGAACCTGTTCCCTTCCCCGACCCGACCCGAACCCGAACTCACCCCCCCCCCACTTCTTCTTCCTCCCCTTCTCGCTCTCTTTCCCGCGCAAATCGCCAACTTCTCCATCTCCTTCGCGCCCCTCCCTTGCACGACTCGCCCCTTCCTCGCAACTTCCTCCGCTCGACCCGCTCCCCCTCCATGACCTCCGCAGCGCCCCTTCCTCGCAACTCAGTCAGCTGTTTCTGCCCTTGGAACGGTTTCTGCGGAGGCTTCTGAATATCATCCCTCATACGAAGCTTCGACGGACAGGCACCAACTGCGTGATCAGCCGCTCCACAAACCAAACAAAGTCCCAGCTTCCTTCGACAATCCTTCTGCACGTGCCCAGGTAAACGGCAGTAGTCACAAATCATGCTCTTTCTTCGATCAACGATCACAGGCATCTTCATGGGTGCTACACCTCGACGGTCCACTGGAATACCTCTGGGACCATGAGCTCTGTTAGGTACAAATGCAGACTTCCTTGCCGCAACTGCTGTCTGCTGCAAGCTCCCTTTCATACCAGATAAACTCTGATGTTCCCGAGCTGCCGTAAGAACCTGTGAGAAAGTGGTCAAACCCAGGGAGAAAATCTGCCTCTGGATGTCCACATCCAAGCTGCGCATGAACCTCCGTGCCCTGTCTGCATCGTTGGCAACTAAAGGTCCAGCGAATCTGCTGAGTCTCGTCCATTCTGCTGCATGCACATCCACGGGTGCTCCATTCTGTCTCAGCCCAATATACTTCTCTTCCATTTCCTCCCGTGCAGTTCGCGGGAAGAACTTCTCCAGGAAACTCTTAGAAAAATCCGCCCATTTGATCGGTTTGGGCAAGCGGGTCTCCTCCACAAGCCACCATTCTCGGGCGTAGTCCACTAACTGAATGCGTACCACATCAACTCTTTTGTCATCTGGAATCTGTGCCGCAATCAATAAATTCTCCGTGTCAACTAGCCACTGCTTGGCTGGCAACGGCTCCTCCAAACCAGTAAATGTAGACAGACCCAAACGTCTGAAATCTGCCACGGTCCCTACTCGGTCAACTGGTTTAGCTCCAGCGTTGTTCACAGACTGCTGAACGATCTGCAAACCTTCCTGAAACGAGTCTGCTTGCTGCTGGATCAGCTCGGTCTGCCTCTTTTGATTCTCTAGCATTCCTCTTATCACTCCAAGCATGGCGGCTTCGTCCACACGCATCTGGTACGTCTTCAAATTCTTACCTGCCATATTCCTGAAATCAAGAAAACACCCAACATTAGCATGATGATAGATTTGATATATAGATCAAGGCTAGAACTCCAAGATACTTAAATAGAGTACCGCATTGTAACTATGCCGCGGTATCATAGCCATAATTACTTAACTCCACCCAAGTCGCCTAAGTCCTAGGGATAACAAGAGATCAGGGTTTCGAGTCGACATGCAAAGTAAGTTTGCACATCGATATAATCAGGAAGAATGTAATTCAAGAATGGTAAAACGGTCAAGGTGGTAGGACATGTTTCCTAAACACGGGTATTCTGATTCGTGTATTGGGTACAATACCCAACTACAAAAGAATCAACCCAACTAACCTATGGCTCTGATACCAAAAGAACCATGTCACGCCCCGCTTCCCAGAGTGCGCTAGATTGGGCACGTGACATAGCCAACCATGCTACCTGTGGGTAGGAAGCATCCATCCACAGTCACATTACGGCTGTAGAGATATCAAGAACAATATAAAATTTTCTAAAACATGTCCATAAACCAGAATAACAGGAGTCAATAGTAAATAAATGCGGAAGCAAATGATCCAATAAAAATAACTGAAAAGTATGTCCCATAATGCGGGCTCACATCAGGAAATAAATGCAGGAAATAAAACTAACTAATACTAACACCTCACAGCTCAGCCTGCTGGCTGAAGTACTCCTGCTCGGACTGCGACAGCGGTACGGAATCTGGGCCATGCAAAACCCAGACGTCAGCGCGTCATGTCATCAAGTAGTATAATAGGAACAGTGTAACAGGCAATGCAAAATAAACATGAATAAAACGAGAGTAGCAAATAATGTGAATCAAGCAGTGCAGGGTAGTGTGCAGTGGGTAACTAAACTGTTCTATCAGGTTTTCTATTCTAAAGTCTTTGAAATCAATTTGAGTAATCCTCCATGTAACTCAAAGGATATGTCCCGTTACCCCCCGGGACCACGGATCAGGAATATGTGAACCAATAGTGGTTCTGTCCCGTTACCCCCCGGGACCACGGATCAGGAAAATGTAAGAGTCACGAATGGCTCTGTCCCGTTACCCCCCGGGACCACGGATCAAGTAATACCCTTTTAAGTTACACTTTAGTTTACACTTTTGATTTTCCCATACCCCCAAGCTATGTATGTCGAGTCAGGTATTCAGTAATCAAGAACTAATGCCAACACAGGATCCGGTAACAGCAGGTTTGTCTGGATAGACAACAGGAATGGTCCATGAGGACTACATGTCAGGTTTGTTGGCATTAGGCATGAGATCAGGCAACAGGTCAGGTCATGGTACATCAGGTCAAGTCAATAATAAACGGTACAATACCATATCAGGTGTATCAATATATATCATGTGTAATAAAGTCAAGTCAAGATGTAACAATATCGTGGGTGTGCTCACAACAGATATATAATCGAACAGGGGATTAACGGCAGGAAATAAGCAATAAATTAAACAACAATAAGCAGTTCATTCAATCACAATAGTGCATTAATATAGTGCAGCCGTTTTATTATATTAACAGGTTTTGAGCACCCTTAGCGGTGCAACAGTTTAAATGATGATGCAATACAGTTATATCAAGCCTTTGAATACGAATATCCGAATGTAATAGAACTACATGGGAAAGTGCTACAATCTATTAAACGGTAAAATGTGATTAACAGGTAAACTTGGTTCTTAGGTTAAAAGTGGCAAACTGTAATTTTTATGTTAACTGTAAAATGATATATGTCATATTGCAACCAAATGAGAAAATAACTATACCGAGTTAAGTTTTGCAGGTTTAATGAGTCAAAACATATATAATTGTATAGTATAGCATGTAGCAAGTGATACTTGCCTTGACGGGTCGCGAACCGGGAAAAACGGAACGTAACGTCGGTGGGGAAACACGCGACGGATGCACGGTTCACGGATTAAACCCAAACGACGAACCAAGGGACCTCACGGGTCAGAGCACTCTGCTGGATCGTCAAGACACGCCACCGGCACGGCCGGATTCCGGCGAACAGCGACAAAACAACTGGAAAAGTTAATGCACGGCCAAGGGATAAACCGGAGGGGAAAAAATGGAAGGAGGAAGTGGAGAGAGGGCTTACTGGTGTTGCAGAGGGCGTGACAGCGATAGGGTCGACGGCGGTGGGGCGCCGGCGAGAAGGTTGCAGGCGACGGGCTAGGGCTGCGGGTATGGAAAAGGGAAAGAAAGTGGAGAGGGAGAGGAAGTGGTCGGGGCTGGTGCGCGCAGGTGATGAGGAGGTGCCGAAGGTGGCGCGGGTGACGACGACGAAGGTCGCCGGCGACGTCTCCGGCCGAACAGAGAAGGAACGGGGGTTGTCCGGGGTTGCTGCGGTGGCGACGTGCACACGGGGAGAAGGAGGGGATGTCGAGGTTGGTACGAGGAGGCGGAGGCAAGGGCAACGGTGGCGCTGGCGCCGGCGTCGGAGCTGCGGTGGCGACGGTGGAGGCGGCTAGGGCTAGGTCGCGATGGTTTCAGTTTTTCTCATGGCTGGGAAAATATGAAAGGGAAGGAGTATATTTATATAGGGAAGAGAGAGAGAGGGTTAGAGAAAGAGAGAGATAAAGAAAGGTAGAGAGAGAGAGATAGAGAAAGCCAGAGATAGAGAGAGATAGATACGAGAGATAGAGAGAGAGGGATAAAGGAGGGGCCCACGAGGGTTAAGAGCCCCGTGATTGGCCAGAAAGATTTAAATAAATTTTTAAAAGATTTCCAAATATAAATTTAATAGTAAGATTTATATTATAAACAAAATATTATAAGGTTTTGAATATTTTATTAATTTGGGATTTTGGCGCTAAATGAAACATTTCCAAATCACGCCCGGGTTGGGTCTAAAAATTTGAAATTTAAATAATAGGATTTTAAGCGGGTTCCGAATTTTAAAATGATATGTTTTATGATTAAAAAGCATACCCCCAAGTCGGACACCTGTACGCGCGCGTAGTCGTCCAAACTCGCCCGTTTCACCGAACGGGACGAGAACTCGATGCACGGATGCTACTACGCTGCTAGGGGTGACGAGTAGGCCAAGATGGATATTTTTAATTTTATTTTAGGTGCTAAAATTTGTTATATGCAGAAATGACTTAGCCAGATAAAATTTTACAGTAAGACCCAAACAAGCAAGATAAATGAAATGAGTAATATCTAATGCTCAACCAATAACAGAAAATAGTAGTATTGGGCTCGGGTGTTACATTATACCCAACTACAAAAAGAATTTCGTCCTCGAAATTCCAAGAATACAAGATAGAAAACTACAGGAAAAGGTGAGGAAACTTCTGTCGGATCTCGTCTTCTCGTTTCCAAGTGGACTCTCCATGCGATCGATTATCCCAAGAAACGAGCACAAGGGGGATAACCTTATTCTTAAGAACCTTTTCCCTTCGATCCATGATTTCAACCGGTCGCTCCTCAAAAGTCAGGTCTTCCCATACTGTTAACTCCGAATGATCCAAGACGTGTGTTTCATCTCGAACATACCTTCGTAATTGAGATACGTGAAACACATCGTGCACACCCGCCAAGGACTGCGGTAACGCCAAACGGTATGCTACCTCTCCAACGCGCTCCAATATCTCGAAGGGTCCAACGAATCGAGGACTAAGCTTCCCTCGACTCCCAAAATGAATCACCCCTCTAGTCGGTGATATTTTCAAGAATACCAAATCACCCACGGCTAACTCTAGAGGTCTTCTTGACGTGTCAGCCCAACTTTTCTGTCTGTCTTGAGCTGCCTTCATATGCTTTCTGATAGTGTTAACCTTCTCAACTGTCTGTACCACCAAATCTGGTCCCAATAATCTTCGTTCACCAACATCATCCCAACAAACAGGTGAACGGCACTTACGACCATACAAAGCTTCAAACGGAGCCATCTGGATAGTTGCTTGGAAACTATTGTTGTAAGAAAACTCCACCAAGTGTAGGTGATCCTCTCATGAACCCTTGAAGTCCAACATGCATGCTCTCAACATGTCTTCAAGAGTTTGGATCGTTCTCTCCGACTGACCATCAGTTTGAGGATGATAAGTTGTGCTAAACTTCAATCGAGTCCCCAAACTTTCCTGTAAACTCCTCCAGAAGTGTGATAAGAACCGAGTGTCCCGATCGGACACGATGCTCACCGGTACGCCATGCAGTCTTACAATCTCCTGCATGTACCATTCTGCCAAAGTCTCTGTTGATTGACCAACCCGGAAAGGGATAAAGTGAGCTGCCTTGGTCAACCGATCGACAATCACCCATACTGCATTATTGCCCTTTGGACACCGCGGTAAAGCCGTCATGAAATCCATGGTTATATGTTCCCACTTCCACTGAGGAATCGGAAGTGGTTGCAATAAACCAGCAACCCTTTGGTGTTCAGCCTTGACTTGCTAACACACCAAGCACTTAGCCACGAAGCGAGCAATCTCCCGTTTCATGCCTTCCCACCAGAAATGCGGTCGAATATCTCGGTACATCTTTGTGCCTCCTGAATGTACAGAGTAAGCTAAACTGTGTGCCTCCTTCATAAGCTCTTCACGAACATCTCCCTTTGGCACACACAAACGGCTACCATACCTCAACGAACCATCTTCATGGACCAGTAAATCTGTTCGTAGTCCGGCTTCAACCTGCTCTCGAAACTTTTGCAGTCTAGGATCCTGCGATTGTGCCGCTTTAATCTTCTCAACCAAGGACGACTGTACCTGCAACTGCATCAACTGTCCCGTAGAACGCGGTAGCACAACTTCCAAGTCAAATCTTCGAAAATCTGCAATGATCTCCCTCTGTATAGTTAACACCTGAATTGCTGGTAACCGACTAAGCGCATCCGGCACGACGTTAACCTTTCCCGGATGGTATTTAAGATCAAGGTCGTAGTCGGCCATCAGCTCCAACCATCTACGCTGCCTCATATTCAACTCCTTCTGAGTGAACACATACTTCAAACTCTTGTGATCTGTAAAAACTTCGACTCTCTCGCCCAAAAGGTAGTGTCTCCAAATCTTTAAAGCGAAGATCACAGCCGCAAGCTCCAAGTCGTGAGTGGGATAATTCTTCTCATGGGTCTTTAATTGTCTCGATGCGTACGCTACAACTTTCCCATGCTGCATCAAAACGCATCCCAATCCTTTTCCAGATGCGTCGCTGTGAATCACCAATCCTCCGGAATTGTCTGGCACGGTCAGAATAGGGGCGGTTATCAAATTCTGCTTCAACGTCTCGAAAGCTAACGCACACTTATCCGTCCATACAAAAGGTACCTCCTTGCGCGTAAGCTTGGTCAACAGTTCTGCCAGATGAGCGAAGTTCTCCACAAATCTCCTGTAGTACCCGACTAATCCAAGAAAACTTCTTATCTCAGCTACATTCTTTGGAATCGGCCAATCTCGAACTGCTGCAATCTTTTCGGGATCGACGGCGATTCCATCGCCCGACACAACATGCCCCAGAAACTTCACTTCTTCCAGCCAAAATTCGCACTTACTCATCTTCGCATACAATTTCTCCTGTCTCAATGTCTGCAGTGCGATCTTCAATTGCTCAGCATGCTCCTCAAAACTCTTCGAGTAAACCAGAATATCGTCAATGAATACCACAATAAACTGGTCCAAGAACGGTGAAAAGATTCGGTTCATCAAATCCATGAATATTGCCGGCGCATTCGTTACTCCGAAGGGCATTACTAAGTACTCGTAATGTCCATACCGAGTTCGAAACGCCGTCTTGCAAATATCTTCTGCTTTCACTCGGACCTGATGATATCCGGATCGCAAATCCAGCTTCGAGAATACCCTCGCGCCACTAAGCTGCTCAAAAAGTTCTCCAATGCGAGGGATCGGGTACTTGTTCTTGATAGTCACCCGGTTTAATTCTCGATAGTTGATGCACATCCTTCTCGTGCCATCCTTCTTCTTTACTAGAAGGACTGGAGCTCCCCAAGGCGAGTTGCTGCTTCGAATCCAACCCTTCTCAAGCAATTCAGCAACTTGTTTCTTGACTTCTTCTAACTCTACTGGTGCCATTGGATAATACGCTTTAGATACTGGCACTGCACCAGGAATAAGGTCAATCGCGAACTCCACGTCTCGCTTCGGCGGTAAACCCGATATATCTTCAAACACATCCATAAAATCGCGAACAACCGCCGGCTCTTCATTACTATCAACATCCATTGCTGCAAGAATAACATTTGTCGGCCTAGCCCTAAACTCGACTGGCCCGACAGAACTGCTTCCTCCAGTGAAGGTAAACTCAGGATGTCCGGGAATCTGGAAAATTACCTTCCTTGCCCTACAGTCAATGTGAGCGTGGAAAGTGCCAAGAAAGTCCATTCCCAAGACGACCTCGTAGCTGCCCGTATCAATCACCAAGAAATCTGCAAAAAGCTCCCGTCCGCACACCACAACTGTACAGTCTTTATATTCCTTACTAGATACAATTTTCCCATTCCCAGTGTGTATGTCCCAGAAACTAGACAGGGTCGTGCAGGCAATCGAGTGTGTAGTTATAAACTTGGATGACATAAAACAATGGGATGCACCAGAATCAAATAATGCCACTGCGGGAAAACCATGAACGAGTAGAATACCTGAAACCACTTCTCCTGATGCCTTAGCTTCCTCAGCTGTCAAGGTAAAAGCTCGAGCCTGATTAGGTCCTTGAGTCAGCTGTTTCTGCCCTTGGAATGGTTTCTGCAGAGGCTTCTGAATATCATCCCTCGTACGAAGCTTCGACGGACAGGCACCAACTGCATGATCAGCCGCTCCACAAACCAAACAAAGTCCCAGCTTCCTTCGACAATCCTTCTGCACGTGCCCAGGTAAACGGCAGTAGTCACAAATCATGCTCTTTCTTCGATCAACGATCACAGGCTTCTTCATGGGTGCTACACCTCGACGGTCCACTGGAATACCTCTGCGACCATGAGCTCTGTTAGGTACAAATGCGGGCTTCCTTGCCGCAACTGCTGTCTACTGCAAGCTCCCTTTCATCCCAGATAAACTCTGTTGTTCCCGAGCTGCCGTAAGAACCTGTGAGAAAGTGGTCAAACCCAGGGAGACAATCTGCCTCTGGATGTCCACATCCAAGCTGCGCATGAACCTCCGTGTCTTGTCTGCATCATTGGCAACTAAAGGTCCAGCGAATCTGCTGAGTCTCGTCCATTCTGCTGCATGCACATCCACGGGTGCTTCATTCTGCCTCAGCCCAATAAACTTCTCTTCCATTTCCTCCCGTGCAGTTCGCGGGAAGAACTTCTCCAGGAAATTCTTAGAAAAATCCGCCCATTTGATCGGTTTGGGCAAGCGGGTCTCCTCCACAAGCCACCATTCTCGGACGTAGTCCACTAACTGAATGCGTACCACATCAACTCTTTTGTCATCTGGAATCTGTGCCGCAATTAACAAATTCTCCGTGTCAACTAGCCACTGCTCGGCTGGCAACGGCTCCTCCAAACCAGTAAATGTAGACGGACCCAAACGTCTGAAATCTGCCACGGTCCCTACTAGGTCAACTGGTTTAGCTCCAGCGTTGTTCACAGACTGCTGAACGATCTGCAAACCTTCCTGAAACGAGTCTGCTTGCTGCTGGATCAGCTCGGTCTGCCTCTTTTGATTCTCTAGTATTCCTCTTATCACTCCAAGCATGGCGGCTTCTTCCACACGCATCTGGTACGTCTTCAAATTCTTACCTGCCATATTCCTGAAACCAAGAAAACACCCAACATTAGCATGATGATAGATTTGATATATAGATCAAGGCTAGAACTCCAAGATACTTAAATAGAGTACCGCATTGAAACTATGCCGCGGTATCATAGCCACAATTACTTAACTCCACCCAAGTCGCCTAAGTCCTAGGGATAACAAGAGATCAGGGTTTCGAGTCGACATGCAAAGTAAGTTTGCACGTCGATATAATCAGGAAGAATGTGATTCAAGAATGGTAAAACGGTCAAGGTGGTAGGACATGTTTCCTAAACACAGGTATTCTAATTCGTGTATTGGGTACAATACCCAACTACAAAAGAATCAACCCAACTAACCTATGGCTCTGATACCAAAAGAACCATATCACGCCCCGCTTCCCAGAGTGCGCTAGATTGGGCACGTGACATAGCCAACCATGCTACCTGTGGGTAGGAAGCATCCATCCACAGTCACATTACGGCTGTAGAGATATCAAGAAAAATATAAAATTTTCTAAAACATGTCCATAAACTAGAATAACAGAAGTCAATAATAAATAAATGCGGAAGCAAATGATCCAATAAAAATAACTGAAAATTATGTCCCATAATGCGGGCTCACATCAGGAAATAATTGCAGGAAATAAAACTAACTAATACTAACACCTCACAGCTCAGCCTGCTGGCTGAAGTACTCCTGCTCGGACTGCGACAGCGGTACGGAATCTGGGCCATGCAAAACCCAGACGTCAGCGCGTCATGTCATCAAGTAGTATAATAGGAACAGTGTAACAGGAAATGCAAAATAAACATGAATAAAACGAGAGTAGCAAATAATGTGAATCAAGCAGTGCAGGGTAGTGTGCAGTGGGTAACTAAACTGTTCTATCAGGTTTTCTATTCTAAAGTCTTTGAAATCAATTTGAGTAATCCTCCATGTAACTCAAAGGATATGTCCCGTTACCCCCCGGGACCACGGATCAGGAATATGTGAACCAATAGTGGTTCTGTCCCGTTACCCCCCGGGACCACGGATCAGGAAAATGTAAGAGTCACGAATGGCTCTGTCCCGTTACCCCCCGGGACCACGGATCAAGTAATACCCTTTTAAGTTACACTTTAGTTTACACTTTTGATTTTCCCATACCCCCAAGGTATGTATGTCGAGTCAGGTATTCAGTAATCAAGAACTAATGCCAACACAGGATCAGGTAACAGCAGGTTTGTCTGGATAGACAACAGGAATGGTCCATGAGGACTACATGTCAGGTTTGTTGGCATTAGGCACGAGATCAGGTAACAGGTTAGGTCATGATACATCAGGTCAAGTCAATAGTAAACGGTACAATACCATGTCAGGTGTATCAATATATATCATGTGTAACAAAGTCAAGTCAAGATGTAACAATATCGTGGGTGTGCTCACAACAGATATATAATCGAACAGGGGATTAACGGCAGGAAATAAGCAATAAATTAAACAACAATAAGCAGTTCATTCAATCACAATAGTGCATTAATATAGTGTAGCCGTTTTATTATATTAACAGGTTTTGAGCACCCTTACCGGTGCAACAGTTTAAATGATGATGCAATACAGTTATATCAAGCCTTTGAATACGAATATCCGAATGTAATAGAACTACATGGGAAAGTGCTACAATCTATTAAACGGTAAAATGTGATTAACAGGTAAACTTGGTTCTTAGGTTAAAAGTGGCAAACTGTAATTTGTATGTTAACTGTAAAATGATATATGTCATATTGCAACCAAATGAGAAAATAACTATACCGAGTTAAGTTTTGCAGGTTTAATGAGTCAAAACATATATAATTGTATAGTATAGCATGTAGCAAGTGATACTTGCCTCGACGGGTCGCGAACCGGGAAAAACGGAACGTAACGTCGGCGGGGAAACACGCGACGGACGCACGGTTCACGGATTGAACCCAAACGACGAACCAAGGGACCTCACGGGTCAGAGCACTCTGCTGGATCGTCAGTACACGCCACCGGCACGGACGGATTCCGGCGAACAGCGACAAAACAACCGGAAAAGTTAATGCACGGCCAAGGGATAAACCGGAGGGGAAAAAATGGAAGGAGGAAGGGGAGAGAGGGCTTACTGGTGTTGCAGAGGGCGTGACAGCGATGGGGTCGACGGCGGTGGGGCGCCGGCGAGGAGGTTGCAGGCGACGGGCTAGGGCTGCGGGTATGGAAAAGGGAAAGAAAGTGGAGAGGGAGAGGAAGTGGTCGGGGCTGGTGCGCGCAGGTGATGAGGAGGTGCCGAAGGTGGCGCGGGTGACGACGACGAAGGTCGCCGGCGACGTCTCCGGCCGAACAGAGAAAGCACGGGGGTTGTCCGGGGTTGCTGCGGTGGCGACGTGCACACGGGGAGAAGGAGGGGATGTCGAGGTTGGTACGAGGAGGCGGAGGCGAGGGCAACAGTGGCGCTGGCGCCGGCGTCGGAGCTGCGGTGGCGACGGCAGAGGCGGCTAGGGCTAGGTCGCGATGGTTTCAGTTTTTCTCGTGGCTGGGAAAATATGAAGAGGAAGGAGTATATTTATATAGGGAAGAGAGAGAGAGGGTTAGAGAGAGAGAGAGATAAAGAAAGGTAGAGAGAGAGAGAGATAGAGAAAGCCTGAGATAGAGAGAGATAGATACGAGAGATAGAGAGAGAGGGATAAAGGAGGGGCCCACGGGGGTTAAGAGCCCCGTGATTGGCCAGAAAGATTTAAATAAATTTTTAAAAGATTTCCAAATATAAATTTAACAGTAAGATTTATATTATAAACGAAATATTATAAGGTTTTGAATATTTTATTAATTTGGGATTTTGGCGCTAAATGAAATATTTCCAAATCACGCCCGGGTTGGGTCCAAAAATTTGAAATTTAAATAATAGGATTTTAAGCGGGTTCCGAATTTTAAAATGATATGTTTTATGATTAAAAAGCATACCCCCAAGTCGGACACCTGTACGCGCGCGTAGTCGTCCAAACTCGCCCGTTTCACCGAACGGGACGAGAACTCGACGCACGGACGCTACTACGCGGCTAGGGGTGACGAGTAGGCCAAGATGGATATTTTTAATTTTATTTTAGGTGCTAAAATTTGTTATATGCAGAAATGACTTAGCCAGATAAAATTTTACAGTAAGACCCAAACAAGCAAGATAAATGAAATGAGTAATATCTAATGTTCAACCAATAACAGAAAATAGTAGTATTGGGATCGGGTGTTACACAAACCGAGCCCGACAATTCATCGAGCAGTCGAGCTCGTCACTATTGCCGCGGCTGCCCATTTTGCTGCTGCCTATGTCGTCATTGCAGTCACCGTCGTCTCGCCAACCTCGGCCACCCCCACTGTCCCATCATCGGCTCACCGCAACATCGAGCCCAAGCTTGAGACAATATCGAATCCCTTGTGGCTGCTGTGTGCTGTGCCCATGCAAATTGTCATCATCGTCGTTGTCGCACCATCGATCGCCGCCAGGCAAGTGAACCCCCTTTTCACTTGCTATAATCATGCTAAATATATTATAATTGGTTAATTATGAGTTAGTATATTGGATGAAGGTGAACCTATAAAAATGTGTGCTACATGTTCGATGTTAAACCCTAAACTATGACCTATTTTAAAACATCTTAATTTGAGATAAATGAACCAATTTGCTATTAATGAATATCGTGTAGAAGTTTGGACGCAAAATATCGAGATTATCACTATGAAATGACATCCTGATAACCCTTACGAAATCTGAATTTTCCCGGGCATGTTAGATCGTTAAAATCCTATTAAATCATTTACATATCGGATCTTAGCGTTCTATGGCTCGTATCGAATGCAAACGGATAAACCTACAGTACCCTATAGTTCATCTTTGCATTTTGACAAGTTATAACAATGAATACTGAGGCGATTCGCGGTCCTGAACTGCAGTCCGGAGCAGCGTTCGTTTTGGATACCTGGCTTTGGAACATCTGTACACCCCTTTCTTAAACTGAAAATTTGCGGAGCCCAATATGGTCGCGTAGATAATTTAGTTAGCTAACACCTGAATCTGTTCCCGCGTTGTTTCACCATCGTTTGATATTTAATTCGTATTTTTGAATACCGCTGTGTCCTGCAGTTTTTTGCAATGACATTTTGTACACATTGATATTAAACTGAATATACCTCCCCGTATACAGCGGATATCATCGATCCGTCTTATACATTGGAAACTTAACTGTTAAACCTAAATATTATCTAACTGTAGCGTCACCTAATTATGATCCCAACTGATATTAAAACGTGTTATGAAACGGACTTCCAGTTCAGAAATTGGATTTCCAGCAGTGAATACTTAAAATGAAATGGCCTTATCTAGCAAAACTGAACCCGATTGACGCGAAACCAATTTTGATAGCTAGATAATTAAACATACTGCTTACATCTTTTACATTGTTTCGCTTAATTATGCATGTATGATTTATAGTAAATTATACAAGCGGTAGGACACTGGCTGATGATATTTTATTCATATCAGAACTATTGCATTCTCATCATATCATGTAGAGCTCATATAAATTGGTAATCTAGTGATCGTGTATATTACCCAGTGTTAGATATTAGTGTTTTGATTATGGCAAGTACGTTAGTGTTAAAGCGTGAACGAATAAGTGAAAGTGACACGTACTTGTAAACAATCAACGAAACCAGTTATTTATTGCATTGTCGACGTCTATGGGACATGTATAAGTGTGACTATAATTGGTATGGGACGATTATGGAAGCATTTACATTAGTTTCATAGGTAAGGCACAAAATACTGTCCATTTATCTTGGGTACCAGTCGAGACATGCTTGATGGAGATCATGTCTTCAGTTCTCGCGTAGACTTGTCATGGACCGACTAGTATTTGAGTTTATGGTTGGTGTTTGATGTAGACCACGGGGTGTGGGGTAGTTTGAGTGTGAGTTCAACGGAATATCGAGAGTCCCATTGCCGGCATACACAGCGATTCTTGGAGTTATATAGGTGATACTACTGATTATTAGCGATTCAGGCCCGTGTTCTCTTGCCCCTGGGCCTATCCTTGGGTGGGGGATACTCACGAGTGGTTGACTCTCACACTTGGACTGACGATAGGTTTAGTGACCTGGACAGTGAGATTTAGAGACTGATAGGTTTAGTGACATGCATTGATTACTGACTGATACACATGTTTTACTGTTTACCTGCTTTACTGTTTACCTGTACTGGCTCCTTCATGCTCATATCATCACTTCATGCTTACTGTTTCATATTCATCATTATTACACATGTTACATATGCACTTCTATTTATTGCTATTGTGTCGCTCTGACGACCTGAGTATGCATGCTCAGAGTGAGAAGTGGATTTAGCTTGGATCAGGACCTAACGTACCTCGAAGATACTACGGACATCTAGATCAGCGACTCAGCGCTATCTTTCCTTGATCTCCATCTGGTTAGTTTTTGTATCTGTTTTAATTTAGTGACTGCATTTCTCATTACCTGTGCATTGATTACTGATTACCACGTAAAGCTAGAAGCCGAAGTGTGACTACGGTAGGATGTTTCCTTGACCGTAGGAGCATGGATGGCCTTTTCAACCCCTCGTATTCTGTATTTTGGGAAGCGGGGCGTGACATGGTTTTGTTGGTATCAAAGCCAGGTTTGATATGATTAGGATTGCAGTTTCCGAGTAGGGCTTGACAATCTAAGCCACATTCTCGGTCTTAATTGTAAACTTGTTATCCTTGATCTCGATTCATATAGTGTGTTCTACTACATGTTTTGATCCGTCCGCTAGGGTTTTGGGTGACTCAATAGAGTCATGTGATTGTAATTATGAACTGTGGCATGGTTACAATACTGTACTCTATTAAGTGAATTGGAGTTCTACATTTGATTTCCGCTCGTTTGAGTTTCACCTCACCCGATATTCTTGTTTCGTTGCCTATTCTATATTGTATTCTGATTCTTATATCATGTACCTTATGCTGTCCTAAAATTGTTGTTTCAGGACCATGTCTTCCAACGATGCTTCTTCTATCTCCACTCCCCAGAGTCAGACCGTCGAGATTTTGGGTGTACTGCAAGGCTTGAAGGAAGCCCAGGAGCGAACAAACGACCTTTTAGCTGAAGGATTAAGAAGGCAAATGGCTCAAGCGCCAGCAGAAGCCTCCAATCGTAAGAGAATCCCTGATAAGTAAAGAAGAGATGTGAAGATGAAGCGCCCATTTGTTCCTCAGCAACGGAAGAAGCGGTGAACTCAACGTTGTGGATACTGCAAGAGACCAGCATATCTTCAGAGAGACTGTCGCAGCGCTAAAGGGCAGTACTTGATTTGTGAATCCGACGAACATCTTGTCAATGGTTGCCCTAGAAGGAAGGAGCTGCAAGGAAGAGATTAGTCCACACTCTCCACTCCTGCTAAGTGACTTGGTTATTTCGTAGTTCGAGCTTCGAGGATAGTACGGACCCAGCGCAGGATTCCACTCGCTTGACGAGAATGCAGCGGTCTAGATATCAACGAAGAATTACCACATTTTCTGCTTTCAATAAAAATATTGTCACTCTTTAGTAAATGTTTCCTTTCATTTAAAATCTTGTATCCGAACTTCTTAGTTTGAATGCAATAAAATTGTAAGTTGTGATTTATGTATCGTCCCCTTGCCACTCATTTTCCTTATACTGCTTACTGCATCATTATTCAGAATTTTGATTTTCGGTCCTTACCTGCCGTATATTTTCCATATGCTCCACATCTTTGGTTATTTTCCTTGTGTGATCCACTATCTGATCATGACTCCCTCTTTTCAGGCCATGGCCAATCTTGGAGCAGCACCGCCTATCGATGAGGACACTCGGTCCTGCGTTTCCTTAGACTGCATGTTGGTGAGTTCAGATGATGAGGTCGACGGCCCACAGGTTATTTTCAGCAACAGCGATTCCGAGAAAGAGAGAGTCGCAGCCCCAGAAGTAGACATGATCAATGAATCCGACGAGAAAGAAGAGGACCCCGAAGAGGACCCGATAGAGGAAAATACTAAGGAAGACCCGGTAGAAGAAAATCCAGGAATGGAAGACCCTAAGGAGAATCCAGTGGAAGAAAATTCCGTGGAAGGAATCAAGAAGAGGTGAATCACGTGGAAGCAGACCACGATGAAGAAGCCCCAGCCGAGGAAGAGTCGGAGGATGAAACCTCGACTGAGGGAAAATTCGAGGCAGAAGAACCTCTAGTGGCAATCCCTGCGAGGCGCTATGGACATGGACGCCCCTATCTTAGCGCGAGAGCTTACCGTAATCTGTTGAACTTCTATAATCGTGACTGACACGACTTATCTTTGTTTCTTCTGGCCAAATAAATCTATGTATAGTTTAGGTCCACTTTTATCTTTTGAGTATACTTTGTTTGAAAATTTTTCTGGAAAAATAAATAATAATGCAGTTCTGAGTGCATAAATTTTTGAGTATTGATTCGCATGATGCATTGACTGTTTTCCCTCTCCAATAAATTTCTTTCCCTCTTGAGATTCACTACTATTCACCCTTGCACCTTGTGCTGACCTGACCCCAGCTCTTCTACATTCAGATTAAGGTACCGCATTCCGACCTTTTTGAATGGGCCATACTCCATTGTAATCCATACCCTGGCTAGCCCTTACATAATATTAGTGCTATTTCTTATTACTATAATTACATTCAGCGACGTCGTTATTCGAAATTTAGTTTTCGTTATTTTGTGTGTATCGAAAAATTGCGTGTTATTAACTGCTTCCGTTTTACTTATTCTAAATACATTACTATTCTTCACATTTTCAATAGCGCAGACATATATCGCATATACTATTTCGTTTTAATTTTCTTATTTCACCAAATGGGTTTTCTCAAGTTATATTAAATTGCTAGATCGATATTTTGCTAAAATATTTTTGGCCTATCAGCCAATACATCACTATTGTTTATCAATGTTATTGTACCTTTCATTATAAATGTATATATATAGTTTGTTACTACGAATGGTTGTGTCTTGTGTTTACTTATGTATATTCTTTAGTTGCGCTACTTCTTACATATATATATAGACCTTTGACTTTCATCTAGTTTCTTTTACGTAAATCACTATAAAGTAATATTTGTTGTATTGCTTTGCGCATGACATTTTATGACTTGTCGTTGTTTTAAATTTTGAGGACGAAATTTTATATAAGTGGGGGATGATTTAATACCCAGTTTTCTTTAAAAGTATTTTCCCGTATTTATAAATAAATATTTCCTAGGTTTTCCCAATTTAAATAATTCTAATTTTAATTTTTCTAAACCTTACCCTGATTAAACCCTAACTCTTTATTATTTTCCAAAATTTTACCCAAGCCCAAACCCCAACTCTCCTCATTCTTTTTCTTCTTCCAAGCCCTCAGCCCAAAACAAAACCCTTTTTTCTTTTATTTCCCCGGCCCAAACTCAGCCAGCCCACTTCCCTCTTCACTAACCCCATGAACCCATTCCCTTCCCCGACCCGACCCGACCCGAACCCGAACTCACACCCCCCACTTCTTCTTCCTCCCCTCCTCGCTCTCTTTCCCGCGCGAATTGCCAACTTCTCCATCTCCTTCGTGCCCCTCCACCGCACGACTCGCCCCTTCCTCGCAACTTCCTCCACTCGCCCCGCTCCCCCTCCATGACCTCCGCAGCACATCCCCTCTCGCCAACTTCTCCGTCTTCTTCGCGCCCACCGATGCGACCTCGTCCTCGTCCCAACTTCCCCGGCGTCGAGCTCCCCCTCGCGCTCCTCGAGACCCGCGCCCACTTCCCCTCTCTCGCGCTTCCCCGAGCCGTCGCCCTCATCGTTCCTCCTCCTCGCCAACGACCCCATACTAACAAACCCCTGATCTCATCGCCCGCTCCCTCCCTCTCTCTGCACTCCCTCTCTTCATCACTCTCGTCCACTCTCTCTCTCTCGTCGACCTCACCCTCATTCACGCCTCCTCGCAATCGCCATTTTGCACCACCGGAGCCTTCATCGTCTGCCCCAAGCTCCGTTTGTATCCAACCTCCCGCTTCCCTCCTCTCTAATTAATCCCGACTACCCCCCACCACTACAGCTCCAGCCACCGCAACCCATCTCAACCCAAACTCCAAGCTCCACTCATCGAGCCAAGCTTCAAGCCAAACCGAGCCCGGCATTTCATCGAGCAGTCGAGCTCATCGCTATTGCCACGGCTGCTCGTGTTGCTGCTTCCTGTATCGTCATTGCAGTCACCGTCGTCTCTCCAACCTTGGCCACCCCACTGTCCTATCGTCGGCTCACCGCAACATCGAGCCCAAGCTTGAGACAAGATCGAATCCCTTGTGGCTGCTGTGTGCTGTGCCCGTGCAAATTGTCGTCATCGTCGCTGTCGCTCCATCGATCGCCGCCAGGCAAGTGAACCCCCTTTTCACTTGCTATAATCATGCTAAATATATTATAATTGGTTAATTATGAGTTAGTATATTGGATGAAGGTGAACCTATGTATATGCGTGCTACATGTTCGATGTTAAACCCTAAACCATGACCTATTTTAAAACACCTTGATTTGAGATTAATGAACCATTTTACTGTTAATGAGTATCGTGTAGAAGTTTGGACGCAAAATATCGATATTATCACTATGAAATGACATCCTGATAACCCTTACGAAATCTGAATTTTCCCGGGCATGTTAGATCGTTAAAATCATATTAAATCATTTACATATCGTATATTAGCGTTCTATGGCTCATATCGAATGCCAATGGATAAACCTACAGCACTCCATAGTTCATCTTTGCATTTTGACAAGTTATAACAATGAATACTGAGGCGATTCGCGGTCCTGAAATGCAGTCCGGGGCAGCGTTCGTTTTGGATACCTGGATTTGGAACACCTGTACTCCCCTTTCTTAAACTGAAAATGCACGGAGCCCCATATGGTCGCGTAGATAATTTAGTTAGCTAATAACCGAATCTGGTCCCGCGTCGTTCCACCGAAGTTTGATATTTAATTCGTATTTTATAATACCGCTGTGTCCTGCAGTTTTCTGCAGTGACATTTTGTACACATTGATATTAAACTGAATATATCTCCCAGTATATAGCGGATATCATCGATCCGTCTAATACGTTGGAAATCTAACTGTTAAACATAAATATTATCCAACTGTAGAGCCACCTAATTATGATCCCAACTGAGATTAAAACGTGTTACAAAACGGACTTCCAGTTCAGAAATTGGATTTCCAGCAGTGAATACTTAAAATGAAATGGCCGTATCTAGCAAAACTAAAACCCGATTGACACGAAACTAATTTTTATGGCTATATAATTAAACATACTGCTTACAACTTTTACATTGTTTCGCTTAATTATAGATGTATGATTTATAGTGAATTATACAAGCGGTAGGACACTGGCTGATGATATTTTATTCATATCAGAACTATTGCATTCTCATCATATCATGTAGAGCTCATATAAATTGGTAATCTAGTGATCGTGTACATTACCCAGTGTTAGATATTAGTGTTTTGATTGTGGCAAGTACGTTAGTGTTGAAGCGTGAACGAATAAGTGAAAGTAACACGTACTTATAAACAATCAACGGACCCAGTTATTTATTGCATTGTCGACGTCTATGGGACATGTATAAGTGTGACTATAATTGGTATCGGACGATTATGGAAGCACTTACATTAGTGTCATAGGTAAGGCACAAAATACTGTCCATTTATCTTGGGTACCAGTCGAGACATGCTTGATGGAGATCATGTCCTCAGTTCTCACGTAGACTTGTCATGGACCGACTAGTATTTGAGTTTATGGTTGGTGTTTGATGTAGACCACGGGGTGTGGGGTAGTTTGAGTGTGAGTTCAACGGCATCTCGAGAGTCCCAATGCCGGCATACACAGCGATTCTGGGAGTTATATGGGTGATATTACTGATTATTAGCGACTCGGGCCCGTGTTCCCTTGCCCCTGAGGCCTTACCCTTGGGTGGGGGATACTCACGAGTGGTTGACTCTCACACTTGGACTGACGATAGGTTTAGCGACCTGGACAGTGAGACTTAGAAACTGATAGATTTAGTGACATGCATTGATTACTGACTGATACACCTGTCTTACTGTTTACCCGCTTTACTATTTACCTGTACTGGCTCCTTCATGCTCATATCATCACTTCATGCTTACTGTTTCATATTCATCATTATTACACATGTTACATATGTACTTCTATTATTGCTATTGTGTCGCTCTGACGACCTGAGTATGCATGCTCAGAGTGAGAAGTGGATTTAGCTTGGATCAGGACCTGACGTACCTCAAAGATACCGTGGACATCTAGATCAGTGACTCAGCGCTATCTTTCCTTGATCTCCATCTGGTTAGTTTTTGTATCTGTTTTAATTTAGTGACTGCATTTCTCATTGCCTGTGCATTGATTACTGATTACCACGTAAAGCTAGAAGCCGAAGTGTGGCCACGGTAGAAGGTTTCCTTGACCGTAGGAGCATGGCTGACCTTGTCAACCCCTCGTATTCTGTATTTTGGGAAGCGGGGCGTGACATGGTTTTGTTGGTATCAGAGCCAGGTTTGCTATGATTAGGATTGCAGTTTTCGAGTAGGGCTTGACAATCTAAGCCACCCTTTCGGTCTTGATTGTAAACTTGTTATCCTTGATCTCGATTCATATAGTGTGTTCTACTACATGTTTTGATCCGTCCGCTAGGGTTTTGGGTGACTCGGTAGAGTCATGTGATTGTAATTATGAACTGTAGCATGGTTACAATACTGTACTCTGTTGAGTGAATTGGAGTTCAACATTTGATTTCCGCTCGTTTGAGTTTCACCTCACCCGATATTCTTGTTTCGTTGCCTATTCTATATTGTATTCTGATTCTTATATCGTGTACCTTATGCCGTCCTAAAATTGTTGTTTCAGGACCATGTCTTCCAACGACGCTTCTTCTATCTCCACTCCCCAGAGTCAGACCGTCGAGATTTTGGGTGTACTGCAAGGCTTGAAGGAAGCCCAGGAGCGAACGAACGACCTTTTAGCTGAAGGATTAAGAAGGCAAATGGCTCAAGCGCCAGCAGAAGCCTCCAATCGTAAGCGAATCCCTGATAAGTAAAGAAGAGATGTGAAGATGAAGCGCCCATTTGTTCCTCAGCAACGGAAGCAGCGGTGAACTCAACGTTGTGGATACTGCAAGACACCAGCATATATTCAGAGAGACTGTCGCAGCGCTAAAGGGCAGTGCTTGATTTGTGGATCCGACGAACATCTTGTCAATGGTTGACCTAGAAGGAAGGAGCTGCAAGGAAGAGATTAGTCCACACTCTCCACTCCTGCTAAGTGACTTGGATATTTCGTAGTTCGAGCTTCGAGGATAGTACGGACCCAGCGCAGGATTCTACTCGCTTGACGAGAATGCAGCGGTCTAGATATCAACGAAGAATTACCACTTTTTCTGCTTTCAATAAAAATATTGTCACTCTTTAGTAAATGTTTCCTTTCATTTAAAATCTTGTATCCGTTGAACTTCTTAGTTTGAATGCAATAAAATTGTAAGTTGTGATTTATGTATCGTCCCCTTACCACTCATTTTCCTTATACTGCTTACTGCATCATTATTCAGAATTTTGATTTTCATTCCTTACATGTCGTATATTTTCCATATGCTCCACATATTTGGTTATTTTCCTTGTGTGATCCACTATTGATCATGACTCCCTCTTTTCAGGCCATGGCCAATCCTAGAGCAGCACCGCCTATCGATGAGGACATTCGGTCCTGCGTTTCTTTGGACTGCATGCTGGTGAGTTCAGATGACGAGGTCGATGGCCCACAGGTTATTTTCAGCAACAGCGATTTCGAGGAAGAGAGAGTCGCAGCCCCAGAGGTAGACATGATCAGTGACTCCGACGAGGAAGAAGAGGACCCCGAAGAGGACCCGGTAGAGGAAAATCCCGAGGAAGACCCGGTAGAAGAAAATCCAGGAATGGAAGACCCTGAGGAGAATCCAGTGGAAGAAAATCTCGTGGATGGAATCCAGAAAAGGTGAATCACGTGGAAGCAGACCACGATGAAGAAGTCCCAGCCGAGGAAGAGTCGGAGGATGATACCTCAACTAAGGGGAAATTCGAGGCAAAAGAACCTCCAGTGGCAATCCCTGCGAGGCGCTATGGACATGGACGCCTCTATCTTAGCGCGGGAGCTTACCGTAATCTATTGAACTTCCATAATCGTGACTGACACGACTTATCTTTGTTTCTTCTGGCCAAATAAATCTATGTATAGTTTAGGGCCATTTTTATCTTTTGAGTATGCTTTGTTTGAAAATTTTTCTAGAAAAATAAATAATAATGCAGTTCTGAGTGCACAAATTTTTGAGTATTGATTCGCATGATGCATTGACTGTTTTCCCTCTCCAATAAATTGGTTTCCCTCCTGAGATTCACTACTGTTCACCCTTGCACCTTGTGCTGACCTGACCCCGGCCTCTTCAACATTCAGATTAAGGTACCGCATTCCGACCTTTTTGAATGGGCCATACTCCATTGTAATCCATACCCTGGCTTTCCCTTACACATTATTAGTGTTATTTCTTATTACTATAATTTCATTCAGCGACGTCGTTATTCAAAATTTAGTTTTCGTTATTTTGTGTGTATCCAAAAATTGCGTGTTATTAACTGCTTCCGTTTTACTTATTCTAAATACATTACTATTCTTCACATTTTCAATAGCGCAAACATATATCGCATATACTATTTCGTTTTATTTTTCATATTTCACCAGATGGGTTTTCTCAAGTTTAATTTAAATTGCTTGATCGATATTTTGCTAAAATATTTTTGGCCTATCAGCCAATACTTTACTATTGTTTATCAATGTTATTGTATCTTTCATTATAAATGTATATATATATTATATATATATATATATATATATATATATATATATAGTTTGTTACTACGAATGGTTGTGTCTTGTGTTTACTTATGTCTATTCTTTAGTTGCGCTACTTCTTACATATATATATATAGACCTTTGACTTTCATCTAGTTGCTTTTACGTAAATCACTATAAAGTAATATTTGTTGTATTGCTTTGCGCATGACATTTTATGACTTGTCGTTGTTTTAAATTTCGAGGAAATTTTTTTATATAAGTGGGGATGATCTAATACCCAGTTTTCTTTAAAAGTATTTTCCCGTATTTATAAATAAATATTTCCTATATTTTTCACAATTTAAATAATTCTAATTTTAATATTTCTAAACCTTACCCGGATTAAACCCTAACTCTTTATTATTTTCTAAAATTTTACCCAAGCCCAAACCCCAACTCTCCTCATTCTTTTTCTTCTTCCAAGCCCTCAGCCCAAAACCAAACCCTTTTTCCTTTTATTTCCCCGGCCCAAACTCAGCCAGCCCACTTCCCTCTTCACTAACCCCATGAACCCGTTCCCTTCCCCGACCCGACCCGAACCCGAACTCACACCCCCCACTTCTTCTTCGTTCCCTTTCTCTCTCTCTTTCCCGCACGAATTGCCAACTTCTCCATCTCCTTCGTGCCCCTCCCCCGCACGACTCGCCCCTTCCTCGCAACTTCCTCCGCTCGACCCGCTCCCCCTCCATAACCTCCGCAGCACCTCCCCTCTCGCCAACTTCTCCGTCTCCTCCGCGCCCACCGATGTGACCTCGTCCTCGTCCCAACTTCCCCCGCGTCGAGCTCCCCCTCGCGCTCCTCGAGACCCGCGCCCACTTCCCCTCTCTCGCGCTTCCCCGAGCCGTCGCCCTCGTCGTTCCTCCTTCCTCGCCAATGACCCCACACCAACAAACCCCTGATCTCATCGCCCGCTCCCTCCCTCTCTCTGCACACCCTCTCTTCATCACTCTCGTCCACTCTCTCACTCTCGTCGACCTCACCCTCATCCACGCCACCTCGCAATCGCCACTTTGCACCACCGGAGCCTCCATCGCCTGCCCCGAGCTCCATTTGTATCCAACCTCCCGCTTCCCTCCTCTCTAATTAATCCCGACCACCCTCCACCACTACAGCTCCAGCCACCGCAACCCATCTCAACCCAAACTCTAAGCTCCACTCATCGAGCCAAGCTTCAAGCCAAACCGAGCCCGGCATTTCATCGAGCAGTCGAGCTCGTCACTATTGTCGCGGCTACCCGTGTTGCTGCTGCCTGTGTTGTTATTGCAGTCACCGTCGTCTCTCCAACCTCGGCCACCCCCACTGTCCCATCGTCGGCTCACCGCAACATCGAGCCCAAGCTTGAGACAAGATCGAATCCCTTGTGGCTGCTGTGTGTTGTGCCCGTGCAAATTGTCATCATCGTCGCTGTCGCGCCATCGATCGCCGCCAGGCAAGTGAACCCCCTTTTCACTTGCTATAATCATGCTAAATATATTATAATTGGTTAATTATGAGTTAGTATATTGGATGAAGATGAACCTATGTATATGCGTGCTACATGTTCGATGTTAAACCCTAAACCATGACCTATTTTAAAACACCTTAATTTGAGATAAATGAACCACTTTACTGTTAATGAATATCGTGTAGAAGTTTGGACGCAAAATATCGAGATTATCACTATGAAATGACATCCTGATAACCCTTACGAAATCTGAATTTTCCCTGGCATGTTAGATCGTTAAAATCCTATTAAATCATTTACATATCGGATATTAGAGTTCTATGGCTTGTATCGAATGCCAACGGATAAACCTACAGCACTCCATAGTTCATCTTTGCATTTTGACAAGTTATAACAATGAATACTGAGACGATTCGCGGTCCTGAACTGCAGTCCGGGGCAGCGTTCGTTTTGGATACATGGCTTTGGAATACCTGTACACCCCTTTCTTAAACTGAAAATGCATGGAGCCCCATATGGTCGCGTAGATAATTTAGTTATCTAACACCCAAATCTGATCCCGCGTCGTTTCACCGTCGTTTGATATTTAATTCGTATTTTAGAATACCGCTGTGTCCTGCAGTTTTCTGCAGTGACATTTTGTACACATTGATATTAAACTGAATATATCTCCCCGTATACAGCGGATATCATCGATCCGTATGATACGTTGGAAACCTAACTATTAAAACTAAATATTATCCAACTGTAGAGTCACCTAATTATGACCCCAACTGATATTAAAAAGTGTTACAAAACGGACTTCCAGTTCAGAAATTGGATTTCCAGCAGTAAATACTTAAAATGAAATGACCGTATCTAGCAAAACTGAAACCCGATTGACGCAAAACTAATTTTTATGGCTAGATAATTAAACATACTACTTACACCTTTTACATTGTTTTGCTTAATTATGCATGTATGATTTATAGTGAATTATACAAGCGGTAGGACACTGGCTGATGATATTTTATTCATATCAGAACTATTGCATTCTCATCATATCATGTAAAGCTCATATACATTGGTAACCTAGTGATCGTTTACTTTACCCAGTGTTAGATATTATTGTTTTGAATGTGGTACGTACGTTAGTGTTAAAGCGTGAACGAATAAGTGAAAGTGACACGTACTTGTACACAATCAACGAACCCAGTTAATTTATTGCATTGTCGACGTCTATGGGACATGTATAAGTGTGACTATAATTGGTATGGGACGATTATGGAAGCACTTATATTAGTGTCATAGGTAAGGCCCCAAATACTGTCCATTTATCTTGGGTATCAGTCGAGACATGCTTGATGGAGATCATGTCTTCAGTTCTCGCGTAGACTTGTCATGGACCGACTAGTATTTGAGTTTATGGTTGGTGTTTGATGTAGACCACGGGGTATGGGGTAGTTTGAGTGTGAGTTCAACGGAATCTCGAGAGTCTCATTGCCGTCATACACAGCGATTCTGGGAGTTATATGGGTGATATTACTGATTATTAGCGACTCGGGCCCGTGTTCCCTTGCCCCTAGGGCCCGACCCTTGGGTGGGAGATACTCATGAGTGGTTGACTCTCACACTTGGACTGACGATAGGTTTAGCGACCTGGACAGTGAGACTTAAAGACTGATAGGTTTAGTGACATGTATTGATTACTGACTAATACACCTGTTTTACTGTTTACCCGCTTTACTGTTTACCTGTACTGGCTCCTTCATGCTCATATCATCACTTCATGCTTACTGTTTCATATTCATCATTATTACACATGTTACATATGTACTTATATTTATTGCTATTGTGTCGCTCTGATGACCTGAGTATGCATGCTCAGAGTGAGAAGTGGATTTAGCTTGGATCAGGACCTGACGTACCTTGAAGATACTATGGACATCTAGATCAGCGACTCAACGCTATCTTTCCTTGATCTCCATCTGGTTAGTTTTTGTATCTGTTTTAATTTAGTGACTGCATTTCTCATTGCCTTTGCATTGATTACTGATTACCACGTAAAGCTAGAAGCCGAAGTGTGATTACGGTAGGATGTTTCCTTGACCGTAGGAGCATGACTGGCCTTGTTAACCCATCGTATTCCGTATTTTGGGAAGCAGGGCTAGAGGAATTTCGGGAAATTTCGGGACTGCCGATCAGGGGAGAACACTATGAAGAATTATTACCCCCCGACGAGTATATATTTGGTACGGTGCCAGCGGTGCTTGAAGGCTTGACGACCGAGAATGTTGTTCGGCACAAGCACCCGAGTCTGATCAAAGCCTTGGGTTATTTTTGAGAAACTATTCGTGGCATCGGAAGGGCAAGGAATCACTTTTGACGCTTTCATTGCTTGCTTTCTCCGTCGAGATGTCTTATCCAAGAAAGCTCAGAAATTCGCAAAGGTCAAGGATCCCTTCGGATTCGGCTTAAAGGAATTGCCGACCAAAGAAGAAGACCCGCCAAAGTTTTACATTCCGAACTCATCGGCCGTGACCTTTGATGCGATTGCTGCCCCCGGAATAGACGAAGAAACTTTCTTTTTTGGCTTCATCAGTCTCTGGCTTAGCTGGTTTGCCATGCCGATGCATCGCCATTTTATGAGAGCCTCCGTCTTTTATCCTGTCCATCGCATAGCCGAAGGAGCGCGATTGGCTGTTGGCGTTGCAGGACTATCACACCTATATCACGGTTTAAGTACTGCCGCCAACACTTCAAACCCGGGTGCGGATACCGTGAATTTCTCCCTCCACTACTTCACGTCATGGATTGAGATGCATGTGTTAGGCGCATTTGCTATACACCGGCACCCTGCTTTCTTTGAAGCATACGACTTTCCACGAGTCATGAGGCTGGTCGATGCTTCTGCTCTTGATCCGACTCAGTTAGGGGCTCTACGGGTATTGCTTAATCCATATTCGAATGAAAGCGGGATGGTTTTCAGTGACTGAGTCCTTTCTGCTCCAGCGGGGCCCATTCAACAGTTGTTCGATTTGTCGAAGAGTGGAGCTCCGGCTTTAAAGCCCAAAGAGATCATGCATTTATATTCAATCCGGCTGGGGTACTTAGCGTTCCGCCTCAATGATACTGCTCTCTTCATGCGGTATAATCCACATCGCTTCACCCAGCAGTTAGGTTACAACTAGGGTATCCCCCTCGAAGCCTTTCTAGTTGAGCCACCACTTCATGCGGTTGGGTATTGGTTCCGTCTTCATGATTCCCGAGCCTCACTATCTTCCGAGGCCCGTGGGACCCTTCAAGGTTGGTACCGCTACCGGGTTGGTCCCATCATTGCAGAGGAGAGAAGGGTGCTCTTTGAATGTAAAGCCCCTGCTTCCGCTCAAGCCGTCAGTGCCCTATTGCGGCCACAGTCGGTTGTTTGCCCTCCTCAGAAGGACAGCGACTCGGTGCTTATTCCTAAGGCTGCTCGGGCGGAATCGGTCACCCGCACTGCTGGTATGCCGATTCGCCCTAAGGCTGGGGCAGAGATTCCTGAGAAGGCAATGGCAGTGGAATCACCAAAAACAGACACTGAAGGTGAGGTTGGACAGCACCGTGCAAAATTGCCAAAGGGGAGGAAGCGTCCTTCTTCTAGAGCTGGCTTAGGCGCTAAATGGAGGAAGGAATCGGTCGCCGGTTTACTCGATGCGTTGGTTAAGTTAGAGCCTCTTCACGATGAGCCTATATCTGTGCATGAACCAGACGACAGTCTCCTCTTTCCTGGCACATCTGCCGAGGAAGCCGCTCAGTTGGCCGAAGCCTTGAAGCGATCGCAGGATGAAAATGAAAATGTGCGCCCCAGGAAGGGAAGCTTACCCCCTATTGTATTCTATGACGTTGATACATTATTACCTAGGTTACTAATGGGTCCTCTGACAATGGAAGAAGAACGGGCTCTCAAACAGCCCATCTCGGCTGTTTCTGAAGACAAGGCTGCTCTGAAGACGGGCAGGCATTTGCTTTCGATCGAAGCCCGACGAGCGCAATTGATCAGAAAAGAGCAGCGGCTCGAAAAGGCCATACTTCAGGCTCCATGGCGTATTGGTATGCATATATTTTTTTGTCTCTTTTGGTAAATAATTTGTATTAGTTTCACATCATATTATCTTTACCAAAAATTTTGTAGGGCCTTCTGCAGCGGGCGTAGTCTTGAGCCCATATCGCGTCATGGAGCCTCCAATGACGGCTTCTATTCCTCCGGCGGAGATTGTTGAACCGGTCGTAGATGTTAGTTGTATGTATGCCTTAGAGGCCATTATTGTACATATGATGTATATTATAGTGGATGCTTGGACATATATAGGGAGGACTTTCTTGCTCGACATGATAGTATTTTATCTGGTTACTCTTTATCTTAACATGTATACTTGCACTGTTTCTCTGTTACATGTTGATAAAGCCCTTAGGATGTATACTTGACTTCCAGGATTATGATAGAGATCATACTAGTGAGATCTGGGTAGTCTGTGAGTGTATCCTTTAATTGTTCCTAGTCGTGGGAGTATCGAGACAGGGTATCGATATTCCAGAGTAGACTAGCGTATGCATTTCTTGACCCATATGATGGGCGATGGATGATCCCACATCTATTAGTGTTTGACATCAAAGATTGTATACGGGTGCTCAGTGGAGACTGGGTACACTGAACAGGACTCGCCGAGAACTCCTAGATGGTATTATACCTCACGTCAGATAGCAGTTCTCTGGTGACACTGGTACAGGTTAATCTGTCGACCCGAGATCGTCATCGAGTCTTGTGTGTCTCCCACTGTGCTTTGATTTCCACCCTACCACGGCTCTACTGAGTCATGCAAACAGGTGGTTTTTGGGTACAGTCCCGAGTCATATGGAGGCAATGAGTGATAGGAGGGGATTCCGTCTCTCCCGGTATTGGGGGTTGATGTTGCGCTGTGCTCGATTGGCCATTGATTAGTCGAAAATAATGTATTTTTAACACGTCAATTTCTCTATCTTTTGCATTCATCTAGAGGTGTTCGGTTTGCATATTTCACATATTAGCAAAATAATAGTAAAATACCGAATTACCTGTGTTGTACTCTATAACCGGCATTTTAGGAAAATTGACTGTTTATCATGGCATCGCATCATTCTTGTAGCGCAACACTTGTTTCGAAGTCTGTGCAGGAAATTCCAGAAACCGAGCCAAATTGTCAAAAGTGCTGATCAAAATTACACCAAGTCTAAGTCTGGTGATCTGGCAGTAAAATTCCAGAAATTTATTCAAGGCCAATAGGCGCTTCCCGCCGCGGATCCGCGGCATGATGACGTCAGCAGAGAAGCAGATTTTCCCTATGTGCTTATTTCTAACGGCAAAGCTTCCAGAACTCTCCAGAAACTCCACGTGGTTTTATCTAGAAGGCTCAGCCTAACAACCTAGTTCTAGAAGCCTCCCTCCAACTAATTTCTTCTAGAAGCCTACTTATAACAACCTTCTTCTAGAAAGCTCTCTCCAACAACCTTCTTCTAGAAGCCTCCTTATAACAACCTTCTTCTAGAAGCCTCCTTGTAACAACCTCATTCTAGAATATTCCTTCCAACAAACTTCTTCTAGAAGATTCTTTCTAACAACCTCAATTTGGAGGGAAAATTCAAATGAGGTGGTTCATTTTGGAGGGAAAATTCAAATTCAAATGAGGTAGTTCATTTTGGAGGGAAAAGTTGTTCATTTTGGAGGGAAAAGTTGTTCATTTGGAGGAAAATTTGAAATTTGAATTCTAGATCTAGGGTTATGAAAGCTTATAAAAGGAAGCCTAGATCTAAGGTTAAGGGTTGTTCATTAGTTCAATTCTTCATCCCCCCCATTCCATCTACAAGTTGAGTGACACATCTTGTAGCCCCAAATTCTAAATCCAATTCCAAATTCAAGATCCCGAGTACCATTCAAGCAAGAAGCCTTCAACCTTTTAGGAGCCGAGCCGATCTTCAATCGAGCAAGTGATCCAAGACGATCCGTGACTCAAGGAGACAAGCGAAGCCAAATCGACGATCGAGTTCTTCCTCTTGTAGTTCTTGAGCGATTGTAACAAAATTGTTGATATAAATAAAAGGTGAAATTCTTTAATCTTGCTTTTTTTAAATTCTTGCATCATGATTCAATCTTGATTTGTGATTGTAGTTCTTGTTGTGATGTTTGAGTAAAACTCCGCTCGTAAAGGAGTCGAGACAATCAATAGAATGATGATGTAACAAATCTTAAAAAATTCTTAAGTCCTACGAGTTTTGTAAACCCTAGCAAATTGAAGAATCGACAACCTAGTTTCGTTGCGATGCTTTCTTGATTGTGTTCGCTCGAAATTAGGGATCCACGATCGATTCTTGAATTTACTAGAGGCTAGAATGTGAATGATATCGACGAATGAACAAGGGATAAATGATGAAACCCTAGTTTCACTAGAAATCCTTAATTCTCGTCGATGATCATCGATCTAGTATCAATTCATCGAAGGATAAGAATACGTAATCTCTAGATTTCATCACTTCTATAGATCCGATCGATTCCTACGAGCCTCATTTCGATTCTTGACATTTGGATTGGAAATCTACAAACTCTCATTTCTTGATTCTATCTTTTTCTTGTTATTAGATCTATATTTTCTAATTCTTGAACTTCAAATATAAATCATGAATTGTTTTGTTTTCTTTTCTTTAAAGTTTCGACTCATCTAATTCAAAAGACGAACTATTACACTGTCCCTGTGGATGATCCGCACTCACTTACAATCTACATCCGACACCGTAGTTGATTGCGGTCAAATAATTCTTTGATTGTGATTTCTATACAATTTCCAACTACACAAATAAGAATTTCTTTAACAATCAGCCATAACAAGAAATCCCTGGCCAGGGTTGCTGAGATTTACTGGTAAGTGTTATCAGTAGTTTCTTGAACCGTTATGGGCCTTACATCGGCATGACTTATCAAGCTATTGGGGTCTGACGTTTTACCACCCCTAGGCTGGATATGCGACATATCAGACGAAGAGACTGGACTGTACGGTAGTGTTAATTATTGGATTCACGGGAGTATGAGCAAGCATACTTGTTGATCTTCTGATCGCTCAATACCCGGAAGCCGTTACTTACAGTTAGTGCCACTAACGATTTGTGGGTATGTGATATGATCACTGCCTACTACTAGCGTATTGACGAGTTTTTAGAGTCCTACACAGAGGTTTCCTGGCTCAGGAAAAACGAAGTAGGAGCACATATGTGATATGTGTGGAACCAAGATTAATACGCATATGTGATACCGTATTAAGGGACCTTGGTCCGTTATAGCCATGTTTGAGGCAGATAATTTATAGTTTAAGGATTTCTCGGTCCAATGTCGCCATATTTGAGGCGGGGTTTTAGTTTAAGGACATCTCGGTTCGTTATCGCCATGTTTGAGGCGAATTTTTAGTTTAAGGACATCTCGGTCCGTTATCGCCATTTTTGAGGCGACGAAGCTTCTTTGCATACTACTCTCAGATTTCTGACTCAAGAAAATAGCGAGCAGACACGAGCGTCGTCATCTATCATAGACCTAAGTCCTGACTCGTTAAGCGTAGTATTTTTTGAGGAATTGGCCATTTATTGGCCGGAAGGGTTTTTCGCCATGCATATCCATGAGCAGGTAGGCTCCACATTGGTAGACTTTGTCTGTGGTGTACGGGCCTTCATAGTTCGGATTGGGGATCATTGGTCTTTTGACGACTAGTACGAGTTCTCCTTGGCGGAATGTTCTCGGCCTGGTCAGTCTTTCATATGACCGTGTCATCCTTACCTTATAAGCCTCCAGGTTTTGCTGTGCTATAAGGCGGGTTTCGTTGAGGGCATCGAGCTCCTCGAGCCGAAGATGAGCATTTTCTTCATCTGTCAGCTCATATCGAACCGCTACTCGTAGAGAAGGGAGTTCTATTTATAAGGGAAGCACTGCTACCGTGCCGAATACCAACATGTATGGTGTTGTATTCATAGCTGTTTTGAACGTTGTATGGTATGCCCAGAGAGCTTCATGCATCTTTTCGTGCCAGTCTCTTTTATTCCTGGACACCGTTTTCTTTATAATTTTCGTCAAGGTCTTGTTGAATGCTTCAGATAGACTGTTGGCGCGGGGATTATAGACCGAAGAGTATCTCCAATCTATTTTATGCTGCTGTCCGAAGCGACTGATTTTATGACTTCTATAAGCTGGCCCATTATCCGAGATAATTCGTCGCGGAGTGCCGAACCGACAGATGACATGTATCCTGAAAAAATGGAGGATATTCTCCGTCTTCACTTCCCTTAGTGGTACTGCTTCTGCCCACTTGGAGAAGTAGTCGGTCGTTGCCAGAATGAACCGGTGTCTTTTGGATGATGCTGGTTCAATAGGGCTGATTATATCGGTTCCCTACATGTCGAACAGCCGGCTAGCTACCGTTGGGTGTAGCAGCTTTGGATACTGGTGGATGAAGTCCCCGTGAATTTAGCATGAGTGACACTCCTTTGCATATGCGAGGCAGTCCAGAATCATTGTGGGCCAATAATAACCCATTCTTTTGATCTTTAGCTTCATTTTTGGCCCAGTTTGGTGAGATCTGCAGATTCCGTCGTGAATTTATTGAATGACTTTCTTTGCTTCCTTCGGCCCCAGGCATCTTAGCCATAAACAGTCGAACGATCTCTTATATAGAGTATCATTGACAAAGGCGAAATACAGAGCTCGTTTCATGAGATGATGTCTAGATGACGCATTTTTGGGCGTTCGTTAGGATTTGAAGTAGTCTATGAAGACTTCCCTCCAATCGTTGACATTTTCTTCATCCTCTATTTGAAGGGCTGCTTGTTCGGTCATTTCTTTTCTTTCAAATAGCTCCATCGAGTCTTCCGAAGATATATCTGTTGGTGCGAGGATCTTGCGGCTTTGCACAATGATCTTTATGTCATCGAGGTCTTCGTCGGCTAATTCCATAGCCAATTCGGCCAATGCATCAGCCTTGCTGTTTTCTGCATGCGGTATACTCTCCAGGACATAGGAGGGGATTTGTGTCAACAGTTGTTGCACTCTTTCACCATACTTTATCAGTTCCGGCTTGCATGTCTGATAGTCGCCATTTACTTGGCTAACGATCAGCTGAGAGTCTCCATATATGAGGATGTCTTTGATTCTTATGTCAACAGCGATCTCAAGACCTGCTATCAAAGCTTCATATTCAGCTTCGTTATTAGTCTTCGGCTCCGTTAAGGAAAGGGCGTAACACATTATCCCTCCTCGTGGAGTCACGAAGATAAGGCCCACCCCGGCTTTGATTATGGGAGTGTTTTACTTTCGCCTCTTTATGGAAGATGCTCCATCAAAGTAGAGTTCCCATCGGGAATCATTTTCTTCCTTTTCTCCTTCGATTGTGTTGAACGCATGTTGGGTAACTCGTAATTTAAGGGGGAGTCGGCTGGTATTAGATGCTCCGCAAGAAAGTCGGCAATGGCCCGGCCTTTCACTGCTTTGAGGGGTCGATACGTTATCGAGAACTCCATCAGGAGGAGGGACCATTTGGCAAGCATTTCTGTTAGTATGGCCCTTGACATCAGATATTTGAGAGGATTTACCTTTGATATGAGATGGACCTCATGTGCCAAGGCGTAATGTCTGAGCTTCATTATTGCGAAGATCAGTGCCAGGAAATGCTTTTCGATGGGGGAGTAGTTGTTTTCTGCCCCAGGAGAACACGGCTCAAATAGTACAAAACTCTCTCCTTTCCCTGATCTTTCTTTTGTGCTCATAGCGCGCCTAGAGAACCCTTAAGGGCTGTTGTATATAAAATAAGAGGGTTTTCTTTAACCGGAGCGGTCAATACCGGCGGATTTTGTAGATATTGCTTGATTTCGTCTAGTGCATTTTGGCACTTTTGATCACAGACGAACAGGGTCCCCTTCTTCATCAGATGACTGTAGGGACGGCATTTTCCGGAGAGATTGGCTATGAACCGCCGGATATATGCAAGCTTTCCTTGAAGGGATTGCAACTGTTTGAGGGTCCTTGGCGTGGGCATTTCCTTAATCGCCTTGATCTTTGAGAGATCGATTTCGATACCCCGGTGCCGTATAATGAATCCTAGGAATTTGCCTGAGGAGACTCCAAACGCGCATTTCAGAGGATTCATCTTCAGATTATACTTCCGAAGACGTTGGAACACTACGTTTAGATGTTCCCAATGTTCCTTGTAAGACTTGCTCTTCACCACCAGGTCGTCGATGTAGCATTCGACAATCTCATGGATTAGGTCATCAAAGATCTTTGTCATGGCCCTCTGGTAGGTAGCGCCAGCGTTCTTTAAACCGAAAAGCATCACCTTGTAGCAGAATATGCCCGGCGGAGTCCGAAAGGCGGTATGTTTTTGGTCTTCATGATGCATTTTTATTTGGTTGTATCCTGAAGATCCATCCATGAAGGAGAAGACCTCATGGGTAGACGTGTTATCGATAATCAGCTCGGTAACAGGTACCGGGATATCATCCTTCGGGCAAGCTTTGTTGAGGTCCCGAAAGTCCATGTAGATGCGCACCGTCCCATTTTTCTTCATCGCCGGAACGATGTTAGCGATCCAGTCGGGATATTGAACTTCTTGGATGAAGTCGGAGTCGATTAGTTTCTTGACGTCGGCATTTATACTCATCTCAAGTTCGAGCCGCATTCTTCTTGGTGCCTATTTGACTGGCTTTATTGTTTACCGCCAAAAACAGAGACGAACCGGGATGGATCGTCTTACCTGAATTTGGGGGCAGATGCTATTTGGATTTATCCGTCCACCTCTCTGAAGATGCCAAGTTCATTTATGGCACCATGTATCGGAGGTTTGGACGGATGCCGCCGTTGTAGCAGACTTCGTCAGATTCCCCCTCGTTTGCGAGGGGTTTTTGATTGTGGGGACGCTCTTCCCTGCAGGTGTAAGTCCCTGCAGTTAATTACGTTATCGCATCATGATAACCACTTTCTCCTACTCCGGAAGTTCACTTCGTGTCATGTGTGTTTTTATTTGTTTAGGTTGCCCGTGGATTGTATACGGAGACTAATTTATGTTGTCGCCCGTAGGGCGTGGATTAGTCCAAATTCGTATATTTTAGATTTGGGTTTGTTTTATTTAAGGATCGTTAACCCAGTTTGAGATTAAGATCAACTTCAATGTATACGAGCAGTTGGGGGCTTGGTTGGTTTTTTGTTAAGGATACGTTATTCCAATTTGATACTAAGATCTACTTAACAAGGTTTTATGATCATTTTTGTTTCAGATCCAACAAGAGAGCATTTGGGCTCTATTGTTTTAGTTTAAGGACGTTTCGGTCCCTTATAGCCATTTTGGAGGCGAGGTTGCGGTTTGAGAACATTTTGATCACCATTTTTTGATGTGAGGCTTTAGTTTAAGAACGTTACGGTCCGTTGTCACCATTTTGGAGGCAACGTTTAGTTTAAGGACGTTTTGGTCCGTTGTAGTTTAAGAACGTTTCGGTCTATTGTAGTTTAAGGACGTTTCGGTCCATTGTCCATCTTGCGTGCACGTGTATTTGTTACATGAGGGGATGAGCAACGATGATATGGGATGCATCCAATTTGGGATGTGGTTTGATTTGGGATGTGCACGTCAATTTGGGAAGTGCGCCAAAAAGCAGTTGGTTGTCAGAACCTGCCAGCTCTCTGAAGACGTTGAGAAATTATAACGACATGTATCAGAGGTGTGGAGAGATGCACTCTTAAACAAAATCCCGTATTTGAGGGAAAAGATCATGGTGGATCATCTAAGAATCATTAGTCATTTTGGAGACTAAGATTAATTTAGAAGATGTGGGATGGACATCATCAGTTGAAAGATTATTAGTCATGTTTGGGACTAAGACCAATTTGGGGAATAATGAGCACAGAGGGGCTCAGTTGATTGGAAGAACTTAGTCAATTTGGCCTAGATGTGGGTCTCCATAATTACCCAACAGAGCTAAGTGCTGAGGTATACAATGCTCACGTGCATTTCATATGAGGCGCCTGATTAGTGTTAAACACTAGAGTTCTGTGGCGCTCACGTGACACACATGAGGCGCCGGATTAGTATTAAACACTAGAGTTCTGTAGCGCTCACGTGACACACGTGAGGCATGGATTAGTGTTAAACACTAGAGTTCTGTAGCGCCCACGTGACACATGTGAGGCACTGAGTTAGTGTTAAACACTAAAGTTCTGTGGCGCTCACGTGACACACGTGAGGCACCGAATTATGGGCACTGCCCACTTATTTCCCCGCTTTTTATATAAGTGCTAAGCACTTGGTTCTTGTGGCGCTCACGTATGAAACACATAAGGCACCCCAAAGCTGGGTTCTACCTTTTGGGTTTTTTTTATCCCCTCCCTTTTTATATAAGTGCTAAGCACTTGATTAGAGATCGTATGGAGAACACGTGACTGCCCTAGAAGGCACTTCTTGTTTCTTCTTTTAAGCACTTGCATGGGAAACACGTGCGGTCCTCGTTATAGTGTTTAAACACTAATGAATCATCAGTCTTTCCTTCTTTCTGGATGTTTAGAGATTTTGATCTCCTGTTCATGACCCTAGGGTTTGGAGGATCTCACGTTTCTTAGTTTGTAAGAATTAAATTCTTTTATAGGGTTAAACCCTAGTTTTCATATGTTTTGTAAGAATCAAATTCTTTGAACTTAATTCTTTCCCCTAGGTTTTGAATCTGCATGGTAGAATCTCCCCGATGAGAATTAAATTCTCAATTTGTGGGGAGATATGCTTTTGCAGATCTCAACCAGAGGAAGAACTAAGTTCTTGCATGAAGGGTTAAACCCTTAGAGAGGCAAAAGAGAGACAAGATGATCTCTGAGTTTTGTTTTATTTTTACCTAGGGTTTTAATGACACCAATCTTCCTTTGTGAGAATTAAATTCTCTGTTTCTGTTGAAACTTTTCTTTCTTCTTCTCTTAAGCTTCTCTCTTTTTTCTAAGCTTCTGAGGGAATTCCTTTGTTTTCTCTCTTTATCTTTCTTCAGTATCCGTCCTCCTGAAACTTGAAGTCTCTGGTCCCTTATATAGTGGAGAGAAGTTTGTTTAATTCTGAGAAAATCTCTCATTGAGAGATCCTAATTGATTTAATTGGTTTCAGAATTGACCTGGGGAATTTTGCCTACTATTGGATCTTTGATCCAAGGGTTTCTGTTTTACAGAACATATTTTTCTTGTTTTTAACAAGATTGGGGAAATATTTTCCCATATGTAGAATTTTATTCTGTAAAATAGTGGCTTTTAATCACCATTGGATTTTTAATCCAAGGGTGCTCGGTTTAATGGAGCACAATCTCTCTTTGTTTAGAATTAAACAAACTTCTTGAGGTACTAACCGACCGATTACTCATGTGCTTGATGATTCGGTGATAATATTTTCCTCGTCTTGCACCACCTAAGGCTTAGCAGTGACTCCCAGACCAGTTGGCCTTAGGGCACTAGGTGAAGAGGCACCCTCGCTATATTTTTTTATTGCTGCCTTGGCGATACAAAACCAGTGTTCGTTTTTTTCTTTTCACCATTTTTATATTTTCTTCATTCATTGTTTTCATTTCCTTCATACTTTGGCTTTTAGACAAGAGCATTTCAAGGTATCCTCTACTATCCCGAGTTTCACGACGTGTGTAAGTGCAAATAATAGGGTATCAACATTCAAATGTTTGGCTTCCAGAATAGAAACTATTTTTCAGACTTATTTTTATCCTCAGATTAGTGACTTCCTTCATTTTACTAACCCTTGGGACAACAGCTCATAACTACTTATTACCAGTTCGTGTAAGAAAACTTCTAATTTTCTTGGTTTTCTTAAATTATTCCTATCTTTTGGATGTAATTTTTCACTTTCTATTCTTTTGTTATATAAAAAAAAAATTTAATGCCCGGTGTCAAAAATAATTTAGTGAATACAAACCTCCCCCCAAACCTGTTTTCAGCAGTGTCCTCACTGATGTAGCCTTTTAAGAACATGGACCTGTATACTAAGGGAGAGATACAAGGGGTAAAATAATAGTTACATGAAAAATTCCCCCAAACTTATTCCTTGACACGCACAGATATTCAATCAAATCATTTTTTTTTACTCACCTCCATTCTTAAAATGTGAAAAAGTTACCAAAACATGGAGGTGAGGCGGAGGAAATTTAGTTTTGATAAAGCGGCTCCTATAAAAACAGGAGCTCCTCCGCGGGGTCAGCAGAAAAATACGGTTTTAATCTATGCCCATTTACTTTAAAAATCGAACCGTTTTTCAAATTTTCGATTTCAACTGCCCCGTGCGGGTGTACATACCGCACCACAAAAGGTCCTTTCCAACGAGATTTAAGCTTACCCGGATGAAGATGGAGACGGGAATCGTAGAGAAGGACTTGTTGCCCCGATGTGAAGGTTTTTCTAAAAAGATTCTTATCGTGGAACACTTTGGTCCTATTCTTTACTATCACCGCATTATCATAAGCTTCATCGCGGAGTTCGCTTAGCTCATTCAATTGCAGCTTCCGATAGCTGCCTGCATGATCAAGATCAAAATTAAGCTCTTTAATAGCCCACATTGCCTTATGTTCAATCTCGACAGGGAGGTGACATGCCTTCCCAAACACAAGGCGGTATGGAGACATACCAAGATCGGTCTTATAAGCGGTGCGGAATGCCCAAAGAGCATCCGTCAATTTGGTTGACCAATCTTTACGGTTTTTCGAAACCATCTTCTCCAAAATCTGTTTGATCTGGCTATTTGAGATCTCAGCCTGCCCGCTTGTTTGGGGGTGATAGGGCGTAGAAAACTTGTGAGTGATTGAATACTTCTGCATCAAGGCCTCGAAAGACCTATTGCAGAAATGTGTCCCGTTGTCGCTAATTATAGAGTGAGGGTGTCCGAATCGCGAAAAGATATTTTCTTTAAGGAACTTAATTACAACTTTGTTGTCATTAGTGCAACACGGTATAGCTTCCACCCATTTCGAGACATAATCAACCGCTAACAAGATATAGAGATTCCCAAAGGAGTTGGGAAAAGGGCCCATAAAATCAATACCCCAAACATCAAATATTTCCACAACCAATATAGGTTGGAGCTGCATCTCATTCCTTCGTGAAATCCGACCCAAATGCTGACATCGCGGACAAGTTTTGCAATGTTCAAATGCATCTTTAAATAATGTTGGCCAATAAAAGCCACATTGCAAAACTTTCTCCGCCATTTTTCGAGGTCCAAAATGACCGCCGCATGCCTGATCATGACAAAATGATAACACGCTCTTGAATTCATCGTTAGGGACACACCTGCGAATGATTTGATCGGAACAATACTTGAATAGATATGGTTCATCCCAGTAAAAATATTTTACTTGGGATAAAAATCGAAGTTTGTCTTGTTTCGACCAATCGCTAGGTATAAGTCCCGTCGCAAGATAGTTCACGATATCCACGAACCAAGGTTCGTAGGATACATTCAAGAGCTGTTCGTCGAGAAATGAGTCATTTATCGGCACGGTCACAGTTGGCGAAGAAGTGATGCGTGAAAGATGGTCGGCTACAACGTTTTCACATCCACTCTTGTCTTTGATGACAAGATCAAATTCTTGTAACAATAGGATCCAACGTATTAGCCTGGCCTTTGCATCCTTCTTCGATAAAAGATGTCGTAGGGCGGAGTGATCTATGTAAACCACAATAGGCGAGCCAATCAAGTAGGGCCTGAATTTCTCTAATGCAAATACAACTGCCAAGAGTTCTTTCTCGGTAGTTGTGTAATTTATTTATGCATCATTCAAGGTCCTACTTGCATAGTAAATTACATGTGGCATCTTATCAATGTGTTGTCCTAAGACCGCACCAATGGCAAAATCTGATGCATCACACATAAGCTCGAACGGGTGGTTCCAATCCGGAGATGATAAAACGGGGGCTGTCGTGAGTGATTCTTTAAGCGATTCAAAAGCAGCCTCACAATCCGAATCGAAGTGAAAAGTAGTGTCCTTGGCCAATAGAAGGGTTAAGGGTCTAGCAATTTTGCTAAAGTCCTTAATAAATCTTCTATAAAATCCTGCATGACCAAGGAAGGATCGTATATCTTTGACGCAATTGGGACGAGAGAGGTTTCGAATGACATCTATTTTAGCTCTGTCAACCTCAATGCCTTTATGTGAAATTATATGCCCAAGTACAATACCTTCTTGGACCATAAAATGACATTTTTTCCAATTCAAAATCAAGTTCTTATCCTTACAGCAGGTAAGAACAGCGTCAAGATTACGAAGGCAGTCCTCAAAGGAGTCCCCAAAAATGGAGAAATCGTCCATAAAATTTTCTAGAAAATTTTCCACCATATCTGAAAATATCCTCATCATACACCGCTGAAATGTAGCGGGAGCGTTGCATAACCCAAAGGACATGCGTCTATAAGCAAAAGTTCCGAAAGGACAAGTAAAAGTGGTTTTATCTTGATCCTTTTCGGCGATGGGGACCTGGTTGTAACCAGAGTATCCGTCCAAGAAACAGTAGTATTCGTATCCCGCTAATCGTTCCAACATCTGGTCAATGAAAGGTAGAGGGAAGTGATCTTTCCTCGTCGCGACATTGAGTTTACTGTAATCGATACATACGCGTCACCCAGTTTGGGTGCGTATTTGGATTAACTCATTAGCCTCGTTAGTGATGACCGTGATGCCAGACTTTTTAGGGACCACATGAATTGGACTTACCCATTGACTATTAGATATGGGGTAAATTATTCTACTATCAAGGCACTTGACGATTTCTTTCTTTACCGCCTCCTTCATAACGGGATTTAACCGTCTTTGTGGGTCTCGGGTTGGTTTGGCTTCATCCATCAGATGTATGTAATGTTCAACAATTAAGGGACTAATCCCTTTGATGTCAGCCATTGTCCAACCAAATGCTTCCCGATTTGATCTCAACACTGCCAAAAGTGCATTCTCTTGCTCTAAGGCTAGAGAAGCGGAAATAATTACTGGCAAAGTCTCATTCTCTCCTAAATATGCATATTTAAGATGAGAAGGTAGCGGTTTGAGATCAAGAATTGGCGGAGAGACATAGAAGGTGGGGTAAGCGAATGATATTCGGACTCCCGAAGAGGTTCAAAACTTGCATAAGATATTGACTCGGAAAGTGCTGCTGACTTTTGCAACGAGTCAACGGGTTCAATCTCAAGGTCGGACTCTTTGAACATATCCTCACTGTAAAGTGGTGCAAGATCAAACGATGTCTCATTAATGTTGTCGAGAACATCAAAGCAAAGCTCCTCATCCATGCAGCTTTCGGAAGCTATCTCGTGGATGGAACAAACATCCAGCAATTGAGTAGAAGGTTTTGATGGCTGACTTCCTAGCTTGTAAATATTAAGCTCAATTGTCATTTTCCCGAAGGATAAGTTCATAGAACCGTTACGACAATTAATCACAGCGTTAGAAGTTGCTAGGAAGGGTCGACCAAGTATCACCGGGATTTGATTGCGTGGGTTTGCCACAAGTTGTGTATCTAAAACAATAAAGTCCACGGGAAATATGAATTCTCCGACTTTAATTAACACATCCTCTAGTTCGCCCCGAGGTTTGGTGATAGATCGGTCTGCCATTTGAAGAGTACAATGGGCGGGTTTTAACTCTCCAATTCCTAACTGCTCGTATACTGAATAAGGAAGCAAGTTGACGCTAGCGCCTAGATCGAGTAAAGCACGATTTATATTTTTACCCCCAATAGAAATAGAGATTGTAGGACAGCCGGGGTCCTTACGTTTCTTTGGTATTTGTTGGGTAAAAGCTGTGCTAACATTACTCGTCATGAAAACCTTTTTAGGCACTTGAGTTTTTCTCTTCCTAGTGCACAAGTCTTTAAGGATTCTTGCATAAGATGGGACTTGTTGAATAGCATCTAGGAGAGGAATATTCACGCTAACTTGCTTAAACATTTCCACAATCTTCTCCATTTGCGGGTTAGGTCGGTTGGCCCTTAATCGGTTTGGAAATGGAGCTCGATCAATAAGTTTTGGGTCCAACGTTTGTGGAGAAGACTGTGGCGACGGATTCGATCCCAAAATTGGAGTGGGCATCGACTTAGATAGATTTGGCGAAATGTTTGAGCCTTGGGGAAAACAGAGAATAGGCTCGGACGAAGGTGGGAGACTAGACGAATTAGGGGAAGAAGAAGAAGAAGAAGGGGTATCAAATGTGTCACTATCATCAAATTGCTCACCCACTCGGTTATTCAGCACTCTCCCCGATCTCAACGTAGTAATGGCATTCACATTATGACTTTGTGAATGGCCAGGATTCGGTAGGGGTTGAGATGGGAGTTTCCCTTTCTCTCTCGCACTCATTGCGGCGTTTAACTGTGCGATTTGGTTTTCTATTGATTTAATACTCTCACCATGGGAGGAGGAGTTTTTCGTTAGGGTATCAATAGAAGACCTCATATCAGCCGAAATTTGCATGGATTGTTTCATGAACATATCCAAAGTTTGTGCAAGTGAGTTGTTAGTACCGGCCACTTGTGGTGTAGAAATGTTGGCCGGATTTTGGAAATTCTGTGACTGAAAGGGGGGCTGATTCTGTGGTTGTGGTTGCTGTGGAGGAAGTCTTTGATAATTACTTTGTTGGTTTTGATTCCAAGCAAAGTTAGGATGATTCCTCCATCCTTGATTATATGTGGAAGAATAAGGATTGTTTCTAGGTCGCTGCTGAAAAGCAGCATTAGCTTGAAATGAAGCATTCATAGGACATTCTTCCGTTAAGTGTGAAGGATCCGAACAGCAACCACAGACGGTCTTAGGAAGCGTGACCTGATTTAGGGAGAATGTTGAGAACTTGTTTTCAATAGCATCGGGTTTCTTCTGAATCGCTGCCATTTCGGCTTTTACTGCGATAGAAATATCGAGCTGGTGAATACCTCCCTTAGTTGAAGGTGGTCTTACGCTTTCCCACTGCAACGTGTGTTCAGCAAGGTCTTCCAGATATTTCCATGCTTCACCGTCATCTTTAGACATGAAATTGCATTGACACATTGTTTCAAGCATCTGCTTTGTCGCTGGATTAATGCCCTCATATATAATCCGACATAAATCCCATCTTTGTATTCCGTGATGGGGGCATTAGACAAGCAGATCTTTGAAACGTTCAAAGCACTTCCAAAATGGTTCATTGGGAAGCTGGGTGAACTGGTTGATCTCGCTCCTAATATGTGCAGTCTTATGATTTGGGTAAAACTTCTTAAGAAATGCTACGACGAATTCATCCCAATTAGTGATAGAGTGTGCGGTAGTGTTATAAAGCCATTTTTCTGCCAAGTCGCACAGTGTGAATGGGAGAAGACGTAAGCGCATAGCATCTAAAGTCAATTGTGAAGTACCCATCATTGCGCATACGTTTTCGAATTTGGTGATGAAAACGTACGCGTCTTCCGACTCAAGCCCGTGAAATTTGGGCAGCAGATTGATGTAGTGGGGTTTAATTTCGAAATTATCCCCGTTAGATGGTGGAAGAGAAAGACAAGTAGGAAGATGACCACGAATAGGATAGCATCCCTCTTGGAGAGAGATGCGCGGTGGATTCTGCTCACCTGCGGGCGGTGGCAGCGTGGTGTTATAATTAGATGGAGTGTCGTCCATCACGGTCGATGTGGTGTATGGTGGGGGAAAAGAAGATGAAGAAGTACCGACTTCGGCGTCGATAGCAGGAACACGGACAAGACGGGCACTAGGATCCCGTGTCCAGCCGAGCATGCACTAAGCGGGTTTAGTGCAAGTGGCAGCATGTGTGTGATTTTAAAATTGGCTTGTTTTGAAAAAGTGGGACTCAAGACAAATCTCCCTAAGATGCACAAGCAACCCTAGAACTAAGGTCACCTAGGTCCAGTCTCTAGACCGCTCCTAGACTTCCAAAGGACAAGCCGCAGGATAAATCCTCTACCGCCTCCGTACTACCCTTGTAGCCAGGTAAGTGCCAGGTAAGTGGGAAGGAACCACGTCGTGGGCCTAATTAAAAACCACTAGCCTTTGTCACACTTTCCTAGGCACTACAAAAGTAATGCGGATAAACGATAGATTACCCACGACCTTCCTCTGTCCTTATTGAGCGCGACAGTCCTTAGAGTCTGGTCTAGATATTTTTTAAATTAATGAAGGGTTGATCTATATGCTCGGTTTGTGATTTGTGGGGCTTAGGAAGGGTGATGAAATCCCCATCTAATCTTGATTTGGTCTTTGCCCCTTAGAAATCCGTATTAAATATGCAAAACAAAACCAATCACAAAACTTTTGCAAAAAGATTTTTGAGCGGCGCAATTTTGCAAAGAATCCTGCAGAAAATAGATTTTATTGGATTTGGGGAGAGAGGGAAGGAGTTAAGAAAGATACCAGAGAAGATTGAAGCCCTAATTCCTCCAACATGCCGCGATTCCGCCGCAGAAGGGGTACTTTTGTCGCGGTTCCGCCGCGTGGCAGAAGGAACAGTTGATGAAATTTTTTTGTATAGCCTTCTGTGCTCCTCTGGATCTCTAAAAATGTCTCTGTTTCCTGTTCTCCTTAATTCTGTGACTCCAGATCTCCTTGCAAAAATTCACGCACGAATCGTTAAATATGCAATTTGCAGTTTTGTGTTAATAATGATATGACTCGTCTAAGAATTCAACACAAATAGTAAAAATAAAAAATTACACATGTATCCCCGGCAACGGCGCCATTTGATTGGTGTGGAAAAGTGTGTCGTAGTTTAACCGCAATCAATAATGGTGTCGCATATAGCTAGACCGAGATGAGTACGGGTCGTCCTCAGGGAAATGTGGAACCTTTTACTTTTACTTTAGATGTGTTGAGAAAGAGAGGAGGGATAAAGAATTTTATAGAAAGATTTCTAGATCTACGTTAAACAAGAATGTAAAATATAGATCTAGATTATTTTAAAGATGTAATTAATATAATAAGAGGGCTTGTAGGGTTCGTTAGGATTTAGTAGTTATGGACGATTAATTAAAAGTTACCCTTTTTATCCATTAATAGATTTAGAACTAGAACGACGGTGATGCGTGTAGATTAGGGTTTCTGGAGGGAAAAGGAATCCCACTCTTAACCCTTATCTCGACACGGAACTCCGTTCATATCTAGCCTTTACCAAAACAATCATTAATCTAATCTCTAATCGCGGTCGGAACTAGCAAAGAATTGCTAGCGCGCCCGATTAGGATGTTAATGATTCTTTTGATAAAGTTCCTAAACTTTATAGGACTTAAAAAGGGTTTAATTATTTTCATCGTCCATTAGCCTACCATAATCCTACGAACCCTAACAAGCGGAGAATTACTCGCGCATGTTGGGAGAAGAAGATGAAAAGACAGAGAGGGAAAACATAATGTAAGATGCAAAGACAATTAAATAAAATAACTACCTTTATTAATCGACTTGAACAAACTACACTTTAATCTGTAGAAAATGATTACAAACTAGTTGCTTCTCGATCTTTCCTATGGAGGTAGTCGAACAGTCGATGATCAGCCTGGATGCGTGAGCGTCTGGAGCTTCGTGATCTCTTCGGCTTGATAGCTTTTCCAAGAGGCTCTCGGTGCCCTTTTATAGTGCAAAGCCAGAATCTTATTATTGAAAACTTGGTAAAATTTAGCTTTGATTCACCCCAAAAAATCTTGCGCTCTAACTCCCTGGAATTGCGGCGGATCCGCGGCCCAAGGGTGGGTTTGGCCGCGGATCCACGCTCAAAGGTGGGGATCTCTCGATCAAATTTCTTGGGCTTTCTTCTCGTGAGATGTGGCAATCCTAGGAACCTTCAGAATTCAGAAATCTTCTCTCGGTTGCTTCCAGACTTGGTCTCCAAGTTTTGCTTCTTAATTTGGCAAGTTTTCTTCAACAAATTGATTTGTTTGATAAATTCTGCATAACAACTTGGAAAATTCTGCACAATAATCTCAAATAATATTTAGTAGACTTAGTTCTACTAGGATTTGGTCAATAGATTTATTTGCATACATTTTCCTACCAAATACTAATTAAAATATATTAACACATGGAAAATGGTATCTTTACACATAAACCCTCATATGTATAATATATCATAATAAAGTCCTTTTTTAATATAAAATGGTAGGAAAAATGTAATACAAATGTGCAGTTTTATCAACTGAACACAGCTCCATGTGAATGTTCTCACGGAGTCATTTGGGAGCTCCGAGTACCATTCAAAGGCTGTCTCCGACAGGCTACCAACGAACTGGCGAAGCAGTAGTTTGTCGTCACCTCCAGTGTTGCCGCACAGAGCTCTGAACTGCGTGACGTGCTGGTGTGGGTTGCATGTCCCTTTGTACACATGGAACTTGGGGATTGTATATCCCGGCGGGTACTTGATTTGGTCATACCAGCCTGGATACGGTCGCCCGGTTCTGACAGTTTGGCCGGCCGCTTCATTCGCTTGATTAGATCGTATTTGTTGAGCGATGTAATCATCAAGAGCAGCCTTGGAGATCGTTTCCTCCCTGGCCACTGATAGAGCCGGAAGAGGGCTTGATGTTTACCATCTGTCATCCTCAATGATTATCGGCGGATCCTCGGCTGGATGTTCTGGCTGGATCATCATTCCAACCATATCCTGGAATAAGAGAGCCATCTGCTTTATTTTAGCGTCTTGTTCAGCAGCTTCTTTGCCTTTTCTTTCAAGCAACCTTCGCAGGAACTCTGTATCAGTTTCCTGTTCTTGGCGTTGTTCGGCTGTTGAATCCGGACTTTCTTTCTGCCCGGTGAGTGCTGTCATTTTGGTCAGCATCTCTTGGAGCTTTTGTTGTTGCTCCTGAGCTTTTGTCAGCGACCAAGTTTGCGGCCGGTGACCTACGGAAGCACGGCTTTCTTCTTTTCTAGAAGCCATGTAAATCGTGTACACGATCATGTCTCCAGACTTGGGGCGTTTGGGTCCATCGCCTTTGGAGTTTGCCGCCGGTGGTGGAATTTTCTCCGGCCTCGTTCTTTTGTGGGAGGTCGAAGTTGAAGGAGCCGTTATGACAAGCACCTGTATAGAAGAAGCCCCTCGTTGTATGACGGAGGATGGTCTTTCTCTTACCGAGCCTTCGATTTCTTCGGTCGACGAGAGTAGTCTTTGTTGATCACAGAGTCCTGGACTTTTCGCCAGACCTTGTGAATTTGGGAGGAGAGCCGTTGATGGGGGCGCTCCGGCTTTGCCCGCACCGTGGCTTCTGCAGGCGGGGGCGATTTCTTCAGCACCGTCGTTGGTGAGTTCTTTCGCACCCTCCTAAGCAGGTCAAAACTGTTCCCGGTTGGAACAGCAGCATCAACTTCCACCATTGGAGCTGGCGGAGTAAGTCCAGAGGGGGAGTTGCCCCCAGATTTTCTCACCCGGTGCCAGTAGCGACGTCAAGTGTGTCTTGCAGACGGTGCAGGGTGTTTTTCGTCACCCCATTGAGATGGGAATGCGCGCGCGCTTGTCAGGCGCATTAAAGATTCCCCCTGCCTAGGGTAGGCGGGGGCTTATTGATTGTGGGGATCCGAATCTCCGGCAGCCGCGGACTAAACTGCCGTTAATTACCTCTCGCATTTGGAGCAAGAGAACCTCCGATTGACGGGTTAAACTGGTCATGCGAATTCAATGTGCAGCGTTGTATTTTGAAGGGGTTTTGGATATATTGGGGGCCCCGCAGAGTTTTCACGGGGGGTCTCGCTACCCGGATAGCGAGCTGGGGGTCAAGGGGGCTAGCAGCCCCCTTGCGAGGTGCGGGACAGCGCCCCGTTAGAAAAAAATTTCTAACAGGGACAGTGTCGTGGAGTGTGTGTGTATCTATATATATATACATATATACAAATATACAAAAAGGGAAAAAAAAGAGTCCAAAGGACGCGTGGAGGGCCAGCGCCTCATGTGCATGGCACGCAGGCGCTGGGCGCTGGCGCCTCACGTGCTTGGCACGTGGGTGCTAGCGCTCTGAACACCGGGCGCCCCACGTGCTTGGAACGTGGGTGCGAGCGCTCTGGGCGCTGGGCGCACCACGTGCTAGGCACGTAGGCACTAGCGCTCTGGGCGCTGGGCGCACCACGTGCTTAGCACATGGGCACCGGGCATCAATCAAAAATGGGGACTTTGTCCCTGCACTAGGAGCTGTGCTCTCGATTTAACCCTTGGAGTTAAACTCCTAAAAAAATTAGGAATGATCAAAGGGGGCTTCTTTATTTCTCCCCTTTGGCCCTGGATCTTCCCAAGATGGAATTTATGGAGATGGGTCTCCTTCTTCTTCCTGTCAGTTGGCCGGATCTTGGAGAAAGGGGGTGAGGTTTAAAAAAATCTCCCCTTTTTAAGATCTAATGGATGATTTGAGCTCCCCTTTGTGGGTTATGTGGTGAAAAACTATTTAGTTTTTGAAAAGGAAGAGTAAAACTCTTGATTTAATTCAAAAGAAAGAGGAAGGTTTTTAGAACCTTGAGGAAGGAGAAGATCACAGATCTTGATTTTTTTTAGGAGAGAGAAAAAGTTGTTGAGATATTTCATTATCTTTGCCTTTATAGGCTATACACTTTACATATAGCCCCTTGGGCTTTACAAAAATAGCATTTTGCCTATCCCATGCCTCATGTGCTATTTCTTTTTGCATATAAGCCATGGGCTTTACAAAAATTTGGTTTTATGCCTATTCATGCATAAAAAATAACATTAAAATTATTTATTACATGATTTTTATGTTGGCATGGGGGAGGGCCGGCCGCTTCATGTTCGGACTCGACCTGAGCATGGGCCCACTTGATCTGGGCTTGGGCCTACTTGGCTTGGGGTTGACTTTGACTTTGACTTGGTCAACCGGGGTGCAATTTTCGATCCCAACAAAGTGCCCCCCATCAATAAATGCACACCACATATGTGGGTCATGTGCATGAAATTGATGGATCTTCTTTCGCGTGGAGGCGACTTGCTTTGGTTCCCACTTTTGGGATGCGCTGCTCTTTTAACGACATGGACGGTCGACGCTTGACGCGTCTCCAAGATGGAGTGTCTGTGGTAGATGTTTCTCTGGCCCGGAGTGATTTGGTAGACGTGCCCCCAGCATAGAGTGTCGCTGGTCGACGTTTCCCCGAGGCGGAGTGTCTGTTGGTTAACGTGTCCCCGGCACGGAGTGTCTGCTTGACATTTCCCCGATATGGAGTGTCGCTATTAGACGTTTCCCCGGTACGGAGTGTCGCTGGTCGACGTTTCCCCGAGGCAGAGTGTCTGTTGGTTAACGTGTCCCCGGCACGGAGTGTCTGCTTGACGTTTCCCCGATACGGAGTGTCGCTGTTGGACGTTTCCCCGGTACGTAGTGTCGCCGGTCGACGTTTTCCCAAGGCAAAGTGTCTGTAGTCGATGTGCCCCCGGCATGGAGTGTCTGCTTGACATTTTCCCGAGGCGGAGTGTCGGCTGGTTGACGTGTCCCCGAGACAGAGTGTCTACTTGACGTGTCCCCGAGACGGAGTGTCTGCTGGTTGACGTGTCCCCGGCACGGAGTGTCTGCTTGACGTTTCCCCATTACGGAGTGTCGCTGTTGGACGTTTCCTCGGTACGGAGTGTCGCTGCTGGACGTTTTCCCGGTACGGAGTGTCGCTGGTCGACGTTTTCTCGAGGCGGAGTGTCTGTTGGTTGACGTGTCCCCGGCACGGAGTGTCTGCTTGACGTTTCCCCATTACGGAGTGTCGTTGTTGGACGTTTCCCCGGTACGGAGCATCGGCTTGACGTTTCCCCGGTACGGAGTGTCACTGGTCGACGTTTCCTTGAGGCGGAGTGTCTGTAGTCGACGTGCCCCCGGCACGGAGTGTCTGCTTGACGTTTTCCCATTACGGAGTGTCGCTGTTGGACGTTTCCCCAGTACGGAGTGTCGCTGCTGGACATTTCCCCGGTACAGAGTGTCGCTGGTCGACGTTTCCCTGAGGCAGAGTGTCTGTAGTCGACGTGCCCCCGGCACGGAGTGTCTGCTTGACGTTTCCCCATTACGGAGTGTCGATGTTAGACGTTTCCCCGATACGGAGTGTCGGCTTGACGTTTCCCCGGTGCGGAGTGTCACTGGTCGACGTTTCCCCGAGGCAGAGTGTCTGTAGTCGACGTTCCCCTGGCACGGAGTGTCTGCTTGACGTTTCCCCGTTATAGAGTGTCGCTGTTGGACGTTTCCCCGGTACGGAGTGTCGGCTTGACATTTCCCCGGTACGGAGTGTCGTTGGTCGACGTTTCCCCGAGGCGGAGTGTTTGTAGTCGACGTGCCCTCAGCACGGAGTGTCTGCTGTTTGACGCAGAGGTCGATGTTGGAATTGGTTGGTTTGATTTGTGTTGATATTAGCATCGCTACACTGGAATATGGTACCAAGAGCGAATCATCATTTTCCTTTGAGAGGATTGGGGATTTTGGTTTTGGGTCGACATCAACACCGCTACACTGGAATATGGTACCAGGAGCGAATCATCATTTGCCATGAGTGAATTTGAGGATTTCGGTTTTTTTTGGCATTTGCATTGCTGCATTGGAATAATGCCAGGAGCAACTCATCATTTGCCCCGAGAGGATTTGGGAATTGGTGGCTTAGGAGGCAGGTTTAGATCCCTATCACTTAAGGCTTTTCAATTTTATGGGTCGTAAGGGTCCCATAAAACCATTTTCTCCCTACGAGTCATAAGGATCCCGTAGGTGTATTTTCTCCTTAGGAGTCGTGGGGACTCCTAAGTGTGTTGCTCCTTTGTGAGTCGTAAGGATCTCACGCGGGAATTTTCTCCTCACAAAGTCGAGAGGACTTTGCGAGTGCATTTTATCTCTTTTTTACGAGTTTGCGCCCTTTCGGGTTTTCACAAACTCGCCGGCAGTTCTGCTGTTTTTACTCACAGAGCCCTTTCGGGTTTTCATCCGTGCCCATTTTGCTTGTGGACATACCATTTTTTTTATTTATTTTATATTTTGTTTAATTTTTGGTGGGACTTTGATTGTGGGCTCACCGGTAGGACTTGGGAGATATTAGGATTGTTTTACGCCCGTGGATTGTATACGGTTTTGCAGGATGTATGATCCAGACCGTAGGGCCGGAAGAATATCGGGACTTTGTTGGCGTCTGCATCGCTGCACTGGAATATGGTACCAGGAGCGACTCATCATTCACCATTGGGATATTCGGGGATTGGTTTTTAGATCGGCATTTACCTTGCTGCACTGGAATAATGCCAGGAGCAACTCATCATTTGCCTTTCCCTATTGGGAAGCGATGGCTTAGGAGACAGGTTTAGATCCCTATCACCTAAGGCTTTTCAATTTCATGGGCCGTAAGGGTCCCATAAAAGCATTTTCTCCCTACGAGTCGTAAGGATCCCGTAGGTGCATTTTCTCCTTAGGAGTCGTGAGGACCCCCAAGTGCGTTTTTTCTTTGTGAGTCGTAAGGATCCCACGAAGGCGTTTCCTTACGAGTCATAAGGATCTCGCAAGCTTTGTTCTCCTCATGTATCGTAAGGACACATGAGTGGGTCTTCCTAATGGAGTATAATTCCAAGGGCGGAGACCAGCCGCGTAACTGATGATTGCGGTGGGGCATGGGTATGATGAGAATTATTTGAGCCCGTGGATTGTATTCGGCAGTCAACTTAGGGACTGACCGTAGGGCTGGGAGAATTTTGGAAATTTGAATTTTTGTTGGCGTCTGCATCGCTGCACTGGAATATGGTACCATGAGCGACTCATCATTCGCCGTTGGGGTATGAGATTTGGAATTTGGTTGGTGTCTGCATCGCTGCACTGGAATATGGTACCAGTAGCGACTCATCATTCGCCACTTGGGGCATGGGGTTTGGAATTTGGTTGGCGTCTGCATCGCTGCACTGGAATGTGGTACCAGAAGCGACTCATCATTCGCCATTTTTTTTACCGCGATTGCTTTATCATTTCAGCTTTTCTTATCGCGAAGGTCGCGATGGACCTATCATTTCGGCTATTTATTCGCGGTTGCCCCATCATTTTGGCTTTATTTTTATTTTTATTTTTACTCGCTGATTTTTATTGCGAGTTGCCCCATCATTTCGGCTTTATATATATATATATATATATATATATATATATATAATTTTTTATTTACACATTTTTACATCCCCAGTTTAACGACTTAGAGGTCGACTGTTCCCAGTTTAACGACGTGGTGGTCAGTGATTCCCAGTTTAAAGACTTAACGGTCTGTGGTTTGCTTATCCCAGCTCCTCGAACTTTGATCTTGGCGGGGCTGTGTTGACGACCGTAGCTCTGTGGCTTGTCGGTACATCTGACGACTATGAGGCTTTCCCAAGTTTGTATTGGTTCTCCACCCAATCTTTAAAAACATAGCAGTCTTCAATGGTATGACTCACCATTCTATGATATGAGCAGTATATGGGATTGTCGGTCATGTTCATCTCATGTGGCCTCTTTGGAATAGGAAGCTGAAGACCGTTGTTCAAGACGTCCTCGAATATTTTACGGACTTCCTCCCTCCTGAAGGAGTATACTTTCTTCTTTCTCTCCATTAGAGTAGGTGCCCTTACTGATGCTGGACCCTGAGGACGATCAGTCTTTGGTTCTCCTACTATCCGCTTACCACGTTCAGTGTACGTATCAGAGGGACTGGAGGCTGACCGCGGCCATTTTTCGTAAAGGTGTTCCGCTTTTGGGTCGGAGAGAGTATCGGTTGGCTGCTTCCGGATATCAATCCCTAGCTCACGAAACAAAATTTGATTTTGCTGTAATTGTAATCAGGCGACTTGGGTCGTGAGATCTGCCACGACGTTTGCCAGCTAGTCGACTTTTGAATGGACCTTGGCCATCTTTTTGTCTCTGTCCTGAAGCTGCTTTTGAAGCTATTGGAATAATGCTTGTTCTATAGTCCCGGGTACGACAACGGGATCATCCTTACCGCCTGAGCTTGATTCAACAAGAACCACGGGTTCCTTTGGCTCAATAGTCTGAGCGGGCTCTTCATCATTTGCATGGAGCCGGTGTTGGATTGCAACAACTACGTCATTGTCATGGCTATAAGGCGTAGGAGGACTTGCTCCTCTGAGCTCCATCATGCAGACCGTATGGGTTGTGTACCCGTCTATTGCTTCTTCATTGGCAATGTTGCTCACCTAGCTCTCAGCTTGTTGCTTTGGTCTGCTCTTTTTAGAGAAAGGAAGATGTCTGAGAGAATCAGGTCCCTGAAGGACTTCGGTCTCCGTTTGTATGAAATTGGCGGTCGCAGTTTGATTGTTTGTTAACACGCCAGGGGATTATGATATTTCTCCCGCCTTGTATTGTTTCTCGACCCAATCCTTGAAGATGCAACAGTCTTCAATAGTGTGCCCTAGAACTCAGTGGTATAGGCAAAAATTGGCATGATCAGTCCTGCTCGCTTCACTTAGCCTTTTTGGTTCTGGTAGCCGCAGGCCATTCTTCAGAGCATCTTTAAAAATTTTGTGGACCTTGCCCCTTCGGAAAGAGTAGACCTTATTTCTTCTTTCCTCCAAAGTTGGCTCTCGAGATTTGTTAGTCTTTTCTCCGCCCACTCTCTGCTTATCCAGAGAATCGGTGTTGTTGGAGCTTTCGCTTTTCCGGTTTTCGTCCCTCCGATGTCTCGGTCTGTTTGTGAATTGGAGATTCTGAGTGGACTCAGGCTTTGAGCGTTCCAACATTTGAACTTTCTTGGTCAGCTCTTGGAATGTTTTGAGGCCTGCGGTGCACAGGAAGGGTTTCATCCAGTCGTTCAGATTTTCTATAAGAAGACTAACGGGTTGGTCTTGCTCCAATAGCAGTTTGCATTTGATAAAGAGATTGTGCCATCAGACTATAAAATCCATGTTGCTTTTGTTGTTTACAAGGTCAGCAATGGTGATTTTATCGCTGACACTCATGAACTTTTGCTTGAACATGGATTCTATTTGAGCAAACGTCATGATCGAGTCATCCGGTATGCTTGCATACCAATCGAAAGCAACATCGGTCAAACTATTGACAAACTGGCGGAGAAGGAGCACATCATTGCCCCCAGTGTTCGCACATGATGCTTTAAATTGGGCAATGTGCCGGTTCGTATTTCCCGTCCCATCGAACCTTTCAAATTTGGGGACGACATAGCCAGCAGGAAACTCCACAAGATCATACCGAGCAGGGTATGGTCTCCCGCTGCTACAGACCTCTTTTTGCTCTCCGGCTTCGGCTACCAATGTTTTGACTTTGTTGGCAACCAAATCTATGATTTGATCTTGAGATAGCGGGTTGCTGTCATCGGTAGCCAAGACATTTCCCGAGATGGGATGCGACTGACTTTCGTGATGTCCGCCCACCTTTAGATTTGAGGGAATAGGCTTCGGCTGTCTCGGGACACCGTTTCCCGGTTCATGAGTATAACCATGCGCTTGATTGGGCGGCTGAGAGGAAACTTGAGCTATGAGCCGTAAGACGACATTGTCAAGTCATCAATTTTTTAGTAGAGCTTGGCCATCTCCTTGTCTCTACTTCTGAGCTGCTTTCGGAGCTCCTGGAGAAGTTGCTGCTCTGCGGTCTTAGGATGGAAAGTTGGTTCATCTTCGCTTTCCGAGCCCGACTCCTCATGAACTAAGGGCTCTCCCTGCTTTTCAGCTTCACTGGAAGGGTCTTCATTACCTTCCAGAGGAGTCTAGTCTTGAAATATGGTATCCATATTCGTACCAGATTGAATTTGAGATGTAGTGGCCCCTTCCTTGCTCTTGCTGCGCGTGCTCACCATGTAGACAGTGTGGACTACATATCCAGCTGTCTCTTTATCATTGGCTGGGGCCGAGGAAATTCGTCCAGACACCGACTTTCGTTTGGGTAGTAGTGCCCTCGAGATCACCACATTTTGCCTCTTGCCTTTCGAGGCCGGTTTGTCTATTACCGGAGCTTGAGGAGCTGGAATGGCGTTAGCTGGCATGAACAGAATAGAGCCGAACAGTAGCAGCGGCTCCTCCCACTGTCGCCCAAGACTGACCGGGAGGACCGTCCTGGAGTCCATCTTCATCATGTAAGATATGGGAGCTGAGTTCATCTTTGGAGACATTGTTGAAAATTGATTGCTTGGAAAACTGCATGAAAGAGCATTATTTTAGTATATATATAGATATGTATATTGATTGAGTTCGCATGAACATTTAACCCGAAATATGGGGGGAGATAAGTCCCACTGGGCGTGCCAGAATCTGTAGGGTGTTTTTCGTCACCCCATTGAGATGGGAATGCGCGCGCGCTTGTCATGCGCATTACAGATTCCCCCTGCCTAGGGTAGGCGGGGGTTTATTTATGGTGGGGATCCGAATCTCCGGCAGCCGTGGACTAAGCTGTCGTTAATTACCTCTCGCATTTGGAGCGAGAGAACCTCCAATTGACAGGTTAAACTGGTCATGCGAACTCAATGTGCAGTGTTGTGTTTTGAAGGGGTTTTGGATATATCGGGGGCCCCGCAGAGTTTTCACGGGGGTCCCGCTACCCGGATAGCGGGCTGGGGGTCAAGGGGACTAGCAGCCCTCTTGCAGGGTGCGGGGCAGGGCCCGGTTAGAAAAAAAATTTCTAACATGGACAGTGTCGTGGAGTGTGTGTGTGTATCTATATATATACATATATACATATATACAAAAGGGGGGAAAAAGAGAGTCCAAAGGACGCGTGGAGGTCCAGCGCCTCACGTGCATGGCACGCAGGCGCTGGGCACTGGCACCTCACGTGCTTGGCACGTGGGCGCTAGCGCTCTGGGCGCCCCACGTGCTTGGCACGTCAGCGCTAGCGCTCTGGGCGCGAGCACTCTGGGCGTCGGGCGCCCCATGTGCTTGGCTCGTGGGCATGAGCGCTCTGGGCGCCGGGCGCCCCATGTGCTTGGCATGTGGGCGCTAGCGCTCTAGGCGCCGGGCGCGAGCGCTCTGGGCGCCGGGCGTACCACGTGATTGGCACGTGGGCGCCGGGCGTCAATCAGAAAAGGAGACTTTGTCCCTGCACTGGGAGCTGTGCTCCCGATTTAACCCTTGGAGTTAAACTCCTAAAAAAATTTAGAAATGATCTAAGGGGGCTGCTTTGCTTCTCCCCTTTGGCCCTGGATCTTCCCAATGTGGGATTTATGGAGATGGGTCTCCTTCTTCTTCCTGTCGGTTGGCCGGATCTTGGAGAAAGGGGTGGGGTTTAAAAAAATCTCCCATTTTTTGATCTAATGGAAGATCTGAGCTCCTCTTTGTGGGTTTTGTGGTGAAAAACTATTTAGTTTTTTAAAAGGAAAAGTAAAACTCTTGATTTAATTCAAAAGAAAGAGGAAGGTTTTTAGAACCTTGAGGAAGAAGAAGATCACAGATCTTGATTCTTTTTAGGAGAGAGAAAAAGTTGTTGAGATATTTCATTATCTTTGCCTTTCTAGGCTATACACTTTACATATAGCCCCTTGGGCTTTACAAAAATGGCATTTTGCCTATCCCATGCCTCATGTGCTATTTCTTTTTGCACATAAGCTATGGGCTTTACAAAAATTTGGCTTTATACCCGTTCATGCATAAAAAATTACATTAAAATTATTTATTACATGATTTTTATGTTGGCATGGGGGAGGGCCGGCCGCTTCATGTTCGGACTCGACCTAGGCATGGGCCCACTTGATCTGGGATTGGGCCCACTTGGCTTGGGGTTGACCTTGACTTTGACTTGGTCAACCGAGGTGCAATTTTCGACCCCAACAGACGGGACCGCCTCAGTTTGGGAAGCGGCTTCTTCATGTCCCTGGCTTTGGTGAGGGACTGTTGCTGGTGTCAGCCTATTGAAGACTGACATCCTTGGTAGGGTTTGCGTAGGAACGACCAATCTTCCGAAAACCGATCTTCTGGTAGGGGAAGCACTTTTGACGACTTCACTTGTTGGAGAAGTTGGGAGGGCTATCCGTTTTGGGGCAGCCCCTTCAGGTATGACGAGCCTCTTTGTGAGTCCGTTTTGGTTCTGGCTCAGCCTGTTGAAGACTGAGACGTCTGAGCTTCGGCTCAGCCTATTGAAAACTGAGGCATCGAATTTGGATGACCCGTTGAGAGGGGCCGTTGTGGTTGCAAGTCGATCGAAGACCGACTTCTTTGGAGCTTCATCTTGCGGCGCTGGGGCGCTGAAACTCGTTGGTGGGATCATGGTCCCGAAGAACAATCTGGTAGTGGCTTGAGTTACTTGCCCCACTGGCATTGAAAAGATAGAGGCCGCGTTAGGCCCATAAGTCACTCCTCCAGTTATGGCGGATCGGGATTGCTGTTGCAAGTTGTGCAGTTGGAAGCCATCGATTTTTCTCTTCTTTTGCACAGGAACATGACTCCAAATCTTAGTACCTCGAATCCAAGGGCAACCATAGCGAACCGCGAATTTGTTCGCGAAACACGACACACGAAGTGTAGAGTGGAAAAAGAAAAAAGATCCCACCGGGCGTGTCAGAATCTGTTCGCCGCTGGAAGACGGACCTGGACGTTGGGACGTCTGGCCTGAATTCCGAGGGCAGATGCTACTTGGATTTATTCGTCCACCTTTCCGAAGATGCCAAGTTGATTTATGGCACCGTATATCGGAGGTTTGGACAGATGCAGCCGTTGTAGCGTGACTTCATCAGATTCCCCCTCATTTTTGCGAGGGGTTTTTTAATTGTGGGGACGCTCTTCCCTGCAGGCGCAAGCCCCTACAGTTAATTACGTTACCGCATTACGATAACCATTTTTTCCTGCTCCAAAAGTTCACTTCGTGTCGTGTGTGTTTTTGTTTGTTTTGGTTTTGGTTGCCCGTGGACCTTATACGGAGGCTAATTTATGTCGTCGCCCGTAGGGCGTTGATTAGTCCAAATCCGTATATTTTTATATTTGGGTTTGGCTTGATTTAAGGATCGTTAATCTGGTTTGAGATTAAGATCAGCTTAAACATATGAGCATTTGGGCTCGATTATTTTAGTTTAAGGACATCGTAGTCCAGTATCGCCGTATTTGGGGGCGAATGTTAGTTTAGGGACATTTCGGTCCTTTATCGCCCTTTTGGTGGCGAATATTAGTTTAGGGACATTTCGGTCCAATGTTGCCGTATTTGGGAGTGAATATTAGTTTAGGGAAATTTCGGTCCCTTATCGCCGTATTTAGGGGCGAATATTAGTTTAGGGACATTTCGGTCCATTATCACCGTGTTTAGGGGTGAATATTAGTTTAGGGACATTTCGGTCCATTATCCATCTTGCGCGCACGTGTATTTGTTACGTGGCGGAGTGAACGATGGTGACATGGAATGCGCCCAATTTGAGGTGCGATCCGATTTGAGGTGTGCACGTCAATTTGGAAGTGCATCAACGAAAGAAATTGTTGGTCGTCGGGACCCGCCACCTCTCTGAAGACGTTGAGGAATTATAATGACATGTATCAGAGATGTGAAGAGATGCACCCTTAAACCAAATCCCATATTTGAGGGGAAAATAGGTTGTTGTGGACTTAAGAATTTTTGGTCATATTTGAGACCTTGGAAATCAAGAGCATATGGGCTCGATTGATTTTAAAACAAAGAGATTTAATCTCGGGAAACTTAGCCAATTTTGGGCTGAGATTGAGTTTCCATAATTACCCAACAGTGCTGAGCACTGGGACATACAGTACTCATGTGTGAAACACGTGGGGTGCTGGATTAGTGCTAAGCACTAAAGTTCTGTGGCGCTCACGTGTGAAACACATGAGGCCCCCAGATGTGAAAGTTTTTTAGTCATTTTTTGTAACAACTATGTTTCAAAGTACAGAAAATTGTTTAAAAATTTATGTACAAATGGAGTATTTGCAATCCTGTGTATGCTATAAGTATTTGATTTGCTTTTGAACAGCAAGAAAGCACTTGTAGCTCATTGGTAAAACCTTACACTGCTGTGACGTAGCCCATGTGTCCGAATCCCCCCAGCCACATATATTTTTTTGGTGATTTTCTTTTAAACTTTTAGAATCTCAAAAGTTTACACGTAAAATGAAAAGTCACAACAAAATCAAACTGTGCACTGAGGTATATGAGACGACACGGACACGTAGCATCAATCCCAACCCCAACCCACCGGATTTAGCTAGCGAGATGTGAAGGGGGGCTAGCGCCACCGGATTTATCCGTAGGTAATGCTTTGAATTTTTAAACCTAGCACCCCTTGGCCTACCCCACTACCCCCATGTTGTTTATTTTCTCTGCAATTATCCAGAGAGTGATAATTCCTCTCTTAAATCTATTTTAATTCCATTCTTCATTACCCTAAACCCTAATTCTATCCTATAAATACCCCCTACACCATAGTCATCTCCATTCTGAAATTATCATAAAAACTCTCTAAAATTTCCAAGTCCAAAGTTATACAAGAGGGGTTAGCCAAGGTCGAAGTTCCGGCGACGTTTCGGAAAGAATCCGGCGACGAAATGACTCCCCGACGGTCCCAAAATCTTCCTCTACCTCTTCTCTCTAATTCCAACCAGTAAGTCCCCTCTCCCCTCCCCTCATTCTAGTCAAAAACATCCTCAATTCAAAACTCGTCGGAAACGGAGTTATTCCAACTTCCGATTCTAATTTCATCAAAAATGCAATTTTTCTTAATAAAAAATTTACCATCTTTTTATATACTGTTTATTAACCAATAAATAACACATTAGAATAAGTTTCATCTCAAAATAATATGTATTGCAACTTCTATTCCACTTTTACGGTAAAATACCATCATGTTTATATACGACATTGCTTATTCATTTTTACCCATATTAACTTTAGAAAACTCATGAGGTAATAACCTACCTCATCACAACACACATTTTTAATATAGCACGATAACTTTTGGAACATTAGTTTGTGGGGAAATACGAGTTTACATTTAAATACCATAAACATTCAAAAACCGTTTTCTTTAAAAGTGTATTATTTAATTCCTTGCAAATGCGTCTCTACAACCCATTTTAGGGAACCCCGATCGGGATGGTGCGGGTTATCGCACATCCTCGGGCCTAGTAGAGCGAGATGCAGACCTCCTCACGGTGCATCCGATCTCGATGGAATTTTTAATGCAATTTTTAAGAAAAATATGATTTTTATTTAAAAATAAGTTCTATTTTTTATAAATAAATAAATATATATATATTATCAAAATATCTACTTTAAATATACAGTATATATATTCCATGTTTTCTAAATCAAAGGAATCGCAAATTTCATGAAACTACCATTACAAATCAATACAATTCCAATATTACATTAAAATACCATATACAATGTAATCTAGGTTCTATTCAGTAGAAAACATTATATTTTAAAATATACATCCATGAAAACCCTAAAGACGATAATTAAATACTTGAGGTGTATTTTGAAAATATATCAAAACTATTTTTCATAAAACCCCCTCAGGTTATATTAATTTACAATAAGGACCCTAGTAAACATAAGTTTAAGAAGGACCGGTTCTCTTGAGCCTTAGGGAGCTGGAGAATATGGGTTCGTGCCTATCTAAGGTAGAAAACCTAAAAACGATGTTATCAATACGGTAATTTTTTTGGAAAAAAACACAAATCCTGCCGTCCATGTGCAGCAGTTACCGATAACATCAAAACTAATTCAGGACTTCAATTTGTTTTAAAGTGTCTGACTCAAACAGAGCCTCAGTATAATATGAAATCAATCTGACTTGAATTCAATTCAAGTATAACTACAATAAAACATGAATCCATTTATACCAGAATTCAATTTATATCAACATGATTCGACCGAACCGAACCATGGATATACTCTGTTTACATGGCTATCCATTCATATCCATTCCGTTTACATAATATCATGGTTTCGGCAAGTCTTCCATCTATAACACAAAACAATACAATCAATACAAAAGACATTACGGGGTTTTAAAGGGATAGACTGGTACGGAATGTGTTAGAAGTGGCACGAAACGGTCACTTTAATACACCTAACCTGAAAATCCATTGTTGTTGTTCCGTGGCTTAACGGTTCCTTGTTCTCCGTATACCTTAGTCTCCGGAATAGTGGGACTCCTCTCGTATACACTGGCATATTCTGTACCAAGCTACAAACAACTGCGTTAACATAATAAACTCACCAGTTATATTCTCATTTTTGTCTATTCTCATCTGTCTATTCTTACCTATCTTTGGGACTTACCGAGCAATTGTTCGCTGACGATATTCCTTCTCTTTTTCTTTGGAATATTGTCAGGTGGATCGGACTCATTGGAGGTTAAGCCCAGTACTGAAGACTTGGAGCAGTTCGTCATTGACCCAGAGCTCTAGATACTTGTATATATTTTCTTTTCAGTTCATGCCATTGTTTAGACATTGCTTTCCATTCCTGTATTTACATTTTCAGTTGCACTTGTAAAAAAATGTTAATAAATAAAAGTTATTGTTCATTTACATTCATGTCTCTTGGGTATAATTTACATTATATTGCTTAGATACGCTTAGCGTGTTTACTTCTGAGTAAATACGTAGCGGGCCACGCCACGCCCCCTTACCGTACACCGGGAAGCGGGGCATGACATTTTTGACTAATCATGGAGCGCTGAGCACTCTGCAAGATACTCACGTGGGAAGCACGCTGTCACACCCCGCTTCCCAAAATACGAAATACGAGGGGTTGACAAGGCCAGCCATGCTCCTACGGTCGAGGAAATATCTCTCCGTAGTCACACTTCGGCTTCTAGCTTTACGTGGTAATCAGTAATCAATGCACAGGTAATGAGAAATGCAGTAACTAAATCAAAAGAACCAACCAGATGGACATCAAGGAAGTATGGCTCTGGGTCGCTGATCAAGATGTCCGCGATGTCCTCGAGGTACGTCAGGTCCTGGTCCAAGCTAGAACCACTTCTCACTCTGAGCATGCATACTCAGGTCGTCAGAGCGACACGATAGCATTATATATATGTAGATACAAATGTGAACTCGTGCAATAATAACGAATATGTAACAGTAATCAGAAGAATAAAGACATGGACATGAAGTAGCCAATGCAGGTATCCAATAGAGCAGGTAAATAGTAAGGCAGTAAATAGTATATCAGGTATGTAAAATCAGTGAGCAATACATGTCAATGTCACTAACCCTATCAGTCTCTAAGTCTCACTGTACAGGTCGCTAAGCCTATCGTCGGTCCAAGTGTGAGAGTCAACCACTCATGAGTATCCCCCACACAAGGATAGGACCCAAGGGCAAGGGAACACGGGCCCGAGTCGCTCGCTAATAATCAGTAATATCCCCATATATCTCCAGAATCGCTGTATGTGCCGGCATGGGACTCCCGAGATTCTGTTGAACTCACACTCAAACTACCCCACACCCCGTGGTCTACATCAAACGCCAATCATAAACTCAAATACCAGTCGGTCCATGACAAGTCTATGCGAGAACTGAAGACAGGGTCTCCATCAAGCATGTCTCGACTGATACCCAAGGTAAATGGACAGTGTTTGGTGCCTTACCTGTGAAAACCATACAAGTGCTTCCATAATCGTCCCATACCAATTATAGTCACACTTATACACATCCCACAGACGTCGACAATGCAATAAATCAATAGGGTCCACTGATTGTGTACAAGTACAAGTCACTTTCACTTATCCATTCATGCTTAAACACTAACATACTAGCCATAATCAAACACTAATACCTAACACTGGGTAATGCATATGATCACTAGGTTACCAATGTTATGACATCCATATAATGTGATGAGAATACAGTTATTAAGGCATGATTAAGATATCATCGATCGGTATTCTACCACTTGCATAATTTATCATAAATCATACATACAAAATTTAGCGAAATAATAAAAAGGGGGTAAGTAGTATGTTTAATTATCTATCCATCAAAATTGGTTTCACATCAATCTGGTTTCAGGATCACTAGATATGGCCATTTCATTTTAAGTGTTCGCTGCTGGAAATCCGGTTTCAGAATCGGAAGTCCGTTTCGTAACACATTTTAATCCCAGTTGAGATCGCAATTAGGCGACGTTATAGTTGAACAATATTTAGTGTTATCAGTTAGGTTTCCACCTCAATTGGCGGATCAGTAATATACTATGTCGACAGGGAGTTATGGACAGGTTATGTTCGATGTGAAAAATCTACCTCTGCAGAATGCAGCAAGACGTATCGACATTATAAAATGAGTTAAAAATATCAAACATGTGAGGAATCTAGTGATACCAGGGTATTAAGAAAGATAACTCAATTCTCTCCGTAATGATATATGGTTCCGCACATTCTCTTATTTGAAAAGGAAAATACAGGGGTTAACTGGGATTTCTGTTCTGGAGTGCAGTCCAGAATCGTAATCCTCCGCAATTATCTCTATCATAGTTCATTAAAATTCAGTGATAAACTATACAATACGGCAGTTTAAACAGTTAGCTTCGATACGAGCCATCGAACGCTAAAATCCGGTTTATGCACAATTTATTATAAATTTTATAGTTTGGCATGTACGAAAGTTTTCAGGTTTTACGACAGGAATCAGGACATCATTTCACATGAGTAAACGACATTATATTGGAACCAAAGTCTCAAGGGACATTCATTATAACCCGGGCCATCACATGGTATTAGTTGTCGTCAATTTAACGGGGTCTTCCATTCGGGTTTTGCATCGAACACTTGAATTATACGATTTACATGAAAAGTATATGCGGAAACTATTGGTAACTAGAATTGTAATATGTGAAATTAGCATGAAGCAAGTATTAAACTTGCCTGAAGACGTGTCGACGACGGCCCGGCAGCGGCAATAGCACGATCGCATCACGAACACGGCACAGGTTTAGCCTTGTCGGATCTTACTTCTTGGCCTCGATGGTTCGGTGATGCGACGGGCGTGCCCTGGCATTGCGATGGACAGCGTGTTGATGACGATGGCGGCTTAAGGGATTGAGGCCACAGATTTGATGACGACGTCGCTGATCAGAGAAGCGGGAACTGCGATAGACGAAAGTGTTCGACGAAATGTCGGGGGCTCGACTGCGGCGGCTAGGGATCGAGAGCGGAATGTGAAGGCTCAGGAGTCGTGCAGGGGCTCGGCCACAGCGTAGGGATCGCCGTGATGCTTGCAGAAGGGGAGGCCGGCGGTTGGTGGCCAAGGTGGTCGGCAGTGAGCTCGGCGTGAGCCCGGTGGTGTTGGGAAAGATTGTGGTTGGCTCTGGGGAAGTCCGGGATGCAAAAGGTGGGACGAGGGGGCTCGAAGGAGGTGGTCGGAGCTCCGGTGACGAAGGGACAGCGAGGGTGCTCGTGAAAGGAGGTGGGGGAGCTCGGGAAGACGATGGGTTCCGGCATGCAGGTAAGGGGGTACTGCGCTCGAGCCTGTCGCTTGGAGGGGGCACGGACGAGGGCTCGGTGTCGGGGGTGGTCGGTGGTGAATAGGAGGACAGCCGCGGTATTCAGGCGGCGGCCGGTGATGAGCTCTTGGGAGCTGTGACGGTGAGGTTGTTTTCAGTTGCAGTGAGGGGGTTTTTTGGGAGCTGGCTTGGAGGATGGAGGTTCGAGAGGGAAGAGGACGAGGGTGATGGCGTCGTGGAGGGGTCAGCTCGTTGGTGGCAAGATGGCCGTCGATGGTGGTGGAGTTGAGTTTGAGAGAGATGGAGAGATGTGAGAAAACGAGAGAGAGATGGGGGGGACGAGGTCGATGGAGGTAAGGGAGCATGCGCGCGCGGTCGTGGCAAGGGAGCGGGGACGTGGTCGCGACGGGGAGTGGGGCTCGGGGACGTGCGCGTCGTGCGGGGGAGAAAAGAAAACGAGCGTGAACGAACGCGAGGACTGAAGAAGAAGGGAGAGGAAGATGGGCCGGGTTGGTTGAAGAGATGGGGCGGGCTCGGGAAAATAAAAGGGAAAAGAAAAGGGAAATTAGGGTTTGGGCTTGGACTGGGTGAAATAAAGAAAGAATAAGGGGAAAGGGTGTGATGGTGGGCCGGCTTAGGAATAGGAAATAGGGAAAGAAATAAGTAATTTGGTTTTAGATTAGGAGTTTAACAAACTAGTTTAAATAAAAGTTATACAAAATATATATATATTTAAATCGGAATAGATATGGATTAAATTCTGGAAAAATACGGAATATTTGTAGAAAACTTGGGAAAATATCTGGAGATTTATTTATTTAAATACGCTAATTATTTATAGGGACTGGGTATTACATCATACCACCCTTACAAAAATTTCGTCCTCGAAATTTAAAATTAAACGATAGGCTATAAATAATATGCGAAAAAACCACGGAATCGAATACTACTATATAGTGATCTACGTAGAAGCAATTAGATAAAATTAGAATCCTAAATATATATATGCATACGTATATCAAAAATAGCGTAGCTAAAATAATAAGCATAAGGCACAACCGTCTATAGTAACAAACTATAAGCACAATACCCGGGAAAATAAAGTAACAGTAATAAAATAGTGAAGGATTTGTCGATAGATTAAAATATTTTAGAATAATGTATCGATCACACAATTTAAGAATAACTTAGAAAACCCACATGGTGAAAATAAAAGGCATAGAACAAAATAATATGCGCGATATATGTTTGCGCTATTGAAAATGTGAAGAATAGTAAAGCATTTATGATGGGTAAAACGGAAGTAGTTAATAACACGCAATTTTTGTAAACACAAGGTAGTGGAAGCTAAATTTTGAATACGATATCACTGAATGTAAATATGGTAGCAAGAGATAGCACAAAAGTGTATAGGGCTAGCCAGGGTAGGGATTACAATGGAGTATGGCCCACTCAAAAGGTCGGACTGTAGTACTTCAAACTGAATGTCGAAGGGACTGGGGTCGGGTCAGCACAGGGTGCAAGGGTGAACAGTCATGAATCTCGGGAGGGAAGAAATTTATTGGGAAGGGAAAACAGTCAATACATCAAGCGAACCAAAACCAAAAGATTAGCGAACTCAGAAATTTTATTATCATTCCAGAAAATTCCAATCAAGGCATTCTCGAAAGATCAAAGGTGGCCCTAAACTATACATAGATTTATTTGGCCAGAGGAAACAAAAGTAAATCGCGTTAGTCGCGGTTGTGGAAGTTAAGCAGGTTACGGTAGGCTCGTGCGCTCAGATAGGGGTGTCCATCTCCATATCGCCTCGCAGGGATTGCCACTGGAGGTTCTTCTGCCACGGAGTCTTCTTCTTCTGGTCCTTCTGCCTCGGCTAGAGCTCCTTCATCGAGGTCTGCTGCCATGTGATTCTCTTTCTCTGGATCTTCCTCCACGGGATATCCTTCCACTGGATTCTCCTCCAGGTCTTCCTCTCCTGGATTTTCTTCTATCGGGTCCTCCTCGGGATCTTCCTCTATCGGGTCCTCCTCAGGGTCCTCTTCTTCATTGTCAGAGTCGCTGATCACGTCAACTTCTGGGGCTGCGATTCCCTCGTCCTCGGAATCGTTGTTTCCGAAAATAACCTGTGGGCCGTTGGTCTCGTCATCTGAGCTCACCAGTATGCAGTCTAAGAAAACGCACGACCGCGTGTCCTCATCTAGAGGCGGCGCTGCTCCAGGGTGGGCCATGGCCTGAAAAGAAGAGTCATGATTAGGCAGTAGAACACACCAAGAAAATAACTAAGGATACGGAGAACAAGGAAAATATGCAGTAGGTAAGGACCGAAAAATCAAAATTTAGAATACTGATGCAATAAGTAGTATAAGGGAAATAAGTGGAAAGGGGACGATACATACATCACAACTCAGAATTTCATTGCATTTCAACTAAAGTTCAACGGATACAAGATTTTAAATGAAGGGAAATATTTACAAAAGAGTGACAATATTTTTTATTGAAAGCAGAAAGGTGATAATTCTTCCTTGATATCTACACCGCTGCATTCTCGTCAACCAAGTGGAATTCTGCGCTGGACCCGTACTATCCTCGAAGCTCGAGTTACGAAATAACCATCACTTAGCAAGAGTGGAGAGTGTGGACGAATCTCCCCCTTGTAGCTCCTTCCTTTTAGGGCAACCCTTGACAAGATATTCGCTGGATCCGCAAATTAGGCATTGTCCTTTGGCGCTGCGACAGTCTCTCTGAAAGTGTCCTGGCTTCTTGCAGTATCCACAACGTTGAATCTTCCGCTGCCTCCGTTGCTGGGGAACAAGTGGGTGCTTCATCTTCACCTCTTTTCCTTGTTTAACGGGGATTCCCTTACGAGTGGAGGCTTCCGCTGGTGCCTGAGTCATCTGCCCTCTTAATCCTGCAGCTAACAGGTCGTTCGTTCGCTCCTGGGCTTCCTTCAATCCTTGCAGTACATTCAAAATCTCGACGGTCTGATTCTGAGGAGTGGAGACAGAAGAAGAGTCGTTGGAAGACATAGTCCTGAAACAACAATTTTGAGGACGATATAAGGCACAGGAATTAGAGTCAAAATACGACATAGAATAAACAACGAAACAAAAGTATCGGGTGAGGTGAAACTCAAACGAGTGAAAATCAAATGTAGAACTCCAAGTCACTCAAACAGAGTACAGTATTGTAACTATGCTGCAGTTCATAATTACAACCACGTAACTCTACTAAGTCATCCAAAACTCTAGCGAATGGATCAATAAGTATAGCAGAATACACTATGTGAATCAAGATCAAGAATAACAAATTTACAATCTAGACCGAAGGATGTCTTAGATTGCCAAGCACTACACGGAAACTGAAATCCCAATCGAAGCAAAACCTGTCTCTGATACCAACAAAACCATGTCACGCCCCGCTTCCCAAAATACGGAATACGAGGGGTTGACAAGGCCAGCCATGCTCCTACGGTCGAGGAAATATCTCTTCGTAGTCACACTTCGGCTTCTAGCTTTACGTGGTAATCAGTAATCAATGCACAGGTAATGAGAAATGCAGTAACTAAATCAAAAGAACCAACCAGATGGAGATCAAGGAAGTATAGCTCTGGGCCGCTGATCAAGATGTCCGCGATGTCCTCGAGGTACGTCAGGTCCTGGTCCAAGCTAGAACCACTTCTCACTCTGAGCATGCATACTCAGGTCGTCAGAGCGACACGATAGCATTATATATATGTAGATACAAATGTGAACTCGTGCAATAATAACGAATATGCAACAGTAATCAGAAGAATAAAGACGTGAACATGAAATAGCCAATGCAGGTATCCAATAGAGCAGGTAAATAGTAAGGCAGTAAATAGTATGTCAGGTATGTAAAATCAGTGAGCAATACATGTCAATGTCACTAACCCTATCAGTCTCTGAGTCTCACTGTACAGGTCGCTAAGCCTATCGTCGGTCCAAATGTGAGATTCAACCTCTCATGAGTATCCCCCACCCAAGGGTAGGACCCAAGGGCAAGGGAACACGGGCCCGAGTCGCTCGCTAATAATCAGTAATATCCCCATATATCTCCAGAATCGCTGTATGTGCCGGCATGGGACTCCCGAGATTCTGTTGAACTCACACTCAAACTACCCCACACCCCGTGGTCTACATCAAACGCCAATCATAAACTCAAATACCAGTCGGTCCATGACAAGTCTACGCGAGAACTGAAGACAGGGTCTCCATCAAGCATGTCTCGACTGATACCCAAGGTAAATGGACAGTGTTTGGTGCCTTACCTGTGAAAACCATACAAGTGCTTCCATAATCGTCCCATACCAATTATAGTCACACTTATACACATCCCACAGACGTCGACAATGCAATAAATCAATAGGATCCACTGATTGTGTACAAGTACAAGTCACTTTCACTGCTTAAACACTAACGTACTTGCCACAATCAAACACTAATACCTAACACTGGGTAATGCATATGATCACTAGGTTACCAATGTTATGACATCCATATAATGTGATGAGAATACAGTAATTAAAGCATGATTAAGAAATCATCGGTCGGTGTCCTACCACTTGCATAATTTATCATAAATCATACATGCAAAATTCAGCGAAACAATTAAAAGGGGGTAAGCAGTATGTTTAATTATATATTCATTAAAATTTGTTTCACGTCAATCGGGTTTCAGGATCGCTAGATATGTTCATTTCATTTTAAGTGTTCACTGCTGGAAATCCGGTTTCAGAATCAAAAGTCCGTTTCGTAACACATTTTAATCCCAGTTGGGATCGCAATTATGTGACACCATAGTTGAACAATATTTAGGGTTATCAGTTAGCTTTCCACCACAATTGGCGGATCAGTAATATACTATGTCAAAAGGTAGTTATGGACAGGTTATGTTCGATGTGAAAAATCTGCCTCTGCAGAATTCAGCAAGACGTATCGACATTATAAAATGAGTTAAAAATATCAAACATGTGAGGAATCCGATGAGACCAGTGGAGTAATAAAGATAACTCAATTCTCTCCGTAACTATATAGGGTTCCATGCATTCTCATATTTGAAAATGAAAATACAGGGGTTTAGAAACAAGGGTTAATTGGGATTTCTGTTCTGGACTGCAGTCCAGAATCGTAATCCTCCGCAATTATCTCTATCATCGTTCATTAAAATTTAGTGATAAACTATACAATACGGTAGGTTAAACAGTTAGCTTCGATACGAGCCATCGAACGCTAAAATCCGGTTTATGCACAATTTATTATAAATTTTATAGTTTGGCATGTACGAAAGTTTTCAGGTTTTACGACAGGAATCGGGACATCATTTCACATGAGTAAACGACATTATATTAGAACCAAAGTCTCAAGGGACATTCATTATAACCCGGGCCATCACATGGTATTAGTTGTCGTCAATTTAACGGGGTCTTCCATTCGGGTTTTGCATCGAACACTTGAATTATACGATTTACATGAAAAGTATATGTGGAAACTATTGGTAACTAGAATTGTAATATGTGAAATTAGCATGAAGCAAGTATTAAACTTGCCTGAAGATGTGTCGACGACGGCCCGGCAGCCGCAACGGCACGATCGCGTCACAAACACAGCACAGGTTTAGCCTTGTCGGATCTTACTTCTTGGCCTCGATGGCTCGGTGATGCGACGGGCGTGCGCTAGCGTTGCGATGGACAGCGTGCTGATGACGATGACGGCTTAAGGGATCGAGGCCACAGATTTGATGACGACGTCGCTGATCAGAGAAGCGGGAACTGCGATAGACGAAAGTGTTCGACGAAATGCAGGGAGCTCGACTGCGGCGGCTAGGGATCGAGAGCGGAATGTGAAGGCTCGGGAGTTGTGCAGGGGCTCGGCCACAGCGTAGGGATAGCCATGATGCTTGCAGAAGGGGAGGCCGGTGGTTGGTGGCAAAGGTGGTCGGCAGTGAGCTCGGGGTGAGCCCGGTGGTGTTTGGAAAGATGGTGGTTGGCTCTGGGGAAGTCCGGGTGCTGAAGGTGGGGCGAGGGGGCTCGAAGGAGGTGGTCGGAGCTCCAGTGACGAGGGGACAGCGAGGGTGCTCGTGAAAGGAGGTAGGGGAGCTCGGGAAGGCGATGGGTTCCGGCGTGCAGGTAATGGGGTACTGCGCTCGGGCCTGTCGCTTGGAAGGGGCGCGGACGAGGGCTCGGTGTCGGGGGTGGTCGGCGGTGAAGAGGAGGTCGGCCGCGGTATTCAGGCGGCGGCCGGTGATGAGCTCTCGGAAGCTGTGACGGTGAGGTGGTTGTCAGTTGCAGTGAGGGGGGTTTTGGGGAGCTGGCTTGGAGGATGGAGGTTCGAGAGGGAAGAGGACGAGGGTGATGGCGTCGTGGAGGGGTCAGGGGCTCGTTGGCGGCAAGATGGCCGTCGATGGTGGTGGAGTCGAGTTTGAGAGAGATGGAGAGATGTGAGAAAACGAGAGAGGGGGGGAATGTTTACCCCAATCAGAGCAAAGCTTTGTTCGAATTCCGAGGTGGGAGATGAAGCAACGCTTTATCTTCCCCCAATCAAAAGCAAAGCTTCGCTTTGAAAATTTAAACTTCAATAAATGAAGCAGCGCTTCAGATCCTTTGCGCTGCGCGCAACGCGCCACGTGTCTGGCGCAGATGCATTAGCGCGGCGTCGAAAAAGGCGCACTCGATCAGAGCAAAGCTCTGTTAAAGGAAGCAACGCTTCAGCTGCACAAGCGTTGCGCTATGCGACGCGTGTCGGCGCAGATGCGCTTGCGCAGTTGTGCTGCGCTGTGTGCCGCACGACACGTGTCAGCGTAGATGAGCTAGCGCAGTCGCGCCGCGCTTTGCGCTGCGTGACACATGTCAGCGCAGATGCGCCGTTTCATAAAAGAAAGAGGCCAAACACCAAAAAAAATTCATCCTTTTAAGGATCACATACATTTAGTAATAGTAGACTAAAATCATACGATGCACAAACACAATAGAGAACTAAAATAAAAGAACCTTTAACAGATAATGAAATATTCGATTAAAAAGGAAAATGCTTGTTCATTATTATTGTTATTACATTTTAAAAAAAAGATCACCGAATACGGGATCGGAAATACAAGGGTTTGCAAAAAGAAAAAGAAGATTATTCAGCTCCCTCTCCGTCTTCTCCATCATGTCGAAACGGAGATCCTCCCGAAGGGTAGCCATCCAACGGTCGATGCCGGACTCCTGGGAAAAAGTAGCGATGACAACCCGACGAGCCCGTATCTGGCTCAGCAAGTGGAAGGAGAAGTCCCTCAGGGCTTTGGTGATCAAGTGCGCTTCGAGAAAGCACTCAATCTTATCCTCGACGGCATCCAGCATCGCCGAGGACATCTCTGCTGGAGGAGGAGGAACGTCGGCGAGCACCGAGGCAAGGATCATCCGAAGCCAAATGGAATTCGGAGGGAGAGGAGACCCCATACGAGTCAAAAGCTTGTGCATTGCGGCATCGCATTGCTCGTCCGAGAGAGAAGGGTCCACCAGGCGCGCAGCAAAACGGGGAACGATGTCCCGAATCGGCACCTCCCATGGTTGTCGGCGGGCATGAGGGCGGTTGCAAGCCATGATCGAAGAGGTTCTCTGAAAATGAGAGAAGAAAAGGCTCAGCCTCGAGTTATATATATAGACCCAAGCACAGAAAATTTTGTGCACGATGAAATCGTTTCCAAGGCCCGGGAAATCAGAATTTTGGAAATACAAGTTTGACTTGAAAAAAGGAGATGAAAAGATATCTCAGGCGAAGCGACGCTTCCGATTTGCCCAAAATCTAAGTTTTAATAAATGAAGCAACACTTCAGATCCTCTGAGCTGAGCACAGGGCGCCACATGTCAGGCGCAGATGCATCAACGCAGCGCCCAAGGCAGCGCACCCAATCAGAGCAAAGCTCTGTTTTAAACAAAATTAAATGAAGCAACGCTTCAGTTGCGCTGCGCTGTGCGCTGCGCGACACGTGTCAACACCGTTGCGCTGCGCTGTGCGCTGCGTGACACGTGTCACGCGCTGGGGCATCTGCGCCAAACAGAATTAAAATTCTAAAGAAATCTTTTCTGTTCTTGCTAAAACAAGAAGATTTTCTTCTGTAAAACAGAAGCCCTTGGATCAAAAAACCAACGGTGGGGAAAATTCCCCAAATCACTCGAAGAAAGATTTCTTAAACAAATTTAACTAATTTATGAGCACTATAAAAAGGACCCTAGACCTCAATTCAAAGGAGGAGGATTTTGGGTAAAAAATTAAACAGAGAAGACTCTGAAGAATTGGAGAGAAATCCTCGAGAACAAAGAAAAAGGTAAAAACCTTTAGAAAAAGAGAAAATTCTCTTATGAACAGATCATTGATCTGAGAACAAGATCTAGGATCTGTAGGGTTCCTAGGCACCCTAGTGAGGTCTCACAAGGCATCAACCATGCCAATTTCAAAAAATACGGTGCCGAGAAACCCTAGACTATGGATCGTCGGCTAGATTTCTAGGCGAAACAATAAACTAGTTAACACTTAACTAAGAGATACGGAAATACAACCTTTGTAGATCCGGTTCTCCACCTCCATAGCTCCGCAATGAAGTCTCCTCGCTGTCCATAAAAAGTCCCGGGCTCTAGCGTCGGCTTCATCGGAGAATGGACAGGCTAGGTCATCGATGTCCAAGCCGAAGATGATCTACGTCGAAGCATCGCTAGATCAAGCTCCACCTTCACCAAGCCATGAAAACTCGTGAAGGAAACACACTCTACTACTTGACAAGAGGTAGAGGATGAAGAAATAGGAAGTGGGTAGACTTTAGAATTGGATTTCTCACTCATTTCATCAATCCACCATTGATGAAGTGCAAGGTTTTCTTCTTGAGTTCAAGGAAGAAGAAGAAGAAAGTATTATGATAAGTTAATTAAAAAGAAAAGAAAAAGGATACTTATCATAATAATAACCATGGTAAAGTGTAGAGACTAAACTAAGGTTAAATGAAGTGGTTAGGGTTAAGCATGAGACAAAAATGGTCACACAGTCAAAAGTTCAAGAAGCTTTAACTAGAATACAAATTTAGCAACCATTTTCTTTTTATGCTTATCATATTCCAAAATGAATAAATAAATAAGATAAAAGAATAAAACAAAACCCTAACCATTATCATGTAACCATGGTTTGATCTTTACACAAAAACCCTAGCATAACATGTATCATCAAACATGATACAATCAAGTGCACAAAAAGTATATCACATATACAATGTGCACACCCGAGTGAGAATATCCATCTTAAGTAAACCGATACTAGTTGATGCAAACTAATATATCAAATATATAATTATGCATTAAATCATTAAATCAACACTTGATTTAACGATCCGGTCATATCGCATATAACCGACTAGTATCCTATGTATCGGCTTATCGAATCAATACTTGATTCGATAACTAGGTTATATCGCATACAACCATTCGATACATTCATCGCGAGAATAGAATACGGTATCACATACACGCATTATTCTCGGTCCCGCACATATCTCATATGCGCTCCTATTTCGTTTCGCTTGAGCCAGGAAACCTCTGTGTAGGACTCTAAAGACTCGTCAATACGCCGGCAGTAGGTGATGATCATATCAAACACCCACAAGCCGCAAGCGGTCTGCTAAACGTAACGGCCACCCGGGTATTGAGCGATCTGAAGATCGACGAGCAAGCCCGCTCACACTCCAGTGAATCCAACCAGTAACACTACCGTACAGTCCGGTCTGATCGTCTGATATGTCGCATATCTCGCCTAGGAGTGGTTAACGTCAGACCCCAATAGCTTGATAAGTCGTGTCGATATGAGGTCTATAACAATTCGAGAAACTACTGGTAACACTTACCAGTAAATCTCAGCAACCCTGGCCAGGGATTTCTTGTTATAGCCAATCGAACACAGCGCAACATCAACTCCCTATACCGGGAGAGACGAATCCCCTCCTATCGCTCATTGCCTCCATGTGTCTCGGGACTGTACCCAAAAACCACCATTTTGCACGCCCTCTTGGACGTGGTAAGATGGAAATCAAAGCACAGTGGGAACCACACAAGACTCTATGACGATCTCGGGTCAACAGACTACTCTATACCAGTGTCACCAGAGAACTGCCATCTGACGTGAGGTATAATACCATCTGGGAGTTCTCGGCGAGTCCGTCCAGTGTACCCAGTCTCAACTGAGCACCCGTATATCATCTCTGATGTCAAACACCGATGGATATGGGATCATCCATCGCCCATCTGTATGGGTCGAGCAGGTATACGCTAGTCTACTCTGGTATATCGATGCCCCGTCTCGATACACCCTCGACTAGGGACTTTGAAGGATGTACTTATGGACTACCATGTCCCCACTAGTATGATCCGCATCACAGTCCAGGTAGTCAAGTACACATCCTAAGGGCTTTACCAACATGTAACAGAGAGACAATCAGTATACACGTTAAGGTAAAGAGTAACCAGATAGCATACTATCATGTCGAGCAAGAAAGTCCTCCCTATATATGTCCCAGCATCCACTACAATATACATCCTATGTATAGTAATGGCCTCTAGGGCATACATATAACTAACAATCTCCCACTTGCACTAAGGCCATCTGATAGCAGTGGTTGCAGTATCTCATACTCAACCATCCCATAAAAGTCTCTCTCTGGGAACAGGCCTTTGTGAGTGGATCCGCTGTGTTGTCCTCTGAGTCTACTCTCCTAACCTCGATCTCCCTGGAGATCAACCATCTCCATGATCAGGTGATACTGCCTTAGAATATGTCTGGATCACTGATGGGACCGGCGTTCCTCGGCATAAGCCACAACTCCATTGCCTCACAATGGTAGGAACGTAGTTCATCTTATGAACCAATATACACCCAAACAGCCTCTTTGGTAGCATCTGAAGTAGCGATGTATCCAGCCTTTATCGTCTAATATGCCACGGTATCTAGCTTGGAACTCTTCCAACATACCGTCCCTTTTGAGGGCAAAGACAATGCCTGTGACTGACATTCAGTCGTTCTTATCACTCTGGAACACTTCCAGCGATTCTCCTCAGGATCAATTGATATCATCTCACTACAACTAGTGAGAATCCTAACATCCAATTAAATCTATCTCATAGATCCAAAATCCAGGATTTAGTAGGTATCACTTTGATCCTATATGGAGAATCCTAGTGATAAGCGGAGATTGACCGAGCGTAGCATAAGAAACTCTTTTCTTATCATGAGTATGTCATCCACGTACTCTACGAGGATCACCACCATACTCCCTACTACCTTTTTGTTTATACTAGGTTCATATACCATTTTGATGATGTCAAACTCTTTGACTATCTCATCAAAACAGATGTTCCAACTCCGCGATGCCTGCTTTAATCCTATAAAGCATCTTTCACACGTTTCCGCTGCTCCCACTGTCTACGAAGCCCTCTGGCTGTGTACTTATAGACGCACTCTTCTAAAACATCATTTAGAAAAGTAGTCATGACACCCAACCACCAGATATCATAGTCATGGTATGTAGCCGTGACAAGTAGGATCTGGATGGACTTAAGCATAGTTGCTTGAAAAGGTTTCATCATTATCCACACCTGGTCAATGATGCAAACTTTTAACAAGTCTAGCTTTGAAAGTCTCAACTTTTCCATGTACACCAAGTAATCTTCTCAAGATATACTTGCTCCTGATGGGGATTTAACCCTTCAGATATAACAACTAAAGTCCATACTTTATTGGTGTATAAGGATTCCATCTCAGATCGATAAACATCCAGCCATTCTTACAGAGTCTCACTCTTGATGGCCAGCTCGAAACTAGTTGGGTCATCATCTCATGATGCATTCCTCGCTCCCACTGTCATAGAGAAACCGAAGTATCTCTCAGGTGCGTGAGGAACCCTACTAGATCGGCGGAGAGGCTGAGGTTCGTTGGAATCTACTGAATCCTTTGGTTCTATCAAATCATGTGTTGTAGTTTGTGTAGCTGGAACCTTTCCAGTTCTACATTACAGACTTTGCCTCGAGCTTGTCCGGATTTTGCTTTCAGACATAGGCCGGTCAACCCCAAATCTTAACTAGCTTAAGACATGGGTTCTTCCCTTTCCATATCACATATGAAATGGTAGGCAACTGATTTGATTGGAACCCTATTCAATAGGTATGCATCTTCATAAGTGCATAACTCCCAAAAGGAAAAAGGTAACTCAGTATTACTCATCATAGAGCACACCTTATCACATAGGGTGTAATTGCTCCACCCCGATATACCATCGTGCTATGGTGTATACAGAGGAGTAATGCTGAGAGAGAATCTCATTCTCCTTTAGAATAGTCCAGGAATTCCATGCACAAGTATTCTCCTCCCTGATCTCATCATAGGACATAATACTTATACCCGTATTTTGGTTCTCTACTTCTCGCTTATATTCTGTGAATATCTCAAAAGGCTCGGACTCATGTTTCAACAGGAACATATGTCTGAATCTTGAGAGATTATCAGAGAATGTAATGAAGTACAAAGAACCTGTCTTGGCATGTGTAGACAGGGGACCTTACATACATTAACATGTATCATCCCAAGAGTTCACTAACTCTTTCTCTGTTTCCAATAAACGGATCTATGGTCATCTTATCTCTGTGACATGACTGGCGAGTTTCACAAGATGTAAATTCAAACTGATTTAAATATGCATCTATATGTAACTTCAGCTAGTCGGATCGCATTGATATGACCTAGTCTACAATGCCTTAAGAAGGATTCGTTCATTTCTGAACTTTTCTTCTTGTGTGTGTTCCGTATACTAAGAACTGTAGTTTGATTTAGAACATTAATGCTTTTAGATAACGTGCCTGAACCGATCAACTTTTGATATAGAAAATGTTCAAAACATTGTCCAACAATACAAAATTTTATCGTTTCTTTACTAATAAAGAGACAGATATGATTTTGCATAACAGGTTCGGTATCTAATAACATTCGTTCAGAATCAATGTATTGTAATACAGGGTGACAGTGACCAACAGACTTGGCTGCAACATTTTCCCCGTTTTCTGCCTCATGAAACTTATCACCCGTTCTCAGTTCTCTACCTTTCTGTAGCCCTATGTAACATATTACATATCTGGGATCCTGATCTGGTATCATATACCCAGGACGTAAAGGATACTGAGAAATAGTTCTCTGTAATGAACACACCCGAAGATGATGCATCGGCATGCACTCTCTTCGTTTGGGCGGCACGGGAATTCTGGTAATCCCCTATTTCCTGCTCTGTCTTATAACAATTATAAGTTGGAGCGGGACCAACGTTCCCCAGCTCAGTATAACAAGCGGGTTCGGTCAATAATCCGTATTATTATCTTGATTAAGGCGTGATATGGTCGCTACCAGGAGAGAGAGAGAAGAAAACACTCAGCGTGCGCTCTTGCAAGAATAGATTGGTTATTATTTTATCTAATCAGGATGGCTCCCACTGCTTTTTATCAAATCTTCCTTCAAACCCTAAAAGGAAAGACTAGCCGGGATTAATTACACACTACAAGTTCGCCAATCTTTCAGCCAGGCCAGTGTCGGTACTTTGAGGGAGGTCCCCCGTGCTTTCGCACGAACCTAATTAATGTAAACCTCGTTTTCCCAGAGGCGTAACCTCGTTAACACCTTTCTAGACACCTACTTGATCGGCTAATTGTAATGAATAAAACTCTCCCAGGAGTAACTCTTACTCGCAGTGGGTATCGGGATCCAACTATCTCATAGAAAGTATGCAATCTCATTGCAAATCTCAACACTTGAAATTCCCGATAATATTTTGCCCCTAGCTCGCTATGACCTTGACGCATGCCAAACAACCCATAGTCTGCTAGTCAAGTTCAACCCGTACATTTCTTGATTGAATTAAACCCACCCGCACGACCCTTGACGCATGCCAAACAACGCCGTACGAATACCCTAATCCAATCGTATCATATGCTGGCAGATAAGCACTAGTTAGCTACCGTACACTACGCCTTGACGCATGCCAAACAACCGCAGCACGAATACTAACTAATACTTATCTGAAATGACGGAGGGCTACGACAGGTTTTTCTGAAAACCTATTGCGTAATGAACTTGATATCGTTGTAGAATCAAATGATTTTGAAATGGAGTGCTTTTGAGGCTTTTCTAGTTTTGCTAAAGGAGTCACTCCCGGTGAAGGAATCGTCGGTCCTTTCCTCGTCGAATGAGGTGCGGGATATATCATATATATCTCTGTGCAAAGCAAAAACACTTAAAAGCAATCAAAAGACAAACCGAGGGGCGTAGCATCTGCCAGTTATTGCTAAAGGAGTCACTCCCGGTGAAGGGATCTCGGTCCTTTCCTCATCGAATAAGGTGCAGGATATATCACATATACCTCTATGCAAAGCAAGAACTGTAGCTACCTGTTTTATTTTGAAATTCGATTCTACAACATCTTAGGTTTCTTTTATTTCATTAATCATATTAATGAAGTCCCATCATCAAAGTACCTAAACATTACAGATAAATACGACGTACAATTATGCCATCCGCATTCGCCTCGATGTCCCCTCGTGCACCGTTAAGTTAGGTAACTAACGGCAGAGCGGGGCAGGGCTAGCGCGGGTGTAAAACATAAGTAATGCCTATATAATATATCATATATACTATATACTGTATCTATCACAGAACATCACATGATCACATCACAGATATCGCAGCAGAAGAATCATATGAAATATTGGATATACTAGGACGTCCGTGTTTTCAATACGAGCCAGTATAAAACACGGATTCCACGGTCGTGATGAATAGCCAAACCCACACCCCTAGACCCCTACGAGAGCGGCAAGCAACCCTACCAATTCTGGAGTTAGGAGACCCGGACTCGACTCCTCGAGTTGGTCTCCCACTGGACTCCAGAACCCGGTTACTTGTGCCCTCCTCCTTGGGTCTATCCTAGTGCGGAAAAGTAAATAATATACAAAGGGTGACAACTTCCGCAACCTGGAAGTGCCCCAATAAAAGAATATTACATACAAGTTTTTACATGAATGAAAATGAAAAACACTCATCTCACATAAAAACCCCCGGCTATTCAAACACGACGATCCAATATAACATATCCAGCAACACATAATATCACATGTCATCAACGTAAGTAAATATGTCCATCCCAATTGTCGTTGACATATAGCAACGAAACCGGCGATATCACATATTACACTTACGGTCACAGAAAAGAAAGTGTAAAACTACAACAGTTGGAATCCGCAACCACCTCAGACATCGCATGCCTGACCAAATGAATTCCTTATACATCGCATGCCTAACAATTATAAACCCCGCATTTTAGTCTCATTATCGAAAACACTTTTCAATATCAAGTCGGGCAATTCAACAAGATTCCCGACATACTGATCGAATGCTCATCGCAAACTTCAGTAGATGGCTGCACCCCTGATACCGTCGACGAAGTGCACCAAGGCGGAACACCGCTACCGTGAGCACCCAAACGGATGCTTTCGGCGACGGGGTTCTCCTACAGTCACTTGGTCGGGGCTATGGAGTGAGGCTGTCTATTAAGTTTACCCGGCGAGTATCCGCGTACGCTACGTGATTGCGACGGACTTTTGATCACATCAAAATTCCATGGCAACCGATCAAGTGAGACTAAACTGCTGTGTTTATAACATTCATTCAGTTATCACATAACTACTTGTGAATTCCAATTATTGTATCCCATTCCAGATAAACAGAAAATGTTAAACTTTTCGATCGAACAGTCAAACACCCAAGTTTTCCCGATACAGCTCAATACATGAAATAAGTCTAACAACATTCCGTTCGTGCCTCAGTACCAACGGTCCAGCCGTAGAAGGGTCAAGCCAACGCCTCACATGTGGCACGCCGTACTGCCCCAAACCCGAAGGTTCAAAGGGCAGTTCAAGACGGTCACATAATCGAGTTAAGGTTTGTTGTCTTCTAGAGGGTCCATCGCATTACTTGCACTACTTAGAACGTCGTTAAACTACGGAAAAATCCAACACTTGGAAATTTCCCGACAGGGGAAAAATTGGGTATTTATATCCGGTCGAACTTTTTAACATATTCTAAAATTTATCCGGAAAGCCACATAGACAAAATTTGATACTCCGATCGAAACACCGAATCCCCAAAACAACCCCAGAAAATTCAACTCTTGAAAAAATATTAAAAATTCCCAGAAAAATCACCACTAGAAACTAAGAATTACTGTGCAAAATAATTTAAATACTGTGGCCGTACGGCCGCGGATCCGCCGCATGAGCCTTGCTCATGCCGCGGAACCGCGGTGGAATAGTTGAATTAGGTCCACGAAATTTACAGTAATTCCTAGAAAACCCTGCTTGATTTTCTGCATATTTTTAATTTTGAAAAATCCCAGATTTTAGAAAAAGGACAGAGAGCATGTTTGGTGTTGGGTTTCGGGTTCGTTCGGACTTCAAATTGCGTCTAGACTTCGCCTAAGGCTCTTGCTAGGCTCTGATACCGCTGTAGGGTTCCTAGGCACCCTAGTGAGGTCTCACAAGGCATCAACCATGCCAATTTCAAAAAATACGGTGCCGAGAAACCCTAGACTATGGATCGTCGGCTAGATTTCTAGGCGAAACAATAAACTAGTTAACACTTAACTAAGAGATTCGGAAATACAACCTTTGTAGATCCGGTTCTCCACCTCCATAGCACCGCAATGAAGTCTCCTTGCTGTCCATAACAAGTCCCTGGCTCTAGCGTCGGCTTCATCGGAGAATGGACGGGCTAGGTCATCGATGTCCAAGCCGAAGATGATCTACGTCGAAGCATCGCTAGATCAAGCTCCACCTTCACCAAGCCATGAAAACTCATGAAGGAAACACACTGTACTACTTGGCAAGAGGTAGAGGATGAAGAAATAGGAAGTGGGTAGACTTTAGAATTGGATTTCTCACTCATTTCATCAATCCACCATTGATGAAGTGCAAGGTTTTCTTCTTGAGTTCAAGGAAGAAGAAGAAGAAAGTATTATGATAAGTTAATTAAAAAGAAAAGAAAAAGGATACTTATCATAATAATAACCATGGTAAAGTGTAGAGACTAAACTAAGGTTAAATGAAGTGGTTAGGGTTAAGCATGAGACAAAAATGGTCACATAGTCAAAAGTTCAAGAAGCTTCAACTAGAATACAAATTTAGCAACCATTTTCTTTTTATGCTTATCATATTCCAAAATGAATAAATAAATAAGATAAAAGAATAAAACAAAACCCTAACCATTATCATGTAACCATGGTTTGATCTTTACACAAAAACCCTAGCATAACATGTATCATCAAACATGATACAATCAAGTGCACAAAAAGTATATCACATATACAATGTGCACACCCGAGTGAGAATATCCATCTTAAGTAAACCGATACTAGTTGATGCAAACTAATATATCAAATATATAATTATGCATTAAATCATTAAATCAACACTTGATTTAACGATCCGGTCATATCGCATATAACCGACTAGTATCCTATGTATCGGCTTATCGAATCAATACTTGATTCGATAACTAGGTTATATCGCATACAACCATTCGATACATTCATCGCGAGAATAGAATACGGTATCACATATACGCATTATTCTCGGTCCCGCACATATCTCATATGCGCTCCTATTTCGTTTCGCTTGAGCCAGGAAACCTCTGTGTAGGACTCTAAAGACTCGTCAATACGCCGGCAGCAGGTGATGATCATATCAAACACCCACAAGCCGCAAGCGGTCTGCTAAACGTAACGGCCACCCGGGTATTGAGCGATCTGAAGATCGACGAGCAAGCCCGCTCACACTCCAGTGAATCCAACCAGTAACACTACCGTACAGTCCGGTCTGATCGTCTGATATGTCGCATATCTCGCCTAGGAGTGGTTAACGTCAGACCCCAATAGCTTGATAAGTCGTGTCGATATGAGGTCTATAACAATTCGAGAAACTACTGGTAACACTTACCAGTAAATCTCAGCAACCCTGGCCAGGGATTTCTTGTTATAGCCAATCGAACACAGCGCAACATCAACTCCCTATACCGGGAGAGACGAATCCCCTCCTATCGCTCATTGCCTCCATGTGTCTCGGGACTGTACCCAAAAACCACCATTTTGCACGCCCTCTTGGACGTGGTAAGATGGAAATCAAAGCACAGTGGGAACCACACAAGACTCTATGACGATCTCGGGTTAACAGACTACTCTGTACTAGTGTCACCAGAGAACTGCCATCTGACGTGAGGTATAATACCATCTGGGAGTTCTCGACGAGTCCGTCCAGTGTACCCAGTCTCCACTGAGCACCCGTATATCATCTCTGATGTCAAACACCGATGGATATAGGATCATCCATCGCCCATCTGTATGGGTCGAGAAGGTATACGCTAGTCTACTCTGGTATATCGATGCCCCGTCTCGATACACCCTCGACTAGGGACTTTGAAGGATGTACTTATGGACTACCATGTCCCCACTAGTATGATCCGCATCACAGTCCAGGTAGTCAAGTACACATCCTAAGGGCTTTACCAACATGTAACAGAGAGACAATCAGTATACACGTTAAGGTAAAGAGTAACCAGATAGCATACTATCATGTCGAGCAAGAAAGTCCTCCCTATATATGTCCCAGCATCCACTACAATATACATCTTATGTATAGTAATGGCCTCTAGGGCATACATATAACTAACATGATCTTTAATGAAAAGAAAAGAAAAAAATAAATAATAAACAGTGCCTTGCACTTCTTTTTATGAACCATTGGTTCTGAATCCAAAAGATTCTCAAGATAACAGTGCCTTGCACCTTATATGAACCACTGGTTCTTTAGAAAACAAGAAAAAACTTGTTTTCTTTAATCTGAAATTGATCCAAAAGAATAAGAACAGTGCCCAGCACTTGCCTAAACTGCGCTATTGCGCAAGCCGTCAGGAAGCGCCACGTGTCAGCAGTGCAGCAGCGCAGCGCACTAACGCAGCGCACTGCGCTGTTGCGCTTGCGCTCACCAGAACGTGACACGTGTCACCTCCACGAGCACTTGCGCTCATTAATTGCGCAAAGTACCTGACAAGCCATGTGGGACATTGTCAGGGTATCTAATGCAATGCATTATTAAAGGGCAGGGCCCAATCAAAGGTCCAAGGGACCAAATAAAAGTGCTGCACATTATTTTAAAAAGGGCAGAGCCCAATTAAAAAGTCTAAACAGACCAAAAATAATGCTATGCATTATTTAAAGGGGCAGAGCCCAATTGAGAAGTCCAATGGACCAAAACAAATGCTCTGCATTATAATAAAAAGGGCAGAGCCCAATCAAAATAGGCATAAATAGCCTGAAATAATGCTATGCATCATTCTAAAAAGGGAAAAGCCCAAACAGTGGCCTAACAGGCCAAATGCAAACAAAATGTGAACATTTTCAACTGGACTTAGCCCAATTTTGGCCGTAAGTCCTTAAATAAAATTGACTGAGCACAACTCTCTCTTAAATCAATTTATATCCGGTTCGAGGGTACATCTCCGAGCTCCTCTGACACTTATCGTTGTAATCCTTCAACGACGTCAGAGAGGTGACGGGTCCCGACGACCACACACGTCAATATGGACTGCGGGGTCCTTAAACACGTAGACCGAAACGTCCTTAAACTCATATTGGACCGAAATGTCCTTAAACTAATATTGGACCGAAACGTCCTTAAACTAATACTCGTCCCAAAATGGGAATGTTGGACCAAAACGTCCTTAAACTAATATTGGACCGAAACGTCATTAAACTAATGTCGGACCACCACGTCCCTAAACTGGAATATAAACCACCACGTCCCTAAACTGGAATATAGACCTCCACGTCTTCAAACTGGAATATAGACCACCATGTCCCTAAACTGGAATACGGACCATCATGTCCCTAAACTGGAACATGGACCACTACGTCCCTAAACTGGAAAAATAGAGACTCCAAATGCTCTCTTGCCGGATCTAAACGGTCCTGTTTAAGTTGATCTTAGCCCCAAACACGGCTAACGTATCCTTAAACACTCAAATGGGCTATAAAATTCCAAATCAACTTCGGTTCGAAGGTACATCTCTGAACTCCTCTGACACCTATCGTTGTAATCCTTCAACGACGTCAGAGAGGTGACGAGTCCTGACGGCCATATAATAAACGGATCACCACGTTAAGTTGATCTTAGTCTCAAACAGGACTAACGTATCCTTAACGAACGTTTAAGTTGATCTTAGCCCCAACACGGCTAACGTATCCTTAAACTAAAATACCAAACCCAAATCTAAGTAAATACGGATTTGGACTAATCCACGTCCTACGGGCGACGGCATTACTCAGTCTCCGTATACAATCCACGGGCAACCATAAACAAAACAAACACCCACGACACAAAGTGAAATTCTGGAGAAGGAGAAAGTTGTTACCGCGATGCGGTAGCGTAATTAACTGCAGGGGCTTGCGCCTGCAGGGAAGAGCGTCCCCACAATCAAAACCCCCTCAAGCGAGGGGGAATCTGACGAAGTCTGCTACATCGGCCGCATCCGTCTAAATCTCCGATACACGGTGCCATAAATCAACTTGGCATCTTCGGAGAGGTGGACGGATAAAACCAAATAGCATCTGCCCCGAATCCCAGCGTCAGGACATCGCGGTCCTGTGCGCCGCCTTTCGGAGGGGAACAGATTCTGGCACGCCCGGTGGGACCTTTTCCTCTTTCCACTCCACACTTCGTGTGTCGTCCTCGCGAACCAATCGCGGTTTGTTAAATGGTTGCCTTTGGATATCAAGTTACTAAGATTTGGTCTTTTGCCTGGCGCAGAACTCAAGATTCAATGGCCTTTAACTGCACCAACTGCTCGAAATGCCACTGCAACGGACGCTTCACCTCACCGGGAGGTGTAGCATATGGGCCCCAGGCGGCTTCCTTCCTCGCTCTGCCGGTGGACCAGGTGACCCAGGCCACCACCGGTCTATTTTTCGGGACCATGATCCCACCTACAAGCTTTCCTATGCCAATACCTGCACCGGAAGTGAACAAAAAGTCGGTCTTCGACCGGCTCACTGCTATGACGACCCCTGTCAACGGGTCATCCACTACCAAACCGACAGCCTCCGTTTTCACCAGGCTAGATCAGAACTCTAAATTGGCTGTCCCACGGAAGGCAATAACTGCTGCTCCAGAAGTCGTCAAGGCGGCTTCCCCTGTCAAAGAGTCAGTTTTTTCAAGACTGACCATTCCTACCCCTGCTCGAGGATCCGTCTTCGACAGGTTGAATATCACCCCTCAAAAGATAACTTCAGTCTTTAAGAGGTTAACAACGGCGGCGCCTCATTTAGACAGGGTGCTAAAAGAAGCTATCTCAATCTCCGAGCCAGTCCCAACGGCTCGTCGTGCTCGACGTCGCCATTGGCAATGAGTGAGAAAGGCAGGGGGCAACTCCCCCTCAGGGCTAACTCCACCGGCTCCAGTGGTAGAAGTCAACGCTGCTGTTCCAACTGGGAACAGCTTTGAACTGCTGAGAAGGGTACGGAAGAACTCTCCAACCGCTACACTGAAAAGATCTCCTCCACCTGCGGAGAGAGCTCCAGAAACGAAGCAAGAACAGCCCCCTCAACGGCTGTCCTAAAAAATATACAAGGTTTGGTGAAGGGTTCAAGACTCTGTGATCGACCCGGATCACTCCCGTTAACGAAAGAAGACGAAGGTGCAAAAAGGAAAAGACCGTCTTATTGAGCAGCAAGGGATAACGATCGCTAGGGTACCCACTACAACGGCCCCTTCAACTTCAACGGCCCACAAAAGAAGAAGGCCAGAGAAAACCCCCACGCCGGCAATAAATATCTAAGGTGGTAGACCCAAACGCCCTAAGTCAGGGGGCATTATAGTTCATACCGTCTACGTGGCATCCGGTAAAGAGGACAGTCGCATATCTACGGGTCATCGACCTCTTACGCGATCAGTGACCAAAGCGTAGGTGCAGCAGCAGAAGCTCCAAGAGATGATGAACGCTATGGCCGCACTTACATGGCCAAAAGAAAACCCTGAAACGTCCTCGGATGAACGCCAAGAGGAAGAAACCGACGCTGAATTCCTTCGTCGGATATTGGAGAAGAAGGATAAAGAGGCTGCTGAACAAGCAGCCAACATACAGCGTATGGGCCTCCTCTTCCAAGACATGATAGGGATGATGATACAACAAGATCCTCCAACCGAAGAGCCCCCGATCGTCCTTGGAGATGATAGGGGAGAGACATCAAATCCTCTACCAGCTCTGTCAACGGCTAAAGAGGATACGATCTCCAAAGCTGATTTGGATGAGTACATCGCCCAACAAATACGGGTTCATCATGCGACCGAAGCAGCCGGCCAGGTCGTAAAAACGGGGCGGCCATATCCAAGTTGGTACGATCAAATCAAGTACCCGCCAGGTTATACGATTCCCAAGTTCCATGTCTACAAGGGGACGGGCAATCCTCACCAGCATGTTGCCCAGTTCAGGGCACTCTGCGGCAACACCGGCGGTGACGACAAGCTGTTACTTCGCTAGTTCGTTGGAAGCTTATCAGATACGGTGTTCGAGTGGTACTCTGAGCTCCCGAACGACTCTATCAAAACCTTCGCGGAGATGGAGCTGTTGTTTACTCAGCGTTTTGCAAGCGCCAGTGAACGCACCCCGATGACGGCACTAATTAACGCCAGGGTAAAACCAGGCGAGACATGGGTTCGATACGCTATACGATGGCGGAACTTGTGGTCGAAGTGCGAACAGCGCATTGAAGAAGCTCCTGCGGTGGGTATGTTTGTGGGAACCCTTGATCCGCAAGCAACCATCTCGCAATTTATGATGTTTTTCAAGCCAACTACCTTCCAGGCCTTGATTGACAAACTAGCGCAAATGGATCAAATGGGCCATAAACCCCCTCTTCCAAGGCCGGACTCCTAAAATGACAAAGGGAAAGGAAAAGCGATCGTCGTCGCTAATGCTCAACAACAACCGAGCGACTCGAAGCCGGTTGCTCGTCAAAATAATATGTGCCCGTACGAACCCCTTGAGGATAGGATGGGACGTCCTTATTCCTTTCCCCGCGATAAAACGAGGAGGTTATTCGAGCTGGCGTTGCCTAACAGACTCATAAATCTGCCGGATCTAAAACGTCCGTTGCAACCAAGTGACGTCAACGAGCCCAACTACTGTCCTTATCATTGAGTACTAGGCCATCCGATCGAAGATTGCTACGTTTTCAAGAATTGGCTTGAAAACCAGTACCGACAGGGCAAGTTCGTGTTATCTGAAAAATGGAAGGTGAATCCCCCGCAGCCCCACACCTCTAAGGGGACGAATGCGCCGGGGGCAACATGCTCCGTCGTTGAAGAAGCTCCTTGGGAGGTTGTATTATCAGCCAAGACAAAGAGGATGCTAAACGATCTTCAGACATGTCCAGCGATCAAGTGGAAGAACCCGTTGGAACCACGGGTCATTGAGGGGATGTTGAAACCACGTCCAACTCCAAAGACCGATGGTGGTGGCTCAAGCACTCGCAACCAGCCGTCAAAATCTTCGAAAAAGAAGAAGAAGAAATCTAAGAAGCCCGTGAAGCCTGGCGACAAGCGCACGGATCTGCAAAAACAAATTGACGCGCTGGAAGAATACAACCAGAAGGCACGGACTCCCATTACACTCCAAGAGTTTCTCAACCATGTCTTTCAAGAAGAAGATGAGGGAGAAAGTTCGTCAGATGAATCTGAAGAATGCGTGGCAAGCTGTCGTGTGATTTCCCATTTGTTCATGGACGATGAGGAAACTCCTTGTACTGAAACGCTGGGGGCAGATCTTGAACCAAAATTTCCGGAGCTATCAGATGAAATGATTGACGCGTTCCTTAACGAAGCTCGATTGAAAAGTAAAGCTGATCGAGAACGCGAGACGGCTATATTTGAAAGGGCCAAGCGCCAGCGACTTGATGAAAGAGCTGAGATGATCCCGCTGAAGCAAAACACCTCCGCTACCGACAAAAGCCAATTCAAGATAAGGAAAAAGTTTGCTAAGGCCATATCAATGGGCATGAAGCTACCATCCTCCGAAGGAAAAATTACTGGTGAAGCGGAAATGCACCCCTCTTATTGCTTATATCATCGGAAGATTTCGCACCCCACTGAAGAGTGCAAAACTTTCGATAGATGGTGGCAAGGATACGTTGCTCATCGACAACACTTTAAACGGGAAAAGCGTAAAACTCGTCGGGAGCAAAGAAATACGACCGAAGGGCTTAAAAGAACTACCGGCAATTGTCGCATGGTTAACACTGGCGGGTCACAAGTGCCTACATTCGGGAGCGATTCTGATGAAGAGCTGGAACTTGCCCCTCTCTTTAAAGAATCCACTTCGGGAAAAGAAGAAGAGCCGAAGGTCTCCGAAAATATCCGGCTGCGGAATCGGACGCTGCCTGACAAGAACCTCGGACCCTCAAGCATAAAAGATAAAGGGAAAGAAAAGGTCTCTGAAGATATTGTCTTAGATGACCAAGTTCTGGAAGAGCTAAACGCCAACAACCCGCCGAAGAAGAACAAGGTGGATTACAACGTCTTAGCGCATCTGAAGAAGCTACCCTCACAGCTCAGCATTCTTGACGCCCTTTTGCTATCAAAGGAGGCGAGAGATTCGTTGATCAAGGCACTACAAGATCCGGAACAATTCCAAGCATGCTTAGCCGAGCAAAAGATGAAGGATGAGTTGGAGGAAGTGCACACGGCCGATGTCACTTTCAGCGACGAGGACCTTCTCCTTGGGACGTGCGAACACAACCGTCCCCTTTATGTCTCAGGATATTGCCACGATATTAAAATAGGCAAAATCCTGATCGACAATGGATCCTCCGTTAATCTCCTCAATGTGCGGGTGTTAAAAGAAATCTGCATGAGCGTCCAGCACCTTGCTCGTGACAAGATCACCATCTCCGGGTTTGACTCCCAGTCATCAAGAACTCTTGGGTCTGTGATACTGACGCTACGCTTCGGACTACTCGTCATGGACGTTAAGTTCCACGTCATAGATGCCAAGACATGCTACAACGCTTTGCTCGGCCGACCATGCTTACACGAGTACAACATCATCCCTTCTATACAACATCAGTGTATGAAGTATTTTAAGGATGGTTTTGAGTATACCGTGACAGGAGAACTGAACCCGTCCTCTGTCAATGAAGTCCGCAAATACGAAGATGCCAAATACTTCTTACCGGATTTCGAAGACACAGAAAGGTGTCACAAGCCGGAGAATAAAGCTAACGCCACCATCCCTGTCTTCGGCAGTGATACTGAGGAGGAAGAGGAGATAGTGTATTTGGGTCCGCCCCAACACAACACGCCAGGACCGTCCGCTCCTACGTTAATCTTTGGTAGCGACTCGGAAGATGAAATCCATGCTGTATTCTCTGCTCGACCTTCAATACGAACGTCCGCTGATGAAGAGCAAAGTCTACAAGTCGCCATAGTGCCGCTTAAACACCATAAAGAACTGGATGCACTTAATATCTACAGTGTAGAAGAGTTGCGGACATTCTATATCCCTCCCAGGCGAGAGAGCGAGAAAGTAATTCTGTTTTACCGCTCTGAAGAAACCAAGGTAGAAAAAGAAATCTGGCATGGCGCGGATTCTACGCTCGACAGGCTTTAGCCTATCCGTCTCCCCAGATATTATACGGAAGGTTTGAAAAAGCTGCTGAAACGCCAGGGGATACCCTTCAAACAGACCGTTAGAAAGGCCAAATTCTATGACAGGGTCTGGAACGTCCCCGGGACTCAACGCAAACTGCCTAACGGGAGAATGGAAACAAAAGGGCTTGGATACATCCGGTCAAAGAAACGAGAGTTACTACCCGGCTGCTACGTCGTGTATGACCTTGATGAAGAAGCGGATGCTCAATGGGAGGACGCTAATCCTAAGCCAGTGAAAGTTCCAGATGCAAAGGAGCCCAGTCCGTCGTTCGAGGAACAAATGGACAAACTTATAAAGAAAGCTGGTCAAAAAGTCCGAGATGATCACAACCGCGAGACGGCCATCTACAAGAAAGCCAAGACGAAACGCCTTCTCCAACAGGCCGTAAAGGATGAAAATGCCGCTCCTTGTCAACCTGTTATAAAGAAGGCTCGACGCAAAAGCAGAAATAAGTCGAAAGACCGAAAAGGCGCTCAACAGCAACAAAGCAGGGCTAAGAAGCCACGCAAACGGGAGTCAAGTGTTATTGATCTATCCCTTATGAAGAAAATGGGTCGAGCGTACTCGTTTCCTCGGGACAAGACGAAGAAGATACTTGACCTCGCTCTAAAACATCAAATGCTTACACTGCCGGAGTCTAAACACCCCGAACAAGCAGGTGAAGTCTCACACCCAGACTATTGCTCTTACCATCGAGTAATAGGGCATCCTCTTGAGGACTGCTTCACCTTCAAGAATCGGGTCGAAGATCAATATCAGCTTGGCAAGTTCGCTCTGTCCGACAACTGGAGGGTAACACCGCCACAAAAGCACGAGCCCAAAGCCACGAAAGAAGAACCAGTTCTGCATTGGGATTGGAAGCGAATCCGTACTTGTCACGTGATAATGATATTAAAAGAAGAGCCCGAGAACATGGATGACCTTCCCTGGTGCTTCGAAAACAGCAACGATGAGGTGATCTCAGAATTCCCACCAGCGCCAAAAGAGCTGGAAGATGGAATCCATACCACTGCAGATAATCTCAAGAAAATTGAGTTGGGGACGGCAAATGACCCGCGGCCGACATTCATCAGCGAGCTGCTATCTGAAGAAAGGGTGGCTGCGTTAAAGGATGTGCTTCTACAGCATAAAGATTGCTTCGCATGGAACTATTCCGAAATGCCGGGACTAGATCCAGAAATTGCTGTGCACAGATTGGCGATATCTCCGGACATCAAGCCAGTCAAACAGGCGCCGAGAAGAATGCGGCTCGAGCTTGAAATGAGTATCAATGCTGAAGTCAAAAAGCTGATCGACTCTGGCTTCATCCAGGAAGTTCAATACCCTGAATGGATCGCCAACATCGTCCCGGTGATGAAGAAAAATGGGACAGTGCGCATATACGTGGACTTCCGGGATCTCAATAAAGCCTGCCCGAAGGACGATTTCCCAGTGCCAGTCACCGAACTGATGATAGACAATACGTCCACTCATGAGATTTTCTCATTCATGGACGGCTCGTCAGGGTATAATCAGATAAAGATGGATCCCGAAGACCAGAAGCACACCGCCTTCAGGACTCCTCTGGGAATATTCTGTTACAAGGTGATGCCCTTCAGTCTAAAGAACGCCGGTGCCACCTACCAAAGGGCCATGACGAAGATCTTCGATGACCTTATACACGAAATCGTCGAATGCTATATCGACGATCTTGTGGTTAAAAGCAAATCATACGAGGAACATCTCGAGCATTTGAAGACTGTATTTCAACGCCTTCGGCAATACAACTTAAAGATGAACCCTTTTAAGTGTGCATTCGGAGTTTCCTCGGGAAAATTCTTAGGATTCATCATCCGACACCGGGGTATCGAAATAAATCCATCAAAGATCAAAGCGATCATGAAAATGCCTTCGCCAAGGACTCTCAAACAGCTGCGGTCTCTCCAAGGGAAGCTCGCGTATATACGGCGATTTATAGCCAACCTTTCAGGAAAGTGTCGTCCTTACAGTCACCTGATGAAGAAGGGAACCCCGTTCGTCTGGGACCAAAAATGCCAAAGCGCGCTAGACGAGATCAAACAGTATTTGCAAAACCCGCCGGTGTTGGCTGCTCCGGTCAAGGGAAAACCCCTCATTCTTTATACAACCGCCCTCGAAGGTTCCTTAGGCGCATTATGGGCACAAGAGAACGATCAAGGAAAGAAAAGAGCACTCTACTACTTAAGTCGAGTCCTGTTGGGGGCAGAAAGCAACTACTCCCCCATTGAAAAACACTGCCTGGCGTTGATCTTTGCGATAACAAAGCTCAGGCACTATGTATTGGCGCACGAGGTCCGTCTCATTTCAAAGGTGGACCCCCTTAAATACTTGATGTCAAAGGCCATATTGACGGGACGACTCGCTAAATGGGCCCTACTCTTGATGGAGTTCTCGATAACATATCAACCTCTCAAGGCAGTGAAAGGCCAGGCCATCGCCGACTTCCTCGCTGAGCATCCGATACCGGCCGACTCTCCTTTAAACTGCGATCTTCCAGACGAACATGCGTTTGATGCGATCGACGGTGATAATACCCGATGGGAGCTTTATTTCGACGGAGCATCTTCCGTGAAGAAGTGCAAACAAAGTACCCCTATAATCAAATCGGGGGTAGGACTCATCTTTGTAACTCCACAAGGAGGGATAATGCGCTACGCGTTCTCCCTGACGGAGCCGAGGACAAACAATGAAGCCGAATACAAAGCTCTGATAGCAGGCCTCGAGATCGCCATTGACATGGGAATTGAAGACCTCCTCATATACGGGGATTCTCAACTGGTCGTTAGTCAAGTAAACGGCGACTACCAAACGTGCAAGCCAGAACTGGTGAAGTACGGCGAAAAAGTGCAACAACTGTTGACCCAAATTCCCTCCAATACTTTGGAGAACATACCGCGCGCGGAAAACAGCAAAGCGGATGCATGGGCCAAACTTGCTAAAGAACTGGATGACGAGAACCCCGATAACGTTAGAATCGTGGTACAAAGCCGTCAAGTGCTTGCCCCAGCAGAAATATCTCCGGAATTATCCGAAGAAAAAGGAGCGAACGAGCAGACAACCCTGCAAGTAAAAGATTGGGAAAATACCAAGGATTGGAAGGAAGTCTTCATAGATTACTTTAAATCCCACCGAATGCCTGAAGAAGCGTCCGCAAGACATCAGCTCATGAAACGAGCTCTGTCTTTCGCCTTCGTCAACGATACTCTGTACAAGAGGTCATTTGATTCTCTGTGGCTGAGATACTTAGGACCTGACGAAGCGAAAAGGGTCGTCCAGGAAGTTCACGATGGACTCTGCGGTTCTCACCAAGCAGGCCCGAAAATGAAGTTGAAGATAAAACGGATGGGCTACTACTGGCCCACGATGATTCAGGACTGCCTCGAATATGCGAAGCAATGCCACTCATGCCAAATTCATGGGGACTTCATCCACGAGCATCCAAATCCACTACATCCAACGGTGGCTAGCTGGCCATTCGAAATGTGGGGGACTGATATAGTCGGCCCCATCGAACCAGCATCATCTAGAGGACATCGTTTCATCCTAGCAACGACTGACTACTTCTCTAAATAGGCAGAAGCAGTACCGTTAAGAGAAGTGAAGACGGAGAATATCCTCCACTTCTTCAAGACGCACGTCATATATCGGTTTGGAACTCCGCGACGGATCATCTCCGATAACGGGCCAGCCTACAGAAGCCACAAGATCAGTCGCTTTGCACAGCAGCACAATATAGACTGGAGATATTCCTCGGTTTATAATCCGTGAGCTAACGGTCTAGCCGAGGCCTTCAACAAGACCTTGACGAAAATCATGAAAAAGACGGTGTCCCGAAATAAGAAGGACTGATACGAAAGACTGCAAGAAGCTCTTTGGGCGTATCGAACTACATTTAAGACGGCCACAAACACAACGCCATACGCGTTGGTATTTGGGACGAAAGCAGTACTCCCTCTCGAGATAGAGTTACCCTCTCTACGAGTGGCAGTCCACTACGGGCTGACGGACGAAGAAAATGCTCACTTTCAGCTTGAGGAGCTTGACGCCCTTGATGAAACCCGGCTCATAGCGCAACAAAATCTGGAGGCCTATAAAGCAAAGATGACGCGCTCATATGAAAGACTGACCCGACCGAGGACATTTCGCCAAGGCGAACTCGTGCTAGTGGTCAAAAGGCCTATGATCCCCAATCGCGCCAAGCGAGGAAAATTCGAGCCAAACTATGAAGGCCCGTACATCATAGATAAGGTCTACCAGGGTGGGGCCTATCTACTCATGGACATGCACGGTGAAAGGCCTTTCAGGCCAATAAACGGTCGCTTCCTAAAGAGATACTACGCTTAATGAGCCATGGCCTAGGTCAATGATATATGACGACGACTATGTCCGCTCGCTATCTTCCTAAGCTCAAGCTTTATAAGCAGTAGCCGGCCTTCTCAATGCCGGACCGAAATGTCCTTAAACTAATAGCAGACCGAAACATCTTTAAACTGCTACCGCGGCATCTTTAGGCTGACGAGATATAAAAAAACATATAAAAATAAAATAAAATAAAAACGGTATGTCCATAAGCAAAAAGGGCACGGATGAAAACCCGAAAGGGTCCGCGAGTAAAAACAGCAGGGCTACCGGCGAGTGTTCGTGAAAACCCGAAAGGGAGCGACCTCGTAAAAAAAAAGAGAAAAAGAAAATAAAAAGAATAAAAAAAAACGATATGTCCATAAGCAAAATGGGCACGGATGAAAACCCGAAAGGGCTCCGTGAGTAAAAACGGCAGGACTACCGGCGAGTGTTTGTGAAAACCCGAAAGGGCGCAACCTCGTTAAAAGACACTTATAAGATCCTCTCGACCTTGTAAGGAGAAACCACCTGCGTGAGATCCTTACGACTCATAAGGGAGCAACACACTCAGGGATCCTCACGATTCCTAGGGAGAAAATACACTTACGAGATCCTCACGACTCGTAAGGAGAACTCTCTTATGGGACCCTCACGGCTCATGAGATTTGAAAGCCTTAAGTTACAAAGACCTAAACTTGTTCTTAAGCAACCCCCCACAACCTCTAATATTGCCCTACAAGTGGTCCAGTACTGGCTCTTGTATACAATCCACGGGCGCGAATAAACATTTCCCTAACCAAGTCTCATCCGTGACTGGGGATATATTCGCATGACCCTTGTAGGTCCTCTCGACTTACAAGAAGAAAACCCTACTGTAGGATCCTTATGACTTACAGAGGAACATACACTTAGGAATCCTTACGACTCCTAAGAAGAAAATACACATATAAGATCCTCACGACTTGTAGGGAGAAATAACTTTGTGAGACCCTTACGGCTCATGAAGTCAAAAGCCTTAGCCGACAGGACCCTAACCCTGGTCGCCAAGCCACCTTTGTTCGACATCGACAGAGGCAGATGATGATTCGCTCCCGGTAATATCCCAGTTGTAGCGGTGTTGATGCCGAAATCGGTTTACAGCGAAAAGCCAGTAGGCCGCACATGCATACGAAATAGCCGAAATGATGGGGCAACTTGCAATAAAAAGCAACAAGTAAAAATGTATGCATGCAAAATAGCCGAAATGATTGGGCAACTCGCAATAAAAAGCAGCGGGTAAAAATAAAATAAATAGCCGAAATGATTGGGCACCGCGAAAAATGGCCGAAATGATTGGGCAATAGCGACCTTCGCGATATAAAAGCTGAAATGATAGAGCATCGCGGAGATAAAATAAAAAAAAAAGAAGAAATGATAAAACTTTGGCCCTACAGTTAAGATCACATCGATCCCTGTATACAATCCAAGGGCGTAAACAAAGAGGGAACCATACTTTCCCAACAGGCTCCGCCAGAAGACGAAGCCAAATCTCGACGGTTCAGTCCAACTCCGAAGAAACCAGTGTCTTCAGCGAATTCCTCGATTCACGGATACAAACACTCCTTGACGAGAGCCTCCTGATCCGCGTCGACTCGCAGAGCCACCAGTGCCTCCGTGGGAAATTCTCGACTCATTTCAAACCCCAAGGAAACAAATAATCCTTGGCGCTTGGGAAACAAATAATCCCTGGCGCTTGGGAAACAAATAATCCCTAGCAAACTCCTCGACTCACGGATACAAACACTCCTTGACGAGAGCCTCCTGATCCGCGTCGACTCGCAGAGCCACCAGTGCCTTCGTGGGAAATCCTCGACTCGTTTCAAACCCCAAGGAAACAAATAATTCTTGGCGCTTGGGAACCAAATAATCCCTAGCAATTCCTCAACTCACGGATACAAACACTCCTTGACGAGAGCCTCCTGATTCGCGTCGACTCGCAGAGCCACCGGTGCCTCCGTGGGAAATTCTCGACTTGTTTCAAACCCCAAGGAAACAAATAATCCTTGGCGCTTGGGAAACAAATAATCCCTAGCAAACTCCTCGACTCACGGATACAAACACTCCTTGACGAGAGCCTCCTGATCCGCGTCGACTCGCAGAGCCACCAGTGCCTCCGTGGGAAATTCTCGACTCGTTTCAAACCCCAAGGAAACAAATAATCCTTGGCGCTTGGGAAACAAATAATCCCTAGCAATTCCTCAACTCACGGATACAAACACTCCTTGACGAGAGCCTCCTGATCCGCGTCGACTCGCAGAGCCACCAGTGCCTCCGTGGGAAATTCTCGACTCGTTTCAAACCCCAAGAAAACAAATAATCCTTGGCGCTTGGGAAACAAATAATCCCTAGCAAACTCCTCGACTCACGGATACAAACACTCCTAAACGAGAGCCTCCTGATCCGCGTCGACTCGCAGAGCCACCAGTACCTCCGTGGGAAATTCTCGACTCGTTTCAAACCCCAAGGAAACAAATAATCATTGGCGCTTGGGAAACAAATAATCCCTAGCAATTCCTCAACTCACGGATACAAACACTCCTTGACGAGAGCCTCCTGATCCGCGTCGACTCGCAGAGCCACCAGTGCCTCCGTGGGAAATTCTCGACTCGTTTCAAACCCCAAAGAAACAAATAATCCTTGGCGCTTGGGAAACAAATAATCCCTAGCAAACTCCTCGACTCACGGATACAAACACTCCTTGATGAGAGCCTCCTGATCCGCGTCGACTCGCAGAGCCACCAGTGCCTCCGTAGGAAATTCTCGACTCGTTTCAAACCCTAAAGAAAAAAATAATCCTTGGCGCTAGGGAAACAAATAATCCTTAGCAAATTCCTCAACTCACGGATACAAACACTCCTTGACGAGAGCCTCCTGATCCGCGTCGACTCGCAGAGCCACCAGTGCCTCCGTGGGAAATCCTCGACTCGTTTCAAACCCCAAGGAAACAAATAATCCTTGGCGCTAGGGAAACAAGTAATCCTTAGCAAATTCCTCGACTCACGGATACAAACACTCCTTGACGAGAGCCTCCTGATCCGCGTCGACTCATGGAGAAACCAGTGTCTCCGCGGGAAAATTCCCGATTCGTCTCAACTTGCAAGATGAAGCCTCAGGCAGCAAGGACTAAAAAACTTGCTTCCTGAACAATGGGACCCTACAAGTCGATCTAAACGGTCTCTTGCATACTATTCACGGGTCTCACTCTCCAAAGTCGAGTTTCGACGAGGAGGGAAACAACCGCTTACGGGTCCTCTCGACTCGTAAGAGGGAAAATTCTCTTATAGGATCCTTACGACTTATAAGAGAAAATCCCACTTAGGAATCCTCACAATTCCTAAGGATAAAAAACCACCTACGAGATCCTCTCGATCCGTAGGGAGAAAAGTCTCTATGAGACCCTCACGGCTTATAGAGTTGAAAAGTCTTAGGCAGCAGATCTGAACCTGCGGACTAAGCCATCGCTGATTCTTAAGAAAGTCAAGATGCGTGCTCTATTATCTATCAACCATGTTTATCAAGATAGCATGCCGATAGTAAGAGAAAGAAGAAAGCTACAGAAGGAGCATCCGATTTACGTTTGATCGAGCATTCGAGACACACTCATTCATGCACAAGCAAAAGACTCAGAACGAAAAATAAAGACAAGCTGGGATAAAAAATTTCCATTAATATGGCCAATGGTTCTTACAATCATAAAAACAATAAACGAAAAACGTCATTACAAGGGAATAATCTCGAACCCAGGACATGGATTGAGGAACTCGAAAGCAACCCTATCTATGACTTTCCAGGCCTCGCGGACCATCCTAGTATGCTTTCTTTCGCGAGCACAAGCGTCAGGGTCCCCCCCGATGTCTTCCACCCTCCGATAAGCAGCAAGTATGGCAGACTGTTGAAAGACCTCGTGCAAGAGATCGATAAGACTGTCTCGCCGTCTTTTCGAGATAAAGTTCAACAGGTACACCGAGTGCACCTTGTCCTCAGCAGCATCCAACGCCCTAAGTGGCACGCCGGAACAGAAAAGGGGAAGCGCTTTCCAGATGGCTCCCACGATAAGCTTAAGGAGGGAGGAACGTCGGGGGAGCAGTGGACCATTGTACGCGTCGAAGCGACTCATTATTTCAGCGCACTCCTCGTTCGTGAACTCTCGATTTTGAGAGCGGCCAAGTCGGCGGATGTCCCCGTAAGAGATGATCTCGTTAAGAGCATACATATGGGCGTCCATTGTTCCTGTGAAAGAGGATCAACAGAATTATCAGAAAAACTGATTAAGCAAAACAATATAATGCAATGAGGAATAAAATGCCATCTTCAAACTCTAAGATCAGTGAAACACTCTTGAGAGTTCTTTTAGATCAAAGGGATCTATGTTTTGCCAAAGATGCAAGTTTCTGTTTATGGGTTGAGAAACCCTGAAACAGATTCCTGAGAGCAAAGTTCTATTTGGTGAAACCCCAAAAGGATTTTCTTTAGATCAAGAGATCTATGAGAGCAAGGCTCTGTTAATTAAACTTAATTTGATTTAATTTTAAAAAAATTTACCTAAAAGGGTGCTGGGTTTTGAACTTTGAAAGTTCTTAAAAAGATTCGAGAGCAGGGCTCTAAAAGTTCTTAAATAAGAGCAAAGCTCTGAGGTCCTGAAAGTAAAAATCTAAAAGATGATAATCATCTGTTGAGGACCAAAGGTCCTATTTATAGGCATCAAGTGCCCTTTCAACTTCCAAAAGTTACCGCAAACGGTTGGAATTCTGTCACCGTTGCGCTCACGTTTTCAGAGCCACGTAAGCGCAACGGTATGGGGCACTTGTTTACCCCAATCAGAGCAAAGCTCTGTTCGAATTCCGAGGTGGGAGATGAAGCAACACTTTATCTTCCCCTAATCAGAAGCAAAGCTTCGCTTTGAAAATTTAAACTTCAAAAAATGAAGCAGCGCTTTAGATCCTTCGCGCTGCGCGCAAAGCGCCACGTGTCTGGCGCAGATGCATTAGCGCGGCGTCCAAAAAGGCGCACTCGATCAGAGCAAAGCTCTGTTACAGGAAGCAACGCTTCAGCTGCACAAGCGTTGCGCTATGCGACGCGTGTCGGCGCAGATGCGCTTGCGCGGTTGTGCTGCGCCATGCGCCGTGCGACACGTGTCAGCATAGATGCGCTAGCGCAGTCGCGCCGCGCTGTGCGCTGCGCGACACATGTCAGCGCAGATGCACCGTTTCATAAACGAAAGAGGCCAAACACCAAAGACAATTCATCCTTTTAAGGATCACATACATTTAGTAATAGTAGACTAAAATCATACGATGCACAAACACAATAGAGAACTAAAATAAAAGAACCTTTAACAGATAATGAAATATTCGATTAAAAAGGAAAATGCTTGTTCATTATTATTGTTATTACATTTAAAAAAGATCACCGAATACGGGATCGGAAAGACAAGAGTTTGCAAAAAGAAAAAGAAGATTATTCAGCTCTCTCTCCGTCTTCTCCATCATGTCGAAACGGCGATCCTCCCGAGGGGTAGCCATCCAACGGTCGATGCCGGACTCCAGGGAAAAAGTAGCGATGACAACCCGACGAGCCCGTATCTGGCTCAGCAAGTGGAAGGAGAAGTCCCTCAGGGTTTTGGTGATCAAGTGCGCTTCGAGAAAGCACTCAATCTTATCCTCGGCGGAATCCAGCATCGCCGAGGACATCTCTGCTGGAGGAGGGGGAACGTCGGCGAGCACCGAAGCAAGGATCATCCGAAACCAAATGGAATTCGGAGGGAGAGGAGACCCCACACGAGTCAAAAGCTCATGCATTGCGGCATCGCATTACTCGTCCGAGAGAGAAGGGTCCACCAGGCGCGCAGCAAAATGGGGAACGATGTCCCGAATCGGCACCTCCAATGGTTGTCGGCGGGCATGAGGGCGGTTGCAAGCCATGATCGAAGAGGTTCTCTGAAAATGAGAGAAGAAAAGGCTCAGCCTCGAGTTATATATATAGACCCAAGCACAGAAAATTTTGTGCATGATGAAATCGTTTCCAAGGCCCGGGAAATCAGAATTTTGGAAATACAAGTTTGACTTGAAAAAAGGAGATGAAAAGATATCTCAGGCGAAGCGACGCTTCCGATTTGCCCAAAATCTAAGTTTTAATAAATGAAGCAACGCTTCAGATCCTCTGCGCTGAGCGCAGGGCGCCACATGTCAGGCGCAGATACATCAGCGCAGCGCCCAAGGCAGCGCACCCAATCAGAGCAAAGCTCTGTTTTAAACAAAATTAAATGAAGCAACGCTTCAGTTGCGCTGCGCTGTGCACTGCGCGACACGTGTCAGCGCAGATGAGCTAGCACGGTTGCGCTGCGCTGTGCGCTGCGCGACACGTGTCAGCGCAGATACGCTTGCGCAGTTGCGCTGCGTGACACGTGTCACGCGCTGGGGCATCTGCGCCAAACAGAATTAAAATTCTAAAGAAATCTTTTCTGTTCTTGCTAAAACAAGAAGATTTTCTTCTGTAAAACAGAAGCCCTTGGATCAAAAATCCAACGGTGGGGAAAATTCCCCAAATCACTCGAAGAAAGATTTCTTAAACAAATTTAACTAATTTATGGGCACTATAAAAAGGACCCTAGACCTCAATTCAAAGGAGGAGGATTTTGGGTAAAAAATTAAACAGAGAAGACTCTGAAGAATTGGAGAGAAATCCTCGAGAACAAAGAAAAAGGTAAAAACCTTTAGAAAAAGAAAAAATTCTCTTATGAACAAATCATTGATCTGAGAACAAGATCTAGGATCTTTAATGAAAAGAAAAGAAAAAAATAAATAATAAACAGTGCCTTGCACTTCTTTTTATGAACCATTGGTTCTGAATCCAAAAGATTCTCAAGATAACAGTGCCTTGCACCTTATATGAACCACCGGTTCTTTAGAAAACAAGAAAAAACTTGTTTTCTTTAATCTGAAATTGATCCAAAAGAATAAGAACAGTGCCCAGCACTTGCCAAAACTGCGCTATTGCGCAAGCCGCCAGGAAGCGCCACGTGTCAGCAGGGCAGCAGCGTAGCGCACTAACGCAGCGCACTGCGCTGTTGCGCTTGCGCTCACCAGAACGTGACACGTGTCACCTCCACGAGCGCTTGCGCTCATTAATTGCGCAAAGTACCTGACAAGCCATGTGGGACACTGTCAGGGTATCTAATGCAATGCATTATTAAAGGGCAGGGCCCAATCAAAGCTCCAGGGACCAAATAAAAATGCTGCACATTATTTTAAAAAGGGCAGAGCCCAATTAAAAAGTCTAAACAGACCAAAAATAATGCTATGCATTATTTAAAGGGGCAGAGCCCAATTGAGAGGTCCAATGGACCAAAAAAATGCTCTGCATTATAATAAAAAGGGCAGAGCCCAGTCAAAATAGGCATAAATAGCCTGAAATAATGCTATGCATCATTCTAAAAAGGGAAAAGCCCAAACAGTGGCCTAACAGGCCAAATGCAAACAAAATGTGAACATTTTCAACTGGACTTAGCCCAATTTTGGCCGTAAGTCCTTAAATAAAATTGACTGAGCACAACTCTCTCTTAAATCAATTTATATCCGGTTCGAGGGTACATCTCCGAGCTTCTCTGACACTTATCGTTGTAATCCTTCAACGACGTCAGAGAGGTGACGGGTCCCGACGACCACACACGTCAATATGGACTGCGGGGTCCTTAAACTCGTGGACCGAAACGTCCTTAAACTAATATTGGACCGAAACGTCCTTCAACTAATATTGGACCGAAATGGCCTTAAACTAATATTGGACCGAAACGTCCTTAAACTAATACTCGTCCCAAAATGGGAATGTTGGACCGAAACGTCCTTAAACTAATATTGGACCGAAACGTCCTTAAACTAATGTCGGACCACCACGTCCCTAAACTGGAATATAGACCACCACGTCCCTAAACTGGAATATAGACCACCACGTCTTCATACTGGAATATAGACCACCACGTCCCTAAACTGGAATACGGACCATCATGTCCCTAAACTGGAACATGGACCACTACGTCCCTAAACTGGAACAATAGAGCCTCCAAATGCTCTCTTGCCGGATCTAAACGGTCCTGTTTAAGTTGATCTTAGCCCCAAACACGACTAACGTATCCTTAAACACTCAAATGGGCTATAAAATTCAAAATCAACTCTGGTTCGAAGGTACATCTCTGAACTCCTCTGACACCTATCGTTGTAATCCTTCAACGACGTCAGAGAGGTGACGAGTCCTGACGGCCATATAATAAACGGATCACCACGTTAAGTTGATCTTAGTCTCAAACAGGACTAACATATCATTAACGAACGTTTAAGTTGATCTTAGCCCCAACACGGCTAACGTATCCTTAAACTAAAATACCAAACCCAAATCTAAGTAAATACAGATTTGGACTAATCCACGTCCTACGAGCGACGGCATTACTCAGTCTCCGTATACAATCCACGGGCAACCTCAAACAAAACAAACACCCACGACACAAAGTGAAATTCTGGAGAAGGAGAAGGTTGTTACCGCGATGCGGTAGCGTAATTAACTGCAGGGGCTTGCGCCTGCAGGGAAGAGCGTCCCCACAATCAAAAACCCCTCAAGCGAGGGGGAATCTGACGAAGTCTGCTACATCGGCCGCATCCGTCTAAATCTCCGATATACGGTGCCATAAATCAACTTGGCATCTTCGGAGAGGTGGACGAATAAAACCAAATATCATCTGCCCTGAATCCCAGCGTCAGGACATCGCGGTCCTATGCGCCGCCTTTCGGAGGGGAACAGGGACGAGGTCGATGGAGGTAAGGGAGCATGCGCGCACGGTCGTGGGCAAGGGAGCGGGGACGTGGTCGTGACAAGGAGTGGGGCTCGGGGACGTGCGCGTCGTGCGGGGGAGAGAAGAAAACGAGCGAGAACGAACGCGGGGACTAAAGAAGAAAGGAGAGGAAGATGGGCCGGGTTGGTTGAGGAGATGGGTCAGGCTCGAGAAAATAAAAGGGAAAAGAAAAGGGAAATTAGGGTTTGGGCTTGGACTGGGTGAAATAAAGAAAGAATAAGGGGAAAGGGTGTGATGGTGGGCCGGCTTAGGTATAGGAAATAGGGAAAGAAATAAGTAATTTGGTTTTAGGTTAGGAGTTTAACAAACTAGTTTAAATAAAAGTTATACAATATATATATATATATATATATATATATATTTAAATCGGAATAGATATGGATTAAATTCTGGAAAAATATGGAATATTTGTAGAAAACTCGGGAAAATATCTGGAGATTTATTTATTTAAATACGCTAATTATTTATATGGACTGGGTATTACACACGCGAGTGCTGGGCTTTGGGCTTATCTGTTCGATTCCCTCTTTTTACAAAAGTGTTAAGCACTTGGATAGAGCTCACGCGCATCTCACGTGACTGCTTCCATTTGGGGAGGCTGCCTAATTGACAAAGAAGTTTTTCTTTGCTTTTTAGGCGCCCACGTGAGAATCACGTGAGGCAGTTTTGGCTTTTCTTTTGCTTGTTTCCCATTTTTTAAGCACTCATGTGGGGAACACGTGAGGCAGTTTTGGTTGTTCTCTTTGTTCGTTTGAAGCACTCACGTGGGAAACACGTGAGGCTTCATAATAGTGCTAAGCACTAATGAGTCACCAAACTATTCTTGTGTTTTCTTAGAGATATTGATCTCTTGTTAACGACATTTTTAGTCATTGATGATCATCAAAATTTTGATTTTGTGGATCTTGGATCATCATCATTTGAAGAACTAAGTTCTTTATATAAGGTTAAACCCTAATTTTTTGAGGAATTAAATTCTCATATGTTCCTGTTATTTCTTATTCTCTTATAACCTAGTTCTTTTTCCCTAAGTTTTGAATCTGCAGAACAAAATCTTCCCGATAAGAATTAAATTCTCAACTTGTGGGGAGATTTGCTTCTGCAAATCTCAACCAAAGGAAGAACTAAGTTCTTATAGGAAGGGTTAAACCCTTAGATAGGCAAAGAAGAGACACTATTATCTCTGTGTGTGTTTTTTACCTAGGGTTTCAATGAGGCAAGTCTTCTTCTTCTTTTGAGAATTAAATTCTCTTTCTTTTTCAAGGTCTCACTGTATGCTTTTTTACAGAAGCTTGTGAGGAGTTCTCTCTCTCTATTCTCTCTATGTTCTTTTTTCGTTTTTCTCTTCTATTTATAGGATAAGAGAAAAGATCAACTTGTTAGGAAAATCTATGATTGAGAGATCATGATTGATTTTATAATCAATCCAAAATGATCTCTCGGATCACTTGGTGAATTTTATTCACTATTGGATTTTTAATCCAAAGGCTCTCTGTTTAACAGAGAAGTTTTCTTGTTTATTTAACAAGATTAGGAAATATCTTTTTCTAAGATAGAATTTTTATTCTATTAGATGATCGGTGGGTGATTTTATAATCACCGTTGGATCTTTGATCCAAGGGTCATCTGTTTAACAGAGAAGATCTTTCTAATTTGAGAAAAATTAAGAAAATATTTCCCACATAGAATTTAATTCTACCAAGTGATTTGATTGGTGATATTTTATCACAATTGGATTTTAAATCCAAAATTCTCTGTTAGAGAAGAATCTTTCCGTATCAGAAAGATCAGGGAAAATATTTCCCAAATAGAATTTCATTCTATCTTGCCAAAGAGTGCAGCAGAAGAACTCACGTGTTTAACACGTGACCCCTAGCATGGATTTCAACATGCTTTATTTTCAGCGCTCCTATGCATATAAACTCTCACGTGTTTAACGCGTGAGGCCTGTTTAGCTTGTCAATTATTTGATTGCAGCGCCTGTATGCTTTGCATATAGGCGCTCACGTGTTTAACACTTGTGGCTCTTTTAACCCATTTGTTTTTAACTGCAGAGCTTATATACTTTTGCATATAGGTACTCACGTGTTTAATACGAGAGACTTTAATAGTGGGGAATTTTCCCCCTTTTCCTTTTTTTTATGAGGGAACAATTCTCTCTATTAAACAGAGGACCCTTGGATGAAAAATCCAACGGTGATTATAAAATCATCAATTAAACCATCTGACAGAATTAAATTCTATTTGGAAAATATCTTCCTGATCCTTTTTTCTAAAATAAGAAAGATCTTCTCTGTTAAACAGAATTAAATTCTATGGTTAGAAAAATATTTTTCTAATCTTGTTAAACAAACAAGATATTCATATTATAAAATAAAATTCTATCTTAAGAAAATATCTTCCTAATTTTGTTAAATAAATAAAAATGATCTTCTCTGTAAAACAGAGAACCCTTGGATTAAATTCTAATGGTGAATAAAATTCACTGGTTGATTTTTAAGATCATTTCGATTGATTATGAAATCAATAATGATCTCTCGGTAAGAGATTTTCTCAACAAATTGATATTTTATCTTCTCTTATAAATAGAAGTAAAGAGATCAAATCTAAAAAGGAGGAGACTGATCAGTCGAAAATAATGTATTTTTAACACGGCAACTTCCCCATCTTTTGCACTCATTTAGAAGTGTTCGGTACTCATATTTCACATATTAGCAAATCGGTCGTTAAATATCATATTGCATGTGTTAGACTTTTAAACCGACACATTAAAGGAAATTAACCGCATTTCATGGCATCGCATCATTTCTGTATTTGCGCAACACTTGTTTCGAGATTTGTGCAGGAAAATCCAGGAGACAGGCCAAAATTGTTATTTAGCTGATCAAACATTACGCCAACTCAATCATTTCAGATATGGTAGCAATTCAGAAGGAATTATACAATTCTATATATCAAACAAAGGCCCATACATCAGCCCAAGAGAGCACCAGAGAGACCAAGGCCCAAGACTCCAACATGGCCGCAGAACCGCGGCGGGAGCCAGTTTGTGCCGCGGTTCCGCGGCGCTTCTGCCACATCATCGCTTCATTTTTAATGCAGATTGCTTCTCTCAGGGCCCACATTCATTTCTGATACGTCAAATTCCAGAATTCTTCAGAAGCTACTGCCAGATCAGCAAAGATCATTAAGCAAGGCTAAACATAATTAAGCTCCTAACTAACCTCTTCTAGAAGCTCCCTTCTAACTAATCACATCTAGAACCTTCTCCTCTAACTAACTTTTGGAGGGAAATTCAAATTTCTTCAACAAACTTTAGGAGGGAAACTTAGAATTTGAAATGTTAGATCTAGGGTTTGGTTATCTATAAATAGGAACCTAGATCTAAGGGTTGAGGTTGTTCAATCTTAGTTCTTTTAGTTAGCTAGTTCATTCCCTCTTACATCATTTTCTTCCACAAGTCTAGTGACAAGGCTTGTGCGAAACCCTAACCCTAATTCCACTCCAAATTCAAGATCTTGAGTACCAATCAAGCAAGAAGCCTTCAACCTTTTAAGAGCCGAGCCGATCTTCAATCGGGCAAGTGATCCAAGCCGATCCGCGACCCACGGAGACGAGCGAAGCCAAATCGACGATCGAGTTCTTCCTCTTGTAGTTCTTGAGCGAATGTAACTAAATTGTTGATATAAATAAAAGCTGAAATTCTTGAATCTTGCTTTCTTTAATGTCTTGCATCATAATTAGATCTCAATTTGTAATTGTTGTTCTTGTTGTGATATTTGAGTAAAACTCCGCTGGTCAAGGAGTCGAGACGATCAATAGAATGATGATGTAACAAATCTTTAAACGATTCTTGAGTCCTACGAGTTTTGTAAACCCTAGCAAGTTCAAGAATCGATGACCTAGTTTCGTTGCAATGCTTTCTTGATTGTGATTGCTCGAAATTAGGGATCTACGATCGTTTCTTGAATTTACTAGAGGCTAGAATGTGAATGATATCGATGAAAGAACAAGGGATAAGATGAAACCCTAGTTTCACAAGAAATCCCTAATTCTCGATCGATCATCATCGATCTAGTATCAATTCATCGAAGGATAAGAATACGTAATTGTAAGATTACGTTATATCTATAGATCCGATCGATTCCTACGAGCCTCATTTCGATTCTTGATATTTGGTTTGGAAAAATCAACAAACTATCAATTCTTGATTCTATCTTTTTCTTGTTATTAGATCTAAATTTTTCTAATTCTTGAACTTCAATTCTTTAAATCATGAATTGTTTTGTTTTCTTTTCATTAAAGTTTCGACTCATTTAATTCAAAAGACGAACGATTACACTGTTCCTGTGGACGATCCGCACTCACTTACAATCTACATCCGACACCGTAGTTGATTGCGGTCAAAATATTTTTGGTTGTGATTTCTTTACAATTTTCAAATACTACACAATTTGAAATCGTATTCAATCAAATGGCGCCGTTGCCGGCGATCATTTGAATTGATTTACACATCAAGAATTTCAAACAATCAAATGGCGCCGTTGCCGGGGACTATTTGATTTGATACACACATCCAAAAAAATTCAATTCAATCAAATGGCGCCGTTGCCGGGGATAGTGCGCTAATAGTTCGTATTTTGAAATTTGAGTTGAAAATTTTATTCCATCTAAATTTTGTGATCAAAATTCGTGCAAACACTAATACGTGTGTTGTGATTTGATTGGGAGGAAATCTGGAATTATTGGAGCTGGAGAAATTTTTTTCTGAATTTTCCAGAGAGCTGAGGAGTTCAAGTGAAACAATGTCAAGAATTTTGGTCCAGTGAACAATCATTTTGACCGCCCTTCCGCGGCATTAGAGCCCTATTGCGGCAGTTCCGCGCTTGATTGAAGGGATCTCTGTGCCAAACTTTCTCTGTAAGCTTCTAACTTTCTTATCTCTCCCCTCATCTGCTCCAATTAACATTTTGTGCAGGTTTCTTTGCAAAATAATCGCTGCGCCACAAAAAGCAAATTAAAATTGTGCGTGTTTTTGATTCTTGGTTGTTTGCATAATTAATACGGAAATTAAGGGGCACGACCAAATCCAGATTAGGTGGGGAGTTCATTACCCTTCCTAAGCCTCGAAAATCGCAAAACTTGCATCCGCATTTACCCTCATTAATTAAAAGAAATCTAGAGATGACTCTAAGGACCGTCGCGCTCAATTAGGACAAGAGAAGGCCGTGGGTAATTCATTGCTTATCCGCGTTTTCTTGTGGTGTCTAAGGCGAGTGTGTCTAAGGCTAATGGTTTTTAATTAGGCCCACTACTTGCGTAGTGGAGTACCTTCCCACTTACCTGGCACTTATCCGGCCACAGGGGGACAAAGAGGCAGTGAAGGATTCTATCCTGCGACTTGTCTTTTGGCAGTTAGGAGCGGTCTAGAGTCGGACCTAGGTGACCACTAGATTCTAGGGTTTGTGTGTTGCATTTGTTGTGTTGCATCATATTTTCAAAAATCCGTCCAATTTTCAAAACAAACACCACATTCATCATTTCCCCTAATTATAAATTCACGCTGCCACTTGTACTAACCCTTTTTAGTACAAGATAGGCTGGACACGGGATTCTAGTGCCCGTTAGTCCGCGTTTCCCTCATCGACCCAAAGTCGGTATTTCTACATTTACCCTTTCTTTTACCCACCACCACACCCACATCGATGGATCCATCTCCATCGAACTTCTTTTCCACTACTCTGCCGCCGTCCGTTGGTGCGCAGAATCCACCTCGCGTCTCTCTCCAAGAGAGATGCTATCCTACACGAGGTCCACTTTCCACCTGTCTTTCCATTCCACTAGCCAACGGGGAAAATTTTCAAATAAAACCCTAATACATCAACCTTCTACCAAAATTTCACGGTCTCGAGTCTGAAGACGCATACGTGTTTATCACGAAATTTGAAAATGTATGCGCAATGATGGGTACCTCACAGTTGTCTGTGGATGCTTTACGTCTTCGTCTTCTCCCATTTACCTTGTGCGATTTAGCCGAGAAGTGGCTGTATAACACTACCGCACATTCCATTTCAAATTGGGACGAATTCGTCAAAGCATTCCTTAAGAAATTCTACCCATACCAAAAGACAGCTCGAGTCCGTAGTGAAATCTATCAATTCACCCAGCTTCCAAACGAAACATTTTCAAAATGTCTTGAACGTTTCAAGGATCTGTTAGTCCAATGTCCACATCACGGCATCCCGAAATGGGAATTATGCCGAATCATTTATGAGGGCATTACTCCTAACACAAGACAGACCCTTGAATCCATGTGTCAAGGCAATTTTATGACCAAAGATGATGGGGAAGCCTGGAACTTTCTAGAAGATTTCGCTGAAAAATCTTTACAGTGGGAGGGTGTGAGTCAATCATCTAGGGATGGCAATGATATTTCCATAGGAGTTAGAGCTGAAATTTCAGCTATCAATAAGAAACTCGAGACTATGGAAAACAAATTTTTAGCCGCCGCCCTAAACCAAATGTCGCTCTCCAAAACTGTATGTGGATGCTGTTCTGATCCGTCTCACTTGACGGAAGAATGTCCGTTTCAAGGTCATGAGCATACCAATGCCGCATTTCAAAGACCTAGAAATGATCCATCTTCCTCCACAGATGATCAGGGTTGGAGGAATCACCCTAACTTTGCTTGGAACCAATCACAATCTCAAAACACGGTTCCAAACACGAATCATTTCCAAAGGGTCCCTCCACCACAACAGCACCCACAACTTCTATTGAGTCAGCACCCCTTTCAATCACAAAACTTCTAAAATCCGGCCAACACTTTCGCACCGTCTAGTCCTTTGCAATTGACCGGTACAGATAATACCTCTGCACTAGCACAAACCTTGGATGCTTTCATGAAACAATCCATCCAAGGGACGGCAAGTTTGCAATCTTCCGTTGAGAATGTGATGAAGATCATTATCTCTCAAAATGAGAACATCAAATCGATGGAAGAACAAATTGCACAACTAAAGTTCGAAATGAGTGCACGAGAGAAAGGGAAACTTCCAGCTCAACCTTTACCCAATCCTGGCTATTCACATCATATGGATGCACTCACGTTGAGATCTGGAAGAGTGCTTGACACTCACGTTAGGGAAGAGTTTGATGATACTGATAAATCAATCAATAACACTCCGGCTGAGTCCTTTCCTTCCACTCACACTTCTAGTTCTGATCCTTGCTCTTCTACCCCACCACCTTCTTCCGAGCCTATTCTTCGTTTCCCAAAAGGCTCGCCACTACAGCCCACCTCTTTTACCCCTCCACGGACGATCCCCACTTCTATTCTGGGATCGGTTCCATACCCACTTCCTTCTCCTATGATGGACCCAGCGCTGATTGCTAAAGCACCTTATCCTAATCGGTTAAGGGCTAACACATCGAGTCCACATATGGAGAAGATTATGAACATTTTTAAGCAAGTTAACACCAACATCCCTCTCCTAGATGCCATCCAACAAGTTCCGTCCTATGCGAAAACTCTTAAGAACTTATGCACTAGGAAGAGGAAGATTCAAGTGCCTAAGAAGATTTTCATGGAAAAGACAGTAGACACAGCCTTTCCCCAGCAATTACCGAGGAAACGTAAGGATCCTGGATATCCTACGATTTCCATTTCTATCGGGAAAAAACACATTAACCGTGCTCTACTAGACCTTGGCGCTAGTGTTAACTTGCTTCCATATTCTGTTTATGAGCAACTAGGTATTGGAGAGTTGAAGCCAACCCATTGCACTCTCCAGATGGCTGACCGATCTATCACCAAACCCAGGGGTGAACTGGAAGATGTGTTAATAAAAATCGGAGAATTTATATTCCCGGTAGATTTTATTGTAATTGATACACAACCTGTAGCGAACCCACGGAATCAAATTCCGGTGATTTTAGGTCGCCCCTTTTTGGCCACTTCCAATGCAATAATCAACTGTCGTAACGGTTCTATGACCCTATCTTTCGGGAATAGGTCAATAGAGCTAAACATTTACAAGTTGGGAAGTGTACCCTCCGAACCTACTGCTCAGGTCTGTTCTGTCAACTTAATGGATATCGACAGCAGCGAATTTGATGATCCTCCTGATATCGATCTTGACTCTTTTCATACGTTATTGTTTGACCCAACTATGTATCATACACATACGGACTCTTCCACCGAGATGTCCGGGTCAACAATTAACACTGATTATGAACTGATTTTAGAGTCTGAAGATCACCCCGCACTTTGTGATGACATTATTCATCGGGGCATTGATGGAACTTTTGAGGAGATTTTCGCTGATGAACTCGTATTTTTGAATGACACGGGTGTTGAGATGAATCATCTCCCAATCAATGAAATTGAACCTCCACCCCTTCTTTTGACTTGTAAAAAGAATGCGAGTAATCCATCATATTCACTGCATCGTCTCTCCAATATGAAACGCACACACATTCTATTCCACCACTTAACCTTTCCCCACTTCTTCTTCCACCAACCAGAGCACTGCATTGATAAAATTTTTGAATGGTTGGTGTTGACATTTGGTCTGTGCAAAGCTTGGCATCGACCAATGATTCTTGACCCCCTCATGTGATTTTCAAAAGATTAACATTGCTTAAGTTTGGGGGGGTATTTCATTTTTCTGGCTCTTGAAAAGAAAATTTTTACAAAAATTTGAGCCAAGAATAAGTTTGGGGGAGGTTCTTCACTTAAATATTTTGCCCCCACTAATAAATTCCTCCCAAGCTTACAGGTTTTTCGAGATTTAGCAGAAGGCAACAGTGAGGACACTGTTGAAAACAAGTTTGGGGGAGGTTTGTGCTTATTTTCGCATCATTTGCATATCATTTGCATAAGCACAAAACATTTTTTTGAAAACCTATAAAAATTTAAAAATTTTCAAAATTATAAAAATAATTTTTGTACATAAATAAGATAATGAAAGTTTAGATAGTGAAAAATTACATCCATGAGATTAGAAAAATTTAAGAAAACTAAGAAAATTAGAAGTTTTCTTATACGAACCAGTAATAAGTAGTTATGAGCCGTTGTCCCAAGGGTTAGTAAGATGAAGGACGTCACTAATCTGAGGATAAAACTAAGTCTGAAAAATAGTTTCTATTCTGGAAGCCAAACATTTTGAACGTGGCTACCCTGCTATTCGCACTTACACACGTCTTGAAACCTGGGATAGTAGAGAATACCTTGAAATGCTCTTGTCTTTAAGCCGATGTATGAAGGAAATAAAAAAAAAATGAATAAAGAAAATATAAAGTGGTGAGAAAAATGGACACTGGTTTTGTTATCACCGAGGGCAATAAAAAAATATCTAGCGAGGATGCTTCTTCACCTAGTGCCATAAGGCCAACTGGTCTGGGAGTCGCTGCTATGCCTGAGGTGGTGCAAGACGAGGAAAATACACCAAATAAGCAAGCACATGAGTAATCGGTCGGTTAGTACCTCAAGAAGTATTAACGGTCGCATGAAAGTGTGTGAGCAATCTCATCTAAATATTCATTAATTAAAAAGTACTGAGGCTGATGGGCAAGAGTATGATAGCTTGAATTGAATTCTCCGGGTGTAGGGATGTCCTTTACACACACGCAGGGTGATATGATCGATGTTTGGAAGAAAGATAGGAATGAAGAATAAGACGATGTTTTATTGAGGGAGGACGTGATTTCTAACATCTTTTCATGACCATTAAGATAGGGCTCATGACAACCGAAAAGCTAGCTTAGTTGGAAACCCTAATTTTCAAAGTCTTTCTTTTACAATTCTTTTCTTTAAATGTAATATTCATGATCTTCCTTTTATTATTGGATTTTGTGGGTGCAATCCGCTGAAAACCCTCAGGAGACAACACTCCTCCTATTAGGGACACCTAGAGGTTTAAAGGCTTGTTGCACGTGCTCAGTGCAATCGTGTTGCCTACGAAAGTGTGCTAGTTAGTTTTTTTTCTCTTTCTTTATTTTCTCCTTCTCTTTTTAATAAAGCATTCGCTCGAGACGATCGAAATTAAGTTTGGGGGTATTTGATCAGTCGAAAATAATGTATTTTTAACACGGCAACTTCCCCATCTTTTGCACTCATTTAGAAGTGTTCGGTACTCATATTTCACATATTAGCAAATCGGTCGTTAAATATCATATTGCATGTGTTAGACTTTTAAACCGACACATTAAAGGAAATTAACCGCATTTCATGGCATCGCATCATTTCTGTATTTGCGCAACACTTGTTTCGAGATTTGTGCAGGAAAATCCAGGAGACGGGCCAAAATTGTTATTTAGCTGATCAAACATTACGCCAACTCAATCATTTCAGATCTGGTAGCAATTCAGAAGGAATTATACAATTCTATATATCAAACAAAGGCCCATACATCAGCCCAAGAGAGCACCAGAGAGACCAAGGCCCAAGACTCCAACATGGCCGCGGAACCGCGGCGGGAGCCAGCTTGTGCCGCGGTTCCGCGGCGCTTCTGCCACATCATCGCTTCATTTTTAGTGCAGATTGCTTCTCTCAGGTCCCACATTCATTTCTGATACGTCAAATTCCAGAATTCTCCAGAAGCTACTGCCAGATCAGCAAAGATCATTAAGCAAGGCTAAACATAATTAAGCTCCTAACTAACCTCTTCTAGAAGCTCCCTTCTAACTAATCACATCTAGAAGCTTCTCCTCTAACTAACTTTTGGAGGGAAATTCAAATTTCTTCAACAAATTTTAGGAGGGAAACTTAGAATTTGAAATCTTAGATCTAGGGTTTGGTTATCTATAAATAGGAACCTAGATCTAAGAGTTGAGGTTGTTCAATCTTAGTTCTTTTAGTTAGCTAGTTCATTCCCTCTTACATCATCTTCTTCCACAAGTCTAGTGACAAGGCTTGTGCGAAACCCTAACCCTAATTCCACTCCAAATTCAAGATCTTGAGTACCAATCAAGCAAGAAGCCTTCAACCTTTTAAGAGCCGAGCCGATCTTCAATCGGGCAAGTGATCCAAGCCGATCCGCGACCCACGGAAACGAGCGAAGCCAAATCGACGATCGAGTTCTTCCTCTTGTAGTTCTTGAGCGAATGTAACTAAATTGTTGATATAAATAAAAGGTGAAATTCTTGAATCTTGCTTTCTTTAATGTCTTGCATCATAATTAGATCTCAATTTGTAATTGTTGTTCTTGTTGTGATGTTTGAGTAAAACTCCGCTCGTCAAGGAGTCGAGACGATCAATAGAATGATGATGTAACAAATCTTTAAACGATTCTTGAGTCCTACGAGTTTTGTAAACCCTAGCAAGTTCAAGAATCGATGACCTAGTTTCGTTGCAATGCTTTCTTGATTGTGATTGCTCGAAATTAGGGATCTACGATCGTTTCTTGAATTTACTAGAGGCTAGAATGTGAATGATGTCGATGAAAGAACAAGGGATAAGATGAAACTCTAGTTTCACAAGAAATCCCTAATTCTAGATCGATCATCATCGATCTAGTATCAATTCATCGAAAAATAAGAATACGTAATTGTAAGATTACATTACATCTATAGATCCGATCGATTCCTACGAGCCTCATTTCGATTCTTGATATTTGGTTTGGAAAAATCAACAAACTATCAATTCTTGATTCTATCTTTTTCTTGTTATTAGATCTAGATTTTTCTAATTCTTGAACTTCAATTCTTTAAATCATGAATTGTTTTGTTTTCTTTTCATTAAAGTTTCGACTCATTTAATTCAAAAGACGAACGATTACACTGTCCCTGTGGACGATCCGCACTCACTTACAATCTACATCCGACACCGTAGTTGATTGCGGTCAAAATATTTTTGGTTGTGATTTCTTTACAATTTTCAAATACTACACAATCTGAAATCGTATTCAATCAAATGGCGCCGTTGCCGGGGACTATTTGATTTGATACACACATCCAAAAAAATTCAATTCAATCAGAGACCCCCATAGGATTCTGTAAAAACACAGAAGGTTCTTTAAAAGCTTCCACAAAAATAGATAGAGAATTTAATTCTCAATAAAAGAAGAAGATTTTTCTCCTCTAAATCCTAGATAAAGAAAATATAGAGATCAAAATATCTCATTTACCTATCTAAGGGTTTAACCCTTCTCAAGAACTTAGTTCTTTTTCTGGATCTGAGATCCACAAGGAAAGTCTTCCACAAGTTGAGAATTTAATTCTCATCAGAAATATCTTGCTCTTGAGAATCAAAAATTCAGGGAAAAACAAAGTTGAAAAGAAAAAAGATGGAGTCCATAATACTCCAAGAAATTAGTTCCTTCAAATCAAGAACTTAGTTCTTTAAGAACCCGATCCAAAATCCTCAAAATAGTGATCTTAGTAATCGTTAATGGCCAAAATACCATTAACAGAGGTTTAAGTTCTCTAAAAATATCAATAGAGATTAAATCTCCAAAAAGCTCAGCGCCTCATGTGAGAGCAGAGCCAAAAGCTCAGCGCCTCACGTGAGTGCCAGAAAAAGTTAGTGCTTAGCACTATTGGAGCGACTCACGTGAAATATACGTGAGCGCTCAAAAGAATCCAAAACTGAGCGCCTCACGTGAAACACACGTGAGCGCCAGACGCTCAGCACTTCACGTGAAACACACGTGAGTGCCAGAGAAAAATTAGTGCTTAGCACTATTATAGCGCTTCACGTGAGCGTTATTTGTAACTGAGTGCTTAGCACTGCTAGGTGTTACAGAATCCCAATTTGAGCCCAAATCGGGTAAGCTTATGTTCGTGATATCCAAACTGGTCTTAGTCCCACACATGACTGATGATTTTCATCCCATACCTTCTAAGTTGATCTGAGTCTCAAACTAGACTAATGATTCTTGGACGATCCACCACGATTCTTTCTTTCAAATACGGGATTTGGTTCAAGGGTACATCTCTTCACACCTCTGATATATGTCGTTGTAATTCATCAACGTTTTCAGAGAGGCGGCGGGTCCCGACAACCAACATCAACTCCTCATCCCAACTTGATGAAAGATATGAAACTTGATTATGATAGGGAATGATACATCCACATTTGTGCACTTTCATATTTATGTGTACGCCTCATATTGATACGCATCCCATATAAATGCAAATCTCATATTGAGCCTCGACAATATATATATACATATATTTATATTTTTGAAGGAAATATAAACGCCTTCAAATTGGATCGCACCCTAAATTGGGTACATCCCATGTCACCATCGTTCATTTCACTACGTAACAAATACATGTGCGCGCAAGATGAATGTTGGACCGAGATGTCCTTAAACTAATATTCGTCCCAAACACGACGATAATGGACTGAAATGTCCCTAAACTAATATTCGCCTCAAATATGACAATAATGGACCAAAATGTCCTTAAACTGATATTCGTCCCAAATAGGGAATGTTGGACCGTGATGTCCTTAAACTAATATAATTAAGTCCATATGCTCATTTGTTTCTAAGTTGATCTTAGTCTCAAATATGACTAACGATCCTTAGATCAGACCCAAATACCCCACGAACTGATGGACCTCATTTATATGAGATCCGCGTCCTAAGTTCATTCATGTTGGCAAACCAAGCTACCAACGTGAACCCAGTCAAGAAAATTCTTGACCCAAACCCAAATCTAAAATATACGGATTTGGACTAATCCGCGCCCTACGGGCGACGACATAAACTAGTCTCCGTATACAATCCACGGGCAACCATAACAAACAAAATAACACACGACACGAGGTAACCTTTTGGAGCAGGAGAAAGTGGTTATCGCAATACGGTAACGTAATTAACTATAGGGGCTTGCGCCTGCAGGGAAGCGTCCCCACAATCAAAAACCCCTAATAAATGAGGGAGAATCTAATGAAGTCTGACATCAGTCACATCTGTCCAAACCTCCGATATACGGTATCATAAATCAACTTAGTATATTCGGAGAGATAGATAGATATGTCCAAATAGCATCTGCACCCAAATTCAGGCTACACGTCCCAACGTCTCAGTCCAGTATTCGGCGGTAAACAGATTCAGGCTATTGTTTATTAATTATAATTATTATTTGGAAGGAACACCCTGTATATTTGTATTAATTCAGAATTAATAAATGAGTGTATTTCTATGCTTATATCAAGTTATAAGTTATTCTGGTTAAATTTGAGTAAGAAACTCCTTATGGCCTATTGGTTAAGACTCTCTATTGTTGTCTCATAGCCCGCGTGTTTGAACCCTATCATCCCCAATATTTTAAATATTTTTCTTTTTAACGTTTTGGAAACCCAAAAGTTTTTATGAGCTTTACACGGGGTTATGAAATGTTGCAACAGAAAAGAGATATATAAATGAGCTATTTAAACTCAAAACGTGACATGGCACAAACTCCGAGACCAAGAGCTGACATGGGGCCGACTGGGGCATGTTTGGGTGGACTGGGGTAGTCCAATTGAGTCCGTCTCGTGCACGTGTGACCCTTGGCTTCCCTTTAGCTCATTTTGATACTTTAAAACTCCTGAAATTAAACGGAGAACTTCTAACCTTCCATATACCTAATTTAAACCTATTTTAATGTCTTTAAAATTTCTTTTAATTTCTCATATCTCTTTCCATCATTCATGTAAAATACCTAACTCAGTCCTAACTTTCTTCCCCTATGCATATCATTCTCAAAACCCTATTCTTTCAAATTCTCAAGACATCAAGTTCCCTCAAGAAGTCGGACTCACCTTCCTCTCGCGTCATTGTTCCCTCAAGCTCGTACCGTGCATCATCGGTATCGTGGATTAACCTTCCTCTCTTTCTACTTCTCCCAAGATCTTGTCAAGCCTAGTAACGTCGGAGTTCCGTTCGTAGCTCGTAATTCCTTTTTATTCGGCGATACGGTTGTTATACCGTACCGCACCCTGTGTAAGTCCCTTCTATTATTCTCCCCTCCTTGAATCCAATCATTTACTAAATAGCCATATCATTCTAAGCAAATAAACTTATACTTAATTAATATCCTCTATATATAAAACATTTTATCGTTTGGAAAAGAGATTTTTTGTGAAGTTGTTAATTTGTTACAATGAAACCCAAGTTATGAATCGCCTCTCCTTAAACATGAATACATATTGTAAATTTCTTATAATCTATACTAGTTAACATGAATTCTAGATGGTTATATTTAGACATAAACGCACGGGGTAATGACCTACCCCATACACGCACACTTAGACCCATAGCACGATCTTATGCTCTTTAACATTGATCGAAAGAATCGTATTTCAATAAAATACCCTATATTATTAAAAATAACATTTTCCTTTGCAATTACGTCTCTACAACCCTCGTTAGGGAAACCAGTTTATGGTTGGCGCGGATTATCGCACATCCTGAGGTTTAGTGGAGTGAGATACAGAACTTTTCACGGAAATACGGTCTCGAAAGGGGAAAAATACTGTTTTATAGAAAAGTAAACAATTTCTATAAAATTTAAAAGAAAAGAAAAAATAGCAAGTTATGTTAATTTGGGTTATCACCGTTTTCTAAATAATTAAATGAAATCAAGTTTTTAAGAAAATACCCTCAAGTTTTCAAAAGATGGTTTTTTCATAAAAATACCATAAATTTTTAAAAGCTAGGTTTATCACTAAAATACCATAAAATCTAAAATATACTTTTATTAAACAATGACATTCTAATTAATATGGTTTTACCAAAAACACCTACGAGGTTATTTTTAAATAAGCTATTTTACATTAAAAGAAACCCTCGAGAAATTCAAAACCTGTAAATACATATACCAAACAACTTGATAAATTTTTATGGACTTCAATTTAATAATGGGTTAGGCGGTACCAACTCTTTAGGTTTCGGGGAGCCGGAAAAAGTGGGTTCTTGGTTACCTAGTTTAGATAAAACTGCAAATTAAAGAAATTATTGTTGGCAATCGTTTTTATAAAAAGACATAAATACTGTCGCCCATATGCAGGGGTTGTTCGATTGTTACCAAACTTAAGAAGTTTTCAAAAAGATAAAAACTCTTATTAAATATAAATTGTAACAACATTTGAATCAAATCACATATTTGAACTTGAACTTGAAACCAAACTTGAACCTTGAACTTGACTTAACTCGACTTAAACGAATATGAAGTTGATTTGACCCGAACCATGAATACGACTTGACCTGAACACTTGAACTTGACTCGAATAATTGGACTCAAATTTGAATTGTACTATCTTGTATCCATGGATTTCAGATAAGACTGGTAATTAACTCTTGTAATTAAAATACGCGGAGGATAAGTGGTAGGTTGGTAAAGAATGTTGTAGGGTGTTTTTCGCCACTCTATTGAGATAGGAATACGTATAGCTTGTCAGGCGTATTATAAATTTTCCCTACCTAGGATAGGCTGGAGTTTATTTATTGTGGGGATCCGAATCTTCGGTAGTCATGGACTAAACTGCCGTTAATTACCCGTCGCCTTTAGAGCGAGAGAACCTCCGATTGACGGGTAAAACTGGTCATGCGAACTCAATGTGCAGTGTGCGTGTGTTGTGTTTTGAAAGGGTTTTGGACATATCGGGGGTTTCGCAGAGTTTACGGGGGTCCCGCTGCCTGAATAGCAGGCGGGGGGTCAAGTGAGCTAGCAGCCCCCTTGCGGGATGCGGGGCAGCGTCCCGTTAGAAATTTTTTCTAACGGGGGACATGTTTTGAGTGCGTAGCGTGTGGGAAAAATAGGGGTGAGGAGCATCCTAAGGACGCATTAGATGTCACGTGGGCGCTAGGCGCTGGGCGCCAGCGGGCCACGTGTGTGGCGCGTGGGTGCTGGGCGCCAGCGGGCCACGTGTGTGGCGCGTGGGCGCAAGCGGGTCACGTGCGTAGTAAGCGAGCGTCAGCAGATCACACGCCCTGCACGTGAGCGCCAGCGGAAAAAAAGGCTTAGCCCTTGAGCTGGGAGTTGAACTCCCGAGTGAATTTTGGCGTTAAACTCCTAAAAAAGAGATCTTTTTGTGGAGTCAGACTCCTAAAAGATCAAGATTTTTGGGGTTCAACCACTTCGAGGATTTGGATCTTGGAGTTGAGCTTCTCAAAGATTGGTTTGGAGTTAAACTCCTAAAGAAGAGATTCTTTTTCGGAGTTAAACTCCCAAGAGATTTTTTGAGATGATGAAAAGTGATCCCTTTCTTCTCCCTTAAGCCCTGGATCTTCTCTTGAGTCTTGGATCTTCCTAAAGTGGGATTTTTGGATATGGGTCTTCTTCCTCCTCCTCTCTATTGGCTGTATCTTGGAGAAAAATGGGATGAGACTTAAAAATCTCCCATTTTAGAGATTTGATGTGAGATCTTAGCTTCCCTTTGAGGGTTTTATGGTGAAAACTATTCCTATTTGAAAAAAGAAGAGTTAAACTCTTAATTTAATTCAAACAGAGAAGAAGGTTTAAAACCTTGAGGAAGGAGACAGAGACACAGAACCCTAATATTTTTTAGGGGAATCAAAAATCTTTTTTCATTTCAATATCATATTGCCTTATATAGGCTTATAAATTTACACATAGCCCCTTGGGCTTTACAAAGCGGTATTTTTCCCATCTCATACCTCATGTGCTTATTTCTTTTTGCACATGAGCCACGAGCTTTACAAAAAATTGGCTTTTTGCCCATTTATTTTACATTCATGCATGAAAATTACATCAAACTTATTCATTACGTAATTTTCTTCTTGGCATGGGGGAGGGTCGTCCTCTTCATATTCGGGCTCGACTTAGGTATGGGCCCACTTGACCTGGGCTCGGGCCTGCTTGTTTGGACCGGGGTTCGGGCTTGGGCCCACTTGGCTTGGATTTGGGTTTAGCCCGGACCCACTTTTCGGGGCTTGATTTTGACTTATTGATTTGTTGGGCTCGACCGTGGGGTGCAATTTTTAACCCCAACAAATGTATGACATGACATGAGAGTCCACTAAAAGACACCTTTTGAATATACTTGTGCCATTGTCTCGTGGGTTATAACGGGGCCTTGTATTTCTTGTATCTTGGTCCGTGGGGTATGACGGACCACTCTCGTATACACGCATGCCTTTTTTTTCAAACTACAAACATTCACGTTGGATTAAAATAACCAGTTTTATATACCTGTCATGCTTTAACATACTCATGTTTAATTAAACTCTTATCTGTTCGTTACCGCTTGGATTCATGTTTTATTTACATACACTTCGGCTATCATACTTATTTTCTTTTGGGGATTTACTGAGCGCCGGTTCGCTGACGGCGTTCCCTTTGTTTTTTTTCTTCCTTAGAATATTCGTCTGGTGATCTAGAGACAGAAGGAATCGAGCCGAACCAGGAGGATTTCGATCAGTTTACAGTTCAGCCAGGCTACTAGTTTTCCTTTCTGCAATTATTTTCAGTATTCCACTGTTTAGGCACTTTCTTGCATTTGTACTTTTTGTTTCGAACATCGCACATGTACTTAAAACTTGTGGAAGTGAATGTAATTAAAGTTGTTGAAATTTTATTCTTTTGTTAATTCTTGTATGCTGGTATATTACTTATAAACGCTTAACGTAGGTGTTCTGAGAAACGAGCACGGCTAACGGAACTAGTAACCGTTGACTGCTTCTTCTCTTTTCTTTAACAAGTAACTAGAACTCTCTTTTCCTTTCAGAATAAATACGTCACGGGTTTGTCACGTGACCGTCACCGTCTCTTGGGTAGCGGGACGTGACACCTAGCAACTTTTAGACATCGCTCATTAACTACTATGCATAACCGGTAATTTCTATACATGGTTCACAGGTATAATTTCTATACATAACTCGTCAACAACTACACATAACCAAGAATGGGCATATGTGATATTTAATAAACCGGTAAAAGGTTTTCTTAAGCCCAAAAACCTAAAACATGAAAAGTATGTATTATGGTGTTTTGACAACTTTCTAAAACCTCGTTGCGGGCCTAGGTCAAACGGCCCACTTTTCACTACCTAGCTCAAATCATTAACGAACTTTATCGAAGCCCTCGCCATTTGCATATGGATAAGGGAACAAGACCATTGAATCAAATGCATGTGGCCCTCAAGAAGCATATCGATAGACTATTTACTTCCATTTTTCTCAAATATATTTTTATTACAAGACCGTGTGATTGCAGTTCTTCTCGGTTAACTTTGCATGGATATGACACTGATAATGATAAGAGAACACATGGTGACTAACGGTATAATTTATTGTTAGCTTCAACTATTTTATACAGAACCAAACATAGCACGGTGATCAAACCGATGAATGTCACTTTCCCTTTTTTTTTGCGTCTCGACTTGGAATCATAGAATGCCATCTTTACAACAGTCGATATATTCCTATATTCATGTTATTAAAAACAATAAAACATAACGATGCACGAACGAATGTGATAAGACTACCTCTAATGCTCCAACGAACCACCACTGACAACAAGAACTGCTTCCGTTACAAAACCGTGCATGCTGTGATCCGTGGAGGATCCATGATTTTATCAAGGGCGAGGCCAAAATTGCTATCGTTGTAAAGGCTCCATGCCCGAACATGGGGTTCGGGGGTGTCAGCCCCTGAGCTGATTTTTTTGAGTAACAACATGCATATGATGTGTGTGTATAGGACACGACAAACTTATAGAAATAGAACAAGGACAGAGCAATATTAAACTATATTGTGATGGAGTTTTGAATAGTGTGAGAATAATTCAATTCCTAAATAAAAATGTCTCAAATTGGAGTTGAAAGCATGATCCTCTCAAAGACCAAGGCTTAAAGCCATCACTTAAGATCAACCCTCATCTTCATGCGCGTGTGTGTACAGGGTTTCCTCCTTTTCCTGACATCCGTTCTCATACTTTTGACAGGCTTGGCTCATTGAACCTTCTCTTCCACTCCCTGTAGGGGCCCACCAGGCTCACTCGGCTGAGAGGCCCACCGCACACCTCGACCCAAACTCATGGAGGAGCAAAGGGTCCTCCTCCTCGACCTAGTCTTGGATTCAAGAATTATAACTCCAAGGTTTATGATACCTGGCAGCAAATAAGCCCATTTCTTCTTCCAATTCTACAAGACATGAGACACCACACTGTAGAGGAGCTTAAGGTTTGTGTGCTAACAAGTATTTGAGAGAAATTCTCAAATCAGTGTGTTGAAAGCAAGGCGAAATAGAAATTTTTGTAATGCAAATAAATCAAAATCGTTGGGTTTCTTTGTAAACTTACATCACCACCGTCCATTTCAGATAACACGAGTCGAAAGACACTTGGCGGGAGATTTTGGTCACGCGCCACGAGGCATCATTCCGACCGTACGATCTCCAAAAAGATTTTCCACATATTTCACGCCGTTAGATTTTTTCCCTTTCGTCCTCGATATACTCGACTGTGAAAAGATTAAAAAAAAATTGGGGGAAAAAGGAGAGCGCAAATCCCGCCCCAAAATTCCCCAAATTGAAGCATCGCGTTCATTGAATCTCGATTCTTTTGATCGGACCTCGAGGTAAAGCTTCCGATTCTCACATGTTAGCGTAAGAAATTGGAGGAAAAGAGGGCCTTTTTTGGTTATTTGTTTGTTTGTTTTCTCAAGATCTGTTTTTTTATTATCAATTAGGGTTTTTGTTGTATTGTTGATTCGTAGAAATGCGGTGTTGATTTCTTAGATTTTAATTGTTTTCAGGTACTGTTGAACAGAATTCTTGGGCATTTTTTTTGGCCCTAGAAAACATTTGATCGTGTGTTGTCTCGTTGATTGAGAAAATTGGAAAGAGAGATGCGCTAAAGTAGGGATTTTTAGCTGGAGGGTACCATAAACCCTAAAATTGTAATTCTTGAACCCTTTTGATTTTGGAATTTCAATCTACAGTCATTACGGGCATACTGGTTCTTGATAGTTCTGATCAACTTTCAGAACAATCTCATCTGAATACTGATGGAAATGCGATGAATTTGGAATCGAATGCAAATCACAAGGACAGTTGCGAGGTAGAAGAAATGCAGGCCTCTCAAGAAGTTACCAAAAGCGGTGTGAAGGAAACAGGAAAACCCGTGAAGCGAAAGAGGGCTTCATTATGTGGGAATGCGCTTTCACCTGATAAGGAATATATGGTCGCTGAATATCGTAGAGAGATGGATCAATTGTTTGAGTATTATGAGGAATTATCAGGTCAGTCATTGTATTTGGAGGGTACATCTTCTACAAACAATTCATTGATTGCTTGCTTGCTGGAAGAGAGCAATCTTTCCTTTTCTAAATTAGTGGAAGCGATATATGAGAAGTTGAAGGAGAAAGAAGGGGTCAGCTTGGCTTTTGTACGGAGCGCGATCCTATCTGTTGGGCAGAGAATGATGTATGGGATTACAAATGCAGAGGCTGATGTACTGGAGGATGAAACTGAGTCATGCCTATGGTGCTGGGAGGTAAATTAAGTCCATATATGTTCTATTTGTTCTTTGATTCTTGGGCGTCGCAATTGTTTTTGTCTCTTGCAGGAAGATTCATAAACTCTATTGTATTTGGATGTTTGATATGCAGACAAGAGATATGAAGCTGCTACCTGCAAATCGACGTGGGGATATGAAAGCTCGACGTGTAGGTCGGAAGAAAATACATGAGAGGATTTCTGCTCTTTCGGGTAAGTTTGTGTAAGTCTTGACGCCGAATGATGCTGGACTTTAATGGCAGTTGATATAACCATCTTTATCTAAGGTTGTTATTATTAGGCCATTAAGTACAAGAGACTATGATATTACCATGTCAACATACATGATACATTAAAAAAATCCATTGGACGTATTACCGAGTTATTGACGTTTAGCGGCTCTTATTCTTCTGTCATGACAGGCTGCATTTTATTTTATATTATATTTCAATTTGTAATTATAACTTTTAATCGGTAACCAACACATTATCATGTCATACCCCAAAGAAGCTTGGCCCCTTTATACATGCTTAGGCTACAGAGCTAAACACATATTTTCCGCCAGCCAAAAGCGAATTATTATGTAGTAAAACTTCACATGAATTGGAAACTTGTTTCATATAATTTTGGCTTATTTACCAAAAACCACCCGAAAGTTTTCAGCTTTTTCAAAAAACTACTTTAAAGTTTCAAAATGAAGGATAACTATCCCTTTTAATGGCGCCACGCCAGGATTTTGCTATCTCATCAAAAAACAAAAAGAAATCCCCAAAATACCCTTAACTTCATCTACTCCAAACCCTAACCTCCATCCCCCGATCACCACCACCTCACCACCATCATCTTGCCGGACCACCACCATCACCAACCCAGCACCATCTTCTTCTTCATCCCCCAACCATTATCACCATCACCAACCCACCACCGTCACCAACCCACCACCACCATCACCATCACAAACCCACCAACATCTTGTTCTTCATCCGCCAACCATCATCTTCTTCATCACCACCATAACCACCATAACCACCACCACCATCACCCAACCGCCCCCATCACCTTCTTCATCCCCCAACTCCGAGCTATACCACCACCACCATCACCCCACTGCCCCCATCGCCTTCTTCATCCCCCAACCCCGATTCCCACCACCATCACTATCACCCCACCGCCTCCATCACCTTCATCCCCCAACCCCGATCACCACGACCACCATCACCCCACCGCCCCCTTCAATTTCTTCACCATCTTCTTCTTCCCCTACCCCGCCATCTTCTTCTTCTCCTTCCTTCACCTCACCACCCCAACCCATCACTTCCTCCTCGCCATCGCCGCCGTCGCCACCATCACTTAACCCTAGCCTAATTACTATAATAATTATTAATAATTTAATTAATAAATATTAAAGATAATTAATTATATTTAGAATGAGGGAAAAATAGTCATAACTAACATTTTTTGACGTTGAACGTCGTTGACCGTCAAATAGGGTTATTATCCTTCATTTTGAAACCTTAGGGTAGTTTTTTGAAAAAGCTGGAAACTTTAGAGTAGTTTTTAGTAAATAAGCCTATAATTTTAGCACAAACTTCCTGGGATTCTATTGGTTCGTTAGTTTTCTTTAGTTTCAGATTGATTGCTTCAATTGCTTGCTGATATCTTTTTCTGCAGCCTTAGAAGGCACCCTACTTCTCCGATGTTCCAAAGGAATCGTAGGTTACCGTATTTTGGTTTTGTTTTTCCTTTTTTTGGGGGGTTGGGGTGGGGTGGGATGGGACTTGGAGTTTCACTAGGAAAAATATATAATGACTTTGCCAAAGATTTCAAAATTTTCCCTGTTCTGCATTATCCAGTATTCATCAGTGTCTTCTGTTCAAGACTTTTTAGTCTATACTATACATTAATATTACGCTGATATTCATACTGGTTTTCCTGTTCCAGCGGCTTTATCAGCACTAGAACCTGCAGAAATTCAGGATAATTACAAAAGTAATCTCAGTAGCGCATTCATGAAGCTCGGAAAGATACCGAATTTGGAGGATATACGCTCTTTAGTTGAAAAGAAGAGACAAAAAAGCGATACCACCTCGTATGATTTTCTCCCCCCCCCTTTTATCTTGGATACTGAACCTGTTATTTTAAGTGTTATTTAGCATCCACTTGTACTAAAATATATGCTAATAATAATATGCTTATGTTGCAAAAGGGCTGAGAAAGCAGCTAAGCTAAAGGAGAAGAAGTCCATCCGAGAGGCTCAGAGGGAGAAATTGCAGACTGTAAGTGCTAGATTTGTATTACATGTCTTGAATCTCTTGATACCAATGGCAGTGGCAGACCTGCTATAGAAGGTCTGTGTGATTGGTATGTTTACAAATATCCCAAAGGCGATGCCTCAATGCATTTATTTAATCATTAGCGTACGTTTACATGAGTAAGTCTATTGTAATGAATGTTTTCACAAATTTCCCACCTGAATTCTATAAATGCATGCTTTCATGCTTAACTTTATTTGTTTATCAATTTTTTTATTTCTTCAATAATAAAGTTTACTTAACTTTATTTGCTTAGCATTTTTTATTTCTTCAATGCTATAGTTCAACTTGAATGTTCTGTCACAAGCACTTTTTATCCAGCTACTGATCAACCGCTCATGTGTCACTTAGGGTTTACTAGCTAGTTGCCTTAGTTGGCTGCTTGGTTTTTACGGTTTCTTAAATTCTATATATATCAGACAAATGTTGTCTTTCTTCAAAATTCTGAACCTATTTTAATTCTTCTTTTCACCAAAGCATTTTCTCATCAGCTATGGGGCACAATTCCAAAATAATGAGAATCCATGGACAAATTTATCAAATTTGTAGAAACCAAGTTGTTATTTTAGGAATTTACCATATATATGCTTATTTATTTTTGAATAAAATGGTCGGAACCTCCTGCATCCTACTAAACGAAGTATAACGAAACTAGAAAGAAAAAAATACTTAACTTACCTAATCTATTGACCGTGTAGTAGTTTCTTGGCTTTATGTCTGTCCTTTTCCTATATTCATGATATTTTTATATCTAATGACAACATAGTAGTTTGATATTCTTTCCTCTCTCTTCCATGCATAAGTTCTTTTTTGCAATGATGCCTGCCTTCTCTCTCTGTATAGGCAATAAATTTCTTTCTTTCCTAGGCTAGTTTATTCCCTTATCCTATAAGACGCCTGACAATCGTTGAGAGTATAAAGTTTATCAGAATTGTTAATGAATCAGTATTGAATCAGTACTAAAATATGGTGTGAAACAGTATTGAATCAGTAAGCTGCTTGTGCCTTGTGACATTAGATTTCTCTTTGCATAACAGATAAAAGGTTCAACATGCACTTCATTTTCATTCTAATTGTTTTTCCTGAGTTATTATGGCATAAATCTGATAACTATAGCTATTCCTTTAAATCTCGGTTGCTACTGGAACCGAGATTGATTATTTGAATAGTGTGGAATTTGCCATCTTGAGCCATACTGATACCTAAGACTGGCTCTTTAATGCTGCACAATCATCTGTTGTAAGCTAGGCCCCGCATTGGCAATCGCTTTCAGATCCATCATTTCATTGGAAAAAACATTTCTTGTTCAAAACCATTCATCATTGGGATATGCAGAAACGAAATCAACCTTTTCCTGTGTGAATATTTTGCAGTGAAATATTGGGTGCTTATTGAAAGAACAAGTTTAATGGTAATAAAAATGGTGAAAACAATTCAAAATATGAGTTTGTATAGTCTGTGGTTGGTCAGCAATGATATCTATGGATTGCGGTTTCAACCGAAATATGCTGTTTCAGATCAGTTTCTCAAGTTACCAGCCTTAAACTCAATTTGAAAATCTCTTCGCTCGGTTTTCATAAACTTTTGGTCAGTTTTCAGGAGTTTTGGCAAATTTCTGGGAAGCTTCAACCAATTTTGGCAAGTTTCAATTAATTTTCTGAAATTTTTTTATAGCTAAAATTACAGTAAGTTTCAATTAAAACTTAGCAAATCTTTCATATATGCCCTATAATATGGAAAGAGAGATACTAGGAACCATCTTTGTCCAAAATCTCAAGTTCGAAACTTTGTTGTTAATCAGTATTAGTTCCTACCTATATAATAGTACAAAGTTGATACAAAAGGACAGAAAAGAACAAGTTCTAAAAAAAACATTTTTGTTGATTTGCCATGTGAATATAGTCTCTAGATGAGACTCAAGGGGAGTTTGGCCTCAATATACCAAAATCATTTGGTCTCAATTTTATTGAAACGGTGTTTGAGTTGGTTGGATTCTCTTTTTATGTGGAGCCCAACAACACGAGTTGCCTTGGTAATCCAAGTTCCGTTTTCTGGGACTTTCATTTTTAGTGGAGAGACCAATGTCTTTCTTTATTATAATCAACAATAGATACTTTGTTCGTCTTCCCATTTCTCTTCTTTTAAAGCTTGAACGGGTTTAGTGTACATGGTTAAATGGCATGACAATAAAATATAAAATTTAAGACATGCCGAAAAGAGTTCTATTATTGACTAATCCGATATGCATACAAATCCAATAGGATTGTCTTTTTGACGGGCGAAGCACGGGTCTTACGTTAAGTTGTTTTGCAACTTCCTATGTAGCATTGGTTCAGATACAGATGCGGGATACGATACAATACGAATTTGCATTTTTCTAAACTCGTAGGATACGTGATACATTTTTATATTGATTTTTAAGTAAAGAAATATAGATACACATTAAGATATTTATATATGAATATATAATGAGAATAATGGAGGAAAGAGGCCATATGAGGCTTTTTTCGTCAGGTGGCGTCATAAAACTACACCCTCCACTATTTTATTCGACAATCGGCACCTTCCTTCTTGATCTTCATTGCCTAATATGTCGATACACAATTTTTTTTCTTCTGATTCTAACACCTTTTCACCGATGATTTAGCCGGTGCAAAATTAACGGTTTACCAACAGTAGAACTTTATACATAGTTAAATCAACGGTGAAAAGGTGTTAGAATCATATGAAATTTGGTGCATCGACATATTAGATAATGAAGATCAAGATGGACTTTGCCGATCGTTGAATAAAATAGAGGGTGTATTTTTTGATGCCATCGTACAAAAAAGGCCTCATAGGGCATCTTTCCTTCATTATTCTCATATATAATATAATTAAATAATGACATTATGATAGATATTCAATGCACTTTCAAATTTTTGAGAGCCATAATTTTCGGGAGAAAGAGGATAGACATCGATCGAGAGAGATTGGTGAGACATTTATTAGTCCGAGCAAAATCCAAGAGTTTTCGAGAGTTTCAGACTCCAATTCGCGATCAGGGACAATTTGTGAGGCATTTACAAGTATCCGTGCTTCATAGGCAACTTCTATACATATTAAGTGTCTTTGTAGATAAAGATGCGTTTCTCATCTTTTCCTAACGAGGATCAATGAATAATTTCTTAGCTATAAGAACAAGCCATAAAATTAAGATGCAAGAATACATGACTTTATACATTAATAAGCATATACTGTATTTTTCTAATAAAAGATCATTTGAACAATAAACTTTAATGTAAAATGATTGCATGTATGGGGTAAGAAATAATAATCTCTACTTTCAATGTCCGTATCAGTCATCTATTGTTTAATTTTGTTATTTAAAAAATAATTGATTCCGACATTTGTAGTTTAATTTGAAGTTTAAGGATACATACACTACACAATCAATTCTTTTCTCGTATTTTAAAACTTTTAACAGATTAGGGTTAGGGTTAAAAGCACGTTAGAAGGATTTGGGTTATGGAGATAATGATAATTGTGGACATTTTTTTGTGTTGTAGGAATTTTGATCCGTCTTATCCACCATTTAAGTTTTTCAACAGAAATGCAATTATTAGGGAAATTTTCAGTAGAAATAAATCAGTTACATATTGTAAAGTAGAAATTGAAATATCGAGGTGTTTATGTATGAAACATGGACATGTGACAAACACGACCACACAAGAAATTACTAAAAAACTGGACATGAGGACACCGCGGTACGAGAATTTAATATATGTATATGTAAAAATAAATAAACTGTCAACAACCAAATTATTACTGCAATCCGCAATCAATTTTAAGGATTAACAAGGAAACTATATGCAAATATATAGGACCGGACAACAAAAAACATACATTGCAATATAAAACGTCTATCTAATTGGGGGAAAAAGATAAAAGACATGTCCATCCCAAAGTATGGCTAAATAACATTCCTAAAAAGGGGCAAGACACTATGAAAGCAAATAACAAGATGACAATACCAATGAGCTAAAATCTAAATTAACAAAATCAAGTTCTTATACGTACACACACACATTCATGTATATACATACATACAATTTAAACCATTATTTTCTTTTTTCCCCTTTAAGAAACTGCTTGGGCTCCGGTTTTGTTATGCCAGTTCTCTCCACCAATACATAATTTTCTGTTACAGGAAAAGGAAATGAAGCGGCTGCAGGATGAGGCTGAAAAGGAGGCAAAACGACGAGAGAAAGAAGAAGCTGAATTAAAGAAACAGCTCAAGAAGCAACAAGAAGAAGCTGAGAAGGATCGACGACGGCGTGAAAGGGCGGAAGCTGAATTGAAAGAGCAACGTTCTGTAAAGAAGCAAGCTACCATTATGGAACAGTTTCTGAAAGTGAAAAAGAACAACAATGATTCAGAAAACATAGGCAACGAATTATTCACGAAAAACCCAGAGTGCTCGCTTTGTGAAGTACAGGTGGTTAATGCGACTACTTTGTTAATGGACAATTCTTTGTCTAGCCAAGAAAGCCTGGATTTAAGCGACTTGCGCAGGCTGCATGATGACAACTGGCATAAATTGTCTTGCTGCAATAGATCCTGCCATTGGGGTGTTAGGCGTAAACCAAAGGCTGAGCTGTTTAAGGAGCTCAAGTTACATGAATCATCCATCGGCTTAGATCCTTTGGGAAAAACCGAAATTCCAATTAATGATGCCAATGATGTTGCCTCGGTTTCGGGCCGATTTTTGAGAAAGAAGCTACTACAGTTTGACAAAAGTAATAGGCCAGCATATTATGGTACATGGAGCAAGAACAGGCAAGTTCTAGTTATCTTATCTTTCTAAATTCACTTGTCAAGATCCATTATCTGTCGTTATAGAATTTTTGATGATCACATGTTAATTTCGTCGTCACTGGTTATTATAGTTGTGTTGTTGGACCCCGCCGTCCTTTTAAGGAGGACCCAGATTTGGACTATGATGTTGACAGCGATGAAGAATGGGAAGAGGTATTCATCATTTATATGTAATTTGTAAGTAAACTTGAGAGAGGACTGTTTCAACAATCACTTCTCCTATTATACAGGAGGAACCAGGTGAAAGCCTCTCTGATTGTGATAAGGACACCGACGAGGAACGTGCCGAGGAAGACAATTTGAAGTTGGATGAAGAGGAAAGTGAAGACGACTTCTTTGTGCCTGATGGTTATCTGTCAGAAAATGAGGTAAAGTCCAGTTGGTTAATTCAATTATAGACATGCTGCATGCGCTTGTTGGTTCTATCCACTAAACAAGTTGTTATTAACAATATACTGAAAATGTTTAATAACTTGAAAATCTATGTGCGTCATTTGGTGAAATGATCCGGTCCACATAAAAAGGCATGTTTTATCTCGTTGCTTTTTATATTAGTATTTCCCCCCAAAGTGTACCATAATTGGAGAAAAAATGTATTGATGATGAGTTCCAAATTGTGAAATATAGGAACCATAAATTTTCTCCTTATTTTCTTGTTTGATTGCATAGGGAGTTCAAGTTGATGGAAAATCAGATGAAATAGATGATGAGTCTTCGGCCAGAGTTGAGCTGGAGGTTGAAAGCGAAGAAATAAGAGTAATGCTGCAACATCAGAAAAGCCTTCGAAATTTGACCGAGCAGGCTTTGCGAAAGAACCACCCATTGCTCATATCAAATCTAGTGCATGAAAAATCTGAAACAAAGATGGTTGAGGATATCAGCGGGACACTTAGGATTGATCATATATGTCTGCAAGCTCTTTCCATGCAAGCTTGCCCTGGAGGCGGCATTATAGATTTATCAGTTGAGGTTTGCCCTGAAAACAAAGATCAGAATAAGAGTAATAAAACTCCTTCTGGACCCTCTCCCTCTACAGTGGCCATATCGGACTCTGATTTGCCAGAATTTGTGAGTGAGCAGAAAAAACCATTTTATTAGGAGTAGGATACAATAAAATACCCCTATCCTTTACCGTTGTCCACTAAATTATGTTAAAGATTTTACTACAGTAAAATTTGTTAATGGAGTCCTTTTCCCACTAAAATACCCTAATGTAAGAGTAGGATACAATAAAATACCCTTGTCGTTTACCGATTTCCACTAAATTATCTTAAAGATTTTTTTACAGTAAAATTTGTTAATGGAATCCTTTTCCCACTAAAATACCCTTATGTATAGTGTTTTTTGGGAGCTGACTGAACAAAAAAAGCTTTAGGTAGTTAGGTGGAAAATAATAATAGCTCAGGGTGGTCTAGTGTAATTTAGCCTTTTGAGTAATAAGCCATGTTTATTTTTATAGCTGTCATGAAGCAAGCCATACATTTATTTACTTTTTCTTCTATTGTACTAATGCATAATTTTTTTAATTTTTTTTCCGGTTTAGGTGTCATCAATCCTGTCAAACGCTCAAGGTATCAGTAAGGTATTGGAGTCATTGCAAGGCAAGTTCCCAACCATCCCAAAGTCCCAATTGAGAAATAGAGTAAAGGAGATATCACAGTATGTGGATAATCACTGGCAGGTATCTACACTGTGTCCAAAAATGTTTGGTGCAAGACATACACGAGGACACTCAATAATGTGATGCATAATTTGGTTTATTTTGCAGGTTAAGAAAGAGATTTTGGACAAGCTTGGGTTATCTACTTCTTCAGGTGCATTTTGTTAAAAAATTGGTTAGCTTAATGCATTGTTATTTCACGGCTCATCAGCTTATGTTTTTGGGTAAAGTGGTTCATAATAAGGTATCAAAGCTTACCTCGTTTCAGGAGGTCCTAAGTTCAAACATTATCATCATTGGTTTATATATATTTGTATCACCTCCATTTATTCTATCTTCACAAGTGAGAGTTTCCACTGTAGGTCCTTGAACGCGTGTTAGAAGTTAGGTTAGCTTGATGCATAGTTATTCCACAACCCAACAGGTTAAGCTTTGGGGTAAAGTGGGTCTTTAATGCATCATCTTCTAAATTTCTTATTATTCCGACACGCAATTTAATAGTTAATTGCTTCATCTTAAACTTGTGCAGCCTTGTCATGCCTTTGCTGCTTTATGAGCTTACAACAGCCTTGAGACCATTCATTTTGATTGTTAACTACATTAGTATTACCATAACCAGTTGACAAGTGCTAGACTTGATAGCGATCAGGGGTGTTAATACGCAATTAGCACTAACTTTATTTTGAGTTAAATTGAAACATGCCATCTTTATATGTTAGGAATTTTAGGTCCCAAACTATTCAGAAAACCAACACAGGATCTTTGAGAAAAAAGAATAAAATAAAAGCACAATCACACATAAGAAATTCTTGTAACTTCTACGCTTTTATTCCACGAAATACAAAAAATTCTCTTCTTCAAAAACTCCTACACAAACTTCTTTTCAATTCTTCTTCTTCTATATCTAAATGCCTTAATTAATATATATTTATAGGTTTAGAAACCTTCAAACCTATTCCTACTAGAATATCTTAACTTACCAATTAAGAACTCTCATCAAATCTTCAAAATAATCTCTAAACAAATCTTCGAACAACTTCCAAATAAATTCTCTAACAAACTTTCCATAATCGTCCGAAAACTTGTCGACAGACATCTGAAGCACAAATGTTCATACGTCTGATTACGCGCTGGATTTTTGAATTCTTCTTCAGACGTCTGAAGCATTATGCCTCGGATGTCTGACCGTTCTCTGCTGTTGAATACAAGTCATTTTCATAACAATCTCCACATTGATTTGTATTCAACAAGCTGTCTTCTATCTTCTCTTCACAACTTCTACCCATGACATCTCAAAAGCTTTGCACAAAGCTACATCTTGACTCAAGTTTTCTCCATCTTGCTCCAAATTTGTTCTTCCATACACAGGCTTTCCTACAACTTGATATATATCGCTTGAGTTTCTGAGTCTTTCACCACGACATTATTCTTCTGGCATACCTTCATCACTCCATCTTGAGCAATAATTGTGTAACTTTTCGTATCCAATCCCCCAAACGAAATTAGATTTCTTTTCGGTTTTAGAACATACCCGACATTTCCAAGAACTCTTTGCTTCCCATCAAACATCTTTTTTACGGTGTCCATGCCTTTTATTTCTACTTCAGAATTATCCGCAAACGTCTTCTCAATCTCATTGAACCACTTCTTATTTGAACATATGTGAAAGGACGCTCCCGAATCCATATACCACATATCGGCCTTTTTGATTTTTTCATCACTAGTCATAAGCAAATTGCATCTTGGATCGACATTGTAGGCCACGTTTGCTTGCTTTTCCTCCCTACGTCTTTTTAGACCATCTAAGTTCTCCTTTAACTTGGGGCAGTTGGATATAAAATGACTTATCTCGTTGCAGTGATGACATCTTATCTTCGACATATCTCTTGCAGGCCACGATCTTTAATTTCTTCTATCGTTGTTTTGTTCCTTCCTCCACTTCGGACCTTCTCTTGTAATAAGTGCAGATGAAGCAGATGATCTACTTGATAATTTTCTTCTTATTTCTTCATTTAGAAGACATTTTGTTATCGCGCTCATAGAAATAATTGCGTCAGGAGAGGAATTGCTTAAAGAAACTATTAGAGTTTCTCAACTGCTCGGAAGGGAATTCAAAACTATAAGTGCTTGCATCTCGTCTTCATTCAGCATCTTCATGGCTGTAAGTTGATTCACAATATTCTGAACTTCGTTCAAGTGCTCCGCTATTGAGGAATCTTTCTGAAATTTCAAATTCATCAATTCTCTCATTAGAAAAGCTTTGTTTGTAGCCATCTTTCTCTCGTAGAGATCTGTCAACTTCCATAATGTTTCTACAGCGCTCTCTGATGATACATGGTGGAATACCGAATCTTCTATCCATCCGCGAATAAGACTTGCCTTTCGATCCATCCTTGCCTAATTTTCATCAGACATCTTCTCTTGCTCGGCGCTAATCCATATTCCGGAGGGTATTGCTTCGGGATCGTATATTTACTTCGGGATCGTATATCTCGGAGGGTATTGCTTCTGGTCGTACCCTACTGGGTATTGACGATCGGTCTTGACCAACTTGGCTTTTTGCTTTGTTGGCAATGAGGAGTTTGACCTGCTGGGCTATGTTCTCGTTGAGCTGAGCTTTCGAGATCGTTTCATCTTTTGAGGTTGAAGGGGCCCGCAGAAAGCTTGTGGCACCTTCCTTCTCATTATTAGGGATTACCGATGGTTCTTCGGCTAGCGGTTCTGACGACTGGGCTATCATCCTACACGTTCTGCATAAGAAGGGCCATTTTCTTCATATTGCCGGCCATATCCGCCGCTGCTTTGCTTTTCCTATCGAGAGCACGTTTCAAAGGGTCAACTTCAGACCGCCGTCTCTCAAGATCTTGTTCGTCTTCCAAACGCATTTTAGGCGATGGGTTGACAAGAGCTGCTGCTTGAGCAGCTATTTCTTGCAACTGCTGCTGTCTTTAAGCTTGAGTCAAGGACCGAGTTTGGGTTGATAACGAGTGGAAGCGTTATTCTCACTTTCGTTGAGATGTATCATCCGCACAGTATTGACTACTTCGGCCTTCTGCGTAGGGTTTTTTGACATTTCTCCTTTTGAGATTTGCCTTAGGCGATGGGATCTTTGTGGCCTTTGCTTTTTAGGAAGGGCCACTTTGGACTTCGAAGCCGAGTCGTCGGCTTTTGGCGGATTTCTGAGCTTCTCAGATTTTGGGGATGGGCTGTTGTTGATAGCGGAGCCACGAATTTCTTTCCAAACTTTGTAGATCTTCGAGCAAAGTTTTGGCTTGAGCATTAACCTTTGCTCATTTGATCTCCCCACAGATGGTGGAGACTTCTTCAAGACGGCAGTAAGCGAAATCCGCCTAACCCTTCTGAGTGGCTCGAAGCTGTTTTTGGTCGAGACAACTGCATCTATAACGGGCATCGGTGGAGTTAGTGCTGATGGGGAGATGCCCCTAGCCTGTCTTTGTCAGCGTCGGTAACGACGTTGAGCACATCTTGAAACATGAGCTTCTTCAGTTTTGGGAGTTTCATATACATGCCCTTTGCGTGGCTTTGAAGTTTCAGCAGGCGTCAACCTTTTGAAGACTGCCGTCTTTGGTAGAGCAGGAGCTTGAGGTGCCAATATGTAGAAAAAAGACTTTCTTGGAGGCGAAGCGTCTTTTGGCGTTTAGGGAGCAGCATGAGCCAACCTTTTAAAGACCGAGCTCGTGGAATTCACAGGCTTCTTTGCTGGGCCTGTGGAGCTTGATACCGGGTTCTTAAAGACTGAGCCTTTTGGTTTTGTGGGCATCTTTGACCGGCCTACGGAGTTTAAATTCAGCCTGTGGAAAACTGAGCTTTCTGTTTTGCAGGCTTCTCGGAAGGACCTGCGGAGCTTGTTTCCAGCCTTATTGAACGACTTTTTTGAGGCCTCTTTTGGCATTGTGGTACCAATGGTAGGGAGGAGTGGAGGTATTTGCCCGAATTGGAGCCTGTTCCATTTTTGCATGAGTTGGGCTTTGGGATGCCGATCATTGGGGCCATAATTTGCTCAGAGAAGATCGGCTGAGGCATGGTTGTCTTGGAGTTGTTGCAGAGTGCCATTGAAGTCTGCATAGGAGAGAAAGCACCAGCTTCAGTTTATTTTGGAATCCAAGAGCAACCATAAACAATATACCGTGATTTTGTTCGTAAAACACGACATAAGAAGTTTGGAGTGGAAAAAGAAAAATATGTTTCACCGGACGCGACAGAATCTGTTTACCGCCGAAGACCGGTCAGACGAACTGGTGTCGAACGTTTTGTTTGAATTTTGGGGCAGATACATAGGTTTGATCCATCCACCCTTTCGAAGACGCTAAGTTGATTTATAGCGCCGTATATCGGAGGTTTAGAAGGATGCGTTCGATATAATTGACTTTCGGATTCTCTCTCAGGATGAGAGGATTATTGATTGTGGGGGCGCATTTTTCCTGCAAACGCAAGCCCCTACACCTAATTATGTTATCACGAACGATAACTTTCTGCACTGTTGCGGCTTTGGATTTGGCCAGACGTCTGTCACTTTGCCTTCAGAACTTTGGCGTTGCTCTGCTCTTTTGGTTTCATGTTTCGTGCATGCCAGACGTTTGAATCTACTTGTTCAGACGTTTGAGGAAGAAAACTCCACAATAATAGCATTCTCCCACTTGGAGATTCTTCCGTCTTAACTTTAAAAATCTAATAGACTTCACACGATTCTGCTATATGCTCTCTCCTCATCAAATCTTCTAAGAGAGGTTCACCAACCTGTAATAGAGATCCAGCTTATCTCTGACTACAATATTGGTGAACATATCCGCATAATTCTTTTCTTCCGCGATCTTCTGATGTGTCAACTCACCATCCTCCAACGCTATACGTATGAAGTGATACTGTATCTAGATGTGTTTTGTCTTAGATATGCAGCGTTCTTGGTCAAGTGTATCGCATTTTGATTATCGCTCCACAAGAAATTGAACTCCCCAGGTTTCTTACCCAATTCTTGTAACATCCTAGTTCATTTATACCTATTCTAGTTCCCGTATTTACTTATCTGTGGTATTTTCTTGATTTATCATGTTTTGGGTGCGAATGGTATTTTACTTTTTACTATTGCATTTGACCCGACCCGCTTGTTTGAACCTGTTGATTCATATTTATGAATTACCCTGACTTGTTACGTAGATTGTGCATTTTTATGTTTAGTGCATACTGGCATTTTATCTGGCATTGCATCTTTTATCATATAACATTTTAAGTCACGTAAAATAATTTAAAATTACATAACTTGTCCTGCATGATACCCTAAACCCCGTGGTAGCATCCGCGCATCTTGTTCTCGTCCCGTTCAGTGAAACGGACGTGTTTGGATGGCTATACGTACATACGTGCATCCGTTCTTGGGGGTATGCAATTTCGTTACCTGAGCATTCATTTTGAATTTTGGACGTGACTAATATTTTTCGTATTTTAAAACTGGAATTTTAGACCCGACCCGGACGTGTTTTGAAATTTTTTTGTATCCCGCCTAATTTCAAACTTATTTAATATTTAATATTTATTTTAAAACTTCTACCTTTAAAATTTCGTTAACTGATAAATCTTTTAAAATCTTTTAAAATTTTAAATATTAATCCTATCAACTAATTAACCAATCAGATCCTTCTCCCACTCTCTCTCTCTTTCTCTTTCCTTCTCTCTCTCTTTCTTTTCTTTCTCTCTTTCTCTCTCTCCTACAAAACAACAAATTCATATCTCCTCACTATTCACTCCCCCCTCTCTCTCCTCTCGATCTAACACTCTCTCTCATCTCGATCTGATTCTCTCTCTCTTCTCTCTTCTCACTCTCTCCCCCTATATTTAACAACACACGTCTCTCTCTCCTCTTCCTTCTTTTCTTTTTCTATTCCCGCGAGCCTCCCCTCTCGTGAACCCAAAACCCCAGCTCTCCTCCTCGTAGCCGTCGTCGCTTCCATCGCCGCCTCGCCATCTCCCCGACATCGTCACCCTCATCTCCACCTCCACTTTGACACCAACCCTGAAACCCCTATACCTTCCCTCGCCACCGAGCACCCTGCACCCCGCGACGAGATCCCACCGAAACCCTAACCTTAACCCTAGCTCCGACCATCCTCGTCACCTCGACATCTCCTCCGCCTCCTCTCCTTTCTCGGCCAACCCAGAACCCGACCATGCACACCAAACCTCGCAACCAAGAACCCAGAAACCTTCACCTCACTTCATCTGCAGCTCGCCGAAGCTCCAACCACCTCGCCGCCGGCGTTACCTCATCATCACCACCTTCTCCTCCTCTTCCTCCACTCCCTTCTCATCAACACCAGATCTTTCCTACACCAATCCAATACCTGACTTCAAGTAAACCCTAATCAAGAACCCCTCTGCCTCGCCGGAAAAACCTCATTGCCGGAGACCCGTTGATCTCATCGTCGCCCTCTCGTCTCTTCTGACCCCTGTGCACCTACAACCCCAATGAGCAACCTTCCCTCTTCTTCTTTCCTCCTCTTCTTTCCTTTTTCCTTTTCTTCACTTTCTTGATTTCTGTATTTCCAGCGATCGTCGGAGCCGGACGTGACGCCGACGATCCAGATGACGTACCTGACCTGCGTGATCACCCTCGTGCATTATTTGGACCCGTTCCGTGTACCGTGTGCGTGTCGCGACATTTTGCCGACGTAGGACGTTCCGTACACATCCGTTCTCGTTCCGTCTAGGCAAGTTAATCTAGCTACATGCTATATAACTCATTACATATTTATTTAATTAAATACTATACCTGTAGTTCAAATCTAGTACCCCATGTTTCTTTTTATAACGTTTCGATGTTCCGTTTGCATCTGTTTACATCATTTTAGATATAGATCATAAAAACTTCTCTTGTTGCATATTAGATTACATTATACTGCATCCATACCAATATTTATATTGCATAGTGCTTATTTGTACATCCCATAGTACCATTTTATAGTTTATAACCTTTCGGACGCCCGTTTGCATCCATTTCGTCTAATATATATAATTGCATCCATAGATCACATTAATGCATAATACTGTGATATTAATATTCCATGTTTAATAAAGAGCATCCTAATTAGTATTGGAACTATAATATGAACTGCAGCATGGTTACAATGCGGTACTTTATTTAAGTAACTTGGAGTCCTAGTCTTGATTCACTTCCTTATTTCATGGTCATTATATTGCCTTGCTTCTCTTGCTTTCCAGTTCATGTTTATCACAAGTTTGAATTCTGTTTACCGTGCTTATCTTCTTCAGTGTTTGGCTTCAGGTGAAATCGTTTTAGGTATCCTACTTGATCATGTCTTCCCCGTATTAGAATTATTCAATTCTGGTGCATCCCTTTGTTTGTTGTCGTCTTGGGAATGGATTTTCTCGGCACTTTCCACGCTCACATTGATTGTAGGGCAAAGAAAGTGATTTTCCAGATTCCCGGACATCCGGAGTTTGTATTTGCTGGAGGAAGCGGTTCTGTCGGGCCAGTCGAGTTTAAGGCTAGGACGACAAACAGTGTTCTTTCGTCGATGGAAGTTGTTAAGGAGGAAGCGCCATCTGTAGTTCGAGAGTTCATGGACGTGTTCGAGAACATCTCGGGTTTACCGCCAAAAACGAAATATGGAGTTCGCGACTGATCTTGTTTCTGGTGCAGCATCAATCTCAAAGGTGTACTATCCAATGAAACCAGTGGAGTTGGAAGAAGTCAAGAAGCAGGTTACCGAATTGCTAGAGAAGGGTTGGATTCGCAGCAGCAATTCACCTTGGGGAGTTCCAGTTCTTCTAGTCAAGAAGAAAGAGGGCACAAGGAGGATGTGCATCGATTATCGAATTAAACCGGGTGACTATTAAGAACAAGTACCCGAACCCTCGCATTGGAGAATTGTTCGAGCAGCTTTGTGGCGCGAGGGTATTCTCGAAGCTGGATTTGCGATCCGGATATCACCAGGTCCGAGTTAAATCAGAAGATATTTGCAAAACTGCGTTCAGAACTCGGTATGGACATTACGAGTATTTAGTAATGCCATTTGGAGTAACGAATGCACCGACGATATTTATGGACTTGATGAACCAAATCTTTTCACCATTCTTGGATCAGTTTATAGTGGTGTTCATTGATGATATTCTGGTTTACTCGAGGAGTATTGAAGAGCACGCAGAACACTTGAAGATCGCACTGCAGACATTAAGGCAAGAAAGATTGTATACAAAGATGAGCAAGTGCGAGTTTTGGCTTGATGAAGTGAAGTTTTGGGGCATGTCGTATCCGTAGATGGAATCGCCGTTGATCCCGAAAAGATTGTAGCAGTTCGAGATTGGCCGATTCCGAAGAACGTAACAGAGATCAGAAGTTTTCTTGGACTTGCAGGATACTACAGAAGGTTCGTGGAGTATTTTGCTTGTTTGGCTGAGCCTTTGACCAAGCTTACGCGCAAGGAAGTACCGTTCGTATGGACGGATAAGTATGCGTCAGCTTTTGAGGCGTTGAAGCGGAGATTGATAACCACTCCTATTTTGACCGTACCAGACAGTTCCGGAGGATTGGTGATTCAAAGCGACGCATCCGGGAAAGGTTTGGGATGTGTTCTGATGCAGCATGGGAAGGTTATAGCTTACGCATCAAGATAGTTGAAGACCCATGAGAAGAATTACCCAACTCATGATTTGGAGCTAGCAGCTGTGATTTTCGCTTTTGAAGATTTGGAGACATTACTTATTGGGCGAAAGGGGCGAAGTATTCACCAATCACAAAAGCCTAAAGTATGTGTTCACTCAGAAAAAGCTTAACATGAGGCAGCGTAGATGGTTGGAGCTGATGGCTGACTACGATCTTGATCTTAAATACCATCCGGGGAAAGTTAATGTTGTGCCGGATATGTTTAGTCGGTTGCCAGCAATTCAGATGTTGACTGCACAGAAGGAACTTATTGAAGACTTTCGAAGTTTCGATTTGGAGATTGTGCTACCACATTCTTCGGGACAGTTGATGCAGCTGCAAATACAATCGTCGTTGATCGAGAATATTAAAGCAGCGCAATTGCAGGACCCTAGATTGCAAAAGTTTCGAGAACAGGTTGAAGCTGGACTTCGAACGGACTTGTTGATCCATGAAGATGGTTCGTTGCAATATGGTAGTTGTTTGTGTGTGCCAAAGGGAGATATTCGTGAAGAAGTTATGAAGGAGGCACACAGTTCCGCGTATTCCGTACATCCTGGAGGCACGAAGATGTACCGCGATCTAAGACAACATTTCTGGCGGGAAGGCATGAAACGGGAGATTGCCCGCTTTGTAGCGAAGTGCTTGGTGTGTCAGCAAGTTAAGGCTGAACATCAAAGGGTTGCTGGTTTATTGCAACCACTTCCGATTCCTCAATGGAAGTGGGAACATATAACCATGGATTTCGTAACGGCTCTACCGCGGAGTCCAAAAGGCAATAATGCATTTTGGGTGATTGTTGATCGATTGACCAAGGCAGCTCATTTCATTCCATTCCATTTCGAGTTGGTCAATCAACAGAAGCTTTGGCAGAATGGTACATGCAGGAGATTGTAAGATTGCATGGAGTACCGGTGAGCATTGTGTCCGACCGAGACACCCGTTTCTTATCACAATTCTGGAGGAGGTTGCAGGAAAGTTTGGGGACTCGATTGAAGTTTAGCACAGCTTATCATCCCCAGACAGATGGCCAGTCGGAGAGAACGATCCAAACTCTTGAAGACATGTTGAGAGCTTGCATGTTAGACTTTAAAGGTTCATGGGAGGATCATCTACACTTGGTGGAGTTTTCGTACAACAACAGTTTTCGGGCGACTATTCAGATGGCTCCATTCGAAGCTTTATATGGTCGCAAGTGTCGTTCACCTTTTTGTTGGGATGATGTTGGAGAACGAAGATTGTTGGGAACGGATTTGATCGTGCAGACAGTGGAGAAAGTTAACACTATCCGGAATCATATGAAGGCAGCACAAGATCGACAAAAGAGTTGGGCAGATACATCGAGAAGACCTCTAGAGTTCGCTGTTGGTGATCTGGTATTCTTGAAGATATCGCCGACTAGAGGAGTGATTTGTTTTGGAAGTCGAGGCAAGCTTGGTCCTCGATTCGTTGGACCTTTCGAGATTTTGGAGCGTGTTGGAGAAGTGGCGTATCGATTAGCTTTACCGCAATCCTTGGCGAATGTTCAAGACGTGTCTCATGTATCTCAACTCCGTAAATATGTTCGAGATGAAACACACGTGCTGGATCATTCGGAGCTGACTGTACGTGAAGATTTAACCTTTGAGGAACGACCGATGTCGATTGTAGATCGAAGAGAAAAGGTTCTTAAGAACAAGGTTATCCCTCTTATACTCGTTTCTTGGGGAAAATCGCTCACATGGAGAATCAACTTAGGAACGAGAAGATGAAATCTGGCAGAAGTTTCCACATCTATTCTCGTAGTTTCTTGATTATTTATCCTTTCTTGTTCTTGGAATTTCGAGGACGAAATTCTTTTTGTAGTTGGGTATAATGTAACACCCTAATTCATTTATACCTATTCCAGTTCCCGTATTTACTTATCTGTGGTATTTTCTTGATTTATCATGTTTTGGGTGTGAATGGTATTTTACATTTTACTATTGCATTTGACCCGACCCGCTTGCTTGAACCTGTTTGATTCATATTTATGAATTACCCTGACTTGTTACGTAGATTGTGCATTTTAATGTTTAGTGCATACTGGCATTTTATCTGGCATTGCATGTTTTATCATATAACATTTTAAGTCACGTAAAATAATTTAAAATTACATAACTTGGCCTGCATGATACCCCAAACCCCGTGGTAGCATCTGCGCATCTTGTTCTCGTCCCGTTCAGTAAAACGGACGTGTTTGGATGGCTACGCGCACGTACGTGCATCCGTTCTTGGGGGTATATATTTTCGTTACCTGAGCATTCATTTTGAATTTTGGACGTCGCTAATATTTTTCGTATTTTAAAACTGAAATTTTAGACCCGACCCGGGCACGTTTTGAAATAATTTTGTATCCCGCATAATTTCAAACTTATTTAATATTTAATATTTATTTTAAAACTTCTACCTTTAAAATTTCCTTAACTGATAAATCTTTTAAAATTTTAAATCTTAATCCTATCAACTAATTAACCAATCAGACCCTTCTCCCACTCTCTCTCTCTCTCTTTCTCTTTCCTTCTCTCTCTCTCTTTCTTTTCTTTCTCTCTTTCTCTCTCTCCCTGCTATCTCTTCTCTCTCTCCCACAAAACAACAAATTCATATCTCCTCACTATTCACTCCCCTCTCTCTCTCCTCTTGATCTCACTCTCTCTCATCTCGATCTGATTCTCTCTCTCCCTCCTCTCTCCCCCCTATATTTAACAACACACATCTCTCTCTCCTCTTCCTTCTTCTTTTCTTTTTCTTTTCCCGCGAGCCTCCCCCCTCGTGAACCCAAAACCCCAGCTCTCCTCCTCGTAGCCGTCGTTGCTTCCATCGCTGCCTCGCCATCTCCCTGACATCGTCACCCTCGTCACCACCTCCACTTCGACACCAACCTGAAACCCCAACACCTTCCCTCGTCACCGAGCACCCTGCACCCCGCGACGAGATCCCACCGAAACCCTAACCTTAACCCTAGCTCCGACCATCCTCATCACCTCGACATCTCCTCTGCCTCCTCTCCTTTCTCGGCCAACCCAGAACCCAACCATGCACACCAAACCTCGCAACCAAGAACCCAGAAACCTTCACCTCACTTCACCTGCAGCTCGCCGAAGCTCCAACCACCTCGCCGCCGGCGTTACCTCATCATTACCACCTTCTCCTCCTCTTCCTCCACTCCCTTCTCATCAACACCAGATCCTTCCTATACTAATCCAATACCTAACTTCAAGTAAACCCTAATCAAGAACCCCTCTGCCTCGCCGGAAAAACCCCATTGCCGGAGACCCGTTGATCACATCGTCGCCCTCTCGTCTCTTCTGACCCCTGTGCACCTACAACCCCAGTGAGCAACCTTCCCTCTTCTTCTTTCTCCTCTTCTTTCCTTTTTCCTTTTCTTCACTTTCTTGATTTCTGTATTTCCAGCGATCGCCGGAGCCGGACGTGACGCCGACGATCCAGACGACGTACCTGACCTGCGTGATCACCCTCGTGCATTATTTGGACCCGTTCCGTGTACCGTGCGCGCGTCGCGACATTTCGCCGACATAGGACGTTCTGTACACATCCGTTCTCGTTCCGTCTAGGCAAGTTAATCTAGCTACATGCTATATAACTCATTACATATTTATTTAATTAAATACTATACCTGTAGTTCAAATCCAGTACCTCATGTTTCTTTTTATAACGTTTCGATGTTCCGTTTGCATCTGTTTACATCATTTTAGATATAGATCATAAAAACTTCTCTTGTTGCATATTAGATTATATTATACTGCATCCATACCAATATTTATATTGCATAGTGCTTATTTGTACATCCCATAGTACCATTTTATAGTTTATAACCTTTCGGATACCCGTTTGCATCCATCTCGTCTAATATATATAATTGCATCCATAGATCACATTAATGCATAATACTGTGATATTAATATTTCATGTTTAATAAAGAGCATCCTAATTAGTATTGGAACTATAATTGTAACCCTAATATATAATTGTGCATCCATATCTTTGAATTTATACCTATTTGCATACCACATCACATTATTCCATTTTTATTGTTATAATGGTATCCCATACTTATTTTTATGTACCCATGCTTATTACAGTTTGATTATGAGCACCCACATGATACTTGTGCACCCCTGACATGACTTGATACACTACTGCTCGACACGACTCGATACATGTGCACTACTTGACATGATTGGACCCATGTACACTACCTGACATGACCTGATGTACCACAGCTTGACCTGTTACCAGATCTTGTTACTAATGCCAACAACCTTGACATGTTGTCCCTGCGGACATTTCCTGTTGTCTATTCAGACAAACATGTACCTGCTTGATCCTGTGTTGGCATTAGTTCCATATTTATCAATACCTGACTTGAACACATAATCTGGGGGTATTGTAACAACCCTAAATTACCTGTACAAAATTTTTCAAATATTTTTTTTCAAAAATCCGCAAAGGGGTATTTTAGCCTGAGCACAAGATTTAGGTAATTTTTTTTAATTACAAGCTACAAGAATGTAATAACTCCATTTTTAATGTATAAGAAATTACTTTAAAATTTAATGTATACTTGGATTATTTACTCTTGCTGCTATCATTTTAAGTAATTAAATAACACAATAATTATAAGAAGGAGCTTGTAGCTCATTGGTAATACCTTGCATTGCTGAACCAAGCCACCAGAGTTCGAATCCCATGCCCCACATTATTTTTAGATTATTTTTCTTTTAAAATTCTTAGAAGCCCAACAGTCTACAGGCCATAACTCCCAAAAGATGAACTGAACCCTAAAAACCAAATATACCAAAGTCTACGTCAGAGAACCCCGCACCCGACGGTCGCCGGACTCGGCCGGACGGCCGAGCTCCCAAAACCAAAAAGTTGGCCTTTTGCATTGCATAACCCCCTGTATACACCATTTTAATGGATCAGTTCTCTAATGTTAAATACAACCGGTTTAATACAAATTTTAATGATTTTTCTTAAATTTTTTACAATTTTTTAAAATAAAAACCTTTCACCTATCCTACCCTAGCCTACCCTATAAATAGACACCCCTACCCCCTACCCTCTCATCCTAAAACACTAGGTTTACTCTTTTGAAATTTTCACAAGAAGGGTGTGCTTTGAAACCGAGTTCACGGCGAAGCGCTGACGGAATTCCGGTGACGTTTTTTTGAAACAACCGGCGACGAAACAACATCTCGGCCACCCCTTAGTTCCTTTATACTCTTTAGTATAGATCGAAACCCGTAAGTCCCGTTCTTTTCTTCTTTCTACTTCTCAAAAATACGGAATTATGAAACCCGACGGAAATCGGAACAAACCGATTTCCGATTCGGTTTTTTCTATAAAATCTCACTTGTCACTAATTGCATAATACCTAAACTCATCCATGTTGACTATTAATCACATAACAATTAATTTGGACAAAGTTTCGCACATGAAATGATAAGCTTTTGCAATATCGTATTCCTTTTCGCTTTAATACCATAATGTTTATTTTTCTTCTTCTAATCAATTAAATCATTCCTAAACACCTTCATCTTGACCACTAAACTTGTAAAAATCAATTTGAATAAGTTTTCACACATAAAATGATAACTTTTTCAATTTACCGTATTTTCACTTTAATACTATGAAGTTTCAATTTCACATTTAACCCCTTAACCTTAATATACAATTAAAGTAGAGCACGAGGTAACTACCTACCTCCACACACACGCAAATACAAACCCTAAAATGATAACATCAAAACTTAGAATACGATAAAAAGAGATTTTCATTAAAATACCATAATCTTCATAAAATAATTCTTAAAGGTTTTAGATTGTTACACTTTTAAGTAAATATTTCTTACTAGGAAAATACGATAAGTTGTGGACATTGATCGTTTATCTAAACTGACTTTGTAGTGTTTAGGCTAGGCAAGTGAGCTTGGGTAACTTTAAAAGGCCCGCCTCACGATTCGTGAGCGGATCCCTCCCTCCTCACTTATACTTACCTGGCCACAATTGGCGGTGAAGAGGCGATTTGAGACATCTAACGACTTGTCGTTTAGACCATTTAGAAATAGGCTAGTTGGCTTAGGAAACCCTAGAATCTAAAATACGGAAAACTACACTTTGCGAATAAATACCTTTTATTTTATAAAACCGTTTTCTAAAAGATTAGTGTTTTACAATCTTTGCAAAGCGCCGCTACAACCTATCTTTGAGGAACCCGTTCGGGATCGTGCGGTTTATTGCGCACCCTCGGGCTAGTAGTGCGAGATTCAGACCTCCACAAGGAGCATTCGGCCTCGAAAGGTTTAAAATACGACATCTTAAGAAAATGAGATTTTTGAAATATAAAATATTTAGTAAAATTATTTTTTGTATAAATAAATGTATATTTATCTTTTAAATACCTATTTTATTATAATATAAATTTTCTACCTTTTTCTAAAAATCACAAAGAATATATTTTACACTAAAATACCATGAACTTCAAATAAACAATATTACAACTAGGATATTCTCACTAGAAATGTCACAATATAAAATCCACACTCATTACAACTCTAAAGACGAATAATAAATACTTGAGGTGTATTTTGAAAAGAATATAAAAGTATTTTTACATAAAACCCCCTCAAGTTTTATAAATTACCCTAAGGACCCTAGCAGTTATAAGACTTCGTTTCACATTTCTGATTGTCTGACTCGGGTTTGAGTCTGATTAATCTGACTTGAATATGATTCAAGTCAAACCATAATCTACAAGTTTCCAAGTCAATATGAACACATGAATCCATGAATACAATTATCAGTTTATACAATTTGGCTGAACCGAACCATGGATATATTCCTTTTACATGATTCCCGGTATTCCATTTACATGACTATACGGTTATAACCGTTTCCTGATATCATGGTTTCGGTCGGTTGGTCAGTCAATCAATCATACAACCAACACAATTTACAAGATAACAATACAAACAAGACATCGCGGGGTTTAAGGGGTAGATTGGTACGGAAGGTGTTAAAGGTGGCACGAGACGGTAAGATTAAGACACCTAACATGAATCCAATTTCCGTTGTTCCGGGTTGTATAACGGAGCCTTGTATTTCGATTTGCCCTGGTCTCTGGCATATAAAGACTCCTCTCGTATACACTGGCATCCTTCTGTACCAAGCTACAAACAACAGCGTTAACCCAACATTACAACAATATAACAATATAATACAACTATAAAAGCAACTCTCTCTATCTCTCTCTCTTTTACTCTCTGTCTATTTTATTCTTCCCTTATCTTTGGGACTTACCGAGCGACCTGTTCGCTGACGATATTCTATTTCTCTCTTCTTTGAATATCGTCAGGTGGTTTGGACCCGGCAGAAGTTGAGCCATCGCAAGAAGACTCGGAGCAATTTGCCGAAGACCCTGCACTTTAGTTCATTGTACACCTTTTTCTTTCTGTACTTTTCATTTCCTGTTATGCCACTGTTTAGGCATCTTTTAATTTCAGTTGTATTTCCTTTCATGTATTGTACAAAGAATGTTAATGAATAAAAGTTGCTGTTCTTTTATATCTTGTCTCTTGTGTATTTATTTTATATTGCTTAGATACGCTTAGCGTATGTACTTCTGAGTATATACGCAGCGGGCCTCGTCGCGTCCCCTTCGCCGTATACCGGGAAGCGGGGCGTGACAGGTTTTGTTGGTGGCCCATGCATGTCAGAGCTTTATGAATCCCTATCATGCAGTTCTGGTCTGCGTGAACAACCTAAGCAATATAACACAAGAACCAGCAACTAAAACATTCTTTACAATTCATATTCCTTGAATCTTGCCATTTCATATTTCTTGAATCTTATCATTTCATGTACTTGAATCTGTCCTAACCCAAATTTTTCTTCAGGGTTATGGATTCCCCGAACAACACCAGCACCAACGTCAACAACACACACTCAGCACTACCTCTCACACCGGCTGTTCCTGCACCACCCACTGAGCAAACAATGCTATTTGAGGCGATCCGCAGCCTTCTCGAGGGACAGCAACAACTCTTGAACCGTTCCGAGACTGACGCTCCGCGGGTAAAGCAATTCAGGGCTTTACATCCGAAGCAGTTCTTAGGAAAGGGGAGCCCACTGGAAGCCGAGGAATGGGCTCAAAGTATCGAGGATGATCTGGCCGCAGCACAAGTGCCAGACGTCACTTGGGTCCGTGTAGCGAAACTACAACTCACGGACAACGCTCGCAACTGGTGGAAGGCGGAAGAAAGCCGTCTTGCGCAGCCTATTGAATGGAAAACATTTCGTGAGAAGTTCGACGTGAAATACTTTCCTGTGACTGCCAGGTTTTCCATGGAGCAGCAGTTCATTCATCTACAACAAGGATCAATGCGGGACAAATCGGTAGATGAATACGACGCTGAATTCACCATGTTGAGCCGATTCGCGGCACACTTGATACTGACAGACGATATCAGAGCCCGTCGTTTCCAACAAGGACTGGATACGGAGATTCAGGCTGCTCTAGTCACGGGGAAATTTCTGACACATGAAGATGCTCTGGAAGCTGCCCGCAGTTATGAGGCAGTGATAAAAGGAAGAGGCAGACCTCAGTCTGCAGGAGTCAAACGCCCTGCCAACCAAATGGTAGGTGGAGCCTCTTCCAGGCCATCGTTTGAACCCAGGAGAGCTGAAGAAATTTTCCATTACTGCCATAGGAAGGGACACTCGTGGAAGGACTGTAGGCGCGCAAAAGGTCTGTGTCTAATTTGTGGCGCATCCAACCACGGCATTGGAAACTGTCCTTACAACAGCAACTCATCTCACACACACACCAACCAACCGCAGCGGCCAACCATCCAGGCTCCTGCAACTCGTCCTGCACTACCTGCTCCACCACCTGCACAGCCTAATCGCCAATTCCAACAAGCAATGAGGGACATGCCTAGAGGACAGAGAAACAAGCCTCAAAGGCAGAATATGCCTCCAGCTAGAAGGAATATACCACGGCGACAGACCTTCACATTAGAAACCGTAGAAGCCGAGACTGTAGGTCAAGATAACACCGGTAAGCCTTTTTCACCCTTGTACTTCTTTGTTATTTTATACACTATCTATACTATAGTCACCAAACTTCTTTGCACTGTTACACTTTCCTTTTACAAATTTCGAGGATGAAATTTTTATAAGGAGGGTAGAATGTAACAACCCTAAATTTCCTGTACAAAATTTTTCAAATATTTTTTTTCAAAAATCCACAAAGGGGTATTTTAGCATGAGCACAAGATTTAGGTAATTATTTTTGTTTTTAATTATAAGCTACAAGAATTTAATAACTCCATTTTTAGTGTACAAGAAATTACCTTAAAATTTAATGTATACTTGGAGTATTTACTCTTTCTGCTATCATTTTAAGTAATTAAATAACACAATAATTACAAGAAGGAGTTTGTAGCTCATTAGTAATACCTTGCACTGCTGAATTAAGCCACCAGAGTTCGAATCCCATGCCCCACATTATTTTTAGATTATTTTTCTTTTAAAATTCTTGGAAGCCCAACAGTCTACAGGCCCTAACTCCCAAAAGATGAACTGAACCCTAAAAACCAAATATACCAAAGTCTACGTCAGAGAACCCCGCACCCGACGGTCGCCGGACTCGGCCGGGATCGGCCGAGTCTGCCGGCGCCGCCGGCCGAGCTCCCAAAACCAAAAAGTTGGCTTTTTGCATTCCATAACCCCCTGTATACACCATTTTAATGGATCAGTTCTCTAATGTTAAATACAACCAGTTTAATACAAATTTTAATGATTTTTCTTAAATTTTTTACAATTTTTTAAAATAAAAACCTTTCACCTACCCTACCCTAGCCTATCCTATAAATAGACACCCCTACCCCCTACCCTCTCATCCCAAAATACTAGGTTTACTCTCTTGAAATTTTCACAAGAAGGGTGTGCTTTGAAACTGAGTTCACGGCGAAGCGCTGACGGAATTCCGGCGACGTTTTTTTGAAACAACCGGCGACGAAACAACACCTCGGCCACTCCCCTAGTTCCTCTATACTCTTTAGTATAGATCGAAACCCGTAAATCCCGTTCTTTTCTTCTTTCTACTTCTCAAAAATACGGAATTATGAAACCCGACGGAAATCGGAACAAACCGATTTCCGATTCGGTTTTTTTCTATAAAATCTCACTTGTCACTAATTGCATAATACCTAAACTCATCCATGTTGACTATTAATCACATAACAATTAATTTGGACAAAGTTTCGCACATGAAATGATAAGCTTTTGCAATATCGTATTCCTTTTCGCTTTAATACCATAATATTTATTTTTCTTCTTCTAATCAATTAAATCATTCCTAAACACCTTCATCTTGACCACTAAACTTGTAAAAATCAATTTGAATAAGTTTTCACACATGAAATGATAACTTTTTTAATTTACCGTATTTTCACTTTAATACTATGAAGTTTCAATTTCACATTTAACCCCTTAACCTTAATATACAATTAAAGTAGAGCACGAGGTAACGACCTACCTCCACACACACGCAAATACAAACCCTAAAATGATAACATCAAAATTTAGAATACGATAAAACGAGATTTTCATTAAAATACCATAATCTTCATAAAATCATTCTTAAAGGTTTTAGATTGTTACACTTTTAAGTAAATATTTCTTACTAGGAAAATACGATAAGTTGTGAACATCGATCGTTTATCTAAACTGACTTTGTAGTATCTAGGCTAGGCAAGTGAGCTTGGATAACTTTAAAAGGCCCGCCTCACGATTCATGAGCGGATCCCTCCCTCCTCACTTGTACTTACCTGGCCACAATTGGCGGTGAAGAGGCGATTTGAGATTTCTAACGACTTGTCGTTTAGACCATTTAGAAATAGGCTAGTTGGCTTAGGAAACCCTAGAATCTAAAATACGGAAAACTACACTTTGCGAATAAATACCTTTTATTTTATAAAACCGTTTTCTAAAAGATTAGTATTTTACAATCTTTGCAAATCGCCGCTACAACCCATCTTTGGAGAACCCGTTCGGGATCGTGCGGTTTATTGCGCACCCTCGGGCTAGTAGTGCGAGATTCAGACTTCCACAAGGAGCATTCGGTCTCGAAAGGTTTAAAATACGACATTTTAAGAAAATGAGATTTTTGAAATATAAAATATTTAGTAAAATTATTTTTTGTATAAATATATGTATATTTATCTTTTAAATACCTATTTTATTATAATATAAATTTTCTACCTTTTTTTAAAAATCACAAAGAATATATTTTACACTAAAATACCATGAACTTCAAATAAACAATATTACAACTAGGATATTCTCACTAGAAATGTCACAATATAAAATCCACACTCATTACAACTCTAAAGACGAATAATAAATACTTGAGGTGTATTTTGAAAAGTATATAAAAGTATTTTTACATAAAACCCCCTCAAGTTTTATAAATTACCCTAAGGACCCTAGCAGTTATAAGACTTCGTTTCACATTTCTGATTGTCTGACTCGGGTTTGAGTCTGATTAATCTGACTTGAATATGATTCAAGTCAAACCATAATCTACAAGTTTCCAAGTCAATATGAACACATGAATCCGTGAATACAATTATCAGTTTATACAATTTGGCTGAACCGAACCATAGATATATTCCTTTTACATGATTCCCAGTATTCCATTTACATGACTTTACGGTTATAACCGTTTCCTGATATCATGGTTTCGGTCGGTTGGTCAGTCAATCAATCATACAACCAACACAATTTACAAGATAACAATACAAACAAGACATCGCGGGGTTTAAGAGGTAGATTGGTACGGAAGGTGTTAAAGGTGGTACGAGACGGTAAGATTAAGACACCTAACATGAATCCAATTTCCATTGTTCCGGGTTGTATAACGGAGCCTTGTATTTCCATTTGCCCTGGTCTCTGGCATATAGAGACTCCTCTCGTATACACTGGTATCTTTCTGTACCAAGCTACAAACAACAGCGTTAACCCAACATTACAACAATATAACAATATAATACAACTATAAAAGCAACTCTCTCTATCTCTCTCTCTCTTACTCTCTGTCTATTCTATTCTTCCCTTATCTTTGGGACTTACCGAGCGACCTGTTCGCTGATGACATTCTGTTTCTCCCTTCTTTGAATGTCGTCAGGTGGTTTGGACCCGGCAGAAGTTGAGCCATCGCAAGAAGACTTGGAGCAATTTGCCGAAGACCCTGCACTTTAGTTCATTGTACACCTTTTTCTTTCTGTACTTTTCATTTCCTGTTATGCCACTGTTTAGGCATCTTTTTATTTCAGTTGTATTCCTTTCATGTATTGTACAAAGAATGTTAATGAATAAAAGTTGCTGTTCTTTTATATCTTGTCTCTTGCGTATTTATTTTATATTGCTTAGATACGCTTAGCGTATGTACTTCTGAGTATATACGCAGCGGCCCGCGTCGCGTCCCCTTCGCCGTATACCGGGAAGCGGGGCGTGACAGGTTTTGTTGGTGGCCCATGCATGTCAGAGCTTTATGAATCCCTATCATGCAGTTCTGGTCTGCGTGAACAACCTAAGCAATATAACATAAGAACCAGCAACTAAAACATTCTTTACAATTCATATTCCTTGAATCTTGCCATTTCATATTCCTTGAATCTTATCATTTCATGTACTTGAATCTGTCATAACCCAAATTTTTCTTCAGGGTTATGGATTGCCCGAACAACACCAGCACCAACGTCAACAACACACCCTCAGCACTACCTCTCACACCGGCTGTTCCTGCACCACCCACTGAGCAAACAATGCTATTTGAGGCGATCCGCAGCCTTCTCGAGGGACAGCAACAACTCTTGAACCGTTCCGAGACTGACGCTCCGGGGGTAAAGCAATTCAGGGCTTTACATCCGAAGCAGTTCTCAGGAAAGGGGAGCCCACTGGAAGCCGAGGAATGGGCTCAAAGTATCGAGGGTGATCTGGCCGCAGCACAAGTGCCAGACGTCGCTTGGGTCCGTGTAGCGAAACTACAACTCACGGACAACGCTCGCAACTGGTGGAAGGCGAAAGAAAGCCGTCTTGCGCAGCCTATTGAATGGAAAACATTTCGTGAGAAGTTCGACGCGAAATACTTTCCTGTGACTGCCAGGTTTTCCATGGAGCAACAGTTCATTCATCTACAACAAGGATCAATGTGGGACAAATTGGTAGATGAATACGACGCTAAATTCACCATGTTGAGCCGATTCGCGGCACACTTGATACTGACAGACGATATCAGAGCCCGTCGTTTCCAACAAGGACTGGACACGGAGATTCAGGCTGCTCTAGCCACGGGGAAATTTCTGACACATGAAGATGCTCTGGAAGCTGCCCGCAGTTATGAGGCAGTGATAAAAGCAAGAGGCAGACCTCAGTCTGCAGGAGTCAAACGCCCTGCCAACCAAATGGTAGGTGGAGCCTCTTCCAGGCCATCGTTTGAATCCAGGAGAGCTGAAGAAATTTTCCATTACTGCCATAGGAAGGGACACTCGTGGAAGGACTGTAGGCGCGCAAAAGGTCTGTGTCTAATTTGTGGCGCATCCAACCACGGCATTGGAAACTGTCCTTACAACAGCAACTCATCTCACACACACACCAACCAACCGCAGCGGCCAACCATCCAGGCTCCTGCAACTCGTCCTGCACTACCTGCTCTACCATCTGCACAGCCAAATCGCTAATTCCAACAAGCAATGAGGGACATGCCTAGAGGACAGAGAAACAAGCCTCAAAGGCAAGATATACCTCCAGCTAGAAGGAATATACCACGGCGACAGACCTTCACATTAGAAACCGTAGAAGCCGAGACTGTAGGTCAAGATAACACCGGTAAGCCTTTTTCACCCTTGTACTTCTTTGTTATTTTATACACTATCTATACTACAGTCACCAAACTTCTTTGCACTGTTACACTTTCCTTTTACAAATTTCGAGTATGAAATTTTTATAAGGAGGGTAGAATGTAACAACCCTAAATTTCCTGTACAAAAATTTTCAAATATTTTTTTTCAAAAATCCACAAAGGAGTATTTTAGCCTGAGCACAAGATTTAGGTAATTATTTTTGTTTTTAATTACAAGCTACAAGAATGTAATAACTCCATTTTTAGTGTACAAGAAATTACTTTAAAATTTAATGTATACTTGGAGTATTTACTCTTGCTGCTATCATTTTAAGTAATTAAATAACACAATAATTACAAGAAGGAGCTTGTAGCTCATTGGTAATACCTTGCACTGCTGAATTAAGCCACCAGAGTTCGAATCCCATGCCCCACATTATTTTTAGATTATTTTTCTTTTAAAATTCTTGGAAGCCCAATAGTCTACAGGCCATAACTCCCAAAAGATGAACTGAACCCTAAAAACCAAATATACCAAAGTCTACGTCAGAGAACCTCGCACCCGACGGTCGCCGGACTCGGCCGGGATCCGCCGAGTCGGTCGGCGCAGCCGGCCGGACTCGGTCGGACGGCCGAGCTCCCAAAACCAAAAATTTGGCTGTTTGCATTCCATAACCCCCTGTATACACCATTTTAATGGATCAGTTCTCTAATGTTAAATACAACCAGTTTAATACAAATTTTAATGATTTTTCTTAAATTTTTTACAATTTTTTAAAATAAAAACCTTTTATCTACCCTACCCTAGCCTACCCTATAAATAGACACCCCTACCCCCTACCCTCTCATCCCAAAACATTAGGTTTACTCTCTTAAAATTTTCACAAGAAGGGTGTGCTTTGAAACCGAGTTCACGGCGAAGCGCTGACGGAATTCCGGTGACGTTTTTTTGAAACAACCGGCGACGAAACAACACCTCGGCCACTCCCCTTGTTCCTCTATACTCTTTAGTATAGATCGAAACCCGTAAGTCCCGTTCTTTTCTTCTTTCTACTTCTCAAAAATACGGAATTATGAAACCCGACGGAAATCGGAACAAACCGATTTCCGATTCGGTTTTTTCTATAAAATCTCACTTGTCACTAATTGCATAATACCTAAACTCATCCATGTTGACTATTAATCACATAACAATTAATTTGGACAAAGTTTCGCACATGAAATGATAAGCTTTTGCAATATCGTATTCCTTTTCGCTTTAATACCATAATGTTTATTTTTCTTCTTCTAATCAATTAAATCATTCCTAAATACCTTCATCTTGACCACTAAACTTGTAAAAATCAATTTGAATAAGTTTTCACACATGAAATGATAACTTTTTCAATTTACCGTATTTTCACTTTAATACTATGAAGTTTCAATTTCACATTTAACCCCTTAATCTTAATATACAATTAAAGTAGAGCACGAAGTAACGACCTACCTCCACACACACGCAAATACAAACCCTAAAATGATAACATCAAAACTTAGAATACGATAAAACGAGATTTTCATTAAAATACCATAATCTTCATAAAATCATTCTTAAAGGTTTTAGATTGTTACACTTTTAAGTAAATATTTCTTACTAGGAAAATACGATAAGTTGTGGATATCGATCGTTTATATAAACTGACTTTGTAGTGTTTAGGCTAGGCAAGTGAGCTTGGGTAACTTTAAAAGGCCCGCCTCACGATTCGTGAGCGGATCCCTCCCTCCTCACTTGTACTTACCTGGCCACAATTGGCGGTGAAGAGGCGATTTGAGGCTTCTAACAACTTGTCGTTTAGACCATTTAGAATTAGGCTAGTTGGCTTAGGAAACCCTAGAATCTAAAATACGGAAAACTATACTTTGCGAATAAATACCTTTTATTTTATAAAACCGTTTTCTAAAAGATTAGTGTTTTACAATCTTTGCAAAGCGCCGCTACAACCCATCTTTGGGGAACTCGTTCGGGATCGTGCGGTTTATCGCGCACCCTCGGGCTAGTAGTGCGAGATTCAGACCTCCGCAAGGATCATTCGGTCTCGAAAGGTTTAAAATACGACATCTTAAGAAAATGAGATTTTTGAAATATAAAATATTTAGTAAAATTATTTTTTGTATAAATATATGTATATTTATCTTTTAAATACCTATTTTATTATAATATAAATTTTCTACCTTTTTCTAAAAATCATAAAGAATATATTTTATACTAAAATACCATGAACTTCAAATAAACAATATTACAACTAGGATATTCTCACTAGAAATGTCACAATATAAAATCCACCCTCATTACAACTCTAAAGACGAATAATAAATACTTGAGGTGTATTTTGAAAAGTATATAAAAGTATTTTTACATAAAACCCCCTCAAGTTTTATAAATTACCCTAAGGACCCTAGCAGTTATAAGACTTCGTTTCACATTTCTGATTGTCTGACTCGGGTTTGAGTCTGATTAATCTGATTTGAATATGATTCAAGTTAAATCATAATCTACAAGTTTCCAAGTCAATATGAACACATGAATCCATGAATACAATTATCAGTTTATACAATTTGGCTGAACCGAACCATGGATATATTCCTTTTACATGATTCCCAGTATTCCATTTACATGACTCTACGGTTATAACCGTTTTTTGATATCATGGTTTCGGTGGGTCGGTCAGTCAATCAATCATACAACCAACACAATTTACAAGATAACAATACAAACAAGACATCGCGGGGTTTAAGGGGTAGATTGGTACGGAAGGTGTTAAAGGTGGCACGAGACGGTAAGATTAAGACACCTAACATGAATCCAATTGCCGTTGTTCCGGGTTGTATAACGGAGCCTTGTATTTCCATTTGCTCTGGTCTTTGGCATATAGAGACTCCTCTCGTATACACTGGCATCCTTCTGTACCAAGCTACAAACAACAGCGTTAACCCAACATTACAACAATATAACAATATAATACAACTATAAAAGCAACTCTCTCTCTCTCTCTCTCTCTCTCTCTCTTACTCTCTGTCTATTCTATTCTTCCCTTATCTTTGGGACTTACCGAGCGACCTGTTCGCTGACGACATTTTGTTTCTCTCTTCTTTGAATGTCGTTAGGTGGTTTGGACCCGGCAGAAGTTGAGCCATCGCAAGAAGACTTGGAGCAATTTGCCGAAGACCCTGCACTTTAGTTCATTGTACACCTTTTTCTTTCTGTACTTTTCATTTCCTGTTATGCCACTGTTTAGGCATCTTTTTATTTCAGTTGTATTTCCTTTCATGTATTGTATAAAGAATATTAATGAATAAAAGTTGCTGTTCTTTTATATCTTGTCTCTTGTGTATTTATTTTATATTGCTTAGATACGCTTAACGCATGTACTTCTGAGTATATACGTAGCGGGCCTCGTCGCGTCCCCTTCGCCGTATACTGGGAAGCGGGGCGTGACAGGTATGGGGAAATCAATGATGAAACCTGACTTGTAACTCGACAGTTCGATTTCTTTACCGATCAGTCTTACGGGTTAGGCCAGCCCCGGGATACTGCTGCTGACATCATTCATCTTTACATACTACCTTTTACTGCCTTGCGGCACGTCTCGGATTCAGCCCGAGAATCTTGACCGTGGTCCCGGGCATGCACGGGATACTATTGAGTTATATCGATGATTCATCAAATTGATTTCAAAGACTTGAGAGTAGCTAACCCAGTAGACCAGTTTAGATTACTTGCTGCACATCACCTGTGCCTTACCCTTCACTGTCACTTTTATATTACTGTTATACCTGTTTTACCGTTCATACTCGTACCTGCATGCCTTGCTACCCCTTGATTATATTATTGCTTGATGTTATGACGCACTGATGTCTGGGTTTTGCATGGCCCAGATTCTTTACCTTTGTCGCAGGCTGATCAGGAGTACTTCCGCCGTTAGGCCGAGCAGTGAGGATCCAGTTGGTAACCAGTTTTACTTTCCAGGTGTTTTGTTTATTGGATCTATTGCTTCCGCATATTATTTTATTCTTGACTCGTTTATTTTGGCCTATGGACATGTGTTAGATAGTTTATTATTGTTCTTGATATCTCTACAGCCGTAATGTGACTGTGGAGGGATATTTCCTATCCATAGGTAGCATGGTTGGCTCTGTCACGTGCCGATCTTAGCGCACTCTGGGAAGCGAGGCATGGCAATTCTTCAAGTAACCCTTGTAACCATACCATCTCTTTGCCGGCTTCCGTGATGGCCACATATTCAGCCTTCGTCGTTGACAATACTACAATCTTTTGCTACTGGGAGATCCAATCGAACGCTTTCCCCCAACCATGAATATGTACCATGTTGTGTTTTTCACACTATCTCGATCAGCTGAGTAGTCCGCATTAACATAACCTTGCACACTGAGAGCATCACCCCCGAAACATAAACAATGACTGGACATTCTCATGAGATATATCAATATCCACTCCACTGCATTCCAATATTCCTTCTTCGGGTTTTGCATGCACCTGCTTACAACTCCTACTGCTTGTGTAATATCTGGTCTTGTATTCACCATTGAATAAATCAAACTCCCAATCGCCGATGCATATGGCACTCTTGCCATGCCTTCCTTTTGCTCTTGAGTTGTCAAGCTCAACTCTTTACTGAGTTTGAAATGCTTCACTAAAAGCGTACTCACCGGTTTTGATTTGTCCATATTGAACCGCTTCAAAACGTTTTCCATGCAGTCCTTTTGCAACAGCCACACCTTTTGTTGCCGCCTGTCTCTTATGATCTTCATGTCCAGAATTTGCTTAGCTGCTCCTAAATCCTTCATGGAGAATTTTTCAGTCATCAGCTTCTTCAGAATTTAAATTTTCTTGAAATTCGGACCCGCTGCCAATATATCTTCCACATAGAGTGATAAAATAATGTAGTCACCATCCTTAGAAGTCTGAACGTAAACGCGGTGTTCTGAATCACATCTCACAAATCCTGTCTCCAGTATGAAACGGTCGAACTTACCACTGCCTTGGAGCTTGTTTGAGGCCATACAAGCTCTTCGCAGTTTACAAACCATATTTTCTTTTCCCTTAACTACGTATCTTAGTAGCTGCATCATATAGATTTTCTCCTCCAAATCTCCATGAAGGAACGCGGTTTTCATATCTAACCGTTGTAAATGCAAATCTTCCACTGCCACCATACTGAGTATAACCCGAATTGAAGTTATTTTCACCAATGGGGAAAATATCTCCTGATCGTCTATCTCATGTTGTTGCACATATCTCTTGAGTACCAAGTGTTCCCGCCAAAAATTTCTGCGCAAAAGAGCCCAAGGTATCAACTGGCGGCGATACGCTTAAGAAAATGGGGAACCAGTATCTTCCGGGCTGTTTTTTGACAAACTCCCGAATGAGAAATAGATAAATTCTGATGGTATCGAATGTGTCTCGAAAAACCCTTCGATTTGATATATAATGGGCATCATAATTCATCCGGGATCAAAATTTATGAGGCATTACATGAACGCACGTGATGGACCTTTAAGAACCCGCTGGAGGAGTTAAAAGATATAATAAAAACTCAAAAAAGACCCCAATGGGGCATCACGTGCTCACACGTGACCATGGGTCACGTGCTCACACGTGATGGGCTCTTAAGGCCTCTAAAATAATGAATAGAATTAAATTCTAAAATCTGTTCCCTGATTAAAAATCAGAAGTTACATCAATGAGGTATCACGTGCTCACACGTGACCAATGGTCACGTGTTGACACGTGATGGTTAAAACTGAAGCATAAACAAGCGGCCGTTAAAGAACTCAATTGGGGGTCACGTGCTCACACGTGACCAAGGGTCACGTGTCAGCACGTGACTGGTTTCGAAAGTCTTACAGTTAATAGAATTAAAATTCTAAAATTTTCTAAATCTTTCCAAACACAAAAGGCTATGGGGACCGTTGGATTAAAAATCCGAGGGTGATTAAAAATCACCAATTTATGGAATAATCTTGGACTTGAAAAGATTTCCCCCCTAAATCTAACCGAGATAACAAAGAGATATCTTTGGATTTAAAATCCAATGGTGAATAAAATTCACTTAACAATCTAAAGGCCCAGATTAATGATAAATATAAATCAAATCTCTTAACATACAAATCAAATCTCTCAATGAGAGATTTACTAAGCAAATTTATTCTTTTCTTTCTCCTATAAATAGGAGCCAAGAAGAGAAGAGAAGGGATCTACTTTTTTGGGGGAAGAAACAGAGGGAAGAGAATTTAATTCTCAAGAGAAAAAAGAAAAGAGAAGAGAATTTAATTCTCTGCAAAAGAAAAACCCTAGGTAAGAAAAGAGAGGCTTCAAAAGAGAATTTAATTCTCAAAAGAGTTTAACTCTTATAAAAAAGAAGAAGAAGAACTTAGTTCTTCTTCTGGTTGAAGATATGCACAGAGCACATCTCCCCATAAGTTGAGAATTTAATTCTCATCGGGTCGAAATCCTGCCATGTAGATCCAAAACTTAGAAGGGGAATTGAGTTTTGAGAATTTAATTCTCCCAAACTCACAGGAATTTAATTCCTCCTAAAATGAAACTGGGGTTTAACCCTAATCAAGAATTTAATTCTTTTACATATCTGGGAATTTAATTCCTTTAAAAAGAAATTAGGGTTTTGCCCTAAATAAGAATTTAATTCTTTCATAATAGGAATTTAATTCCTCCAAAACAAAATTAGGGTTTAACCCTACAGAGAATTCAATTCTTAAAAGATCTCTGTTCATGAAAAGAACTAAGGTCACGTGTCCCCACGTGACCCCTAAAAAGATCCCCAAAAATAAAGAGGAAGAAACTTTGAGGCAATGCCTCACATGCTCCCACATGACTCCCAAAACGCAGAAAGAAAAAGCAAAGGAAATGAAAGCTTTGGGCGCTCTCACGTGTCCCCACGTGACCCCTAACAAATCCCTTTAATATCCAATGGATGGATGCCTATCATGTGCCCGCACGTGATGGCCAGAGAGTCAAAATGTGTTTAACACTTATTTGCAGAACAAAGTAAAAGGAAATCTGGCCCCATCTTCAGATGCCTCACGTGCTCACACGTGATGGCCTAAAAGCTAAGTGTTTAACACTTATTTGCAGCCTTAAGGGTAAAATAAAGGAGTTTCGGCCCAATCTCAGGCGCCTCACGTGACCCCACGTGACCACCCCATTTTTAGTGTTTAACACTATTTTGTAAAGCGCATCACGTGGGAACACGTGATCGTCAAATACCTTCTAGTGTTAACACTATTTCAAAACCAACCTAGCCCAAAATGGCTAAGTTTTTCCAGAGGCAGGATTCCCCTTTGACTGAACTTCAAATATACCCGTGTTTTCCAAACTTGATCATTTCACATGACATTCGAAATAAACTCCAGAGCCATGATGAATGGTCAGTGCCTAATAAAAGCCAAAATGTTGTCAGAGCCCCCAAATCTCTGTTTAGCACTGCTGCATGATGAGGGGCTGAACCCAGACAAATGTCTAATGGCCCAAACGGCCAACATTTCAAACATAATTGGACTTAGTCCAAACTGGCCATAAGTCATCAAATCATCTTGAACTGAGCACATCTGCTCTTTCAACCAACTCATTGGTTCAAGGGTACATCTCTGAACTCCTCTGATATTTATCGTTGTAATTCTTCAACGTCTTCAGAGAGGTGACGGGTCCCGACAACCACACATTAATACGGACTGTGGGGTCCTTATACTCATGGACTAATGCGTCCTTAAACTAAAATTTGTCCCCAAAACGGGAATGTTGGACTACTATGTCCTTAAACTGGCATTGGACCACTACGTCCCTAAACTGGCAATGGACCCCCATGTCCCTAAACTGGTAATGGACCACTATGTCCCTAAACTGGAACATGGACCACCATGTCCCTAAACTGGAGATGGACCACCATGTCCCTAAACTGGAACAATAGAGCCCCAAATGCTCTTTTGTCGGAACTAAACGATCCCGTTTAAGTTGATCTTAGCCCCAAATATGGCTAACGTATCCTTAAACCTTCAAATAGACTGTAGTCCCAAATTGGACTATGGATCACCTAATCAACCTTGGTTCAAGGGTATATCTCTGAACTCCTCTGACACCTGTCGTTGTAATCCTTCAATGTCGTCAGAGAGGTGATGGGTCCCGACGGCCACACATTCAATGGACCACTATGTCCCTAAACTGGAACAATAGAGCCCAAACGCTCTTTTGTCGGATCTAAACGACCCCGTTAAGTTGATCTTAGTCTCAAATTAGACTAATGTATCCTTAACAAACGTTTGAGTTGATCTTAGCCTCAAATATGGCTAACGTATCCTCAAACCAAACCCCCAAACCCAAATCAAAGATAATACGGATTTGGACCAGTCCACGCCCTACGGGCGACGACATAACTCAGTCTCCGTATACAATCCACGGGCAACCAAAAACAAAACAAACACACACGACACGAAGTGACCATCTGGAGAAGGAGAAAGTTGTTACCGCAATGCGGTAGCGTAATTAACTGCAGGGGCTTGCGCCAACAGGGAAGAGCGTCCCCACAATCAAAACCCCCTCAAACGAGGGGGAATCTGACGAAGTCCGCTACATCGGACGCATCCGTCTAAACCTCCGATACACGGTGCCATAAATCAACTTGGCATCTTCGGAGAGGTTGACAGATAGCACCAATTAGCATCTGCCCCGAATCTCAGGCAAGATGCCTATGTCTTGGCCGCCGTTCAGAAGGGAACAGATTCTGGCATGCCCGGTGGGACCTTTTCCACTTTCCACTCCACACTTCATGTGTCGTGTTCGCGAACGAATCGCGGTTTACTGTGGTTGCCTATGGATTCGAGGTACTAAGATTTGGTGTCTTGCTCCGTGCAGAAAACAGAAGATCAATGGCTTCAAACTGCACTGTCTGCAACTGCAACTCTCGCTCGGTCCTTGCTGGGGGAGTGACTTATGGGCCCTAAGCGGCCTCCCTTTTCAAGATGCCAGTGGAGCAGGTAACTCAGGCCTCTACTGGATTATTCTTCGGGACCATGCTCCCACCGTTGAGCTTCAATGCCACATTGACGTTGCAAGAAGCCCCAAAGAAGTCGGTCTTTGATCGGCTTACCACTGCCGCGACCCCTCTCAATGGGTCGCCTAGCTTCAATACCTCAGTTTTCAACAGACTGGGCCAGAACGTCTACAAACCCGCGATACCCGAAGCTGCCATCCCAAAGCTGATAGCTATCCCGGCTCAAGCGGACGAAATCATTGGAAAGGCTCATCCTTCCAAGAAGTCAGTTTTTACAAGGCTGGCCATTCCGATTGCTGCTCCAGGCGAGGTCCTCAAAGCTGCTTCCCCTGCTCAGAGGTCTGTCTTTGACAGATTAGACATTGCTTCTCAACGGGCGTCAGTCTTCGATAGGCTAGCACCAATAACAGTCACTCCTCAAAGCAGGGGGCATGAAGAAGCTTATCCAACAACGGAGGTGATCTCATCCGCACGATATGCTCGACGTCGCCATTGGCGCCGAGTGAGGAAGGCTGGGGGCAATTCCCCCTCTGAGATAACTCCGCCAGCTCCAATGGTGGGGATCGATGCTGCTGTTCTAACCGGGAACAGCTTTGAATTGCTGAACACGGTGCGTAGAAACTCTCCTACCACCTTACTAAAAAGATCCCCTCCTCCGGTGGGAAATGTTGCGGAAGCCAAGCCAGAACAGTCCTCTCAGCGACTGTCCTCTAAAATTTACAAGGTCTGGCGTCAAGTCCAAGACTCGGTGATTGATCGAAATTTCTCCCGCCAGCAAAAGAAGCTGAAGGTCCAGCAGGAAGAAAACCGTCCTGTTAAGCCACAAAAGATGACGACTACTTGGGTGCTCATGACAGCGGCCCCCTCAACGTCAACCACTCAGAAAAGAAGGAGGCCAGAGAAAGCCCCAGTAAACGTGGCAGACCACAAAGACGCTGAGCCCAAACGCCCCAAGTCTGGGGGCATGGTGGTGCACACCGTATATATGGCTTCTGGAAAGGAGGAAAGCCGTGCTTCGACGGGTCATCGACCGCTCACTCGATCCGTGACGAAAACCCAGGAGCAGCAACAGAAGCTTCAGGAGATGATGATTGCAATGGCCGCACTCACCGGGCCAAAAGAAAGCCCGGAGGCATCATCAGAGCAGCGTCACGAACAAGAAACTGATGCTGACTTCTTACGCAGAGTCCTCGAAAAGAAAGACAGAGAAGCCGCAGAGCAAGCGGCGAACATAAAGCAAATGACGCTCCTCTTCCAAGATATGGTAGGGATGATGCTACAGCCGGACCCTCCAGTTGAAGACCCTCCGATCATTACTGAAGACGATAGAGGAGAGACATCTAATCCTCCTCCGACTCTTTCAACAGCCAAAGATGAAACCATTTCCAAGGCTGCGCTGGATGACTATATAGCTCATCAAATACGGGCTCATCAAGTGAATGAAGCGCCTGCGCAAATTGTTAGAACTGGACAACCCTATCCGGGCTGGTATGACCAAATCAGTTACTCACCGGGATATACGATCCCTAAGTTCCACGTATATAAAAGGACAGGGAACCCACATCAGTATGTTGCTCAATTCAGGGCCTTATGCGGCAATACTGGAGGCGATGACAGACTGTTGCTTCGACAATTTGTCGGCAGCTTAGCGGAAACGGCATTCGAATGGTATTCGGAGCTACCTAACGACTCTGTCAAAACATTTGCGGAGATGGAGTTGCTGTTTACGCAAAGATTTGCGAGTGCTAGTGAACGCACCCCGATAACAACACTGATCAACGCCAGGATAAGGCCAGGCGAAACGTGGGTTCAATACGCAACACGATGGCGGAATCTGTGGTCAAAATGCGAACAGCGGATCGAAGAAGCACCTGCGGTAGGTATGTTCGTGGGCACTCTTGATCCACAAGAAACCATCTCGCAATTCATGATGTTCTTCAAACCGACCACGTTCCAGGCTTTAATTGATAAGTTGGCCCAAATGAATCAGATGAGTCACACACCATCTCATTCAAAGACGGATCCTCGGCATGAAAAGGGGAAAGGGAAAGCAACTTTCGTCGCTAATACTCAACAACAGTCGAGCAACTTGAAGCCGGTTGTCCGTCAAAACAATATGCGTCCACGCCCATCCCTCGAGGAGAGACTGGGACGTCCTTACTCGTTTCCTCAGGATAAAACGAGAAGACTGTTTGAGCTGGCAGTGCGCAACAGACTCATCAATCTGCCGAGTCCAAAGCGTCCGTTGCAGCCAGGCGATGTCAACGATCTCAATTATTGTCCTTACCACCAAACGGTAAGTCACCCGATCGAGGATTGCTTCGTCTTTGAAGGATGGATCGAGGATCAGTATCTACAAGGCAAGTTTGCGTTGTCCGAGAAGTGGAAAATAAACCCACCACAACCGCACACTCCAAAGAAGACGGACACACCGGGGGCAACTTGTTCTTTTGTTGAAGAAGCTTCGTGGGAGGTCGTGCTGTCAGCCAAAACCAAAAAGATGCTGAATGATCTCTAGACATGCCCGGCGATCGGGTGGAAGAACTCGCTAGAACCCCAGATCGTCGAAGGGATGCTGAAGCCGCGCCCAACTCCAAAGATCGATGGTGAAGGCCCCAGCACTCACACCCAGCCGTCAAAATCTTCAAAGAAAAACAAGAAGAAATCCAAGAAGCCCGTGAAGCCCGGCGACAAGCGCACGGATTTGCAGAAACAGATTGACGTGCTGGAAGAGCATAACCAGAAGGCACGGATTCCAATCACGCTCCAAGAGTTCCTCAGCCACGTCCTCGAGGACGAAAATGATGGAGAAGACTCATCAGATGAATCTGAGGACTACGTAGCAAGTTGTCATGTGATCTCTCACTCATTGATAGATGATAAAGAGGCTCCTTGCATCGAGAAACCAGGGGCGGGTCCTGAACCAGAATTTCTGTGGCCATCAGACGAGATGATCGATGCCTTCCTGAACGAAGCCCGTCTTAAAAGCAAAGCTGATCGAGAGCGCGAGATGGCCATATTCGAGAAAGCCAAACGCCGACGACTAGATGAAAGGGTCGAAACACTCCCACCAGATCAAAGTATATCCGACACAAATAAAAGTAGGTTCAAGATGAGGAAAAGATTCGCCAAAGCCATATCGATGGGAATGAAGCTCCCCTCTTTCAGAGGAAATTCTCCCACCGATATATATCTTGATGAAGCGGACATGCATCTTAACTTCTGCTTATATCATCAGAAGATTGCACACCCTACTGAAGAATGCAATGCCTTTAAAAACTGGTGGCAGGGATACGTTGCTCACCGGCGGCACGTTCAACGATTGAAGCGCGAAGCTCGTCGGAAACAGAACACGACAAATGAGCATATGAAAACTGCCGGCAACGGTTACATGGTTGACGGCAGAAGATCGCAAGCTCTCACCTTCGGGAGCAATTCTGAAGAAGAAATGACTCTCAGCCCTCCCTTCAAAGAATCCACCTCAGGAAAAGAGGAAGAAAAGAAGAGCTACGAGAACGTTCAGCTGCGCAATCGCACGCTACCCGAAAAGAATCTCGAACCCGCAAATAAGGGATCAAACAAAAGGGATAAGGGGAATGGAAAAGCGACTTTCGTCGCCAACGCTCAACAACAGCCGAGTAACCCGAGACCGTTTTGTCGTCAAAATAACAAGCCGCGATACCTCAATGAGAAGTTGAAACGTCCTTACTCGTTTCCCAAAGATAAAACAAAGAGATTGTTCGAGCTAGCAGTGCGCAGCGGGCTCATCACTCTGCCAGATCCAAAACGTTCGTTGCATCCAGGTGACGTTAACAATCCTAACTATTGTCCCTACCACAGAGTTATGGGTCACCCACTCGAAAATTGCTACGTCTTCAAAAAACTGGGTTGAAGACCAATACCAACAAGGCAAACTCGCGCTGTCCGAAAACTGGAAGGTGAGCTCGCCACAACCACATGCCTCGAGAAAGATGGATATGCCGGGGGCATCATTCTTATTCATAGGGAAAGCCCCATAGACCGAAAAGTCAGTAAACTAGAGATTCGCCTCAAATACGGCGATGCTAGACCGAAAAGTCAGTAAACTAGAGATTCGCCTTAAATATGGCGACGACGGACCGCAATGTCCTAAAACTTGCAAATGACCGAAACGTCGTTAAACTATTATCAACCCGCGGCATTCTCAGGCCGACGTGGTAAAAAAAAAAGGTATGTCCACAAGCAAAATTGGCACGGATGAAAACCCAAAAGGGCTCCGTGAGTAAAAACAGCAGGGCTACCGGCGAGTCTTGTGAAAACCCGAAAGGGCGCAACCTCGTTAGAATAAAAAAAAGAAAGAATAAACAAAATCAAAAGAAAAAAATAAAAAGGTATGCCCATAAGCAAAATGGGTACGGATGAAAACCCGAAAGGGCTCCGTGAGTAAAAACAGCAGGGCTACCGGCGAGTGTTTGTGAAAACCCGAAAGGGCGCAACCTCGTTAAAAGACACTTACAGGGTTCTCTCGACCTTATAAGGAGAAACCACCTGCGTGAGATCCTTACGACTCACAAGGGAGCAACACACTTAGGGATCCTCACGGTTCCTAAGGAGAAAATACACTTGCGAGATCCTCACGACTCGTAAAGAGAACTCTCTTATAGGACCCTCACGGCTCATAAGATTTGAAAGTCTTAAGTTACAGAAACCTTAAGCCGTTCTTAAGCAACCCCCACAACCTTCGATATTGCCCTACAAGCGGCTCATATTGACCCTTGTATACAATCCATGGGCACGAATAAATATTTCCCTAATAAAGTCCCATCCATGACTAGGGATATGCTTGTACAACAAACAACACTTGTAAGTCCTCTCGACTTATAAGGAGAAAACCCTTTTGTAAGATCCTTACGACTTACAAGAGAACATGCACTTAGGAATCCTCACGATTCCCAAGGAGAAAACACACCTACAAGACCCTCACGACTTGTAGGGAGAAATACCTTTGTGAGACCCTTACGGCTCATGAAGTCAAAAGCCTTAGCCGACAGGACCCTTAACCCTGTTTACTAAGCCACCTTTGTTCAACATCGACAGAGGCAAATGATGATTCGCTCCTGGCAATATCCCAGTTGCAGCGATGCTGATGCCTAAACCGGTATCAAATTCCAAGCCCTTTCAAGGCAAATGATGATTCGCTCCTGGCAATATCCCAGTTGCAGCGATACTGATGCCTAAACCGGTATCAAATTCCAAGTCCTTTTACGGCAAATGATGATTCGCTCCTGGCAATATTCTAGTCGCAGCGATGCTGATGTCAAGATTGGTATCAGATCCCAAATCCCCTACTCGCAAAAAAAATAAAAAAAATCAGCGAGCCAAAAAAAGGCATACGAAATAGCCGAAATGATGGGGCAACTTGCAAACAGAATCAGCAAGTAAAAATGTATGCATACGAAATAGCCGAAATGATTGGGCAACTCGCAATAAAAAACAATGAGTAAAAATAAAATAAATAGCCGAAATGATTGGGCACTGCGGAAAATAGCCGAAATGGTTGGGCAATCGCGACCTTCGCGATATAAAAGCTGAAATGATAGAGCATCGCGGAAAGAATAAAAAAAATGATGAAAGAATGAAACTTTTTGCCCTACAGGTGAGATCACATCGATCCCTGTATACAATCCAGGGGCACAAACAAAGAGGGAACCATACCTTCCCAACAGGCTCCGCCAGAAAGCGAAGCCAAATCTCGACGGTTCATAGACAACCCAGAGACAACCTCGACATCTGTCGCAATATCACAGACATAATGCCAACAGACGAAGCAAAAGGAAGATCCCGAGCTTCAGGGTCTCAATGGCCACATCTACAGCCTGGAGACCAACAACGGCATGCCTCCTCATTCCAGCAGGACACAGATGTTACACCATCAAGCGGAGCGATGGCAAAATCCCAGCTTCACCTCAGCGTTCGTCTCGTTACAGCAGACGCAATGTCAACAACGGCGTTCCTTCGCAGTCCAGCAGGATGTAGATGCAACGTCAACCAAAGACCCCATGATCAGTAAAGCGAAGTGACGGCAAAATCCCAGTTCCACCTCGACGTTCGTCTTGATACAGCAGACGAGATGTCGCTACAGCGTCCTTACTCCAACAGGAACCGGACACACAAAAGCAAATGAAGCAAAGGCCAAATTCCTAGCTTCAAGGTCTTAACGGCAACTCATATAAAGCCTGAAAGACAATCGGAGATCATCTCGCACCACATGGAGTGGTCACCACCTCGACGTTCGTCTCGATACAGCAGATGAAATGTCACCCCAGCGTTCTTCCCCCAGCAGGATTCGGACGCGCCAAAGCAAATGAAGCAAAGGCCAAATTCCTAGCTTCAGGGTCTTGACGGCAAGTCATATAAAGCCTGAAAGACAATCGGAGATCATCTTACACCAGCATAGAGTGATCGCCACCTCGACGTTTGTCTCGATACAGCAGACGAGATGTCCTTCCTCCAACAGGATTCTAACACACTAAAGCAAATGAAGCGAAGGTCAAGTTCCTAGCTTCAACGTCTTGACGGTAACTCATATAAAACCGGAAAGACAATCAGAGATCATCTCACACTAGCATAGAGTGATCACCACCTCGACGTTCGTCTCGATACAGCAGACGAGATGTCACTACAGCGTCCTTCCTCCAGCAAGATTCGGACACGCCAAAGCAAATGAAACAAAGGCCAAATTCCTAGCTTCACGGTCTTGACGGCAAGTCATATAAAGCCTGAAAGACAACCGGAGATCATCCCGCATGGAGTGGTCACCACCTCGACGTTCGTCTCGATACAGCAGACGAGATGTCACCTCAGCGTTCTTCCTCCAGCAGGGTTCAGACGCAACACTCAAACAAACGGAGCCACGGCAAAATTCCCAGTTCCAAGCCTCGATGGTTCACCAACAACCTAGAGACAACTGCGACATTCGTCTCAATACAGCAGACGCAATGCCAGCAAACGAAGCGAAGGCTAAATTCCTAGCTTTAAGGTCTTAACGGCAAGTCATATAAAGCCTGAAAGACCACCGGAGATCATCCCAGCGCGGAGTGGTCACCACCTCGACGATCATCTCGATACAGCAGACGAGATGTCACCACAGCGTCCTTCCTCCAATAGGATCCGGACACGCCAAAGCAAACGAAGCGAAGGCCAAATTCCTAGCTTCAGGGTCTTAACTGCAAGTCATATAAAGCCTGAAAGACAATTGGAGATCATCCCGCACCAGCGCGGAGTGGTCACCACCTCGACGTTCGTCTCGACACAGCAGACGCAACATCACCACAAGGAGCCACGGCAAAATCCCTAGTTCCAAACCTCGACGGTTCACCAGCAACCTAGAGACAACCACGACATTCGTCTCGATACAGAGGACGCAATGCCAGCAAACGAAGCAAAGGCCAAATTCTTACCTTCAGGGTCTTAACGGCAAGTCATATAAAGCCTGAAAGACTATCGGAGATCATCCCATACCAGTGCGGAGTGGTTATGACTCATCGGGGCTCTCCAAAATGAGCCTAACCTCAAGTATAAAGCGGCATGGCAAATTCCTAACGCTTGCTCTTCCGACGGTCAAACTGCCAAGGAGGATTGCTTGAAGACGTCTTGTCCAGCCCCCAAACGGATCAGAGACACGGCATTCGCAGGGCTACTCGAACAGTACGATTTCCTATCGAGGAATATATCAGTTGATGCGACGGTACGACAGTCAAAATCCTAAGTACCACAGACCCTAACGGACCTTTGTCGTAAAGAGCAGAGCTTAACTGTGACGTTAGGATATTCTTGCGAGATCTGCTCGATCCGTTTCGACTCGTGAGGAAATTGATGTCTTTGCGAGAACTTCTCGATTCGTCTCGACTCGTGAGGAAAAGCCTTAGGCAGCGGGGATTGAAAAAAACCTGTTTTCTAAGCATTGGGGCCCTGCAAGGCGATCCAAAATGGTCTCTTGCATACTATCCACGTGTCACACTCTCCAAAATCGAATCTCGACAAGGAGGGAAACAAACGCTTACAGGTCCTCTCGACTCGTAAGAGGGAAAATTCTCTTATAAGATCCTTGCGACTTATGAGAGAAAACACACTTAGGAGTCCTCACGACCCCTAAGGAGAAAATACAACTACGGGATCCTCTCGATCCGTAGGGAGAAAAGTCTTTGTGAGACCCTCACGGCTCATAAATTTGAAAAGTCTTAGGCTACAAGGACCCTAAACTTGTCTCCTAAGCCCTCGATTCGGTGACCATACATAACTTTGCACTACTTCACCCACGTACATACTTACGTGGGCAAAGTAGTGGGGGGCATTTGTTCCCGCCAAAAATTTCTGCGCAAAAGAGCCTAAGGTATCAAATGGCGGCGATACGCTTAAGAAAATGGGGAACCAGTATCTTCCGGGCTGTTTTTTGATAAACTCCCGAATGAGAAACAGATAAATTCTGATGGTATCAAAAGCGTCTCGAAAAACCCTTCGATTTGATATATAACGGGCCTCATAATTCATCCGGGATCAAAAGTTATGAGACATTACGTGTCCGCACGTGATGGACCTTTAAGAACCCGCTGGAGGAGTTAAAAGATATAATAAAAACTCAAAAAAGACCCCAATGGGGCATCACGTGCTCACACGTGACCATGGATCACGTGCAGACACGTGATGGGCTCTTAAGGCCTCTAAAATAATGAATAGAATTAAATTCTAAAATCTGTTCCCTGATTAAAAATCAGAAGTTACCTCAATGAGGTATCACGTGCTCACACGTGACCAATGGTCACGTGTTGACACGTGATGGTTAAAATTGAAGCATAAACAAGCGGCCGTTAAAGAACTCAATTGGGGGTCACGTGCTCACACGTGACCAAGGGTCACGTGTCAGCACGTGACTGGTTTCGAAAGCCTTACAGTTAATAGAATTAAAATTCTAAAATTTTCTAAATCTTTCCAAACACAAAAGGTCTATGGGGACCGTTGGATTAAAAATCCGAGGGTGATTAAAAATCACCAATTTATGGAATAATCTTGGACTTGGAAAGATTTCCCCCCTAAATCTAACCGAGATAACAAAGAGATATCTTTGGATTTAAAATCCAATGGTGAACAAAATTCACTTAACAATATAAAGGCCCAGACTAATGATAAATATAAATCAAATCTCTCAACATACAAATTAAATCTCTCAAACCTTGGTGGCAGAGCCAGAAGCACCGGACAACATGTTTCGAGAGATTTACTAAGCAAATTGATTCTTTTCCTTCTCCTATAAATAGGAGCCAAGAAGAGAAGAGAAGGGATCTACTTTTTTGGGGGGAGAAACAGAGGGAAGAGAATTTAATTCTCAAGAGAAAAAAGAAAAGAGAAGAGAATTTAATTCTCTGCAAAAGAAAAACCCTCGGTAAGAAAAGAGAGGCTTCAAAAGAGAATTTAATTCTCAAAAGAGTTCAACTCTTATAAAAAAAAGAAGAAGAACTTAGTTCTTCTTCTGCTTGAAGATCTGCACAGAGCACATCTCCCCATAAGTTGAGAATTTAATTCTCATCGGGTCGAGATCCTGCCATGCAGATCCTAAACTTAGAAGGGGAATTGAGTTTTGAGAATTTAATTCTCCCAGACTCACAGGAATTTAATTCCTCCTAAAATGAAACTGGGGTTTAACCCTAATCAAGAATTTAATTCTTTTACATATCTGGGAATTTAATTCCTTTAAAAAGAAATTAGGGTTTTGCCCTAAATAAGAATTTAATTCTTTCACAATAGGAATTTAATTCCTCCAAAACAAAATTAGGGTTTAATTCTACAGAGAATTCAATTCTTAAAAGATCTCTGTTCATGAAAAGAACTAGGATCATGTGTCCCCTCGTGACCCCTAAAAAGATCCCCAAAAATAAAGAGGAAGAAACTTTGAGGCAATGCCTCACGTGCTCCCACGTGACTCCCAAAACGCAGAAAGAAAATGCAAAGGAAATGAAAGCTTTGGGCGCTCTCACGTGTCCCCACGTGACCCTTAACAAATCCCTTTAATATCCAATGGATGGATGCCTATCACGTGCCCGCACGTGATGGCCAGAGAGTCAAAATGTGTTTAACACTTATTTGCAGAACAAAGTAAAAGGAAATCTGGCCCCATCTTCAGATGCCTCACGTGCTCACACGTGATGGCCTAAAAGCTAAGTGTTTAACACTTATTTGCAGCCTTAAGGGTAAAATAAAGGAGTTTCGGCCCAATCTCAGGCGCCTCACGTGACCCCACGTGACCACCCTATTTTTAGTGTTTAACACTATTTTTTAAAGCGCATCACGTGGGAACACGTGATCGTCAAATACCTTCTAGTGTTAACACTATTTCAAAACCAACCTAGCCCAAAATGGCTAAGTTTTTCCAGAGGCAGGATTCCCCTTGACTGAACTTCAAATATACCCGTGTTTTCCAAACTTGATCATTTCACATGACATTCGAAATAAACTCCAGAGCCATGATGAATGGTCAGTGCCTAATAAAAGCCAAAATGTTGTCAGAGCCCCCAAATCTCTGTTTAGCACTGCTGCATGATGAGGGGCTGAACCCAGACAAATGTCTAATGGCCCAAAGGGCCAACATTTCAAACATAATTGGACTTAGCCCAAACTGGCCATAAGTCATCAAATCATCTTGAACTGAGCACATCTGCTCTTTCAACCAACTCATTGGTTCAAGGGTACATCTCTGAACTCCTCTGATATTTGTCGTTATAATCCTTCAACGTCTTCAGAGAGGTGACGGGTCCCGACAACCACACATTAATACGGACCGTGGGGTCCTTAAACTCATGGACTAATGCGTCCTTAAACTAACATTTGTCCCCAAAACGGGAATGTTGGATTACTATGTCCTTAAACTGGCATTGGACCACTACGTCCCTAAACTGTCAATGGACCACCATGTCCCTAAACTGGACAATGGACCACTATGTCCCTAAACTGGAACATAGACCACCATGTCCCTAAACTGGAGATGGACCACCATGTCTCTAAACTGGAACAATAGAGCCCCCAAATGCTCTTTTGTCGGATCTAAACGATCCCGTTTAAGTTGATCTTAGCCCCAAATATGGCTAACGTATCCTTAAACCTTCAAATAGACTTTAGTCCCAAATTGGACTATGGATCACCCAATCAACATTGGTTCAAGGGTACATCTCTGAACTCCTTTGACACCTGTCGTTGTAATCCTTCAACGTCGTCAGAGAGGTGACGGGTCCCGACGGCCACACATTCAATGGACCACTATGTCCCTAAACTGGAACAATAGAGCCCAAACGCTCTTTTGTCGGATCTAAACGATCCCGTTAAGTTGATCTTAGTCTCAAATTAGACTAATGAATCCTTGACAAACGTTTGAGTTGATATTAGCCTCAAATATGGCTAACGTATCCTCAAACCAAACCCCCAAACCCAAATCAAAGATAATACGGATTTGGACCAGTCCACGCCCTACGGGCGATGACATAACTCAGTCTCCGTATACAATCCACGGGCAACCAAAAACAAAACAAACACACACGACATGAAGTAACCATCTGGAGAAGGAGAAAGTTGTTACCGCAATGCGGTAGCGTAATTAACTGCAGGGGCTTGCGCCTGCAGGGAAGAGCGTCCCCACAATCAAAACCCCCTCAAACGAGGGGGAATCTGACGAAGTCTGCTACATCGGACGCATCCGTCTAAACCTCCGATACACGGTTGCATAAATCAACTTGGCATCTTCGGAGAGGTGGACGGATAGCACCAATTAGCATCTGCCCCGAATCTCAGGCAAGACGCCCATGTCTTGGCCGCCGTTCGGAGGGGAACACCAAGCAATCTTTGTACTGCTTCATACCATCGGCCTCATCCTTGATTCTGTACACCCACCTATTCAGCAACGCCTTACGACCCTTGAATAGTTTCACTAGATTCCAAGTATGATTCTTTTTTAATGAATCCATCTCTTCATCCATAGCTTGCTCCTACTGCTTGCTAGCACTGTCCCGCATCGCTTCTTTGAGGGATTCAGGCTCTCCCGAATCAGTGTACAATATGAAGTCGGTAACTAACCTTTCAGGTGGTCTCATTTCTCGTGTAGATTTCCTCAGAATTAGAACATGTGGTAGATGAACCTGGTCTTGAACCGGTTCCTGAATCTGATCCTGCACTGCAGTGCTTGTCTCCTCCATATTTTGATCTATACTTGTAGGCACCTGACTGCTCTTTTGAGTTTTATCTAACTCAACGAACTCAGATACTGCATCTTCATTGGCTTACTTTGCCTCCTTATACAAATGTGCTCATCAAAGAAGACATTCCGGTTTCATATTATCTTCTTGCTTGAATAATCCCACAATCGACATCCGAACCCATCTCCTCCATAACCGATGAATGCACACTTCCTAGATTTGGAGTCAAACTTACTCCTTTTCACCTTATCTATCAACGAATGCACAATGTTGTTGGATATGTATACCCCAGAGGCCATTATTGTATATTACATTAGATACTTAAGATATATATGTACAGGACAATGTTGCTCGATATGATAGTATGCTATCTAGTTTGTTTTTATCTTAATATGTGTATATATTTTATTTATATTACGTTTCGCTAATACATGTTGATAAAGCTCATAGGATTTTTGCTTGACTATCAGCGTTGTGATAACGATCATACTCGTGGGGGCTGGGTAGTCTATAAGCACATCCTTAAATGTCCATAGTCATGGGAGTGTCGAGATAGGGCATTGATATTTCAGGATAGACTAGTGTATACGTTTGTTATTCCCGAGAGGGAAAATGGCCGGTCCCACAGCCATTGGTGTATGATACCAAAGATTGTGTCACGCCCCACTTCCTAAAAGAAGGTGAAGGGTAACGTGGTATGGTCCGCAATCTAACTGTATTGAAAGTGGTCTATTCAATACAGTTACGTTAAGCGTATAAATATCTATAATATGCAGGATGCGAACTAAAACAAAATAATAAAAGCGAAAGGCATTTATTTCCATTAACCCAACTTTATCACATCCCAAAGGAAAGAGTAAAATAAAATAAATAGTTTAATTACATCGAAGAAGAAGCAAAGCCCTAAACAGGTGGGCAACAAATAAAACTAGCTAATCTTCCGTCGTCAAGACTGCATAATTTTCATTAGTTGGCTCCACACCTTGATCCTCGTCATGATACTCATTCTCATCTGACGGACATTCCAAAGATAGAGGGAGAAAAGAAAAGTCCGTCAGCGAGTTATACTCGGATAGGATTGCCTCATAAGCAAGTAAAGGTATAGATTTGAACAAGTATATATGATGCGTATGTGCAGATATGATGTATATGGGTATGAGGGTATGGGATGTATACAAATAAGACATGTTGACAGAGGTACAAGTGAATATGAATATGTTTGTATGAGGTATATATTAATAAGGGTATGTTGTATGAGGTATATGTTAATAAGGGTATGTTGTATGAGGTATAAGTTCACATTAGTTTGTTAAACAAGGGTCCGGATACTCGCGATTATACCGTTGTGGCCACGGAACAACAACTGGGGAAGTGAAATGTACCGTTTCACTTCCCGGGATCATGATCGAGTAATAGGGGAATCCGAGTTCCGCATCTCCTTGCCTAATCAAAATACCCATCCCCGTTATTCAGTGTAAAGGTTTTGACGAATTAGAGTTGGTGCGTATACATCTAGGTATGGAATTTCCATATTGTATATCATCCACATATTGGATTATTCGCCCTCAAAGTAGGGTTAGTATTCGCCCGAATATCGGGTTAGTATTTGTCCACATATTGGACCATTCACCCCAAAGTAGGGTTAATATTCGCCCGAATATCGGGTTAGTAATCGTCCACACATTGGACTGTTCACCCTGTCTGTAGGGATCCTCATTTATAAGTATTCCATACTTGGGTCTGCGCATTCTAACACTAACCGTATCATGTGTCATGTATGTCATAAACTTGTGTTCAAAAAGTTGATCTCATTTAACATGGTCTTCCACAACCACTCATTTTATCTTGTTATCTTTTAAAATTTGTAAGGTGCTTCATATCATTTTATAGAATGATTAGTTAATAAAGATAATAGCGTTTAATGATATTTATTGTTTATAAGAAAAACCATGATATTTAGAGAATTTATCATTTTGCAAACTCAGGGTATTTTAATGAGAAAATATTCTTTTTATGAAAGATTATGGTATTTATTAAAATTAATTTTCAATAAAGTTTTAGGTATTCTTTTTGGAAAATATCATTAAAAAAAGGTTATGGTTTTTGTTGAAGATAGCCTTTTAGTAAAGGTCAAGCTATTTAAATGAAATTATATCCTTTTAGGATTGATTGAGGTATTTTATTGTAAATAATAATTTATAAAGTTATGGGTATTTTTTGGAGATAGTATTTTAGAAATACATCCGTGTTGTCAACCGCTGCATATGGGCGGCAGGATTTGTGTCCTTTTCAGAGACGATTGCCTATCAACCACGAGATTTTTACGTAAAACACTACCCTATAAAAATTAGGGTGTCTTATTAGAGGTGATATTCTACAAGAACAACTCCACGTCGATAACCACTGCACATGGACGATAGGATTTGTGTCCTTTTCAATGATGATTGTCTAGTAACCACGGGGTGTTTCATGTGAAATATTACCCTATTAGGGTATCTTATTAAACCTTAGTAAAAGGCTAAGAAAAATTTATTATTAAATATTCTCTCTAAATGGAAGGGGGTTAAGTTGAAAACCATAGCATAATTATTTAGATTAGTATTACCCCCTTTCAAAAGGTAAAGGGATTTTAACAAAACTAGGTTAATTGGTGGATAAAAGTGCAAGTAAAAACATATCGTTTTAGGATGTCTAAAGTATTTTGTTTAAAACATCTCATATCATAGGGGTATTTTAAATACGTACAACATTTTAATAATATGAGGGTATTTTGTGGAAGTAACCTATTTCAAGATCTTATTGGTAACATGGATAAGTGGGTGTACATAAAGGTTGGATTGATACCCTATGAGTTATAATATCAAGCATATCATATTCCATATAGGATGAGGGTGCAATATTCACGCATATAGAGGTAATTAATTAAACCATTTTAAACATGAGTTAAATCTTATTATTAGGAGGTACCACAATAGGCATGCAGAAATATTTTTAACATCATTTTAATATAAGATTAGGGATTAGAATTTGAAACTAAGATCATTAAAAGAAGGTGACAGACAAGTGGAGAGAGGCGGATCCTATCTTTGTTTTGAGTTGGATGTCAAGAGGTCGAAAGCGTAGACTCGTACTAAATCCTCAATAACTCCGTGCTAGAATTTTTCCTCGATATTTGGGTGGAACCACAGCGTCGGCGTCGTCGAAATGAAGGCCTGGGTATTTTTTTTCAGAATTTTCGGAGTTCTGTGGTGTGAGAAATCAGTGTTTGAAGATCTTTATTTATATGGTATTTTCCCCAACAATAAAATCCAAAAAATCTTATCAAATCTCCCCAAAATCCGTGCCCAATGATTTCCCCAATCATCGCCTGTTGATTGCCGCCGCCGCTAGCCTCTCACTACTGTTGGATCTTGATCCAACAGCTGATGCGCCACCATGACCCAGCCACTTGGCAGCGGGTGGGAATTACGCGTTTTGCGTGGTCCCCACCACCACGTGGAGCCGCCGAAAAATCCTGGGCCGTTGGCTCTCCCATCCAACGGTCTAGGTTAAAGATGGGTTTAATATATATATATATATATAAATCTAAACTGTTTATTTATAAAATTGAATTTGTTTTAAAAAAATTGTTAAAAAAATTGTAAAATACGGGAAAAATATGAGAAAAATTCCAGAAAAAATATTTTATTGTTATCTTCAGTTTAAAAATAATTTTGGGCTAAAACTAAATAATATTCCTATATCTATGATATTCGTTATTTATCATAACTATTTAAAAATCTATTTTATTCTCGAAAATATATTAATTATGAAATAATAATTTTAATTTATAATAAAAATATGTAAATTATTTTAAGGCATTATAAAATTTCATTAAAACATTTTAAGCCCAGAAAAATATAAATAGCTTTTAGAAATTTCCTTTAATTATATTTAAATGCTTTACCAACATTACTTTTGAGAAAAATAAAATAATTAAAATAAAATATTTTTCTATCAACGAAATACGTAAATAATTACTTGATACTGGAAAATTAGATAAGAGATATTTTATTAGGTATTAGAAAACATGGTCGTTACATATTGTATACATGTGCTCATTAGGTTATGAGTTACACTAGACGGACTCGCCGAGAACTGCTAGATGATATTATACTTATCGTCAGATAACAGTTCTGTGGTGACATGGGTACAGAGTAGTCTGTTAACCTGACATCGTCATTGGTCTCGAGTATGTTTCCACTGTACTTTGATTACTATCCTACCACGGTTTTAAGAGTCGTCCAAACAGCTAGTGGTTGTGTGTAGTCCCGAATCACTTGGAGGCAGTGATTGATCTTGAAAAAGTGTTTGTAGAATAACCGCAATAAAAAACGGTGTCGGGTGTAGCTAGACCGAGATGAGTATGGGTCGTTCTCAGGGAAATGTTGAATTTTTTAATCTTAGACGTATTGATTAGGAAAGGAGGAAAAATAATGAATAGTGGAGAATGGTTGTAGATTCTAGATCTACGTCAATCACGGATGTAGGATATAGATCTAGATTAATTACGGATGTAGGTTTTCTATTAGAAGGGGGCTTGTAGGGTTCGTTAAGATTTAGTAGTCATGGATGATTAATTAAATATTGCTCCTTTTATCCTTTAATAGATTTAAAACTAGATCGACAATGATGCACATAGATTAGGGTTTCTGAAGGGAATAGGGTTCGCACTCTTAACCTCTATCTTGACATGGATCTCCGTTCATGTCTAGCCTTTACCAAAACAATTGTTAATCTAATCTCTAATCGTGGTCGGGGCTATCAATGAATTGATAGCGCGCCCGATTAGGATGTTAACTATTCTTTTGATAAAATTTATAAACTTTATAAGATGTAAAAGGAGTTAAAGAATTTTAATCATCCATTGATCTACCATAATCTTACGAACCCTAACAAGCGGAGAATTACTCGCGCATGATGGAGATAGAAGAACGGATAGAGATTATGAAGAAAATAAAATGCAATAAGAATAAAACAACTATCTTTATTAATCAACTTGATAAATTACACTTTGTTCCTTTAGAAAGTGATTACAAAAACCCTAATTTGCTTCTCGATCTCTTCTTATGGAGGTAGATGAACGGCTGATGATCAACCTGAATTCTTGAGCCGTCTTGGACTTCGTGATCTCGCCGGTTTGATGATTTTTCCAAGAGGGGCTCTCGGTCTTTTAAATAGTCTCAAAATTAGAAACCCTAGTTTCTTAATATAGTAATTTTTTGTTACTATCCTACCCGGAAAATCCCACATCCTAACTCCCCAAATCGGTGGCGGAACCGCCGCAATATACATGTTTTGGCCGCGGAAGGGCCGCACTTTGTTGGGATCAATTGATGAAATTTTCTGTGGTCTCTGGTGTTGACACGTGGAGATTGTTTTGATATATGGAATCTTCATATCTTCTCTAAGTCTATGCTAGAATTGATTTCTTCGATTTACTTTAATATTTCAGCAGATTTGATCTCGATAACCCGGATTTCCTTGATTTCAGTCTTGATGTAATTTTTGCACAATATCTCAACAAATAATATTAGTAGAATTTGTTTTTATTGAGATATTATCCTAACCATTTGATATGATATTATAATTTAAGAAAATTGGTTAAGGATATTTGATAAGGTAAGCATATTTAAATGGACTAAATATTATATAGATATTATATGCTTACATTTTCCTTCATAATGTTAATTATAATATATAAACATATGAAAATAGTATTTTTACAGATAAACCCTCATATGTGTCATATTTATAATAAGCACCTTTTATTATATAAAAATAGTAAGGAAAATGTCATATCAATTGCATGATATTTTCAACTGAACAAATACCCCCAAACTTAACTTTGATCGTCCCGATCAAACTAGTTATTCAAGAGAAGGAGAAAAAGAAAAAGAAAAACCTAAGTAGCACACTTTCATAAACAACACGATTGCACTGAGCACGTGCAACAAGCCGTTAATCCTCTATGCGTCTCTAATAGGAGGAGTGTTATCTCCTGAGGATTTTCAGCGGATCACACCGACAAAATCCTATAATAAAAGAAAGATGGTGAAAGTTACATATAAAGATAAGAACTATAAAAGAAAGAACTTGAAAATAAGAGTTTCCAACTACACCAGTTTTTCGGTTGTCATGAGCCCTATCTTAATGGTCATGAAAAAATGTTAGAAATCACATCATCCCTCAATAAAACATCGCTTTTAGTCTTCCACCCTATCTTTCTTCCAAACATTAATCATATACCCCTACGTGTGTATAAAAAACATCCCTACACTTAGAGAATTCAATTCAAGCTATCAAACTCTTGTCCATCTTCCAAAGTACTTTATAGCTGGTGAATATTTTCGATAAAATTGCTCACACATTCTTCATGCGGCCGTTAATACTTCTTGAGGTATTAACCGACCGATTACAAAACGTGCTTGCACATTCAGGCGTAATTTCTCGTTTCGCAACACCTAAGGCTTAGCAGTAGCTCTCAAACCAGTTGGTCTAAGGCACTAGGTGATAAAGCACCATCGCTATATTTTTTTATGCTGCCTTAAGCAATTACAAAATCAGTGTTCATTTTTTTTCTTCACCACACACACACACACACACACACACACATATATATTTTCCTTCTTCATACTAAGTCTTTTAGATAAGAGCATTTCAAGGTATCTTCTACTATCCCAAGTTTCAAGATGTGTGTAAGTGCGTATAGTAGGGTATCAACGTTCAAATGTTTGGTCTCAAGAATAGGGACTATTTTTCAGACTTATTTTTATCCTCAGATTAGCAATTTCCTTCATCTTACTAACCCTTGGGATAACGGCTCATAACTACTTATTACTAGTTTCGTTTATGAAAACATCTAATTTTCTTGTTTTTCTTAAACTTTTCCTGTCTTTTATATGTAATTTTTCACTTTCTACTCTTTTATTATCAATTTTTTTGTATAGTGCCTAGTGCCAAAATATAGTTCAGTTAATACAAACCTCCTCCCAAAACCTGTTTTCAGTAGTGTCCTCACTGATGTTGTTCTTTGAATGCATAGACCTGTAGACTTGGGAAGAGAAAATGATAGGGGTAAAATAATAGTTAAATGAAAACTATCTCCAAACTTATTCTTTGGCACGCACGGATATTCAATTAAATCCTTTTTCACCCACCTCCATTCTTAAAATGAGACAATGTTATCTAGACATAGAGGTGAGGCGGAGGAGTTTTAGTTATGATAGAGCGGCTCCTGTAAAAACAGGAGCTCCTCCGCTGGGTCAGCAGAAAAATATGGTTTCAATCTATGCCCATTTACTTTAAAAATTGAACCGTTTTTAATATTTTCAACTTCTACTGTCCCGTGAGGGTATACATACCACACCACAAAAGGTCCTTTCTAACGAGATCTCAGCTTACCTGGATGAAGATGGAGACGGGAATCGTAAAGAAGAACTTGTTGTCCCGGTGTGAAGGTTTTTTAAAAAGATTTTTATCGTGGAAAACTTTAGTCCGGTTCTTTACTGTAACCGCGTTATCGTAAGCTTCATCACAGAGTTCGCTTAGCTCATTTAATTGCAGCTTCCGATAGCTGCAGACTTGATCAAAATCGAAGTTAAGCTCTTTAATAGCCCACATTGCTTTATGTTCGATCTCGACGAGAAGGTGGCATGCCTTCCCAAACACAAGGCGGTATGGAGACATACCAAGATCGGTCTTATAAGCGGTACGAAATGCCCAAAGAGTATCTGTTAATTTGGTTGACCAATTTTTATGGTTTTTAGAAACCGTGTTCTCCAAAATTTGTTTTATTTGCCTATTGGAAATCTCAGCTTGCCCGCTCGTTTGGGGATGATAGGGCGTAGAAAATTTGTGGTTGATTGAATATTTTCGTATCAAAGCCTCGAAAGACCGATTACAGAAATGCGTTCCATTGTCGCTAATTATAGCGCAAGGGTCCCCGAATCGCGAAAAGATATTTTCTTTAAGGAACTTAATAACAACCTTGTTGTCATTAGTGCGACACGGTATTGCTTCCACCTATTTCGAGACGTAATCAACCTCTAACAAGATATATAAGTTCCCAAACAAATTGGGAAAAAGACCCATAAAATCAATACCCCAAACATCAAATATTTCTACAACCAAGATAGGTTGGAGCGGCATCTCATTTCTTCGCGAAATCCGATCCGTGTGTTGACACTGATGACAAGTTTTGCAATGATTATATGCATCTTTAAATAATATTGGCCAATAAAAGCCACATTGCAAAACTTTCTCTGCCATTTTACGTAGACCAAAGTGACCGCCACATGCTTGATCATGACAAAAAGACAATACACTTTTGAATTCTTCATTAGGGACGCATCTGCGAATGATTTGGTCAGAACAATACTTAAACAGGTAAGGTTCATCCCAGTAAAAGTGTTTTACTTGGGATAGAAATCGAAGTTTGTCTTGTTTCAACCAATCGCTAAGAATAAGTTCCATTGCTAGATAATTCACAATATCCACGAACTAGGGCTCACAGGATACAATCAAGAGCTATTCATCAGGAAAGGAATCATTTATTGGCAAGGTCACTGTAGGTGAAGAAGAGATACGTGAAAGATGGTCGGCTACTACGTTTTTACATCCACTCTTGTCTCATATGATAAGATCAAATTCTTGTAACAACAGGATCCAACGTATTAATCTGGCCTTAGCATCCTTCTTTGATAAAAGATATTTTAGGATGGAGTGATCGGTGTAAACCACTATCGGTGAGCCAATCAAGTAAGGCCTGAATTTTTCTAATGCAAATACAACTGCCAAGAGTTCTTTCTCGGTCGTTATATAATTAATTTGAGCATCATTCAAGGTCTTACTTGCATAATAAATTACATGTGGCATCTTATCAATGTGCTGCCCTAAGACTGCATCAATAGAATCACACATAAGCTCGAACGGATGGTTCCAATCAGGAGATGACAGAACGGGGGCTATAGTGAGGGAGCTTTTAAGTGATTCAAAAGTAGCCTCGCAGTCCGAATCGAAGTGAAATGTTGTATCCTTAGCCAAGAGAAGAGTTAAGGGTCTAGTAATTTTGCTAAAGTACTTAATGAATCTCCTATAAAATCCTGCATGACCAAAGAAGGATCGTATATCTTTGATGCATTTAGGATGAGGAAGGTTATGGATGACATCTATTTTAGTTCTGTCTACCTCAATGCCTTTTTGTGAAATGATATGTCCAAGCACTATACTTTCTTGGACCATGAAATGGCATTTTTCCCAATTCAAAGTTAAGTTCTTATCCTTACAGTAGGTAAGAACCGCGTCAAGATGACGAAGGCAATTCTCAAATGAGTCCCCAAATATAGAGAAATCGTCCGTAAATATCTTCAGAAAATTCTTAACCATGTCTGGGAATATCCCCATCATACACCGCTGAAATGTAGCGGGAGCGTTGCATAACCCAAAGGGCATGCGTCTATAAGCAAAAGTACCGAAAGGACAAGTAAATGTTGTTTTATCTTGATCCTTTTTGGCGATGTGGACCTGGTTATAGCCTGAGTATTCGTCCAAGAAACAATAGTATTCGTGTCCAGCTAATCGCTCCAACATCTGGTCAATGAAAGGTAGAGGGAAGTGATCTTTCCTCGTTGCGGTATTGAATTTTCTGTAATCAATACATACGCGCCATCCAGTTTAGGTGCGTGTTTGGATCAACTCATTAGCCTCATTAGTTATGACCATGATGTCATACTTTTTAGGGACCACATGAATAGGACTTACCCATTGGCTATCAGATATTGGATAAATTATACTATTATCTAGGCACTTAACGATTTCTTTCTTTACCGCCTCCTTTATAACTGGATTTAACCATCTTTGTGGGTCTCGGGTTGGTTTGGCTTCATCCATCAGATGTATATAATGTTCAACAATTAAGGGACTAATCCTTTTGATATCAGCCATTGTCCAACCAAATGCTTGCCGGTTTGATCTCAATACCGCTAAAAGTGCGTTCTCTTGCTCTAAAGCTAGAGAAGCGGATATGATCACGGGCAAAGACTCATTCTCATCTAAATATGCATATTTAAGATGAGAAGGTAGTGGTTTGAGATCTAGTATTGGCGGAGAGACAATAGAAGGTAGGGTAAGGGAATGATACTCGGACTCCCTAAGAAGTTCATAACTTGCGTAGGATATTGACTCGGAAAGCGCTACAGACTTTTGCAACGAGTCAACAGATTCAAACTCAGGGATGGACTCATCGAAGATATTCTCACTATAATAATTTGCCAGATCAAACAATGTCGCACTAGTGTTGTCAAGATCATCATAGCAAAGTACTTCAGCTTCGTAGCTGTCGGAAGCTATCTCGTTGATAGAACAGACATCGATTAAATGAGCAGAAAGTTTAGATGGTTGACATCCTAGCTTGTAAATATTAAGCTCAATTTTCATCTTCCCGAAGGATAAGTTCATAGAACCGTTACGACAATTAATGACAGCGTTGGAAGTTGCTAGGAAAGGTCGACCGAGTATCACCGGGATTTGATTACGTGGGTTCGCCACAAGCCGTGTATCTAAAACAATAGAGTCCACAGGGAATATGAATTCCCTGACTTTTATTAACACATCCTCTAGTTCACCCCTAGGTTGGGCGATAGATTGGTCTACCATCTGGAGAGTCCAGTGGGCAGATTTCAACTCTCCTATACCTAGCTGCTCATAGACGGAATATGGAAGCAAGTTTACACTAGCGCCGAGGTCAAGTAGAGCATTATTGATGCTTTCCCCTAATAATTATAGATATTGTAGGACAACCGGGGTCCTTACTTTTCTTAGGCAATTGTTGGGTAAAAGCTGTGCTCACGTTACTTGTCATGAATACCTTTTTTGGCACTTGAGTTTTTCTCATCCTAGTGCACAAGTCCTTAAGGATTTTTGTATAAGACGGAACTTGTTGAATAGCATCTAGGAGAAGGATATTTATGTTAACTTGCTTACACATTTCCACATCCTTCTCCATTTGTGCATTAGGTTTGTTGGCCCTCAACCTGTTTGGAAATGGAGCTTTATCAATAAGTTTTGGGTCCAACATTTGCGGAGAAGTTTGTGGGGATGGAATCGATCCCAGAATTGGAGTTGGGATCGTTTTAGGTAGATTCGAGAAAGTGGGCGAAGTGTTCGAGCCTAATGGGAAACGGAGAATAGGTTTGGAAGTAGGTGGAAGACTAGACGAATTAGGGGAAGAAGTAGAAGCCGAGGTTTCAATTGATTCCTTATCATCAATCTGTTTACCTATTTGATTGTTCAACACTCTTCCTGATCTCAACATGGTAACGGCACTCATATTATGACTTTGTGAGTGGCCAGGATTCGGTAGGGGTTAAGATGGAAATTTCCCTTTTTCTCTCGCACTCATCACGACATTTATTTGTGCAAGTTGTGCTTCTATCGATTTTATACTTTCACCGTGGGAGGTGGTGGTCTGTGTTAATGTTCGAATAGAAGACTTGATTTCATCCGTCGACTGCATGGAATGTTTAATAAACATATCCACACTTCGTTCAAGCGAAGATGAGTTTTCGGTACCGGCCGTTTGGAAAGAATTATTTGCCGGATTCTGAAAAGGTTGCGAATGAAAGGGGTGCTGGCTTTGTGGTGGTGGTTGTTGTTGCTGTAGAGAAGATCTTTGATAATTGCTTTGGAACTGGTTTTGATTTTGGTTGGTTTGGTTTTGGCTCCAAGCAAAATTAGGATGATTCCTCCATCCTTGATTGTATGAGGAAGAATAAGAATTGTTTCTAGGTCATTGCTGAAAAGCAGCATTAGTTTGCTCGTGACCTTGAAACAAAAAATTTAAAGGACATTCTTCCGTCAAATGAGATGGATCAGAACAGCAACCACACATGGTTTTGGGGAGCGTTATCTGGTTTAGGAAGACTGATGAGAATTTGTTTTCTATAGCGTCGAGTTTCTTTTGCATCGCTGCCATTTTGGCTTTTACCGCGATGGAAATATCGAGCTGATAGATACCTCCCTTAGATGAAGGCGGTCTAACGCTTTCCAACTGCAAAGTGTTTTCAGCGAGATCTTCCAGATATTTCCAGGCTTCACCATCGTCTTTGGACATGAAATTGCATTGACACATGGTTTCAAGCATCTGCTTTGTCTCTGGATTAATGTCTTTATATATAATTCGGCACAGATCCCATCTATGTATTCCATGATGAGGATATTGGACAAGCAGATCCTTAAACCGTTCAAAGCACTTTCAAAATGGTTCATTGGGAAGCTTGGTAAACTGGTTGATTTCGCTCCGAATACGGGCGGTCTTGTGATTGGGGTAAAATTTCTGAAGGAATGCTATCATGAATTCGTCCCAATTGGTAATAGAGTGTGCAGCTGTGTTATAAAGCCATTTCTCGGCTAAATCGCATAAAGTGAAAGGGAGAAGGCGCAAGTGCATAACATCCACAGATAGTTGTGACGTATCTATCATTGCGCATACGCTTCGAATTTAGTGATAAAAACGTATGCGTCTTAAGACTCGAGCCCATGAAATTTGGGTAATAGGTTGATAAAATGGGGTTTAATTTCAAAATTATCCCCATTGGCTGGTGGAATAGATAAACAGGTAGGAAGGGGACCGCATATAAGATAGCATCTCTCTTGGAGAGAAATGCGCGGTGGATTCTGCGCACCGACGGGTGGTGGCAGGGTAGTGTTATAATCTGATGGAGAACCGTCCATCTCGGTCGATGTGGTGGGTGGAGGGGAAAAAGAAGATGAAGAAGTACCGACTTCGGAGTTGATAGCAGGAACGCGGACAAGACGGACACTAGAATCCCGTGTCCAGCCGAGCATGCACTAAGCGGGTTTAGCGCACGTGGCAGCGTGTGAGAATTTAAAAATTGGTTTGTTTTGAAAAGTGTCGGATGTGAGACAAACCATAAAAAAATGCACACACAACCCTAGAACTATGGTTACCTAGGTCAAGTCTCTAGACCGCTCCTAGACTTCCAAAGGACAAGCCGCATGATCAATCCTCTACCACCTCTTTATCACTCATGTGGCCAGGTAAGTGCCAGGTAAGTGGGAGGTATCCGCTATACGAATCACCAAAAATAGCGGGCCTAATTAAGTAACCACTTGCTTTAGACACGCTTGCCTAGGCACCACAAAAGAAATGTGGATAAGTGATAGATTACCCACAACCTTCCTCTGCCCTTATTGAGTGCGACAGTTCTTAAAGTCTTGGTCTAAATATTTTTTAATTAATATAGGATGATGCGGATGCTCGTTTCGTGATTAGTGGGGCTTAGGAAGGGTGATGAAATCCCCAACTAATCTGAATTTGGTTTTGCCCCTTAGAGTCCGTATTAAATTATGAACAAACAAACCAATTACAAAACCCGCAAAAAGATTTTTTTTAGCAGCGATATTTTGCAAAGAATCCCGCAGAAAAGATATTTATTGGATTTCAGAGGAGAGAGAAGGAGTTGAGAAATATACCAGAGAAATTTGGAAGCCTAAATCCCTAATTCCGCCGCGGTTCCGCCGCTAATTGGACCTATTTGCCGCGGTTCTGCCGCCAAAAAAAGGGATCTCGTGAAGATTTTTGCTACGTGGCCTCCCTTGCTCCTCTGGATCTTGATGAATGTCTCTAACTCTCTATTTCCTCAAATCTGTGACTCCAGACCCCCTTGCAAAAATTCACAATAATTGTTAAATATACAAATTGCAGTTTTGTTTATTTTTATTATGTATTTTTATGGATCAGATTAAGAATTCAACACGAATAGTAAAAATAAAAAATTACGCACGTATCCCCGACAACGACGCCAATTGATTGATCTTGAAAAAGTGTTTATAGAATAACCGCAATCAATAACGGTGTCGCGTGTAGCTAGACCGAGATGAGTACGGGTCGTCCTCAGGAAAACGTTGAATCTTTTAATCTTCCTTTAGATGTATTGATTAGGAAAGGAGGAAGAATAATGAATAGTGAAGAATGATTGTAGATTCTAGATCTACGTTAATCACGGACGTAGGATATAGATCTAGATTAACTACGGATGTAGGTTTTATATTAGAAGGGGGCTTGTAGGGTTCGCTAAGATTTAGTAGTTATGGATGATTAATTAAAGATTACTCCTTTTATTCTTTAATAGATTTAAAACTAGATCGACGGTGATGCATGTAGATCAAGGTTTCTGAAGGGAATAGGGTTCCCACTCTTAACCCCTATCTTGATATGGATCTCCGTTCATGTCTAGCCTTTACCAAAACAATTGTTAATCTAATTTCTAATCGTGGTCAGAGCTATCAATGAATTGATAGCGCGCCTGATTAGGATGTTAACTATTCTTTTGATAAAGTTTATAAACTTTATAGGACAAAGGATTTTAATTATCCATTGATCTACCTTAATCCTACGAACCTTAACAAGCGGAGAATTACTCCTGCATGATGGAGATAGAAGAACGGATAGAGATCATGAAGAAAATAAAATGCAATAAGAATAAAACAACTACCTTTATTAATCAACTTGATCAATTACACTTTGTTCATTTAGAAAGTGATTACAAAAATTCTAGTTTGCTTCTCAATCTCTTCTTAAGGAGGTAGATGAACAGCTGATGATCAACCTGGATTCTTGAACCGTCTTGGATTTCGTGATCTCGTCGGTTTGATAATTTTTCTAAGAGGGGCTCTCGGTCCTTTGAATAGTCTCAAAGCCAGAAACCCTAGTTTCCTAATATGGCAATTTGTTGTTACGATCCTACCAGGAAAATCCCACATCCTAACTCCCCAAATCGGCGGCAGAACCGCCGCAATATACATGTTTTGGCCGCGGAAGGGCTGCACTTTGTTGGGATCAATTGATGAAATTTTCTGTGGTCTCTGGTGTTGACACATGGAGATTGTTTTGATATATGGAATCTTCATATCTTCTCTAAGTCTCTGCCAGAATTGATTTCTTCGATTTACTTTAATATTTTGGCAGATTTGATCTCGATAACGCGGATTTTCTTGATTCCAGTCCTTATGTAATTTCTGCACAATATCTCAACAAATAATTTAGTAGAATTTGTTTTTATCGAGATATTATCCTAACCATTTGATATGATATTATAGTTTAAGAAAATTGGTTAAGGATATTTGATAAGGTAAGCATATTTAAATGGACTAAATATTATATAGATATTATATGCTTATATTTTCCTTCATAATGTTAATTATAATATATAAACATATGAAAATATTATTTTTACAGATAAACCCTCATATGTGTCACATTTATAATAAACACATTTTATTATATGAAAATAGTAAGGAAAATGTCATATCAATTGCATGATATTTTCAACTGAACAGGTAGTGAGCAATAGAAGGGACCCGCCTCTCTCGGTGTAGGGGGTTGATATCGCGTTGTGTACGGTTGGCTATCACTATAAGACTTGGGCCCAGACGGATGAGATTTACTGTAGGGCATCAGTAATTTCTCGATAGGTGATGGGCTTGACATCGACACGACTTATCAGGTTACTACGGGTGTGATGTTTTCCACCCCCTAAATTTGGTGTGCAATACTCTCAGACGAACAGACCAGACTGTACGTTGCATGTCACTTATAGGCTCGGTAGGGATTTGGTCGAGCTTGCTTGTCGATCTTCTTTTCGACAGATACCTGGGTAACCGTTACGTATAGCTAGTGCCACCGACGTACTTGTGAGTTTTGGATTACATCCAGTTAGCCACTGCCAGTATATTGTCGAGTCTTTAGAGTCTCGCATATAGATTTTTCCGGATTTGGCTAAACGATATAGTTACGGTACATTGGTACGCGCAGGAGTTCGATTAAAACTAGTGTATTTTATACACTGACGGTAATCGTACATTTGATAATATAAGCCGGTCTTTTGGAAAGACGAATATTAAATCAATTGTTGATTTAATATATTAATACATATATTGGATATGTATTTACTAGTATTATGTCACTTTTATATTTATCTCATTTTGTCTATTTAGTACACATAGAAAAAGAAATGACACATACTTGTGTATTTCCTTTTTCTTTTGTTTTCTTTGTTCTTTTCTCCTTAGCTTATATTGTGCTATGGGATTAGCACATACTTGCTCATTCTCATTAGATGGGCAAATGGAGGGAAGAGAAGAGACTGAACACTTGGATGAGAGGTGGAAATTCTATGGTTGAAATTGCTTAAGGATATGTCAAGTATTATCAACCATTAGAAAATGGTTCATAATTAGGTTAGCTTTCTCTTTCTTCTCCAAAGCTCCTAGCTCTCTTCTTCCTCCTCAAAAAGAGAGAATTATTTAGAAAATAAAGATTAAATAGAGAGATAAAAATAAAGTGAAGAAACTACTTCTCTTAGTTCACTGGAATGGCAAACTAGTAATCTAAGTTATTTCTAGCTTGAAGTTTGAAGCCAAAGTTGGAGCTTTCAAGGTGGATCCATTTATGACCAAAAAAGATCAAGATCAAGTTTGTTCCATGAACCATCTAGGAGCTTACATGGAATCCAACCCAAAAAGAGGAGCACTTGAAAATGTTTCAATGGTTGTAGCCTCAAACCTTGAATGAAAAACTCTTAGTTAGCTTGTAAGTTTAAATCTTTAGCTTTAGATCCTTAGTTCATAGACTTGAGCTCTCTTGATTTTTTGAAGACACCATTTTAGTAGAGATAAAATTTTAGTACAGAGGCCAAGGTCTATGTTTACACCGGTTTAAATTTCGTTTACAGATATGTGTGAAAGCAGGCTCATTCATATACGCGTGTGGAGGGTTAGTGCATGATACGAGCACATCAGTGGCATTTGCACTTAACAAAAATCTCTAAGGGTAAAGTGCACACGCGCACATGTATTTTGCACGTATATTTCAACAATACAATCAGAGGAAGAAAATGTGTTAGAAATGAAGCACTCGGTGGTCAACGATAAAGGGAAATCATTTAAATAAGCATTTTATGCTACAGGAAATAGATCACCAAATACGGGATCAAAAGTACAAGGGTTTACAAAACTATAAATAAAGTTTTCTAAAACCCTCTCAGCCTTCTCCACCATGTCGAAGCGGCGATCTTCGCGAGGAGTTGCTCCCCATCGGTTAGCGCCATGCCCATCGGCGAAGACAGACATGATAGCCCGCTGAGCCCGTATCTGGCTCCTCAGCTGAACAGAACGATCCCTCCGAGGCTTGGTAATCAAAAGTGCCTCATGAAAGCACTCGATCTTGTCCTCCGCTGCGTCGAGTATCGCCGGAGTCATCTCCGCTAGATGAGGGGGAATGTCATCGAGTACGAACATGAAGATCATCCGGAGCCAAATGGAGCCGATGAGGAGAGGAGATTCTCTACGAGTCAAGAGTTCGTGCAGCACCGTATCACATTGGTTATCCATGAGAGCGGGATTCACCAAGCGTGAAATAAAGCGAGGAACAATTTTCTCAATAGGCACCTCCCATGGTTGCTGATTAGCATGCAGACGATTGCAAGCCACGACTCTTCTTTGTTAAAATGATTTTCTGAATGTGAGAGAGAAAAGCTGTAACGCCCCACACCCCAATACAGATGGTATTGTCCGCTCTTGCCGAAACCGCACGGTTTTGCCCTTTAGAGTGAACCGGACTTGACCAGGGGCCACTTCCCAGGAGGTCACCCATCCCAAGACTTTCCTGGTTTGAGTACGCTTAACTACGGAGTTCTCAAGCTCCTATAGTACCGATTCATTTAAAAGGCGCCTCTGTAATTGAGGGTGGTATAATTACATTTATAATGCAGTTCAGTCATCTTTCGGAACATGTTCCGAAGATTCCCCATTGTTCTACAGTGGGTCCCACGGACTCAAGAGGTGGCCCCTGCCTCCTTGGCATGACAATTGGCGTGGCACTTTGTTCTGTGTGGCACTTTGCTCCGTGAGAAAGAACTGGGTCCCGACATTCTCCCTACTTTGAACAATGGTTCGTCCTCGAACCACAGACTTACTACGGAGGAACCTGCATGGGCCACCATAAATGTAACGCCCCATGCCCCAATACAGATGGTATTGTCCGCTCTGGCCGAAACCGCACGGTTTTGCCCTTAAGAGTGAACCGGACCCAACCAGGGGCCACTTCCCAGGAGGTTACCCATCCCAAGACTTCCCTGGCCCGAGCACGCTTAACTACGGAGTTCTTAAGCTCCTATAGTGCCGATTCACTTAAAAGGCGACTCTGTAATTGAGGGTGTTATCATTACATTTATAATGCAGTTCGGTCCTCTTTCAGAATGTGTTCCAAAGATTCCCCATTGATCTACAGTGGGTCCCACGGACTCAAGAGGTGGCCCCCACGGATTCAAGAATGTCCCCCGCCCCATTGGCATGACAATTGGCGTGACATTTTGTTCCGTATGGTACTTTGCTCCGTGAGCAAGAACCGGGCCCTGACATGAGTATTGTTTAGATTATAAAGGGAGGCATTTAAGTTTCGGCAAAGAAAATATTGTGCATGGTGAATGTAACAACCCTAAACTTTCTATACAGAATTTTTCCAAAATACAGAAAGGAACACCTAAGCCCGAGCATAAATTATAAATTTAATTTGCTTTTGAACAGTAAGAAAGCACTTGTAGCTCATTGGTAAAGCCTTGCACTGCTGTGACGTAGCCCCTGTGATCGAATCCCTCCAGCCACATATATTTTTAATTGATTTTTCTTTTAGTATTTTAGAAGCCCAAAAGTTTACACGTGTGTTCAGACCATAATATTGCATTTTTCATTCCCCTATTCTTATCCATTTTATAAATAAACAGGTACTCTTGACGCACTTTTGTTACATGTTACAGGATACAGGGCTTGGAAGCGAATACAGTGAAAAAGACGAAAGCTGATACAGAAAAGAGACTTTTTGACCAACAAGTAGACGGATCTTAGTCAAGCCTAGTCGAAGAACAGTGCAAGGTCCAAAATGTCAAGTGAACGGTTAAAAGATCGCTACAAGTATTCACTGAAACATCTGGAGGAGAATAAAAAGCCTAACAGAGAAAAATACATATGGAAATAGGAAGCCCAAGAAGCCAAGAAAAAGCCTAAAAATTACAGAGTCCCAAATCCTCAACTTGGCCGCGGAACCGCGGCCAAACCCAGCCTGGCGCCGCGGTTTCGCGGCCATATAGAGCGCACGTCGGTGGATTTTTGGCGTGTCGGTGCGACGGTGCAGGTGTTGGGATTTTTCGTGGGCATATCTGTAATTGCACATGCACGAGACTCTGAAACCCTAATTCTCCTGTTTGCTTATAAATTGTAATAAAAAATTGTAAAGCCCTATGCCTCTTTTCAATCAATAAAATTCAGACTTTCTGGGAGTTTATTCAGATCTGTTCTTCTTGCTTGGAGGGAGCCATCGAATTAGTAAGTAATTTTGTTTCCGTTCCTTTAATTAAAATGTTTTCTCATCCCCTAATGAGCGAGTAATCTCCTCGCTTGTTAGGGTTAGCCTTAGGGAAAGGGTTGAGAGATGAGATCTCTCACCCCTTTCAATGCCACATTCACCTAATGAATTAGAACTCCATGCATACGCGCACAACCACTCCCTACGGCACCCTACCCCTCGAGGTAACGGTGAACCATAGTATAAAGGGCCGGTTGCGCGTGTTTTCCATGGGGGTTAGGGTAATTATCAACAAAGGAAGGATGCGAATCTAGAGGAAGAAACATCTTCCCAAAATATTCGGATCCACTTTATTGACAATTACCGTAACATCTAATAGATCTAAAAAAGAAGGTATTGAAAGCGGTGAAGAAAAACGTTAATCTCCAAAACTTCCCCTAAGCCTAACCCTAGCAAGACTTTTAATTAGATTAATTAGATCCAGTTTTCATAGATTTTTATAAACCAACCAAAACGACACTTTGAATCAACTCGCTAAAACACATAAAAGGAATTTAACCATCTCTGTGGATCGACCCGTACTCACCGGCTAGCTGCGAAGCGACGCCGTTTCTGATTACGGTAAATACAAGTTTTCATACTTAATCAAATGGCGCCGTTGCCGGGGATGGCGTAATTTTTCTTTTTGTGAATTTTCGGGTTGATATAAATTTTAAAAATTATAAAAATCTGAAAATATAAAAAAAATACAAAAATTATCAACTTTGATCTGTTTGAAGGGTGTATCTTTTGAATCTTGCAGGAACAGCGAAGAATTGAGGATCTGGAAATTTACAGATGGCGAAACAAAATAAATCATATCAGAACAGAGAGGGAAGATCACAACAGAGCCACACAATTTTTTCCAGACGCTGATCACCTCTTTCCGCCGCGTTTCCGCCGCATAAGGGGGCCCAAGACCGCGGTTCCGCCGCGAGTTTGACACGTCAGCACTCCCAATTTTGCTGGTTTGTTTTCTCCTTCTCCCCTCTGTCAACCACCATATATCTTTTGTGAAAATTTTCTGCAGGATTTCTTTGCGCTAAAAAGTCTTTCTCCCCCTTTTAAATAACAGATTTTCTGCAGGTTTCTTTGCGCCGCGCTAAAAAAATTGATTGCAAGTGAATTTTATTGTTTTGCATAATTTAACCGGACTTTAAGGGGCTAATTGACCAAACTCAGATTGGGTGGGGATTTCATCACCCTTCCCAGGTCCCCAGAAAACACCTAAAGTATTTTGCATCGACCACAATTAATTAAAAAAGACTAGACTCAGACCTAAGGACATCGAGCTCAATAGGAAAAGGACTAGTATAGGCATCGACCGTTTATCCTAACCGACATTGCGGTGTCTAGGCTAGTGGTTATTAATTAGGCCCACTGTAGTGGTGGTTCCTTCCCACTTACCTGGTCGTATTTGTCCGTGAAGAGGCGGTTTGAGGTCCTATTTCTAGCCCTAGTTAGGAGCTGTCTAGCAGACCTAGGCGACCCTAGATCTAGGCCTGATTGTGCATGTGTGGTTGATACATTTGTGTCACGAGTCCCATTTCAAAAACCTCTTTGCAAAACTCACACAAAAAAAAAATATAAATCTTTTCAAAAACTTGCAACTTGCGCTAAAAACTTGCAACTCACTTCCATCACTTCCCTCCATTGACGTTATCTTACCCCCACATTCTGTTTTTCTATTTTTTCTGACTACACTACTCCTTTAGTGTATGTCACTTTGGACTAGGGATACTAACGCCCGATTAGTCCGTGTTTCGTTGGTACCGATCGACGAACCCTTCGTCGACATTCCGTCCATTTCCTTACCTCCACCTTCAAATTCTTCTTTCGAAGGTATGTCGGGATTCAACCCCAACGATACCTTACCGACGGGAATGATTCCACCTCCGTCAGGTGCGAATAACCCGAATCTTCCTCCTGTTGTAGCGCCCGCACGAGTTGCGCTCCAGGATCTCTTCTATCCCGTCCGTACTTCTTTACCCACGTCTTTAACCCCCATCGGCAAATGGGGATAATTTTGAAATAAAACCACATTTCATCAATATGCTGCCGAAATTTCATGGTTTGGAATCTGAAGATGCGTATATTTTTATTAATAAATTCCAAAACGTTTGTGCCATGATGAAAACTACCCAATTAAGTGATGACGCTATAAGGCTAAGGGTCATTCCTTTTACCTTATGTGAACTAGCCGAGAAGTGGCTATACAGCACCGCATCACATTCTATTAGAAATTGGGACGAGTTTGTAAGAGCTTTTCTGAAAAAGTTCTATCCTCATCACAAAACTGCTAGAATCCGTAACGAGATTATACAATTTTCACAGCTTCCTTCCGAACCATTTTGGAAGTGTTTCGAGAGATTTAAAGACCTACTTGTTCAATGCCCTCATCATGGGATCGAAAGTTGGCAACTTTGCCAAACATTATACGAGGGATTGAACGCAGCAACGAAGCAGTTGCTAGAAACAATATGTCAAGGTCATTTTCTCTCCAAGTCTAGTGACGAAGCATGGCAGTTTCTTGAGGATCTTAGTGAGCAAACAATTCAGTGGGAGAGTACCAAGACCACAGCATCTTCTTCTGTTGGTCAATCTAGGGCAGGTATACATCAAATAGATATGTCGATTGCTATGAAGGCCGAGATGGCCTCACTTATGAAAAAGCTAGAAGCCATTGAGACCAAAATCTCATCGTCTTCTCCTGCCCCTACTCTACCCACATGAACTGTTTGTGCTTGTTGTTCTAATCCATCACATCTAACCGAAGAGTGTCCTTATAATGCACCTATTCAAGGACAGGATCAAGTCAATGCTGCATTTCAGCAACGACAAAGAAATGATCCGTACTCTTCGACATACAATCCGGGGTGGAGGAGTCACCCGAATTTCGCTTGGAACCAAAATCAACAAGTCCAAGGGAACAATAATTTTCAAAGACCTCCTCCACAACAACAACAAGCACCCTTACAAACTCAAAACCAGCAACCTTTCCAACAACAACCTTATACAAATCAAACGAACAATTTAGTTCAACCAAATGATGATAAGGTTAGCTCGCTCGAGAAAAGTTTAGATGCATTTCTCAAGCAATCTACAGAATCCGCAGCAAGATTTGAAAGTTATGTTCAATCTTTAATGCATAACAATGCCTCACACGATCAAAGTATCAAATCTATTGAGGCACAAATTGCACAATTAACTGCTGCGTTCAGCGAGAGAGAAAAAGGGAAAGCTTCCATCTCAACCATTGCCAAATCCCGGTCACCCACAAAACGCATATCACAATCACAATGTTAATGCGGTGACCACGTTGAGATCCGGAAGAGTGTTGCAAAATAATGTGGGAACTAGTGATGACATCCCCGCCGGTGGTTCTTCTTCTTCTTCTTCTTCTTCCTCTCCATCGTCACCTTCCCCTTATTCATTTTCTTCACTTTCTTCTTCACCTTTTTCTTTAGAGCCTATTCTCCACCCTTCACACGGCTCTACTTCTTCTAGCTTGAACGGACCCAATTCTCACAACATGAACACATCTACACCGGGATCCGTTCCTACTCCACATTCTACTCCACAGACATGCGACTCAACAAATTTTCAAAATGCACCATTTCCAAACAGGTTGAGTCCCAATAAACCAACTGCACAAGTGGAGAAGATTGTGGAGTTGTTTAAGAAGGTTAGCATAAATATACCTCTCTTGGATGCTATCCAACAAGTCCCTTCATACGTGAAAATCTTAAAGGGCTTATGCACCTCGAAGAGAAAGGCATCTCAAGTACCCAAGAAAGTGCTAGTGGCTAGTGCAGTGAGCAATGCTATTAACCACCATCAAATCTTACCCCAAAAACGAAAGGACCCCGGCTGTCCTACTATTTCAATCACAATTGGGGATAAGAAAATTAATCGAGCACTTCTAGATCTTGGGTCTAGTGTCAACCTGATTCCCTACTCCGTGTACGAACAATTAGGGGTTGGAGAGTTGAAACCCACTCGTTGTACTCTCCAAATGGCTGATCGATCAATCACCCATCCAAGGGGTCAGCTAGAGGATGTGTTGATCAAAGTGGGGGAGTTCATATTCCCCGTTGATTTTATTGTCATGGATACACAACCTGTTGCTAACCCAAGAAACCAAATTCCGGTGATCCTAGGTCGAACATTTTTGGCCACTTCCAATGCTGTAATAAACTGTCGCAATGGCTCCATGACTCTATCCTTTGGGAAAATGTCTGGTGAGTTCAATATTTATAAGATGGGAAGTCTGCCCCCCGTGCCTAAAACTAGTACACGAGAAGTTTTCTCTATTCACGAAATCACGCAGGAGGATTGCGAGCTTGAAAGATTCTTGTTTAATGAAAACAGTTTTGACGCCACTAGTGCGTCCCTCCTTGAGCCTACTACCGTTGACACAACCGATGTTGATTATGAATGTTTCACTTTTTTGGATGATGACGACTCACAGCCCGAATATGAGTCGTTTGAATTTTTGGATGAGTCAGTCGAGCCATCCGAATCGGTTGTTTGCAGTGATTTCGAACCTGTGTTGAAGTCCTTTGAGTTCGAGGTAGATTCCGCAATGATTCTTTCACCTCCGAAACTCGAACTCACGCCCTTGCCGTCTCACCTTAGATTTGCTTACATAGGTGAGAATGAGACCTTTCCCATTATCATATCGGCCTCTCTATCCCTCGAGCAAGAGAACGCCCTCTTAATGGTCTTACAAGATAGGCGGCAAGTTTTCGGTTGGACTATGGCGGACATCGAGGAGATAAGTTCTCTCATAATTAAGTATCATATACAATTGATGGATGATGCCGAGTCAATAGAGGACCCACAGGAACATCTTGGGGGTATTGTGGTGAGTCAACCTCCTCCTTTAGAAGTTGAAATACCCCCATTTCTTTTAATAAGTTACGAGAATGCCAATACTCCACTGATTGCTGATCATTTACATTCTCGTCTTGGTATATCACCATCGCCTGTATATTTACCTCTACACCTTCCATACCTCTACTTCTACCTTTCCCAATTCTTTGCGGATCGCTACAACTTATTCTTCCACCAACCAATACTCTTTACTGATAAAATTTTCAACTGGTTGGTGTTGGTCTATACAAAGTTTGGCAGTAATGTCTAACATAGTTTAAATGAAGTTTGGGGGAGGGCCTTTTTGTATATATTTTTGTTTTTCTTAGCAATAAATTTATTTTTATAATAAATAAATAGGGAAGTGCCGGTATTTTGACCCTCTTGGTTTAGTATGACAGTGAGGACACTGTCAAGTACAAGTTTGGGGGTATGCTCGGTACGTCTTCTTCCTTCGCATTCATTTGTATATATTTTTGCATTTGCATACTTATTTGAAAACCCATAAAAAATTGAAAAAATTTAAAAATTATAAAAATTAATGTATTCAATTTTGGCTAATTGACTAGAGTTTGACAGATAGGTTAACTGGCTAGGAACAACTAGATTTTTGACGTAGTAAATTAAAAACCCTAAAGATAACCTTCCTTAAAGTTTAACGGTAGAAAGTATATGCCTTTGTAGTTTATCTAGAAATAGGCAAATTTTGGGTTCACTTCTTGGGCTAACTCAAAATAAGGGAAGAGTATTGATGTATTTATTAGAGTATAAGTTTGAAAAATAGTTCCTAGCTTAAGTCTAGATTCTGAAAATGTATACCCTACAATTTACACAATCACGCATCTTGAAACTTGGAATAGTAGAAGAGACCTTGAAATACTTTTGTCTAAAGTCCTTAGTACGAAGAAAATAAAAGAAAAAAGTGTGAATAAAGAATAAAAAAAAAATGGACACTGGTTTTTGTGATTACTTAAGGCTGTAAAAATAAAAAAAATATTTAGCGAGGGTGCCTCATCACCTAGTGCCTTAGACCAACTGGTTTGGGAGTCACTGCTAAAGCCTTGGGTGTTGCAAAACTAGGAAGTACACTTTAAAGTGCTAACACATCTTGTAATCGGTTGTTGGTACCTCAAGAAGTATTAATGGTCGCATGAAGGATGTGTAAGCAAAATTCAATTAAAAATTCACCAACTAATTAGTACTTTGGACAATGGACAAGGGTATGATTGCTTGATTTAAATTTTCAAGTGTAGGGGTGATCTATACACACATGTAGGGGTATGTAATTGGAGTTTAGATGAGAAAAAGGGATGAAGAATAGAACTTGTATCTTTAGTAGAGTTGATAGAAATTTCTAAGTGGAGATGGAACCCTAGAAGGAAAACTTAAGAGATGCCGAAAGCTAAGTAAATCTATAGAACATATATAATCTTAAGTTAAATGATAAGGAAGTGTGAAGAATGTGGGTGGATAATTTGCGAGTCAAAAGATAATAGAATTCCTTATTAGAAAAGCTAATTGGAGAACAAAAGTCAATGGGCCAAGTTGATAGGATTTTGTGGGTGTAATCCGCTGAAAACCCTCAGGAGACAACACTCCTCCTACTAGGGACACCTAGAGGTTTAACGGCTTGTTGCACGTGCTCAGTGTAATCGCGTTTCCCTGCGAAAGTGTGGTTAGGATTTTAGTGAATAAAAAAATAAGTTTGCTCGAGGACGAGCAAAAGGTAAGTTTGGGGGTATTTGTTCAGACCATAATATTGCATTTTTCATTCCCCTATTATTATCCATTTTATAAATAAACAGGTACTCTTGACGCACTTTTGTTACATGTTACAGGATACAGGGCTTGGAAGCGAATAAAGTGAAAAAGACGAAAGCTGATACAGAAAAGAGACTTTTTGACCAACAAGTAGACGGATCCTAGTCAAGCTTAGTCGAAGAACAGTGCAAGGTCCAAAATGTCAAGTGAACGGTTAAAAGATCGCTACAAATATTCACTGAAACATCTGGAGGAGAATAAAAAGCCTAACAGAGAAAAATACATATGGAAATAGGAAGCCCAAGAAGCCAAGAAAAAGCCCTAAAATTACAGAGTCCCAAATACTCAACTTGGCCGCGGAACCGCGGCCAAACCCAGCCTGGCGCCGCGGTTCCGCGGCCATATAGAGCGCACGTCGGTGGATTTTTGGCGTGTCGGTGCAGGTGTTGGGATTTTTCGTGGGCATATCTGTAATTGCACATGCACGAGACTCTGAAACCCTAATTCTCCTGTTTGCTTATAAATTGTAATAAAAAATTGTAAAACCCTATGCCTCTTTTCAATCAATAAAATTCAGATTTTCTGGGAGTTTATTCAGATCTGTTCTTCTTGCTTGGAGGGAGCCATCGAATTAGTAAGTAATTTTGTTTCCGTTCCTTTAATTAAAATGTTTTCTCATCCCCTAATGAGCGAGTAATCTCCTCGCTTGTTAGGGTTAGCCTTAGGGAAAGGGTTGAGAGATGAGATCTCTCACCCCTTTCAATGCCACATTCACCTAATGAATTAGAACTCCATGCATACGCGCACAATCGCTCCCTACGGCACCCTACCCCTCGAGGTAACGGTGAACCATAGTATAAAGGGCCGGTTGCGCGTGTTTTCCATGGGGGTTAGGGTAATTATCAACAAAGGAAGGATGCGAATCTAGAGGAAGAAATATCTTCCCAAAAGATTCGGATCCACTTTATTGACAATTACCGTAACATCTAATAGATCTAAAAAAGAAGGCATTGAAAGCGGTGAAGAAAAACGTTAATATCCAAAACTTCCCCTAAGCCTAACCCTAGCAAGACTTTTAATTAGATTAATTAGATCCAGTTTTCATAGATTTTTATAAACCAACCAAAACGAAACTTTGAATCAGCTCGCTAAAACACATAAAAGGAATTTAACCATCTCTGTGGATCGACCCGTACTCACCGGCTAGCTGCGAAGCGACGCCGTTTCTGATTACGGTAAATACAAGTTTTCATACTTAATCAACGTGCACTACACGTAAAATGAAAAGTCACAATAAAAACAAGCATGTGGAAAATGCTATTTGAACAGCCTAGGACACGTGGCCCCAATCTAAGCCCCATCCCCTTCAAGATAAATGGCGAGATCTTGTTTTGGGCCGGCGCCGCTGGTTTGGTTAGAGGTAAATGCAATTTGTTAACCCTAGCACCCCTTGGACTCCCCCTATTAACCCCAGTCTGTTTGTTTTCTCTGCACATTTCCAGAGAATTAAAAAAATGAGCATTACTTCATGATTTAATGCATTTTAATTCTCAAATTCTTCTGTTTCGCCCAATCAGAGCAAAGCTCTGTTCAAATTCAAAATTCAAAATTTTGAAGCAACGCTTCAAGTTTCGGGCGAACGTGCCACGTGTCAGGCGCCAATACGTCAGCGCAACGCCCAAGAAAGCGCACCCAATCAGAGCAAGGCTCTGTTTAATGGAAGCAACGCTTCAGTTGCGCTGCGCTGTGCGCTACGCGACACGTGTCAACGTAGATGCGCTAGCACAAATGCGCTAGTGCGCTAGCGCAGTTGCGCTGCGCTGTGCGCTACGCGACACGTGTCAGCGCAGTGCACAGCGCAGCGGGAGGGGCTTAAATGCCAAAGGCAATTTATCCATGCAAAGTTATGTGTACTTGAATTAAAATCGTACGATGCACAAGCACAACAGAGAGCTAAAATGAAAGAACTCTTATTTATTCTTATTGTTATTACATTTAAAAAAGATCACCGAATACGGGATCAGAGAGACAAGGGTTCACAAAAAGGAAAAGAAAATTATTCAGCTCCCTCTCCGCCTTCTCCATCACGTCGAAGCGGCGATCTTCCTGAGGGGTAGCCATCCAACGGTCGACGCCGTACTCCTGGGAAAAAGTGGCGATGACGACTCGACGAGCCCGTATCTGGCTCAGTAAGTAGAAGGAGAAGTCCCTCAGGGCTTTGGTGATCAAGAGCGCTTCGAAAAAGCTCTCGATCTTATCCTCGGCCACATCAAGTACTGCTGAGGACATCTCCGCCGGAAGAGGGGGAATGTCGGCGAGCACCGAGGCAAGGATCATCCGAAGCCAAATAGAATTCGGAGGCAAAGGAGACCCCACATGAGTCGAAAGCTCGTACATGGCGGCATCGCATTGTTCATCTGAAAGAGAGGAGTCTACCAAGCGCGCAGCGAAGCGAGGAACAATGTCCCGAATCGGCACCTCCCATGGTTGTCGGCGGGAATGAGGGCGATTGCAAGCCATGATTGAAGAAGTTCTCTAAAAATGAGAAACGAAAAGGCTCAGCCTCGAATTATATATATAGACCCAGGCGCAGAAGATTCTGTGCGTAATAAAATCATTTCCAAGGCCCGGGAAATTAGAATTTCGGGAATACAAGTTTGACTTGAAAAGAGGAGATGAAAAGATATCTCAGGAGAAGCGGCGCTTTTGATTCTCCCAAAATTTAAACTTTAATAAATGAAGCAACGCTTCAGATCCTCTGCGCTGAGCGCAACGCGCCACGTGTCAGACGCAGATGTATCAGCGCTGCGCCCAAGAAGGCGCGCCCAATCAGAGCAGAGCTCTCTTTGCCTGAAGCAACGCTTCAGTTGCGCCGCGCTCTGCGCTGCGCGACACGTGTCACGCAGACACGCTACCGCAGTTGCGCCGCGCTCTGCGCTGCGCGACACGTGTCACGCGCTGGGGCATCTGCTCCAAACTAAATTAAGATTTTAAGAAATCTTTTCTGTTCTTGTTAAAACAAGAAGATTTTCTTCTGCAAAGCAGAAGCCCTTGGATCAAAGATCCAACGGTGGGGAAAATTCCCCAAATCACTCAGAGAATGATTTCTTTAACAAATTTAACTAATTTGTGAGCACTATAAAAAGGACCCTAAGCCTCAATTCAAAAGGAGGAACATTTTTTTTGAGAACTCGAGAACTTTAAAGAGAGAGAGCTCTGAGAAGATTTCAAGAGAAAGGTAAAGAACCTTCACGAATTAGAAGAAATTCCTTCTAATAGATCATTGGTCTAAAAAGAAGACCAATGATCTTTACATAATAAACAGTGCTTTGCACTTCTTGTGAACCCCTGGTTCTTTAAAAAACAATAAAAAAAAATATAATAATAGTGCTTTGCACTTTTATGAACCTCTGGTTCTTCAAATAAAGAAAAATTTATTTTTCTTTGATCTAATTCAGATCAAGAAATTAAACAGTGCTTTGCACTTCCCTTCTTGAATCTAAAAGATTCTTAGTGCTTTGCACTTCCAAACTGCGCCGTTGCGCTCTTGAGAGAGCGCCACGTGTCGGCTATAAAACCACTTGCGCTAAGTGCCCTTAAGATAGAGCTTTGCTCTCTGAAATTGGCGCAACTCGCTGAGAGCACGCCACGTGTCTCCAGCGCAACAGCGCAGCGCGCTGCATTGTTGCGCTTGCGCTCACCAGAGCATGACACGTGTCCTCACCACAAGCACTTGCGCTCACCAGAGCATGACACGTGTCCTCACCACAAGCACTTGCGCTCAGTGATTGGCGCAAAGCGCCTGACAAATGCAATGCATTTTACTGAAGGGCCAGGCCCAAATCAGAGGGGCCTAGTAGGCCAAATTAAATTGCAATACAATAAAAAGGGGCAGAGCCCAAAACAAATTGATGCTTTGCATCCTTTCTGGGCAAAGCCCAAATAAAAAAAAAAGAAATGCAATGCAAAAGCAAATAAAATGTTGAACATTTCAACTGGACTTAGCCCAATTTTGGCCATAAGTCCTTAAATTAAATTGACTGAGCAAAATTGCTCTTCTAAATCAATTTACATCCGGTTCGAGGGTACATCTCCGAACTCCTTTGACATCCGTCGTTGTAATTCTTCAACGACGTCAAAGAGGTAACGGGTACCAATGACCACACATCGATATGGACTGCGGGGTCCTTAAACTCGTGGACCGAAACGTCCTTAAACTAATATTGGACCGAAACGTCCTTAAACTAATATTGGACCGAAACGTCCCTAAACTAATATCGGACCGAAACGTCCCTAAACTAATAACGGACCACTACGTCCCTAAACTGGCGTCGGACCGAAACGTCCCTAAACTAATATCGGACCGAAACGTCCCTAAACTAATATCGGACCACCACGTCCCTAAACTGGCACAATAGAGCCCAAATGCTCTTTTATCGGATCTAAACGGTCCCGTTAAGTTGATCTTAGTCTCAAACTGGACTAACGTATCCTTAACGAACGTTTAAGTTGATCTTAGCTCCAAACACGGCTAACGTATCCTTAAATATTCAAATGGATTATAAAACTCCTAATCAACTCTGGTTCGAGGGTACATCTCCGAGCTCCTTTGATACATGTCGTTGTAATCCTTCAACGACGTCAGAGAGGTGACGAGTCCCGATGGCCATACATTAAATTAATTACTACGTTGAGTTGATCTTAGTCTAAAACAGGACTAACGTATCCTTGACGAACGTTTAAGTTGATCTTAGCCGCAACGCGACTAATGCATCCTTAAACTGAAAACACCAAACCCAAATCTAAGTAAATACGGATTTGGACTAATCCACGTCCTACGGGCGACGGCATTACTCAGTCTCCGTATACAATCCATGGGCAACCGCAAACAAAACAAACACACACGACACGAAGTGAAATTCTGGAGAAGGAGAAAGTTGTTACCGCGAAGCGGTAGCGTAATTAACTGCAGCGGCTTGCGCCTGCAGGGAAGAGCGTCCCCACAATCAAAAACCCCTCTAGCGAGGGGGAATCTGACGAAGTCTGCTACATCGGCCGCATCCGTCTAAACCTCCGATACACGGTGCCATAAATCAACTTGGCATCTTCGGAGAGATAAACGGATAAAACCAAATAGCATCTGCCCCGAACATCAGGCATGGACGTCCTAACGTCAAGGCCGCCGTTCGGAGGGGAACAGATTCTGGCACGCCCGGTGGGACCTTTTCCTCTTTCCACTCCACACTTCGTGTGTCGTCTTCGCGAACCAATCGCGGTTTGTTAAATGGTTGCCTACGGATTTCAAGTTGCTGAGATTTGGTCTTTTGTCTGTTGCAGAACTCAAGCATCCATGGATTCTAACTGCACCAAATGCACGAAGCACCACTGCAACGGACGCTCCACCTCACCGAGAGGTGCAACATATGGGCCCCAAGCGGCCTCGTTCCTCGCACTGTCGGTAGAACAGGTGACCCAGGCCACCACCGGCCTGTTTTTCGGGACCATGGTCCCACCTATAAGCTTCTCTACGCCGATATCCGCACCGGAAGCAAACAAGAAGTCGGTGTTCGACCGGCTCACTGCTACCACGACCCCTGTCAACGGGTCGCCCGCTACTAATCCGACAGCCTCCGTTTTCAGCAGGCTAGGTCAGAACTGTAAAGTGGTCGTCCCAAAGAGGGCAACGGCCGCTGCTTTGGAAGTCGTTAAAGCGGCTTCTCCCATCAGAGAGTCGGTCTTCACAAGATTGACGGTTCCCACTCCTCCCCCAGCTGGTCAAAAGGCATCAGTCTTCGATAGGCTGACATCGGCAGTTACCCCACACTCAAACAGGGGGCAACAAGAAACCATCTCGATTTCCGAGCCAGTCCCAACGGCTCGTCGTGCGCGACGTCGCCATTGGCGACGAGTGAGAAAAGCAGGGGGCAACTCTCCCTCAGGGCTAACCCCACCTGCTCCAGTGGTGGAGGTCAACGCTGCTGTTCCAACTGGGAACAGCTTTGAATTGCTGAGGAAGGTGAGAAAGAACTCTCCAATTGCTACGTTGAAAAGACCTCCTCCACCTGCGGAGAGAGTTCCAGAAATAAAACAAGAACAGCCCCCTCAACGGCTATCCTCAAAAGTTTATAAAGTATGGCGGAGGGTTCAAGACTCCGTGATCGATCCAGACCACTTGCGTCACCAGAAAAAGGCGAAGGTGGAAAATAACAAAAACTACCCCATTAAACAGCAGGGGGTGACAGTTGCTAGGATGCCCACTCCAACGGCTCCTTTAACCTCGATGGCCCATAAAAGAAGGAGGCCAGGGAAAGCTCCCGCGTCAGCGGCAAAGTATGAAAGCGGTGAACCTAAACGCCCCAAGTCAGGGGGCATAATGGTTCATACGGTTTATATGGCTTCTGGAAAGGAAGAAAGCCGTACTTCTACGGGTCACCGACTGCTCACCCGATCAGTGACCAAGGCTCAGGAGCAGCAACAAAAGCTCCAGGAGATGATGACCACAATGGCGGCACTCACTGGGCCGAAAGAAACCCCGAAAACATCCTCAGAAGAACGTCAAGAACAAGAAACGGACGCCGAATTCCTTCGGCGCGTGCTAGAGAAGAAAGATAAAGAGGCTGCGGAACAGGCAGCCAACATAAAGAAAATGGCCCTCCTGTTCCAGGATATGGTGGGTATGATGATTCAACAAGATCTACCTGCTGGGGATCCCCCGGTCATTCTTGAAGATGATAGGGGAGAGACATCGAATCCTCCACCGGCTTTATCCGCAGCTAAAGAGGATACCATATCAAAAGCTGATTTGGATGAATATATTGCCCAACAAATACGGGTGCATCAGGCGACTGAAGCAGCCGGTCAGATCGTGAAAACGGGGCGGCCATATCCGGGCTGCTATGACCAAATCAAGTACCCGCCGGGTTACACGATTCCCAAGTTTCATGTTTACAAAGGGACCGGCAATCCCCATCAACATGTTGCCCAGTTCAGAGCGCTTTGCGGTAATACCGGCGGCGACGACAAGTTGCTGCTTCGCCAGTTTGTTGGAAGCTTATCAGACACGGCGTTTGAATGGTATTCTGAGCTTCCCAATGACTCTATTAAAACCTTTGCGGAGATGGAACTGCTCTTCACCCAACTTTTTGCAAGTGCCAGTGAGCGTACCCCGATGACGGCACTGATCAATGCCAGGGTAAAACCCGGTGAGACATGGGTTCAGTACGCTATACGGTGGCGAAATCTATGGTCGAAGTGCGAACAGCGCATAGAAGAAGCTCCAGCGGTGGGAATGTTTGTTGGAACACTTGATCCACAAGCAACCATCTCGCAGTTCATGATGTTCTTCAAGCCGACTACCTTCCAGGCTTTGATCGACAAACTAGCGCAGATGGATCAGATGGGCCATAAACCCCCTCTTCCGAAGCCGGACTCCCGAAACGATAAAGGAAAGGGAAAAGCGATCATTGTCGCTAATGCCCAACAACAACCGAGCGACTCGATGCCGGTTGCTCGTCCAAACAATACGCGCCTATACGTACCCCTTGAGGACAGGATGGGACGCCCTTACTCTTTCCCCCGTGATAAAACGAGGAGGCTATTCGAGCTGGCGCTGCGCAACAGACTCATAAATCTGCCAGATCCAAAACGTCCGTTGCAACCGAACGACGCCAACGACCCCAATTACTGCCCTTATCATCGAGTGCTAGGCCATCCGATTGAGGATTGCTACGTTTTCAAGAATTGGCTTGAGAACCAGTACCGTCAGGGCAAATTTGCGCTATCTGACAAATGGAAGGTGAATCCTCCGCAGCCCCACACCTCTAAGGGGACGAATACGCCGGGGGCAACATGCTCCGTTATTGAAGAAACTCCCTGGGAGGTTGTATTATCAGCCAAAACGAGGAGAATGCTAAATGATCTTCAGACCTGTCCAGCGGTCAAGTGGAAGAACCCCTTGGAACCGCAGGTTATTGAGGGGATGTTGAAGCCACGACCGATTCCGAAGACCGATGGTGGTAGTTCAAGCGCTCATAGTCAGCCGTCAAAATCTTCGAAAAAGAAGAAGAAGAAATCTAAGAAGCCCGTGAAGCCTGGCGACAAGCGCACGGACTTACAAAAGCAAATCGACGCACTGGATGAGTACAACCAAAAGGCGCGGACTCCCATTACGCTCCAAGATTTCCTTGATCACGTCTTCCAAAAAGAAGATGAGGGAGAAAGTTCATCGGATGATTCTGAGGAATATGTGGCGAGCTGTCATATGATCTCCCATTCGACCACGAACGATGAAGGGACTTCTGGCACTGAAACGCTGGGGGCAAATGCTGAATCAAAAGCCCCAGGGTTATCAGTTGAAATGATTAGCGCATTTCTTAATGAAGCTCGGTTGAAAAGCAAAGCTGATCGAGAACGCGAGACGGCTATATTCGAAAGAGCCAAGCGCCAGCGACTTGAGGAAAGAGCTGAGATGATCCCGCTGGAGCAAAATGCCTCCACCGCTGACAAAAGCCAATTCAAGATAAAAAAGAGGTTTGCTAAGGCCATATCGATGGGCATGAAGCTACCATCCTCTGAAGGAAAAATGACTGGTGTGGTAGAAATGCACCCCTCTTATTGCTTATATCATCAGAAGGTCTCGCATTCCACCCAAGATTGCAAAGCTTTCGATAAGTGGTGGCAAGGATACGTCGCTAATCGACAACGCTTTAAACGGGAAAAGCGTAAAATTCGTCGGGAGCAAAGAAACACGACCAAAGAGCTTGAAAGAACTGCCAACAATTGTCACATGGTTAACGCCGCCGGGTCACAAGTGCCTACATTTGGGAGCGATTCCGATGAGGAGATAGAGCTTGGCCCCCTCTTCAAAGAATCCATTTCGGGAAAAGAAGAAGAACCGAAGGCTTGCAAAAATATACAGCTACGCAATCGGACGCTACCTGAAAAGAATCTCGGACCCTTAAACAAGAAAAACAAAGGGAAAGAGAAGGTCTCTGAAGACATCGCTTTGGATGACCGAGTCGCGGAAGAGTTAACCGCCAAGAACCCGCCAAAGAGGAGTAAAGTGGATTACAATGTCTTGGCGCATCTGAGGAAGCTGCCCTCACAACTCAGCATCCTCGATGCCCTATTACTATCAAAAGAGGCGAGGGATTCTTTAATTAAGGCCCTACAAGAGCCGGACCAGTTCCAAGCCTTCCTAGCCGAAGAAAAGATGAAAGACGAATTAGAGGAAGTGCACACAGCCGACGTTGCTTTTGGTGATGAAGACCTTCTCCTCGGGACGTGTGAACACAATCGCCCCCTTTATGTATCAGGATATTGCCATGACATAAAGATAGGCAAAATCTTGGTCGATAACGGATCATCTGTCAATTTACTCAATGTGCGAGTGTTAAAGGAAATTTGCATGAGCGTCCAACACCTTTCCCGAGACAAGATCACTATCTCCGGTTTCGACTCCCAATCATCAAAAACTCTTGGATCTGTGATATTGACGTTACGCTTCGGGCTACTCGTCACAGATATTAAATTCCATGTCATAGATGCCAAGACATACTACAATGCTCTGCTCGGCCGACCATGGCTACACGAGTACAATATCATCCCTTCTACACAGCATCAGTGCATGAAGTATTGTAGGGATGGCCTCGAGTACACAGTGGCGGGAGAGTTGAATCCGTTTTCCGTAAATGAAGTTCGCAAGTATGAAGATGCCAAATACTTCTTACCAAGTTTCGAAGACACGGAAAGGTGTCACAAACCGGAGAATAAAACTAACGCCACCATCCCTATCTTCGGCAGTGACACCGAGGAGGAGGAGGATATAATTTATTCAGGTCCATCCCAATCCACCAGGCCGGGACCATCCGTTCCTTTATTGATCTTCGGTAGTGATTCAGAGGATGAAGTTCATGCTGTATTCCCTGCTCGGCCTTCAATACTGGTTTCCGCTGATGAAGAGCGAAGTCTGCAGATAACCATGGTGCCGCTTGAACATTACAAAGAACTGGATGCACTTGACACCAACAGCGTAGAAGAATTGCAGACATTCTATATCCCTCCCGGACGAAAAGGCGAGAAGGCAATCCTATTCTACCGTTCTGAAGAAAACAAGGTGAAAAAAGAAATTTGGCATGGCGCGGATCCCATGCTCGACAGGCTTCAGCCTATCCGTCTTCCCAGATATTATACCGAAGGTTTGAAGAAACTGCTGAAACGCCAGGGGATGTCCTTCACACAGACCGTTAGAAAAGCCAAATTCTATGACAAGGTCTGGAACATTCCCGGGACTCAATGCAAACTGCTTAACGGGAAAGTAGAAACAAAAGGGCTTGGGTACATCCGGTCAAAGAAACGGGAGCTAGTAAACAGCTGTTATGTTATGTATGACTTCGATGAAGAGGCGGACGCTCAATGGGAGGACGCTAATCCTGAGCCAGCAAAAGTTCCTGGTACAAAACCGCCCAGTCCATCGTTTGAAGACCCGATGAGCAAACTTATAAGGGATGCGAGTAAAAAAGCCCGAGATGATCACGATCGTGAAATGGCAATCTATGAGAAAGCCAAGACACAGCGCCTCCTTCAACAGGCGGTGAGGGAGGAAAATGCCGCTCCTTGTCAACCTGCTACAAAAAAGGTTCGACGCGAAAGCAAAAACAAGTCGAAAGGCAAGAAAGGCGCTCGACAACCACAAAGCAGAGCTAAGAAGCCACGCATCCGAGAGTCGAGCGTTATTGACCTAGCCCTCATGAAGAAAATGGGTCGAGCATACTCATTTCCTCGGAACAAAACAAGGAAAATACTTGATCTTGCTCTAAAATATCAAATGCTTACACTGCCAGAGTCTAAACACCCTGAGCAAGCAGGCGAAGTCTTCAACCCAAATTATTGCTCTTACCATCGAATAGTAGGACATCCGCTTGAAGATTGCTTCACCTTTAAGAATTGGGTTGAGGACCAATATCAGCTTGGCAAATTCGCGTTGTCTGACAACTGGAGGGTAGCGCCGCCGCAAAAGCACGAACCCGAAAACACAAGGATAGAACCAACTCCGTATTGGGATTGGCAGAAAATTCGCACTTGCCACGTGGTAACAATATTAAAAGAAGAGTCCGAGGATATGAACAGCCTTCCTTGGTGCTTTGAAAACAGCAGCGATGAGGTAATCTCAGAATTTCCCCCAGCTCCGAAAGAACTGGAGGATGGAATCCATACTACTGCAGATAACCTCAAGAAAATCGAGTTGGGGACAGTAAATGATCCGCGACCGACATTCGTCAGCGAGCTGCTGTCTGAAGAGAGGGTAGCTGCGTTAAAAGACGTCCTTGTGCAGCATAAAGATTGCTTCGCATGGAACTATTCCGAGATGCCAGGACTAGATCCAGAAGTTGTTGTACATAGACTAGCAATATCCCCGGGTGTCAAGCCAGTTAAACAAGCACCGAGAAGAATGCGGCTCGAGCTCGAGATGAGCATCAACGCTGAAGTCAAAAAGTTAATTGACTCCGGCTTCATCCATGAAGTTCAATACCCTGAATGGATCGCTAACATAGTCCCAGTGATGAAGAAAAATGGGACAGTGCGCATATGCGTAGACTTCCGGGATCTTAATAAAGCTTGCCCGAAGGATGATTTCCCAGTGCCAGTCACTGAACTGATGATAGACAATACATCCACTCATGAGGTTTTCTCCTTCATGGACGGCTCATCGGGGTATAACCAGATAAAAATGCATCCAGAAAACCAGAAGCACACAGCCTTCAGGACTCCTCTTGGTATATTTTGTTATAAAGTGATGCCCTTCGGTTTGAAGAACGCCGGTGCTACTTATCAGAGGGCCATGACGAAGATCTTCGACGAACTTATACACGAAATCGTCGAATGCTATATCGACGATCTCGTGGTTAAAAGCAAATCATACGAAGAACACCTCGAGCATCTGAAGACTGTATTTCACCGCCTTCGGCAATACAACTTGAAGATGAATCCTCTTAAATGTGCGTTCGGGGTTTCCTCGGGCAAATTCCTGGGATTCGTTGTTCGACACCGAGGTATTGAAATAGACCCGTCAAAGATTAAAGCGATCATGGAGATGCCTCCGCCGAGGACTCTCAAACAGCTACGGTCTCTCCAAGGGAAACTCGCATACATACGGCGATTTATAGCCAACCTTTCAGGAAAGTGCCGTCCTTATAGTCACCTGATGAAGAAGGGAACCCTATTCGTTTGGGATCAAAAATGCCAAGGCGCACTGGATGAGATCAAGCAATACCTGCAGAACCCGCCAGTGTTGGCTGCTCCGGTTAAGGGGAAGCCTCTCATTCTTTATACAACTGCCCTCGAAGGTTCCTTAGGCGCATTATGGGCACAAGAGAACGATCAAGGGAAAGAAAGAGCACTCTACTACTTAAGTCGAGTTCTGCTGGGGGCAGAAAGCAACTACTCTCCCGTTGAAAAACACTGCCTGGCGTTGATCTTCGCAATAACAAAGCTTAGGCACTATGCGTTGGCGCATGAAGTCCGTCTTATTTCAAAAGTGGACCCTCTCAAGTATCTAATGTCAAAAGCCATATTGACAGGGCGACTCACTAAATGGGCCCTGCTCTTGATGGAATTTTCAATAACATATCAACCTCTCAGGGCGGTGAAAGGCCAGGCCATCGCCGACTTCCTTGCTGAGCATCCCATACCTGCCGATTCTCCTTTAAATTGCGATTTGCCGGACAGACATGCGTTTGACGCAATCGACAGAGGCGATAGTCGGTGGGAGCTCTATTTCGATGGAGCATCTTCCGTGAAAAAGTACAAACAAAATACGCCAATGATCAAATCAGGGGTAGGGCTCATCTTTATGACTCCACAAGGAGGAATAATGCGCTTCGCCTTCTCCTTAACAGAGCCGAGAACGAATAATGAGGCTGAATATGAAGCTTTGATAGCAGGCCTCGAGATCGCCATTGATATGGGAATTGAAAGCCTCCTCATATATGGAGACTCCCAGCTGGTCGTCAGTCAAGTAAACGGCGATTACCAAACATGCAAACCAGAATTGGTAAAATACGGTGAAAAGGTGCAGCAACTGCTAACCCAAATTCCCTCCTGCACGTTAGAAAGTATACCGCGCGCGGAAAACAGCAAAGCGGACGCACTGGCCAAACTTGCTAAAGAATTGGCTGACGAGAACCTCGATGACGTTAGAATCGTGATACAAAGCCGTCGAGTGCTCGCCCCAGCAGAAATACCTCTCAAGTCATCCGAAGAAAAAGGAGCGAACGAGGAGGCAACACTGCAAATAAAAGACTGGGAAAATACCGAGGACTGGAGAGAAATCTTCATAGACTACTTCAAATTCCACCGAATTCCTGAAGAAGCGTCCACGAAACATCAGCTCATAAAACGAGCCCTGTCTTTCGCCTGCGTCAATGATACTCTATACAAGAGGTCATTCGATTCTCTGTGGCTGAGATGCCTAGGACCTGACGAAGCGAGAAGGGTCGTCCAAGAAGTTCACGACGGACTCTGCGGTTCCCACCAAGCAGGCCCTAAGATGAAGTTGAAGATAAAACGGATGGGCTACTACTGGCCCACGATGATGCAGGATTGCCTGGAATACGCGAGGCAATGTCATTCATGTCAAATTCATGGGGACTTCATCCATCAGCATCCCAATCCACTGCATCCAACAGTGGCTAGTTGGCCATTCGAAATGTGGGGAACTGACATAGTCGGCCCCATCGAACCAGCATCGTCAAAGGGACATCGTTTCATCCTGGCGACGACTGATTACTTCTCCAAATGGGCAGAGGCGGTACCGTTGAGGGAAGTGAAGACGGAGAACATCCTCCATTTCTTCAAAACGCATGTCATATACCGGTTCGGAACTCCGCGATGAATCATCTCCGATAATGGGCCGGCCTACCGAAGTCATAAAATTAGCCGCTTCGCACAGCAGCACAATATAGACTGGAGATACTCCTCAGTTTATAATCCGCGAGCCAATGGATTAGCTGAAGCCTTCAACAAGACATTGACGAAAATCATAAAGAAAACAGTGTCCCGAAATAAGAAAGACTGGCACGAGAGACTGCAAGAAGCTCTTTGGGCGTATCGGACCACGTTCAAGACAGCCACAAACACAACGCCATACGCGTTGGTGTTTGGGACAGAAGCAGTACTCCCTCTTGAGATAGAATTATCCTCTCTGCGAGTGGCAGTCCACTACGAGCTGACAGACGAAGAAAATGCTCATCTTCGATTTGAAGAGCTTGACGCTCTTGATGAAATCCGGCTTCTAGCACAGCAAAATCTGGAAGCTTATAAAGCAAAGATGACGCGCTCATACGAAAGACTAACCCGACCGAGGACATTTCGTCAAGGCGAACTCGTGCTAGTGGTCAAAAGGCCTATGATCCCCAATCGCGCCAAGCGAGGAAAATTCGAGCCAAACTATGAGGGCCCATACATCATTGATAAGGTCTACCAGGGTGGGGCCTATCTACTCATCGACATGCAGGTGAAAGGCCTTTCAGACCAATAAACGGTCGCTTCTTAAAGAAATATTATGCTTAATGAGCCACAGCCTAGGTCAATGGTAGATGACGACGACTATGTCCGCTCGCTATCTTCCTAAGCTCAAGCGGTATAAGCAGTAGCCAGCCTTCTCAATGACGGACCGAAACGTCCTTAAACTAATGATGGACCGAAATGTCCTTAAACTAATGGCAGACCGAAACGTCTTTAAACTACTACCACAGCATCCTTAGGCTGACGAGATGAGTAAAAAAAAAACAAAACGGTATGTCCATAAGCGAAAAGGGCACGGATGAAAACCCGAAAAGGGTTCCATGAGTAAAAACAGCAGGGATGCCGGCGAGTGTTCGTGAAAACCCGAAAGGGCGCGACCTCGTAAAAAAAAAAAAAGGAAAAAGAAAAAAAGGGTATGTCCATAAGCAAAATGGGCACGGATGAAAACCCGAAAGGGCTCCGTGAGTAAAAACGGCAGGACTAACGGCGAATGTTTGTGAAAACCCGAAAGGGCGCAACCTCGTTAAAAGACACTTATAGGGTCCTCTCGACCTTATAAGGAGAAACCACCTGCGTGAGATCCTTACGACTCACAAAGGAGCAACACACTTAGGGATCCCCACGATTCCTAAGGAGAAAACACACTTGCGAGATCCTCACGACTCGTAAGGAGAACTCTCTTATTGGACCCTCACGGCTCATAGGATTTGAAAGTCTTAAGTTACAGAGACCTAAACCTGTGCTTAAGCAAACCCCCACAAACTTCCAATATTGCCCTACAAGTGGCTCAATACTGACCCTTGTATACAATCCACGGGCGCGAATAAAACATTTCCCTGACCAAGGTCCATCCGTAACTGGGAATACGTTCGCATGGTAAACAACCCTTATAAATCCCCTCGATTTATGAGGAGAAAACCCTCCTGTAGGATCCTTACGACTTACAGAAGAACAAAACACTTAGGAACCCTCACGGTTCCTAAGGAGAAAATACACCTACAAGATCCTCACGACTTTTAGGGAGAAACACCTTCACGAGACCCTTACGGCTCATGAAATCAAAAGCCTTAGTCGACAGGACCCTAACCCTGGTCGCTAAGCCTTCTTTGTTCGACAACGACAGAGGCAAAATGATGATTCGCTCCTGGTAATATCCCAGTTGTAGCGGTGCTGATGCCGAAATCGGTGTCCAATTTCAGGTTTACGGCGAAAGCCAGAAGGCCGCTCATGCATGCGAAATAGCCGAAATGCTAGGGCAACTTGCAATAAAAAGCAGCAAGTAAAATGTATGCATGCAAAATAGCCGAAATGATTGGGCGACTCGTAATAAAAAGCAACGAGTAAAAATAAAATAATAAATAGCCGAAATGATTGGGCACCGCGAAAAATAGCCGAAATGATCGGGCAGTCGCGACCTTCGCGATTTAAAAGCTGAAATGATAGAGCATCGCGGAAATAAAATAAAATAAAAAGAAAAAATGATAAAACTTTGGCCCTACAGTTAAGATCACATCGATCCCTGTATACAATCCAAGGGCGTAAACAAAGAAGGAACCATACTTCCCCAGCGGATTCCGTCAAACGACGAAGCCAAACCTCAACGGTTCATTTCAACCGAAGAAGCCAGTGACTTCAATGCAAAATCCTCGACTCACGGATACAAACACTCCTTGACGAGAGCCTTCTGATCCGCGTCGACTCGCAGAGCCACCAGCGCCTCCGTGAGAACCCTCGACTCGTTTCAAACCCCAAGGACACAAATAATCCTTGGCGCTTGGGAAACAAATAATCCCTCGCAAAATCCTCGACTCACGGATACAAACACTCCTTGACGAGAGCCTTCTGATCCGCGTCAACTCGCAGAGCCACCAGCGCCTCCGTGGGAACCATCGACTCGTTTCAAACCCCAAGGACACAAATAATCCTTGGCGCATGGGAAACAAATAATCCCAGCAAATTCCTTGACTCACGGATACAAACACTCCGTGACGAGAGCTTCCTGATCCGCGTCGACTCGCAGAGCCACCAGCGCCTCCGTGGGAACCCTCGACTCGTTTCAAACCCCAAGGACACAAATAATCCTTGGCGCTCGGGAAACAAATAATCCCGGCAAAATCCTCGACTCATGGATACAAACACTCCTTGACGAGAGCCTTCTGATCCGCGTCGACTCGCAGAGCCACCAGCGCCTCCATGGGAACCATCGACTCGTTTCAAACCCCAAGGACACAAATAATCCTTGGTGCATGGGAAACAAATAATCCCAGCAAATTCCTCGACTCACGGATACAAACACTCCTTGACGAGAGCTTCCTGATCCGCGTCGACTCGCAGAGCCACCAGCGCCTCCGTGGGAACCCTCGACTCGTTTCAAACCCCAAGGACACAAATAATCCTTGGCGCTCGGGAAACAAATAATCCCGGCAAAATCCTCGACTCATGGATACAAACACTCCTTGACGAGAGCCTTCTGATCCGCGTCGACTCGCAGAGCCACCAGCGCCTCCGTGGGAACCATCGACTCGTTTCAAACCCCAAGGACACAAATAATCCTTGGCGCTTGGGAAATAAATAATCCCTCGCAAAATTTCTCAACTCACGGATACAAACACTCCGTGATGAGATCCTCTTTGACTCACATCTCGGGCAGTAAGGATTCAAAAACTTGCTTCCTGAACAATGGGACCCTGCAAGTCAATCCTAAATGGTCTCTTGCATACTATTCACGGGTCTCACTCTCTGAAGTCGATTCTCGACAAAGAGGGAAATAACCGCTTACGAGCCCTCTCGACTCGTAAGAGGGAGAAATTCTCTTATAGGATCCTTTCGACTTATGAGAGAAAACCACACTTGGGAATCCTCACGATTTCTAAGGAGAACATCCACTTACGAGATCCTCTCGATCCGTAGTGAGAAAAATCTCTATGAGACCCTCATGGCTCATAGAATTGAAAAGTCCTAGGCGGCTGATCTGAACCTGCGGCCTAAGCCATCGCTATCTCTAAAAAAAAATATATAAGTTGTCTGCCAATCAGGTTCATTGACAACATCATGATGTAAAGGCAGAAAACAAAAGAACATACAAGATATTGTAAAAGAAAGTGGGTATCTTTATTCATTGACCTCAATCAAATACATGGTGAATCATACAAAAGAGCAAAGAACGGATACATGTTACTCAGGAAAGAAAATTTTTACAAATACATTAATACAAAGGCAACTATTGGGAAGGAAGCGTCTTAAGTAGCTCTATCAGTTGTTCGTACACTTCCTTCCATGCCTTTTCCCGATTGGATACCACTGCCAACTCCGCCTCCACCTGGGCCCGCTGCTGCACGACGGATGCAAGCTGATCCCTGACGGCTTGATGAGCAGCTTCACGGCCTGGAATGTCACGCTCGGCAACATCGAGTGCTCGCTTTAGTCTCAGCCCATTTGATATGCGCTCCAGAAGACCCTCGAAGACGGTCTTTACTTCAGCGGCGTTCACCTCAACTTCAGCACGCAAGCGAGCAGTTCTGCTTGAAGAATCTTGGCACTCCTTCAGCCTCAAAGCCGCTTCTTGTTCCAGATGACGGAAATGAGAAGCGCTTTGCTCGAGCCATGCTCCCCGTTGAGTGCTCAAGGCCAAAGTTTCGGGGGACAGGCGCATTGACTCCAGCTGATGAAGGCGAGCCTCGATCTCCCGACAATAGTTAACCCAGGAGGCGACAATACCCTCGTCATGGAAAGTGGCAAATATCGCCAACATCGGGTTGACCGTCGTAGCGAAGTCCTCAACAGATACAGGACCCTCGATGTCGAGTTCCTCAATATAGTCGCTCAACATGCGCAAACTATTCGCCGCACCTTTCGAAGACGGACGTCGCTGGGAAGGGCCGCCCGGTATTGTAATATGAGACTCAAAAGGCACTGAGACTGGAACGACACCTGAAAAAGACAAAATGTGATTAGATGATGATCCAATAGATATGGAGAAAATCATTGACAAGATAATTAATATACTGGTGGGAGCAGATGGCAAGGACGGAAGGGTCGGTAGCGCAACCGATCTTTCTTCTCCCCCTTCGATTTGTAACACTGCAGTCAGGACAAGAGAGAGTTAGAAATAATTCTACCACTGGAAAAACAAAGATATCAATCAAGAACAGTACTCACCGGCGCCACCAGAGGGAGAGACGAGTTCAGATGAAAAGGAGAAGTGTGGGACCAACACTTGATACAAATGGTCAAAAAGAACTCCTGAAAGACACAACAATGTGAATATAGTATATGGATTATACGTTTGAAAGATGAGTTTAGTAAGTTGCAAACTCATGCCTTCCAACATCTTTGACGGTGTAAGAGAGGGCTGAGGGGTAACCATCGCCAAGGCAGTCGTGGAAGGAGCTCCCTCAAGTAGTGGGGCATCAACACTAGCTGCACCTGCATTACGAAAAATGAACTTGTCAGAAAAGATTGTAAAGCAAATAAAAACAACAACTTAAGGTGTACCTGAGGAGCTCCCGGCGGAAACAGAGACGACTCCCTCCTCTATCGACATAAGACCACCGCCTGTGGCCTCATCGCCCGACTCAATGGGGACCGTCGTCGTGCTCGCAAGGCCGGGAGACGGCGGAGGACCGTAGACGGGAAGGGCTATGACTGGAGTATTGCCAGATTCCAGAGAAGGAGCGGTTGGCTCGTCTTCAGGAATCGTGGCCACCTCGCCCACTACCATCTCAGGTTCAGTAGTGGCGGTTGTATCGTCCACCATCGCCAGGGGATCACCGGTCTCGAGCGCCTCATTCGCCGTCACTCTAGGCTCAGTTACAATGATCATATCATCTGCCACCACTTCAAGTTCAGCATCCATGACCTTATCGGCTGCAGGCCCCTCAACCTCTACCCCAGGCTCCAAAGCCACAACGACGTTGCCCACCGTCGGCTCGAGTTTGGCAGGTACTGCCCCCTCTGTCCCTTTGAGATTGACGGTTTCCGCCTCCCCCTCGATCGGACTTGGCCCTGCAAAGATAAGAGATATAAGGACCAATGACATTAAAATCCTTATAACAAAAAAAAACTCTGAGGGAAATATTACCTGAAGCGGATTTACCGTTTGCGCTCCGAACTGCTCGTGCCACCTCTCTGCGGGCAGTAGATAGGGCGACAGGGGCCTCTTCAGAGGGAGTATCAGCTCGAGGAGCGGTGCTAGGGCCCGCTCCCATAGCCAAGGCAGCCCTGCGCGCCTTCGCCTCACGCCTCAACCGTTTCCTCTCCTCCCGAGCGGTCATGAGGGACCTTCGTGATGCCTCCTTCAAGGCATCATCGTCTTCATTCAGGGATGCCTCCAGAGCCTTTAAGGCATCTCTCATCGGCTCTCCAAGACGAACCTCCTGCGGTGGCTCAGAAGAAGCAGGAACGTTGGCAGCTGGTACAACATCTGCGTCGCTAGGAGGGAACGGCATTGAAGTCCCTGTAATTAAAAGGGAAGGGTTAGATCGACCATAACACAAGGAAAATGAAAAACTTGATGAATTGAAACTTACTAAGGCCCATAGATGCCCTGAGACGTTCCTCCTCCTGAAAAGTCCTCAGAGAAGCAGCAATGGCTTCTTCATCAGTGATGCCTGTTGAAAGAAAAGAAAGGAAAGCGTTAGTCAAAAATAATGAAGAGGATATGTTGCAATAAAGAAAAGGCGACTAGTAGTTACCTGATTGCGCGAGCTTAGCCAGCCACGCGTCACGCCTCACCAACCATGCCGAAGCTCTGAGGGCAGCCTCCAAGTCTGTATCGTCCGGCGGCGGCATCACCAACCCGGCGTTAGTCCCATATTCGAGCAAACCCTCGGAATAGGGAGCATGGGGTTCCTGGCCGAACGCGACGTCCGTGGCAAAGAGTGACTTCTTCTTCTTTCGCCCTCCAACCCTAGGCTCACGGAGAAGCGACTTACGCTTGACAGCCGCTTTGGGACGACGGGTCCCGATGTCCGCACCCACGCCGGACTCCGGTGAGGGTACAACCACTGTTTCCGCCTGAGCACGGGGTGCGGGAGGTGCATCCGCGATATCAGGGAGCGGCAATTCATGTGGAGGACTTTGCACACGTGATGGTCCGCCCCCGGCATCTTTTAAGGGAGCGACTACTGGAGTCCTAGGCACCAGAGGAGCGTTGCGATCGCTACCTGGGGGTGCAACCTTACGATCGATCAGCAACCGCCTTTCCTCCTTTATCACCGCTCCCGTCGAATGACTATACCATTCGGTGTATACCCTAAGAAGTCGGGGAGCACAAGCCGGCTCACTGATAAAGAAGTGAGAGCCCGTGTTTAGACGCATGAAGTGATGCAGCGCTCTCTCTATCCCTTCTTCGGTCGCGGCAGGTTCCGATAAAAAGGCCTCCAACGGTTCCCCTTGGTTATAGCTCAGCTGTTGGGCGAAACGATGCGGGTTATATCTCATAAAGATCGCTCCCTCGTCCTGCCTAAACACCAAAAAGCCCGGTCTGATAGAATATAAGTGAAGGGTCTCCCGGGCCGTTAAAACCGAAGCGCCATCCTTGAAAGTGTCTTGCAATGGCCGTACTGCAGTGGTGGACGTTTTTCCAATGGTCAACACCTTGTCAATGAAAGACACACCGGTTCCAACGGTGTGGGAGCGAAGGAGTAAACTCCTGGCATCTCGCGGCGATGGATTTACAATTGATGCGCCGATCAACTGTAGAAGGCGAGGAAAAATGCACCTTTCGTAGAATGAGGGCCTTTTATGCATGCCGAAAATGCCCGCTGTATGTAGTTCGAGCCATGACATGAAGTAGTGCATTGGGAAAACCATGTGCAACACCCCAGGCTCATTGGCATCCGCTGCTCGGCTAAGGCCGTGATATAAATGCGCCAAGCCGGCGATCCCAACGGCCACCTTTACCCCGATAGTCATTCGGTGGGCCGGGTAAAAAACAGAGGGCCGCATGCGGTGAGAGTGCATTGGAAGTGCAAACCAACTCAGCCAAAGCCCAAGAAATCCTAAAAAGAAGGCCTCCTCGTCCATCTCAGGGGCTGCGACTTCTGCAAAAGACATGGTTGAGGAGTTGGGAAGAAAAAAGTTCTTTTGATCTATGTCTTTCGCTGGCAGGTTATCCAAACCTAAGCCGAAAGGATCCTCAAGGTTGGCAAACTTGGCAGTCTTCGCCGAGAGGACGTTTGGATGAAGGAACCGAGCAATAAAATCTTCAAAATTAACTCCACGGCTCCCATTCTCAACGAAAAGGGCCTCGTAGATGTTCAACACCTTGATCAGACTTGGAAACTGATGTTGAACAGCGTTCTCCGGCGTAAGCTCCCTTATCATCGGCTTGGCACCAAAGATGTACTCATCCGGCGGGAGCAACTCTTCATAATGTTCCCCCATAGCCGGTAGGCCAGACACCTCCGTAAACTTTTCCAGCGAGATGGACACTTCCCGATCCATGGCAAGGAAAGTGTGAGTAGGAATGTTCCACTGCTCCAGGAAGGCCTTGAACCACCAAGTGGGAAGCGTAGGATACTGGAAGAGAGAGACATAGACTGCGGTGTACAGTCCTAATCTTATCAACTGTGACTTCTTCGTCGACAGAATATACCGGGCCCACGGCAGATAGCCAACCGGGTGGCGGGGGATCAGACCAATGTTATATGATTGCCCCCAAGGTCTCGCCTCGCCCTGACAGATACGGCGTCCTAGGATATCCAAAACCATAGGACGCTGGACCGGGATGGCATCTATGGCCGGATGAAGAAAACCCTTCGATGTCCAATCCGTCATCTCCACGGCATACTGCACCGGGGGTGGGCTGGCGTAATGAATCGCCGTTATGGGCTCCGACGGCACCGCGCATGTAAAGCTCCGTCGGCCCATATTGATCTGATTGTACCACGACCCCCAAAGGTGGAGACTCTTATACTCCGGGTCGTATGCCTTGATCATGGCCAGGACCTCACGGTCCAAAGGCGCCTCTGGAAATCCCTCCTCCGAGCGGACAAACGGGAATGAAGTGTCTTCAGACATGATCGCTGCAAAAAGAGCAATGTAGCCGTCAGTGTTGTAACCCCAACGTTTGGCATTGAAAGAAGAAAATGCATTAATTAAATTAAAATCAAAATTAATTAATTACACCGCACCACAGTGCAGTGAGTAGGGGACCAAAGAGGGACCCACAAAATCTAAATGACAATACGTCAATTAAGAAGACAAACTCATCATTGGATGAGATTGTCAGTTGGTCCTTGGGGGGAACATTCCCATAATAAAAAAGGGGGAAAGAATCCCTAGAGACAAGGAGAAAATCTCCTCTTTCAGAGCAAAACTCTGTCACAGAATGACACTTGTCAAGTTATGACACTTGTCAAATTCTGGCCTCAAAAGAGTAAAATTCTTTAAAAAAAAGAGCTTAGCTCTGTAATATTCCATCAAAAAGAAAATCTTGAAAATAATTTTAAAATTTTTTGGAAATCTTGGAAAATCCATAAAAAAAAACTTGTCATTCTTCAGATCCAAAAGATCTACAGATGATTCAAAGAGCAAAGCTCTGTTCATGGGTTAGAACCCATGAATAAGATCTCTGTAGATCTATGGATTTGTGAGAGCAAAGCTCTGTTAATGAAACCCCAAAAGGAATTTCTTCAGATCAAAAGATCCATGAGAGCAAAGCTCTGTTGGTTAAGATTGATTTAAATTAACTTAACTTAATTTTAAAATTAATTATTACCTAAAGTTTTCTAAACTTTGGGAAATGAGAGCAAAGCTCTAGAGTTCTGAAAACAAGAGCAAAGCTCTGAAATTCTTAAGCAAAGAGCAGAACTCTGAAAATCTAAATCTAAGAAAATGGTGAGATTTTCTAAGGGTCAAAAGGCCCTATTTATAAGGCGCTTGCGCCTCTTGAGATTCCCCCTTGATCTAACGGTCAGGGGGGTTGCCACCGCTGCACTCACGTGTGCGCCACGTGAGCGCAACGGTGGGGGGCATTTGTTTCGCCCAATCAGAGCAAAGCTCTGTTCAAATTCAAAATTTAAAATTTTGAAGCAACGCTTCAAGTTTCGGGCGAACGTGCCATGTGTCAGGCGCCAATACGTCAGCGCAACGCCCAAGAAGGCGCACCCAATCAGAGCAAGGCTCTGTTTAAAGGAAGCAACGCTTCGGTTGCACTGCGCTGTGCGCTACGCGACACGTGTCAGCGTAGATGCGCTAGCACAAATGCGCTAGTGCGCTAGCGCAGTTGCGCTGCGCTGTGCGCTACGCGACACGTGTCAGCGCAGCGCACAGCGCAGCGGGAGGGGCTTAAATGCCAAAGGCAATTTATCCATGCAAAGTTACGTGTACTTGAATTAAAATCGTACGATGCACAAGCACAACAGAGAGCTAAAATGAAAGAACTCTTATTTATTCTTATTGTTATTACATTTAAAAAAGATCACCGAATACGGGATCAGAGAGACAAGGGTTCACAAAAAGGAAAAGAAAATTATTCAGCTCCCTCTCCGCCTTCTCCATCACGTCGAAGCGGCGATCTTCCCGAGGGGTAGCCATCCAACGGTCGACGCCGCACTCCTGGGAAAAAGTGGCGATGACGACTCGAGGAGCCCGTATCTGGCTCAGTAAGTAGAAGGAGAAGTCCCTCAGGGCTTTGGTGATCAAGAGCGCTTCGAAAAAGCTCTCGATCTTATCCTCGGCCACATCAAGTACTGCCGAGGACATCTCCGCCGGAAGAGGGGGAATGTCGGCGAGCACCGAGGCAAGGATCATCCGAAGCCAAATAGAATTCGGAGGCAAAGGAGACCCCACATGAGTCGAAAGCTCGTACATGGCGGCATCGCATTGTTCATCTGAAAGAGAGGAGTCTACCAAGCATGCAGCGAAGCGAGGAACAATGTCCCGAATCGGCACCTCCCATGGTTGTCGGCGGGAATGAGGGCGATTGCAAGCCATGATTGAAGAAGTTCTCTAAAAATGAGAAACGAAAAGGCTCAGCCTCGAATTATATATATAGACCCAGGCGCAGAAGATTCTGTGAGTAATAAAATCATTTCCAAGGCCCGGGAAATTAGAATTTCGGGAATACAAGTTTGACTTGAAAAGAGGAGATGAAAAGATATCTCAGGAGAAGCGGCGCTTCTGATTCTCCCAAAATTTAAACTTTAATAAATGAAGCAACGCTTCAGATCCTCTGCGCTGAGCGCAACGCGCCACGTGTCAGGCGCAGATGTATCAGCGCTGCGCCCAAGAAGGCGCGCCCAATCAGAGCAGAGCTCTCTTTGCCTGAAGCAACGCTTCAGTTGCGCTGCGCTCTGCGCTGCGCGACACGTGTCAGCGCAGACGCGCTAGCGCAGTTGCGCCGCGCTCTGCGCTGCGCGACACGTGTCAGCGCAGACACGCTAGCGCAGTTGCGCCGCGCTCTGCGCTGCGCGACACGTGTCACGCGCTGGGGCATCTGCGCCAAACTAAATTAAGATTTTAAGAAATCTTTTCTGTTCTTGTTAAAACAAGAAGATTTTCTTCTGCAAAGCAGAAGCCCTTGGATCAAAGATCCAACGGTGGGGAAAATTCCCCAAATCACTCAGAGAATGATTTCTTTAACAAATTTAACTAATTTGTGAGCACTATAAAAAGGACCCTAAGCCTCAATTCAAAAGGAGGAACATTTTTTTTGAGAACTCGAGAACTTTAAAGAGAGAGAGCTCTGAGAAGATTTCAAGAGAAAGGTAAAGAACCTTTACGAATTAGAAGAAATTCCTTCTAATAGATCATTGGTCTAAAAAGAAGACCAATGATCTTTACATAATAAACAGTGCTTTGTACTTCTTGTGAACCCCTGGTTCTTTAAAAAACAATAAAAAAAATATAATAATAGTGCTTTGCACTTTTATGAACCTCTGGTTCTTCAAATAAAGAAAAATTTGTTTTTCTTTGATCTAATTCAGATCAAGAAATTAAACAGTGCTTTGCACTTCCCTTCTTGAATCTAAAAGATTCTTAGTGCTTTGCACTTCCAAACTGCGCCGTTGCGCTCTTGAGAGAGCGCCACGTGTCGGCTATAAAACCACTTGCGCTAAGTGCCTTTAAGATAGAGCTTTGCTCTCTGGAATTGGCGCAACTCGCTGAGAGCACGCCACGTGTCTCCAGCACAACAGCGCAGCGCAACAGCGCAGCGCGCTGCACTGTTGCGCTTGCGCTCTCCAGAGCATGACACGTGTCCTCACCACAAGCGCTTGCGCTCAGTGATTGGCGCAAAGCGCCTGACAAATGGAATGCATTTTACTGAAGGGCCAGGCCCAAATCAGAGGGGCCTAGTAGGCCAAATTAAATTGCAATACAATAAAAAGGGGCAGAGCCCAAAACAAATTGATGCTTTGCATCCTTTCTGGGCAAAGCCCAAATAAAAAAAAAAGAAATGCAATGCAAAAGCAAATAAAATGTTGAACATTTCTACTGGACTTAGCCCAATTTTGGCCATAAGTCCTTAAATTAAATTGACTGAGCAAAATTGCTCTTCTAAATCAATTTACATCCGGTTCGAGGGTACATCTCCGAACTCCTTTGACATCCGTCGTTGTAATTCTTCAACGACGTCAAAGAGGTAACGGGTCCCAATGACCACACATCGATATGGACTGCGGGGTCCTTAAACTCGTGGACCGAAACGTCCTTAAACTAATATTGGACCGAAATGTCCTTAAACTAATATTGGACCGAAACGTCCCTAAACTAATATCGGACCTTTGGACCGAAACGTCCCTAAACTAATAACGGACCACTATGTCCCTAAACTGGCGTCGGACCGAAACGTCCCTAAACTAATATCGGACCGAAACGTCCCTAAACTAATATCGGACCACCACGTCCCTAAACTGGCACAATAGAGCCTAAATGCTCTTTTATCGGATCTAAACGGTCCCGTTAAGTTGATCTTAGTCTCAAACTGGACTAACGTATCCTTAACGAACGTTTAAGTTGATCTTAGCCCCAAACACGGCTAACGTATCCTTAAATATTCAAATGGATTATAAAACTCCTAATCAACTCTGGTTCGAGGGTACATCTCCGAGCTCCTTTGATACATGTCGTTGTAATCCTTCAACGACGTCAGAGAGGTGACGAGTCCCGATGGCCATACATTAAATTAATCACTACGTTGAGTTGATCTTAGTCTAAAATAGGACTAACGTATCCTTGACAAACGTTTAAGTTGATCTTAGCCGCAACACGACTAATGCATCCTTAAACTGAAAACACCAAACCCAAATCTAAGTAAATACGGATTTGGACTAATCCACGTCCTACGGGCGACGGCATTACTCAGTCTCCGTATACAATCCATGGGCAACCGCAAACAAAACAAACACACACGACACGAAGTGAAATTCTGGAGAAGGAGAAAGTTGTTACCGCGAAGCGGTAGCGTAATTAACTGCAGGGGCTTGCGCCTGCAGGGAAGAGCGTCCCCACAATCAAAAACCCTTCTAGCGAGGGGGAATCTGACGAAGTCTGCTACATCGGCCGCATCCGTCTAAACCTCCGATACACGGTGCCATAAATCAACTTGGCATCTTCGGAGAGATAAACGGATAAAACCAAATAGCATCTGTCCCGAACATCAGGCATGGACGTCCTAACGTCAAGGCCGCCGTTCGGAGGGGAACATCTTCATACCCTAAACCCTAATTTTTCCTATAAATACCACACTATATTTCACCCCTCCTCATTCAGAAAATCTATACAAAATTCTCTAAAAAAAATTCCAAGTCCAAAATTGTACAAGTGGAGTTAGCAAAGGTCGAAATTCCGGCGACGTTTCGGGAAGATTCCGACGACGAAACGACTCCTCGATGTTTCCGATAGCTTCCCCTATCTCTTCTTTTGTTTTCTAATCTGTAAGTCCCCTCTTCCCTCCCCTCTCTATTAAAACAAATCCAATTTTCAAAACTTGTCGGAAGCGGAGTTAATCCGACTTCCGATTCTTTTTTTTAACTAAAAACACAAGTTTTTCTCTAGAACAAATCCACCATCTTTTTGTATATTGTTTAACAAACATAATATAACATTCAAAACAAGTTTCATCTCAAAATAATATGTATAACAACTTCTATTTCATTTTTACGGTAAAATACCATCATGTTTACATACGGCATTTCTTTATCGTTTTACTCATGTTACCTTTAAAAAACTCACGAGGTAATGACCTACATCATCACAACACACATTTTTGACATAGCACGATGGTTTGTGAACTATTATTTTATGAGAAACTATGGGTTTACGTTTAAATACCATAAACACCCAAAAACCGTTTTCTTTAAAAGTATATTATCTAATTCCTTGCAAATAAATCTTTACAACCCATTTTGGGGAACCCCGATCGGGATGGTGCGGGTTATCGCACATCCTCAGACCTAGTAGAGCGAGACGCAGACCTCCGCAAGGACCATTCGATCTCGATGGAATTTTTAATACAATTTTTAACAAAATGTGATTTCTATTTAATAAATAAGTTCTATTTTTATAAAATACACACACACACACACACTATCAAAATATCTACTTTAAGTATACAATATATATATTCCATGTTTTATAAATCAAAGGAATCGCAATTTCATGAAACTACCATTACAATTCAATACAATTCCAAGATTACACTAAAATACCATATACATTGAAATATAGGTTATATCCCCTAGAATATTTCACTTTATAAAAATTACAATTATGAAAACCCTAAAGATGATAATTAAATACTTGAGGTGTATTTTGAAAATATATCAAAACTAATTTTCATAAAACCCCCTCAAGTTATATTAATTTACAATAAGGACTTTAGTAAACATAGGTTTAAGCGGGACCAGTTCTCTTGAGTCTCAGGGAGCTGGAGAATATGGGTGCTTGTCTATCTAAGGTAGACAACCTAAAAATAGTGTTATCAACACAGTAATTGTCTTGGAAAAAGACACAAATCCTGCCGTCTACGTGCAGCAGTTACCGATAACTCCAAAACATGAATCAGGACTCCAATTCTGTTTAAAAGTCTGACTCAGTTCGAGTCAAGGTCAAATATGAAATCAACTGATTTGAATCCAATTCAAGTATAACTGCAATACAACATGAGTCCATATCAACATGGACATGACCGAACCGAACCATGGATATACTCTAATTACATGACTATCCATTTATATCCTTTCCATTTACTGATATCATGGTTTCGGCAAGTCTTCCATTTACTACAAGACAATACAACACAATCGGTACAATCAATACAATTAATACATAAGATATTACGGGGTTTATAATGGGGTAGACTGGTATGGAACATGTTACAGGTGGCACGAGATGGTCACTAAAAGACGTAATTACATCCATGTCGTTGTTCCGTAGTATTATCGACGGAGCCTTGTACTATGGGTTACCGAAGTTCACGGTGTAAGTTGGACTCCTCTCGTATACACTGGCATATTCTATACCAAGCTACAACAACCACGTTAGTATAACAACTATAACATTATCTACTTCACCTGTTCTATTCTCTGTCTATTCTTCTCCTTCTTTCTTTGGGACTTACCGAGCCATTGTTTGCTGACGACATTCCTCTTTCTCTTCTTCTTTGGGATGTTGTCAGGAGGACCAGACTCTGAGGAGTTCGAAACCGGCCAGGAGCACTTGGAGCATTTCATAGAAGACCCTGAGTATTGACTTTATTTGTACTCATTTTATTTTCAGTTTATGTCATTGTTTAGGCATTGCATTCCAGACTTGTATTTATATTTCCAGTTGTACTGTAAAGGAATGTTGAAAAAGTTGTTGTTCTTTTACATCTCTTCTTGTGTACATTTTACTTTATATTGCTTAGATACGCTTAGCGTGTTTACTTCTGAGTAAATACGTCGCGTGACCCATCGCGTTTCCTTACCCATACACTAGGAAGCGGGACGTGACAGGTTTTGTTGGCGGCTCATGCAGGTCGGTGCTGCATAGAACCCTACCATGCAGGTCAGTTCTGTATGGACATGCAGGTAAATTCTGCATGAAGTCCTAAGCAATATAACACAAGAATCAGCAACTAAAAACATTCTTTACATTTCATGTTCCTTGAATCTTATAATTTCATATACTTTTAATCTATCCTAACCCTATTTTTCTTTCAAGGTTATGGATTCTCCAAACATTACCAGCACCAACTTCAATAACACACCACCACCTCTACCGCTTACGTCTATCATTGTTGCTCCGATCAATGAGCAGGCGGTACTGCTTGAGGCAATCCGAAGCCTCCTAGAAGGACAGCAGCAACAGACTGCTATATTACTGAACCGTTCAGAAGCGGAAGCGTCCGGAGTAAAGCAATTCCGGGCATTACACCCAAAGCAATTTTTGGGGAAAGAGAGCCCTTTGGAAGCTGAAGAATGGGCTCAGAGCATCGAGGACGATCTGGCAGCAGCACAAGTGCCAGAGATCGCTTGGGTACGAGTTGCGAAGCTGCAACTCACCGACAATGCCCGAGTTTGGTGGAAGGCGGAAGAAAACCGACTTGACCAACTGATCGAATGGAAAACCTTTCGCGATATGTTCGACGCGAAGTACTTTCCAGAGACTGCCCGATTTGACATAGAGCAGCAATTCATCCATCTACAACAGTGTTCGATGTGGACCAAATCGGTGGATGAGTATGATGCCGAGTTTACCATGCTCAGTAGGTAAGATATGTCTCAATATTCAATTTTCTAATATCACATATTACACAGCCAACACAAGACTTTAACAGGTTCGCGGCACACTTGATACCGACTACCGAGATCAGGTCCAAACGATTTCAGCAAGGGTTGGATTCGGAGATCCAAGCCGCCTTAGCTACATGGGATTTCCCAACCCACGAACTGGCCCTGAAAGCTGCCCGCCAATATGAAGCAGTGGTGAAGAAGAAGGGCAGACTCCAATCTGTCAGAGTGAAGCACCCTGCCACTCAGATGGCAGGAGGAGCCTCTTCAAGGCCACCTTTTGTGCGCAGGAGACCGGGAGTACCAATCAACCGGCCCAGCACAGCCTTTTGCACCTACTGCAGGAGAGATGGACACTTAGTGAAGGACTGCCGGCGTGCAAATCGCCTTTGCTTAGTCTGGGGCTCAGCCATACATGATATTGGGTGTTGTCCTCGAAGACTCAATCCAAACATTGCACCCAGACTAGTAATCACTTATTCGTAGTGGCCGGCTATCCAGTTTCCTGCAGCTCGTCTTGCTCTCCCAGCTCCACCTCCACGCAGACCTCCTGTACAGCTAAATCGCCAATTCCATCAAGCACTAAGGAATATGCCTCGAGAGCAGAGGAACAATGCTCCAAGGATAGAGGAATGTGCCTCCAGTTAGGAGGAATATACCTCGGCGTTATGCTTTCACATTAGCTGCCGTAGAAGCCGAGACTGTAGATCAAGGTAACCCTGGTAATTCCCACACATCTTTCCAAAACCTTTGCATTCTTTCATTCTTCCAAATATATTTATGCACTATCAATAGTTCTATCATTAAACTTTTCTTGAATCCGTTACACTTTCCTTCTACAAATTTCGAGAACGAAATTTTTATAAGGAGGGTAGAATATAATAACCCTAAAATTTCTGTACATAATTTTTCCAAAATATAGAAAGGAACACCTAAGCCTGAGCACAAATTATAAATTTAATTTTCTTTTGAACAGCAAGAAAGCACTTGTAGCTCATTGGTAAAGCCTTGCACTGCTGTGACGTAGCCCATGTGATCGAATCCCCCCAGCCACATATATTTTTAATTGATTTTTCTTTTAATATTTTAGAAGCCCAAAAGTTTACACGTGCACTATACGTAAAATGAAAAGTCACAATAAAAATAAACATGTGGAAAATGCTATTTGAACAGCCTAGGACACGTGGCCCCAATCCAAGCCCCATCCCCTTCAAGATGACCAGCGAGATCTGGTTTTGCGCCGCCGCCGCCGGTTTGGTTAGAGCCAAATGCAATTTTTTTAACCCTATCACCCCTTGAACTCCCCCCATTAACCACAGTCTGTTTGTTTTCTCTGCATATTTCCAGAGAATTAAAAAAAACGAGCATTACTCCATGATTTAATGCATTTTAATTCTCAAATTCTTCATACCCTAAACCCTAATTTTCCCTATAAATACCAAACTACATTTCACCCCTCCTCATTCAGAAATTCTATACAAAAACTCTCTAAAATGATTCCAAGTCCAAAGTTGTACAAGTGGAGTTAGCAAAGGTCGAAATTCCGGCGACGTTTCAGGAAGATTCCGGCGACGAAATGACTCCCCGACGATTCCGATAGCTTCCACTATCTCTTCTCTTATTTTCCAATCTGTAAATCCTTTCTTCCCTCTCCTCTCTCTATTAAAACGAATCTAATTTTCAAAACTAGTCGGAAGCGGAGTTAATCCGACTTCCGATTCTTTTTTAACTAAAAACGCAAGCTTTTCTTTAGAACAAATCCACCATCTTTTTGTATATTGTTTAACAAACATAATATAACATTCACAACAAGTTTCATCGCAAAATAATATGTATAAGAACTTCTATTTCATTTTTACGGTAAAATATCATCATATTTACATACGGCATTTCTTTATCTTTTTACCCATGTTACCTTTAGAAAACTCATGATGTAATGACCTAACTCATCACAACATATATTTTTGACACAGCACAATGGTTTGTGAAACATTAGTTTGTGGGAAACTACGAGTTTAAGTTTAAATACCATAAACACTCAAAAACCGTTTTCTTTAAAAGTGTATTATCTAATTCCTTGCAAATAAGCTTCTGCAACCCATTTTGGGGAACCCCAATCGGGATGGTGCGGGTTATCGCACATCCTCGGGCCTAGTAGAGCGAGATGCAGACCTCCGCAAGGACCATTTGATCTCAATGGAAATTTTAATGCAATTTTTAAGAAAAATATGATTTCTATTTAATAAATAAGTTACACACACACACACACTATCAAAATATCTACTTTAAATATACAATATATATTCCATGTTTTCTAAATCAAAGAAAACACAATTTCATGAAACTACCATTACAACTCAATACAATTCCAAGATTACTCTAAAATACCATATACATTGAAATCTAGGTTATATCCACTAGAATATTTCACTTTATAAAAATTACAATTATGAAAATCCTAAAGACGATAATTAAATACTTGAGATGTATTTTGAAAATATATCAAAACTATTTTTCATAAAACCCTCTCAACTTATTTTAATTTACAATAACAACCCCAGTAAACATAGGTTTAAGGGGGACCAGTTCTCTTGAGTCTCAGGGAGCTGGAGAATATGGGTGCTTGCCTATCTAAGGTAGACAACCAAAAAATGGTGTTATCAATATGGTAATTGTCTTGGAAAAAGACACAAATCCTGCCGTTCATATGCAGCAGTTTCCGATAACCCCAAAATATGAATCGGGACTCCAATTCTGTTTAAAAGTTCGACTCAGTTCGAGTCAAGGTCAAATCTGAAATCAATCTGACTTGAATCCAATTCAAGTATAACTGCAATACAGCATGAATCCATGAATACTGGAATACAATCCATATCAACATGAATATGACCGAACCGAACCATGGATATACTCTGGTTACATGACTATCCATTTATATCCTTTCCATTTACTGATATTATGGTTTCGGCAAGTCTTCCATTTGCAAGATAATACAACACAATCGGTACAATCAATACAATCAATACATAAGACATTATGGGGTTTATAAAAGGGTAGACTGGTACGGAACATGTTACAGGTGGCACGAGGTGGTCACTAAAAGACGTAATTACATCTATATCGTTGTTCCGTGGTATTATCGACGGAGCCTTATACTATGGGTTACGAAAGTCCACAGTGTAAGTTGGACTTCTTTCGTATACACTGGCATATTCTGTACCAAGCTACAACAACTGCGTTAGTATAACAACTATAACATTATCTACTTCACCTGTTCTATTTTCTGTCAATTCTTCTCCTTCTTTCTTTGGGACTTACCGAGCGATTGTTCGCTGACGACATTCCTATTTCTCTTCTTCTTTGGAATGTTGTCAGGAGGACCCGACTCTGAGGAGTTCGAGACCAGTCAGGAGCACTTGGAGCAGTTCACAGAAGACCCTGAGCATTGACTTTACTTGTACTCAATTTATTTTCAGTTCATGCCATTGTCTAGGCATTGTATTCCAGACTTGTATTTATATTTCCAGTTGTACTGTAAAGGAAAGTTGAGTAATAAAAGTTGTTGTTCTTTTACATCTCCTCTTGTGTACATTTTACTTTATATTGTTTAGATACGCTTAGCGTGTTTACTTCTGAGTAAATACGTCGTGTGACCCGTCGCGTCTCCTTACCCGTACACTGGGAAGCGGGGCGTGACAGTGAAACTCTTTCCAAACTCTGACAAAAGAAAGCATTGGAAAAGAAAGTTTGACTCAGGAAAAGCAGAGAAAGAAGGTGAAAAGAAACCTCCATTAATGAGGCAGCGCCTCACGTGCTCTCCACGAGGGTGCCAGCGCTAGAGCCAATCTTATAGGATTAAATCCTATGGTGGCACCTCACGTGCTTCTCAAGCGGGCGCTAATGTGCAAAGAACAGAGGAGTTGATTACATAAGAGTTAAACTCTTAGATGGCGCCGCACATGCTACTCACGCGGGCGCCAATGTGCAAAGCACAGGAATACCCATCTTAAGAATTAAATTCTTAAGTGACGCCCAGCTGCACGACACGTGAGCGCCAGCACCCTGGTAGAATTAAATTTTACAATACTCTCTATTGAACAGAGCCGTTGGATCAAAGATCCAACAAAGACGATAAATCTTTAAAATACAGAATTAAATTCTATTGGTAGGAAACATTTCCCAAATCTTTCTGAATAAGAAAGGTACTTGATCAGTCGAAAATAATGTATTTTTAACACGACAATTTCCCTACCATTTGCACTCATCTAGAGGTGTTCGGTTTGAATATTGCACATATTAGCAAAACAGTCGTAAAATACCAGATTACATGTGTTATACTTTAAAACCGACATTTCAAGGGAAATTGAGTGTTTATCATAGCATCGCATCATCCTTGTATAGCGCAACACTTGTTTTGAAGTCTGTGCAGGAAATTCCAGGAGAAAAGCCAAATCAGTGAAAATAATGCTGATAAAATACGCCAACTCAAAGGCTAGAGATCTGGCAGTGATTAAGGACTAATTACAAGATTCAGCACATCAGAGAATATTCCTGAAGTCAAAAGGAAGCGGCACTGGAAAGATGAGGCCTTAAAACCCTCATGTGACCGCGGATCCGCGGCCTGAGGAGGCACGTGCTGTGGATCCGCGGCAGTATTGCTACATCATCAGCATTTCTTTGCTCCATTATTCTTCAATCAAGGCCAGAACCTCATTAAGCTATGGCAACTTCCAGAAATATCCAGAGTTTCTGCCAGATCAGCAAGGATCATTAATCAAGCTAATCATGATTAAGCTAATCAACCTCCAAGCTTCCAAAGCAAGCCAACTAACAACCTAGTTCTAGAAGCATCCCTCCAACAAACTACTTCTAGAAGCCTCTCTCTATAACAAACTTTTGGAGAGAAATTTGAATTTTGAATCCTAGATCTAGGGTTATGAGGCTTATAAAAGGAAACCTAGATCTAGGGTTAAAGGTTGATTCTACATCCATCTTCCACCCGCAAGTTGAGTGACAAGACTTGAGCCTCAAAACCCTAACCCTAATTCTAATTCCAATCCAAGATCAAGATCCCGAGTACCAAATCAAGCGAGAAGCCTTCAACCTTTTAGGAGCGGAGCCGATCTTCAATCGAGCAAGTGATCCAAGCCAATCCGCGACTCAAGGAGACGAGCGAAGCCAAATCGACGATCGAGTTCATTCCTCTTATAGTTCTTGAGCGAATTGTAACGGAATTGTTGATAAATAAAAGGTGAAATTCTTTAATCTTGCTTTCTTTAAATTCTTGCATTATGATTCGATCTCAATTTGTGATTGCGGTTCTTGTTGTGATGTTTGAGTAAAACTTCGCTCGTAAAGGAGTCGAGACGATTAATACAATGATGATGTAACAAATCTTAAAATGATTCTTAAGTCCTATGAGTTTTGTAAACCCTAGCAAATTGAAGAATCGACGACCTAGTTTCGTTGCGATGCTTTCTTGATTGTGATCGCTCGAAATTAGGGATCCACGATCGATTCTTGAATTTACTAGAGGCTAGAATGTGAATGATATCAACGAAGGAACAAGGGATAGATGATGAAACTCTAGTTTCATAAGAAATTCCTAATTCTCGTTGATCATCATCGATCTAGTATCAATTCATCGATGGATAAGAATACGTAATCGCTAGATTTCATCACATCTATAGATCCGATTGATTCCTACGGGCCTCACTTCGATTCTTGATATTTGATTTGGAAATCATCACAAATTCTCAATTCTTGATTTTATTGTTTCTTGATTTAGACTAGATTTTACTAATTTTTGAACTTCAATTCTTTAAATCATGAATTGTTTCTTTTCTTCTCTTTAAATTTTTGACTTATCTAATTCGAAACACGAACGATTACACTTTCTCTGTGGACGATCCGCACTTACTAACGCGCTACAATCGACACCGTTATTGATTGAGGTCAAATAATTTTTGGTTGTGATTTCTAAACAATTTTCTACTTACACACCGGAAAAATATTCAATGGACCCAGCGCTTATTGCTAAAGCACCTTATCCTAATCGGTTAAGGGCTAACAAATCGAGTCCACATATGGAGAAGACTATGGACATATTTAAGCAGGTTAACATCAACATCTCTCTCCTAGATGCTATCCAACAAGTTCCGTCCTATGCGAAAACTCTTCAGAATTTGTGCACTAGGAAGAGGAAGACTCAAGTGCCCAAGAAGATATTCATGGCAAAGACTGTAGACACAGTTTTCCCCCAAAAATTACCACGGAAACGTAAGGACCCTGGCTGTCCTACTATTTCTATTTCTATTGGGGAAAAACACATCAACTGTGCTCTACTAGACCTTGGCGCTATTGTTAACCTACTTCCTTTCTCAGTCTATGAGCAGTTAGGGATCGGAGAGTTGAAACCAGCCCATTGCACTCTCCAGATGGCTGACCGATCAATCACCAAACCTAGGGGTGAACTGGAGGATGTGTTAATAAAAATCGGGGAATTTGTATTCCCTGTGGACTTTATTGTACTTGATATACAGCCTGTAGCGAACCCACGGAATCAAATTCCGGTGATTTTAGGTCGCCCCTTTTTGGCCACTTCCAATGCGATCATCAACTGTCGTAATGGCTCTATGACCTTATCATTCAGGAATAGGTCAATTGAGCTGAACATTTACAAGTTGGGAAGTGTACCCTCTGAACCTACTGCTCAGGTCTGTTCTGTCGAATTAATGGATGTCGACAGCAGCGAATTTGATGATCCTCATGATACTGATCTTGACTCTTTTCATACGTTGTTATTTGACCCAATTATGTATCATACACATACGGACTCTTCCACCGAGATGTCCGGGTCAGCAACTAACACCGATTATGAACTGCTTTTAGAGTCTGAAGATCATCCCGCGCTTTGTGATGACATTATTCTTCGGGGTATTGATGAGACTTTTGAGGAGATCTTCGCTGATGAACTCACATTTTTGAATGACACGGTTATTGAGATGAATCATCTCCCAATCAATGAAATTGAACCTCCACCCCTTCTTCTGAACTGTAAAAAGAATGCGAGTAATCCATCACATTCACTGCATCGTCTCTTCAAAACGAGACGCAAACACATTCTATTCCACCACTTACCTTTTTCCCACTTCTTCTTCCACCAACTTGAGCACTACACTGATAAAATTTTCGAATGGTTGGTGTTAACTTTCGGTCTTTACAAAGTTTGGTATCGACCAATGATTCTTGACCCCCTTTTGTGATTTTCAAAGCTTAACATGGTTTAACTCAAGTTTGGGGGGGTATATTTTCTGGCTCTTGAAAAGAAAATTTTTACACAAAATGATGAGCCAAGAATAAGTTTGGGGGATGATCTTCACTTATATATTTTGCCCCCATTAATAAATTTCCTCCCAAGCTTACAGGTTTTCGAGATTAGCAGATGGCAACAGTGAGGACACTGTTGAAAACAAGTTTGGAGGAGGTTTGTGCTTATTTTCGCATCATTTGCATATCACTTTGCATAAGCACAAAACATTTTAAAACCTATAAAAATTTTAAAAAAAATTTCAAAAAAAAAAAAATATTTTTGTACATAAATAAGATAATAAAAGATTAGATAATGAAAAATTACATCCAAAAGATTGGAAAAATTTAAGAAAACCAAGAAAATTAGAAGTTTTCTTATACGAACTAGTAATAAGTATTTATGAGCCGTTGTCCCAAGGGATAGTAAGATGAAAGAAGTCACTAATCTGAGGATGAAAATAAGTCTGAAAAATAGTTTCTATTCTGAAAGCCAAACATTTGAACGTTGATACCCTACTATACGCACTTACATACGTCTTGAACGGGATAGTAGAGGATACCTTGAAATGCTCTTGTCTAAAAGCCGATATATGAAGGAAAAAAAATGAATAAAATATAAAGTGGTGAGAAAAATGAACACTGGTTTTGTTATCGCCAAGGCAGCAATAAAAAATATAGCGAGGGTGCTTCTTCACCTAGTGTCCTAAGGCCAACTGGTCTGGGAGTCACTGCTAAGCCTTAGGTGGTGCAAGACGAGGAAAATACACCAAATAAGCAAGCACATGAGTAATAGGTCGGTTAGTACCTCAAGAAGTATTAACGGTCGCATGAAAGTGTGTGAGCAAATTCATCTAAATATCCATCAATTAAAAAGTACTGAGGCAGATGGACAAGAGTATGATAGCTTGAATTGAATTCTCCGGGTGTAGGGATGTTCTTTACACACACGTAGGGTTATATGATCGATGTTTGGAAGAAAGATAGGAATGAAGAATAAGACGATGTTTTATTGAGGGGTTATGTGATTTCTGACATTTTTTCACGACTATTAAGATAGGGCTCATGACAACCGAAAAGCTGGCATAGTTGGAAACCCTAATTTTCAAAGTTTTTCTTTTACAATTCTTTTCTTTAAATGTAATATTTACGGTCTTCATTTTATTATTGGATTTTGTGGGTGCAATCCGTTGAAAACCCTCAGGAGACAACACTCCTCCTATTAGGGACACCTAAAGGTTTAAAGGCTTGTTGCACGTGCTCAGTGCAATCGTGTTGCCTACGAAAGTGTGCTAATTAGTTTGTCTCTTTCTTTATTTTCTCCTTCTCTTTTTAATAAAACAGTTTGCTCAAGACGACCGAAAATAAGTTTGGGGGAATTTGATCAGTCGAAAATAATGTATTTTTAACACGACAATTTCCCTACCATTTGCACTCATCTAGAGGTGTTCGGTTTGAATATTGCACATATTAGCAAAACAGTCGTAAAATACCAGATTACATGTGTTATACTTTAAAACCGACATTTCAAGGGAAATTGAGTGTTTATCATAGCATCGCATCATCCTTGTATAGCGCAACACTTGTTTTGAAGTCTGTGCAGGAAATTCCAGGAGAAAAGCCAAATCAGTGAAAATAATGCTGATAAAATACACCAACTCAAAGGCTAGAGATCTGGCAGTGATCAAGGACTAATTACAAGATTCAGCACATCAGAGAATATTCCTGAAGTCAAAAGGAAGCAGCACTGGAAAGATGAGGCCTTAAAACCCTCATATGACAGCGGATCCGCGGGTACATGTGTTATACTTTAAAACCGACATTTCAAGGGAAATTGAGTGTTTATCATAGCATCGCATCATCCTTGTATAGCGCAACACTTGTTTTGAAGTCTGTGCAGGAAATTCCAGGAGAAAAGCCAAATCAGTGAAAATAATGCTGATAAAATACACCAACTCAAAGGCTAGAGATCTGGCAGTGATCAAGGACTAATTACAAGATTCAGCACATCAGAGAATATTCCTGAAGTCAAAAGGAAGCAGCACTGGAAAGATGAGGCCTTAAAACCCTCATATGACAGCGGATCCGCGGCCTAAGGAGGCACGTGCCGCGGATCCGCGGCAGTATTGCCACATCATTAACATTTCTTTGCTCCATTATTCTTCAATCAAGGCCAGAACCTCATTAAGCTATGGCAACTTCCAGAAATATCCAGAGATTTCTGCTAGATCAGCAAGGATCATTAATCAAGCTAATCATGATTAAGCTAATCAACCTTCAAGCTTCCAAAGCAAGCCAACTAACAACCCAGTTCTAGAAGCATCCCTCCAACAAACTACTTCTAGAAGCCTCTCTCTATAACAAATTTTTGGAGAGAAATTTGAATTTTGAATCCTAGATCTAGGGTTATGAGGCTTATAAAAGGAAACCTAGATCTAAGGTTAAAGGTTGATTCTACATCCATCTTCCACTCGCAAGTTGAGTGACACGACTCGAGCCTCAAAACCCTAACCCTAATTCCAATTCCAATCCAAGATCAAGATCCCGAGTACCAAATCAAGCGAGAAGCCTTCAACCTTTTAGGAGCGGAGCCGATCTTCAATCGAGCAAGTGATCCAAGCCGATCCGCGACTCAAGGAGATGAGCGAAGCCAAATCGACGATCGAGTTCATTCCTCTTGTAGTTCTTGAGCGAATTATAACGGAATTGTTGATAAATAAAAGGTGAAATTCTTTAATCTTGCTTTTTTTAAATTCTTGCATCATGATTCGATCTCAATTTGTGATTGTGGTTCTTATTGTGATGTTTGAGTAAAACTCCGCTCGTAAAGGAGTCGAGACGATCAATAGAATGATGATGTAACAAATCTTAAAACGATTCCTAAGTCCTACGAGTTTTGTAAACCCTAGCAAATTGAAGAATCGACGACCTAGTTTCGTTGCGATGTTTTCTTGATTGTGATCGCTCGAAATTAGGGATCCACGATCGATTCTTGAATTTACTAGAGGCTAGAATGTGAATAATATCAATGAAGGAACAAGGGATAGATGATGAAACCCTAGTTTCATAAGAAATTCCTAATTCTCGTTGATCATCATCGATCTAGTATCAATTCATCGATGGATAAGAATACGTAATCGCTAGATTTCATCACATCTATAGATCCGATCGATTCCTTCGAGCCTCACTTCGATTCTTGATATTTGATTTGGAAATCATCACAAATTCTCAATTCTTGATTTTATTGTTTCTTGATTTAGACTAGATTTTACTAATTCTTGAACTTCAATTCTTTAAATCATGAATTGTTTCTTTTCTTTAAATTTTCGACTCATCTAATTCGAAACACAAACGATTACACTTTCCCTGTGGACGATCCGCACTTACTAACGCGCTACAATCGACACCGTTATTGATTGCGGTCAAATAATTTTTGGTTGTGATTTCTAAACAATTTTCTACCTACACACCGGAAAAATATTCAGTCAGTACTCTTGGTTGGATTAAAGATCCATTTGTATAACAAAATTCTATTCTGGAATATATTTTCTCAATCTTTCTAAATAAGAAAGATTGCTCTCTGTAAAACAGAGAACCGTTGGATTAAAAGTCTAATGGTGATTAAAAATCACCGTTTTACAGAATAAATTCTGTATAGGGAAAATGTTTCCCCAATCTCGCTAAAAACTAAAAAAAACATATTCTGTAAAAACAGAAGTTCTTGGATCAAAGATTCAATGGTGGGTAAAATTCCCTAAATCAATTTTGAGACCAATTAAATCAATTGGAATCTCTCAATGTGAGATTTTCTCAAAACTACAATTTGTCTCCACTATATAAAGGCCCCGAGACTTCAAGACTCACACAACAAGGAGGGGAGGAAGAAGAGACGAGGACAGACACCAGAGACCAGAGGCACAGAGATAAAAAAACAGAGGGAGAGAATTCAATTCTCAAAGAAGAAGTGCTCCATTCTCGAGACCCTAAGTAAAGAGAATATCGAGATCAAAATATCTCCTTTACCCAACATATCTAAGGGTTGAACCCTTCTAAAAGAACTTGGTTTTTTCTCTAGATCTGAGATCCACAAGACAAGTATTCCACAAGTTGAGAATTTAATTCTCATTGGGAAGATCTTGTTCTTGAGAATCAAAGATTCAGGGAAGAACAAACTTAAAAGAGAAAGAATATGGAGTCCACAATACTTCAGGAAATCAGTTCCTTCGAATTAAGAACTTAGTTCTTAAAAAGAATATGATCTCAGATCCTCAAAATAGTGATCTTGGTGATCGTTAATGGTCAAAATACCATCAACAGAAATTAAATCTCTATATAAAAGAAACTAGTGTCCCACGTGCTTCCCACGTGGGCGCCCCTCTTTAACAGCGCCCAGCGCCTCACGTGCTCCTCACGCGGGCGCCATATAAAAAGTGCTTAGCACTTCACATACAACTAAAACGGCTAAGTGCTTAGCACTGATTCGGCTGCGCCCCAGTGCCTCATGTGCTCCTCATGCGGGGGCCACATTAAAAGTGCTTAACACTTCACATACAACCAAAACGGCTGAGTGCTTAGCACTGATTAGGCAGCGCCCCAGCGCCTCACATGCTTCTCACATGGGCGCCATCAGAAAAGAAGAAAAGAGAGAAAAGTGCCCGGCACTCCATAAACAACCAAAGTGGCAGAGTGCTCAGCGTTCATTGGGAGGCGCCCATAATCAAATACTTCACATGACACCCATGTGAGTGTCAGAGCGTCAAATATGTGCTTAGCACTTTTTCATAAAAAGAAAAAGGCTGAAGAGACAGAGTCCAAATGAGTGCTTAGCTCTTTTTGAATAAGAGTAGGTAGACTAAGCCCAAATTGGATAAGCCTCCGAAGTTTCTTGCAGCTGAGCCCAAATGCTCTTTTGATGGATCTTAAGTAGAAATGATCCTTAAAACCATTATTGAGCCGATCTTAGTCTTAAACATGATTAATGATTCCTCTTTGATGATATCCAAAATGATATTCATGTTGTATCTCCTAAGGTAATCTTAGTCTCAAATATGATTAACGATTCTTAGGTCATCTACAACACCTTTTTCTCTCAAATACGGGATTTGGTTCACTGGTACATCTTTCTACACCTCTGATATATGTCGTTGTAATTCCTTAAAGTCTTTAGAGAGGTGGCGGGTCCCGACAACCAACAACCCCTTTCATCATACATTGATGCACTTCCAAATTGACGTGCACAACTAAAAACCTCGCCTCAAACATGGCGATAATGGACCGAAATGTCCTTAAACTAACATTCATCCCCAAAATGGGAATGTTGGACCGAAATGTCCTTAAACTAATCTTCGCCCCCAAACACGGCGATAATGGACCGAAATGTCCTTAAACTAATATCTTCCCCAAACACGGTGGTAATGGACTATGATGTTCAGAGCTCTGTGCGGTAACACTGTAGGCGACGACAAACTTTTGCTTTTCCAATTCATTGGCAGCCTGTTAGAGACAGCTTTTGAATGGTACTCGGAGCTCCTAAATGACCCCGTGAGGACACTCACAAAGATGGAGCTGTTGTTCATACAGTAGTTTTCCAGCGTGAGCGAGCGCACTACAATCACGACATTAATCAATGCCAGGGTAAGGCAAGGAGAAACCTGGGTCCAATATGCGATCCGATGGTGAAATCTATGGTTAAAGTGCGAACAACGCATCGAAGAATCCCCCGCTGTGGGCATGTTCATCGAAACCCTTGATCCTCAAACGACTATTTCCCAGTTCATGACGTTCTTCAAGCCAACCACCTTCCAGGCTTTGATCGATAAACTGGCCCAAATGAACCAGATGGGCCACGAGCCATCCTCCTCAAATAAGGACCCTCGAAATGCCAAGGGAAAAGGGAAACCGACCTTCGTCGCCAACACTCAATAACAACTGAGCGATCCAAAACCGGCTCTTCGCCAAAACAATGCACGTTCATGCCTATCCCTGGAAGAAAGGCTAGGACACGCTTACTCGTTCCCCCACAATAAGATGAGGAGACTATTTGAGTTGGCAATGCGTAACAAACTCATCACATTGCTAGACCCACGACGTCTATCGCAACCCGGTGATGTCAACAACCCCAACTACTGTTTCTACCACAGAATGGTGAGCCACCAAATTGAGGATTGCTACGTCTTCAACAACTGGGTCGAGGACCAGTATCAACAAGGAAAGTTCGCGCTGTCTGAGAACTGGAGGGTGAACCCTCCACAGAAGCACACTCCCAAAAGAGTGGATGCACCGGGGGAATCATGCTCGCTTGTGGAAGAAACTCCATGGGAAGTCGTTCTTTCAGCAAAAACCAAAAGAATACTGAAGAATCTACAGGCATGTCTAACAGTCAGGTGGAAAGGCCTACTTGAACCTGAAATTATCGAAGAGATGCTGAAACCGCGTCCCATACTGAAAGTAGTTGACAAAGGGCAAAATCCCCAAGTCAAGCGTTTAAAGTCTTCGAAGAAAAAGAAGAAGACCAAGAAGCCTGTGCAGCCTGCTGAGTATGACGACAAGCGCACAAACCTACAAAAGTACATCAACGCGTTGGAGGAGTACAACCAGAAGGCGCGGAAACCGGTCATGCTCGAAGAGTTCCTCAAGCATATTCTTGAGAACGAAGATAGTGACAACGATGAGGAAAATGACTCATTAGAAGAAACCGAAGACTGTGTATCAAGTTACCATATGGTCTCCTATTCGTTATTAAATGACGAAGAACTCCCTTAGCGTCAGAAAACAACGCAGAGTGTCATGTCCCGCTTCCCAGTATACGGGTGGAGGACGCGACGAGGCTGCTACGTATTTACTTAAAAGTAAACACGCTAAGCGCATCTAAGCAATATAAAATAAAATATACACAAGAGACAAGATGTAAATAAACAACAACTTTATTTATTAACATTCTGTTTACAATACAATTGAAAAGTAAATACATGGAATGAAAGCAATGCCTAAACAGTGGCATAACAGAAATGTAAAGGAAATGTAATGTACAAGTGAACTACAGCTCTGGATCTTCAGTAAACTGGTCTAAGTCTTCGCTGCTGGGCTCGATCTCCAGTGAGTCCGAAACACCTGACGACATTCCAAAGAAGAAGAAAGAGAATGTCGTCAGCGAACAAATCGCTCGGTAAGTCCCGTAAATAGACAAGAATGGAATAGACAGAATAGAGAGTATATTGTTATAATGTTGAATTTAGTTTTAACGCTGTTGTTTGTAGCTTGGTACAGAAGAATTCCAGTGTATACGAGAGGAGTCCCACTATTCCGGAGACTAAGGTATACGGAGCACAAGGAACCGTTCAGCCACGGTACAACGACAATGGATATTCAGGTTAGGTATGTTATGGTTACAGTATCGTGCCACTTCTAACACCTTCCGTACCAATCTACCCCTTATAAATCTCGCGATGTCTTGATTGTATTGTTTGTATTGTTTGTATTACATATTGAATATAGAAGGATGACTTACCGAGACCATGATATCAGTAATGGAACGGATATAATGAATGAACATGTAAATGGAGTATATCCATGGTTCGGTTTAGTCAATACAGATTGATATAGATTGAATAGATAGATTCATATTGAATCATGTTGTATTGTAGTTTGTACTTGAATCACATTCAAGTCAGATTGATTAGATTGAGACTCAGTCTGAGTCAGACACTTTAAAAAGAACTTGAAATCCTGATCGTTTTGATGTTATCGGTAACTGCTACACATGGACGACATGATTTGTGTCTTTTTCAAAGACAATTACCGTATGATAATACCGTTTGTTAGGTTGTCTACCTTAGATAGGCAAGCACCCATATCTCCGGCTCCCTGAGGCTCAAAAGATTGGTCCCGCTTAAACCTATGTTTACTAGGGTCCTTATTGTAATTTAGTATAACTTGAGGGGGTTTTATGTAAAATAATTTTGTTATACTTTCAAAATATACCTTAAGTATTTAATTATCGTTTATAGAGTTTTCATAGATATTTCTTTTATTCAATGTGAAATTTCTAGTGAATATGATCTAGTTTTTAAACTATTATTTGAAATATTGGAATTGTATGGTATTTTCTTGTAAATAGGATGTTTTTCTTGAATTTTGGAAATGTGGAATATTATAAATATTAAAAATAGATATTTTGATATTAATTACATATATATTTATTTATTAAAAATATAAGTTTTATTTATAATAGAAATCATATTTTCTAAAGAAAAATATATTAAAAATCTTTCGAGATCGTATGCTCCGTGAGGAGGTCTGCATCTCTCTCTACTAGACCCGAGGATGTGCGATAATCCGCACCATACCGAACGGGGTCCTTAATAGTGGGTTGTAGAGACGCAATTGCGAAAATTTGTGAAATACACTTCTTATAAAAAAAGGTTTTATAAGTTGAAGGTAGTTATATGTAAAGTCGTATTTTCCCGAATTTATGTTCCTAAATTCCATCGTGCTATATTAGATATATGTGTTGTGAAGAGGTAGGTCATTATCTCATGTGTTTTCTAAAGATAACACAGTTAAAAGGTATAAACATGTCGATATGAAACATAAAGGTATTTTAATGTAAAATTGAAATATAACTTGCTATGGTTATCATTTTGATGTCAAACTTGTTCTATTGCCTTTGTTAATGATTACTAAATAATATATCAAAAGTTATAGGTTTGTAAATAAGAAAAAGTTGTATTTTTAAAAGAAAAGAGAATCGGAAGCCAGATAACTTTGCTTCCGACACGTTTTAAGAATGAAGAGTTTGGGAATAGCGAAAGAGAGAGAAGGGGGACTTACTAGCTTATAAGGTAGAAGGGAGAAAGAAGAAGAGGGGTTTCATCGCCGGTGCGCCGTTTCATCGCCGGAAAATCCTTGGGTCGTCGCCGGAACTTTGTCGGAGTTTCACCCTTCGTTAGCTCCACTCGCATAATATAAAGACTTGGGAATTCTTGAGAGTTTTGGCAGGGATTTGTGAGTGAGGAGGGGTGTGAAATGGAGTGGTATTTATAGGGAAAAATTAGGGTTTAGGGTGTTTAAAGAATGCATTGAAATATGCATTAAAATGAGGTTAAATGGGCATTTTATTGCTCTCTGGATTAATTCAGAGTAAACAAGCAAGAAGGGAGTAGTGGGGTAGCTGAAAGGGTGCAGGGGGTAAAGTTTGGGGGCATTTGGGACGGTTTGACCCGACCTCGCCGGATTTCCTAGGCTTGTCGCCGGCCCAATGCCGACGGTCTGGGTTGGTGTTGGGTTATTGGGTCGGGGTCGTTTGGTATTCTAATGTGCACGTGTTTGATTATCTTGTGTCACTTCAGTTTACGTGTAGTCTTTTGGGCTTCTAAAGATTAAAAGAATTTAAAATAAAAAGAATATGTGGCTGATGGGATTTGAACTCTGGTGTTTTGGTTCAGCAGTGCAAGGTCTTACCAGTGAGCTACAAGCTCTTTCTTGCTGTTCAAAAGTAAAACAAAATCTTATAGCATTCACATGAATTGTAAATACTCCAATTATACATCAAATTTAAATGAATTTTATGTACACAGAATTTGGAGTTGTTACACCCTCCTTACAAAAATTTCGTCCTCGAAATTTATAATTTATTTTAAGGACTAATTTACAAATAAGTGAGGATATCTTGCACGCAACTCATCGTACCTTTCCCATGTCGATTCTCCTGGAGTGTCTTTCCTCCACATCACTCGAACCAAGTTGACTTCCTTATTCCGAAGTGACTTCACTTTTTTATCCAGGATCTCAACAGGTTGCTGCTCACAAGATAAATCAGGTTGTACAGTGAGCTCGGAATGATCGAGAATATGACTGGGGTCACTCACATACCTTCTGAGTTGGGATATGTGGAACACATTGTGTACTCCTTCCAATGAAGGTGGAAATTCCAAGCAATAAGCCACTTCACCGACTCGTTCGAGTATATCGAACGGTCCAATATACCTTGGACTTAGCTTACCCCGTCTTCCAAAATGGATCACTCAACGGTTTGTAAATATCTTCAGAAATACATGATCTCCCTGCTGGAACTTCAAATGACGGCGCTTTGCATCAGCCCAGTGATTCTGTAGATCTTGGGCTATGCGCATTCTTTTCCTGATAGTACGGACTACGTCAACAGTTGCTACTATCATCTCAGGTCCTAAGAGTTCTCTATCTCCGTTGTCGTCCTAACTTAATGGCGATCAATACTTCTTTCCATAAAGCGCTGCAAAGGGTGCCATTCCTATGCTTGCTTGGTAGCTGTTGTTGTATGAAAACTCCACAAGATGTAGGTGATGTTCCCACGATCCTCCGAAGTCTAACATACATGCTTTGAGCATATCTTCCAAGATCTGAATAATTCGCTCAGATTGACCATCTGTTTGTCGATGACAAGCCGTGCTGAAGTTCAGACTTGTTCCCAAGCTCGCTTGCAGGCTCTGCCAAAATTGTGATCGGAACCTGGTGTCACGATCGGAGATAATGCAAAACGGTACTCCATGAAGTCTCATAATCTCCTGTATGAATTCATGGGTATCAGAGATAGTATATATTTGAAGAGTTTAAATCCTACTTAGATTCTTACCTCCATGTACTTCTTTACTAATGCCTCAGTAGATTGGCCAACTCGAAATGGGATGAAGTGAGCCGACTTTGTGATTCGATCCACAATAACCCATACCGCATCATTACCCTTTGTGCTGCGAGGAAGTGCAGTCACAAAATCTATTGTGATGTGTTGCCACTTCCATTCTGGGATAGGTAACGGTTGAAGTAATCCAGCAGTCCTGTGATGTTCAGCCTTTACTTGCTGACACACCAAGCATTTAGTGACGCTTCTAGTTACTTCACGCTTCATTCCATGCCACCAGTAATTTTGATGTAGATCTTTGTAGATCTTTAAATCCTACTTAGATTCTTACCTCCATGTACTTCTTTACTAATGTCTCAGTAGATTGGCTAACTCGAAATGGGATGAAGTGAGCCGACTTTGTGAGTCGATCCACAATAACTCATACCGTATCGTTACCCTTTGTGCTGTGAGGAAGTGCAGTCACAAAATCCATTGTGATGTGTTGCCACTTCCATTCTGGGATAGGTAACGGTTGAAGTAATCCAGCAGTCCTGTGATGTTCAGCCATTACTTGCTGACACACCAAGCATTTAGTGACGCTTCTAGCTACTTCATGCTTCATTCCATGCCACCAGTAATTTTGACGTAGATTTATGTACATCTTTGTACCTTCAGGGTGTACTGAGTAGGGAGAGCTGTGAGCTTATTTCATTAACTCGTCCCGCACAGAACCTTTTGGTACACACAATCTGCTGCCGAATCTCAAAATCCGTCTTCATGGATGATGAAGTCTGTTCTGAGTCCATTCTCCACTTGTTCTGTGATCTTTTGCAACTTAGCATCACTTGCTTGAGCTACTTTGATCTGATTGACAATAGTAGATTGAACTTGTAAATTCATCAAACTTGAAGCGTTACCTGGCATGATCACTTCAATCTCCATCTGATGCAAGTAATGTTGAAACTTCCACTGAGCGGTGAGATTCATTACTAATGGTTGGCGACTAAGGGCATCAGGTACTACATTCATCTTTCCCGGGTGATATTGCAGGTTGATCTCAAAGTCCGCCATGAGTTCTAACCATTGTCTCTACCGCATATTAAGCTCCTTCTGAGTAAACACATATTTCAAACTCTTGTGATCTGTGTATATGTTCACTCGCTCACCAAGAAGATAATGGAGACAAATCTTAAGAGCAAAGATTACGGCCGCCAACTGCAAATCATGCGTTGGATAATTGCGCTCATGAATTTTCAGCCGTCTTGAAGCATAAGCCACAACCTTACCGTGCTGATGTAGAACACATCCTAATCCCTTACCGGATGCATCACAATGCACTTCGAAACCTCCAGATTGGTCCGGTATAACGAGGATAGGCGTTGATATCAATCTTGACTTAAGTTCTACGAAAACTTGCTCGCATGCTTCTGACCACACGAATTCTTCATCTTTACGTGTGAGCTTGGTCAGGGGTGTTGCTATCTTAGAAAAGCCTTCAATGAACCTTCTGTAATATCCAGCTAGACCCAAGAAACTTCGAATGTCCTTCACTGACTTTGGTGTCGGCCATTCTCTTACTGCTGAAACTTTCACAGGATCCACAGAGATTCCTTCGCCCGATATAATATGTCCGAGAAAACCTGTAACACCCTAGTTCATTTATACCAATTCCAGTTCAAGTATTTACTTATTTATGGTATTTTCTTGATTTATTGTGTTTTGGGTGCGAATAGTATATTTGACATATGTATTTGCATCCGAACCGACCCGCTTGCTTGAAACCTGTCTTAGTTCATGTTTATGAATTATCCTGACTTGTTACGTAGACTTGTGCACTTTCATGTATATTGCATACTCGCATTTTATCTAGCATTTGCATTTTTACAATATAACATTTTAAGTCACGTAAAATATTTTAAAAATATATTGCGTGGCCTGCATGATACCCCTAATCCCGTGGTAGCATTCGCGCATCTTGTTCTCGTCCCGTTCAGTGAAACGGACTTGTTTAGATGGCTATGCGCACGTACGTGCATCTGTTCTTAGGGGTATGCATTTTCGTTACCTGGACATTCATTTTTGATTTTGGTCGCCACATATATTTTTCATATTTTAAAACTGAATTTTTAGACCCGACCTGGGCGTGTTTTGGACTAAATTTGTATTTACCAGAAAATCCAATTTTAATTAATATAATATCTTTATTAAAAATTATAACGGTTAAAATTTAAATAACTAACATATCTTTTTAAATTTTTAATCCTAACCCACTAACAGATTTCTCTCTCTCTCTCTCTTTCTCTCTCTCACACTACAGACAATTTCATCTCTCCTCTCGCACCCATCTCTCTCTCCTCTCTCTGTCTCTTTCCTCTCTCTCTGCGCACACTCTCTCTCCCTCCCACACAGATCCCTCTTCTCTTTTTCTTTCTTCTCCATTTCTTTTCTTTTCGCCCGCGAGAACCTAAGCAAACCCTAGCCCTAGCCCGTCGCCTGCCTCGTGCTCGCCGTCGCCCAAGCCTCCGACAATCTCGCCGCTCTCATCTCCCTTGACCACCTCCTCTCCCATCTCACCTTGTCCCGACGAGAACCCCAATGACCCACCTTTTCCGTACCCATCAGCCTCTGCCTTGCCGTTGACTACTGTCGTCTCCTCCATTCTCGTCACCTCCACCTTCGTCGTCTAACCCTCGTCCTCATCTCCATCTCGCTGACATCACCTCCTTCTTCCTTACAACCCATCGCAACCCTCAACCTGATAACCCACAGCACACCTCATCGCCGTTCCCATCACCTCCGGCGACTACAGCTTCATACTACCACCACCATCATCTCCCCCTCGCCTTCCTCTCTGAATTCAGAGCATCACCATGACCCAGTCCCTTCCTCTCTTCTTCTTCTTGCTCTTCTCCTTCTTTCTTCTCTTGGATTCTTGTTGCCGATCACTATCGCCGGAGCTCCGACCCCGTCGCCTCCGTGACTCTTCATCACCCTCTCTGTCTTCGCCTCTGTCACAAACCCCAGAGCACCAAATCCCAGCCTCTTCTTCCTTCTTCTTCTTCTACTACTTCTTCTTCTCTTTTTCTTGATTCTTGATCGGGTGATCATTGCCGGAGCCGTGCTCGCTGCCGACGATCCGAGCAACCTTGTGGACGTCCCCTACCTGCGTGGTCACATTCTTGCATTGCCTGGTTCTGTTCTGTACGTGTGCGCGTGCATCGAGACTTTTACCGACATTGGACGTTGCCGTGCGTATCCGTATTGTGATCCATCGAGGCAAGTTTATCTTGCTACATGCTATGTTACTGTATTTACATCTATTTGAATTATAACACTTCATAACGATTAGTTTTGCAATCCACATTATCAGTTTTCATATTACACCGTTTTCGGACATCCGTATGCGTCTGTACATGTTATTTCACCTCTAGTGCATGCAAACCTATCTTGTTACATACTATACTACCATATACTGCATCCTATTGAATATAACAGATCATATTATTTAAATTGTACATCATGCATTAGCCAGTTTATTATTTTACTGTTATATCATGTCCGTGTGCATCCATATTAATAATTACATATCTAGTCGCATGCTAAATCATCTTGCTACATGCTAGGTACAGTATTATGCATCCATATGAATAAAATGTTAACCATTTATCACTTTATACATCCATATTAAAGTTTTACAGTTTTCGGATACCCGTTTGCATCCATATCACTTAATATACATATAGCTGCATCTATAGATCACATTATTACATATTATGGTTATACTGACACCTCATGTTTAATAAAGTGCATCCTAATTAGTATTGAAACTATAAATGTAACCCTAACCGATAATTGTGCATCCATACCATTGATTTTATACCTATTCGCGTACCATGTTACATTATTTCATTTTATTGTTATATTAGTGCTCCATACTTGATATTGTGCACCCTACATAGTAATGTGATAACCACTGATAAATATTTGTGCATCCGTGCTTTTGTTGTGGATCCGTAGCTGTTACAGTTTTATTATGAGCTTCTGCTTGATACTCGTGCATTACTTGACATGACTTGATACTTGTACACTACCTGATATGACCTGACATACTGCTACTTGACATGACTTGATACCTGTTCATATCAGAATTTTGCATTATTATATTCCCCATTCTTAATCATATTGCAAATAAATAGGTGCTTTTTATCCATATCTGCTAAATAGTTGCAGGTTACAGGTTTTCAGAACAAATACAGTGAAAATGGTGAAAAGACGCTATAAATGTGTGACTACGACCAATAAATAGATGAATCTGTATGATGCCGCTTACCAGTTTAAGGAACAAATGAAGATCAATGAACAGTTCGATTGCACAACGTATGAGGGCAGCGCAAGATTCAAGACTTTAACACGAAACTAACGGTAAAAGTCCACAACATTCTGCACTGTGGAAATCTAGAAGAAAATAGAAGATATTCTGAGAAATCAAGTGAAGAAACCAGAAGTAAAATGCAACATGAAGCAGCCCTAAAGAAATGAGCCCAATAGCCCATCAAACGGCCGCGGAACCGCGGCCAAACAAGGCTTTTGGCCGCGGATCCGCGGCCGTGCAATGTACGTGTCGGTGGATAAGACGGTGCGTTGACCGGGTCTTCTTAGGGTAGATTTGTAAATTTATTAATGGATCAGAATGTAACCTAAGGTTTCCTGTATCTATAAATAGGAGAGCAAAAGGACAATAATTCTCGTGCCTCTTTTTTGGTGCCTATTTTGAGATGCCTCTTTTAATTTCTAGATCTTAGATTTTCAATTCCTTGTATACTACAAAGAGTGCATCAATGAAGAAGTAAGTTTTTTTTATCTTGAATTTCTTTTCTGCCTTAGTTATTTCTTATAAATTTTTTTTCTGCCGTAGTTATACATTTTTTATCTGCCATAATTATGAATTTTTTATCTGCCGTAGTTATTAAATAAAAACCATAAAAATTAACTCGTTTATCAATTCCCTAATGAGTAAGTAGTTCCTCACTTGTTAGGGTTAGATTTAGGGAAGGTTTGAGAGATGAAAATCTCTCACCTCTTTCTTGCCCGTTCAACATTTTAAAATAGGAATCTATGCATACAAACACACACCGCTCACTACGGCACCCTATCCCACGAGGTAGCGGTGATACCCTAGTTAAAGACCGGTTGTGATTGTTTTCCATAGAAGTTAGGGATAAGAGTTAAGAAAGGACGCACAAGGACCTAAGGGAAGAAACCTAGTTTCTTCCCGATCGTGCAAATCCCCTTTGTTAACTATTACCTTAACACCCGAAAGTTCTTAATTAGGGCAAAGAAAGCGGTGAGAATAATTGATTTTCCAAACTAACCTAATTTTAACCCTAGCAAGATTTTTGTAAACTTTTATCTCATTCTTAGATCTTAAATTAAAACCCAAAATCTTTTGGATTTAACTCATTAAAATATAAAGAAAAGGAATCCATCTCCCTGTGGACCGACCCGTACTCAACCGGCTAGCTACCAAGCGACACCGTTCTTGATTGCGGTTAATTCTTTGATCACAAAAATAGCGTAAAGCGCGCTAAATCACTTCCAATCAAATGACGCTGTTGCCGGGGAGACGGTAGTCTCTTTCTTTGTGTAATTTCGGGTTAAAAAAAATAAAAAAAATATAATAATTTTAAAATTTATAAAAATTGAAAAATTTTAAAACAATTTTTTAAAATAAAATAAAATAAATAAATAAAAAAATTTCATCTTGTTCTTTTTGAGAGGTATTGTGTGAATTGTGCAGGATCAGAGACACGAATAGATTCAGATCTGGAAAAATCCAATGAGCAAAACAGCAAACAGCAGATCTGAATAAACAGAGAATAACCACAACAGAGAAATAGAAATATTTTGGAGATCCGAACCAACTACTCAACCGCGGATCCGCCGCACTTTGTTGCTTTTGACCGCGCAACCGCCGCGTGTTGGTGACGTCAGCAAGAGGAATCTTCTCTGTAAGCATTGTTTTCTTCTCTTCTGCCCTCTGAAATCCTCTGAAAAAATTTTCCTGCAAGGTTCTTTGCGCAAAATCTCTCCTTCTCCAATAAATTTTTTTGTGCAGGATTCTTTGCGCTGCAAAATAAAATTTTTTTGAAAGTGTTTTAGATTTTTGGTGTGTTAATTTCTTTGCATATTTAAAACAGACATTTAAGGGGCTATAACACAAATCAAGATTGGGTGGGGATTTCATTACCCTTGCTAGGACCCAAAAATCACAAAAAGCATATGTATCAACCTTCAAGTTAATAAAAAATATTAGACTCAGCCAATAAGGACTGTCGCGCTCAATAGGACAAAGGAAAATTTGTAGGCATCGGTCGTTTATCTAAACCAGACTTTGTGGTGTCTAGGTTAGACAAGTAGGAAAGATAATTTTAAAAGGCTCGTCTCACGTTGATTCGTGAGCGGATCCCTCCTTTCTTTACTTGTGCTTATCTGGCCACAATTGGCGGTGAAGAGGCGATTTGAGGATCTCACACCTTGTCCTTTTGAACAGTTAGGAGCAGTCTAGTTGACTTAGAATGTCCTAGCTCTAGGCTTGATTGTGCATGCTTATATTGTGACTGTTTGAAAGTTTGTTGTGGTCCGTACAAATTTTGCAAAAACTCTTTAAAAAAAAAACACTTTCAAAAATTTCAAAAACCCCAAAACAAACAATTTCTTTAAAAAGAAAATAAAAAAATAAAATTTTTTTTAAAAGAAAAAATAAATAAAAAATAAAAAATAAAAAATCATCACATTCTTTTTCTTCTCCTTTCTTACATCATGGGTACCCCGCCTCGCAAAACTCTTGCCGAACTTTGGTACCCTCATCCAAACATTGCTTCCTACGCGCATTGTTTTGGTCGAATTACGGACGATCCCTCCATACCCAAAATTTCTTTGAAAGATCAAATAGAAGCGTCTAGGAGAAACAGTTGGACTCCGCAATCCAATTTGTATCAACCATTTCAACCTTCACTACCTTCTTATATTGATACTCCTTTTTCGAGTCCTGTTGTAACTCCGAAATCCATGTCTATTGCTGATCATATTGAACAATTTCGTAACCGATCTTTCACTCCTTTCAACACTTCCAGTTCTTGGGATCAACAAGTCCATTCACCTTTTTATTCAAATGTTGATCCTACTCCTGTCCAACCATTCAATTCCTACCAGTCCTACCCGACTTTCGCACCTTCCCTAGACATTGCTTCTACACAGCCATTTGGGAGTTTCCAGAATCCAAACAATTTTGAATCTTTTACTGAAACCCTTTCACAACCCATGTCTAGTCTGGAACAGTCGTTGAAAGCTTATATTGTAGCGACAAACCAACAGATGAAGGATTTGGATGCGTCCATTGCCGCCCTATTACAACCTAGTGACTCGGTAGCTAGTTTCCAATTAGCTCCAAATTTTCCAATGTATGATGAGGCAGTTGGACAGATTGAGAATTTGAGTGAAGAGAGTGAGCTGTGCACCCTTCCAAATCAAACCTACCCATCCCCAATTGAATCCCACAACTCCGGTTTTGAATGTCTATCAAGTGTCCCAAATGATTCACCAGTTGAAAATAAAACATTTAATGAGTTGTGCAACTTTGTAGTGCTTGATTTGCCAGATTGTGAAGGGTCCCTTTCGAATGAAACCATCACCAATCATTTTGACCTCTACACCTCCAATCTAGAACCTGAATTGATAAATACCCATGCTTTTGATGAGGTGTCCGAAAAAATTGATTTTCACTTGATTGAGGATATTGATGCAGGGAATAATTTAGATGATGAACCCGCAGATTTGGCCGAGTTTTTCTCTCCAATTCATCATCCCGAATCATTAAATGTTTTTCCCGAACTTCATTTGTGTCTTGATTTTTATGAGAATGGCATGGATAAGCTAAATTTTGAGGAGAATATTAAGGAAATTATTGAAGATAAACCAGTTTTGTTTGATGAGTCGGATTTTCCAATTCATCCTGTTCTTTTCACTGACTGTGTACACCCTCCTGAACCTTTAACTGTGACCCTTCCTAAATCACCCCCCTTCGTCATTTCCATCGTTCTGACCGCGCAAGAGACCGTATCCCTTTCATTTCCAATGTCTGGTTTACCAAGTTTGACGTACCCATGTTTGCTCACGAATCTTGAGGTATTTGACCTTATTTCTCAGTGGGTTGATAGATTAGCACAATCGCTTTTTACACATCTGTCATTACAAATTGTGCCAATTTATACACTCCATCTCCACCCTCAAATTCGTATTCCACTTCTTTCTCCCACTTTTTCTGGTTCTTCTTCTATTCTTCCAATAATTTCAGTGAGTATTGATGAATCACAATCCGAAAATTCAAGTTTGATAATTTTAGGAAAACAACTTGATTTAGACTCTTTTGAAAATAAGGTAAATGAGCCTTATGACTATCTTACCTTCATAATTTTTGAAAAATCAAGTGTACCGAATTCTGGCGCGACACTTATTCGAACCTTCGAGGAAAGTTTCGAAGATATTTTCGCCGACGAACTTGCATTCCTAAACGATACGGATTTTGTGATTAATCAACCTCCACCCGAAGAAGTCGAACCACCACCACCATTTCTTTTTCCCTTCCTCCACCGAGACCGTATACTGCTTGTATCTCCACACAGTCTCGTGTGTTTTTTATTTCTTTTCTCTACACTCCATTCTTTCACCAACCACACCATTATAACGATAAAAATTTTGAATGGTTGGTGCTAACCTTTGGCCTGTGTAAGGCCTTGTATAGCTTGATACTGTGTTTTTCTCCTCCCTAACTCTGAACTTTAACGCTTAAACAGTGGAAACACTGTCTCACTTAAGTTTGGGGGGGAGGACCTTTTTGTATATATGTTTTCTTTTTCTGTTAATAAAAAAAATATTAAAAAATAAATAAATAAACAGAGGAGTGCCGACATTTTTGACTCTCTTGGTGTGGCATGATAGTGAGGACACCGTCAAGTTTAAGTTTGGGGGTGTGCTCGGTAAGGTTTCTTCCTTCGCATTCATATGTACATTTTTGCATTTTCATACTTATTTTAAAATCCATAAAAATAAAAAAAAATTAAAAATTATAAAAATTGAAAAGTTTAATTTTGGCCATATTTGCTTAAGTTTGACAAGACGGTTAACTAGCTAGGAAAAACTAGATCCAAAACTTAGTAAATTAAAAACCCTAAAAATAACCTTTCTTAAAATTTAACGGTAGAAAATATATGTCTTTGTAGTTTACTTAGAAATAGGCAAACTTTGAGTTCATTTCTTGGGCTAAGTCAAAATAAAGGAAGAGTGTTGAAGTTTTTATTAAAGTGTAAGTCTGAAAAATAATCCCTAAACTTAAGTCTAAATTCTGAAAATATATACCCTACAACTTGCACAAACACGTACCTTGAAACTTGGAATAGTAGAGAATACCTTGAAATGCTCTTGACTAAAATCCTTAGCATAAAAAAAATTATAAGTGTGAATAATGAGATATAAAAAAATGGACACTAGTTTTGTAATTACTTAAGGCTGCGTAAAATAAAAAAAATATAGCGAGGGTGCTTTATCACCTAGTGCTTTAGACCAACTGGTTTGAGAGTCACTGCTAAAGCCTTAGGTGTTACAAGACGAGGAATTATGCTTAAATGCGAGAACACATTTTGTAATCGGTCGTTAGTATCTCAAGAAGTATTAACGGTCGCATGAAGGATGTGTGAGCAATTTCATCTAAAATTCACCAACTAAAAGTACTTTGGACGATGGACAAGAGTATGATAGTTTGAATTGAATTTCCAAGTGTAGAGGTGATACATACACACACGTAGGGATATATGATTGGGATTTGGATGAGAGATAGGAATGAAAAATAGGGCTTATACCTTCAGTAGAGATGATCAAAATTCCTAAGTTGAGATAGAACCTTAGAAGGGAAAATTCAAAAGATACTGAAAGCTTAATAAATTTGCAGAACATATACGATCTTAACTTAAATGATAAGTGAGTGTGAAAAATATGGGTTGATGATTTCTAAGTTGAAGATAATAGAATTTCTTGCTAGAACATCGAATTGAAGAACGAAAGTCAACATGCCAAATTGATCGGATTTTGTGGGTAGTATCCGCTGAAAACCCTCAGGAGACAACACTCCTCCTACTAGGGACACCTAGAGGTTTAACGGCTTGTTGCACGAGCTCAGTGCAATCGTGATTCCTTGCGAAAGTGATGTTAGGATTTCATTGAGAATAAAAATGGTTTTGCTCGGGACAACCAAAAGATAAGTTTGGGGGTATTTGTTCATATCAGAATTTTGCATTATTATATTCCCCATTCTTAATCATATTGCAAATAAATAGGTGCTTTTGATCCATGTCTGCTAAATAGTTGCAGGTTACAGGTTCTCAGAACAAATACAGTGAAAATGATGAAAAGACGCTATAAATGTGAGACTACGACCAATAAATAGATGAATCTGTATGATGCCGCCTACCAGTTTAAGGAACAAATGAAGATCAATGAACAGTTCGATTGTACAACGTATGAGGGCAGCACAAGATTCAAGACTTCAATACGAAACTAACGGTAAAAGTCCACAATATTCTGCACTGTTGAAATCTAGAAGAAAATAGAAGATATTCTGAGAAACCAAGTGAAGAAAACAGAAGTAAAATGCAACATGAAGCAGCCCTAAAGAAATGAGCCCAATAGCCCATCAAACGGCCGCGGAACCGCGGCCAAACAAGGCTTTTGGCCGCGGATCCGCGGCCGTGCAATGCACGTGTCGGTGGATAAGACGGTGCGTTGACCGGGTCTTCTTAGGGTAGATTTGTAAATTTATTAATGGATCAGAATGTAACCTAGGGTTTCCTGTATCTATAAATAGGAGAGCAAAAGGCCAATAATTCTCGTGCCTCTTTTTTGGTGCCTCTTTTAATTTCTAGATCTTAGATTTTCAATTCTTTGTATACTACAAAGAGTGCATCAATGAAGAAGTGAGTTTTTTTATCTTGAATTTCTTTTCTGCCCTAGTTATTTTTTATAAATTTTTTATCTGCCGTAGTTATAATTTTTTTATCTGCCATAGTTATGAATTTTTTATCTGCCGTAGTTATTAAATAAAAACCATAAAAATGAACTCGTTTATCAATTCCCTAATGAGTGAGTAGTTCCTCACTTGTTAGGGTTAGGTTTAGGGAAGGTTTGAGAGATGAAGATCTCTCCCCCCTTTCTTGCCCGTTCAACATTTTAAAATAGGAATCTATGCATACAAACACACACCGCTCACTACGGCATCCTATCCCATGAGGTAGCGGTGATACCCTAGTTAAAGACCGGTTGTGACTGTTTTCCATAGAATTTAGGGATAAGAGTTAAGAAAGGACGGACAAGGACTTAAGAGAAGAAACCTAGTTTCTTCCCGATCGTGCTAATCCCCTTTGTTAACTATTACCTTAACACTCGAAAGTTCTTAATTAGGGCAAAGAAAGCGGTGAGAATAATTGATTTTCCAAACTAATCTAATCTTAACCCTAGCAAGATTTTTGTAAACTTTTATCTCATTCTTAGATCTTAAATTAAAACCCAAAATCTTTTGGATTTAACTCGTTAAAACATAAAGAAAAAGAATCTATCTTCCTGTGGACCGACCCGTACTCAACTGGCTAGCTACTAAGCGACACCGTTCTTGATTGCGGTTAATTCTTTGATCACAAAAATAGCGTAAAGCGCGCTAAATCACTTCCAATCAATATCTGTGCACTACTTGACTTGACCTGATACACTACTTGACATGACTTGATACCTGTGCACTACCTGACATGACCTGATATATCACTACTTGACATGTTACCTGATCCTGTTTCTAATGCCGACAATCCTGACATGTTGTCCCGATGGACATATCCTGTTGTCTGTATAGACAAACTTGTTCCTGCTTGATCCTGTATTGGCATTAGCTTCAGATTTATCAATACCTGACTTGAACACATAACTTGGGGGTATGGGAAAATCAATGATGAAACATGACTTGTAACTCGACAGTTCGCTTGCTTATACTGATCAGTTTTAGAGGCTAGGCCAGCCTTGGGATGATAGTGCTGACATCATTCATCTGTACATATTTCATGTTTTAGTGCCTAGCGGCATGTCTCGGTTTCAGCCCGAGAATCTGGACCGTGGTCTCGGGCACGTACGGGATACTATTGAGTTATATCGACGATTCATTAAATTGATTTCAATGACTTGAGAGTAATTAACCCAGTAGCTTAGTTCAGATTTCTCACTGCACATCATATATGCTTTTACCCTTCATTATTCCTTATTCGTGTTAATGTTCTACTTTTATTACTGTTCATACTCGTGCCTGCATGTCTTGCTACCCCCCTGATTATATTATTGTTGATATTATGACGCACTGACGTCTGGGTTTTGCATGGCCCATATCCTTTACCTTTGTCGCAGACTGATCAGGAGTATTTCCGCAGTTAGGTCGACCAGTGAGGATCCTGTTAGTACCCAGTCAGTTTAGTTATTTCCGTACTTTCCAGATATTACTGTTTATTGGATTTATTGCTTCCGCGTATTCTTTCTTGACTCGTTATTCTGGCTCATGGACATGTACTAGATAGATTCTTTTATTTTCCTGTTCTTGATATCTATAGACAGCCGTAATGTGACTGTGGAAGGATGTTTCCTAGCCACAGGTAGCATGGTTGGCTCTGTCACGTGCCGATCTTAGCGCACTCTAAGAAGCGAGGCGTGACAGGATTTGTTTGGTATCAGAGCCATAGGATTTAGATTAATCGGGTTTGTTTCTTTTGTAGTTGGGTATTGGACCCAATACACGAATTAGAAAACCTGTAATTAGGAACATGTCCTGCCACATTGTTATCATGATTCTTGAATTATATCTTTCTCTTGACCCTTTTGTCTTGACGATATGCGAACAACTTTGCATCTCGACTTGAAATCTTTTTGGTTCCTTATTGTTTATCCTTTCCTATTTCTTTGATTCTGATACTAGGATTTGGGCGACTTGAACGGAGTTATGTGATTGTATCCATGAACTGCAGCATGGTTACAATGCGGTACTCTATTTAAGTAACTTAGAGTCCTGGTCTTGATTCATTTCCTTGTTCCATGGTCGTTTTATTACCTTGGTTCTCTCAATTTCATTGCTTACCAGTTTATATTTTGCAGATTTCTTGGTGATCGATACCGGCAGTTATGAAGTTGTCTTGGGAATGGATTTTCTCGACACTTTCCACGCTCACATTGATTGTAGGGCAAAGAAAGTGATTTTTCAGATTCCCGGACATCCGGAATTTGTTTTTTCTGAAGGAAGCAGTTCTGTCGGGCCAGTCGAGTTTAAGGCTAGGCTGACAAAAAATGTTCTTTCGTCAATGGAAGTTGATAAGGAGGAAGCGCCAGCTGTAGTTCGAGATTTCATGGACGTGTTCGGGGACATCTCGGGTTACCGCCGAAACGAGATGTGGAGTTTGCGATCGATCTTGTTCCTTGTGCGGCGCCAATCTCAAAGGCGTACTATCCGATGGAACCAGTAGACTTGGAAGAAGTCAAGAAGCGGGTTACTGAATTACTTAAGAAGGGTTGGATTTGCAGCAGCAATTCACCTTGGGGAGATCCAGTTCTTCTAGTAAAGAAGAAAGATGGCACAAGGAGGATGCGCATCAATTATCGAGAATTAAACCGGGTGACTATTAAGAACAAGTACCCGATCCCTCGCATTGGCGAATTATTCGAGCAACTTAATGGCGCGAGGGATTCTCGAAGCTGGATTGCGATCCGGATATTATCAGGTCCGAGTTAAACCATAAGATATTTGCAAGACTGCGTTCCGAACTCGGTATAGACATTACAAATATTTAGAGATGCTATTCGGAGTCACGAATGCACCGGCGATATTTATGGACTTGATGAACCGAATCATTTCACCGTTCTTGGACTAGTTTATAGTGGTGTTTATCGATAATATTCTGGTCTACTTGAGAAGTTTTGAAGAGCATATTGAACTCTTGAAGATATGTTGAGAGCTTGCATGTTGGACTTCAAGAGTTCGTGGGAGGATCATCTACACTTGGTGGAGTTTTCGTACAACAACAGCGTTCAGGCGACTATTCAGATGGCTCCATTCGAAGTATTGTATGGTCGCAAGTTTCGCTCATATGTTTGTTGGGACGATATTGGAGAACGAAGATTGTTGGGACCGGATTTGATCGTGCAAACCGTAGAGAAAGTTAAGACTATCCAGAATTATATGAAGGCAGTACAAGATCGGCAGAAGAGTTGGGCCGACACATCGAGAAGACCTCTAGAGTTCGCTGTTGGTGATCTGGTATTCTTGAAGATATCACCGACTAGAGGAGTGATTTGTTTTGGGAGTTGAGGCAAGCTTAGTCCTCGATTCGTAGGGCCTTTCGAAATTTTGGAGCGTTAGAGAAGTGGCTTATCGATTGGCTTTACCATAATTTTTGGCGAATGTTCATGATGTGTTTCATGTATCTCAACTCCGTAAATATGTTCGAGATGAAACACACGTGCTGGATCATTCAGAGCTGACCGTAAGAGAGGATTTAACCTTTGAGGAATGACCGGTGTCGATCGTTAATCGAAGAGAAAATGTCCTTAAGAACAAGGTTATCCCTCTCGTGCTTGTTTCTTGGGGAAATCGCTCGCATGGGGAATCGACTTGGGAACGAGAAGACGAGATTCGACAGAAGTTTCCACACTTATTCTTGTATTTTCTTGATTGTTTATCTTTTCTTGTCTTGGGAATTTCGAGGACGAAATTCTTTTTGTAGTTGGGTATAGTGTAACACCCTAGTTCATTTATACCAATTCCAGTTCAAGTATTTACTTATTTATGGTATTTTCTTGATTTATTGTGTTTTGGGTGCGAATAGTATATTTGACATTTGTATTTGCATCCGACCCGACCCGCTTGCTTGAAACCCGTCTTGGTTCATATTTATGAATTATCCTGACTTGTTACGTAGACTTGTGCACTTTCATGTATATTGCATACTCGCATTTTATCTAGCATTTGCATTTTTACAATATAACATTTTAAGTCATATAAAATATTTTAAAAATACATTGCGTGGCCTGCATGATACCTCTAACCCCGTGGTAGCATCCGTGCATCTTGTTCTCGTCCCGTTCGGTGAAACGGACTTGTTTGGATGGCTACGCGCACGTACGTGCATCCGTTCTTGGGGGTATGCATTTTCGTTACCCGGACATTCATTTTTGATTTTGGTCGTCGCATATATTTTTCATATTTTAAAACTGAATTTTTAGACCCGACCTGGACCTGTTTTGGACTAACTTTGTATTTACCAGAAAATACAATTTTAATTAATATAATATCTTTATTAAAAATTATAACAGTTAAAATTTAAATAACTAATATATCTTCTTAAATTTTTAATCCTAACCCACTAACAGATTTCTCTCTCTCTCACACACTACAGACAATTTCATCTCTCCTCTCGCACCCCTCTCTCTTTCCTCTCGATCTCTCTCCTCTCTCTTTTCTCTCTCTCTCTGCGCACACTCTCTCTCCCTCACAGATCCCTCTTCTCTTTTTCTTTCTTCTTCATTTCTTTTCTTTTCGCCCACGAGAACCCAAGCAAACCCTAGCCCTAGACTGTCGCTTGCCTCACGCTCGCCGTCACCCAAGCCTCCGACAATCTCACCACTTTCATCTCCCTCGACCACCTCCTTTACCATCTCACCTTGTCCCGACGAGAACCCTGATGACCCACCTTTTCCGTACCCATCAGCCCCTGCCTTGCCGTCGACCACTGTCGTCTCCTCCATTCTCGTCACCTCCACCTTCGTCGTCGAACCATCGTCCTCATCTCCATCTCGCTGACATCACCTCCTTCTTCCCTACAACCCATCGCAACCCTCAACCTGATAACCCACAGCACACTTCGTTGCCGTTCCCACCACCTCCGGCGACCCCAGCTTCAAACCATCACCATCATCATCTCCCTCTCGCCTTCCTCTCTGAATCCAGAGCATCACCACGACCCAGTCCTTTCCTCTTCTTCTTCTTCTTCTTCTTGCTCTTCTCCTTCTTTCTTCTCTTGAATTCTTGTTGCCGATCACCATCGTCGGAGCTCCGACCCCGTCGCCTCCGTGACTCATCATCACCCTCTCTGTCTTCGCCTCTGTCATAAACCCCAGAGCACCAAATCCCAGCCTCTTCTTCCTTCTTCTTCTTCTACTACTTCTTCTTCTTTTCTTGATTCTTGATCCGGTGATCGTCGCCAGAGTCGTGCTCGCTGCCGACGATCCGAGCAACCCTGTGGACGTCCCCTACCTGCGTGGTCACATTCTTGCATTGCCTGGTTCTGTTCTGTACGTGTGCGCGTGCATCGAGACTTTTACCGACATTGGACGTTGCCGTGCGTATCCGTATTGTGATCTATCGAAGTAAGTTTATCTTGCTACATGCTATATTACTGTATTTACATCTATTTGAATTATAACACTTCATAACGATTAGTTTTGCAATCCACATTATCAGTTTTCCATATTACACCGTTTTCGGACATCCGTATGCGTCCGTACATGTTATTTCACCTCTAGTGCATGCAAACCTATCTTGTTACATACTATACTACCATATACTGCATCCAATTGAATATAACAGATCATACTGTTTAAACTGTACATCATGCATTAGCCAGTTTATCATTTTACTGTTATATCATGTCCGTGTGCATCCATATTAATAATTACATATCTAGTCGCATGCTAAATCATCTTGCTACATGCTAGGTACAGTATTCTGCATCCATATGAATAAAATGTTAACCATTTATCACATTATACTTCCATATTAAAGTTTTACAGTTTTCGGATACCCGTTTGCATCCATATCACTTAATATACATATAGCTGCATCTATAGATCACATTATTACATATTATGGTTATACTGACACCTCATGTTTAATAAAGTGCATCCTAATTAGTATTGAAACTATAAATGTAACCCTAGCCGATAATTGTGCATTCATACCATTGATTTTATACCTATTTGCGTACCATGTTACATTATTTCATTTTATTGTTATATTAGTGCTCCATACTTGATATTGTGCACCCTACATAGTAATGTGATAACCACTGATAAATATTTGTGCATCCGTGCTTTTGTTGTGCATCCGTAGCTGTTACAGTTTTATTATGAGCTTCCGCTTGATACCCTGCATTACTTGACATGACTTGATACTTGTATACTACCTGACATGACCTAACATACTGCTACTTGACATGACTTGATACCTGTGTACTACTTGACCTGACCTGATACACTACTTGATATGACTTGATACCTGTGCACTACCTGACATGACCTGATATATCACTACTTGACGTGTTACCTGATCCTATTTCTAATGCCGACAATCCTAACATGTTGTCCCGATGGACATATCCTGTTGTCTGTATAGACAAACCTGTTCCTGCTTGATCCTGTGTTGGCATTAGCTTCAGATTTATTAATACCTGACTTGAACACATAACTTGGGGGTATGGGGAAATCAATGATGAAACCTGACTTGTAACTCGACAGTTCGCTTGCTTATACTGATCAGTTTTAGGGGCTAGGCCAGCCTTGGGATGCTGCTGCTGACATCATTCATCTGTACATATTTCCTGTTTTAGTGCCTAGCGGCATGTCTCGGTTTCAGCCCGAGAATCTGGACCGTGGTCCCGGGCACGTACGGGATACTATTGAGTTACATCGACGATTCATTAAATTGATTTCAAAGACTTGAGAGTAATTAATCCAATAGCTTAGTTCAGATTTCTCACTGCACATCACATATGCTTTTACCCTTCACTGTTCCTTATTCGTGTTACTGTTCTACTTTTATTACTGTTCATACTCGTTCCTGCATGTCTTGCTACCCTTTGATTATATTATTGTTGATATTATGACGCACTGACGTCTGGGTTTTGCATGGCCCAGATCCTCTACCTTTGTCGCAGGCTGATCAGGAGTATTTCCGTCGTCAGGCCGAGCAGTGAGGATCCTGTTAGTACCCAGTCAGTTTAGTTATTTCCGTACTTTCTAGATATTATTGTTTATTGGATTTATTGCTTCCGCATATTCTTTCTTGACTCGTTATTCTGGCTCATGGACATGTACTAGATAGTTTCTTTTATTTTCCTGTTCTTGATATCTATAGACAGCCGTAATGTGACCGTGGAAGGATGTTTCCTAACCACGGGTAGCATGGTTGGCTCTGTCACGTGCTGATCTTAGCGCACTCTGTTAGTACCCAGTCAGGTAGTGTACAGAGATTCCTTCGCCCGATACAATATGTCCGAGAAAACCAGCTTGATCTAGCCAAAACTCGCATTTGCTATACTTGGCATATAATTGATGTTGTCATAAAGTTTCCAAGACAATTCATAGGTACTCGGCATACTCTTTCCGACTCTTAGAATACATCAGGATGTCATCGATGAAGATGACAAAAAACCTGTCTAGGTACTATCTGAAAACTTGATTCATCAGGTTCATGAATATTGCTGGTGCGTTGGTCACTCCAAATAGCATCACAAGAAATTCGTAATGACCATAGCGAGTTCTGAATGCCGTTTTATGGATATTAGATTTCTTGACCTTTACCTAATGATAACCCGAACGAAGATCTAACTTGGAGAAAACGCAAGATCCACTTAGCCGATCGAATAAATCGTCGATGTGCGGGAGTTGATACTTGTTCTTTATCGTTACTTCGTTCAAGGCTCTATAATCAATGCACATTCTATATGAACCTTCCTTCTTCTTCACAAGCAGAACTGGAGATCCCCAACTTGAAGTGCCGGGATGAATCCATCCTTTTGCCAATACTTCGTCCAACTGAGTTCAGACTTCCTTCAAACCTTCCGGACTTAATCGATAAGGTGCTTTGTTCACCGGTTGTGCTCCTGGTACTAAATCAATGCTGAATTCAAGAGCTCGATCGGGAGGCAAACCTGATATATCGTCAGGAAACACATCGTCGAACTCTCGAACTACTTCTGGCTTTGATCCTTCCTCCGCTTGAATTGCCGTAATCACTGCCTTCTTTGGTTTCGCCTTGTAAGTGCTTGACTCCAGGGTACGGTCTCCACTTTTGAAATAAAAGACCGGATGGTCTGGAATCTCGAATACTACCCTCCTTTGACGACAGTCAATGGTAGCATAAAATGTTTCGAGCCAATCCATACCCCAGACGATGTCGAAATTTAGTATGTCCAGTACTTTGAAGTCAGCAGAAAATTCTCTGTTGCAGACGACTACTGGACACAGGCTGTATCCCATTGTTGCCTTCAGAATGCCATTCCCGGAACTGACATTCCATCTGGATACAAGCGGTTTAACTGGAATCGCATGTGTTCGGACGAACCGTTGCCACACAAAGCAATGAGATGCTCCAGTATCGAAGAGTGCTAGTGCAGGAAGTGAGGCTACTAAGATTGTACCTAAGTTATGTGGGATAGGTTTTAGGTATAGGGAAAAACATCTAGGTAGGTGTTAAGACTGAAAGAAAAGCTTGAGAAGAAAGGGTTACCAGTGATGACTTGGCCAGTGGCCTCAGCTTCTTCCATGGTCATCGTGAATGCATGTCGCCGTGGTACATTCCTCCTAGCCGGAGGAGCATTCCTTTGAACGTTCCTTTGAGCTTGATGGAACCGACGAGGAGGAGGTGCAGTCGGTGGTCCTCTAGGTGGTGGAGCAGGGAGAGCGAGTCTTGGAGCAGGTGCCTGAAGGGCTGGTCTCTGCTGGTAAGTGATTGCTGGCCTGGGTACAGTAATTGGGTTGTGTCTTCGGGGACAAGACCCAATATCATGAGTAGCTGAGCCACAGACTAAGCAAAGACGATTGGCTCGCCTGCAGTTTTTCGCCAAATGTCTATCTCTCCTGCAGTAGGTACAAAAGGCTGGGCTGGGCCGGTTGATTGGTACCCCCAGTCTCCTGGGCATAAATGGTGGCCTTGAAGAGGCTCCTCCTGCTATCTGGGTGGCAGGGCGCTTAACTCCAGCAGATTGAGATCTGCCCCTCATCTTTACCACTGCCTCATAACGGCGGGCAGCTTTCAGAGCCGATTCATGGGTTGGAAAATTTCCTGTAGCTAATGCAGCCTGGATCTCCAGATCTAACCCTTGTTGAAATCGACGGGCTTTGATCTCATCCGTCGTTATCAAGTGTGCCGCAAATCTGTTAAGGTATTGTCTTAGCTGTGTAGTATGTGATATTTCAAAATCTAAATATTGAGACGTATCTTACCGACTGAGTATGGTGAACTTAGCGTCATATTCATCTATTGACTTGGTCCACATTGAACCTTGTTGCAGATGGATGAACTGTTGTTCCATATCAAAGCGGACAGTCTCAGGGAAGTACTTTGCATCGAACATGTCATGGAAAGTCTTCCATTCGATGGGTTGATCAAGACGGCTTTCTTCCGCTTTCCACCAAACCCGTGCACTGTCCGTGAGCTGCAACTTCGCAACACGAACCCAAACTATATCTGGCACTTGTGCCGCTGCCAGGTCATCTTCAATGCTTTGAGCCCATTCCTCAGCTTCTAGAGGGCTCTCTTTTCCTGAGAATTGCTTGGGATGCAAGGCCCTGAATTGCTTCACCCTAGGTACTTCCGCCTTTGGACGGTTCATCAAGATAGCAGTCTGCTATTGTTGTCCTTCCAGGAAGCTGCGTATTGCCTCAAGCAGAACCGTCTGCTCGTTGATCGAAGCAGTGACGGCTGGTGTGAGTGGTAGTGGTAGGGGAGTGTTGTTAACATTCGTGCTGGTGTTGTTTGGGGAATCCATAACCTTGAAAGAAAATTTGGGTTAGGACAGATTCAAAGTATAAGATTCAAGGAATATGAATTATAACGAATGTTTTCGGTTACTGGTTCTTGTGTTATATTTCTTAGGTTGTCCATACAGTGCTGACCTGCATGGGCCACCAACAAAACCTGTCACGCCCCGCTTCCCAGTATACGGGAGGAGGACGTGACGAGGCCGCTACGTATTTACTCAGAAGTAAACACGCTAAGCGTATCTAAGCAATATAAAATAAAATGTACACAAGAGACAAGATATAAATAAACAACAACTTTATTTATTAACATTCTTTTTACAATACAACTGAAAAGTAAATATATGGAATGAAAGCAATGCCTAAACAGTGGCATAACCGAAATGTAAAGAAAATGTAATGTACAAGTGAACTAGAGCTCTGGATCTTCAGTAAACTGGTCCAAGTCTTCACTGCTGGTCTCAATCTCTAGTGAGTCCGAAACGCCTGACGGCATTCCAAAGAAGAAGAAAGAGAATGTCGTCAGCGAACAAATTGCTCGGCAAGTCCCGTAAATAGACAATAACGGAATAAACAGAATAGAGAGTATATTGTTATAATGTTGAATTTAGTGTTAACGCTGTTGTTTGTACCTTGGTACAGAAGAATGCCAGTGTATACGAGAGGAGTCCCACTATACCGGAGACTAAGGTATACGGAGCACAAGGAACCGTTCAGCCACGGTACAACGGCAATGGATATTCAGATTAGGTGTGTTATGCTTACAGTCTCGTGCCACTTCTAAGACCTTCCGTACCAATCTACCCAAACCTCGCGATGTCTTGATTGTATTGTTTGTATTGCATATTGAATATAGACGGGTGACTTGCCGAGACCATGATATCAGTAATGGAACAGATATAATGGATTAACATGTAAATGAAGTATATCCATGGTTTGGTTCAATCAATACAGATTGATATAGATTGAATAGATAGATTCATATTGAATCATGTTGTATTGTAGTTTGTACTTGAATCACATTCAAGTCAGATTGATTAGATTGAGACCCAGTCTGAGTCAGACATTTTAAAAAGAACTTGAAATCCTGATCGTTTTGATGTTATCGGTAATTGCTACACATGGACGGCAGGATTTGTGTCTGTTTCAAAGACAATTACCATATTGATAACGCCGTTTGTTAGGTTGTCTACCTTAGATAGGCAAGCACCCATATCTCCGGCTCCCTGAGGCTTAAGAGACTGGTCCCGCTTAAACCTATGTTTACTAGGGTCTGTTCACCGCCGGAAGCCGGAAGACTGGACATCTTGCCTGAATCTGGGAACAGATGCTAATTGATGCTATCCATCCACCTCTCCGAAAATGCCAAGTTGATTTATGGCACCATGTATCGAAGGTTTAAACGGATGCGGCCGATGTAGCAGACTTCGTCAGATTCCCCCTCGTCTGAGGGGTTTATTGTTTGTGGGGACACTCTTCCCTGCAGGCGCAAGCCCCTGCAGTTAATTATGCTACCGCATCGCGGTAACAACTTTCTCCTTCTCCATATGGTCACTTTGTGTCGTGGGTGTTTGTTTTGTGTTTAGTTGCCCGTGGATTGTATACGAAGACTAAGTTATGCTGTCGCCCGTAGGGCGTGTACTAGTCCAAATCCGTATCTTTCTTAGATTTGGGTTTGGAGGGTTGTGTTTAAGAATACGTTAGCCTTATTTGAGGCTAAGATCAACTTAAACGTGTGTTAAGGACACGTTAGTCTAATTTTAGACTAAGATCAACTTAACGGGATCGTTTAGATCCGACAAGAGAGCAATTGGGTCCTATTGTTTAGTTTAATGACATTGCAGTCGATAATTAGTTTAAGGACATTACGGTCCATTGTTAGTTTTAAGACATCGCGGTCGAGGTTAAGGACATCATAGTCCGTGAGTTTAAGGACTTCACAGTCCGGTGTTAGTTTTAAGACGTCACGGTCGAGGTTAAGGACATCATAGTCCGTAAGTTTAAGGACCTCACAGTCCGTTGTTAGTTTTAAGACGTCACGGTCGAGGTTAAGGACATCATAGTCCATGAGTTTAAGGACCCCACAGTCCGTAGTCATGTGTGGTTGTCGAGACCCGTTACCTCTCTGACGACGTTGAAGGATTGCAACGACAGATATCAAAGGAGTAAAGAGATATACTCTCGAACCGGGTGTAAATTGATTGGAAGAGCAGATGAGCTCAGTTCAATTTAAATTGAGGACTTATGGCCAGAATTGGGCTAAGTCCAGTTAAAAAAATGTTTAACATTTTTATTTATATTTTGCCTGTTAGGCCTTTGTTTGGGCTCTGCCCTTTTAATAATTCAAAGCATTGGACTCTGACATTTTGTCTGGAATTAAATGCATAGCATTTATCAGAACAAAATATGTTCTGACAGCGCGCCACGTGGCACATCAGGCGCTTTGCGCCAATTGAAGAGCGCATTGCGCTGGCGCGCATGAGGGTGTCGCTTAGCGCTAAGCGCTAGTTTGTTAGTGCACTACGCTTTATGAGTGTGCTGCGTCAGTTTATAGGTGCGCCAGTGAGTGACACATGGCGCGCTCTGGCGCTGTGCGCCAGTCCAAGAGCGCAGTGCGCTATTCTTAGAAGCGCAAAGTGCAAACTATTCTGTGGTTGACACGTAGCGTGTTCCGGCGCTGTGCGCCAGTCCAATAAGCGCAAAGGCACAATTCAAGAGTGCAAAGCACTGTCCAATAGTGCCGAGCGCATTTTGATCAAATTTAAGATCAAAGAACAAGTTTTTTTTTTGTTCTTCAAAGGAGGCCTTGCCTCAAGATCCAAGAACCAAAGTTCTTGTTCTCATCAAAAGGCTCTGCCTTTATAGATCAAAAGATCTGTGAATGAAGTAGAGTACTTCTTTTAGTCTTTTTTATAATTAGATCTTTTTTATCTTTTCCTTTTTATTGAAGACCTTGATCTTGTTCTTAGATCTCTGATTTTTTTAGAAGAGGATTCTTCTTCTTTAATGAGATGATTTCATCTCTATTATTCAAGAATATAGTTCTTTACCTTTAAAGATGAAGAAAATGATTTTCTTTCTTCAAAGGCCTGCCTTTCTTTCTCTTTAAGTTTTTTTTTCAAAGTTTGCAGAGGGTTTTTTCTATATGAGACTTGAAGTCTTGGGGTCTTTAGATAGGGCCAATTGATTTGTTAAATTAGTTGAAGAGATCTTTCTCTGATTGATTTGGGGATATTTCCCCACCATTGGCTCTTTGATCCTAGGGCTTCTGTTTTACAGAAGATAATCTTCTTGTTTTCAACAAGATTGGAAGGATCTTTCCAGAACAGAATTTTAATTCTGATTAATTAATAATTTATTATTATTGTTAGATCTTTTGATCTAACGGTGGGGAATTCTTTAAATTCCAGCGCTGGCGCAACCGGCGCGAGCGCACCTGTGTTTGACACGTGGCGCAGCGCAACTGTGCTAGCGCCCCTGCGTTTGACACGTGGCGCGCAGTGCAGAGCGCAGCGCAACTGTGGTAGTGCGCCTGTGTTTGACACGTGGCGTGCAGCGCAACTGCGCTAGCGCACCTATGTTTGACACGTGGCGCGCAGCGCAGAACGCAAGGGATCTGAAACGTTACTTCAATTTTTAAAATTTGAATTTTGAAACAGAGCTTTGCTCTGATTGGGGGTGCGCTGCCTAGGGCGCAGCGCTCCTGGCGCTGGCGTGTCTGCTTTTGATACGTGGCACGCAGCGCGCAGCGCAAGGGATCAAAAGCGTTACTTCAATTTTTGAATTTTGAAATTCAAACAGAGCTTTGCTCTGATTGGGGGAAACAGGGTCCTTATTGTAATTTAGTATAACTTGAGGGGTTTTATGTAAAATAATTTTGTTATACTTTCAAAATATACCTCAAGTATTTAATTATCGTCTTTAGAGTTTTCATAGATGTTTTTTTATTCAATGTGAAATTTCTGGTAAATATGACCTAGTTTATAAACTATAAGGTATTTATTTGAAATATTGGAATTGTATAGTATTTTCTTGTAAATGGGATGTTTTTCTTAAATTTTGGAAATATGGAATATTATAAATATTAAAAATAGATATTTTGATATTAATTACATATATATTTATTTAAAATATAAGTTTTATTTATAATTGAAATCACATTTTCTAAAGAAAAATGTATTAAAAATCTTTCAAGATCGTATGCTCCGTGAGGAGGTCTACATCTTGCTCTACTAGGCCCGAGGATGTGCGATAATCTGCATCATACCGAACAGGGTCCCCAATAGTAGGTTGTAGAGGCGCAATTGCAAAGATTTGTTAAATACACTTCTTATAGGAAAAGGTTTTATAAGTTGAAGGTAGTTATATATAAAGTCGTATTTTTTCGAATCTATGTTTCCAAATTCCATCGTGCTATATTAGATATGTGTGTTGTGAGGAGACAGGTCATTATCTCATGAGTTTTCTAAAGATAACACGGTTAAAAGGTATAAATATGTCGATATGAAATATAAAGGTATTTTAATGTAAAATTGAAATATAACTTGCTATGATTATCATTTTGATGTCAAACTTGTTCTATTGCCTTTGTTAATGATTACTAAACAATATATCAAAAGTTTTAGGTTTTTTATTAAGAAAAAGTTGTATTTTTAAAAGAAAAGAGAATCGGAAGCCGGATAACTCCGCTTCCGACACGTTTTAAGAATGAAGAGTTTGGGAATAGCAAAAGAGAGAGAGAAGGGGGACTTACTAGCTTATAAGGTAGAAGAGAGAAAGAGGAAGAGTGGGGAATCGTCGGTGCGTCGTTTCGTCGCCGGAAACTCCTTGGGTCGTCGCCGGAACTTCATCGGAGCTTCGCCCTTCGTTAACTCCACTTGCATAATATAAAGACTTGGGAATTCTTGAGCGTTTTGGCGGGGATTTGTGAGTGAGGAGGGGTGTGAAATGGAGTGGTATTTATAGGAAAAAATTAGGGTTTAGGGTGTTTAAAGAATGCATTGAAATATGCATTAAAATGAGGTTAAATGGGCATTTTATTGCTTTCTGGATTAATTCAAAGTAAACAAGCAATAAGGGAGTAGTAGGGTAGCTGAAAGGGTGCAGGGGGTAAAGTTTGGGGGCATTTGGGACAGTTTGACCCGACCTCGCCGGATTTCCTATGCTTGTCTCCGGCCCAATGCCGACGGTCTGGGTTAGTGTTGGGTTATTGGGTCGGGGTCGTTTTGTATTCTACAGTGCACGTGTTTAATTATCTTGTGTCTCTTCAGTTTACGTGTAGTGCACGTGTAGTCTTTTGGGCTTCTAAAATATTAAAAGAATTTAAAATAAAATGAATATGTGGCTGATGGGATTTGAACTCTGGTGCTTTGGTTCAGCAGTGCAAGGTCTTACCAGTGAGCTACAAGCTCTTTCTTGCTGTTCAAAAGTAAAACAAAATCTTATAGCATTCACAGAAATTGTAAATACCCCAATTATACATCAACTTTAAATGAATTTTATGTACACAGAATTTAGAGTTGTTACACAGAGGAACCGGGGGCAGAATCAGCGCTAAAATCCTCGAAACTGCCAGAAGACCCGATCGATAGGCTGTTAAACGAAGCCTTTCGAAAAAGCAAAACTGACCGAAAACGCGAAACAGCCATATACGAAAAGGTTAATCGTCAGCGTCAGGATGAAGAAGCTGCGGCAAGGTGGAGTCGTACAGTACTCCAAACCAACCAAAGCATACCTGCGACAAATAAGTGCAAGATCAAGGCAGAGAAGCGGTTCGCCAAAGCCCTGTTAATGGGAATGAAGCTGCCACCTCTCGTGAGGAGCACTCCCAGGGTCATATGCCTCGACGGAGAAGATTCACATCCAAACTACTGCCTATATTATCGGAGGGATACCCACCCCACCGAAGAGTGCAGTATCTTCAAGAAGTGGTGGCAATGATACGTTGCTCATTAAGAACACTTCAAGAGGATGAAACGCGAAGCTCGTCGACAGCAAATGAGTGCGACAGACGCGCATGAAAAAACGACTGGCAACTGTCATATGGTTGATACCATTCCAGAAGGGGAAAATCCCCAAGTTATTACTTTCGGGAGCGATTCTGAGGAAGAATTACCCCTCAGCCCTCTCTTCAAAGACTCCACCTCCGAAAAAGAAGAGGAGGAGGAGAACTATGAGAACATTCAGTTCCGTAACCGCACGCTGCCTGTAAAGAACCTCGGACCTACAAACAAAGATTCGAGCAAAAAAGACAAAGGGAAAGAAAAAATCCCTGAGGAAAGTGCCCTCAACGAAACTCGCTTTATACCACAGCAAAACCAGGAGGCTAATAAGGCAAGGACGACATGGTCATATGAAAAACTGACCAGGTCGAGAACGTTTCGCCAAAACGAACTCGTGCTAGTCATCAAAAGACCAATGATCCCCAATCGTGCAAAACGGGAGAAATTCGAGCCGAACTATTGTCATGCCCTGCTTCCTAAAATACGGAATACGAGGGGTTAAAAAGGCCAGCCATGCTCCTACGGTTGAGGAAACATCCTGCCGTAGTCACACTTCGGCTTCTAGCTTTACGTGGTAATCAGTAATTAATGCACAGGTAATGAGAAATACAGTCACTAAATCAAAACGAATACAAAAAACTAACCAGATAGAGATCAAAAAAGTATAACTCTGAGTCGTTGATCAAGATGTCCGCAATATCCTCGAGATATGTCAGGTCCCGGTCCGAGCTAAATCCACTTCTCACTCTGAGCATGCATACTCAGGTCGTCAGAGCGACACAATGGCAACAAATATAAATACATGTATAACAAGTGCAATAATGATGAATATGAAACAGTAAGCATGAAGTGATGATATGAGCATGAAGGAGTCAGTACAGGTAAATAGTAAAGTGGGTAAACAGTAAGGCAGGTGTATCGAATCAGTAATCAATGCATGTCACTAAACCTATCAGTCTCTAAGTCTCACTGTCCAGGTCGCTAAACCTATCGTCAGTCTAAGTGTGAGAGTCAACCACTCGTGAGTATCCCCACCCAAGGGTAGGGCCCCAGGGGCAAGGGAACACGGGCCCGAGTTGCTCGCTAATAATCAGTAATATCACCCATATAACTCCAGAATAGCTGTGTATGCCGGCAATGAGACTCCCGAGATTTCGTTAAACTCACACTCAAACTACCCCACACCCCATGGTCTACATCAAACGCCAACCATAAACTCAAATACCAATCGGTCCATGATAAGTCTACGGAAGAACTGGAGACAGGATCTCCATCAAGCATATCTCGACTGATACCCAAGATAAATGGACAGTGTTTGGTGCCTTACCTATGACACTAATATAAGTGCTCCATAACCGTCTCATTCCAGTTATAGTTACACTTATATATGTCTCATAGACGTCGACAATGCAATAAATCAACCGGGTCCGCTGATTGTGTACAAGTACGTGTCACTTTCACTTATTCATTCACACTTTATCACTACGTACTTGCCACAATCAGAACACTAATACCTAACAATGGGTAATGCACATGATCACTAGGTTACCAATACAATGACATCTACATGATATGATGAGAATACAATAATTACGATATGAATAGAATATCATCAGTCAGTGTCCTACCACTTGCATAATTCACAATAAATCACACATGCAAAATTAAACGAAACAATGTAAAAGGGGTAAGTAGTATGTTTAATTATATATCTATCAAAATTGGTTTCGCGTCAATCGGGTTTCAGGTTTGCTAGATGCGGCCATTTCAATTTTAGTATTCACAGCTGGAAATCCGATTTCAGAATTGGAAGTCCGTTTCGTAACATATTTTAATCCCAGTTGGGATCGTAATTAGGTGACGCTATACCTGAACAATATTTAGGGTTATAAGTTAGATTTCCAACTCAATTAGTGGATTAGTAATATCCTATATCCACAGGGAGTTATGGCCAGGTTTAGGTTGATGTGTAAAATCTGTCACTGCAGAATTCAGATAGACGCGTCGACATTATAAAATGTGTTAAAAATATCATATAGAACAGAAATCCAGTGAAACCAGTGGATTAAGAAAGAAAACTTAATTTTATACGTAACTATATAGGGTTCCGCACATTTTCGCATTTGAGCAAGGAAAAACAGTGAGTTAAAAACAGGGGTTATCTGGAATTACCGCTCTGGACTGCAGTCCAGAATCGTAATTATCCGTAGTTTTCACTATCATAACTAGTTCAATTTTAGATATCAACTATAGGGTTCTGTATCTTATTCCATTGGCTTCTATACGAGCCATGGAACACCAAAATAAGATTCGTAAAAGATTTAACGTGAATTTAACGGTGTAGCATGTTCAGGAAATTCAGATTTCGTACCGACTATCGGGAGCAGCATTACATAGGTGAAACGACCGTGGTTTTCAACTAAATTTCTACAGCATATCGGTAAACAATAGGCAGGTTTAATGATCATAAGTTCCTCCATTTAAAGTCCGGTTTTCATATATAGTTTCGTATCAAACACTTGCATCATATTGGTTTGCACGAATTATATATACACGATATTAATTCGAAATTGGGTTAAATACATAATAATAGCATGAAGCAAGCAATATACTTTCCTGATGAAGTATCGACGATGGTAAGGCAACGAAGATTCAGGCACGGCACAACAGCAACATGAGTTTCGATCTTGGCAGCGACGGCTACGGCACAAGCAGTAGCAACAACTAGGGGTGCTCAGCTATGGGCCTGCCGGTGAGGTTTCTGGTGGTGGAGGCGGCGAGGAGTAGGTTGGGGTCGGGAAGATAGCTAGCGGCAAGCTCTGGTGTGCAGGTGAGAGGGTGTGCAGTAGGGTTTTTCTGGAGAGAGGAGAGTGGAGGGGGTTGTAGTGAGGTGGCCTCTGGGTTTTGGCGAGGGGAGCTAGGCGATCGCCGGCGGTGAGAGAGGGTGCAGTGGGGAAGCTCGGTGAAGGGGGTGCAGTGCGGAGATGGGTTTTGGTGAGGGTGGAAGTTGTGGCTCTGCTTAGTAAGTGGGGACGAAGTTATGGGAGAGGGGCACGGGCGAGATCGTGGTCGCGGTTGCGGTGGGGAGCGGCGATGTGGGAGTGAGGCACGGCGACATGGGGCGACGGCGAGGCGACGAGGCGAGTTAGGGTGGTTGGGGAAGGAGGTGACGGCGAGGTGGGTTTGCAGGGTGCAACGAGAGATGCTCGGTGGTTGCAGGGTATAGTGAGTGATGCTCGGTGGTGTTGGGTTCGCTCGCGATCGACGTCGGCGGGATGGAGGCTCAGCGATAGATGTGCAGTGGGTTTGAGGTTGCAGTCGAGGATGGAGAGAGAGAGGGAGAGAGCGAGGGTGTGAAAATGGAGGATGAATGAGAAGGAGGGGGTGAAGCAGAGGGTCGTGGCCGTTGGAGCGTGAGGGGGGAGGGGATGTTGTGAGGAGGGAGCGAGTCGTGGGGGTTCCTGGGTAGAGGGCCATTGCGGGGAGGGCGCGATAACGAGGGGGGAGATATTGGGGGCAAAGATGGGGTCGCGAGGTGCGGGTCATGGGCCCGAAGGAAGCGGGGGTGAGGAGGGAGAAAAGGGCGGGAAGATGAAAGCGAAGGAGGAAGAAGGGAAAGAAGCGGGTCGGGTTGGGGGAGTTGGGCCGGCTCGGGGGGAGAGAGGAAAATGAGTGTGGGGTTTTAGGGAGTGGGCCGGGGCTTGGGCTTGGGCCAGGAAAAGGAATAAAAAGAAAGAGAGGGAGTGGGCTGGGCTGAGGGAGGCGAAAATAAAAAGGGGAAAAATAAGGTTAGGGTTTAAAAATAAAACAAAATAATTATAAATATAAATAAATAAATTTTATAAGTAACACTTTATAAAAATACGGATATTGGTGTACAAAAAGAACTGGGTATTATATCATATCCCCCTTAAAGAAAATTTCGTCCTTAAAATTCAAAATAAACAATAAGCTATAAAATAATATGCGAAAAACCACAACATCGAATACTAACATATAGTGATTTACTTAAAAGCTGCTATATAAAAATCCAAGGTCTATATACGTATAAGAAATAACATAACTAAAAGAATGGGCCTAAGTAAGCACAAGGCAGAACCATCTATAATGATAAACTATATGCACAATACCGGAAAATGAAACAACAATAATAAACAATAGTGAAGGATTTGCCGATAGGTCAAAATATTTTAGAATAAATATATCGATCAATCAATTTAAAATAACTTGAGAAAACCCATATGGTGAAATAAGAAAAATAGTATGTGCGGCATATATTGCGCTACTGAAAATGGGACGAATAGTAAGGTATTCAGAATAAGTAAAACGGAAGTAGTTAATAACACGCAATTTTTCGATAAATACAAAATAATGAAAACTAAATTTTCGAATAACGATGTCACTGAATGTAATCGTAGTAATAAGGAATAGCACTAAAAATGTATAGGGGCTAGCCACGGTATGGATTACAGTGGAATACGACCCATTCAAAAAGGTCGGAAAGTGGTACTCTTAATTTGAATCTTGAAGAGGCCGGGATCAGGTCAGTACAAGGTGCAAGGGTGAATAGTAATGAATTTCAGGAGGGGAAGAAATTTATTAGGGAGGGAAAACAGTCAATGTATTATGCGAATCAATGCTCAAAAGATTAGCGAACTCATAACTTTATTATTATTCCAGAAAATTTTAAACAAGGCATTCTCGAAAGATAAAAGGTGGCCTTAAGCTATACATAGATTTATTTGGCCAGAGGAAACAGAAGATAGATCACGTCAGTCGCAGTTATAGAAGTTCAGCAGGTTACGGTAAGCTCGCGCGCTAAGATAGGGGTATCCATTTCCATAGCGCCTCGCAGGGATTGCTACTGGGGGTTCTTATGCCATGGGGTCTTCTTCTCCTGGTCCTTCTTCCTCAGCTGGAGCTTCTTCATCGTAGTATGCCTCCACGCGATTCACCTCTTCTGGATTTTCTTCCACGGGATTTCCTTCCACTGGATTCTCCTCGGGGTCTTCCTCGGGATCTTCCTCTATCGGGTCCTCTTCGGGGTCCTCTTCTTCGTTGTCAGAGTCGTTGATCATGTCGACTTCTGGGGCTGCGATTCCCTCATCCTCGGAATCACTGTTGCCGAAAATAACCTGTGGGCCGTCGATCTCGTCAACCGAACTCACCAGCATGCAGTCTAAGGAAACGCAAGATCGAGTGTCCTCATCGATAGGCGGTGCTGCTCCAGGATTGGCCATGGCCAGAAAAGAAAGAGTCATGTTCAGACAGTGGAATACACCAAGAAAATAACCAAGGATATGGAGTACAAGGAAAATATACGGTAGGTAAGGACTGAAAATCAAATTTTAGAATACTGATGCACTAAGCAGTATAAGGATAATGAGTGGCAAGGGGACGATACATACATCACAACTTAAAATTTTATTGCATTCAAACTAAAAGTTCAACGGATACAAGATTTTAGACGAAAGGGAAGATTTACTAAGAGTGACAATATTTTTTTTAAAAGCAGAAAAGGTGATAATTCTTCGTTGATATCCAGACCGCTGCATTCTCATCAAGCGAGTGGAATCCTGTGCTGGATCCGTACTATCCTCGAAACTCAAACTACGAAATAACCAAGTCACTTAGCAGTAGTGGAGAGTGTGGACGAATCTCCTCCTTGCAGCCCCTTTCTTCTAGGGCAACCATTGACAAGATGTTCGTCGGATCCACAAATCAAGCACTGCCCCTTGGTGCTGCGACAGTCTCTCTGAAAACGTCCTGGTCTCTTACAGTATCCACAACGTTGAGTTCTCCGTTACTTCTGTTGCTGAGGAACAAATGGGTGCTTCATTTTCACGTCTTTTCCTGGTTTAACAGGGATTCCCTTAGATTGGAGGCTTCCGCTGGTGCTTGGGCCATTTGCATTCTTAGTCCTTCAGCTAAAAGGTAGTTCGTTCGCCCCTGGACTTCCTTCAAGCCTTGCAGTACATTCAAAATCTTGACAGTCTGATTCTGGGGAGTAGAGTTGGAAGAAGTGTCGTTGGAAGTCATGGTCCTGAAACAACAATTTTAGGATAGCATAAGGTACAAGATATAAGAATCAAAATAAGATATAAAACAAAGCAAGAATAGGTGGTGAGTGAAACTCAATCGAGCGGGAATCAAGTGTAGAACTCCAAGACACTCAAACAGAGTACAGTATTGTAACTATGCTGCAGTTCATAATTACAATCACATAACTCTACTAAGTCACCCAAAACTCTAACGGATGGATCGAAATATGTAGCAGAACACACCATATGAATCAAGATCAATGATAACAAGTTTACAATTTAGACCGAAAGGGTGGCTTAGATTGTCAAGCCCTATACGGAAATTGCAATCCCAATCGTAGCAATATCTGGCTCTGATACCAACAAAACCATGTCACGTCCCACTTCCCAAAATACGGAATATGAAGGGTTAACAAGGCCAGCCATGCTCCTACGATCGAGGAAACATCCTGCCGTAGTCACACTTCGGCTTCTAGCTTTACGTGGTAATCAGTAATTAATGCACAGGTAATGAGAAATACAGTCACTAAATCAAAACAAATACAAAAAACTAACCAGATAGAGATCAAAAAAGTATAACTCTGAGTCGTTGATCAAGATGTCCACAATATTCTCGAGGTACGTCGGGTCCTGGTCCGAGCTAAATCCACTTCTCACTCTGAGCATGCATACTCAGGTCGTCAGAGCGACATAATAGAAACAAATAGAAATACATGTATAACAAGTGTAATAATGATGAATATGAAACAGTAAGCATGAAGTGATGATATGGGCATGAAGGAGCCAGTACAGGTAAACAGTAAAGTGGGTAAACAGTAAGGCAGGTGTATCGAATCAGTAATCAATGCATGTCACTAAACCTATCAGTCTCTAAGTCTTACTGTCCAGGTCGCTAAACCTATCGTCAGTCCAAGTGTGAGAGTCAACCACTCGTGAGTATCCCCCAACCAAGGGTAGGGCCCCAGGGGCAAGGGAACACGGGCCCGAGTCGCTCGCTAATAATCAATAACATCACCCATATAACTCCAGAATCACTGTGTATGCCGGCAATGAGACTCCCGATATTCCATTGAACTCACACTCAAACTACCCCACACCCCGTGGTCTACATCAAACGCCAACAATAAACTCAAATACCAGTCGGTACATGACAAGTCTACGCGAGAACTGGAGACATGATCTCTATCAAGCATGTCTCGAATGATACCCAAGATAAATGGACAGTTTTTGGTGCCTTACCTATGACACTAATATAAGTGCTCCATAACCATCTCATTCCAGTTATAGTTACACTTATATATGTCCCATAGACGTCGACAATGCAATAAATCAACCGGGTCCGCTGATTGTGTACAAGTACGTGTCACTTTCACTTATTCATTCACACTTTATCACTACGTACTTTCCACAATCAGAACACTAATACCTAACACTGGGTAATGCACATGATCACTAGGTTACCAATGCAATGACATCTACATGATATGATGAGAATACAATAATTACGATATAAATAGAATATCATCAGTCAGTGTCCTACCACTTGCATAATTCACAATAAATCATACATGCAAAATTAAACAAAACAATGTAAAAAGGGTAAGTAGTATGTTTAATTATCTATCCATCAAAACTAGTTCCGCGTCAATCGGGTTTCAGGTTTACTAGATGGGGCCATTTCAATTTAAGTATTCACAGCTGGAAATCCGATTTCAGAATTGGAAGTCCGTTTCGTAACATATTTTAATCCCAGTTGGGATCGTAATTAGGTGATTCTATAGTTGAACAATATTTAGGGTTATCAGTTAGGTTTCCAACGCAATTGGTGGATCAATAATATCCTATATCCACAGGGAGTTATGTTCAGGTTTAGGTTGATGTGTAAAATCTGTCACCGCAGAATTCAGCTAGACGCGTCGACATTATAAAATGTGTTAAAAATATCATACAGAACAGGAATCTAGTGAAACTAGTGGAGTAAGAAAGACAACTTAATTTTATACATAACTATATAGGGTTCCGCGCATTTTCGCATTTGAGCAAGGAAAAACAGTGAGTTAAAAATAGGGGTTATCTGGAATTACCGCTCTGGACTGCGGTCCAGAATCGTAATTCTCCGCAGTTTTCTCTATCATAACTAGTTCAATTTTAGATATCAACTATAGGGTTCTTTATATTATTCCATTGTCTTCGATACGAGCCATGGAACGCCAAAATCCAATTCGTAAAACATTTAACGTGAATTTAACGGTCTAGCATATTCAGGAAATTCAGATTTCGTACCGACTATCGAGAGCAGGATTATATAGGTGAAACGACCGTGGTTTTTAACTAAATTTCTACAGCATATCGGTAAACAATAGGCTGGTTTAATGATCACAAGTTACGCCATTTAAAGTCCGGTTTTCACATATAGTTTCGTATCAAACACTTGCATCATATTGGTTTGCACGAATTATATATACACGACATTAATTCAAAATTGGGTTAAATACATAATAATAGCATGAAGCAAGCAATATACTTGCCTAACGAAGTATTGACGATGGTACGGCAACGACGATTCAGGCACGACACAATAGAAACACGAGTTTCGATCTTGGCTCGAGCTTGAGTTCTTGGCAGCGACGGCTACGGCACAAGCAGCAGCAGCAACTAGGGGTGCTCGGCTATGGGCGCCGGTGAGGTTTCTGGTGGTGGAGGTGGCGAGGAGTAGGTCGGGGTCGGGGAGATGGCTAGCGGCGCGCTCTGGTGTGCAGGTGAGAGGGTGTGCAGTGGGGTTTTTCTGGAGAGAGGAGAGAGGAGGGGGTTGCAGTGAGGTGGCCTCGGGGTTTTGGCGAGGGGAGCTAGGCGATCGCCGGCGGTGAGAGAGGGTGCAGTGGGGAAGCTCGGTGAAGGGGGTGCGGTGAGGAGATGGGTTTTGGTGAGGGTGGAAGTTGTGGCTCTGCTTAGTAAGGGGGGACGAGGTCGGGGGAGAGGGGCGCGGGCGCGTGTGTGAGATCGTGGTCACGGTCGCGGCGGGGAGCGGCGACGTGGGAGTGAGGCACAGCGATGTGGGGCGACGGCGAGGCAACGAGGCGAGTTTGGGTGGTTGGGGAAGGAGGTGAGGGTGAGGTGGGTTTGCAAGGTGCAGCGAGAGATGCTCGGTGGTTGCAGGGTTTAGCGAGTGATGCTCGGTGGTGTTGGGTTCGCTCACGATCGACGTCGGCGGGATGGAGGCTCGGCGATGGATGTGCAGTGGGTTTGAGATTGCAGTCGGGGATGGAGAGAGAGAGGGAGAGAACGAGGGTGTGAAAACGGAGGATGAATGAGAAGGAGAGGGTGAAGCAGGGGGTCATGGCCTGTTTCCCCCAATCAGATCAAAGCTCTGTTTTGAAATTCAAAATTCAAAAATTGAAGCAACGCTTCAGATCCAGCGCTAGACGCGCTGCGCGCCACGTGTCAAACACGGATGTGCTAGCGCCAGGTGCGCTGCGCCCTAGGCAGTGCACCATGTGTGCGCTAGCGCTAGGCGCGCTGCGCACCGCGTGTCAGACACAGGTGCGCTAGCGCAGGCTGCGCTGCGCTCTGGGCAGCGCACCACATGTCAAACGTAGGTGCGCTAGCGCAAAGTGCGCTGCGCTCTGAGCAGCGCACCACGTGCAAAGCACGGGTGCGCTAGCGCTGGAATTATAAAATTCCCCACCGTTAGATCAAAAGATCTAATAATAATGATAAATCATTAATTAATCAGAATTAAAATTCTATTATGGAAAGATTTTTCCAATCTTATTAAAAACAAGAAGATTGCCTTCTGTAAAACAGAAGCCCTAGGATCAAAGATCCAACGGTGGGGAAACATCCCCAAATCAATCAGAGAAAGATCTCTTTAATTGATTTAACAAATCAATTTGTCCTATATAATGGCCCCAAGACTTCAAGTCTAGGAGAGAGAAACCCTCCTGCAAACTTTGAGAAAACTCAAAAGAAAGAGAGCAAGCTCTTGAAAGAAGATCATTTCTTCAAGGTAAAAAAGAATGATTCTTGCACAAAGAGATGAAATCATCTCATTAAAACAGAAGAATTATCTTCTTAAAAGATCATAGATCTACAAAAGAACAAAGTCTTTTATAAAACGAGATCAAAAGATCTCATCATAAAAACAAAAGAAGTATTTACTTCATTCACAGATCATTGATCTACAAAGACAAAGCCTTTAAAAAAAATAAGAACTGTTGTTCTTGAATCTTGAGGCAAAGCCTCCTTTAAAAAAGAACATAAATTTGTTCACAGATCATAAATTTGATTAAATGCGCTTTGCGCTATTGAAAAGTGCCTTGCACTCTTGAACTGCGCTTTTGCGCCCCCCTGGACCGGCGCTCAGCGCCAAAACACGCCGCGTGTCAACCATGTATGCAACTTGCGCTTTGCGCTTCTGAAACAGCGCACTGCGCTCATGGGCTGGCGCTCAGTGCCAAGCGCGCCACGTGTCACTCACTTGTGCGCCACTAAACTAGCGCAACGCGCTCATAAACTGAAAGCGCAATGCGCTCATAAACTGGTGCAATGCGCCCATCATCTGGCGCTTAGCGCCAAGCGCGACACGTGTCCTTTTCTTGTGCGCTACTTAGCAGAAGCACAATGCGCTTTTTAATTGGCGCAAAGCACCTGGCGCGCTGTCAGAACACTCATTGTTCTGATGAATGTTATGCATTCAATACAAGATAAAAAAATGTCAGGATCTAATGCTCAGCATTATTAAAGGGCCAAGCCCAAATAAAGGCTCAACAGCCCAGAACAATAAAATGTTAAACATTTTAATCTTATTGGACTTAGCCCAATATTGGCCATAAGTCCCCAACTTATATTGAACTGAGCCTATCTGCTCATGAATACTTAACAAATCTTAGTCCCAAATTGGACTACAGATCGTTCGACCAATTCACGCCGGTTCAAGGGTACATCTCTTTACTCCTCTGATATCTGTCGTTGTAATCCTTCAACGTCTTCAGAGAGGTGACGGGTCCCGACAACCACACATTTCACGGACTGTGGGGTCCTTAAGCCCACGGACTGTGGGGTCTTTAAACTCACGGACTATGATGTCCTTAACCTGGACTGTGAGGTCCTTAAACTCACGGACTACAATGTCTGTAACCTGGACTGTGGGGTCTTTAAACCCACGGAATATGATATCCTTAACCTTGGACCACCATGTCCTTAAACTGGTAATCGACCGCAATGTCCCTAAACTAAACAACAGAGGCCAAATGGTTTCTTGTTGGATCTAAATGATCCTGTTAAGTTGATCTTAGTCTAGAAATTAGACTAACGTATCCTTAACTAATGTTTAAGTTGATCTTAGTCTCAAATGAAGCTAACGTATCCTTAAAACCAACCCCCAAACCCAAATCTAAGAAGATACGGATTTGGAATAATCCACGCCCTACGGGCGACAACATAAATTAGTCTCCATATACAATCCACGGGAAACCACAAACAAAAAAACACCCACGACATGAAGTGACCATCTGGAGAAGGAGAAAGTTGTTACCGCGATGCGTTAGCGTAATTAACTGCAAGGGCTTGCGCCTGCAGGGAAGAGCGCCCCCACAATCAAAAACCCCTCAAACGAGGGGGAATCTGACGAAGTCTGCTACATCGGCCGCATCCGTTTAAACCTTCGATACATGGTGCCATAAATCAACTTGGCATCTTCGGAGAGGTAGACGGATAGCACCAATTAGCATCTGCCCCGAATTTCAGGCAAGACGGACCTGCGCGGTCGCGTCTCCGTGTTTCGGAGGGGAACGGATTCTGGCACGCCCGGTGGGACCTTTTCTTCTTTCTACTCCACACTTCGTGTGTCGTGTTCGCGAACGAATCGTGGTTTGATATGGTTGCTCTTGGGTTCGAGATACTAAGATTTGGTTTCTTGCTTGGCGCAGAAAACGAAACATCAATAGCGTCTACTTGCGTGAAGTGTTCCAGCTGTAACTGCAACTCACGTTCTGCCTCATCTGGAGGCATAGCTTACGGGCCCCAAGCGGCCTCCCTGTGCACGATGCCGGTGGACCAAGTTACTCAGGCCACCACTGGACTGTTCTTTAGGACTATGATCCCGCCCATGAGCTTCAATGCCCTGATGTTGTCGCAAGAAGCACCAAAGAAGTCGGTCTTCGATCGACTTACCACCACTACGACCCCTCTCAACGGGTCATCCAGCTCCGGCGCCTCAGTCTTCGCCAGATTGGGCCAAAGTTCATGTGGGCCCATGATGAAGCCTGCAATTCCAGAAAAGGTTATTCCGAAGAGGATAGCCATCCCTGCTCCCCAAGTCATCAAGGCGACTTCTCCTGCCAAAGGGTCGGTCTTCACAAGACTGACTGTTCCGGCTCCTGCTCCAGTCGAAGTCCTCAAAGCTACTTCCCCTGCCCAGAGTTCTGTCTTTGACCGGTTAGACACTGCTGCTCGACGGACGTCGGTCTTCAAGAGGCTGGTACCAGCAGCGCCTCACCAGAACAAGGGGCATGACGAAGTCACCTCTCAAGCTGAAACAATCCCTACGGCTCGACACGCTTAACATCGCCACTAGCGCCGAGTAAGGAAAGCTGGGGGAAACTCCCCCTCTGGGCTAACTCTACCAGCCCCAACGGTGGAAGTCAATGCTGCTGTTCCAACCGGGAACAGCTTTGAATTGCTGAACAAGGTGCGCAGGAACTTTCCTACCGTCGTACTGAAAACATCTCCTCCACCTGTGGAGAATGCATCGAAGGCGAAGCCGGAGCAGCCCCCTCAGCGGCTGTCCTCCAAAATTTACAAAGTATGGCGATGGGTTCAGGACTCAGTAATTGATCAAGATTACTCTCGCCGGTAGAAAAAGGTGAAGGTTCAGCAGGAAGAGAACCGTCCTGTCAAGCCACAAAGGACGACAACTACCTGGGTGCCCGCTGTAACGGCCCCCTCAACGTCAACCACTCAAAAAAGAAGGAGGCCAGAGAAAGCCCCTGTAAATGCAGCAAACCGCAAAGACGCTGAGCCCAAACGCCCCAAGTCTGGGGGCATAATGGTGCATACTATTTATATGGCTTCCGGAAAAAAGAAAAGCCGCGCTTCTACGGGTCACCGACCGCTCACCCGATCCATGAAAAAAGCCCAGGAGCAGTAACAGAAGCTTCAGAAAATGATAACACAAATGGCCGCACTTATCGGGCCAAAAGAAAGCTCGGAGGCGTCATCAGAGCAGTGTCAAGAATAAGAAATCGATGCTGATTTCCTCCGCAGAGTCCTCGAAAAGAAGGACAAAGAGGCAGCGGAACAAGCTGCCAACATAAAACGAATGACGCTTCTCTTCCAAGACATGGTCGGGATGATGTTACAGCCAGAACCTCCAGCTGAAGACTCTCCGATCATTATTGAAGATGATAAAGGAGAAGCGTCAAATCGTCTGTCGGCTTTGTCAGCAGCCAAGGAGGAAACCATCTCAAAAGCCACGCTTGATTATTATATAGCTTAACAAATTCGAGCTCACCAGGCGAATGAAGCGGCCGGCCAAGTTGTTAAAACTGGGTGACCATATCCAGGCTGGTATGACCAAATAAGTTACCCACCGGGATATACGATCCCCAAATTTCATGTATACAAAGGGACGGGCAATCCCCACCAGCATGTCGCCCAGTTCAGGGCTCTTTGCGGCAATGCCAGGGGTGATGATAAACTCTTGCTCCGTCAGTTTGTTGGCAGCTTGTCGAAGACGGCATACTTTTGCGGATCCAAACTTCTTTTCAAATGGTACTCTGAACTTCCAAACGACTCCGTCAAGAATTTCGCAGAAATGGAGCTATTATTCACCCAGCGATTCGCGAGTGCTAGTGAACGCACCCCGATTACAGCATTGATTAACGCTAGGGTGAAACCTGGAGAGACATGGGTTCAATACGCAATAAGATGGCGGAATCTGTGGTTGAAATGCGAGCAGCGCATCGAAGAAGCCCCTGCGGTAGGCATGTTCGTGGGCACTCTGGACCCTCATGCAACCATTTCCCAATTCATGATGTTCTTCAAGCCGACCATGTTCCAGGCCTTGATTGACAAGTTGGCCCAAATGGATCAGATGGGTCATAGACCATCTCTTTCAAAGACGGATCCTTGGAATGAAAAAGGGAAAGGAAAAGCGACTTTCATCGCCAACACTCAACAGCAGCCGAGCAACTTAAAGCCGGTTATTCGCCAAAACAATATGCTTCCACGCCCATCCCTCGAGGAGAGACTAGGACATCCTTACTCGTTTCCCCAAGATAAAACGAGGTGATTGTTCGAGCTGGCAGTGCGCAACAGACTCATCAATCTGCCAGATCCAAAACGTCCGTTGCAGCCAGACGATGTCAACAATCCTAATTACTGCCCTTACCACCAAGCAGTAAGCCATCCAATCGAATATTGCTTCGTCTTCAAAGGCTGGATTGAAGACCAATACCAACAAGGCAAGTTCGCATTATCCGAAAACTGGAAGATGAACCCACCACAACCTCACGCTCCTAAAAAAGTGGACGTGTCGGGGGCATCGTGCTCATTCATAAAGGAAGCCCCATGTGAAGTTGTTCTTTCGGCAAAATCGAAAAGAATGCTGAAGGATCTCCAAACGTGCCCGTCAATCCGGTGGAAAAATCCACTGGAACCCGGGATCATTGAGAGAATGCTAAAACCGCGCCCAACTACAAAAATTGATGGTGATAGTCAAAGCGCTCTCACCCAGCCGTCAAAGTCTTCGAAGAAGAAGAAGAAGACCCAAAAGCCCGTGAAGCTTGATAACAAGCACACAGACCTGCAAAAACAGATTGATGCTCTGGAAGAATATAACCAGAAGGCGCGGACCCCGGTCACACTCCATGAATTTTTCAACAATATCCTTGAGAATGGAGATAACGACAATAACAACAGGGATGACTCGTCAAAAGAATCTGAGGACTATGTGGCAAGTTGCCACATGATCTCTCATTCGGCATTAACTAATGAAGAAACGCACTTGGCGATAGAAGACAGCATAAAAGAGCCGGAGGCAGGATCAAAGCCAAAACCCTTGGAACCGTCCGACGAGATGATCGGCTTGCTACTGAACGAAGCCCGTCAGAAAAGCAAATCCAATCGAGAGCGTGAACCGGCTATATTCGAAAAAGCCAAACGCTGACGACTGGAGGAAAAGATCGAGACAGCCCAACTGGAGCAAAGCATCCCTATCGCCAGCAAAAGCAAGCTTAAAGTAAGGAAACGATTCGCTAGGGCCCAGGCAATAGGAATGAAATTGCCCTCTTTCAAAGGAAATTCTCCTAGCAATATACGTCTTGATGAAACGGACATACATCCTAACTTCTGCCTATACCATCAGAGGATTGCACACCCTACCGAGGAGTGCATAGCCTTTAAAAGCTGATGGAGGGGATATGTTGCCCATCGACGACATGTTCAACGAGTGAAGCGCAAGGCTCGTATGGAACAGAAAAGCACGACAGATGAGTGCGAAAGAGCTGCTGGCAACTGTCACATAGCCGACTGATTTGTGTAGATTTTTAGATCAAAAATATTTAATAACCGCAATCAAGAACAACGTCGCTTGGTAGCTAGCCGGTGAGTACGGGTCGGTCCACAGGGATTTTGTGAATTTCCTAATTGTTCTTACGAGTTAATTCCAATTGGTGTCGGTTTAATTAAATTTAAAAACTAAATTAATCTAGATCTAAATCTTGCTAGGGTTAGGTTTAAGTTAGGTTTGGAAATGTAAAGATTTCCTCACCGCTTTCTATACCCAAATTAAGAGCTCATTAGGAGTTATGGTAATTATTAATAAAGGGGATTAGTACCATCGGGAAGAAACGGTGTTTCTTCCTCTAGGTACTTGTCATTCCTTTCTTAATCCTTACCCTAACCTCCATGGAAAACATGCTCAACCGGGCCTTTATACTACGGTATCACCGCTACCTCGTGGGATACGGTGCCGTAGGGAGTGGTGTGTGCATGTATGCATGGAGTCCTATAAAAACGTGTGATGGGCAAGAAAGGGGTGAGAGATCTTCATCTCTTAAGCCTTCCTCAAATCTAACCCTAACAAGCGAGGAGACTACTCGCTCATTAGGGAATTGAAAAACATATCTAAACTATCTATCTAGGGCAAGGAATTAAAGATATAACTAGGGCAGATAAGAAATTACCTAGGGCAGATAATAAAATTAACTAGGGCAAATAAAAAGAACTACATACAAATTGATGCACTCTTCATTCATTGCAGAAATTACAGATCTGAATTTTAGATATAAAATGAGGCACAAGAAGAGGCATAACCTAACACAAGATTTAGGGTTCCTATTTATAGAGGATAGAAACCCTAGGGTTACAATCGACTCGCATCTGCTATTACAAAAATACCCCCTAAGAAAAAGACCTAGTCAACGCTCGCAGCCGCCTTGGAATTTTTCCATTAATACGGGCTCTTCATGGCCGCGGTTCCGCAGCCAAAGCCCACGTTTGGCCGCGGTTCCGCGGCCGTATATGGGCCTTGTGGGCTTATTTTCTTTGGGCTGATTCCTGTTGCATTTTTCTTGGTTTTTCTTCAGTTGTTTTCTCAGATTGGCTTCTGGTTCTCTTCCAGATCTCCACAGTGAATAAAGTCGTGGACTTTTACCGCTTGCTTCGTGTCGAAGTCTTGAGCCTTGCTCTGCCTTTGTGCTTTGTGAAATTGTCCATTGATCTTTGTTTAGTCTTCAAACTGTAGGCAAGATAAAGATTCTCTGTTTGTTGGTCGAAGTCTCACTTTTTCATCGTCTTTTCATTGTTTTCACTGTTTTTGTTCCATGAACCTGTAACCTGCAACTATATAGCAGATATGGGTCAAAAGCACCTGTTTATTTGTAAAGTGAATAAGAATGGGGAATGTAATAATGCAATATTATAATATGAACAAATACCCCCAAACTTATCTTTTGCTCGTCCTCGAGCAAACCTAGTTTTATTCTCAACAAAAACCTAACCTCACTTTGGCAGGGAAACGCGATTGCACTGAGCTCGTGCAACAAGCCGTTAAACCTCTAGGTGTCCCTAGTAGGAGGAGTGTTGTCTCCTGAGGGTTTTCAGCGGATACTACCCACAAAATCCTATCAATTTGGCTTATTGACTTTTATTCTCCAATTAGGTTTTCTAACAAGGAATTCTATTATCTTCGACTTATAAATTATCCACCCGTATTCTTCACGCTTTCTTATTATTTAACTTAAGATTATATATATTCTTGTGAATTTACTTAGTTTTTGGCATCTCTTAAGTTTTCCTTCTAGGGTTCCATCTCAACTTAGGAATTTTTATTATCACTATTAAAGATATAAGTCTTATTCTTCATTCTTATCTCTTATCTAAACCCCAATCACATATCCCTACATGTGTGTATATATCACCCCTACACTTGGAAATTCAAATCAAGCTATCATACTCTTGTCCATTGTCCAAAGCACTTCTTAATTGGTGAATTTTTAGATTAAATTTTTGCTCAGACATCCTTCATGTGACCGTTAATACTTCTTGAGGTACTAATAACCGATTACAAAATGTGTTTCCACATTAAGGCGTAATTCCTAGTCTTGTAATCCCTAAGGCTTTAAGCAGTGACTCCCAAACCAGTTGGTCTAAGGCACTAGGTGATGAAGCACCCTCGCTAATTATTTTTCTATTAATGCAGCCTTAAGTAATCACAAAAACTAGTGTTCATTTTTTTATTATTATTTCTTTATTCACACTTATATTTTTTTCGTTCTAAGGACTTTAAACAAGAGCATTTCAAGGTCTCTTCTACTATTCCAAGTTTCAAGGTGCGTGTTTGTGCAATTTGTAGGGTATATGTTTTCAGAATCTAGACTTAAGCTTAGGAATTATTTTTCAGACTTACACTTTAATAAAAACATCAATACTCTTCCCTTGTTTTAACTTAGCCCAAGAAGTGAACTCAGAATTTGCCTATTTCTAAATAAACTACAAAGACATATACTATCTACCATTAAATTTTAAGAAAGGTTATTTTTAGGGTTTTTAATTTACTGAGTCTAGGATCTAGTTGTTCCTAGCTAGTTAACCTCTTTGTCAAACTCAAGTCAATTAAGGCCAAAATTGAATTTTTTCAATTTTTATAATTTTTAAAATTTTTCAATTTTTTATGGGTTTAAAAATAAGTATGCAAATGAAAAAATATACATATGAATGCGAAGGAAGAAAAACTTACCGAGCACACCCCCAAACTTAAACTTGACAGCGTCCTCATTGTCACGCTAAACCAAGAGGGTCAAAATTGACGGTACTCCCCTGTTTATTATTATTATTTTTTTTTGATTTTTTTATTGTTAATAGAAAAAGAAAACAAAAAATATATATACATATATACAACAAGGTCCTCCTCAAACTAAACAAGGCTTTATATAGGCCAAAGGTTAGCACCAACCATTCAAAAATTTTATCGTGATAATGGTAGGGTTGGTGAAAGAATGGAGTGTAGAGAAAGGAGTTGAGAAACATATGAGACCATATGGGAAGAAGAGTGGAATATGGTCTCGGTGGAGGTGAAGAATGGCGGAAAAGAGAAAGAAGTGTAGTACGAACTTGAGGGTGTAAATCGTGTGAATAAATTAGCGCAATTTGTGATGACCGTTGTGTTAAAAGCGATTATACTAATCTATCAACCCGTCGAGAAATGGGATCAAATCCCTCAAGATTCGCGAGAAAACATGGGTACGTCGAACTTGGTAAACCCTCCATTGAAAATGGAAACGCGACGGATTCTTGCGTGGTCGAAATGATAGGAAGGACGAAAGGGAGTGATTTAGGGATAGTCTTATTCTCACCTCAGTAATCTGTCTCGAACTTGAAGGATTCCATTAATGGTTCGAAATGACTGTAAGCAACCGAGTCTGATGGTTCAACTAACTCATCTGAAAATTTAAAGGACTCAAACTCGGGAGGTGAGTTTTCAACATCGTCCGAAAAAGTGTGACACTCGTAATCGTTATCAGCTGTGAGAACTGTGTCAGATTCAAAGAAGAACGCACTAGTGGCGTCAAAACCGTTGTGATCAAACAGAAATTTTTCAAGCTCACAGTCCTCAAGCGTGATCTTTTGCGTGGTCGGAACGATGGAAAGGAGGGGGTTTGATTTAGGAAGTATAACAGTTAAAGGTTCAGGAGGATGAATTGAAAAATCCGACACATCAAACAAAAATGGTTCATCCTCAATACTATCCTCAATATTCTCCTCAATACTATCCTCATAATTCTCTTCAAAATTTAGCTTATCCATGCCATTATCATCAAAATCAAGACGCATATGAGGTTCGGGAGAAACATTTAATGACTCGGGATGATGAATTGGACATAAAATTTCAATCAAATCTATGGGTTCATCATCCAAAATATTCCCGGCGTCAATATCCTCAATCAAGTGATAATCAATTTTTTCAGACACCTCATCAAAAGCATGGATATCAATTAATTTAGGCTCTAGAGTGGAGGTGTAAAGTTCAAAAGGATTAGGTGTGGTTTCACTCGAAAGGGACTCTTCACAATCTGGCAAATCAAGCACTACAAAGTCGCACAACTCATTAAATGTTTTATTTTCAACTGATGAATCATTTGGGACACTTGTTTGAAAACCGGAGTGTTGGGATTCAATTGAGTATAGGTAGGTTTAGGTTAGGTTTGGAAATGTAAAGATTTCCTCACCGCTTTCTATACCCAAATTAAGATCTCATTAAGAGTTATGGTAATTATTAATAAAGGGGATTAGTACCATCGGGAAGAAACGGTGTTTCTTCCTCTAGGTTCTTATCCTTCCTTTCTTAATCCTTACCCTAACCTCCATGGAAAACACTCAACCGGGCCTTTATACTACGGTATCACCGCTACCTAGTGGGATAGGGTGCCGTAGGGAGCGGTGTGTGCATGTATGCATGGAGTCCTATAAAAACGTGTGATGGGCAAGAAAGGGGTGAGTGATCTTCATCTCTCAAGCCTTCCCCAAATCTAACCCTAACAAGCGAGGAGACTACTCGCTCATTAGGAAATTGAAGAACATATCTAAACTATCTATCTAGAGCAAAGAATTAAAGATCTAACTAGGGCAGATAAGAAATTACCTAGGGCAGATAATAAAATTAACTAGGGCAAATAAAAAGAACTACATACAAATTGATGCACTCTTCATTCATTGCAGAAATTACAGATCTGAATTTTAGATATAAAATGAGGCACAAGAAGAGGCATAACCTAACACAAGATTTAGGGTTCCTATTTATAGATGATAGAAACCCTAGGGTTACAATCGACTCGCATCTGCTATTACAAAAATACCCCCTAAAAAAAAGACCTAGTCAACGCTCGCAGCCGCCTTGGAATTTTTCCATCAATACGGGCTTTTCATGGCCGCGGTTCCGCGGCCAAAGCCCACGTTTGGCCGCGGTTCCGCGGCCGTATATGGGCCTTGTGGGCTTATTTTCTTTGGGCTGATTCCTGTTGCATTTTTCTTGGTTTTTCTTTAGTTGTTTTCTCAGATTGGCTTCTGGTTCTCTTCCAGATCTCCACGGTGAATAAAGTCGTGGACTTTTATTGCTTGCTTCGTGTCGAAGTTTTGAGCCTTGCTCTGCCTTTGTGCTTTGTGAAATTGTCCATTGATCTTCGTTTAGTCTTCAAACTGTAGGCAAGATAAAGATTCTCTATTTGCTGGTCGAAGTCTCACTTTTTCATCGTCTTTTCATTGTTTTCACTGTTTTTGTTCCAAGAACCTGTAACCTGCAACTATGTAGCAGATATGGGTCAAAAGCACCTGTTTATTTGTAAAGTGAATAAGAATGGGGAATGTAATAATGCAATATTATGATATGAACACCGACACCAAACGATCGCAAGTTATCACCTTTGGAAGCGACTCTGATGAAGAAATCGCCCTCAGCCCTCTCCTCAAGGAATCCACCTCCGACGCAAAACATGCGAAGATTTGTGGCAAAATCTAGCTGCGTAATCGTACGTTGATTCTGACCGAAACGTCGTTAAACTACTACCAACCCGCGGCATCCTCAGGCTGACGTGGTAATAAAAAAACGGTATGTCCACAAGAAAAAAGGGCACGGATGAAAACCCGAGAGGGCTCCGTGAGTAAAAACAGCAGGGCTACCGGCGAGTTTTGTGAAAACCCGAAAGAGCGCAATCTCGTTGAAAGACGCTTGCAAGTTCCTCTCGACCATGTGAGGAGAAATCACCTGCGTGAGATCCTTACGACTCACAAGGGAGCAACACACTTAGGGATCCCCACGATCCCTAGGGAGAAATTATACTTGCGAGATCCACACGACTCGTAAGGAGAACCCTCTTATGGGACCCCTCACGGCTCATAAGATTCAAAAGTCTTAAGCTACATGAATCTGAACCTGTTCTTAAGCGGCCACCACAACCTCCAATTTTGCCCTACAAGCGGCTCAACGCTGTCCCTTGTATACAATCCACGGGCGCGAATAAACATTTCCCTAACAAAGTCCCATCCGTGACTAGGGATATGTCTACACGGTGAACAGCCCCTGTAAGTCCTCTCGACTTATAAGGAGAAAACACCCTTGTAAGATCCTTACGACTTATAAGAGAACATACACTTAGGGGTCCTCACGACTCCTAAGGAGAAAACGCACCTACGATATCCTCACGACTCGCAGGGAGAAATACCTTTATGAGACCCTTACGGCTCATAAAGTCAAAAGCCTTAGTCGACATGATCCTAACCCTGTTCGCTAAACCACCTTTGTTCGACATCGACGGGGGCAAATGATGATTCGCTCATGGCAATATCCCAGTTGTAGCGGTGCTGATGCCGAAATCGGTGTCTAATTCCAAGCTTGTAGCAAGAAGCTAGCGAGCCATACATGCATACGAAATAGCCGAAATGATAGGGCAACTTGCAACAAAATCAGCAAGTAAAAATGTATGCATGCAAAATAGCCGAATTGATTGGGCAACTCGCAATAAAAAGCAGTGAGTAAAAATGAAATAAATAGCTGAAATGATTGAGCGCCGCGAAAAATAGCCGAAATGATGGGGCAATCGCGACCTTCGCGATATAAAAGCTGAAATGATAGAGCATCGCGGAAAGAAAAAAAATGATGATGAAATTTATGCCCTACAGTTGATATCACATCAATCCCTGTATACAATTTAGGGGCGCAAACAAAGAAGGAATCACACATTCCCTCCCCAGGCTCCATCAGAAAACGAAGCCAAATCTCGACGGTTCAGATATAGCCTAGAGATCATCAACAACGTTCCTCCCCATTCCAGCAGGATTCAGACGCTATAATCAACCCTGGAGCTACGACGAAGCCCCTACTCCAAATCTCGATGGTTCCCAGATAACCTAGAGACCACCTCGACATTCGTCTCGTTACAGCAGACGCAACGTCAGCAAGACGGAGTGGGGGCAAAATCCCAATTCCACTTCAGCATTCGTTTCATTACACCATACGTAATGTCAACAACGGCGTTCCTTCCCAGTCCAGCAGGATGCAGATGCAACGTCAACGAAAGACCTCACGGTCAAAACAATGGAGCCATGGCAAAGTACCTAGTTCCAAGTCTCGACGGCTACATCTACATCGTGGGGACCTACAACAGCGTTCCTCCTCATTCCAGCAGAACTCAGACGCAACATCACCAAACGGAGCCACGGCTTAGTCCCTAGTTCTAAATCTCGATGGTTCACAGACAACCTAGAGATCACCTCGACATTCGTCCCGTTACAGCAGACGCAACATCACCAAATGGAGCCACGGCGAAATCCCTAGCTCCAAGCCTCGACGGTTCACCAACAATCTAGAGACAACCGCCACATTCGTCTCGATACAGCAGACGCAATGCCTGCAAACGAAGAAAATGCCAAATTTCTAGCTTCAGGGTCTTGACGGCAACTCATATAAAACCTGAAAGACCATCGGAGATCATCTCACACCAGCGCAGAGTGGTCGCCGCCTCGACGTTCGCCTCGATACAGCAGACGATATGTCACTACAGCATCCCTCCTCCAACAGGTTTCGGACACACCAAAGCAAACGAAGCGAAGGCCAAATTCCTAGCTTCAGGGTCTTGACGGCAACTCATATAAAACCTGAAAGAAAATCGGAGATTATCCCACGCTAGCGCAGAGTGGCCACCACCTCGACGTTCGTCTCGATACAGCAGACGAGATGTCACTACAGCGTTCTTCCTCCAGCAGGATTCAGATGCGACAATCAAACAACGAAGCCACAGCAAAATCCCTAGTTCCAAACCTCGACGGTTCACCAGCAACCTAGAAAAAACCGCGACATTCGTCTCGATACAGCAGACGCAATGCCCGCAAACGAAGAGAAGGCCAAATTCCTAGCTTCAGGGTCTTGACGGCAACTCATATAAAATCTGAAAGACTATCGGAGATCATCCCACCCCAGCGCGGAGTGGTTATGACTCATCGGGGCTCTCCAAAATGAGCCTAACCTCAAGTAAAAAGCGGCATGGCAAAATTCCTAATGCTTGCTCTTCCGATGGTCAAACTGCCTAGGAGGATTTCTTGAAGACATCTTGTCCAGCCCTCGAAGGGATCAGAGACACGACAGTCGCAAGGCTACTCGAATAGCAAGATTGCCTATCGAGGAATACATCAACCAACGTGACGGTATGACGGACAAAACCCTAGTACCACAGACCCTAACGGACCTCTGACGTAAAGAGCAAAGGTTAACTGTGACGTTATGATATTCTTGGGAGAACTGCTCGATTCGTCTCGACTCGTGAGGAAATTAGTGTCTTTGCGAGAACTTCTCGATTCGTCTCGACTCGTAGTGAAAAGCCTTAGGCAATAGGGATAAGGACCTGTTTCCTAAGTACTGGGGCCCTATAGGTCAGTCCAAAATGGACTCTTGCATACTACTCACGGGCCACACTCTCCAAAGTCGAATCTCGACAAGGAGGGAAATAACCACTTACGGGTCCTCTCGACTTGTAAGAGGGAAAATTCTCTTGTGAGATCCTTTCGACTCTCAAGAGAAAACGCGCTTAGGAATCCTCACGGCTCCTAAGGAGAAAAGACACCTACGAGATCCTCACAACCCGTAGGGAGAAAAGTCTTTATGAGACTCTCACGGCTCATAAAGTTGAAAAGTCTTAGGTAGCAGATCTGAACCTGCTTCCTAAGCCATCACTACCCCTCGAAGAAGCCAAAAAAAGATGCTCACTCTATCATCTGCCGGCTATGTTTGCTAAGTTGACATGCTGATAACAAAAGAAAGAAGAAAGCAGAGAGATGACACAAGACATTGCGAAAAAAATGTATCTTTTATTCATGAATTCAATTGGGTACAAAATACATCATATGAAAGAATAAAAGAATAAATACATTTTATTCAAAATTACAAATGGTACAAAAAACTATTATTGAGAGGGAAGCGCTTTCAATAATCCGATCAGCCGCTCGCGCACTTTCCTCAGTCCCTTTTCTTGATCAGCTGCCGCGGCCAACTCTGCTTCGATCTGGGATCGCTGCTGCAAGTAAGACGAAAGTTGTTCCTCGACGGCCCACTGAGCTGCTTCACGATTTTGTACATCCCGCTCGACAACGTCGAGCTTTTGCCTTAGTGTTAACCCGTCAGAGATGCATCGCAGAAGGCCTTAAAAGATAATTTTCAACTGGGCAGCATTCGCATCAATCTGAGCATGCAGTCGAGCAAATTCGCTTGAAGTTTCTTCACATTCCTTATGCTTTAAGGCCACTTCTTGTTCAAGATGGCGGAAGTAAGAAGTACTCTGCTCGATCCACGCAGCCCGTTGAGTGTTCACAGCCAGAATCTCAGGAGCAGGACGCCTAAGCTCAAGATCATGCAGGCAAGCTTCAATTTCCCTGCGGTGATTAACCCAAGACTAAACGATGCCCTCACTATGAAAATTCACGAGCGTCGCTAGCATAGGGTTAACCTCCGCGGCAAAATCCACAGTGGATGTGGGAGTCTCCATGTCAAGCTCCTCAATATAGTCGCTCAACATGCGCAGACTATTTGCAGCACCCTTCGAGGATGCACGTCGAGAAAAAGGGGCGGCTGGCATTATGGTGCGAGACTCGAACGGGGCTAGAGTCGATGTGACCGCTACAAAACAAATCACAATTAGATGTCGGCTCAAGAAATAAAGAAAATACACGAACAATAGAGTCTACTATACCGGCTGCAACAAGGGGCAGAGCTGGGAGTACTGGTGGCGCAGCGATAGCCTCATCCCCTCCTTCAATTTGTAAGGCTACAAGCAATACAAAAAAGAATTAGCAATAATGTGACTTCCCATTAAAAAAGGACGTCGTTTAGAAAAGATACTCACCGACACCAGCAGGCGGGCTAATCTCTGACTAGAAAGAAAAGTGCGGGTTCAGCACCTGATACAAATGATCAAAAAGAACTCCTGCGAGATCACGATGATACATGGTCAGTACACGAAAGATGCTGTCCCAGATTTAAATTTATCACAAACCCATAACTTCCAGCATTTGAGGAGATATAAGAGAAAAGGGAGGGACGGTCACTGTCAAAGCGGTAACTGGTGGCGCTTTCTCGGGTGGCACAACCTCAATGCCCACCGCAGCTGCATGCAAAACAAAAGTACTGTCAGAAAAGGTGGAAAAGGGATTGCAGAATAAAATAGCAAGAAACAACATGAAATTTACCTGGTAAGTCACCGATCAAGACCACAACAAGGGCATCACTGGATGCAGTGACTGTCTCACCCTCCTTCGTGTTCCCGAGCACATCATCAGGGATGTGGGCCGGTATAATAACTTTCGGTGGAGAAGCAATAACCATCGCTACAGGCTCCAATGGAAGGACTGTGGCCTTGACTTTCTGTCCCGTAGTCTCCGGGCCATCCCCAGAGAGACCCGTTGAACCCGCGGCCAATGAAGATGCCTCTTCCGAAGGAGCAATCACCTGGGGAGCAGGAATCACCAAGGGAAGCTCCATCACAGGAGCAACAATTGCGTCAACCCCCTCCACACTGGTTAGTGCCTCATCGGGGATATCTGCGAAGTCCATAGTCAGGGCGCGACTTGGACTCAGCTCCTCTGCCATTGCCGAAGTCCCTGCAAAGTTTGTACGAGGATAAGGAGATATATATATATATATATATGTATGTATGTATGTATGTATGTATGTATGTATATATGTATGTATGTATACAAGCAATACAAAATATTACAACGAGATACATGAACATACCGATGCACAAGGGAGCTTCTAGTATGGCTTGTTTAAGCCGACGCTCCTTCCTGAGGAGGTATGCTCGCCGAGGTTTGAGAGTAGACTCGTAGCCACCGGTCCACAATGAAAGTGCGTCCTCAGTGTCGGCTGAGATGGCCTGCTTAAGAGCCCTTTCGCCCCATTCTTCCAAAGGGCCTATGAATAGCCGCCGTATCTACGGAGGGTCTTCATAAAAGATGACGGCAGGGTAAGGCCTCTTCAGGATCCTTACATTCTCGAATTCATTTTGTGAGCGTCTTATAACCTCAGCCAATTGTGCGGCTTCCTCGGCAGATGAATCCGGAAAAAGAAGATTGTCTTCCGGCGGATTAGTAGCGGTCTTCTTCCCCCGCTTTGGCCCAGAGCCAGTAACTGTAGAAGCTCGCTTCTTTCCCCTCGCTGCCCGCTTTCTAAGCTGCTTCTCGGTTTTGACAGAGAGGGAAAACTTCTTCAGGACCTCCGCCAAGGGAACATTATCATCAGAGCTGGGTTTTACCTCCGGAACCGTTACGGTATCCATCGTCGGTCATTCAAGTGAAGCCTCTGTTGGCAATGAGGCGCGAAGCCTTTCCTCCTCTTCAAAGGTTTTAAGCGAAGCAGCAATGGCTTCTTCTGTAGAGGCACCTGTTGAAATAGCAAGCGTCAGTCAAAGCATGATAAAAGAAGAGTGAAATAAACAGCGGAGAGATAAGCGTAAAGTATACCTGACTGCGCAAGGGCGGCCAGTTCTTTTTCGAGGGTGGCTGACTGTTTTGAAGTTTCAATGGCAACCTCCAAATCGGTGTCATCAAGCATCCCGAATAAACCCTCGTTGGTCCCATATTCGCTCAAGCTTTCGCTAAACGGAGCAGGGGGCGTCGAGCCTAATATGGTGTCCAAAGAAAGTACTTGCTTCCTTTTCTTCTGAGGACGAGCGCCAGTGGCCGATGACACGAGTTTGCGTTTGGTAGACGCCTTTGGACGATGAGTCCCGATTTCTTTTCCTACGTCTGACTTGGGAGACGCGGCAGCCACCTCTTTTTCAGGCGCTCTGGATGGGGGCAACCCGCGCGTAGGGCTTAGCAAGTGTGGAGGCTCAACTACAGTGACCTCTCTCAGGGGAGGATGAACAATGTTCCGTCGCTTCAGAGGAACATTTCGATCACCAGCCGGCACTGCACCCTTGCGATCGAGCAACAATCGTTTCTCCTCCCTGATGACGGCGCCCATTGAATGCTGATACCACACCACGTACACATTAAGGGCCTTTGGGACGCAGCTCGGTTCGCTGATAAAGAAGTTGGACCCTGTGTTCAAGCACATGAAATGATGCAGTGCGCCCCGCATTCCCTCTTCGGTAGCGGCAGGTTTGGCCAAGAAAGCCTTAAGTGGGACGCCCTGATTGTAACTCAGCTGCTGGGCGAAACGATACGGGTTGTATCTCATGAATAACGCCGCATCATTTTTCTTGAATACGAGAAAGTTCAGCCGGATAAAGTACAGATGAAGAATCTCCCGAGACTTCAAGACGGAGACCCCATCTTTAAATATGTCCTGCGGTGGCAGCACCGTCTTCCCCGAATCTTGGCCGACGGTCAAAACTTTATCAGTAAAAGACATGCCAGCCCCAACCGTGTGCGGGCGAAGAAGCAAACCTCTAGCTTTCCGTTGCGTCGGAGTCACGATAGAAGCGCCAATCAGTCGCATGATCCGAGGGAACCTGCACCTGTCATAAAAACCCGTCCTCTTGTGGATGCCAAAGACGCCTAGCACGTGTAACTCGAGCCATGACGTGAAATAATGCATCGGGAAATTTACCGACTGCACCCCTGGCTCAGTGGTATCAGCTGCCAAGCTGAGGCCGTGATACATATGGGCTAACCCAGTAATCCCCACGGTCACTTGTATTCCGGCAACTATGCGATGCGCGGGGTAGAAGACGGAAGGCCTCATGTAACGAGGATGCATAAGGAGCGCGAACCAACTCAACTATAACCCAAGAAACCCAAGAAAAAACGCCTCCTCGTCAATGCCCGGAGCGGCGATTTCTGACAAGGGGACGATCGCGACGTCAGGAAGGAAGAAACCCTTCTGATCAGCTTCCAGTATCGGCCGGCGGTCCAAGCCAAAGCCGAAGGGATCATCAAGTTTAGCAAACTTTTCTCCTCGTATCGACAAAATTTCCGTGCGAAGAAAACGGGCAATGAAGTCCGCAAAGCTGACCCCTCGGCCTCCAGATTCAAGGAAGAGGCTCTCATACATGTTCAGCACCTTTATCAGACTGGGGAACTGATGCTGAATGGCGTTCTCCGGGGTAAGGCCCATCACCACTGGCTTGGTGGTAAAAACATATTCATCCGGAGGAAGCAGCTCCTCGTAGTGCTCCCCCCGACTGGTAAACCAGAAACCTCGGCGAATTCTTCCAAAGAAATGGAGACCTTTCTATCCAATAAGAGGAAGGTATGGGTCGAGATGTTCCATTGCTCCAAAAATGCCTTGATCCACCATGTGGGAGGTGCAGAATACTGAAACAAGGAAGCGTAGACCACAGGGTACAAGCCGAGCTTCAGCAGCTGCGATTTCTTCGCCGAAAAAATGTATCGGGCCCACTGCAAGTACCCGGCCGGATGACAGGGAGTTAGCCCGATGTTGTAGGGCTGTCCCCAAGGGCGCGACTCGCCCTGACATATGCGCCGCCCTAGGGTATCCAAAGCCGGCGGCGGCTGCACGGGTACGGCGGCAATCGAAGGCTAAAGGAGACCCTCCGAAGTCCAATCAACAACCTCCACGGCATACTTCACCGGGGGTGCATCTGCGTACGGGATCGCCGAGATAGGCTCCGAAGGCGTCGTACAAGAGAAGCTTCGACGACCTCTGATAATCTGGCCGTACCATCGATCCCACAAGTGAAGATTTTTGTGTTCCGGGTCATGGTCTTTGATGAGCACAAGAACCTCCCGGTCCACAGGCGCCTCAGGAAACCCGCCTTCTGAACGAACAAACGGGAAAGAGAGATCGAAAGACATGTCGCCTGCAAAAATGGGGGGACAGAAGTCAACTGTCAGTGCTATAATTTAATTTTAAATTCTGACACTCGGTACTTTAAAATTTGTACCACACTGCAATGCAGTGGGGAGGGACCAAAGGGGGCCCACAAAATCTGGATGACAATACATCAATTAATAAAACGGCCTCATCATTGGATGAAACTATTAATTAAATGAGGAAATCCTCATGAAAATTCTCATTAAATGAGAGATCCCTCGGGAAAAGGAGAAAATCTCCCTTTGAGAGCAATGCTCTATGACAGAGTGACACTGGTCAAACTCTGATCATGAAGGAATAAAATTCCTTAAGAGCCTAGCTCTGTAATGATGATGGAAAAATCCACCAGAAAAGAATTAATTGAAATTAATTTTTATGAATTAAAAAATTCTGGGATCTTCAAGATCCATGAGCAAACTCTTAAGAGTTTTTCACAAAGATTAATAAATCAACATGATTCAAAAGAGCAAAGCTCTGTTCATGGGCTAAGAAACCCCAAGAAAAGATCTCTTTAAGATCTATGGGTTCAAGAGAGAAAAGCTCTGTTAATGAAACCCTAAATGGGTGTTCTTTAGATCGAAGATCTATGAAGAGCAAGGCTCTGATTAATGGGTAAAACCCAAATTTATTGAAAGTTTTAAACTTTACCTAAGTTTAAACAGAGTTTTAACTCTTAAGAAGTTCTTAAACAGGAGTGCAATGCTCTGAAGAAGAGATAATTCTCAAAGAAGAAGATGAAAATCATCTAAGGGACCAAAGGTCCTATTTATAGGCACTGAAACGCCTCTTCAACTTCTGAGTTGATCTAAGGGCGCAGATGCTGCCACCGCTGCACTCACGTGTGCGCCACGTGAGCGCAACGGTGGGGGGGCATTTGTTTCCCCCAATCAGAGCAAAGCTCTGTTTTGAAATTGAAAATTCCAAAATTGAAGCAACGCTTCAGATCCAGCACTAGGCGCGCTGCGCGCCACATGTCAAACACGGATGTGCTAGCGCCAGGTGCGCTGCACCCTAGGCAGTGCACCATGTGTGCGCTAGCGCTAGGCGCGCGGCGCGTCACGTGTCAGACACGGGTGCGCTAGCGCAGGCTGCGCTGCGCTCTGGACAGCGCACCACGTGTCAAACGTAGGTGCGCTAGCGCAAAGTGCGCTGCGCTCTGAGCAGCGCACCACGTGCAAAGTACGGGTGCGCTAGCGCTGGAATTATAAAATTCCCTACCGTTAGATCAAAAGATCTAATAATAATGATAAATCATTAATTAATCAGAATTAAAATTCTGTTATGGAAAGATTTTTCCAATCTTGTTAAAAACAAGAAGATTGCCTTCTGTAAAACAGAAGCCCTAGGATCAAAGATCCAACGGTGGGGAAACATCCCCAAATCAATCGGAGAAAGATCTCTTTAACCGATTTAACAAATCAATTTGCCCTATATAAAGGCCCCAAGACTTCAAGTCTGAGAGAGAGAAACCCCCCAGCAAACTTTGAGAAAATTCAAAAGAAAGAGAGCAAGCTCTTGAAAGAAGATCATTTCTTCAAGGTAAAAAAGAATGATTCTTGCACGAAGAGATGAAATCATCTCATTAAAACAGAAGAATTATCTTCTTAAAAGATCATAGATCTACAAAAGACTAAGGTCTTTTATAAAAAAAGATCGAAAGATCTCATCATAAAAACAAAAGAAGTATTTATTTCATTCACAGATCATTGATCTACAAAGGCAAAGCCCTTTCAAAAATAAGAACTGTTGTTCTTGAATCTTGAGGCAAAGCCTCCTTTAAAAAGGAACATAAATTTGTTCACAGATCATAAATTTGATCAAATGCGCTTTGCGCTATTGAAAAGTGTCTTGCACTCTTGAACTGCGCTTTTGCGTCCCCCTGGACCGGCGCTCAGCGCCAAAACACGCCACGTGTCAACCATGTATGCAACTTGCGCTTTGTGCTTCTGAAACAGCGCACTGCGCTCATGGGCTGGCGCTCAGTGCCAAGCGCGCCACGTGTGACTCACTTGTGCGCCAATAAACTAGCGCAACGCGCTCATAAATTGAAAGCGCAATGAGCTCATAAACTGGCGCAATGCGCCCATCATCTGGCGCTTAGAGCCAAGTGCGACACGTGTCCTTTTCTTGTGCGCTACTTAGCAGAAGCGCAATGCGCTCTTTAATTGGCGCAAAGCGCCTAGCGCGCCATGTGGCGCGCTGTCAGAACACACATTGTTCTGATGAATGCTATGCATTCAATACAAGACAAAAAAATGTCAGGATCTAATGCTCGGCATTATTAAAAGGGCCAAGCCCAAATAAAGGCTCAACAGCCCAGAACAATAAAACGTTAAACATTTTAATCTTATTGGACTTAGCCCAATATTGGCCATAACTCCCCAACATATATTGAACTAAGCCTATCTGCTCATGAATACTTAACAGATCTTGGTCCCAAATTGGACTACAGATCGTTCGACCAATTCACACCGGTTCAAGGGTACATCTCTTTACTCCTCTGATATCTGTCATTGTAATCTTTCAACGTCTTCAGAGAGGTGACGGGTCCCGACAACCACACATTTCACAGACTGTGGGGTCCTTAAGTCTATGGACTATGATGTCCTTAACCTGGACTGTAGGGTCCTTAAACTCACGGACTACAATGTCCTTAACCTGGACTGTGGGGTCTTTAAACCCACGGACTATGATGTCCTTAACCTTGGACCATCATATCCTTAAACTGGTAATCGACCGCAATGTCCCTAAACTAAACAACAGAGGCCAAATGCTTTCTTGTTGGATCTAAACGATCCTGTTAAGTTGATCTTAGTCTTGAAATTAGACTAACGTATCCTTAACTAACGTTTAAGTTGATCTTAGTCTCAAATGAGGCTAACGTATCCTTAAAACCAACCCCCAAACCCAAATCTAAGAAGATACGGATTTGGACTAATCCACGCCCTACGGGCGACAACATAAATTAGTCTCCGTATACAATCCACGGGCAACCACAAACAAAACAAACACCCACGACAAGAAGTGACCATCTGGAGAAGGAGAAAGTTTTTACCGCGATGCGGTAGCGTAATTAACTGCAGGGGCTTGCTCCTGCAGGGAAGAGCGTCCCAACAATCAAATACCCCTCAAACGAGGGGGAATCTGACGAAGTCTACTATATCGGCTGCATCCGTTTAAACCTTCGATACATGGTGCCATAAATCAACTTGGCATCTTCGGAGAGGTGTACGGATATCACCAATTAGCATCTGCTCCGAATTTCAGGCAAGACGGACCTGCGCGGTCGCATCTCCATGTTTCGGAGGGGAACATGGCCGTTGGAGCGCATGGGGGAAGGGACGTTGTGAGGAGGGAGCGAGTCGTGAGGGTTCCAGGGTGGAGGGCCGTTGCAGGAAGGGCACGAGAACGAGGAGGAAACGTTGGGGGCGAAGATGGGGTCGCGAGGTGTGGGTCGTGGGCACGAGGGAAGCGGGGGCGAGGAGGGAGAAAAGAGCGGTAAGATGAAAGCGAAGGAGGAAGAAGGGAAAGAAGCGGGTCGGGTTGGGGGAGTTTGGCCGGCTCGGGAGGGAGAGAGGAAAATGAGTGTGGGGTTTTAGGGAGTGGGCTGGGGCTTAGGCTTGGGCCAGGAAAAGGAATAAAAAGAAAGATAGAGAGGGAGTGGGCTGGGCTGAGGGAGGCGAAAATAAAAAGGGGAAAAATAGGGTTAGGGTTTAAAAATAAAACAAAATAATTATAAATATAAATAAATAAATTTTGTAAGTAACACTTTATAAAAATACGGATATTGGAGTACAAAAAGAACTGGGTATTACAACTATGAAGGCCCGTACATCATAGACAAAGTCTACCAAGGAGAAACCTACCTGCTCATGGATATGCATGGAGAAAGACACTTCCAGGCAATAAATGGGCGATTCCTCAAAAAATACTACGCCTAACGATTCATGACCTAGGTCAATTATAGATGACGATGCTCGTGTCCGCTCGCTATCTTCCCGAGTCAAAAACTCTGAGAGTAGTATACAAAGAAGCTCCGTTGCCTCAAACATGGCGACCGAGATGTACTTAAACTAGAAATTCACCTCAAACATGGCGATAACGGACCGAGATGTCCCTAAACTAGAACCCCGTCTCAAATATGGCAATATAAGACCGAGAAGTCCTTAAACTAATTATCTGCTTCGAACATAGCAGTACGGACCGAGAAGTCCCTAAACTAACAACGGGCTAAGAAGTCCATAAACTAAAACTTCATCTCAAAAACGGCGATACCGGACCGAAAATTCATTAAACTAATTACAACCCTCAAATATGGTGATGCTGGACCGAAAAGTTCTTAAACTAATTACTCGTCTCAAACATGACGACACTGGACCGAAACGTCCTTAAACTAATTAATCGCCTGAAACATGGCGATACAGGACTGAGATGTCCCTAAACTAAAATTTCGCCTCGAACATAGCGATATAGGACCAAAACATCCCCAAATTAGCGCATCGCCCCAAATACGGCAATACGCTCCCTTGAGATCTATATTGCAATCAAAATCTCAACGGCGAGGATTGCAACTCAAGCCCTACCGGCTACACAGCTACTCCAGCGATGAAATCATCCTCAAATACCACCGGCAAACAGATGGGTCACCTGCGATGAAGCTACTTCGAGTTTCGCAAAAAACAAAACAAAACAAAAAAAATGGTATGTCCATAAGGAAAATGGGCACAGATGAAAACCCGAAAGGGGGCCGTGAGTAAAAACAGTAGGACTGCCGGCGAGTTTATGAAAACCTGGAAAGGTCGCAAACTCATGAAATAAAAAATTCATATGCACTTGCAAAGTCCTCTCGACCTTGTGAGGAGAAAATACTTGCGTGAGATCCTCACGACTCACAAAGGAGCAACATACTTAGGAATCCTCATGATTCCTAAGGAGAAATTACATTTGCAAGATCCTCACGACTCATAAGGAGAATTCCCCTTATGAAACCCTTACGACTCAGAAGATTCGAAAGCCTTAAGCTACAGGGATCTGAACCTATTCTTAAGACGTCACATCCCTCAAAGTTTCCCTACAGGCGGTCCAATATTGACCCTTGTATAAAATCCACGGGCACGAATAAACATTTCCCAACCAAGTTCCACCAATGGCGAGAAATGTCCCCATATGGTGAACGATACTTGTAAGTTCTCTCGACTTATAAGGAGAAAACACTCTTGCAAGATCCTTACGATTTACAAGAGAAAATATCACTTGGAAATCCCTACGATTCCTAAGGAGAAAATACACCTACGAGATCCTCACGACTCATAGGGAGAAATATCTTTATGAGACCCTTACGACTCATAAAATTAAAAAGCCTTAGTCGACAGGATCCTTGTTCGCCGCCGAAAGACCGGGAAAGACTGACGTCTTGCCTAAATTTGGGGGCAGATACTATTTGGTTTGATCCGTCAATCTCTCCGAAGAAGCCAAGTTGATTTATGGCACCGTATATCGGAGGTTTAGATGGATGCGGCCTGTTTCCTGATTTAAAATCAGGAAAGCCTACGGAAGAGGCTTCAGAAAAGGGTCACGTGCTCACACGTGACCAGCAGTCACGTGTTGGCATGTGACATTTAAAAGAAGCGGCAAAGGCAGATTCGGTTTCCTGAGTACATCAAAGAAAAGGGCTTCAGAAAGGGTCACGTGCTCCCACGTGACCAGGGTCACGTGCTGGCACGTGACGGTTGAATAGCTGCTAGAAGACAGAGCGCAGAAATGAGAGGGAGGCTTATTTCAGGAGGTCACGTGCCTACACGTGACCAAGGGTCACGTGGCCACACGTGACCGGCTTTCAAAGCCTATCTGTTAACAGAATTAAATTCTGAGAAAAGATCTCTCAAGTCTTTCCAAAGAGGAAAAGAATTATCTGGAACCGTTGGATTAAAAATCCAAAGGTGATTAAATATCACCTATCTATGGAAAAATCTTGAACTTGAAAAGATTTCCCCTTAAAATCTAACCGAAATAACAAATGAAAATCTCTGGATTTAAAATCCAATGGTGAATAAAATTCACCTAATAATCCAAAGGTCCAAACGAATGGTGAATACAAATCAAATCTCTCAATGAAAGATTCATCAAAACTAATTGATTCTGCTTCTTCTCCTATAAATAGGAGCCAGGAGACACACAGAGTGATATATACATACAGAGATCGATATACAGAGAGATAAAGAAAAGATAGAGAGAGCCTTGAGACTTTGGGAGAACTTGATCTTCTGCAAAAAGAAAACCCTGGGTAAGAAAGGGAAGGCTTTTGAAAGAAAAAGAGAATTTAATTCTCAAAAAGAGTTTAACTCTTATATTAAAAAGAAGAACTTAGTTCTCTCTTTAGTGGAGGATCTGCAAAGTGCACATCTCCCCATGAATTGAGAATTTAATTCTCATTGGGTTGAGATCCTGCCATGCAGATCCAAAACATAGGGAGGGAATGGAAGTTTGAGAATTTAATTCTCATATAACTATAGGAATTTAATTCCTTTAAAATAAAATTAGGGTTTAACCCTATATTATAGGAATTTAATTCCTTCGAAATGAACAGAACCATGGTTTAACCCTAGTTAAGAAATTAAATCCGTCAAAATGACAGGAATTTAGTTCCTCACATGAATGGGAATTCAATTTTCACAGAAGACAAGTTAGAGTTCAACTCTATCTAAGAATATAATCCTTCAAAAGAAAAGCGGGAATTTAATTCCTCTAAACTTATCGCTAGGGTGTAACCCTATGAAGAATTTGATTCTTAAAAAGATAAACACATCTTCAAACAAGCAGGGTCACGTGCTACCACGTGACCCCTGTAAAGAGCCACCGCTAAAACTTTGAGGCAACGCCTCACGTGACCCCCAAAGCGCGCAAAGAAAAAGCAAAGGAAAAGAAGCTCTGGGGCGCCCTCACGTGTCACCACGTGACCCCTAATGAATATTCTAACAGATCGAAGCGCAAGCCCTCATCACGTGCCCGCACGTGATGGCTTTTAGAATTAAAAGTGTTAAACACTTATCTGTAGAACAAAATAAAGGGAAACAAGGCGCTATCACGTGCTACCACGTGACCCCCTTGGCTGAAGCTTTAACGGACAAGCACTAAGATGCCCATCACGTAACAGCACGTGATGCTCCAAAGTATTCAATGCTTTTGACAGAATAAAATAAAGGGAGGGTGCCCTCATGTGATACCACGTGACCCCTCTTGCCTTAGTGTTTAACACTAAATTGGGGCCCCTGAATCCAGTGTTAAACACTGTTTTGCCTTACTGTTCAACACTAATTAAAGAGCTTTCTTGCAGTGTTTAACACTGAATTTCTTAGTGTTTAACACTAAATTAAATCTCTGTTGACAGAGTTTAACATTAATTTTCTTAGTGTTCGACACTAAATTAAAATCTCTGCCGTCAATGTTTAACACTGATTATCTTAGTGTTTGACACTAATTTGAGATCTCTGTTGTTAGTGTTTAACACCGATTTGTTTTAGTGTTTAACACTAATTTGGACCCCTTGTTGCTGGCGTTTAACACTAACTTTAGCCCAATTGGCTAAGTGTCCAGAGGCAAAGCCTCTCCTCTAATGGACCAACAGAGGGCCAAATCCTAAACATGATTGGACTTAGCCCAAGCTGGCCATAAGTCCTCAATTCAAATTCAACTGAGCCAATGGGCTCATAATATAATTAATTGGTCTTGGTTCCAAATTGGGCCAAAGATTATTTAATCTATCTCGGTTTAAGGGTACGTCTCTTCACTCCTTTGATACGTGGCGTTGTAATTCCTCAACGTCTTCAAAGAGGTGACGGGTCCCGATGACCACATATTGATACGGACTGTGGGGTCCTTAAACTCATGGACTATGAGGTCCTTAACCTTGACCGGGATGTCTTCAAACTAACATCGGACTGTGGGGTCCTTAAACCCATGGACTATGACGTCCTTAACCTTGACCGAGATGTCTTAAAACTAACTTTGGACTGTGGGGTCCTTAAACCCACGGACTATGAGGTCCTTAACTTTGACCAGGATGTCTTAAAACTAACTACGGACTGTGGAGTCCTTAAATCCACGGACTATGAGGTCCTTAACCTTGACTGCAACGTCTTAAAACTAACATTGGACCGCAATGTCCTTAAACTACCCATGGACCGCAATGTCCTTAAACAACCCATGGACCGCAATGTCATTAAACTACCTATTGACCGCAATGTCATTAAACTAAACAACAGAGCCCCCCTTTATTGCTCTCTTGTTGGATCTAAACGATCCCGTTAAGTTGATCTTAGTCTAAAAACTAGACTAACGTATCCTTAACAAACGTTTAAGTCGATCTTAGTCTCAAATGAGGCTAACGTATCCTTAAACACGAACCCCCAAACCCAAATCTAAGATAATACGGATTTGGACTAGTCCACGCCCTACGGGCGACGACATAACTCAGTCTCCGTATACAATCCACGGGCAACCAAACATAAAATAAACACACACGATACGAAGTGATCATCTGGAGAAGGAGAAAGTTGCTACCGCAATGCGGTAGCGTAATTAACTGCAGGGGCTTACGCCTGCAGGGAAGAGCGTCCCCACAATCAAAAAAACCCCTCAAGCGAGGGTGAATCTGATGAAGTCTGCTACATCGGACGCATCCGTTAAAACCTTCGATACATGGTGCCATAAATTAACTTGGCATCTTCGGAGAGGTAGACGGATAGCACCAATTAGCATATGCCCCGAATCTCAGGCGAGACAGTCCATGTCCCGGCCGCCATTCGGAGGGGAACAGATTCTGGCACGCCCGGTGGGACCTTTTCCTCTTTCCACTCCACACTTCGTGTGTCGTGATTCGCGAACCAATCACGGTTCGCTAACGGTTGCCCTTGGGTTTCAAGGTACTAAGACTTGGCGTCTTGCTTATTGCAGAAAGCAAAGAATCGATGGCTTCTACTTGTGCGAAATGCTCCAACTGCTCGGACTGCAATTGCAACCAACGCTCTGCCTCGCCAAGAGGTATAGCCTACGAACCCCAAGCCGCTTCGCTATTCATAATGCCCGTGGAACAAGTCACTCGAGCCACCACAGGATTGTTTTTTAGGACCATGCTCCCGCCGACAAGCTTCACCGCTCCGGTGCTGACAAAGGAAGCTCCCAAGAAGTCGGTCTTTGATCGTCTTACCCCTGCCGTGGCCCTTCTCAATGGGTCGCCCAACACCAGCGCCTTGGTCTTCTCTAGATTGGGCCAGAACTCCTGTGGACCCGCAATGGGGCTTACAATCCCAGAGAAGGCTGCGCCTAAGAAAGTAACCAGTCCTGCTCCTGAAGTCGTCAAGGCGGCTTCCCCTGCCAAAAAGTCGGTCTTTACAAGATTGACGGCTCCAGCTCCCGCTCCTGCTACCCAAAGGGCATCGGTCTTTGACAGGCTGACACCAGCAGCGACCCCCCACTTACACAGGGGGCAAGACGAGATTATCGCCCTCACCAAGCCGGTTCCATCAGCACGACGCGCTCGACGTCGTTACTGGCGCCGAATGAGGAAGGCCGGGGGCAACTCCCCTTCTGGGCTAACTCCTCCAGCCCCGATGGCAGAAGTTAATGCTGCTTTTCCAACTAGGAACAGCTTTGAGGTGCTAAATAAGGTGCGTAGGAATTCTCCTACCACAGCACTAAAGAAGTCCCCCCATCCGCTGAAAAGAGCTATAGAAGTAAAAACAGAACAGCCCCAATCTCCTCAACGGCTGTCCTCCCGAATCTATAAAGTCTGGCGGCAGGCCCAAGACTCGATGATCAATCCAAACTTCTCCCGCCAGCACAAGAAGCTAAAAATCCAACAAGAAGCCAGTCACCAGGCTAAGCCACGAAAAGCTGTCTGGGTGCTCACCTCAACGGCCCCCTCAACTCCCACTGCTCATAAAAAGAGAAGGCCAGAGAAGATCCCCGGGCCTGCAATGAAAGCTAAAAGCGCTGAGCCCAGACGCCCTAAGGCTGGGGGCAGGATGGTCCATACTGTATACATGGCATTGGGGAAGGAAGACAGCCGTGCGTCTACAGGTCATAGACCGCTTACACGGTCAGTAACCAAGGCTCAAGAGTAACAGCAAAAGCTCCAGGAAATGATGAACGCAATGGCCGCGCTTACTGGGCCGAAAGAAAGCCCCGAGGTGTCCTCGGATCAGCAACAAGAACAGGAAACCGACGCCGAGTTCCTCCGAAGGATGTTGGAAAAGAAGGATAAAGAGGCTGCGGAACAAGCGGCCAATATAAAGCAGATAGCCCACTTATTCCAAGACATGGTGGGAATGATGATCCAACAAGATCCTCCTGCTGAAGATCCTCCGACCATACTTGAAGATGATAGGGGAGAAACGTCGAATCCTCCGCCGGCCCTCTCAACGGCCAAGGAGGAGACAATCTCTAAGGCTGACTTGGACGACTATATAGCCCAGCAAATCCGGGTTCATCATGCGACTGAGGCAGCTGGTCAAGTCGTAAAAACGGGGCGGCCATATCCAAGCTGGTACGACCAAATCAAATATCCGCCGGGTTATACAATACCAAAATTCCACGTGTATAAGGGGACCGGCAATCCCCATCAACATGTTGCCCAGTTCAGGGCCTTTTGCGGTAACACCGGCGGTGATGATAAACTGCTGCTTCGCCAGTTCGTAGGCAGCTTATCAGAAACAGCGTTCGAATAGTATTCGAAACTCTCGAATGATTCTATCAAGACGTTCGCTGAAATGGAGTTGCTATTCACTCAGCGATTCGCGAGCGCCAGCGAACACACTCCGATAACGGCATTGATTAATGCCAGGGTAAAATCAGGCGAAACGTGGGTCCAGTATGCTATACGCTGGCGAAATTTGTGGTCGAAATGCGAGCAACGCATTGAGGAAGCGCTCGCGGTGGGCATGTTCGTGGGAATCCTAGACCCTCACGCAACTATCTCCCAGTTTATGATGTTCTTTAAGCCAACCACATTCCAGGCTCTAATCGACAAGTTGGCCCAGATGGACCAGATGGGTCATAGACCGTCTCCCCCGAAGCCCGAGCCTCGGAGTGACAAGGGTAAAGGAAAGGCAACCTTCGTCGCGAATGCCTAGCAGCAACCCAATACCCCAAAGCTGGCAGATCAATTGGAAGAAAGACGCCGGTATTATAATGAGAAGATGAAGCGTCCCTGCTCGTTCCCATGGGACAAGACGAAACGGTTATTCGAGCTGGCAGTACGCAACAGACTTATAAACCTGCCAAATCTAAGGCGACCGCCACAACCCACTGAGGTGAATAACCCTAACTATTGCCCTTACCATCAAACGGTAAGTCATCCGATTGAGGATTGCTTCGTTTTCAAAGGGTGGATTGAAGATCAATACCTCCAGGGGAAGTTTGCGCTATCCGAAAAGTGGAAGGTGAACCCACCACAGCCGCATACTCCTAAGAAAGCAGATACACCGGGGGCAACCTGTTCCTTTATTGAAGAAGCTCCATGGGAGGTCGTGCTGTCAACTAAAACCAAAAGAATGCTGAGGGACCTCCATGAGTGCCCGGCGGTCGAATGGAAGGACCCGCTGGAACCCCAGATCATTGAAGGAATGCTGAGGCCGCGCCCAACTACAAAAAGCGGTGGTGATGGCCCAAGTACTCATGCCCTACCGTCAAAATCTTCGAAGAAAAAGAAGAAGAATTCTAAGAAGCCCGTGAAGCCTGGAGACAAGCGCACAAACTTACAGAAGCAAATCGACGCGCTGGAAGAGTACAATCAAAAGGCGCGAACTCCTGTCACGCTGCAAGAGTTCCTCAACCACATCTTTCAAGAGGAAGATGATGGAGAGAGTTCGTTGGATGAATCCGAGGGATATGTGGCAAGTTGTAACGTAATCTCCCACTCGTTTACCGACGATGAAAAAACTCCTGGCACTAAGAAACTGGGGACAAAGCCTGAACCAGAGCTTATGTGGCCAACAGATGAAATGATCGACGTCTTTCTAGACGAGATTCGTTTGAAGAGTAAAACGGATCAGGAGCGTGAGATGGCCGCATCGGAAGGAGCCAAACGCAGGCGACTAAACGAAAGAGTTGAAGTACTCCCGCCAGATCGAAAGGCATCCGACGCATACAAAAAGATATTCAAGACGAGGAAAAGGTTTGCCAAAGCCATGTCAATGGGAATGAAGCTACCACCCTCGGAAGAAAACACGCTCAACGGGGCGGAGAGGCACCCTCATTATTGCTCATATCACCGGAAAATTTCATACCCTACGGAGGAGTGCGACGCCTTTAGGATATGGTGGCAGGGATATGTTGCTCATCGGCAACATTTTAAGCTCATGAAACACAAGACTCGTCAGGAACGAAGAAGTACTGCCGACGGGCACAACAGAACTGCTGGCAACTGTTACATGGTTAACGCCGGAGGGCCACAAGTTCTCACCTTTGGGAGAGACTCTGATGATGAAATGGCTCTGGGCCCTCTCTTTAAAGAATCCGTTTTAGGGAAAGAGGAAGAACAAGAAGCTTGCGAAAACATTCAGCTGCGCAATCGCACGCTGCCGGAAAAGAATCTCGGGCCTGCCAATAGAAAAGATAAGGGAAAGGAAAAGGTCACTGAGGATATTGCCTTAGATGACCAATTCTTGAAAGAGCTGACTACCAAGGACCCTCCCAGGAAGGGTAAGGTGGACTACAACATCCTAGCGCACCTAAGGAAGCTACCTTCTCAGCTCAGCATTCTCGATGCCCTCCTATTATCAAAAGAAGCGCGAGATTCACTAATTAAGGCGTTACGAGAACCTGAGCAATTCCAAGCCTTCCTTGCTGCGGAAAGGATGAAGGATGAACTGGAAGAAGCGCACATGGCCGACATCACTTTCGGTGACGAAGACCTTCTCCTCGGGACATGCGACCACAATCGTCCTCTATATGTCTCTGGATACTGCCATGATATCAAGATAGGCAAGATCCTGGTAGATAATGGATCCTCCGTCAACCTCCTTAACGTTCGGGTGTTAAAGGAAATTTGCATGAGCGTGCAGCACCTCGCTCATGACAAAATTACCATATCTGGTTTCGACTCCCAATCGTCACGGACTCTCGGATCCGTAATATTGACATTACGCTTTGGACTGCTCGTCACGGACATCAAGTTTCACGTCATTGACGCCAAGACCTGCTACAACGCCTTGCTCGGTCGTCCTTGGTTACACGAGTACAACATCATCCCTTCTACACAGCATTAGTGTATGAAGTACTTTAAGGACGGTTTCGAGTATACCGTAACAGGTGAGCTGAACCCATTCTCCGTGAACGAAGTCCGCAAGTACGAAGATGCAAAGTACTTTTTTCCAGACTTCGAGGATACAGAAAAGAGTCGCAAGCCGGAGAACAAAGTCGCCGCCACCATCCCTGTTTTCGGGAGCGATACCGAAGAAGAAGAAGAGATAGTTTATGCTGGGCCGTCTCGACGCAACAACCCGGGACCGTCCGCCCCCATGTTGATCTTCGGAAGTGACTCAAAAGATGAAGTTAATGCCGTGTTCTCCAGTCGGCCGTCAATACAAGCATCCCCTAGTGATGATCAGAGTTTGCAAATCACCATGGTGCCGCGGAAACACTACAAGGATCTCGACGCACTTCAAGCTCACAATGTGCAGGACCTGCAGACGTTTTACGTCCCTCCCAGGCGAAAGGGTGAAAAGGCGATCCTATTTTATCGATCTACAGAAATGAGAGTGGAGAAAGAGATATGGCATGGCGCGGATGCTACACTCGACAGGCTCCAACCCATCCGTTTGCCCAGATATTACACAAATGGACTAAGGAGGCTATTGAAGCGCCAAGGAGTACCCTTAAAACAGACTGTTCGACAAGCTCGGTTCTACAACAGGATTTGGAATGCCCCTGGGACTCAGCGCAAATTGCCCAATGGGAGAATGGAAACGCTTGGGCTTGGGTATGTAAGATCCGGGAAACGGGAGCGAGTCCACGGCAGCTACGCCATATATAACTTCGATGAGGAGGAGGACACCTCGTCGGAGAATGCTAACCCCTCGTCAAAATTAGATCCCGCGAGTGAAGTACCGAGTCTATCATTTGAAGAACAAGTGGACAAGTTTATCAGGAAAGCAGGTCAAAAGGCTCGGGAAGACCACAACCGCGAGATGGCCATCTACGAGAAGGCCAGGACGCAACGTCTGTTTCAACAGGCTGTAAAAGACGAAGATGCTCCTCCCTGTCAATCCGTTGTGCAAAAAGCCCGATGCAAAAGCAGAAGTAAGTCAAGAAGCGAAAAAAAGAGTCGACAAAAACGACGCGGGATTAGAGAGTCACGTAAGCGGGCATTGCGCGGTCCGGATTTGTCCCTCACGAAGAAGATGAGTCGAGCGTATTCCTTCCCCCGAGACAAGACGAAGAAGTTACTCGAGCTCGCTATAAAACATCAAATGATCGCGCTTCCAGAGTCTAAGCACCCTGAGCAAGCTAACAAGGTTTCTTATCCGGGCTATTGCTCTTATTACCGAGCCATAGGACACCCTATCGAAGACTGCTTCACCTTCAAGAACTGGGTCGAAGACCAGTACCAACAAGGCAGATTTGCTTTATCCAACAGCTGGAGGGTAACGCCGCCACAAAAGCACGAACCCAAAGCCGCAAGAGCAGAACCGGATCCACATCAATCTTGGAAGCGGATTCGCACCTGTTACATGATTACGATATTAAAAGAATAGCCCGAAGACATAGATCAGCTCCCTTGGTGCTTCGAAAACGATGACAATGAGGTAATCTCAGAATTTCCACCGGCTCCGAAAGAACTGGAAGATGGCGTACATACTACTGCAGATAATCTCAAGAAGATTGAGTTGGGATCGGCAGACGATCCGCGACCGACATTCGTCAGCGAGCTGCTATCTGAAGAAAGGGTGGCTGCACTAAAGGATGTGCTTCTATAGCATAAAGATTGCTTCGCGTGGAACTATTCCGAGATGCCGGGATTAGATCCGGAGATTGCTGTGCATAAATTAGCAATATCCCCGGATATCAAGCCAGTCAAGCAGGTGCCAAGAAGGATGCGGCTCGAGCTTGAGATGAGCATCAACACCGAAGTCAAGAAGCTGATCAATTCTGGATTTATCCAAGAAGTCCAATATCCCGACTGGATCGCCAACATCGTCCCGGTAATGAAGAAAAATGGGACGGTGCGCATATGCGTGGATTTCAGGGATCTCTATAAAGCCTGCCCGAAAGACGATTTCCCAGTACCGGTAACCGAGCTAATGATAGATAACACGTCCACTCACGAGGTTTTCTCCTTTATGGACGGTTCATCAGGGTACAATCAGATAAAGATGCATCCCGAAGACCAGAAGCACACCGCTTTCCGGACCCCTTTGGGTATATTCTGCTACAAGGTTATGCCCTTTGGTCTAAAGAACGCCGGTGCTACCTATCAAAGGGCCATGACAAAGATCTTCGATGATCTCATACATGAAATCGTCGAGTGCTATATTGATGACCTCGTAGTGAAGAGCATGTCATACGAAGAGTATTTAGAGCATCTGAAGACTGTATTTCAACGCCTTCGGCAATATAATTTAAAGATGAATCCGTTCAAATGCGCGTTCGGAGTCTCCTCGGGTAAATTCCTGGGATTCATCATCCGACACCGAGGTATCGAAATAGATCCATCTAAGATCAAGGCAATCATGAAAATGCCTCCGCCAAGAACCCTCAAACAGTTGCGGTCTCTCCAAGGGAAGCTCACATACATCCGGCGGTTTATCGCCAATCTTTCAGGCAAGTGCCGTCCTTACAGCCACCTGATGAGGAAGGGAACTCCATTCGTTTGGGATCATAAATGCTAAGGCGCACTGGACGAGATCAAGCAGTACCTGCAGAACCCTCCAGTGTTGGCTGCGCCGGTCAAGGGAAAACCTCTCATTCTTTATACAACTGCCCTAGAAGGTTCTTTAGGCGCATTATGGGTGCAAGAGAATGACCAGAGGAAAGAAAGAGCACTCTACTACTTTAGTCGAGTTCTGCTGGGGGCAGAAAGCAATTACTCTCCCACTGAAAAACACTGCCTGGCGTTGATCTTTGCGATAACAAAGCTCAGGCATTATGCATTGGCGCACGAAGTCCGTCTCATCTCGAAGGTGGACCCTCTTAAATATTTGATGTCGAAGGCTATATTGACAGGTCGGCTCGCTAAATGGGCTCTGCTCTTGATGGAGTTCTCGATAACGTATCAACCTCTCAAGGCAGTGAAAGGCCAAGCCATTGCCGACTTCCTTGCTGAGCATCCAGAACCTACAGGTTCTCCTCTGAACTGCGATTTGTCGGACGAACATGCATTTGATGCGATCGGCGGCGGTGATACCCGATGGGAACTCTATTTTGATGGAGTATCTTCCATGAAGAAGCGCAAACAATGTACCCCCATAATCAAATCGGGAGTAGGCCTCATCTTCGTGACCCCGCAAGGAGGGATAATGCGCTTTGCTTTCTCCTTAACGGAATCGAGGACGAATAATGAAGCCGAATACGAAGCTTTGATAGCAGGCCTCGAGATCGCCATTGACATGGGAATTGAAAACCTCCTTATATACGGGGATTCTCAACTGGTCGTTAGTCAAGTAAATTATGACTACCAAACGTGCAAACCGGAGTTGGTGAAGTACGGCGAAAGGGTGCAACAACTATTGACCCAAATTCCCTCCTATACTTTGGAAAGCATACCACACGCGGAAAATAACAAAGCGGACGCGTTAGCTAAGCTCGCTAAAGAATTGGCTGACGAGAACCTCGATGACGTCAAAATCATGGTACAAAACCGTCGAGTGCTCGCCCCAGCAGAAATATCTACGAAAAAGAGGGAGCGACTGAGCAGACGACCCTACAAATAAAAGACCGTGAGAAGGCTGTGGACTGGAGGGAAGTCTTCATAGACTACTTTAAGTCCTACCGAATCCCCGAAGAAGCGTCCTCAAGACATCAGCTCATGAAACGAGCTCTATCTTTCGCTTTCGTCAATGATACTCTGTATAAGAGGTCGTTTGATTCTCTGTGGCTGAGATGTTTAGGACCTGACGAAGCAGAAAGAGTCGTTCAAGAGGTTCATGACGGAATCTGTGGTTCTCATCAATCAGGTCCGAAGATGAAGTTAAAAATTAAACGGATGGGTTACTACTGGCCCACGATGATCCAGGACTGCCTCGAATATGCGAAGCAATGCCACTCATGCCAAATCCACGGGGATTTCATCCACCAGCATCCGAATCCACTACATCCGACGGTGGCTAGCTGGCCATTCGAAATGTGGGGGACTGACATAGTCGGCCCCATCGAACCAGCATCGTCCCGGGGACATCGTTTCATCCTGGCGGCGACTGATTACTTCTCCAAATGGGCGGAAGCAGTACCGCTAAGGGAAGTGAGGACGGAGAATATCCTCCACTTTTTCAAAACGCACGTCATTTATCGGTTTGGAACTCCACGGCGGATTATCTCCGATAACGGGCCAGCCTACAGAAGCCATAAGATTAGCCGCTTCGCGCAGCAGCACAATATAGACTGGAGATATTCTTCAGTTTACAATCCACGAGCTAACGGTCTGGCCGAGGCCTTCAATAAGACCTTGACAAGGATCATAAAAAAGACGGTGTCCCGAAATAAGAAAGGCTGGCACGAGAGGCTGCAAGAGGCCCTTTGGGCCTATCGAACTACGTTCAAGACGGCCACGAACACAACGCCGTACGCGTTGGTATTTGGGACGGAAGCAGTACTCCCCCTCGAGATAGAGTTACCCTCTCTACGAGTGGCAGTCCACTACGAGCTGACGGACGAAGAAAATGCTCACCTTCGGCTTGAGGAGCTTGATACCCTCGATGAAACCCGGCTCATAGCGCAACAAAATCTAGAGGCCTACAAAGCAAAGATGATGCGCTCGTACGAAAGATTGACCAGGCCGAGGACATTCCGCCAAGGCGAACTCGTACTAGTGGTCAAAAGACCTATGATCCCCAATCGTGCCAAGCGGGGAAAATTTGAGCCGAACTATGAAGGCCCGTACATCATAGACAAGGTCTACCAGGGTGGAGCCTATCTACTCATGGACATGCACGGAGGCCTTTCAGGCCAATAAACGGCCGCTTCCTAAAGAAATACTACGCTTAATGAGCCACAGCCTAGGTCAATGATAGATGACGACGACTATGTCCGCTCGCTATCTTCCTAAACTCAGACTTTATAAGCAGTAGCCGGCCTTCCCCTGAACGGACCGAAACGTCCTTAAACTAACGACGGACAGAAACGTCCCTAAACTACTACCGCAGCATCCTTAGGCTGACGAGATGAATAAAAAAAGAGAAAAAAAATAATATAGTAAATAAAAACGGTACGTCCATCAGCAAAAAGGGCACGGATGAAAACCCGAAAGGGCTCCGTGAGTAAAAACAGCAGGGCTACCGGCGAGTGTTCGTGAAAATCCGAAAGGGCGCGACCTCGTAAAAAAAATAAAAATAATAAGAATAAAATAAAAAGAATAAAAAAAACGGTATGTCCATAAGCAAGAAGGGCACGGATGAAAACCCGAAAGGGCTCCGTGAGTAAAAACAGCAGGGCTACCGGCGAGTGTTTGTGAAAACCCGAAAGGGCGCAACCTCGTTAAAGGACACTTGCGGGATACTCACGACCTTGCAAGGAGAAACCACCCGCGTGAGATCCTTACGACTCACAAGGGAGCAACATACTTAGGAGTTCTCACAATTCCTAAGAAGAAAATACACTTGCGAGATCCCCACGACTCGTAAGGAGAATTCTTTTATGGGACCCTCACGGCTCATAAGATTTCAAAGTCTTAAGTCACAGAGACCTAAACCTGTGCTTAAGCAAAATCCCCCATACCTTCGACATTGCCCTACAAGCGGCTCAATACTGACCCTTGTATACAATCCACGGGCGCGAATAAATAATTCCCCAGCAAAGTCCCACCCGTGACTAGGGATATGTCCATATGGTGAGCAATCCTTGTAACTCCTCTCGACCTATAAGGAGAAAGCCCTCTTGTAGGATCCTTACGACTTGCAGAGGAACATACACTTAGGAATCCTTACGATTCCTAGGGAGAAAATACACCTACAAGATCCTCACGACTTGTAGGGAGAAATACCTTTGTGAGACCCTTACGGCTCATGAAGTCAAAAGCCTTAGTCGACAGGACCCTAACCCTGTTTCTAAGCCATCTTTGTTCAACATCGACAGAGGCAAATGATGATTCGCTCCTGACAATATCCCAGTGGTAGCGATGCTGATGCCGAAAGAGGCGTCTAAAACCCAAGCTTGCAGCGAAAAGGCTAGCAAGCCACACATGCCTACGAAATAGCCGAAATGATGGGGCAACTTGCAATAAAAAGCAGCAAGTAAAAAAATGTATGCACGAAAAATAGCCGAAATGATGGAGCAACTCGCAATAAAAAGCAGCGAGTAGAGAATAAATAAATAGCCGAAATGATTGGGCACCGCGAAAAACAGCCGAAATGATGGGGCAATCGCGACCTTCGCGATATAAAAGCTGAAATGATAGAGCATCGTGGAAGGAGAAATAAAATAAATAAAAAAAAAGAGAGTTTTAATTTACGTCCTACAGGTGATGTTCCATCACACCTGTATACAATCCAAGGGCGTAAACAAAAAAATATCATCTTCACCCCCAAGTTTCATCAGAAGAAGAAGCTAAATCTCGACCGGCCACAAGCGACCTAGAGATCATCCCAACACTCGTCTCGTAACAACGGACACAACTCTAAGCTAAGCGGAACAGCGGAAACTCCCAGTTCCATGGCTCGGCGATATACATATCACCAACAGTCAAACCTCCATTCCGTGAAATGCGGATACAATCAGCAAAATTCCTGGTTACGTGGAACGCGGATAACGTCACTCTTTGACCCCGTGGAAAATGTCCAGAGCGGATCCTGGTCCTCGTAGAGCACGGCAGTGAACCCGTGTGAAGCATCCAGAGCGGAGCCTAGTCCTCGCCGAGCGCGGCAGTGAACCCGTGTGAAGTATCTAGTGCAAAATTCCTGGTTACGTGGAACGCGGATAACGTCACTCTTTGACCCCGTGGAAAACGTGCAGAGCGGATCCTGGTCCTCGTAGAGCACGGCAGTGAACCCGTGTGAAGCATCCAGAGCAGAGCCTAGTCCTCGCCGAGCACGGCAGTGAACCCGTGTGAAGCATCTAGTGCAAAATTCCTGGTTATGTAAAACGCGGATAACGTCACTTTTTGACCCCGTGGAAAATGTCCAGAGCAGATCCTGGTCCTCGCAGAGCACGGCAATGAACCTGTGTGAAGCATCCAGAGCGGAGCCTAGTCCTCGCCGAGCGCGGCAGTGAACCCGTGTGAAGCATCTAGTGCAAAATTCCTGGTTACGTGGAACGCGGATAACGTCACTCTTTGACCCCGTAGAAAACGTCCAGAGCGGATCCTGGTCCTCGCAGAGCACGGCAGTGAACCCATGTGAAGCATCCAGAGCGGAGCCTAGTCCTCGCCGAGCGCGGCAGTGAACCCGTGTGAAGCATCTAGTGCAAAATTCCTGGTTACGTAGAACGCGGATAACGTCACTCTTTGACCCCGTGGAAAACGTCCAGAGCGGATCCTGGTCCTCGCAGAGCACGGCAGTGAACCCGTGTGAAGCATCCAGAGCGGAGCCTAGTCCTCGCCGAGCGCGGCAGTGAACCCGTGTGAAGCATCTAGTGCAAAATTCCTGGTTACGTGGAACGCGGATAACGTCACTCTTTGACCCCGTGGAAAACGTCCAGAGCGGATCCTGGTCCTCGCAGAGCACGACAGTGAACCCGTGTGAAGCATCCAGAGCGGAGCCTAGTCCTCGCCGAGCACGGCAGTGAACCCGTGTGAAGCATCTAGTGCAAAATTCCTGGTTACGTGGAACGCGGATAACGTCACTCTTTGACCCCGTGGAAAACGTCCAGAGCGGATCCTGGTCCTCGCAGAGCACGGTAGTGAACCCGTGTGAAGCATCCAGAGCGGAGCCTAGTCCTCGCCGAGCACGGCAGTGAACCCGTGTGAAGCATCTAGTGCAAGTATCCTGGTTACGTGGAACGCGGATAACGTCACTCTTTGACCCCGAGGAAAACGTCCCGAGCGGATGTAACATTTCAAAAAAAATAAATATTATTTTTGGGAATTTTCATAATTAAATATTAATCTTTAATGAATATTTCATTAGTCGGTATAATTAAATACCGATAAATGGGGCAAAAATTTTGGAGAAAATTATAGAAATTCTAAAAATAGCTTATTTTGTGGAAATATGCCATTTTGCAGTTTTATGATGGATTATATGCTATGTTGGTGCTAATCGCGATTAAAAATCGCTAATTGGATTTTTGGATTTTTGTGCAAAAATGTGCACATAACATTTTCTACACTTGCACACTTGTCTCATGTTTTGGACCCATGTTAAGCTTAAGGTTGAACCATGCCTTGATGACCATGGTGACTTGAACCAATTGGTTAGGGTAGTGGGGTTACTTAAGGGTTGTTAATTTTGTTTAAGGGTGTAGTTTGGTTTAATTAGGGTGGAGTTGACTTGTGGCAAGAAAGAGAGAGAGAGAGCCATGATGGTTGAGATTTTATTTGGAGAGAGAGAAGGGAGGCTCCTAGGTAATGTCACAATCACCATTCATTTCAACTTGTTGCCTCACATCTCTCCCTCTCACTCACTCACTCATTCACTCACTCACATATCTTACTCACCCCACCATATTATACACAACACACCAGCCCCAGCAGTAGCAGCTGCTGCACCCACACACAAAGGAAAACAAAAGAGAAAAACAACAGCAACTGATGAAGAAAGTGCGGCCCCCAATTTTCCACTTCAGCCACCTTAGCCCCACACCTATACACCCCTATCAACACTCTACAGCCTCAATTTCATCACATCATCCCCCTACACCTACAGCACACATTTCAGCCACCCCAGCAGACATCAAAACATCAGCAGCATCACCATCTTCAGCAGCAGCAGCACACAACTTCAGCCAATATCAACCCTTCAGCCTCAATTCTACATCAGCTGAAAACAATACCCTTCAACACAACACCACCACACCACCACAACCATTCCCACATCACCAAGTAACAACAACAACAGCCACAACAATTCCAGCATAAGCAACATTCTGTTGTTGAATACCAAAAGAAAACAGTTTCAGCAAACTGCTGTTAAAAACAGCATCAGCAACTCCTGCAACACAGCAGCACTTCAGCAGCAACCACCCCTCCTCCTTCCTTCAACCTTCCCTTCTCCTACACCCTAGGACACTCTTGAGGTATAATCTTGCAACCCAACTCTTTTCTTGTCATGTTTTGGGTTATTAGCTGATAGTTTACTGTTATATTGAAGATTAGTGCTAGTTTAAGGGAAATAGAGTGAGACTTGACCAAGTGTTGGATTTGATGGTTGGTATAACCTTACTAGGTGTATTTGAGACTAGTTTAACCCAGAAAACCCCAGATCTCTAGTTAGTTACCAGAGTTGTTCGACTTGGTGTAAATTAGCGTTTTCATCGATTTCGTGACCTTTCTGAGACCTGCTTTCACCCGGGACCTCCTAGAGTAAAATTGACTTGGCAGTGAGCTGTGCAGGCACCCTGGAACCACTATCCAAAGCCCTAGCCACCATCTCAAAGTCCCGGCCGCAAATTTAATCCTCCTGGCCGCAATTTGCGGCCAGAGCAGGGTAAAACTGCCTCGTTTTGCGTGCACAGCCCTTTTTCATGTAAAATTGACCCCCGGTATGTCCAGTTTTGACTGTTTCCTGTTAGGGTAAAATCTGGGTTGAATTTCATGAGTTGGCGTATGATTTATGACTCGTTTTCGTATGGATTTTGATATTCGATGATTCGTATCTGTCGGGTGGCGTTTGGACGTCAACGACAGTGGTGATTGGCTGTTTTTGCACACAAGGTCACAGGTTTTTACCTATGGGCGTAGTGTGCACCATTTTGGTTTCCGAGATGGTTTTCATGAGTTTTAGCGTGTGATATCCTTATAGGTACCCCACGTGGCGTCGAGGCGTTGGAGATGCAAACGGCGACATCGGCACCGGCACACAACTAGGTGAGTAGATTTATATCTACGGGGAGAAGTCGGGTGGATGGCGTATAGCACCCCCGCAGTCCGATGTCCAGTATACCATATATACGTTATATATACAAATATATCCTAGTTTATGTGTGACTTGGTTGTTTAGGATGTGTTAGGTGGAATATGCATAGGATAGGGTTAGAAGTAACTAGTGTAGTTTCTAGTCGCGAACCTAGAATAGGTTTACACCCACACGCACACACGTGCGAATTTGCTAGGTTTATACGGTGACGATGAGGATATTGGAGGACATCGGAGATGAGTCGATGAGATATGTTCTGAGGTTATGATATCGGTGATATGGCAGGACTCATATTTGAGATACACTCTGATAATATAGCGGATCTTTAGACGATGATACACATCAGAGTGATATACTGTGAATAATTGACATGTGGTCGTGATATGAGATATGTCATGTTAGATATTTATAGTGGGTTGCGTTGAGTGATGTACCCTTCTTCATGACGATATGTGATGTTGATATCAGTGATCTGAGGCTGTAGGGTAGCAGCCAGATCATGATTTGGATTGATGATATTAGTGTTGTACTAGACATAGGTCAGTACCCTGGATGATGATCTTGATAAAAGGGGATATCAGATAAATAGTGTGATGAACGTGATATTGACCCGTACCCAGCTATTGAGATGTCGTACGACGACTTACCGTACGAGCTATATTTTGATGATTGATCCGCACTCATGACTCGAGGATGTCAGATGATATACGGTATCGTACGCGATACTATTAAGGCGGGATCACCGACTATTACATTTATATTTACATATATATCGACTCAGATTAGGTGGTTTCCATACCCCTCCCGATTTACTTGATAGTTAGATCAGTAGTTAGTAAAGTAGATGTTAGACTAGACCCGAGCCATACCTATTTCAAAAACTTACGAATCGGGAATATCTTAAAAACAAGTAAAGGGATTCTACGGATATTTTCAAAGGACGTATCTTACTTTAAAACTCCGTAGCCCTTATTTTACTAAAAAAACCCGATTTGTCTTATTTCAAATGGCACAATTTCATGACATATACATATTGATGTAGACTCTTCACCGTTGCGTTGATTTATTCGATTCCGCATTTTCATTGCTATTCGCATTTCATTTCATGAGCTATTGCTATATTATCATCATGCTGTTAGGACACCAGCATAATTATCGATGATGCATATGTCCACGTACACTGTTTGCCGGCTCACACACTTCGTCATCGATAATTGCCATGTCACTACACTGTAGTACTGTTGCATTCAGGTTATGACCCTTGCATGGCATACTGGTATATATACTTATCGTACACTTATACTTGTGCACATACTTACTGTACACTCATATTTCTACACATACATATTTGCACATACATAGATGATAATTCTAGATTTGAAAACCGCAAGATACCCTTCAAAACTGATTCATTTTAAAAGAGCGGTTTCCTTCAATATGTGCATATTACTATTCCTGGTTGCATGATAGATAGATATGCTTGCATTTATTTTACATGTTGCATATATCATGCTTCTGATTATACGCATTGAGATATGTTGTTTTCATGATATTTCTGGATTTGGGAACCGTGGATATTTCAAAAGAAAATATGTAATTGTTTTAAAAACCCGGTTACCCTTGATATGATATTTCAGTACGTCCACCATGTGTTTTCTCGGTGCTAGAGTGACATGTGGAACCCGATTCGAGGAGGCGGATGAGGCCGATTGCGGGTACATGGTAGGCCCGGTATGGTACCCCGGGGCGAGAACGGATCGCTGTGCAGTAGACGGTGAGCCTGGCAGAGGGACCACTACCTACCGGTAATCGTATTTGAGCTCGGCGGATATCCGGAGGATGCCGACCGGAGTTGAGAGATGGATATGGGCGTACTGCTGGGGCCGAGGGCCGATACCGCAGACGGAGCCCGTGGGCTGACCCAGACTGACGGGTGCCCGATATATGAAAATTTACGTGCCGATGCTGGGCACAGTTTTCATGATGTTTTCGAGTGTCGATGCTGAGCACTCCGGTTCCATGATTTTGATTATATCCTCGTACTTCCATGCATATGCTTATGATATTTACGTGCATGATGCTTATTGTCATTGGGTGACGGGTGGACGGGATCCACGTTTATACAGACTTTGATTACATACAGACCTCGATTACATCGATCATACTTCATTTGTATATATAACAGGGTATGAGGGCGCTGTTATATATACCCTTACACCAATATTAGTGGAATGGGACGCTAATATATGTGTATTGATACCATTTTAAAAACTTCATCATACTTTTCATGCATTCATACATCATCCATTTATACATTGCTACCTGAGGCACTGACACGGTCATATGGGATTATACTTGGGTTAGATATTTACCCTAGCCATTGTTATAGGTTGCTGGTTATATTTTTGAGGATTATATATTATGATCGTATGACCTAGGATTGCGTCATACATGCGATTTTCTGTTCGTAGATCTTTTTCTACTCACGAGTTGGCAACTCAGCCCCATGGTGCCCCAGTTTCTTGCAGGTGTTGCCGTACGGGTTTCATTACGGCCTTGCGGGCACAGCTTCTTTCAGGTGACTTGCTAGTAGGTGGGTTATTTGTATCATACCCATCATTATACATTGTATATTATATTCAGTTGTATCTAGAAGTTCCATCAACCAAACATGTACTTATTTGAGATAGAGACTAGTGATGTTTATTCTTTCGACCTTAGAGTCGCACGTTATATTTCTGTGGACTTCTTGTTGTTGGAGTTTCCTTTCTGTTGTGATCCTCGCCTTTAGGCATTGTATATTATGTTGCTTCAGGTTGATTTGTTATGGTTCTTCCTACACTCTACTACTTTCTTGGTTTGGATTTCTGGGCTCGGCTTACTTAGAGTGCGTACGCCTCGAGACGTTCGTAGTCTAGGTGCCAGTCATGTTCCGTACTTTCGGGACGTGACAGCGGATCCTGGTCCTCACAGAGCACGGCAGTAAACCCGTGTGAAGCATCCAGAGCGGAGCCTAGTCCTCGCCGAGCACGGCAGTGAACCCGTGTGAAGCATCTAGTACAAAATTCCTGGTTACGTGGAACGCGGATAACGTCACTCTTTGACCCCGCAGAAAACGCCCAGAGCGGAGCCTGGTCCTCGCCAAGTATGGCAGTGAACCCGTGTGAAGCATCCAGAGCAAACACCGGTCTGTGGAGTCCTTAAAATCCACGGACTATGATGTCCTTAACCTCGACCGTAATGTTTTAAAACTAATGATCAACCACCCCGATTCCCTACGGATTCTACCTTGGTTTAAGGGTACATCTCACTCCTTTGATACCTGGAGTTGTAATTCCTCAACGTCTTCAAAGAGGTGACGGGTCCCTGCAACCAAACATCGGACTGTGGAGTCCTTAAATCCACGGACTATGAGGTCCTTAATCTTGACCGTGATGTCTTAAAACTAACATCGGACTGTGGAGTCCCTAAATCCATGGACTATGAGGTCCTTAACCTCGACCGAGATATCTTAAAACTAACATCGGACCGTGGAGTCCTTAAATCCACGGACTATGAGGTCCTTAACCTCGACCGAGATGTCTTAAAACTAACATCGGACTGTGGAGTCCTTAAATCCATGGACTATGAGGTCCTTAACCTCGACCGAGATATCTTAAAACTAACATCGGACCGTGGAGTCCTTAAATCCACGGACTATGAGGTCCTTAACCTCGACCGAGATGTCTTAAAACTAACATTGGACTGTGGAGTCCCTAAATCCACGGACTATGAGGTCCTTAATCTCGACCGAGATGTCTTAAAACTAATATCGGACTGTGGAGTCCTTAAATCCACGGACTATGAGGTCTTTAACCTTGACCGTGATGTCTTAAAACTAACATCGGACTGTGGAGTCCTTAAATCCACGGACTATGAGGTCCTTAACCTTGACCGTGATGTCGTAAAACTAACATCGGACCGTGGAGTCCTTAAATCCACGGACTATGATGTCCTTAACCTTGACCGCGACGTCTTTAAACTACGATGCCTTGAGCAACCCCCGATCCTGTGAAACACGAATAAGGGTGACCACATCCAGCACTTGCAGGTCCTCACGACCTGTAAGGAAGAAAAAACTCTCTTGTGAAATCCCTACGACTCTCAAGGGAAAAGCCGCTTAAGAATCCTCACGATTCTTAAGAAGAACCTACACCTATGGAATCCTCTCGACCCATGGGGAGAAAAACTCTTTATGAGACCCTCGTGGCTCATAAAGTGCAAAAGTCTTAGGAAGCAGATCTTAACCCTGAATCCTAAGCCATCGCTGCCCTGCAAGTAGGCCAAGATAAATTGTCCGCAAAACACATTCAATGAAAATATACACACCATTGAGAAGAAAATTATATCTTTTATTCATAAACCAAAATGGATACAAATTATAATCCATGAAAGAAACAAAAAGAAAATACTCTTGCTCAAGAGTATGTACAAAAAGAAAGGAAAAGATACAAGACTTCAAGTCGGCAGGTGATGGAGCAATTTTACCAGCTCATCTTTTTGTTGTTGAGTCACGGCTTCATGATTCAGGATCGCTAGAAGACGGGCCTCCGCCTGAGCCTGCTGGGCCTGATACGAAGCGAGCCGGCCTTCAAGCTCCTTCTCGGTGGCCTTATGAGCCTCGACCCTCTCACGAGTGAACGTGACAGCTTTATCAAGAGTCACCACCTCCCTGATAGACTCTTGAAGCACCCGCCAGAGCTCATACGCTTTGTTGTCCTTGGCAGTAAGACTCGCCTGAAGCTCGCTCAGCGCTTTAGAAGACAGCTCCCTCTCCGAGAATTTGCGACTAAGCCTCCTCTCGCACGATGTCATGTTTGCCGCGCACCGCGCTATCAGCCCCCGCAAGTCCGCCTTTGCAGCCATGACCTCCGAGGAAAGATGGGAACATTCAAGTGCGTGCAAGTAAGCCTCCACCTGCCGACAGAACTCCACCCAGACTCGCACCACCTCTTCGCTATGGTAGGTGGCAAGAAAAGGAAGAGAACCTTTAGCCTCGGCAGCAAATGCTTCAGCTGTGGTTGCACTGCCAGCACGAAGCTCCTCGATCAAAGACGACAGGAAGACAAGGCTTAATTGGGCCAAGCGTTCTGAAGCCCGCAAAGCATAAGGGCCGGGCGGCATCATGATGTGCGATTCCAACGCCATGGAGACTGGCAGGGCTGTTCAAATTTGAAAGATGTTAATAAAATTCTTAAGCACAGAACAAACAGGATTATGATGAAATGTCGCTTACCGACAGTCATGCAAGTAGGAGATGAAGGTTCCCCTGGCCCTTCAACGACCTCGACCTCGTCGTCAGCTTCCAAAACTATATAAGAGACATCAACGTCATTTCGCAAAATAAAAAAATGGCGACAATTCTATAATAGAAAAAAGTGGCGAATGACGCTAACCCTGCCCAAAGGAAAGGACAATGCGCTGAGGGGAGATCGCCTGCGGAGCTGCCATCTCCAATAAACGCTGAAATGACTGTCGAGGTGACAGATCAGCGATAGTGGCCGCCAAACCGCGCAATTCTGGGAAAGATAGAAGAGTTTAGACCATGGAAGGGTTGCTAATTTAAAATGCAGAGGGTTACCTTCAACACTTCTCCCGTTCTGAGTCGGGGGGATAGCGGCTTCGACAGCCTCTGCCGGAACCTCGGGCTCCAACAGAGGGAGGGTAGTCCCCAGTACCTCCATTTCAGCCTCTGGGCCGCCTTCGGGAAGAGCCGTTGGAGCAGCAACCTCCAAAGGAGTCTCCCCCAAAGGGGCAAGCACTCCCTGATCAAGAACCGCCATTGGAGGCTCTACCATGAGAGGAGCAGCCTCATCAGCCCCCTCCACATCAAGCAAGGCTTCATCAAGAATTTCGGCGGGCTTTAGCTTTAATGAGCCCGTAGGGAGCTCCCCCAGCGTCGAAGATTCTGCACGATTCAAATAAGAATAAGAATACATATGCACGGGCATAAATAATCTAAAGAACTACAAAAAGAACCACAGCGTACCGATGCGCAAAGAAGCCTTCAATATGGCTTCTTCAAGCCGCTGCTCCTTCTCAAGGAGGTGGGCTCGCCGGGGTTCAAGGGTAGACTCATAGCCGCCAGTCCATAAAGAAAGTGCGTCTGCTGCATCTTCTGAAGCGGCCTGCTTTAGAGCCCTTTCCCCCCATTCCTCCAAAGGACCGATAAATCGCCGCCGAATCCACGAAGGATCTTTGTAAAAAATTACAGCGGGATAGGACTTCTTCGGAACCCTGGCGTTATGAGACACGTCTTTGGAACGCTGTATGGCCTCAGCCAACTGTGCGACCTCCTCATCGGCCGAATTCGGGAAGAGAAGTCCAGCGTCTGACTCTTGCAGGGCCAATGGTTCATCTTCAAGAATAGGCTCAGACTCCGCCAAAGAATCTAGCAGATTGGTAGCCGCTTTCCTCCGCCGCTTAGACCCAGAGCCGGTCGCCGAGGATGACCACTTCCTCCCCCGCGAAGCCTTAGGGCGGCGTCGGCCCACATCGCCCTCGACACCCTCATCCCTATTACTCTCGCTCAGTGCCACAACCGAGGATGACACCGCCATTGTCGACGCCACGGGGGCCGGTGCTGCCACCGGCGGTGGTGCTACTACTGGGGCCCGTCTACCCCGCGATCGGGAACCCAAGGGCATACCCGCTGTTGGAATAAGGTCTACCTCTGACTCCCCCGGAATGAGCGCGGTGCCAATCTCCCTTAGAGGGAAGCGGACCGGAGCCCTCGGTCGCAGCTTAGCTCCCAGAGCCTGAGGAGGGGCATCATGACCAAGAAGCACCCTTCTTTCCTCAAGAATAATCGGGTTCACCCGATGGAGATACCATCCCGTAAACGCCCCCACACACCGGGGCGTATGCTCAGCTTCAGGAATCATAAAATTGGAGCCGGTGTTCAACCTCACGAAATAATGTGCGGCATCGCGAACGGCATCAAGTGAAGGGACCGGCGCAACGATGAAAGCTTCAAAGGGAACGCCCTGGTCGTATCCAAGCTGTCGGGCGAATCGATGCGGGTTATACCGGTCCTGGCGAAACACCAAGTAGCCCGGTCTAATTGTATACAAGTGCGCGGCCTCTCGGGGCTTCAAAGAAGGTGCGTTGTCTTTCGACTGGTCCCAGAGTTGTTGAACTGGACCTGAGGGAGTAGACAAGACCCGATCATTAAAAACCAGCCCGCCAGCGGCAGCGTAAGGAGAAATCAGCACCCGAATAGCCCCAAATTGGGTCGGGTCGGCGGCAGAAGAATCCACTAATCGCATAAGTCGTGGAAAGGGGTAGGCATTATAAAATGAGGGCCTCTGATGCATAGCAAAAGCCCCCAACACGTGCATTTCGATCCAGGACGTGAAATAATGAAGCGAAAAGTTTACTACATCCACGCCTGGAGCAGAGGTATTAGCTGCGGTGGCCAACCCATGATAAAGGTGCGCCAAGCCCGGGATGCCGATGGCCAACCGTGTCCCCTCAGCAATACGATAAGCCGGGTAGATAACCGAAGCTCTCATAAAGCGACGATGCATGGGAATGACAATCAACTGAGCCAGACACTAACAAACCCTATGAAGAACGTCTCCCCGTCCATGCCGGGAGCAGCAATGGATTGAAAAGACGTCGGCGACATAATAGGGATGTAGTGCTGGGGTAGATCCGATTCAGTGGTCGGCAGCTTCTTCGGACCAAACCCAAAGGGGTCTCTAATGTTGGCAAACTTTGGAGCTGTTTTCGACACGACATCTTCGCGAAGGAAGCAGGCAATGAAGCTCTTAAAAGTAACGCCCTGCTCCTCAGATTCGGTGAACAATCGGTCAAAGAAACCTAGCGCCTTGATCAAACTGGGACGCTTGTGGCGAACGGCGTTCTCAACAGACAAGCCGTCAACCGGTGCAGGCTCAGGCTCGAAGACATACTCGTCAGGAGGAAACAACTCCTCATACAGTGCACTCCTGATTGGCAGTCCCGAGATTTCATAAAATTCTGCCAGAGAAATCGAAACCTCGCGATCTCCTAAAATGAAAGTGTTGGTGGGGAGATTCCATTGATTCAAGAACGCTCTAACCCACCAGACATGCGGGGACTTATAATGGAAGAGTGACGCGTATATTGCCTGATAAAGCCCGACCTTCTGCAGCCGCGCACGATGGGTGGCGAGGATATAGCGAGCCCAGAGAAGATAGCCCGTGGGGTGTCGAGGAGTAAGCCCTATCTTATAAATCTGCCCCCATGGATGGGCCTCACCCTGACAAATGCGACGCCCCAGGATATCTATAGCGAGGATCGGATGGTTCGGGATACCGGTCGTCGAAGGCTCGAGCCTCCCCATTGGAGTCCAGTTGGGCATCTCCACAGCAAAAACCGTCCTCGGAAGATCCATCGGCAAAAATGGGAAAGTGGGCTCTGTCGGTACTGCACAAAGGAAACTCCGGCGACCCTGGATGATATGACTGTACCAAGATCCCCATAGGAGTAAGTTAGTGCAGTTCGGGTCATGAGCCCGAATCATCGCCATCGCTTCCTCATCAGATGGTGACTGAGGAAAAGCAGCCTCCGAGTGAGCAAAAGGAAAGCATGGAACGGAAGCCATCACACCTGAAACAAAATAAAGGAAAACTATTAAGAGTGGAGCCAGCAATATGTATATATATATATATATATATATCTACACACACACATATGGGTATAGATATATGAAGACAGTTGAAGAAGGCGACAGAGGACTTGTTTGGTAGGACCATTGGCTACAAAACATATGGGCCCCATAGAATCGGGATGACGGCTTGCTAATAATGAGGCCAAGCAGTTATAGTAAAACAAAGGGAATATCCTCATTTAATAAAAGAGTGGGTTTCAAGTAACCCTACATATTTCCCCTCCTAGAGGACAAATCTACCTTGGGCTTTACAACAGATCAAACGAGATCATGGGAATTAAATTCCCACAGAAGACATCATTATAAACTTCTGTTCCATTAATTATAGAATGACAACCTAAGGGCAAAGAGACCCTAAGAAGCCTCCATGGGAAGAACTCAGTCCTTCATAGGAATCAAATTCCTTATTAAGAAAAGGGAATTAAATTCCCAAAGGCATTTTTTCTGTAAACGGAGTTAAACTCCATGGATCATCGTCTAAGCCCTAAGAGATCTACAGTTTGAAGGTTAGGTGGTTTTCTGTTCTTATGGAAAAACTTGAAGAAAAAATGGGTTCTTTGTTGAAAAAGGGCAAAAACCCTTGTTTTGGATTTAAAATCCAAAGGAATGTGAAAGTTCACTGTTTGTCCAAGAACATTACCTGAGGAAAAGGGTCACTTGAACAGAGTTAAACTCTGAAGATGGTTTCAAGACAGAGAACTGAGCTCTGGAAGAAGAGAATTAAATTCTCAGAGAAAAGTTTGTAAGGAAGAAGATGAGCAAAGTGGAGGCGTCTCTGAAATGACCCCAATATTTATAGGAGGTAATAGAAACGCTTCATATCCCCAAATCCCTAGAGAAATCCAACGGTCACAAAAAGTGACAGCGTTGCACTCACGTGCAGACACGTGAGAACAACGATGTGGGGGCATTTGTTTCCTGATTTAAAATCAGGAAAGCCTACGGAAGAGGCTTCAGAAAAGGGTCACGTGCTCACACGTGACCAGCAGTCACGTGTTGGCACGTGACATTTAAAAGAAGCGGCAAAGGCAGATTCAGTTTCCTGAGTACATCAAAGAAAAGGGCTTCAGAAAGGGTCACGTGCTCCCATGTGACCAGGGTCACGTACTGGCACGTGACGGTTGAATAGCTGCTAGAAGACAGAGCGCAGAAATGAGAGGGAGGCTTGTTTCAGGGGGTCACGTGCCTACACGTGACCAAGGGTCACGTGGCCACACGTGACCGGCTTTCAAAGCCTATCTATTAACAGAATTAAATTCTGAGAAAAGATCTCTTAAGTCTTTCCAAAGAGGAAAAGAATTATCTGGAACCGTTGGATTAAAAATCCAAAGGTGATTAAATATCACCTATCTATGGAAAAATCTTGAACTTGGAAAGATTTCCCCTTAACATCTAACCGAATAACAAAGGAAAATCTCTGGATTTAAAATCCAATGGTGAATAAAATTCACCTAATAATCCAAAGGTCCAAACGAATGGTGAATACAAATCAAATCTCTCAATGAAAGATTCATCAAAACTAATTGATTCTGCTTCTTCTCCTATAAATAGGAGCCAAGAGACATACAGAGGGATATATACATACAGAGATCGATATACAGAGAGATAAAGAAAAGATAGAGAGAGCCTTGAGACTTTGGGAGAACTTGATCTTCTGCAAAAAGAAAACCCTGGGTAAGAAAGGGAAGGCTTTTGAAAGAAAAAGAGAATTTAATTCTCAAAAAGTTTAACTCTTATATTAAAAAGAAGAACTTAGTTCTCTCTTTAGTGGAGGATCTGCAAAGTGCACATCTCCCCATGAATTGAGAATTTAATTCTCATTGGGTTGAGATCCTGCCATGCAGATCCAAAACATAGGGAGGGAATGGAAGTTTGAGAATTTAATTCTCATATAACTATAGGAATTTAATTCCTTTAAAATAAAATTAGGGTTTAACCCTATATTATAGGAATTTAATTTCTTCAAAATGAATAGAACCAGGGTTTAACCCTAGTTAAGAAATTAAATCCGTCAAAATGACAGGAATTTAGTTCCTCACATGAATGGGAATTCAATTTTCATAGAAGAAAAGTTAGAGTTCAACTCTATCTAAGAATATAATCCTTCAAAAGAAAAGCGGGAATTTAATTCCTCTAAACTTATCGCTAGGGTGTAACCCTATGAAGAATTTGATTCTTAAAAAGATAAACACATTTTCAAACAAGCAGGGTCACGTGCTACCACGTGACCCCTGTAAAGAGCCACCGCTAAAAATTTGAGGCAACGCCTCACGTGCTTCATGTGACCCCCAAAGCGCGCAAAGAAAAAGCAAAGGAAAAGAAGCTCTGGGGCGCCCTCACGTGTCACCACGTGACCCCTAATGAATATTCTAACAGATCGAAGCGCAAGCCATCATCACGTGCCCGCACGTGATGGCTTTCAGAATTAAAAGTGTTAAACACTTATCTGTAGAACAAAATAATAGGGAAACAAGGCGCTATCACGTGCTACTACGTGACCCCCTTAGCTGAAGCTTTAACGGACAAGCACTAAGATGCCCATCACGTGACAGCACGTGATGCTCCAAAGTATTCAATGCTTTTGACAGAATAAAATAAAGGGAGGGTGCCCTCACGTGATGCCACGTGACACCTCTTGCCTTAGTGTTTAACACCAAATTGGGGCCTCTGAATCCAGTGTTAAACACTGTTTTGCCTTACTGTTCAACACTAATTAAAGAGCTTTCTTGCAGTGTTTAACACTGAATTTCTTAGTGTTTAACACTAAATTAAATCTCTGTTGACAGAGTTTAACATTAATTTTCTTAGTGTTCGACACTAAATTAAAATCTCTGCCGTCAATGTTTAACACTGATTATCTTAGTGTTTGACACTAATTTGAGATCTCTGTTGTTAGTGTTTAACACCGATATGTTTTAGTGTTTAACACTAATTTGGACCCCTTGTTGCTAGCGTTTAACACTAATTTTAGCCCAATTGGCTAAGTGTCCAGAGGCAAAGCCTCTCCTCTAATGGACCAACAGAGGGCCAATATCTTAAACATGATTGTACTTAGCCCAAGCTGGCCATAAGTCCTCAATTCAAATTCAACTGAGCCAATGGGCTCATAATATAATTAATTGGTCTTGGTTCCAAATTGGGCCAAAGATTATTTAATCTACCTCGGTTTAAGGGTACATCTCTTCACTCCTTTGATACGTGGCATTGTAATTCCTCAACGTCTTCAAAGAGGTGACGGGTCCCGATGACCACATATTGATATGGACTGTGGGGTCCTTAAACTCATGGACTATGAGGTCCTTAACCTTGACCGGGATGTCTTAAAACTAATATCGGACTGTGGGGTCCTTAAACCCATGGACTATGACGTCCTTAACCTTGACCGAGATGTCTTAAAACTAACTTTGGACTGTGGGGTCCTTAAACCCACGGACTATGAGGTCCTTAACCTTGACCGGGATGTCTTAAAACTAACTACGGACTGTGGAGTCCTTAAATCCACGGACTATGAGGCCCTTAACCTTGACCGCAACGTCTTAAAACTAACATTGGACCGCAATGTCCTTAAACTACCCATGGACCGCAATGTCCTTAAACTAAACAACAGAGCCCCCCTTTTATTGCTCTCTTGTTGGATCTAAACGATCCCGTTAAGTTGATCTTAGTCTAAAAACTAGACTAACGTATCCTTAACAAACGTTTAAGTCGATCTTAGTCTCAAATGAGGCTAACGTATCCTTAAACACGAACCCCAAAACCCAAATCTAAGATAATACGGATTTGGACTAGTCCACGCCCTACGGGCGACGACATAACTCAGTCTCCGTATACAATCCACGGGCAACCAAATATAAAATAAATACACACGACACGAAGTGATCATCTGGAGATGGAGAAAGTTGCTACCGCAATGCGGTAGCGTAATTAACTGCAGGGGCTTGCGCCTGCAGGGAAGAGCGTCCCCACAATCAAAAAAAACCCTCAAGCGAGGGGGAATCTGATGAAGTCTGCTACATCGGACGCATCCGTTTAAACCTTCAATACATGGTGCCATAAATTAACTTGGCATCTTCGGAGAGGTAGACGGATAGCACCAATTAGCATCTGCCCCGAATCTCAGACGAGACAGTCCATGTCCCGGCCGCCATTCGGAGGGGAACACGGCCGTTGTAGCAGATTTCATCAAATTCCCCCTCGTTTGAGAGGTTTTTGATTATGGGGACGCTCTTCCCTGCAGACGCAAGCCCCTGCAGTTAATTACGCTACCGCATCGCGGTAACAACTTTCTCCTTCTAGAGATGGTCACTTCATATCGTGTGTGTTTGTTTTATTTTTGGTTGCCTGTGGATTGTATACGGAAATTAATTTATGTTGTCATCCGTAGGGCGTGGATTAGTCCAAATCCGTATTTTCTTAGATTTGGATTTTGGGTTGGTTTTAAGAATCGTTAATCTCATTTGAGACTAAGATCAACTTAAACGTTTGTTAAGGATACGTTAGTCTAATTTTAGACTAAGATTAACTTAACCATTTGTTAAGGATACGTTAGTCTGATTTTAAACTAAGATCTACTTTACATGATCATTTAGATCCAACAAAAGAGCATTTGGGCTCTATTGTTTTAGTTTAGGGACTTTGCGGTCCAAAAGTTTAAGGACATCGTAGTCCATGGAGTTTAAGGACATCATAGTCCATAATTTAAAGACATCATAGTCTATGAGTTTAAGGACCTCACAGTCCATGCTAGTTTAGAGACATCATAGTCTGTAAAGTTTAAAAACATCATAATATATGAGTTTAAGGACCTCACAGTCTATGGTAGTTTAGAGACATCATAGTCTATAAAGTTTAAGGATATCATAGTCGATGAGTTTAAGGACCCTACAGTCCGTGGAATGTTTGGTTGTTGGGACCCGTCACCTCTCTGAAGACGTTGAAGGATTACAACGACATATATCAAAGGTATGAAGAGATGTACCCTTGAACCAATGATGGTTGGAAGGCTCTAGGAATCACTTTGAATGCCATATGAGATGATCAGTTTTGAAGACAAAAGTATAATTGGGGTTCAGTTGAAGGGGGGTCTTGCCTTTGGAAGACTTAGCAAATTTGGGCTAAGATTGGCTCGAATGTAGTGTTAAACACTAGAGTACATTCGGCGCTCACGTGCTCCTACGTGAGGCGCTTAAAGTAGTGTTAAACACTAAAACTGAAGCGCTCACATGGGGTCACGTTAGGCGCCTGAAGATTGGGTCTTGCTTCTTTTATTTTACTCTCAAAGTATGCATATAAGTATTAAACACTTGACCTTTATGACCATCACGTGTGGGCACGTGATGGGTATCCATGCGTTGGATATTAATCCTTCAGTTTTACCCCATTTTCTCTTTAAAATGGTGTTTGTCAGGGGTCACGTGGGGACACGTGAGGCATTGCCTTTAGGCGGGCATTGCCTTTGGGCAGAATTCTCTTTTGTCTGATAATTGCTAGGGGTCACGTGGGAACACGTGAGACGCCCAAAAAGTGAAACTGCCTTGGTTTTACTCTCTTTTGTTTTGAGGAGCTTTTTAAGGGTCACGTGGGAGCACGTGATACACCCTAAAAGAGAAATTGTCTTTATTGTTTTTCCTTTTCCCTTTTAAATAAGTGTTAAACACTTTGGGAAATCTCTTTTTCTGGTTCAAAGAAAGGGGGCCACGTGTTACCACGTGATCATGTTGGGTACTGATCTCTTTTACGTGCATGGAGAGTTAAATCCCTTATTTAAGAATTAAATTCTTCTGATAGGGTTAAACCCTAATTTCATTTAGAGAAATTAAATTCCTATATGTTTGAAAGAATTAAATTCTTTAAACCTAATTCTCCCTCTAAGTTTTGGATCTGCATGGCAGAATCTCCCCGATGAGAATTAAATTCTCAACTTGTGGGGAGATCTGCTTCTGCAGATTTTCAACCAGAGAAAGAACTAAGTTCTTTTTAGAAGAGTTAAACTCTTGGTTTGAGAATTAAATTCTCTTTTGTTTTATGGGAGCTTATAGAATGATCTCCTTCCTTCTCTTACCTAGAGTTTTTTTTCTCTGAAGAGATCTTCTTCTCTCTAGAGAATTAAATTCTCTTCTTCTTTTTCTCTTCTATTTTCTCTCTCTGTTGTTGTCTCCTTTTTTTTCTCTTCTCTTCTTGGCTCCTATTTATAGGAGAAAGAAAAGAATCAATTTGTTCAGTCAATCTTTTATTGAGAGATTTTAATTGATTTTATAACTAACATGATCATTTAGACCATTCGGTGAATTTTACTCACCATTGGATTTTTTAATCAAAAAGATATTTTATTTGTTGTTCCCGGTAAATTTTAGGAAAATATTTCCTTGTATAGAATTTTTCTATAAATTGGTGATTTTTAATCCAACGGTGCTCCCTTTTACAGAGTGCAATCTTTTTTGTTTGGAATGATCTAGGGAAATGTTTTTTCAATTAGTGCCTTTGATTCCCTTTAATTAGAATTTAATTCTATTAGTTCAGAGGGTTTAGGAGTCAATCACGTGTTGGCACGTGACCTCACCGATTAAGCAATTAATTAGAATTTAATTCTATTGGTTCAGAGGGCTCAGGAACCCATCACATGTTGGCACGTGACCCCACTGATTAAGCATTTCCAATTGTTTATTTTATTCAGCGCATATAGGCTTTGCCTGTAAAAGGTCACATGTCTACACGTGAGACCCGGTCACGTGTGGGCACGTGATGCCCCCTTTGGGGATTTTCCTTACTGCTTTATTTGTATTTTATTCAGTTCCCATGAGAGAACAAATGCTTTTAATTCCTTTTAATTAGAATTTAATTCTATTAATTCAGTGGGTTCAAGAGCCTATTACGTGTGGGCACGTGACTTTATCAATTAGGCATTCAGGTGTAGATAGAATCCGCACATAAAAGGTCACGTGTTTGCACGTGATGCCTGGTCACGTGTGAGCACGTGATGCCCCATTTGGGGGTTCTCCTTGCTGCTTTATTTGTATTTTATTCAGTTCGCATGAGGGAACAAATGCCCCCACAGCGTTGTTCTCACGTGTTTTCACGTGAGTGCAACGCTGTCACCTTCGTGGCCGTTGGATTTGCCTAGGGAACGGGGAAGATGAACTGTTTCCTATCATGTCTTATAAATGCAACGGTCTCATCAGCAACGCCTCCATTCCTTCATCTTCTTCCTTTTTCAATTTCTTGCCTTGAGAATTTAATTCTCTTTCTCAAAGCTCAGTTCTCTGTTTAACGAAACAAAATCCAGAGTTTAACTCTGTCAACAAAAAGAATCCTTTTTCAGGTAAGGATTTTGAACATCCGAGGAATTTTTTTATAAAATTCTCTTTGGATTTTAAATTCACACCAAGGGTTTTTCCCTTTAATAAAAACTCATCTTTCCGAGCTCTAAGAAGGCATGATCTTTAGGTAGTAAGCCCCGAATGTTAGGCATTTTTCTGCTCTTAGGGGATTGATGATGGTACTTATTTTCTTCTGGAATTTAATTCCATTCCAAAGAGCTCAGCTCTGAAAATTTTCTTGGAATTTAATTCCTCTGTTCAAAAGGAATTTAATTCCCTCAGAGAACTTAGTTCTAACAAGAAGACCTCTTGGGATTTTTATCTTCAGTTGTTCTTGACAAAAAAAATTTAGGAGAGATTCTGTTTGATTTGCACAGAGTTCATGATGGGCTTTTCCTTGTGGGAATGTGCAGAGATGTTTGAACTCCACTATTCATTTATTGAGAATCTTCCTTTTGTTCTCATAATGATTACCCTGCCTCATCATTAGTGAACCGCCATATTGATTTTGTGGGGCCCATGTGTTTTGCAATCAATGGTCCCATGTAATAAGCTGCTTGTCGTTTTCTTCCATTGTGTGTGTGTGTATGCACGTGTGGATTTCATTAACAGTTTTTCCTTCCCTTATTTCAGGAATAATGGCTTTTCTTCCATACTTTCCTTTTACCCGCTCGGAGGCTGCTTTTCCTCAGTCACCGTATGACGAAGAAGTAATGGCAATGATTAGGGCTCATGACCCAAATTGCACCAACCTGCTTTTGTGGTAAACCTGGTACGGGCATATCATTCGGGGCCGCCGCAGCTTTCTTTGCGAGGTGCCAATAGAGCCTCTCCACCCATTCTTGCCGATGGAGCGTCCACAGACTGCCTTTGCCGTGGAGGTGCTAGATTGGACTCCTACAGGCCGGCTTGAGCCATCGACAACTAGGATACCAAACCACCCTTTGCCAGCCATAGACATCTTGGGGCGTCGTATTTGCCAAGGTGAAGCCCAGCTCTGGGGACAAGTCTATAAGATAGGGCTTACCCCTCGCCATCCAACGAGCTATCTTCTCTGGGCTCGTTATATCTTCTCTGCCCATCGTGCGCGACTGCAGAAGGTCGGGCTTTATCAGGCGGTATACGCGTCTCTCTTTCATTATCAGTCTCCCCATGTCTGGTGGGTTAAAGCTTTCTTAAATCAATGGAATCGTCCCACCAACACTTTCTTTTTAGGGGATCACGAAGTTTTGATTTCTTTGGAAGAGTTTCGCGAGATCTCCAGATTGCCGATCAGGGGAGCGCCCTATGAAGAATTGCTGCCTCCTGAGAGTATGCATTCGCAACTGTGCCTGCTACGCTTGATGGCTTATCGACCGAAAATGTCGTCCGTGACAAGTATCCAAGTCTAATTAAGACTTTGGGTATTTTCGAGAAGCTGTCTGCAGAGTCAGAGGAACATGGCGTCACTTTTAAGAGTTTTATCGCCTGCTTCCTTCGTGGAGACGTCCTATCAAAGGAGGCTCCGAAATTCGCAAATATTAATGACCCCTTCAGGTTTGGGCTAAATAAGCTACCAGTCAAAGAAGAAGATTTGCCACAGTTTTACATCCCAATCTTGCCGGCCGTACCTTTTGAGTCAATTGCGGCCCCTGGTATGGATGAAGAAACTTTCTTCATCGGTTTTATTAGTCTTTGGCTTAGTTGGTTTGTCATTCCAACGCATCGTCGCTTTATGAGAGCCTCGGTCATTTATCCTGCTCATCGCATTGCTGAAGGGACACGACTAGCCGTGGGCATTGCAGGGTTATCGCACTTGTACCATAGGCTGAGCACTGCGGCCAATACCTCGACCCCGGGTGTAGATGTGGTGAGTTTCTCTCTTCATTATTTTACGTCGTGGATTGAGATGCACATGTTAGGGGCATTCGCTACGCACCAGAGATCGGGTTTTTATGATGCTTATACCTTCTCGCGGCTCATGAGGTTGGTGGACGCTTCTACTCCTGATCCGACTCGGTTAGGGGCTCTTCGTGTGCTACTTAATCCTTATGCCAATGAAGGTGGGATGGTATTCAATGATCGAGTTCTCTCTGCTCCTTCGGGACCTATCCAACCGCTGTTTGATTTATCAAAAGAGAGAGCACCATCCTTGAAGCCTAGGGAAGCCATGCACTTGTATTCGATCAGACTGGATTATTTGGTGTTCCGTCGAAACGATGCGGTTCTTTTTATGCGGTATAATCCATACCGCTTTGCCTGGCAATAGGGTTATAACCAGGGTGTTCCCTTCGAGGCATTCATAGTGGAGCCCGACTCATCTTTAGAAGTTGTTCGTGACGCCACTCATCACTTCATGCGGCTGAACACTGGCTCTCGCTTCATGATCCCTGAGGCCGACTACATTCCAAGGTGTGTGGAGGATTTTATGGGTTGATACCGCCACCGAGTTGGTGCCATCATTGCTGAAGAGAGGAGGATACTTTTTGGATATAGAGCTCCCGCCCTGATCCAGGCTATGGGAGTCAATCCGCGACCGTGGACAATGGTTCGCCCTCCCTTGAGGGGGTACTGGTGCCTTACTTATTCATGAAGCGGTGGATGCGGGCCTGACTCCACCCACAGTTGGTATGCCGATGCGCACTAGAGCTCAGACAAGGGCTTCTGATGAGGCATCGGTAGCAGTTCCATCAGTTGCGGTGTCATCGATGGCAGTGTCATCATCGGTAGCACCGCTAAAAGAGGATACTGGAGGCGAGGTTGGGCAACGTCGCACCAAAGCGCCGAAGGGAAGGAAGCGATCATCTTCAGCGCCAGTTCCTGATCGAAGCGGAGGAAGAAGACAGTCACCGGTCTGCTTGACTTTTTAATGGAATCTGAGCCTATCCTTCAAGATGAACCAATATCTATGCATGAGCCGGATGATGGTCTTCTTTTTCCAGGTTCATCTGCCGAGGAAGCCGCACAATTGGCTGAGGCTATAAGGCGTTCTCAGGATGAGACCGAGAACGTGCCCGTTTCGAAGAGTTCCTATCCTGCCGTAATATTCTACGAAGATCCTCCATCAGTACAGCGAGTATTCATAGGTCCTCTGGAGCAGGGAGGTGAGATAGCCCTCAAACAGCCTATCTCTGCCGCTTCTGAAGATGAGTTATCGTTGTGGACCGGCGGCCACGAATCTACCCTTGAACCCTGACGAGCATACCTTCTCAGGAAGGAACGTCGGCTGGAAAAAGCCATACTAGAGGCATCTTGGCGTATCGGTATGCATGTTTTCTGTATTTTTCCTTTGGCAAGTAATTTGTTTTGCTTTCTATGTCTTCTTATCTTCGTAAAACTTTGCAGGGACTTTGGCATGGCAGAGAATCTGAGCTCGAGTAGCGTCTTGGCCGTGGACTCTGTAAATATCCCCGATGAGACACCAGTAAGTGTGGAGGGGGTCGCTACAGTTGTTATTCCTGCTTCAGAGCTTCCATTGGTGGCTTCTATTCCCTTTGTGTCTCTTCCGGCCGTGGATTTAATGGACCTTTCTGGTGATGGCCTGGAGCTGGTGGAACAGGTAATTGAGATCGCCGTCCCTGAAGTGGTGGCCGTTTCTCCTCAACTGATAGCCGTCACATCAGCAAACGTCTCCAATGATATGCCTGAGGGTATGGAGGAGGTTGCCGAAGCTGCTATCCCTTCTGTTCAAAGCGGGAGGAGTATCAAAAGTATTCTTCTATCTTTTGTTTTAATGATCTCTTCATTATCTGAACCCTTCCATCTTTTCAGAATTACGCGGATTGGCGGCGTCTATCGCTGATCTGTCTCCTAGAAAATCTTTTCAGCTTTGCTCGAGATGGCCGCTCCGCAGGCAATATCCCCGCAACGCATTGTCCTCTCTTCCGGGCAAGGTTAGTGTTATTTTCCCCTCCTCATTGCATTATTATTATTTTGTATAACGATGCTAATATTTTCTGTAGTTTTGGAAGCTGACGACGAAGTTGAGATCCTCGACGGGCCTGGAGATCTTTTAAACCCTTCTTGTATGACTGTGGGTAAGTAAAGTTTTGACTTTGTTCCATCTGCTCTTTGTTTGCAAATCTCGCTGACTGTTTATGAATCTTAACAACTTTGCCTATTCTTACCCCGCTGGAATCTCGCACCATTATGCTGCCTGGCCCTTATGCCCTACATGCATCTGAACGGATGGCGAAGCAAAGCCTTCACTCTTTGTCGTCTCTCATCGAAGATCTTCGCGCCGGTAGCTCGATCACGGCCGAAGAATTTGCTGCTGAAGCCAACATTTCTCTCCCCTTTCTTGCTGCTTACCATGACGAAACATTGGTGCATGTTTGGGTCGAGTTTTGTCGTTAGGTGGAGGCTTGCTTACATAGTCTTGAGTGCACGCGCCTTCCTTCAGAGGTCATGGCTGCAAAGGCGAGATTGCCGGGGCTGATTGAACTGTGTGCCGCAAATCTGCAGTCATGTGAGAAGAGGCTCAACCGAAAGTTTTCGGAGAGGGAGCTGGCTTCCAACGCGTTGGGGGAACTTCAAGCTGAACTCACGGCCAAGACCACTCGTGCGTATGAACTTTGGCGGGTGCTTCAAGAAGCTATCAGGGAGGTGGTAGCTATTGATAAAGCCGTCATTTTTACTCGCGAGATGGTTGAAGCTCACAAAGTTACCGAAAAGAAGCTTGAAAGTCGGCTCGCCTCGTACCAGGCCCAACAGTCTCAAGCGGAGGCCCGTCTCGTAGCAATAACAAATTATGAAGCCGAGACCCAGCGGAAGAAGGATGAACTGACGAATCTATTAAACCGTCCGCCGGCTTAAAAAATATATATGTTTCTTTTTATTCTCCTTTTGTACTTACTCCTGAATGAGAGTATTTTTTTTATTCTTTTATAGATTGTACTTTGTATTCATTTTGATTCATGAATAAAAGACATTTTTTTCATGGTGGTGTGTCCCTTTTAGCAAATGCATTTTGTAGATAATCTATTTTGATATCTTTATAGGACAGCGATGGCTTAGGAGTCAGGTTCAGATCTGTCTCCTAAGGCTTTCCAATTTTATGAGCCGTGAGAGTCTCATAAAGATTTTTCTCCCTACGAGTCGAGAGGATCTCGTAGGTGTATTTTCTCCTTAGGAATCGTGAGGATTCCTAAATGTGTTTTTCTCTTGAGAGTCGTAAGGATCTCCCAAGAGAATTTTCTTCCTTACAAGTCGAGAGGACTCGTAAGTGATTGATGTATTGACCTGCTCCCGAATCAAAGCATTGCTTTGACGGGGAGGTCGAGGGTTGACTTTGGTCATTTTCCACGGGGTCAGGATTGACTTTAGCCATACGGCGTCAGGATTGACTTTAGCCATATGGGGTCAGGATTGACTTTAGCCATACGAGGTCAGTTGATGATGTATTTCCGCGACGGGGTCATTGGCTGACGTATTTCCGCGACGAGGTCATTTGATGACGTATTTCCGAGACGGGGTCATTGGATGACGTATTTCCGCGATGGGTCATTGGCTGACGTATTTCCACGACGGGGTCATTAGATGACGTATTTCCACGACGGGGTCATTGGATGACGTGTTTCCGAGACGGGGTCATTTGCTGACGTATTTCCGCGACGGGGTCATTGGCTGACGTATTTTCGTGACGGGGTCATTTGATGACGTATTTCCGCTACGGGGTCATTGGCTAACGTATTTCCGAGACGGTGTCATTGGATGACGTATTTCCGCGACGGGGTCATTGGCTGACGTATTTCCACGACGGGGTCATTGGATGACGTATTTCAGCGACGGGGTCATTGGCTGACGTATTTCCGCGACGGGGTCATTGGCTGACGTATTTCCGCGATGGGGTCATTTGATGACGTGGCATCTGCTGTAATGAGACGAATGTCGAGGTGGTCTCTAGGTTGTCTGTGAACCGTCGAGATTTGGAACTAGGGATTTTGCCGTGGCTCCGCTTTGCTGACGTTGCGTCTGCTGTAATGAGACGAATGTCAAAGTGGTCTCTAGGTTGCCTGTGAACCGTCGAGGTTTGGAACCAGGGACTTTGCCGTGGCTCCGCTTTGCTGACGTTGCGCCTGAATCCTGCTGGAATGAGGAGGAACGCTGTTGTGGGTCTCCAGGTTGTAGATGTGGCAGTCGAGACTTGCAACTAGGGACTCTGTCGTGGCTCCGAGATTGATTGTCATGTCCGAATCCTGCTGGAATGAGGAGGAACGCTGTTGTGGGTCTCCAGGCTGTATATGTGGCCGTTGAGACTTGGAACTAGGGACTTTGCCGTAGCTCCAAGATTGATTGTCGCGTCTGAATCCTGATAGAATGAGGAGGAACGCTGTTGTGGTTCTTCTGGGATGCAGATGTTGCTATCGAGACTTGGCTCTCTTTCTGATGGAGTCTGGTGGGATGATATGGTTCCCTCTTTGTTTGTGTCCCTGGATTGTATACAGGGATCGATGTGATCTCACCTGTATGGCAAAAAGTTTTATTTCATTTTTATTTTCTTTCCGCGATGCTCTATCATTTCAGTTTTTTGTATCATGAAAGTCGAGATTGTCCAATCATTTCGGCTTTTTTTCGTAGTGCCCAATCATTTCGGCTATTTTATTTTTTTATTTTTACTCGCTATTTTTTATTGCGAGTTGCCCAACCATTTCGGCTATTTTGTATGCATATATTTTTACTTGCTGATTTTGTTACAAGTTGCCCCATCATTTCGGCTATCTCATATGCATTTTTGGCTCGCTGAATTTTTATCGCGAGTGTGGAACTTGCAATCTGGTGCCAATCTCAATATCGGTATCGCTACGACTGGAATATTTCCAGGAGCGAATCATCATTTGCCGTGAAAGGGCTTGGAATTTGATACCGATTTAGGCATCAGCATCGCTATAACTGAGATAGTCAGGAGCGAATCATCATTTTCCTTTGTCGGTTCGAACAAAGGTGGCTTAGCAATCAGGGTTAGGATCCTATCAACTAAGGCTTTTGACTTTATGAGCCGTAAGGGTCTCATAAAGGTGTTTCTCCCTACGAGTCGTGAGAATCTCGTAGGTGTGTTTTCTCCTTAAAAATCATGAGGATTCTTAAGTGTATGTTCTCTTATAAGTCGTAAGGATCTTACAAGAGTGTTTTCTCCTTATAAGTCGAGAACACTTACAAGGGCCGTTCATCGTGTGCGCATATCCCTAGTCGCTGGTGGGACTTTGTTAGGGAAATTTTTATTCGTGCCCGTGGATTGTATACAAGGGTCAGCATTGAACCGCTTGTAGGGCGAACTGGGGAATGTGATGGCTTAAGAACAGGTTCAGATCCCTGTAGCTTTAAGGCTTTTGAATCCTATGAGCCGTGAGGGTCTCAAAGGGGAATTCTCCTTACGAGTCGTGAGGATCTCGTAAGTGTAATTTCTCCTTAGGAATCGTGGGGATTCCTAAGTGTGTTGCTCCCTTGTGAGTCGTAAGGATCTCACGCAGGTATTTTCTCCTTACAGGGTCGAGAGGACCTTGCAAGTGTCTTTAACGAGATTGCACCCTTTCGGGTTTTCACAAACTCACCGGTAGTCCTGCTGTTTTTACTCACGGAGCCCTTTCGGGTTTTCATCCGTGCCTATTTGGCTTATGGACGTACCTTTTTTTTTGCGTCAGCCTTAGGATACTGCGGTCCGTAGTTATTTATAGACGTCTCGGTCAGGCGTATTCTTCAAGAAATGGCCGTTTATTGGGCTGAAGGGTCTTTCGCCATGCATATCCATGAGTAGGTAAGGCCCACCCTGGTAGACTTTGTCTATGATTTACAGGCCTTCATAGTTCGGCTCGAATTTCCCCCGATTGGCACGATTGGGGATCATAGGTCTCTTGACCATTAGCACGAGTTCGCCTTGGCGGAATGTTCTTGGCCTAGTCAATCTTTCGTATGAGCGCGTCATTTTTGCTTTGTAAGCTTCCAAGTTTTGCTGCGCCATGAGCCAGGCTTCATCGAGGGCATCAAGTTCCTCAAGCCGAAGATGAGCATTCTCTTTCTTCATCGAAATCATGTATAACATAGCAGCCATGGAATCGCTCCTGTTTTTTGGATTGAACATATCCAAGCCCAATCGTTTTCATTCTCCCGTTGGGCAATTTTTGCTGAGTTCCATGGACGTTCCAGATCCTATTGTAGAACTGAGCTTGTCGAGCAGTCTGTTTGAAGTGTACGCCTTGGCGTCTCAATAGCCTTTTTAATCCTTCTGTATAGTATCTGGGCAGACGGATGGGCTGGAGCCTGTTAAGCGTAGAATCGGCACCATGCCAGATTTCTTTCTCCACTTTGATTTCTGCGGATCGATAAAAGAGGATCGCATTTTCATCTATTCGCCTGGGAGGGACGTAGAACGTCTGCAGTTCTTGCACACTGTAGGTATCAAGTGCATCAATGTCTTTGTAATGTTTTTGCGGAACCATGGCTATCTGCAAACTCTGACCATCTCCAATGAAGGCTTGCACTGATGGACGAACCGAGAATACTGCATTGACCTCGTCTTCAGATTCACTACCAAAGACCAGAATAGGGGTAAACGGTCCCGGTTTGTTGTATCGGGGAAGTCCCGAATAGACTATCTCTTCTCCTCGGTATCGCTCCCGAAGACTGGAATGGTGGTGATAGCTTTTTGTTTATTCTTTGGCTTATATCACCTTTCCGTGTCTTCAAAGTCTGGTAAGAAGTACTTTGCATCTTCGTACTTTCGGACTTCATTTACGGAGAATGGGTTCAGCTCCCCTGTCACGGTATACTCTTTGAAATACTTCATACACTGATGTTGTGTAAAAGGGATAATGTTGTACTCGTGTAACCAAGGCGGCCGAGCAAAGCGTTGTAGCAAGTCTTGGCGTCAATGATGTGGAACTTAATATCAGTGATGAGCAGCCTAAAGCGTAACGTCAGTATCATAGACCCGAGCATCTGTGATGACTGGGAGTCGAACCTGGAGATAGTGATTTTATACCGAGCGAGGTGTTGAACGCTCATGCAGATTTCTTTTAGTACCTTCACATTTAGGAGATTAACAGAGGACCCGTTGTCAACTAGAATCTTCCCTATCTTGATGTCATGGCAATACCTGGAGACATATAGGGGATGGTTGTGCTCGCATGTTCCGAGGAGGAGATCTTCATCGCCGAAAGTGATGTCAGCTGTGTGAATTTCTTCCAGCTCGTCCTTCATCTTTTCTTCGGCGAGGAAAGCTTGAAACTGGTCAGGCTCTTGTAATGCCTTGATCAGAGAATCTCTTGCCTCTTTGGATAGCAGAAGGACATCGAGAATTCTTAGTTGCGAGGGTATCTTCCTTAGATGTGCCAGAACGTTGTAATCCATCTTGTTTTTCTTGGGCGGGTCCTTGGCTGCCAGCTCTTTGACGAATCGGTCATCGAGGATGATATCCCCAGGGACCTTTTCTTTCCCCCTTATCCTTTTTGTTCAATCCCTTGTTTGCAGGTCCGAGATTCTTTTCAGGTAGCGTGCGATTGCGCAGCTAAATGTTCTCGCAGGTCTTCATCTCTTCTGTTTCAGAGATGGATTCCTTGAAGAGAGGGCCGAGGGCTATTTCTTCATCAGAATCACTCCCGAAGGTGAGAACTTGCGATCCCCCGGAATTAACCATGTGACATTCACCTGCAGTTCTTTTATGCTCATCTGTCGTGCTTCTTTGTTCCCGACGAGCCTTGCGCTTCATTCGCTGAAAGTGTCGGTAGGCAACATATCCCTGCTACCAGTTTTTAAAGGTCATGCACTCTTCGGTAGGGTGTGCAATCCTCTGATGGTATAAACAGAAGTTAGGATGTACGTCCGCTTCATCAAGATGTATACCGCCAGGGGAATTTCCTCTAAAAGAGGGCAATTTCATTTCCATTGGCAGGGCTCTAGCGAATCGTTTCCTTATCTTAAGTTTGCTTTTGTCTGCGGCAGACGTGCTTCGATCTGGTTGGAGTGCCTCAACCTTTTCATTCAGTCGCCGGTGTTTGGCTTTTTCGAATATAGCCAGTTCACGCTCTCGATTGGCTTTGCTTTTCTGACGGGCTTCATTCAGGAATACGTCAATCACCTCATCTGACGGTCTTAGGAGTTCTCGTTCAGGATCTGCCCCTTTTTCTCCACATCAGGAGCTTCTTCATCATCTACCGGCGAGTGAGAGATCACGTGGCAGCTTGCCACATAATCCTCAGGTTCATCTGATGAGTCTTCTCTCTCATCTTTGTCGCTATCTCCGTCTTCAAGGATGTGGTTGAGAAACTCTTGAAGCGTGACCGGGGTTCGTGCCTTCTGGTTATATTCTTCCAACGCGCCAAAATGTTTTTGCAGGTCCGTGCGCTTGTCATCAGGCTGTGCGGGTTTCTTGACCTTCTTCTTCTTGTTCGAAGACTTTGACGGCTGGGCCTGAGCGTTTTGATTATCGCTACCCATTCTTGGAATCAGGCGTGGCTTCAGCATTCCCTCAATGATCTCGAGTTCCAACGGACTTTTCCACCTGATTGCCGGGCATGTTTAGAGATCCTTCAGCATTCTTTTCGTTTTAGCTGAAAGGGCCACCTCCCATGGGGCTTCCTCTATAAGTGAGCATGACGCCCCCGGCGTGTCCATCTTTTTAGTAGCGTGGGGTTGTGGCGGGTTCACCTTGTTGGGGTAAAAATTTACACCCCCGTTGACCGAGTCAAAGTCAAGGTCAACCCCAAGCCAGGTGGGCCCAAACCCAGATCCAGTGGGCCCATGCCCAGGTCGAGCCCGAACATGAAGCGGCCGGCCTCCCCATGCCAAGATAAAAATTTTGTAATAAACAATTTTGTTGTATTTATTTTATTTTATGGATAAATGTAAGAAAAATAGGCATAAAGCCAAACTTTTGTAAAGCCCATGGCTTATGTGCAAAAAGAAATGGCACATGAGCCATGGGGTGGGCAAAATGCCATTTTGTGAAGCCCAAGGGGGCTATGTGTAAAGTGTATGGCCTATAAAGGCAAAGATAGTGAAATATCTCAAAAACTTTTTCTCTCTCCAAAAAATTTTCTAGATCTGAGATCTCTTCCTCCTTCCTCAAGGTTCTAAAACCTACTTTTTCCTTTTGAATTAAATCAAGAGTTTAACTCTTCCTTTTCTCAAAATAAGTAGATTTCCACCACAAAACCTACGAAGGGGAGCTCGGATCTCCAATCAGATCTCGAAAAGGGGAGGCTTTTAAGGCTCATCCCCTTTTCTCCAAGATCCCGCCGGCCAAGAGCAAGAAGAAGGAGACCCATCTCCAAAAATCTAACTTTGGACAGACCCAAGGCTCAAAGAAGAGCAATAAATCCCCCAGGAGTTTAACTCCTTTCTAAAGTTGCTGGAGTTTAACTCCATAATTTAGTTTCTGTTGGAGTTTAACTCCATAAATTTGTTTCTGCTAGGAGTTCAACTCCAAAAATTCCCTTGGGAGTTCAACTCCCCAGCCTAGGGGCTAGGCCTCCCTTTCTGCGGGTCTTTCCCGCGGTCACGTGTGCCCACATGACCCCGAGGCGCCAAGGCGCCCATCGGTCATGTGTGCGCACGTGACCCCCGGGGCGCCAAGGCGCCCATCGGTCACGTGTGCGCACTTGACCCCCGGGGCGCCAAGACGCCTATCGGTCACGTATGCCCACGTGACCCCGGGGGCCGCCAAGGCGCCCATCGGTCACGTGTGCGCACGTGACCCCGGGGCGTCAAGGCCCCCCCTTTCGGTCACGTGTGCCCACGTGACCCTGGGGGCGCCAAAGTGCCCATCGGTCACGTGCGCGCACGTGACCCCGGGCATTAAGGCGCCTATCTGCCGTGCGAGCGTCCTTTAGGCGCCATTTTGTTTTCTTTTCCCCCTCGTTTTACGTGCACTTCCCAACAAAATCCCTTCTGGAGTCTAAACCCTTTTTTTTATAAAAAAAATAAAAATAAAAATATATTCTTTGGAGTTTAACTCCACAATAAAGTTCTATTTTAGGAGTTTAACTCCGCATAAAATTCTTTTAGGAGTTTAACTCCATTTAAAATTCTTTGGAGTTTAACTCCACAATAAAATCCCTTTTGAAATTAAACTCCGCTTTTTTTTTAAAAAAAAAAGGGGGGGAGGAAAACATACACATACTCCTTGAAGCTGTCTTCCGTTAGAAAAAAATTCTAACGGGGCGCTGCCCCGCACCCCGCAAGGGGGCTGCTAGCCCCCTTGACCCCCAGCCCGCTATCCGGGTAGCGGGACCCCCGTAAAAAACTCTGCGGGGCCCCCGATATTTCCAAAACCCCTTCAAAACACGATACTGCACATTGAATTCGCATGACCAGTTTAACCCGTTAATCGGAGGTTCCTTCGCTCCAAATGCGAGGGGTAATTAACGGCGGCTTAGTCCGCGGTTGCTGGAGATTCGGATCCCCACAATCAATAAACCCCGGCCTACCCTAGGCAGGGGGAATCTGTAATGCGCCTGACAAGCGCGCGCGTATTCCCATCTCAATGGGGTGACGAAAAACACCCTACAGATTCTGGCACGCCCGGTGGGACCATCTCTCCTCCCATATTTCGGGTTAAATGTTCATGCGAACTCAATCAATTTACATATCTATATTTATACTAAAATAATGCTCTTTCATGCAGATTTTCAAGCAATCACCTTCCGACGATGTCTTCGATGATGAACTCAGCTCCTGTCTCCTACACGATGAAGATGGACTCCAGGACGGTCCTTCCGGCCAGTCTCGGACGACAATGGGAGGAGGAGCCGCTACCATTCGGCTCTATCCTGTTCGTGTCAGCTAACGCCATCCCGGCTACTCAAGCTCCAGCAACAGACAGACCGGTCTCAAAAGGCAGGAGACCGAATATGGTAATCTCGAGGGCGCCCCAACCCAAGCGCAAATCGGTGTCTGGACAGCTTTCCATGGCACCAACTGGGGGCAACGCCATCGGAACAAAAGAAGTTGCCAGACGTCGTGGGCAGGCCCAGGCGATACCTTCGACGGACACGCGGGCAGATGTCTTCTCAAGCATCCCCGTCACTCGGCCTATGGCGGCTTCCCGAAGAGCAGAAGCCTGCCAAGCGCTTAAGGCAGAGAAGCTGAGGCAGAAACGGCTCAGAAATAGAGCCAACAAAAGGGCTAGGGCTCTGGCCATGCTAAAATTTGTGAATTTCCAAAGCCCGGACCGTCCTGCGAAACCAGCTGCCGATGATGAAATAATGGCTGAATGTGTTATCCACACTGTCTATATGGCCGGACATGAAGAAACGAATCCTCCTCTTCTTCACAGCCATGGTGACGATATGGTTGACGCTACCCAGCATCGGCTCGATCTAAATGATGAAGAGCCCGCTCAGGCCGATAAGCCAGAGGAGCCCGTGGTTCCTATGGAATGGAGCTCAGGCAATAAAGATTACCCGGTTGTCATAGCCGGAACTACAGAACAAGCATTATTCCACTGGCTTCAAAGGCAATTTCAGGACAGGGACGAGAGGATGGCCGAGGTCTATTCCAAAGTCGACGAGCTGGCAAACGTCGTGGCAGATCTCGCGACCCAAGTCGCCCGATTGCAATTACAGCAGAATCAAATTTTGGCTCATGAGCCAGGAATTAGGACCCGGGAGCAGCCAACTGATATCCTTTTAAACCTAAAAGCGGAGCGCCTTCGCAAAAAACGGCCGCAATCAGCCTCCAGACCCTCCGATACATACGCCGGGGGGGAATCGCCTCTGAAAGAGAAGCTGGAAAAGGTCTATTCCTTCAAGAGGGAAAAGGTACACAAGATATTCAAGGATGCCCTAAGAAACGGTCTACAACTGCCAGAATCAAAGAGACCGCAAGAAGAGAATATGACCGACGACCCAAAATATTGCCCCTATCACAGGGTGATAGGTCATTCCATTGAGGACTGCTTCGTCTTCAAAGATTGGGTCGAAAGGCAATACAAGACGGGAGAGATAGAACTGTCTAAAGGCGTGTTAGCAAACAGTCAAGCTACGACCGCCGATTTCATGCAAATGGAGACCGAAACCTTTCGGGAACCTAACCCGCCCAGACATGTGCAGGGCGAACCAAAGATTGATCGGCCTCAGGGACCGGCGTCAGTGAGGGCACCTACTCTAATGGAGAGAAGGAGGAAGGTGTACTCCTTTAGGAGGGATGAGGTCCGCGGTATATTCGAGGAAGCCCTGAACAATGGCCTGCAACTGCCTATTCCGAAGAGGCCACATGAAATGAATATGACTGGCAATCCCATATACTGTCCATACCATAGAGTGCTGAGTCATACCATTGAAGACTGCTGTGTTTTCAAAGATTGGGCAGAGGAACAATATAAGCTTGGAAAAACCTCTCAATCCTCGGATGTATCGGCAAGCCACAGAGCTAGGTCATCAACACAGCTCCGCCAAGATCAATGTTCAAGGAGCTGGGATAAGCAAAGAGGACCACCACGTCGTTAAACTGGGAAACAATCGACCTCTAAGTCGTTAAACTGGGAATGTAAAAAAAAATGTAAATACAAACCTCGGATGTATCGGCAAGCCACAGAGCTAGGTCATCAACACAGCTTCGCCAAGATCAATGTTCAAGGAGCTGGGATAAGCAAAGAGGACCACCACGTCGTTAAACTGGGAAACAATCGACCTCTAAGTCGTTAAACTGGGAATGTAAAAAAAAATGTAAATAAAAAAATGTGTAAATAAAAGAAAAATAAAGAAAAGCCGAAATGATGGGGCAACTCGCAATAAAAATCAGCGAGTAAAAATAAAAATGAAAATAAAGCCGAAATGATGGGGCAACCGCGAATAAATAGCCGAAATGATAGGGCAATCGCGACCTTCGCGATAAGAAAAGCTGAAATGATAGAGCAATCGCGGTAAAATAAAAAAAAACCAAAAAAAAAGGAGAAAACAAGGGCGGATGATGAGTTGCTCCTGGCATTATTCCAGTGCAGCAATGCAGACGCCAAACAAAAATCCAATTTCCCAAAATTCTTTCAGCCCTACGGCCAGTCCCCAAATTGACTACCGTATACAATCCACGGGCTCAAATAATTCTCAGTATACTCATGCCCCACCGCAACCACCAGTTACGCGGCTGGTCTCCGCCTTTGGAATTATGCTTCATTGGAAAGACCCACTCATGTGTCCTCACGATGCATGAGGAGAACAAACCTTCGTGAGATCCTTACGACTCACCAAGAAAAAAATACACTTAGGAGTCCTCACGACTCTTAAGGAGAAAATACACCTGTGGGATCCTTACGACTCGTAGGGAGAAAATGCTTTTATGGGACCCTCACGGCCCATAAAATTGAAAAGTCTTAGGTGATAGGGATCCAAACCTGTCTCCTAAGCCATCGCTCCCCAATCCTCAAGTGGCGAATGATGAGTCGCTCCTGGTACCATATTCCAGTGCAGCGATGCAGACGCCAACCAAATTCCAAATCCCAATCCCCAAGTGGCGAATGATGAGTCGCTCCTGGTACCATATTCCAGTGCAGCGATGCAGACGCCAACCAAATTCCAACTCCCATACCCCAACGGCGAATGATGAGTCGCACCTGGTACCATATTCCATTGCAGCGATGCAGACGCCAACAAAGTCCCGAAATGTTTTTGGCCCTACGGTCTGGATCATACATCCTGCAAAACCGTATACAATCCACGGGCGTAAAACGATCCCAATCTATCCCAAGTCCTACCGGCGAGACCACATTCAAAGTCCCACCGGCAGGGAAGATTCCAAAAGGAAAAAAAAAAGAAAAAAAAAGGAAAAAAAAAAAGAAGAACGGTATGTCCACAAGCAAAATGGGCACGGATGAAAACCCGAAAGGGCTCCGTGAGTAAAAACAGTAGGACTGCCAGCGAGTTTGTGAAAACCCGAAAGGGCGCAAACTCGTAAAAAAAAGAAGAAATGAAATGCACTCGCAAAGTCCTCTCGACTTTGTGAGGAGAAAATTCCCGCGTGAGAACTTTACGATTCATAAAGGAGCAATACACTTAGGAGTCCCCATGACTCCTAAGGAGAAAATACACCTACGAGATCCTTTCGACTCGTAGGGAGAAAATGCTTTTATGGGACCCACACGGCCCATAAAATTGAAAAGCCTTAGGTGACAGGGATCTAAACCTGTCTCGTAAGCCACCAATTCCCAAATCCTCCCGGGGCAAATGATGAGTTGCTCCTGGCATTATTCCAGTGCAGCAATACAGATGCCGACAAAAATACCAATCCCAAAATTCTCTCATGACAAATGATGATTCGCTCCTTGTACCATATTCCAGTATAGCGATGCTGATGTCAACTCAAGTCAAACAAATCAAACCATCCAATTCCAACATCGACCTTTGCGTCAAACAGCTACACTCCTTGCCGGGGGCACGTCTACCAAATCGCTCCGGATCAGAGCGTCGACCGTCTATGTCGCAAAAAGGGCAGTGCAGGCTCCCGCAAACCGGGAACCCAAATCGCTCCGTAACAGGGCGTCGACCGTCTATGTCGCAAAAAGGGCAGTGCAGGCTCCCGCAAACTGGGAACCCAAATCGCTTCGTAACAGAGCGTCGACCGTCTATGTCGCAAAAAGGGCAGTGCAGGCTCCCGCAAATTGGGAACCCAAATCGCTTCGTAACAGAGCGTCGACCGTCTATGTCGTAAAAAGGGCAGTGCAGGCTCCCGCAAATTGGGAACCCAAATCGCTTCGGATCAGAGCGTCGACCGTCCATGTCGCAAAAAGGGCAGTGCAGGCTTCCTACAAAGCAGGAACCAGATCGCTCCGGGACAGGGAAACGTCTACCACGGACACTCCGTCTCGGAGAGGCGTTAAGCGTCGACCGTCCATATCGCAAAAAGGGCAGTGCAGGCTCCCGCAAATTGGGAACCCAAATCGCTCCGGATCAGAGTGTCGACCGTCCATGTCGCAAAAAGGGCAGTGCAGGCTCCCGCAAATTGGGAACCCAAATCGCTCCGGATCAGAGCGTCGACCGTCCATGTCGCAAAAAGGGCAGTGCAGGTTCCCGCAAATTGGGAACCCAAATCGCTCCGGATCAGAGCGTCGACCGTCCATGTCGCAAAAAGGGCAGTGCAGGCTTCCTACAAAGCAGGAACCAGATCGCTCTGGGCCAGGGAAACGTCTACCACAGACACTCCGTCTCGGAGACGCGTTAAGCGTCGACCGTCCATGTCGCAAAAAGGGCAGTGCAGGCTTCCTACAAAGCAGGAACCGGATCGCTCCGAGCAAGGGAAACGTCTACCACGAACACTCTGTCTCGGAGACGCGTCAAGCGTCAACCGTCCATGTCGTAAAAAGGGCAGTGCATCCCAAAAAGTGGGAACCAAAGCAAGTCGCCTCCACGTGAAAGAAGATCCATCAATTTCATGCACACGACCGATATGTGCTGTGTGCATTTATTGATGGGGGGCACTTTGTTGGGGTAAAAATTTACACCCCCGTTGACCGAGTCAAAGTCAAGGTCAACCCCAAGCCAGGTGGGCCCAAGCCCAGATCCAGTGGGCCCATGCCCGGGTCGAGCCCGAACATGAAGCGGCCGGCCTCCCCATGCCAAGATAAAAATTTTGTAATAAACAATTTTGTTGTATTTATTTTATTTTATGGATAAATGTAAGAAAAATAGGCATAAAGCCAAACTTTTGTAAAGCCCATGGCTTATGTGCAAAAAGAAATGGCACATGAGCCATGGGGTGGGCAAAATGCCATTTTGTGAAGCCCAAGGGGGCTATGTGTAAAGTGTATGGTCTATAAAGGCAAAGATAGTGAAATATCTCAAAAACTTTTTCTCTTTCCAAAAATTTTTCTAGATCTGAGATCTCTTCCTCCTTCCTCAAGGTTCTAAAACCTTCTTTTTCCTTTTGAATTAAATCAAGAGTTTAACTCTTCCTTTTCTCAAAATAAGTAGATTTCCACCACAAAACCTATGAAGGGGAGCTCGGATCTCCAATCAGATCTCGAAAAGGGGAGGCTTTTAAGGCTCATCCCCTTTTCTCCAAGATCCCGCCGGCCAAGAGCAAGAAGAAGGAGACCCATCTCCAAAAATCTAACTTTGGACAGACCCAAGGCTCAAAGAAGAGCAATAAATCCCCCAGGAGTTTAACTCCTTTCTAAAGTTGCTGGAGTTTAACTCCATAATTTAGTTTCTGTTGGAGTTTAACTCCATAAATTTGTTTCTCCTAGGAGTTCAACTCCAAAAATTCCCTTGGGAGTTCAACTCCCCAGCCTAGGGGCTAGGCCTCCCTTTCTGCGGGTCTTTCCCGCGGTCACGTGTGCCCACATGACCCCGAGGCGCCAAGGCGCCCATCGGTCACGTGTGCGCACGTGACCCCCGGGGCGCCAAGACGCCCATCGGTCACGTGTGCCCATGTGACCCCGGGGGGCGCCAAGGCGCCCATCGGTCACGTGTGCGCACGTGACCCCGGGGCGTCAAGGCCCCCCCCTTTCGGTCACGTGTGCCCACGTGACCCTGGGGGCGCCAAAGTGCCCATCGGTCACGTGCGCGCACGTGACCCCGGGCATTAAGGCGCCCATCTGCCGTGCGAGCGTCCTTTAGGCGCCATTTTGTTTTCTTTTCCCCCTCGTTTTACGTGCACTTCCCAACAAAATCCCTTCTGGAGTCTAAACCCTTTTTTTTATAAAAAAAAAATAAAAATAAAAATATATTCTTTGGAGTTTAACTCCACAATAAAGTTCTATTTTAGGAGTTTAACTCCGCATAAAATTCTTTTAGGAGTTTAACTCCATTTAAAATTCTTTGGAGTTTAACTCCACGATAAAATCCCTTTTGAAATTAAACTCCGCTTTTTTTTTAAAAAAAAAGGGGGGGAGGAAAACATACACAGACTCCTCGAAGCTGTCTTCCGTTAGAAAAAATTTCTAACGGGGCGCTGCCCCGTACCCCGTAAGGGGCCTGCTAGCCCCCTTGACCCCCAGCCCGCTATCCGGGTAGCGGGACCCCGTAAAAAACTCTGCGGGGCCCCCGATATTTCCAAAACCCCTTCAAAACACGATACTGCACATTGAATTCGCATGACCAGTTTAACCCGTTAATCGGAGGTTCCTTCACTCCAAATGCGAGGGGTAATTAACGGCAGCTTAGTCCGCGGTTGCCAGAGATTCGGATCCCCACAATCAATAAACCCCGGCCTACCCTAGGCAAGGGGAATCTGTAATGCGCCTGACAAGCGCGCGCGTATTCCCATCTCAATAAGGTGACGAAAAACACCCTACACACCTTCCAGTTTTCGGATAACACGAACTTGCCCTGTTGGTACTGATCTTCGATCCGACTTTTGAAGATGTAACAATTTTCGATTAGATGACCCAATATTTGGTGATAAGGGCAATAATTAGGATTGTTAACGTCGCCTGGTTGCGTTAGGCGTCTTGGCTCTGGCAGAGTGATGAGCCTGTTGCGCAGCGCTAGCTCGAATAACCTCTTCGTTTTATCCCGAGGGAACGAGTAAAGGCGTCTCATCTTTTCTCCAAGGGATCGTTGTCTATCACTTTGGCGATCAGCTAGTTTTGGACCACTAGGCTGCTGTTGAGCATTAGTGACGAAGGTCGCTTTCCCCTTCCCCTTTTCGTTTCAAGGCTCCATTTTCGAGGAAGACGGTCTATGACCCATCTGATCCATTTGGGCCAGTTTGTCAATCAAGGCCTGGAAGGTAGTCGGCTTGAAAAACATCATGAATTGGGATGTGGTCGCCTGCGGATCAAAAGTTCCTACAAACATGCTCACTGCAGGAGCTTCCTCTATGCGCTGTTCGCACTTTGACCATAGGTTCCGCCACCGTATTGCGTACTGAACCCATGTTTCGTCTGGCTTCACCCCGGCGTTAATTAATGTTGTGATGGGGGTGCGCTCGCTAGCGCTTGCGAAACTTTGTGTGAACAGTAACTCCATTTCTGCAAATGTCTTAACGGAGTCGTTTGGGAGCTCGGAGTACCATTCAAACGCTGTCTCCGACAAGCTGCCAACAAATTGGCGAAGCAACAGTTTGTCGTCACCTCCGGTGTTGCCGCACAGAGCCCTAAATTGAGCAATGTGCTTGTGTGGATTCCCTGTCCCCTTATATACATGGAATTTAGGGATCGTATATCCCGGTGGGTACTTTATTTGGTCGTACCAACCCGGATAGAGTTGTTCATTCTTAACAATTTGACCGGCCGCTTCGCTCGCCTGATGAGCTCGTATCTGCTGAGCGATATAGTCATCCAAAGGCGGCTTTAGAAATGGTCTCTTCCTTGGCTGTTGATAGAGCTGGAAGAGGGTTCGATGTCTCCCCTCTGTCGTCTTCAAGGATAATCTGAGGGTCTTCAGCTGGAGGATCCGGCTGTAACATCATCCCGACCATGTCTTGGAATAAAAGCGCCATTCGTTTTATGTTGGCAGCTTGTTCCGCTGCCTCTTTGTCCTTCTTCTTGAGGATTCTGCGGATGAACTCAGCATCAGTTTCTTGTTCATGACGCTGCTCTGATGACGTTTCTGGGATTTCTTTTGGCCCGGTGAGTACGGCCATCTGTGTTAACATTTCCTGGAGTTTTTTCTATTGCTCCTGGGCCTTTGTTACAGATCTAGTGAGTGGTCGATGACCCGTAGAGATACGGCTATCCTCTTTCCCGGATGCCATATAGACAGTGTGCATCACCATGCCCCCAGACTTAGGGCGTTTAGGTTTAGTACCCTTTAGATTCGTCGCAGACGTGGGGATTTTCTCTGCCTTATTCTTTTGTGAGCGGTCGAAGTTGAGGGGGCCGTTGCAGCGGGCACCCAAGTAGACGACACCTTCCGCGGTACAACAAGGTGGTCCTTCTCTTGCTGAACTTTCATCTTTTTCAGTTGGCGGGACTAGTCTTGGTTGATCACCGAGTCTTGGACCTGTCGCCAAACTTTATGAATTTTAGAGGACAGCTGCTGAGGGGGCTGCTCTGGCTTCACCTTTGTAACGTTCTCCATAGGTGGAGGAGATCTTTTCAGCATGGCCGTCGGAGAGTTCTTGCGCACCCTCCTGAGTGGTTCAAAGTTGTTCCCAGTTGGAACAGCAGCATCAATTTCCACCATTGAAGCTGGCGGGGTCAGTCCAGAAGGAGAGCTGCCCCCAGCCTTCCTTATTCGACGCCAGTGACGACGACGAGCATGTCGAGTGGCCGGGACCACTTTTGCTGTTGAGTGAGCTTCTTCATGCCCCCCGCTCTGATGAGGGGCTGTTGTTATAGTTAGCCTGTCAAAGACCGACGTCCGCGGAGAAAGGATGGCCAATCTATCGTAAGCAAACTTTCGCGCAAGGGAAATGGTTTTGATGGCTTCGCCTGGAGTGGGAGCTGAAATGGCCAGTCTGCAAAGACCGACCCCTTAGCAGGAGAAGCCGCTTTGATGACTTCAGGAGCAGGAATGGCTATCCGCTTCGGGATGGCCGCCTCAGGTATCGCGGGCTTCTTCATGGGCCCACTTGAGCTTTGGCCCAGTCTGTTGAAAACCGATGCACTGGATTTGGGCGACCCATTGAGAGGGGCCGCGGTAGTTGTAAGCCGATCAAAGACCGATTTCTTCAGAGCTTCTTGCGATGGCAATGGGGCGTTGAAGCTCATTGGTGGGAACATAGTCCCAGAGAATAGCCCTGTGGTGGATTGCGTCACCTGGTCCACCGGCATTGTAAAAAGGGAGGCCGCTTGAGGCCCGTAGGTCACTCCTCTGGCGAGGACGAAGTGGGAGTTGCTGCAATTAGTGCAGTTTGAAGCCATTGATCTTCTGTTTTCTACACGGAGCAAGACACCAAATCTTAGTACCTCGAATCCAGGGGCAACCATAGCAGACCGCGATTCGTTCGCGAAACACGACACACGAAGTGTGGAGTGGAAAGAGGAAGGTCCCACCGGGCGTGCCAGAATCTGTTCGCCGCCGAAAGACCGGGAAAGACTGACGTCTTGCCTGAATTTGGGGGCAGATGCTATTTGGCTTGATCCGTCCACCTCTCCAAAGATGCTAAGTTGATTTATGGCACCGTATATCGGAGGTTTAGATGGATGCGGCCGTTGTAGCAGACTTCGTCAGATTCCCCCTCGTTTGAGGGGTTTTTGATTGTGGGGACGCTCTTCCCTGCAGGCGCAAGCCCCTGCAGTTAATTACGCTACCGCATCGCAGTAACAACTTTCTCCTTCTCCAGATGGTCACTTCATGTCGTGTGTTTGTTTTATTTTTGGTTGCCCGTGGATTGTATACGGAGACTAATTTATGTTGTCTCCCGTAGGGCGTGGATTAGTCCAAATCCGTATTTTCTTAGATTTGGATTTTGGACTGGGTTTAAGGATTGTTAATCTCATTTGAGACTAAGATCAACTTAAACGTTTGTTAAGGATGCGTTAGTCTAATTTTATACTAAGAGCAACTTAACCATTTGTTAAGGATACGTTAGTCTAATTTTAGACTAAGATCTACTTAACAGGATCATTTTGATCCAACAAAAGAGCATTTAGGCTCTATTGTTTTAGTTTAGGGACTTTGCGGTCCAAAAGTTTAAGGACATCGTAGTCCATGGAGTTTAAGGACATCGTAGTCCATAGTTTAAAGACATCATAGTCTATGAGTTTAAGGACCTCACAGTCCATGGTAGTTTAGAGACATCATAGTCTGTAAAGTTTAAAGACATCATAGTCTATGAGTTTAAGGACCTCACAGTCCATGGTATTTTAGAGACATCATACTCTGTAAAGTTTAAGGACATCATAGTTCATGAGTTTAAGGACCCCACAGTCCGTGGAATGTCTGGTTGTTGGGACCCGTCACCTCTCTGAAGACGTTGAAGGATTACAACGACATATATCAGAGGTATGAAGAGATGTACCCTTGAACCAATGTTGGTTGGAAGGCTCTAGGAATCACTTTGAATGCCATATGGGATGATCAGTTTTGGAAGACAAGAGTATAATTGGGGTTCAGTTGAAGGGGGGTCTTGCCTCTGGAACACTTAGCTAATTGGGACTAAGATTGGCTCGAATATAGTGTTAAACACTAGAGTACATTCGGCGCTCACGTGCTCCCACGTGAGGCGCTTAAAGTAGTGTTAAACACTAAAACTGAAGCGCTCACATGGGGTCACGTGAGGCACCTGAAGATTGGGCCTTGCTTCTTTTATTTTACTCTCAGAGAATGTATATAAGTATTAAACACTTGACCTTTATGACCATCACGTGTGGGCACGTAATGGGTATCCATGCGTTGGATATTAATCCTTCAGTTTTACCCCATTTTCTCTTTAAAATGGTGTTTGTCAGGGGTCACGTGGGGACACGTGAGGCATTGCCTTTAGGCGGGCATTGCCTTTGGGCAGAATCCTCTTTTTTCTGATAATTGCTAGGGGTCACGTGGGACCACGTGAGACGCCCAAAAAGTGAAACTGCCTTGGTTTTACTCTCTTTTGTTTTGAGGAGCTTTTTAAGGGTCACATGATACACCCTAAAAGAGAAACTGTCTTTATTGTTTTCCTTTTTCCCTTTTAAATAAGTGTTAAACACTTTAAGAAATCTCTTTTTCTGGTTCAAAGAAAGGGGGTCACGTGTTACCACGTGATCATGTTGGCTACTGATCTCTTTTACATGCATGGAGAGTTAAATCACTTGTTTAAGAATTAAATTCTTTTGATAGGGTTAACCCTAATTTTATTTAGAGGAATTAAATTCCTATATGTTTGAAAGAATTAATTCTTTTAACCTAATTCTCCCTCTTTGGGGGTTTTCCTTGCTGCTTTATCTGTATTTTATTCAGTTCCCATGAGGGAACAAATGCTTTTAATTCCTTTTAATTAGAATTTAATTCTATTAATTTAGTGGGTTCAAGAGCCCATCGCGTGTGGGCACGTGACTTTATCAATTAGGCATTCAGGTGTGGATAGAATCTGCCCATAAAAGGTCACGTGTTTGTACGTGATTCCTGGTCACGTGTGAGCACGTGATGCCCCATTTGGGGGTTCTCCTTGCTTCTTTATTTGTATTTTATTCAGTTCCCATAAGGGAATAATCCTAACCCTGTTTGCTAAGCCACTTTTGTTCAAATCAACAAAGGCAAATGATGATTTGCTCCTGGAAATATCCCAGTTGTAGCGATGCTGATGCTTAAAAAGGTATCAAACTTCAAGTCCTCTCAAGGCAAATGATGATTCGCTCTTAACAATATCCCAGTTGTAGCGATATTGATGCCTAAATAGGTGTCAAACTCCAAGTCCTTTCACAGCAAATGATAATTCGCTCCTGGCATTATTCCAGTCGTAGCGATGTTGATGCCAAGGTTGATATCAGATTCCAAGCTCGCAATAGAAACAGCTGCGAGTAGCAAAAAAAATGCATATAAAAACAACTGAAATGATGGGCAACTCGCAATAAAAATCAGCGAGTAAAAAAATATACATATAAAAACAGCCGAAATGTTTGGGCAACTCGCAATAAAAAGGAGCAAGTAAAAATATAAAAAAATAGCTGAAATGATTGGGCACCGTGAAAAATAGCCGTTTGGGCAATCGCAGCTTTCGCGATATGAAAGCTGATAACATAAAGCACCGCGGCAATAAAAAAAATAATAAAATAAAATAAAATTTCCTTTGCCCTGCAAGTATGTCCATATTGATTCTTGTACACAATCCATGGGCACAAATGAAAGAAAGAGAACCATATTTTCTCATCAGGTTCCGTCAAAGGGAAACTTAGATCTTGACGGCAAATCTACAGCCTAGGGATCAGCTCGACGTTCTTCTCATTCCAACAGGATGTAGACCCAACGTCATCAAAGTCCCAAGGGCCAAATAAAAAAGGAGTAATGGCAAAATTCCAGCTCCAAATTGACGTTCTTTCTCGGTGTAGACGCAACGTCAACAAACAAAAGTGGAGTGATGGTAAAGATCCTAGCTCCAGCCAGACATTCTTCCCATCCCAGCGGGATGTAGACAAGACGTCAACAAAAGACCCAAGGGTCGAAACAAAAATGGAGCCATGGCAAAATCCTAGCTCCAAGTCTTAACGGTTCATATATAACCCAGAGATTACCTGGCGTTCGTTCTCAGTGCAGATGCAAAGTCAACAAAAGACTCAAGGGTCGAAACCAAAAAATGGAGTAACTGCAAAATCCTAACTCCAAGTCTCGACGGCGCATATACAACCTAGAGACCATCCCGACGTTCCCTCTCATTTCAGCAGGATGCGAATGCGGCTATCAAATGAAATTGGAGTAATGGCATATTCCTAGCTCCAGACTTCAACTGCGATACATACAGCATAGAAATCTTACAGATGTCTACCCTACTTTAGCAAAGAGTCGGCGCGACATCGTCAAAACAAAAAATGAAGCAACGGCATATTCCCAGCTTCGGGTCTTGAAGGCAACTCATATAAAGCCTAAAAGACTATCGGAGATCATCCCACACCATAGAGGAGTGGTTATGACTCATCGGGGCTCCAAACCAAGCCTAACCTCAATTAAAAAGCATCATGGAAAATTCCTAACGTTTGTTCTTCCGACGGTAATATGACCTAAGGAGATTACTTGAAGACGTCTTGTCCAGCCGACGAAAGGATCAGAGACACAACAGTCGCGGGGCTACTCGAACAACAGCTGAAGGGTTGCATATCGAGGAATAGATCAGCCAACGCGACGGTACCACGGACTAAAACCCTAGTACCACAAACCTAACGGACCTCCGCCGTAAAGAATGGAGGTTATCTATATACAATGTTAGGACAAGTTTACCTGTAAACCCAAGGGAGGTAAACTAAAAAATTCCGAAATGAGTACATAAACTAGAGACTCCGAGACGAGTGAATAAATTAGAGACTCCGAGACGAGTGAATAAACTAGAGATTCCGAGACGAGTGAATAAACTGGACAGTCCGAAACGAACAAATAAACTAATGAGCGCTAGATTAAAACATAAAGAAATAGAAGGGTGCAGCTCATGGGCCTCAGGATTTAGAACTATGAGATTTGACTTAATGATGGATGATGACGCTTGTGTCCGCTCGCTATCTTCTCAGATCAAGATTCTAAAAGTTATGTACGATACACCAGCCTAAAACCAGTCGTATGCTATGTATTACTCTACACTACTTCACTCGCGTGTATACTTCCATGAGTAAAGTAGTGGGGGGAATTTGTTTACACCGGTTTAAATTTCGTTTACAGATATATATGAAAGAAGGCTCATTCATATACGCGTGTGGAGGGTTAGTGCATGACACGAGCACATCAGTGGCGTTTGCGCTTAGCAAAAATCCTTAAGGGTAAAGTACACGTGCGCATATGTATGTTGCAAGTATATTTCAACAATACAATTAGAGAAAGAAAAGGTGTTAGAAATGAAGCACTCGGTGGTCAACGATAAAGGGAAAACATTTAAATAAACATTTTATGCTACAGGAAATAGATCACCAAACATGGGATTAAAAGTACAAGGGTTTACAAAATTATGAATAAAGTTTTCTAAAACCCTCTCAGCCTTCTCCACCATGTTGAGGAGACGATATTCACGAGGAGTTGCTCCCCATCGGTTAGCGCCATGCCCATCGGCGAAGGCATACATGATGGCTTGCTGAACCCGTATCTGGCTCGGCAGGTGAACAGAATGATCCCTCAGTGGCTTGGTAATCAAAAGTGCCTCATGAAAGCACTCGATCTTGTCCTCCGCTGCGTCGAGCATCGCCGGAGTCATCTCCGCTAGATGAGGGGGAATGTCATCGAGCACAAACAGGAAGATCATCCGGAGCCAAATGGAGCCAATGGGGAGACGGGACTCTCTACGAGTCAAGAGCTCGTGCAGCACTGTATCACATTGGTCATCCGTGAGAGCAGGATTCACCAAGCGTGAAACAAAGCGAGGAACAATTTTCTTAATAGGCACCTCCCATGGCTGCTGAATAGCATGGGGACGACTGCAAGCCATGACTCTTCTCTGTTAAATTGATTCTCTGAAAGTGAGAGAGAAGAGGAGCATTGCTTAGATTATAAAGGGAGCTATTTAAGTCTCGGCACAGAAAATATTATGCATGGTGAAACTATTTCCAAACTCTGACAAAAGAAGGCATTGGAAAAGAAAGTTTGACTCAGGAAAAGCAGAGAAAGAAGGTGAAAAGAAACCTCCATGAGGGAGTCAGCGCCTCACGTGCTCTCTACAAGGGCGTCAGTGCCAGAGCCAATTTTATAGGATTAAATCCTATGACCGCGCTTCACGTGCTCCTCACGCGGGCGCCAATGTGCAAAGCACAGAGAAGTTCATTACATAAGAGTTAAACTCTTAGATGGCGCCGCACGTGCTCGTCACGCGGGCGCCCATGTGTAAAGCATATGAATACCCATCTTAAGAATTAAATTCTTAAGTAGCGCCCACGTGCACGATACGTGAGCGCTAGCTTCCACGTGCACGACACGTGAGTGTCAGTGCCTAAGTAGAATTAAATTCTACAATATTCTCTGTTAAACAGAGTCGTTGGCTCAAAGATCCAACGGAGACGATAAATTATCAAAATACAGAATTAAATTCTGTTGGGAGGAAACATTTCCCAAATTTTTATGAAATAAGAAAGGTACTCTCGGTTGGATCAAAAATCCAATTGTAGAACAAAATTCTATTCTGGAATATACTCCCTCAATCTTTCTAAATAAGAAAGATTGCTCTCTGTAAAACAGAGAACCGTTGGATTAAAAATCCAATGGTGATTAAAAATCACCGTTGTACATAATAAATTTTGTATAGGGAAAATATTTCCCCAATCTCATTAAAAACCAAAAAACATATTCTGTAAAAACAGAAGTCCTTAGATCAAAAATCCAATGGTAGGTAAAATTCCCCAAATCAATTTTGAGACCAATTAAATTAATTGAAATCTCTCAATGAGAGATTTTCTCAAAACTAATCAACAATTTGTCTCCACTATATAAAGGTCCCGAGACTTCAAGTCTCACACAATAAGGAGGGGAGGGAGAAGAGACGAGGACATACACCAAAAACCAGAGGCACAGAAAGAGAAAAAACAGAGGGAGAGAATTCAATTCTTAAAAAAGAAGAGCTCTATTCTCGAAACCCTAGGTGAAGAGAATATCAAGATCAAAACATTTCCTTTATCCAACATATCTAAGGGTTGAACCTTTCGAAAAGAATTTAGTTCTTTCTCTGGATCTGAGATCCACAAGATAAGTCTCCCACAAGTTGAGAATTTAATTCTCATCGGGAAAATCTTGTTCTTGAGAATCAAAGATTCAGGGAAGAACAAATTTAAAAGAGAAAGAATATGGAGTCCATAATGCTCCAGGAACTCAGTTCCTTCGAATCAAGAACTTAGTTCTTAAAAAGAACATGATCCCAGATCCTCAAAATAGTGATCTTGATGATCGTTAATGGTCAAAATACCATCAACAAAGATTAAATCTCTATATAAAAGAAACTAGTGCCCCACGTGCTTCTTACATGGGCGCCCCTCTTTAACAACGCCCAGCGCCTCACATGCTCCTCACGCGGGCGCCACATAAAAAGTGCTTAGCACTTCACATACAGCCAAAACAGTTAAGTGCTTAGTACTAATTGGGCCGCGCCCCAGCGCCTCACGTGCTCCTCATGCGGGCACCACATAAAAAGTGCTTAGCACTTAACATACAGCTAAAACGGCTAAGTGCTTAGCACTGATTGGGCAGCGCCCCAGCGCCTTACGTGCTCCTCATATGGGCGCCATCAATAAAGAAAAAAAGAGAGAAAAGTGCACAACATTCCATAAACTGCTAAAATGGCAGAGTGTTCAGCGCTCATTGGGCGACGCCCATAATCAAATGCTTCACATGAGACCCTGTGAGGGTCAGAGTGTCAAATAAGCGTTTAGCACTTTTTCATAAAAAGAAAAGGGCTGAACAGACAGAGCCCAAATGAGTGCTTAGCACTTTTTGAATAAGAGTAGGCAGACTAAGCCCAAATTGGTTAAGCCTCCGAAGTTTCTTGTAGCTGAGACCAAATGCTCTTTTGATGGATCTTAAGTAAAAATGATCCTTAAAAACATTATTGAGCTGATCATAGTCTCAAACATGATTAATAATCTCTCTTTGATGATATCCAAAATGATATTCATCTCGTATCTCCTAAGGTAATCTTAGTCTCAAATATGACTAACGATTCTTAGGTCCACTAGAACCCCTTTTTCCCTCAAATACGGAATTTGGTTCAAGTGTACATCTTTCTACACCTCTAATATATGTCATTGTAATTCCTCAACGTCTTCAGAGAGGTAGCGGGTCCTGACAACCAACAACTCCTTTCGTCATACATTGATGCACTTCCAAATTGACGTGCACACCTCAGAAGCTCGCCTAAAACATGGCGATAACGGACCGAAATGTCCTTAAACTAACATTCGTCCCAAAAATTGGAATGTTAGACCAAAATATCCTTAAACTAATCTTCACCCCCAAACACGGCGATAATGGACCGAAATGTCCTTATACTAATATCTGCCCCAAATATGGAGGTAATCGACCGTGATGTCCTTATACTAAAATAATTGGGCCCAAATGCTCATATGTTTAAGTCTATCTTAATCTCAAACCAGATTAACAGTTCTTAAATAAAACAAATCCAAATCTAAAATATACGGATTTGGACTGATCCGCGCCCTACGGATGACGACATAAACTAGTCTCCATATACAATCCACGGGTAACCTAAACAAACAAAAACACACACGACACGAACTGAACTTCCGGAGCAGGAGAAAGTGGTTATCGCAATACGGTAACGTAATTAACTGCAGGGGCTTGTGCCTGCAGGGAAGAGCGTCCCCACAATCAAAAACCCCTCACAAACGAGGGAGGATCTGATAAAGTCACGCTACAACGGCCGCATCCGTCCAAACCTCCGATATACAGTGCCATAAATCAACTTGGTTTTTTCAGAGAGGTGGACGGATAAATCCAAATAGCATCTGCCCCATATTCAGGCAAGACGATCCATCCCGATTTGTCTCCGTTTCCAGCGGTGAACAGTCTATCTACAAATGCAACCAAAAACTTTGAGGTGCGCATAATTGACTGATTTACCTGACCAAATTTCTTCCGGAATTTCTCCATCGAGCACACTTTCCGGGCTTCTATTGATCAGATACACAACAGTATCGACAACTGCTTCCTATAGGAATTTCAGCACACCCGCATCCAGGTTCATGCTCCTCACCTGCTCTAGGATCGTCATGTTCATCCTTTCAGCGATGTCGTTCTGTTGTGACGTCCCCGGTACCGTCTTTAACCAACATATACCCTTCTGTGAGTAAAACCTCTCGAACTCTTGTGTGCAATATTTCCCACCATTGTCGGACTTTAGACACCTAACTTTCGTCCCCGTTTCGTTCTCTACCTGTGCAATCCAGTATTTAAGGAGACCAAACACATCAGACTTTTTCTTCATTGCATAGACTCAGGTCTCTTGCTTGCATCATCAATGAAAATTATGAAGTACCGATTATCTCCATAAGACTCTACCGAGACCGGTCCCCATACATCTGTATGCACCAACTCTAGTTTCTTGGTCTTCTTTGCTACATCACCAATCTGAAATCTGAGTGCGCTTTGCTTTCCACAAACACAACTCTCACAGAGTCCTAACTCTACCTTCTTCAGCTCGGATAAAATCCCCTTACTCTAAAGAATCTTCATATTCTTCTCGCTAAGGTGCCTCAATCTTTTGCGCCACAGTGAAGTCTCAGAATCTGTATCCGAACTTGCCGTCAATGCAACCGAAGTCCCACTACTCCCACTGAAAAAATAAAATGAACCGCTCAATTTGCGCCTTGTGACCACCAACGATCCTTTAGAAATCTTATACTGAGAATTCCCAAACATCGTAATGTACCCTTCACTGTCTAGCTGACTTATAGAGATCAAACTCTTCTTCAGATCTGGTATGTGTCTAGTGTTCTTCAGTTTTATTTGATCTCCTCCTGACGGTTTCAGTATAATCGTCCATTTTCTAATGATTTTGCACGATTGGCCGTTTTCCACCGTTACATGCTCAACATCCCTTTGAACATAGTCGCTAAAGTGATGCCGACCTAAAGTGCAATGAAGAATTCCCCTGAATCTAGAAACCAGGTGTCTCTCTTTGTTCTTTCATTCGGTGGAAGACAAAGTTCTTGTTCCCCTTGTTCATATGTAGACACCATATTGGCTTCCTTTTCATCTGAGCCTTTCTCTTTCTTCAAGAGTCTGTAGACCGCTTTCAAGTGACGCTTCTTTTTGCAGTTCCAACAGTTGCCTCGGTTCTTTTCTTTTGTCTTTCCTCGGCTCTTTGACTTCCACTTCTTCCCTGTTCCCCTTTCCATTGTCCTGTCACGATTCTCAACTGAGAGTGTAGAAGTTCCTGAACTTCCACTCACAGCTTTTCTTCTCATCTCATCACTTAATATGCTGCTCACCGCATCATTAAATGTGAGAGTCCCTAAGATCGAGTTATTGACCACCATAATCAGGTTTTCCCAACTCTCTGGCAACAAACATAGAAACAATTAGACTCGAATCTCATCTTCAAACATGATTGAGACTGATTCGAATTGGCTTGTCACACTGTTGAACTCGCTCAGATGCTTTGTCACTGAATCTTGTTTTGGCATCTTCATATTGAAAAGTTTCTTCATCAGAAATATTTTATTCGACGTTGAAGGCTTCTTATATAACTTTGCTAATGTCGTCATTAGCCCCATGGTTGTTTTTTCCTTCAAGATATTAAAGGCCACTTGCGGAGTCAACGATAACCTAATTGTTGCCAGAGCTTTTCTATCCAGTAGATTTCATATCTCATCGGATATCTTCTCGGGCTTGTCCTCCAACAATGGAAGATATAAATCGTTTTGATATAGGTAGTCCTCCATATGCATATGTCACCAACCATAGTTATGACCATTGAACTTTTCGATTCTGATCTTATCCTTCACCATCTTTCATTTATTCCCGCAACAAACTCAACTTTCTTCTTGGTTCTGAACCAACACCTTCGAAAATATGATCTAAGAAGATGGGGAGTGGATACAAGCGTCGTTACCCACCGTAAACTTAAACCGTAGAATCGAAGATCTTTCGGTTCCCTAAGCTCTGATACCAGTTGTTGGGGACAATAATAGTTGGTAGAAGATAACACTACACAAAACTATGATACGGCCAATCCACACAAACCACGAAATAACAACGATAAATAAAACAATAAACAAACACGAGAACAAGAGAATCAAACCAGAGAGACAAAGGATTTATTAAGGATGTTCACCCACCGTATGGCTAGTTCCGGACAGAGCGGAATCTGCAAATTTCTACTAGATTTTTTAATCAAGTTTATACCAAGAGCAACCCTATGAGATTTATCTCAAATCTCTCAATTCTTTTAGTCGTCACCCTCTCTCTATATAATAGATTTAATGGCCTTAAAATTTCATTATATGAGAGACCCTATATAAATTAGATTTAAACAGTTTATGATTAATATTTGGTTCGCCCAAAAAACCCGCGCTCAAACATCTGACGTTGATTTCGTCAGACGTCTGGTGCCTGTAATGACTCTGAAATCGCTATACAAAATTAACGTGTTTAATTTATATAAAGGGTATTTCAGCCTGACTATGAGTTATAAGTTAATTTTGTTTAATAAAAGCAAGAAACAACTTGTAACTTACTGGTTAAGCCTGTCTACTGCTGTGACATAACCTCTGCATTCGATTCCCATCAGTCCTAATTATTTTTATAATTTTTCTTTTTAACTTTTCGGAAGCCTAAGAATTTCACGTACAATACACGGAGAATCGAAAAGTTTCAGAAAAAGCAAACAGGATAAATGAGCAGTTAACACAGATTAATACCCATGCCCAAAGTCTCGAGCCATGTGGCACAAATCCAACCATCCAAAACTCCATTATGGCCGTTACCGGCGGTCCACATTGCTCCAATTGCCTCCATTCTTTACCCGTGCACCTTTTCAACTCCCTTCTACTCCTTTGTAATGTTTGATTTCTCTGAATTAAACCAGACACCCTTCATTTCCCTCATTAATTCTATTTTAATTCTTTTTAATTCAAATTCTTTTACTCACACACCCTCACTTCTACACTATAAATATACCTCATCTCCTACCTCTCCCCATTCTGGAAATCTCTATAAAAAATTCTCTCAAAATTCTCTAAGTTCAAGAAGAGTTAAGGATTGTCAAGTGGAATTAGCGATCAACTTCATTCTGTTGAAGACCGGAGCCACTCCCGACAATTCTACGACATCACGAAGACACTCTCTTTTGTTGGAGATAGTGCCCTCATAGTCAATTATTGGATCGCAGGTACGTGATTGCAATGATTGCGGAGGACCTATACCGGTAGGACAGTCTTACTCGAGATGATAGTATGCTATCTGGTTTGCCTTTATCAGTCGTGTACATGTTCAGGTGACTGATTACATGTTACACTTTGATAGAGCCCTTAGGATCTTGCTTTACTACCAACAGTATGATGGCGATCATATACGTGAGAGTTGGGTAGTTTATACGCATATCCTTAATTGTAGTCCCTAGTCGTGGGAGTTTCGAGACAGGGCATCGATACTCCGGAGTAGACTAGTGTGTACAGTCGAGACCCCGACGAGGGGCGGTGGCCGGTCTCACAAGCCACTGGTGTCAGTTGGATCACCTAAGATGTATACAGGTGCTCATTGGGTTATGAGTACACCGGACAGGACTCGCCGGGAATCTGCTAGTTAGTACTATACCTATCGTCAGATAGCAGTTCCCTGGTGACATGTGTACAGGTTAGTTCATCGACCTGAGGTCGTCATTTGTCTCGTGTGAGTTCCCACTGTGCTTTGATTTCTACCCTACCACGGCTCAAATGAGTCGTGCAAACAGGTAGCTTTTGGGTACAGTCCCGAGCCATATGGAGGCACGTGAGCGGATCGGCAGGGGATTCGTCTCTCCCGGTATTGGGGGCGAGGTCGTGCTGTGTCTAGGAGAGCCATTACACATAGTCCATGACCATGGCAGGAGATTTACTGGTAGGTACTCCAGTAATATCTCAGGGTGTTATTGGGCTACACTCCGACACGACTTATACTGCTATTGGGGGTCTGACGTTACTAGCCCTCTAGGCAGATATGCGATACTCATAGACGAACGGACCGGACTGTATATACATTATCACTGTTAGGCTCAGTAGGGTTTCCGGATGAGTTCGCTCATCAGCCTCCCTTGAGGTCAGTCCATGGGCAGCCGTTACGCATTGCTAGTGCCGCTGACGGTTTGTGGTTAAACCCACTGCCAGGGTACTGACGAGTCATTAGAGTTCCCCACAGACAGTTTCCCAAGTTCGGGCGAAACGTTGTAGAGGCCGTATGGTTTTATGGCAGAGTTCGGAAAATGCACGTGCGTTTACGCACGTGTTATTTTTCGGGCAGATGATACTGGTCGGGTTTGGTTTAAGCCGGATCCGAGTATTATATTGAGTAGGTATAATATTTTTGTCTCAGATGCATTTGTATTCGGTCGTAATGCAAATGCGGGTATATTTATACAGTTACGGGGTTATCCTGAAAGTCGTTTCAGGATCACTTTTGGAAGTTGCCAGTTTCCAGTTTTCTATCAGCCGTCTTTTAACATTCGGTTAAAGACGGATTTATCTTTTCTTGGATGAGGGTGAGTCATGGTTCTAGAAGGTTCTAGAAAGGGTGACTTGACATGGTGAGTCATTAGTGCTTTAATGGAGCCATTAATGCAATGGTGACTAGGTTAATGAATCACCATTTGCATTAATGATGTTTTGTTTGCATGAAGGATATTTGTGGTTGATATTTGTTCTTATGGTCACTCTCCCCTCTCCTACACTCATCTCCCTCTTTGCATATATATATATGGCCGGCCCCCTCTCCTCCTACACTCTCACACTTGATGTTTCATTTGTAGAAAAAGATTATGATAGTATTTGGGATGCATGGAATTTCACAGTTCATTTCATTCCATCACCCGATTCCCATGGCAACTTCATTAACCGATCGTCCACGGATTTGGACGAAGTGAGACAAAGTCATCTACTCATTCTCTACATCAATCTTGGTCGTCTCTTTTAGCAAACTTGACGACCGAGTTGCCTCGAGTCAGAGGCGGGAGCCCGTTTAAAGAATCGTCGACGTGGTGCCACCTGGACGAGCAGATCGGAGATCGAAGAGATCAGAGCAGCCGCAACGGAGCGTGGGATGATGGTTGAAGAACGAAGGACTCGGATCGTTCGGTATAATCTTTCTACACTCTTTACAGTTTGTTAGTTTAGCAATAATGGCAGATCCGGGTTAAAGTACACGATAGCGCCAGTTAAAAAGTTTTGTTCCGCATTTGGCGTCTGTAGACGGCCGGGGCAGTACCGTAGACTTACAGTGGTATCAGAGCCTAACCATTTTGCTATACTAACTTGTGCTAACGCGTTTAAAATATCGATCGAACCGGAAATCAAAAACCGCATTTTTTCAATTTGACAGTTTCTGTTGATTTTAAATGGTGTCCTAAAAATATTCCACATATCACAGAAATCTGTGCAGGGTTTTATAAGAGCACCGACAAAATTTGGACACGTGATTCCACCAAACCGCCGCGGAAACGCGGCCAAACCCATGGTTTGGCCGCGCATCCGTGGCCATTTAGTAAGATCATGCTCCCAAATTTGTACAGTGTGTTCTCCTCTGGAAATTGGGGTTTTTGGTATATATCTTTTGGGCCCAGATTTTGTTACTGTTCAGCAGATTTGCGTGGGGCCCACTTTGTGATATTTTGTCGATCGAAATTTAAACATGTTAGTTTACAGTGCTTACATTATATCTCCGACCGGGAATGTCATTTGATCGGTAAACCGCGTCTGATTGCTATAGTTCTTTTAGACGGGTTTGCGAACGTGACATTCGCATTGATGTTCTGTGTTGTGCTGTGATGTTGCGGATTTGTCGTGGTGGATAGCAGTGTGCAATGGTAGTATTGTTTGAGTTTATTTGTACATTTTGATATTGCGGGGCGAGCGTCCAACTTGTGGACTGCCGTCACTGCCTGTTGTATAATATTCTTTTGGGGCACGACCAGGTTGCGGTCGATGTACCTGTTGTACTATTTTTCATTACTGTACTAGGTTTTGTCCCGAGACGGAGTGCACGAATAGCTGGGTTCTGGAGGGCAACGGGTCCACATCTAATGGCTTTGAGAGGCAGAGGGGCCCCACTCTAAAATTGGCAGACTATTCGCCGCACTCGTAGGGGGTACAGGTTGACCCAAGGAGGGGTGCCCGAGATTACCGGATTCCGTGAAGTGCTGGGTGGTCCATTCACTTTGCTGTAGGGGGCTGCCTCGCTTCAGGTTTTGGCGGGTAACTTGCCGCACCCGTAGGGGTCTAGGTTTCATTGCACAGGCTATCCACACGATAGGGGAACGTCGGGTTTCAGCAGTGGCTCTGTGAAACCCGGGGATCCCAGATTATCTGTATTGTTCTGTGATGCTTATTACTTTTCTGTAATGTTGCATATTATCACGCCTGGAGCGATTATTGTATATTGGTTTATATACTATTAGATGTTGTATATGTTTTACACCCGCGCTAGTCCAGTCCCCGCTTTTTCGTTAGTTAAGTAACCTAACGGGTGATGACGGGACCCAGTGACGAATGCGGATGGCATATACGTACATTTTATTTTCGTTATTTTCTGGTGTGATCGATTGATGGGACTGCGTTGATTCTGATCAATGCAAAGTAAAACAAACTTGTTTACAGTTGTTGGAACAAATTTAAAAAGTGTTGTTGCAAAGACGTTTCCTTTTGTTTTGCATAGCGGTATTCAGTGGAATATCCTGCACCTCATTCGACGGGGCAAGGGCCGATATCCCTTCACCGGGACTGACCCCTTGGGCAGAAGTTTGCGTCAGGGTAGTAACTTCACTATAGTCGATTACAAGTTGCTTTGCATAGCGGTATTCAGTGGAATATCCTGCACCTCATTCCACGAGGAAAGAGCCGAGATCCCTTTACCGGGAGTGACCTCTTTAGCAAAAGGTTTTCGCCACTATATTTTAAAAAGCTATCAGGTTCCTTCAGCGATATCAAGTTCACTACGTTAAAGGTTTTTCGCCAAAAACCAGCCGTAGCCCTCCGTCACTTCTTTTGGGTATTCAGTAGTATTCAAGCTATGCATTTTAGCCAAAGTTAAGGCATAGTATTTGGTAGCTGCTGGATATTCATTTGTTGCATAGATAGATGAGTTAGTTTGGGACAGTCGTTCTGCCGATTGGCCAAAGTCAGGGGCATGTGCGGGTGGGTTCAAATTGACAAGATAGTGACGGGTAGAACTTGGCATGTGACTTATGACATTTTGACCAAAGTCAAGGTTATAAGAGCATGGGGCAAAAATCATATCAGGAGTTTCTAAAGAAACTGAAACTTGCCAAGTATGCGCATACCTTCTGGAGTATGAGTAACGTGGATGCATTCCATCACGTTATCATGCGATGAGAGTTGGATCCTGATTCCCACTGATGAGTTGGTTTACTCTTCGGGTGATCTCGATTGGTTCTTCTTTAGGTTTGGAGGAGAATTTGACAGGACAGTGGGAGGTTTCCGGATTAGAAAAAGTGATAACCATTCTGATCTAGGTTAGAGTGCACGCAGAGTGTTTCTTTTCTCTCTCTCTTTGGCAGCGACCTTTGACCGACCCTAGACTATGACTCAGTGACCAAGTTAACCGAACCTTCTTAGAATATTGGCTTTTGGATTGTCTGAGTTGCATAAGTCATTGTCACTCCTTCTTTTACCCTTTGCATTTCTCAGAACACCCGTATTACTACGGACATCCACTTCCATTGGATAGATCCATCGTATGGTTATATACGAACTCGAAGGGACTCCTTCGAGGATGGATCAAGGTTCAGGAGAAATAGAATTGGTTTATTCAGTTGTCTTTTATTATCACCTTCTCTCAGGTTGCGAGGGCTCCTTGGTTTAGGAGAGTACACCTATTACGCTTATTGGATAGTCTTATTCCAAACCATAGGCTGGTGCCGAAAGGTAGGGAATGAAGAAAACCAATTAGTCTAAGTAGGGTGTGCAGAAGGTAATATGTAAAGACAAAATAAAGGGATTAGAAAGAGGGCAAAGTAAAATGTGACTAATATCATTCACGACCAAAACCGCGTACTTCTTCGCCACTCCTATTTCACCTTTAAAAGAATAAGGTATTATTCAGTTGTCTTTTATCATCACCTTCTCTCGAGATGCGAGTACTTCTTGGTTTAGGAGGGTACACCTATTATGCTTACTGGATAGTCTTCTTCCAAACCATAGGCTGGTGCCGAACGGTAGGGAAGGAAGAAAACCATTTAGCCTAACGATGGTGTACAGAAGATAACGACTAAAGACAAATAAAGGGATTTGGAGAGATGGCAATAAAATATACGGTTGAAGTCATGAATTGGATTATGGAAGAGGCATTGCTATGAATACCAGGATACCCCTACGAAACATTTTCATGTTTCAGTACATTGTTAAAGGAAAACTGTTTTCCCGATTGGATACTTACTCCAAGGGTATGTATTTACCAGGTTTCATTCTCATATCTGTATGGTTTTACAGATGATGAGTGGGAGTAAGATATTGGGAATTAGGTGATCATCCTCATTATATCGGAATTCGTTGAAATTGGTGATATTTGAGAAAATCACCAGGGTACAGTTTCCAACCTACGACGCACAGGTTTTGAGTTGTTAAACTCAGCGGACTTATACAGAGTATTGTATGTTGTCTAGTGTCCATCAGGACAAAGGGGTAGGTCCTCGTACTATGTTCTGTTTACTTATAACTTCTCTAGTATTTAGACAAGTGTTTCGTAGAAATACAAGGTCTAAGTTTTGAGAAGTTGTGGGTATAAGAATAAAGTAGAGAACCAGGTATCACAAGTATCGGGATTCTTCAAAGAGATCGAAGATGTAGATTCTTATGATTGGTATTCAGATGATAGTGATGGTTTTGAGAAACGTGTTTCTCTTTCAGGTTACTCATAATTGGATGGATTCCTAAGTTGAGTAAAGCTGATTAGCCTCTTTCCATTAAGGTGATATGCACTGGAGACAGTTGCATGATTGAATCTGGTTCCAATTAAATAAGTGCCAAAGTTTCTATATTGGATATAGAATAGTTCGTACCTTAAAAGATGTTAAGGTACGGGGAGTTGTCCAGCTTATGCTTAAAACCAGACTCTGGATAACTCAGGGCACATTTCTGTAATGGCTGTTTGTGGGTTGACCCTGGCTATGACGAGGGTTGATATTCTACCATTTGGAAGATCAATAGTGATATTGTTCTTGACTCGCCACAGTTTTAGTAAAATGGATTTTTTCAGAAAACAGTAGTGGGAGTATGGTAGAACTGGAAGTGATTCCAGAACCACGAACGATTACAGAAAATTTAATAGGACCTATATATTCAATCAGGTTTGACATTCCAATAGCCACTCCGCAGATATGGTGGGTGACCTCAGACACCCGAGAGGTACTCCGGTAGCCTCAAGGACGGTGATAGGGAGGTTATTATCTACTCAGACTTGACACTACTGTTGTTCCAGGCTATGAGACCCGGTAGGAGGGTCGTCGTAGTCAGTGGGAGCATCAGAAGCATAGTGGGCAAGTAGCTTATGTCTATTTATAGACTAGAGCAGTTATAGCGGAGATAGCTCATCTAATTTTGATATGACAGTCATGGGTTTGACTTCAATCAGAATAGGGGATGGATCTGTTAAGAAGGTAGTAGGGTGTGATGTCATGGTATCTGGATGACATACACAGAGTAGGAAGTAAAATTCCTATACTACGATCGGTTGTACTGTGGTCGTCACACAGTTGTTTCTCCAGACAGGATATGGATATAATATTTGACATTATGGTTTCTGGATCTATGGTTTTAGATCTGGATTTGGGTAGTTTCCCAATGTGGGTACTTTGACAGATATTCTAATGGTTTTTAGAATAGTTGACTCCTAGCATGGTGGTGTACCTGCAGGTGATGGAGTCACCCTCTCTAAAGGTGTCGTATAGACTAAAGGGGAGAGGGAAGTGTATGATTGGCAGATCACTTGCTTAGGCAATTGAGTCAATCATGAGATGTCAAGTACCACACCAGATGTTGTTTATGCACTAGATGCAATGAGTTTGTATTAATCCAATCCTGGAGAAACATAAGGAAGCAGTTTTAGAACATAAGTACATGTTCTACGGATTTGATGACGGCAGCCTCCTTCTGGAGACGATTATCATTCCAGGCTTCAAAGGTGACATGGATGACAGAGTGATTGTCAAAGTTATAGTTTTTCCCTCTGACGAAGAGGGACAGTATTATGGACAGGTGGTCCAAGAGGATACTGTGGGTGGCATGGTGCCGGATACTGATTAGGTTCAGTGATCGATACAGTCTAAGAAGATTGGATTTGGAGTTCATTTATGAACTAGGTCCCATCAGATATCCAGACATATTCTAAGACAGGTATTACTCGATTCGGGAGATGGCTTTCTCCGCGAACTTGAGATTTAGAGAGATATAGAAAGAAACATCTAGGCGGATCCACTCACTGAGGCTATTTCTCGAACACAATAGTTTTACAAACGGGCTTTGTGAAACTGATTAGTAGAGGAGTTGGATGTTCGTTTTCACACGGGCTGTGAGTAGTCGACATTGCAATAATTAGCCTTGAGTGCAAGTGGGAGATTGTTGGAGATAGTGCCCTCATAGTCAATTATTGGATCGCAGGTACGTGATTGCAATGATTGTGGAGGACCTATACCGGTAGGACAGTCTTACTCGAGATGATAGTATGCTATCTGGTTTGCCTTTATCAGTCGTGTATATGTTCAGGTGACTGATTACATGTTACACTTTGATAGAGCCCTTAGGATCTTGCTTTACTACCAACAGTATGATGGCGATCATATACGTGAGAGTTGGGTAGTTTATACGCATATCCTTAATTGTAGTCCCTAGTCGTGGGAGTTTCGAGACAGGGCATCGATACTCCGGAGTAGACTAGTGTGTACAGTCGAGACCCCGACGAGGGGCGGTGTCCAGTCTCACAAGCCACTGGTGTCAGTTGGATCACCTAAGATGTATACAGGTGCTCATTGGGTTATGAGTACACCGGACAGGACTCGCCGGGAATCTGCTAGTTAGTACTATACATATCGTCAGATAGCAGTTCCCTGGTGACATGTGTACAGGTTAGTTCATCGACCTGAGGTCGTCATTTGTCTCGTGTGAGTTCCCACTGTGCTTTGATTTCTACCCTACCACGGCTCAAAGAAGTCGTGCAAACAGGTAGCTTTTGGGTACAGTCCCGAGCCATATGGAGGCACGTGAGCGGATCGGCAGGGGATTCGTCTCTCCCGGTATTGGGGGCGAGGTCGTGCTGTGTCTAGGAGAGCCATTACACATAGTCCATGGCCATGGCAGGAGATTTACTGGTAGGTACTCCAGTAGTATCTCAGGGTGTTATTGGGCTACACTCCGACACGACTTATACTGCTATTGGGGGTCTGACGTTACTAGCCCTCTAGGCAGATATGCGATACTCATAGACGAACGGACCGGACTGTATATACATTATCACTGTTAGGCTCAGTAGGGTTTCCGGATGAGTTCGCTCATCGGCCTCCCTTGAGGTCAGTCCATGGGCAGCCGTTACGCATTGCTAGTGCCGCTGACGGTTTGTGGTTAAACCCACTGCCAGGGTACTGACGAGTCATTAGAGTTCCCCACAGACAGTTTCCCAAGTTCGGGCGAAACGTTGTAGAGGCCGTATGGTTTTATGGCAGAGTTTGGAAAATGCACGTGCGTTTACGCACGTGTTATTTTTCGGGCAGATGATACTGGTCGGGTTTGGTTTAAGCCGGATCCGAGTATTATATTGAGTAGGTATAATATCTTTGTCTCAGATGCATTTGTATTCGGTCGTAATGCAAATGCGGGTATATTTATACAGTTACGGGGTTATCCTGAAAGTCGTTTCAGGATCACTTTTGGAAGTTGCCAGTTTCCAGTTTTCTATCAGCCGTCTTTTAACATTCGGTTAAAGACGGATTTATCTTTTCTTGGATGAGGGTGAGTCATGGTTCTAGAAGGTTCTAGAAAGGGTGACTTGACATGGTGAGTCATTAGTGCTTTAATGGAGCCATTAATGCAATGGTGACTAGGTTAATGAATCACCATTTGCATTAATGATGTTTTGTTTGCATGAAGGATATTTGTGGTTGATATTTGTTCTTATGGTCAGTCTCCCCTCTCCTACACTCACCTCCCTCTTTGCATATATATATGGCCGGCCCCCTCTCCTCCTACACTCTCACACTTGATGTTTCATTTGTAGAAAAAGATTATGATAGTATTTGGGGTGCATGGAATTTCACAGTTCATTTCATTCCATCACCCGATTCCCATGGCAACTTCATTAACCGATCGTCCACGGATTTGGACGAAGTGAGACAAAGTCATCTACTCATTCTCTACATCAATCTTGGTCGTCTCTTTTAGCAAACTTGACGACCGAGTTGCCTCGAGTCAGAGGCGGGAGCCCGTTTAAAGAATCGTCGACGTGGTGCCACCTGGACGAGCAGATCGGAGATCGAAGAGATCGGAGCAGCCGCAACGGAGCGTGGGATGATGGTTGAAGAACGAAGGACTCGGATCGTTCGGTATAACCTTTCTACACTCTTTACAGTTTGTTAGTTTAGCAATAATGGCAGATCCGGGTTAAAGTACACGATAGCGCCAGTTAAAAAGTTTTGTTCCGCATTTGGCGTCTGTAGACGGCCGGGGCGCTACCGTAGACTTACATCTTTTTCCCTTACTCTATTCTCAATGCTACATAACCCGTAAGTCCTTATTCTTCCTTTTCATTTCGACTCACATCGCATTCTAAAATCATATTGACAAAGTGGAGTTAAGCTTAAAATCTTTTCTTTTAAACACTTTTATCAATTTGAATAGGTCAAATAAATTATACCAATCCCTAACATCACTTCAAAATATTATTCATATTATTTACTTTTTATGTAGTTAAAATTTTATGTGAACTAAATACAAATCAAACAATTTTAGAAAAATACCATGAATTTTAATATATCCTTTTATTCGATAACTAGTATATATCTCTAGGAAATTCACGGGGTAACGACCTATCCCATCACATACACTCTAGTTTCATAGAACGATATTTTAGATGTATGGTTAATTTAAAGAATACGTTTTACAATAAAATACCATTGCTTTTTACAAAAAGGTTTTTATCAATATTTTTACACCTTTTGTAATTACGCCTCTACCACCCTCTTTAGGGGACCCGCTTGTGGATGGTGCAGATTATCACACGTCTTTGGAATAGTAGAGTGAGATGCAGAGCTCCTCATGGAGAATTCGGTCTTGAAAGAAATAAAAATACGATTTAAAAGAAATACGATTTTATAAAATAAATTAAACTATGGAAAATTATATAAAATTATGAAACCGTATTTTCAATAAAAACAAATTGTGAAAAAAATATATTTTTAAATGAAATATTAAATTTTTTAATAAAATACCACTAAGTTTACAAAAAAGTAGTTTTCATTAAAAAAATACCGTATACTTTTAAAAGTTAGCTTTTATCACCAAAATACCATTGAAATTAAAATATATATTCATAAAAACTCTAAGTATTATAAGTCACTCTCGAGGTTTATTTTTAAACAATATTAAAATATTTTTCATAAAATCTTCTCGAGAAATGCAAACAATATAAATATAATGTAAACAATAATAATAAATATTTAAGTACTCTAGATTAATATAAATTTAAGCGGTTTCATTTCTCTTGAGCCCCAAGGAGCCGGAGAAAGTGAGTGCTTGCTTATTCAAATTAGACAACACTGCAAATTAACGGAGTTATCAATGACAATTGTTTTGGAAAAAGACACAAATCTTGCCGTACATGCACAGCAGTTGTCCGATTACTCCCGAACTTAAGAAATTCAAAAGTTAAACCCATTCATATGAAAATGACTATACTCGAATACAAATTCGAACCTAAACTTGAACGTGAACTCGAAATCAATCTACTCGACTAAATTGACTCGGCCTAGTATTGCAATTGACATGGCTCGCATTCTACTCAACTCACTCGACTTTATTCTTCAATTTTCACAATCTATGGTTTCGATCAAGACATGTTATAATCAACCAATCAAATTAACTAAGGATATGTTACAGTTATAATATATATTATATTCGGGGTGTTTGGGATAGTTTCTTATATGAATCCAACAGAGTTTCAGGAGTCCCATATTAACCTATTTTTTCTATTTACTCGAATGTTAGTCGGGTCGACTCCTCCACAGTTTGGAGTCCCGATACTAACACATGAAATGGGTCCGGGTTTTCTTGCTCCTGGGGCCCCACTCTTGAGTTCGTGAATACTTCTATGGTTATGTTAACATTCACACTTGGAACTCAACGTTAACATAATGACCATATAGAGATCTATAGTATGTAACAACACCAATTTTAGTGTACATAAAATTCATTTAAAGTTAATGTATACTTGGGGTATTTACAATTCCTGTGAGTACTATAAGAATTTGATTTACTTTTGAACACCAAGAAAGAGCTTATAGTTCACTGGTAAGACCTTGCACTGCTGAACCAAAGCACCAGAGTTCAAATCCCATCAGCCACACATTCTTTTTAATTAAATTCTTTTAACCTTTTAGAAGCCCAAGGGTCTACACATGCACAACCCGTAAAGCCAAGAGTCACATCCTAAACAAACATGTGCACGAGGCTAGACTAAGCGTTAGGGACACGTGGAAAGCATCCGAAACCCCACTCCCTAGATCGGACCGGCAAGAGGTGAGGTTAGGCTGGCGCCGCCGGTTCTAATGAGCCCAAACCTTAATTTTTTTAACCCTAGCAACTCTTGGACACCCCCCATAACTCCAGTATTGTTTATTTTCTACCCATTTACAGAGAATAATAAACCCCCTTTAATCACAATTTTAATGCAAATTTAAATGCATTTTTATCACACCCTAACCCTAATTTTCCCTATAAATACCCACTCTATTTCTTACTTCTTCACACTGAAATTTCCTATAAAAAATCTCAAGAAAATTCCAAGATCTTTTTGTGTGCAAGTGGAGTTAGTAAAGGGGGAAGCTCCGACGAACTTCCGACGACAACTCAAGGAGTTTCCGACGACGAAATGACGCACCGGCAACTCCCACCTCTTTCTATTTCTCTCCTCTAGACGATCATCCAGTAAGTCCCTACTTCTCCTGTTAGTTATATGTATGCCCTAGAGGCCATTACTGTACATAGGATGTATATTGTAGTGGATGCTGGGACATATATAGGGAGGACTTTCTTGCTCGACATGATAGTATGCTATCTGGTTACACTTTACCTTAACGTGTATGCTGATTGTCTCTCTGTTACATGTTGGTAAAGCCCTTAGGATCTGTACTTGACTACCTGGACTATGATGCGGATCATAATAGTGGGGACATGGTAGTCTATAAGTACATCCTTCAAAGTCCCTAGTCGTGGGTATATCGAGACGGGGCATCGATATACCAGAGTAGACTAGCGTATACCTTCTCGACCCATATAGATGGGCGATGGATGATCCCATATCCATCGGTGTTTGACATCAGAGGAGATATACGGGTGCTCAGTAGAGACTGGGTACACTGGACGGACTCGCCGAGAACTCCCAGATGGTATTATACCTCACGTCAGATGGCAGTTCTCTGGTGACACTGGTACAGAGTAGTCTGTTGACCCGAGATCGTCATAGAGTCTTGTGTGGTTCCCACTGTGCTTTGATTTCCATCTTACCACGTCCAAGAGGACGTGCAAAACGGTGGTTTTTGGGTACAGTCCCGAGTCACATGGAGGCAATGAGCGATAGGAGGGGATTCGTCTCTCCCGGTATATAGGGGGTTGATGTTGCGCTGTGTTCGATTGGCTATAACAGGAAATCCCTGGCCAGGGTTGCTGAGATTTACTGGTAAGTGTTACCAGTAGTTTCTCGAATAGTTATAGACCTCATATCGACACGACTTATCGAGCTATTGGGGTCTGACGTTTACCACCCCTAGGCGGGATATGCGACATATCAGACGATCAGACCGGACTGTACGGTAGTGTTACTGGTCGGATTCACTGGAGTGTGAGCGGGCTTGCTTGTCGATCTTCAGATCGCTCAATACCCGGGTGGCCGTTACGTTTAGCAGACCGCTTGCGACTTGTGGATGCTTGATATGATCATCATCTGCTGCCGGTGTATTGACGAGTCTTTAGAGTCCTACACAGAGGTTTCCTGGCTCAAGCGAAACGAAATAGGAGCGCATATGAGATATGTGCGGGACCGAGAATAATGCGTGTATGTGATACCGTATTCTATTCTCGCGATAAATATATCGAATGGTTGTATGCGATATAACCTAGTTATCGATTCAAGCGTTGATTCGATAAGCCGATATATTGTATACTAGTCGGTTGTGTGCGACATAACCGGGTCATTGAATCAAGTGTTGATTTAATGATTTAATGCATATTTATATATTTGATATATTACTTTGCATCAACTAGTATCGGTTTACTTAAGATGGATTTTCTCACTCGGATGGGCGCATTGTATATGCGATATATTTTTGTGCACTTGATTGTATCATGTTTGATGATACATGTTATGCTAGGGTTTTTGTGTAAAGATCAAACCATGGTTACATGATTATGGTTAGGGTTTTGTTTTATTTACTTATTTATTTATTTATTGATTTTTGGAAAATAAAAGGCAAGAGAAAAGAATGGTGGCTATTTTTGTTTTAAGTTGAAGATTCATGAAGCTTTGACTTTATCCACCATTCTTATCTCATGCTTAACCTAACCATTCCTTTAACCATGATTAGCTCTCTACACTTTACCATGGTTCACTTATGATAAGAATGGATAATTCTTTTCTTTTTGAATTATCTTATCTTATCATTTTCCTTCTTCTTCTTCCTTGAACTTGAAGAAGAAAGCTTACCTCATCAATGGTGATTAATGAATTAGAGTGAGAAATCCAATTCTAAAGTTAACCCACTTTCTATTTCTTCATCCTCTACCTCTTGCCAAGTAGTAGAGTGTGTTTACTTCACAAGTTTCTTGACTTGGTGAAGTCGGAGCTTGATTTAGCGATGCCTCGACGTAGATCATCTTCGGCATGGACATCGACGACCTAGCTTGCCCATTCTCCGACGAAGCCGATCCTAGAGCCCGGATTTGACTTGGACAGCGGAGAGGACTTCGTTGCGGAGCTATGGAGGTGGAGCACCGGATCTACAAAGGTTGTATTTCCGTTTTCTCATTAGTTAAGTGTTAACTAGTTCAATGTTCGCCTAGACATCTAGTTATCGATCCGTAGTTTAGGGTTTGTAGGCACCATAATTTTTGAAATTGCCATGGTTGATGGCTTGTGAGACCTCACCAGTGTGCCTAGGAACCCTACATCTCCTTCTTTTCTCTATTCTAAAAACATTCAAAACTAAAACCCGACGGAAGCGAAGTTAATCCGACTCCCGATTCGGTTTTTCCTTAAAATTTCTATTTTTCTTAAACACAATAATACCAAAACCTTATGTCATTACCATTAAATATTAACAAAGGCAATAGAACAATTTTGACATCAAAATAATAACCGCAGCAAGTTTTATTCCACTTTTACATTAAAATACCTTTATGTTTCATTTCGACATGCTTGAACTTTTAAAACCGTATTACCTTAGAAAACTCACGAGGTAATGACCTATCTCCTCACAACACACATATCTAATATAGCACGATAGAATTTGGAAATATAGATTCGGAAAATACGACTTTACATATAACTACCTTCAACTTATAAAACCTTTTTCAATAAGAAGTGTATTTAAGAAATCTTTGCAATTTCGCCTCTACAACCCACTATTGGGGAACCCGTTCGGTATGGTGCAGATTATCGCATAACCTCGGGTCTAGTAGAGTGAGATGCGGACCTCTGCAAGGAGCATACGATCTCGAAAGATTTTTAATACAATTTTTCTATAGAAAATGTGATTTCTACTATAAATAAAACTTATATTTTTAATAAATAAATATATATGTAATTAATATCAAAATATCTATTTTTAATATTTATAATATTTCACATTTCCAAAATTCAAGAAAAACATTCCATTTACAAGAAAATACCATACAATTCCAATATTTCAAATAAATACCTTATACTTTAAAACTAGATCATATTCTCTAGAAATTTCATATTGAATAAAAGAACATTTATGAAAACTCTAAAGACGATAATAAAATACTTGAGGTGTATTTTGAAAATATAACAAAACTATTTTACATAAAACCCTCTCAAGTTATACTAAATTACCATAAGGACCCTAGTAAATATAGGTTTAAGCGGGACCAGTCTCTTGAGCCTCAGGGAGCCGGAGATATGGGTGCTTGCCTATTTAAGATAGACAACTTAACAAACGGTGTTATCAACATGGTAATTGTCTTTAAAAAAGACACAAATCCTGCCGTCCATGTGCAACAGTTACCGATAGCACCAAAACATAATTCAGGACTTCAATTTCTTTTATAATTGTCTGACTCAGACTAAGTCTCAATATTATCAATCTGACTTGAATATGATTCATGTATGAAATTATAAAACTACAATTCAATATGAATCCATATATTCAATCTGTTCAATCTATTCAATCTATATTGACTGAACCGAACCATGAATATACATCCATCTACATGATTATACAGTTACATCCATTTACTGACATCATGGTTCCAGCAAGTCATCCATCTATATAAATCAAGACAATACAATACAAATAATATCATCAAGACATCGCGGGGTTTAAAGGGTAAATTGGTACGGAAATTATTAAAAGTGGCACGAGACTGTAACTATAATACACATAACCTGAATATCCATTGCCGTTGTACCATGGCTGAACGGTTCCTTATGCTCCGTATACCTTAGTCTCCGGAATAGTGGGACTCTTCTTGTATACACCGGCATTCTTCTGTACCAAGCTACAAACAACATTGTTAATACTAAATACAATATTATAACAATATACTCTCTATTCTGTCTATTCCATTCTTGTCTATTTACGGGACTTACCGAGCGATTTATTCACTGATGACATTCTCTTTCTTTTCTTTGGAATGTCGTCAGGTGATTCGGACCTTCAGGAGATCAAGCCCACCTTCGAGGATTTGGATCAGCTAGCCTTCGACCCGGAGCTCTAGTTACTTGTACATTTCATTTCAGTATTTTCCATTTCTGTTATGCCACTGTTTAAACATTGTTTTTCATTCCATGTATTTACTTTTCAGATGTATTGTAAAAAAGAATGTTAATAAATAAAGTTGATGTTCAATTATATCTATTATCCCTGTCTCTTGTGCATTTTACTTATATTACTTAGATACGCTTAGCATGTTTACTTCCGAGTAAATACGTAGCGGCCTCGTCGCGTCCTCCACCCGTATACTGGGAAACGGGACGTGACAGGTTTTGTTGGTGGCCCATGCAGGTCAGATATGTGTGGACATACAGGTCAGTTCTGTATGGACATATAGTTCAGTTCTGTATGGACAACCTAAGCAATATAACATAAGAACCAGCAACTGAAAATATTCTTTACAATTCATACTTCTTGAATCTTATCATTTCATATACTTTGAATCTGTCCTAACCTAAATTTTTCTTTCAAGGTTATGGATTCCCCAAACAACACCAGCACGAATGTCAATAACACTCCCCCACCACTACCACTCATACCTGCCGTCGCTGCTCCGATCAACGAGTAGAAAGTTCAACTTGAGACAATCCGCAATCTCCTGGCAGGACAGCAGCAGCAGACTGCTATCCTGATGAACCGTCCCGAGACAGAAGCACCTGGGGTGAACCAATTCAGGGCCTTGCACCCCAAACAGTTTGCAGGAAAAGAGAGCCCTCTAGAAGCTGAGGAATGGGCTCAAAGTATTGAAGATGATCTGGCAGCGGCACAAGTGCCAGAGATAGCTTGGGTCCGAGTTGCGAAGCTGCAGCTCACGGACAATGCACGGGTTTGGTGGAAGATGGAAGAAAGCCGTCTTGATCAACCCATCGAATGGAAGACTTTCCGCGACATGTTCGACGCAAAGTACTTCCCAGAGACTGCCAGGTTCGATATGGAACAACAGTTCATCCACTTACAAAAGGGTTCGATGTGGACCAAATCAGTGGATGAATACGATGTTGAGTTCACCATGCTCAGTCGGTAAGATATGTCTCAATAATTCAATTTTTCAATAAATCGCATACTACACAGCTAACACAATACTTTAACAGCTTTGCGGCACATTTGATTCCGACAGATGAGGTCAGAGCCCGTCGATTTCAACAAGGGTTAGATTCGGAGATCCAGGCTGCATGAGCCTCAGGAGATATACTGACTCATGAATCGGCTCTGAAAGCTGCCCGCCGTTATGAGGCAGTGGTAAAGATGAGGGGCAGATCTCAATCTGCTGGAGTTAAGCGCCCTGCCACCCAGATGGCAGGAGGAGCTTCTTCAAGGCCACCATTTATGCCAAGGAGACCGGGAGTACCGAACAACAGGCCCAGCCCAGCCTTTTGTACCTACTGCAAGAGAGATAGACATTTGGCGAAAGACTGCCGGTGAACCAACCGTCTTTACTTAGTCTGCGGCTCAGCTACTTATGATATTGGGTCTTGTCCCCGAAGACACAACCCAATTGCTGCACCCAGGCCAGCAATCACTTACCAGCAGAGACCAGCCCTTCAGGCACCTGCTCCAAGACTCGCTCTCCCTGATCCACCACCTAGAGGACCACCGACTGCACCTCCTCCTCATCAGTTCCATCAAGCTCAATGGAACGTTCCGAGGAATGCTCCTCTGGCCAGGAGGAATGTACTACGGCGACAGGCTTTCACGATGACCGTGGAAGAAGCTGAGGCCATTGGCCAAGTCATCACTGGTAACCCTTTCTTCTTAAGTTTTTCTTTCAGTCTTAACACCTACCTACATATTTTTCCTATACCTAAAATATATCATATATACCTTAGGTACAATCTTAATAGCCTAACTTCCTGCACTAGCACTATTCGATACTGAAGCATCTCATTGCTTTATGTCGCAACGGTTCGTCCGAACTCATGCGATTCCAGTCACACCGCTTGTATCCAGTTGGAATGTCAGTTTAGGGAATGGCGTTCTAAAGGCAACAATGGGATACAGCTTGTGTCCAGTAGTCGTCTGCGGCAGAGAATTCTATGCTGACTTCAAGGTACTTGACATACCGAACTTCGATGTGGTTCTAGGTATGAATTGGCTCGGAACATTTTATGCTACCATTGACTGTCGTCAAAGGAGGGTAGTATTCAAGATTCCAGAGCATCCGGTTTTATATTTCAAAAGTGGAGACCGTACACTGGAGCCAAGTACATACAAGGCGAAACCAAAGAAGGCAGTGATTGCAGCAATTCAGACGAAGGAAGGATCAAAGCCAGAAGTGGTTCGAGAGTTCGACGATGTGTTTCCTGACGATATATCAGGTTTGCCTCCCAATCGAGCTCTTGAATTCAGCATTGATTTAATACCATGAGCACAACCGGTGATCAAAGCACCGTATCGATTAAGTCCGGAAGGTTTGAAGGAAGTCTGAACTCAGTTGGACGAATTATTGGCGAAAGGATGGATTCGTCCCTGCACATCAAGTTGGGGATCTCCGGTTCTGCTCGTGAAGAAGAAGGAAGGTTCATACAGAATGGGTATTGATTATAGAGGTTTGAACGAAGTAACGATAAAGAACAAGTATCCGCTACCGCGTATCGACGATCTGTTCGATCAGCTAAGTGGATCTTGTGTTTTCTACAAGTTAGATCTTCGTTCAGGGTATCATCAGGTGAAGGTCAAGGAATCTGATATCCACAAAATGGCATTCAGAACTCGTGATGCCATTTGGAGTGACCAACGCACCGGTGATATTCATGAACCTAATGAATCAAGTTTTCCGGAAGTACCTAGACCGGTTTGTTGTCATCTTTATCGACGACATTCTGGTGTATTCAAAGAGTCGGAAAGAACATGCCGAGCACCTATGAATTGTCCTGGAAACTCTACGACAACATCAAATATATGCCAAGTACAGCAAATACGAGTTTTAGTTAGATCAAGTTGGTTTCCTCGGACATATTGTATCAGGCGAAGGAATCTCGGTGGATCGAGCGAAAATTTCAGCAGTAAGCGAATGGCCGACTCAAAAGTCAGTGAAGGATATTCGAAGTTTCTTGGGTCTAGCTGGATATTACCGAAGGTTCATTGAAGGATTTTCGAAGATAGCAACACCCCTGACCAAGCTCACACGTAAAGATGAAGAATTCGTATGGTCAGAAGCATGCGAACAAGCTTTCGTAGAACTCAAGTCAAGGTTGACATCAGCGCATATTCTCGTTATACCGGACCAATCTGGAGGTTTCGAAGTGCATTGCGATGCATCCAGTAAGGAATTAGGATGTGTTCTACATCAGCATGGTAAGGTTGTGGCTTATGCTTCAAAACAACTGAAAATTCATGAGCACAATTACCCGACGCATGATTTGGAGTTGGCGGACGTTATCTTTGCTCTTAAGATTTGGCGCTATTATCTTCTTGGTGAACGAGTGAACATATATACAAATCACAAGAGTCTGAAATATGTGTTTACTCAGAAAGAGCTTAATATGCGGCAGAGACGATGGTTAGAACTCATGGCGGCCTTTGACATCAACCTGCAATATCACCCAGGGAAGGTGAATGTGGTACCTGATGCCCTTAGTCGCCAATCAATAGCAATGAATCTCACTGCTCAGTGGAAGCTTCAACAGGATTTGCATCAGATGGAGGTTGAAGTAGTCATGCCAGGTAATGTTTCAAGATTGATGAATTTACAAGTTCAATCAACAATTGTCAATTAGATCAAAGCAGCTCAAGCAAGTGATGCTAAGTTGCAAAAGATCAGAGAACAGGTGGAGAATGGACTTAGAACAGACTTCATCATCCATGAAGACAGATCTTTGAGATACGGCAATAGATTGTGTGTACCAAAAGGTTCTGTGCGAGAAGAGTTAATGAAAAAAGCTCATAACTCCCCCTATTCAGTACACCCTGGAAGTACAAAGATGTACAAAGATCTGCTTCAAAATTACTGGTGGCATGGAATGAAGTATGAAGTAGCCAGAAGCGTCGCTAAATGCTTGGTGTGTCATCAAGTAAAGGCCGAACATCACAGGACTGCTGGATTACTTCAACCGTTACCAATCCCAGAATGGAAGTGGCAATACATCACAATGGATTTCGTGACTGCACTCCCTCGCGGCACAAAGGGTAACGATGTGGTATGGCTTATTGTGGATCGACTCATAAAGTTGGCTCACTTCATTCCATTTTGAGTTAGCCAATCTACTGAGACACTAGCAAAGAAGTACATGGAGGTAATAATCTAAGTAAGATTTAAACTCTTCAAATATGTACTATCTCTGATACCCATGAACTTATACAGGAAATTATGAGACTTCATGGAGTACCGGTCTGCATTGTCTCCGATCGTGACATCAGGTTCCGATCACAATTTTGGCAAAGTCTGCAAGCGAGCTTGGGAACAAGTCTGAACTTCAGCACGGCTTATCATCCACAAACAGATGGTCAGTCTGAACGAACTATTCAGATCTTGGAAGATATGCTCAGAGCGTGTATGTTAGACTTCGGAGGATCGTGGGAAGATCACCTACATTTTGTGGAGTTTTCATACAACAACAGTTACCAAGCAAGTATCGGAATGACACCTTTTGCAGCGCTTTATGGAAGGAAGTATCGATCGCCATTAAGTTGGGACGACATCGGAGATAGAGAATTCCTAGGATCAGAGATGATAGTAGCAACCGTAGATGTGGTCCGTACTATCAGGGAAAGAATGCGCATAACCCAAGATCGACAGAAGCACTGGGCTGATGCAAAGTGCCATTATTTGGAGTTCCAACTGGAAGATCATGTATTTATGAAGATATCTCCAAACCACAGAGTGATTCGATTTGGAAGACAGGGTAAGCTAAGTCCAAGGTACATTGGACCGTTCGACATACTCGAACGAGTCGGTATAGTAGCTTATCGCTTGGCACTTCCACCTTTATTGGAAGGAGTGCACAATGTGTTCCACATATCCTAACTCAGAAGGTATGTGAGTGACCCCAGCCATATTCTCGATCATTCCGAGCTCACTGTACAGCCCGACTTATCTTGTGAGCAACAACCTGTTGAGATCCTGTACATGAAAGTGAAGTCATTTCGGAACAAGGAAGTCAACTTGGTTTGAATGATGTAGCGAAAAGACACGCCTGGAGAATCAACATGGGAAAGGGAAGATGAGATGCGTGCAAAATATCCTCACTTATTTGTAAACTAGTTCTTAAAATAAATTGTAAATTTCGAGAATGAAATTTTTATAAGGAGGGTAAACTGTAACAACTCCAATTTTAGTGTACATAAAATTCATTTAAAGTTAATGTATAGTTTGGGTATTTACAATTCCTGTGAGTACTATAAGAATTTGATTTACTTTTGAACAGCAAGAAAGAGCTTGTAGCTCACTGGTAAGACCTTGCACTGCTGAACCAAAGCACCAGAGTTCAAATCCCATCAGCCACACATTCTTTTTGATTAAATTCTTTTAACCTTTTAGAAGCCCAAGAGTCTACACGTGCACAACCCGTAAAGCCAAGAGTCACAGCCTAAACAAACATGTGCACAAGGCTAGACTAAGCGTCAGGGACACGTGGTAAGCATCCGAGACCCCACTCCCTAGATCGGACCGACGAGAGGTGAGGTTAGGCCATCCCCGACGATTCTAATGAGCCCAAACCCTAATTTTTTTAACCCTAGCGACTCTTGGACTTCCCCCATAACCTCAGTATTGTTTATTTTCTGCCCATTTACAGAGAATAATAAAACCCCTTTAATCACAATTTTAATGCAAATTTAAATGCATTTTTATCACACTGTAACCCTAATTTTTCCTATAAATACCCACTCTATTTTTTATCCCTTCACACTAAAATTTCCTACAAAAAGTCTCAAGAAAATTCCAAGATCTTTTTGTGTGTAAGTGGAGTTAGCAAAGAGCGAAACTCCGACGAACTTCTGACGACAACTCAAGGAGTTTTCGATGACGAAACGACGTACCGGCAACTCCCACCTCTTCCTCTTTCTCTCCTCTAGCCAATATCCAGTAATTCCCTACTTCTCCTTCTTTTCTTTATTCTAAAAACATTCAAAACTAAAACCCGACGGAAGCGGAGTTAATCCGACTTCCGATTCGGTTTTTCCTTAAAAAGTTCTATTTTTCTTAAACCCAATAATATCAAACTCTTATGTCATGACCATTAAATATTAAAAAGGCAATAGAATAAGTTTGACATCAAAATAATAACCGTAGGAAGTTTTATTCCACTTTTACATTAAAATACCTTAATGTTTCATTTCGACATGCTTGAACTTTTAAAACCGTATTACCTTAGAAAATTCACGAGATAATGACCTAGATCTTCACAACATATATATCTAACATAGCACGATAAAATTTGGGAACATAGATTCGGAAAATACGACTTTACATATAACTACCTTCAACTTATAAAACATTTTTCTATAAGAAGTGTATTTAAGAAATCTTTGTAATTTCGCCTCTACAACCCACTATTGGGGAACCCATTCGGTATGGTGCGGATTATCGCACATTCTCGGGTCTAGTAGAGTAAGATGCAGACCTCCGCAAGGAACATACGATCTCGAAAGATTTTCAATACAATTTTTCTTTAGAAAATGTGATTTCTACTATAAATAAAACTTATATTTTTAATAAATAAATATATATGTAATTAATATCAAAATATCTATTTTTAATATTTATAATATTCCACATTTCCAAAATTCAAGAAAAACATTCCATTTACAAGAAAATACCATACAATTCCAATATTTCAAATAAATACCTTATATTTTAAAACTAGGTCATATTCACTAGAAATTTCATATTGAATAAAAGAAACATTTATGAAAACTCTAAGGACGATAATAAAATACTTGAGGTGTATTTTGAAAATATAACAAAACTATTTTACATAAAACCCTCTCAAGTTATACTAAATTACCATAAGGACCCTAGTAAACATAGGTTTAAACGGGACCAGTCTCTTAAGCCTCAAGGAGCCGGAGATATGGGTGCTTGCCTATTTAAGGTAGACAACTTAACAAACGGTTTTATCAACACGGTAATTATCTTTGAAAAAGACACAAATCCTGTTGTCCATATGCAGCAGTTACCGATAGCACCAAAACATAATTCAGGACTTCAATTTCTTTTCTAATTGTCTGACTCAAACTGAGTCTCAATATAATCAATCTGACTTGAATATGATTCAAGTATGAAATTACAAAACTACAATTCAATATGAATATATATATTCAATCTGTTCAATCTATATTGACTGAACCGAACCATGGATATACATCCATCTACATGATTCTCCAGTTACATCCATTTACCGATATCATAGTTTCGGCAAGTCATTCATCTATATAAATCAAGACAATACAATATAAATGATACCATCAAGACATCACGGGGTTTAAGGAGTAGATTGGTACAGAAAGTGTTAAAAGTGGCACGATACTGTAACCATAATACACATAACCTGAATATCCATTGCCGTTGTACCGTGGCTGAACGGTTCCTTGTGCTTCGTATACCTTAGTCTCCGGAATAATGGGACTCCTCTCGTATACACTGGCATTCTTCTGTACCAAGCTACAAACAACATCGTTAATACTAAATATAACATTATAACAATATACTCTCTATTCTGTCTATTCCATTCTTGTCTATTTACGGGACTTACCGAGCGATTTGTTTGCTGGCGACATTCTCTTTCTTTTCTTTGGAATGTCGTCAGGTGATTCGGACCTTCAGGAGATCGAGCCCACCTTCGAGGACTTGGATCAACTAGCCTTCGACCCGGAGCTTTAGTTACTTGTACATTTCATTTCAGTATTTTCCATTTCTGTTATGCCACTGTTTAGGTATTGCTTTTCATTCCATGTATTTACTTTTCAGATGTATTATAAAAAGAATGTTAATAAATAAAGTTGTTGTTCAATTATATCTATTGTCCCTGTCTCTTGTGCATTTTACTTATATTGCTTAGATACGCTTAGCGTGTTTATTTCTGAGTAAATACATAGCGGCCTCGTCGCGTCCTCCACTCGTATACTGGGAAGCGGGGCGTGACATAGTATATATACCATATTCATTTACATATACTTTTACTCGTCATATATATTATTTCATGATTATTCTATACTTGTCACTCTCCACTTTTACCTTTGGGATTTACCGAGTGCTCGTTCGTTGACGATAATTCCACTAACGTTTGTTTTCTTAAAATGTTCATCAGATACCGAGGAGGTGGATGTTACAGTGCAGGAGGACGACCGGATCGCGGCTTAGAGTTTAGACTAGCTATCTTTTTTTTCAGCTTATGTATGCCATCTGTTTGAGCATTTCTTTTATTGTATTTATTTTTTCAGTTGAACTCATGTATCAGTAAATATTTTAAGTTTGAATATAAATAAAGATACTTGTTGAAAATTGTACGGTCTCCATTTATTCTTGTATTGTGTATTATTGTTTCAATACATTTAGTATATTTATTTAGGGAACGATCTTCTCTGAATAAATATGCTACGGGCTTACCATATCATTGTTTCCGTCTACTGGGAATCGGGGCATGGCACCGCCTCTCTGTGTTGGTTTCAGCTCCTTGACAGACGTCTTCCACTCTTTAGCCAGACGTCTTCCTGCGCTCTGTGACGGTTTTAGATTTGGCCAGACGTCTGTCACTATGCCTTCAGACGTCCGACGTCGCTCTATTTTTTGGTTGCATACTTCGTGCATGCCAAACGTCTGCCTTCTTGTTCTACTTGGGGGGGCACCCCCCAGCGCTAGATGGGCTAAGTCAGTTCAACAAGTGGAACGAATAAGGCAAGTGAGCAAAGCGAACGATAGGAATTCACGTTAAAGGAATTCCAAAATACCGAATCATAATCTCGGCAAGTGAACGATTGAGTTGAACATGTGCAACGAGGTTACCGAGCGGAACGATAGTCATCCCAATAACCAGGATGTCAAACTACCGAACCGGTAAAAGGACAAGCCATTGCTGACTTCCTCGCAGAACATCCGATTCCAGCGGACTCTCCATTAAATAGTGATGCCAGACGAATATACGTTCAACACGAGTAAAGAGATAGAACAAGCAAGGAAGTCTCATTGGGAACCATACTCCGATAAATCCTCCTCAATCACAACGCGTAAAAAGAGTATCCCGACAATCAGAGTACCTATTGCTGCCATTTCGAAATCGGTGAAGCGAGTTAAGTCCGACGTTAATTCCAATGAGGGAGGCAACGAGTAGCTTTGACTTTTCAAGTCTTTCTTGCTACCTACACTCTGCTTCACCTCCTTAGAATGGCCCCCTTCCTTTACGCACGTGTGCGATATAAAGTACGCACGCGTATTATATGAGAAGATGAAGCATGTAAGCTCATCCGATGCTTCTGAAATGCCTTCATTGATGCCCTCAGATACCTCAAAAACAAGCTATAACTCGTTTTAGTCGTCATCGCGATAGATTCATCCATTGATGCTCCCTTTAGTCTCTTCGCTATTTTCATGTATCAAATATTTTTCAAATCGGTGAGTTGTATGTTAATTTCAAGAGAAAACAACCAAATATTCATCAACAAACCAAAATAACTAAACCGTACTTCATTAATTAACACCATGTAATAAGTACTACATATAACAATCAATGAAATGAATACAATCTCGACTCCAAAGCGCTACAGCATAACCAAGCACGAACACAACCCTGCGCCCCCCCCCCCCCCCCCAACCTTCTAACAACTGCCATCTCAAACCACTTGAAATGGGAGCCAATCTTTCCTGCTGACGTTCTCCTCCTGCCCGACCCTAGCCATCGACCCCCCTTCGACGTGCACATAAAACCTCATCACGAAAGCCAGCACCAGCACCACCCACTCAAGCACAAACATGACCATCCCCAGGACCCCGACCATCCTCAATATCACCACGCCGTCCTCCTCCCTCACGTATGACCTCATCCTCTCGAGGAAGCTGTCCGTCCCTGAGAACACGAGGAGGGCGACGGCCCCTTGGAAGATGGCGATGAGGACGGTGGCGGCCATGTGGGCGGCGTGCCACCTGGCGGTGGCGGAGGAGGAGGAGGAGCAGGAGGAGATGGACAGGACGATGGTGAGGAGGTGGAGGAAGATGAGGGAGAAGCCGACGAGGGAGGGGATGAGGCGGAGGGAGAGGGTGAGGAAGATGCAGGAGGTGGCGCCGCCGATGAGGATGTAGTTTGTGAGGAGGAAGAACCTGTGGCTGTGGCTTGGGGAGTTTGAGAGATTGCCCATTTCTTTTTCTTTTTCCTTTTCCTTTTCCCTCTTTGAGAGAATTTTTCTCTGGGGATTTGAAATTTTTAGAGAGAGAAAGAGAGAGCTAGAGATGAGTGAGGAGTGAGAAGGGGATCTGGGGGGTTAAAAAAGGGAGGGGAGAGGGAATATGACCGTTGAGAAAAGGACAAATGCAACGGCTAGTTTAAAATTGTATGGGGTCCACTGAGGTGCAATTATTGTGGTCTACTAGTATAAAGTTTGAACTTTAGACTAGTTTGAAATTATGACATGTAACCGTTATAATAAGCATCATTATACAGTAAAACCTCCGTATAGGAATACTCTATATAGGAATAACCTCCCTATAGTGATAAAAAGTCCCGGTCCCGACTCGGGACCAGTTATAAATAAGAATAACCTCCACAGTGTGATATTCCATACTTTTTCCAAGTCCCGCCTGTACTAATTTACCTCTATATAGTAATAAATTGGCATTAAATTTTAAATAATTTTTTATATATATAAAAAATACATAAAATTACTTGGCTATTACAATTGAACTTAAGATGACATAAATTACTTAACTACACAATTGAACTTAAGATGACATAAAGTACTTATTCAAAGTTGTTTGGGACAATGACTTAATTTTTTGAGTTACTACCATATCCTTTAACTTGCGAGTTCGTAGTAACTCGTCACCACAATCACCTTCTTGTTGAATCCAAAACATTTCTAACTTATCCAACATGTTTGAAGCTTCTCGACATGACACCTTTTCTATTTCCACACTATCGTCTTCCGGATTATCACCTTGCGCTTCTTGCCTTATTGCCGCCATGATTTCTTTTATATATAAAACTCTACTTAAGAATAACCCCCCTATAGTAATATTTTTCCCCGGTCCCAAGGATATTACTGTATAGAGGTTTTACTGTATGTGTAGAAAATAAATGGGGGCAGTTACTAATAATAGAAAATTGAAGTACTTTTTAAAGTTTTTTTCCTCTTTTGTGTTGGGGGATGCTTGAATGATATTTGGAAAAACCCGTATTCGTTAAAGATATCAGAAAACAAATGATAAAATTTATCCGGATAGAAGTCCAAAAGCAATGTATTTCTCATGATTTCTTATTAATATTGGATATGGATCTAATCTTGAATCTCATGATATCGATTAAACACAATGAATATCAAAATATTTAAAAATGCTTCAACTTGATTTTGGATCGGATATGATTTCAGTATATATAAAAAGAAAATGGACATGTAGAGCTCGGCGGATAAAGCAGGCACAAGCGTGGGTGGAGTCTCCCCAGGCTCACACCCCCCGTTGTGGGACCCACCCCTTTTCTCCCAATTTGTGTCTGGTTTTGCAGACACTGTGCCTAAAGAGCCCCGTAGGTACAAAAAGCTCACCTGTAAATTATATAATTTTACGAAGAAAGCTGGATAATATGATCCGACTTGTTTTACATCCATAAGGTTAACATTAATCTTTCACTGGAATAGCTATTGATATTTTAAGAGACTGCTATTAAGAATGATCTCCAGCTGTCTCTTAAAACAAACGTCCAAAGTTTTATGATCCCAAAAGCATGGTTTGTTGAAAGTTGAAACTCTACATTGTTTCCAAAACAAAACCCAAATAGCGGGCTTGGCCGAAATTAACATCCATTGTCCTTGGACTGTGAACAAATTAATGGTTGTCAATTAAAAAAGGGTGAAGTTCAAAATTGTTGGGGAGAACCTAATGTTCAAAATCTTTCTGAGATAACCCACGGGCCGCATTTCATTTAGGTATTTATTCTCTCCAACTGTTTAGATATTACATGCAACTAGTATAAAAAGGATATTATCTGGGCTCAGGGTTTTTTTAAACAAGAGCAAAAGGCCTAGGGTTCTTACACAAGCTTGAAGCAGGATAGGGGCTTTTTGACAATTTGCCCATTAAAAGTGGATAAATTGTCAAAAAGCCCCCAGCTCCTTCAGAACTTGTGTAAAATCCCCTGAGCTTTTGGGCCTTATCAGAAAAACCCTGGGCCCATCTTAAATCCTTGGCATACCAGTTGCATGTAATATCTAAGCAGTTGCCTGCAGTATCTTAGCAGTAAGCAGCCCGTAATATCTAGAAAGTTGCATGTAATATCTAAGCAGTGTGAATGATATACAAGCCTAAATGAAATCCAGCCCATAGGTCTTTACCGGTCATTTCAAAAATTATAGGGGTTTTTAGACAACTTCCCGGTGGGCCGGGGGCTTTTTGACGATTTACCCTTAAAAAATCACATAGACTTTATATAAATATTCAGGAGGGAGCAGGTTCGGTTTCAGTTTAAGCTCGGTTTTTTCGATCGATATAAAAACTTATCAATTATTTCCCTAAAATTCAAATAAAAACTCTTGATCAAAACTAATATGGAAATAAAAAATTATTGGTAAAATTTAAAACAATAATTCTACAAATTAATTGATTAATAGTAAAAATAATTCTCTATAATATGGAATCCCCTAAAATAAGTAACAAGATATGATATAATATGGTGTTAAATATGTATTGAGTATGTTTGATATTTTTTTCATTTACTATCATTACATAATTAATTACATATATGATAAAAATTATTGTGCATCTATATTATTTTTCATTAAATATTCACTTTGGTTTGGTTTAAACCGACTCCGAAATTACCGAACTGAAACCTAACTTAAATGTTTCATTTTGGTTCGGTTTTCAGTCGGTTTTTCGGTTCTGATCAATTCTTGCTCACCCCTGTAAATAGTCTCTCTTGATCTCTTTTCCTAGGCTTCATATTTCTTTGTTGTTGTTGTTACAAGTCTACAAAGTAATCTCTTGTTCTATTTTCTCATTTCGATCTTTACAGCTTACATTAGATTCAATTCTCCTCTCTTGCTCCTCTCTTGATTTGACATGGGAATTTTATGTATTTTGATCATGCCTTTTACTTACTTGCATAAATGCCTCAGAGGCTTAAAAGTTCATTATTTTTTTATTCCTTTCATAATTATTGTAGATATCACCACAGAATGAGTATCAACATCATTGTTGTTGTTTTCTTGAAATGGGTTTTGTTTAACAATTGCTCTTGAATGCGTATATGCAGGTGTGCATCAAGCTGTCTCTTGAAGAAGGAAACAGATCGCTTGTTGCAACTAGAGGGAGGGTGTGAAGAAAGGTGAGATTTTGTTTTAGATTAGAACGAAACCATGAAGTATTTTTTTTATTATATAAAATTGTCTTATAATAGAATTGAAGTTGAGTGCAGACAGTATGCATGCCTAAATTGAAGTTCATTTGGCTTTTCTTAGTTCTTGTTACATCGATTATTAACCATGGGCATACATATTAGAACATAAAAATTATATCGCCTAACACTAACCACAGCTTTGGAGTTTTGGTGCGGTGACATAGTTTGATGATGCCGTAGCCTAAAAAAACATCCATGGGCTTTGAATCACAAATGATTTGAATCAAATCTATGATTCCCTTGTACACCTGGTATAAATTTCCCACACAAACAAGATTAATTGGATGCAGCCAAGTTGTCATTCTGTATCTTGTCATAAGAAATTGAACAAATGATTCATCAGGTAGGAATTAGGGAGATTTTCTTTCATTCTTGGTTTCCAAACGAGATAAGCTGCAGATGCCAAGATGACTAATATAGGAGCAATCAGCCCCACAATGCTTATTATTTTTTAATAACTGAGATTACACTTGAATTACCAAGGAATCCCTTTTCGGGCACTCGACCATTAATCTCATAGAAGCATAAATTTAGACAAAGGATAGCAAATGAAAGGTCTCAAAGAATTCTGGAATTTGCCTGGATAATTTGTTATGCTAAAGATCCATCTCCTGGGTCCCTTACAATTCGTTCAATCCTGACCCATGTTAGGGTTATTGAGAGATTGGATGCAGACATGAGCACCACTTCGAGGTTATTTTGAGACAAATCGAGAATACCTAATTGCTGCAGTCGGACAATGAAGTGAGGAAGTCCATATCCTATCGTCTCAAGCTGATTTCGACCAATGTTAACACAGCCATATTTGTGAAGAGCCTAAATTTGTCGGGATCTGCCTAAGAAAAATTTCCCATGAAGGTCAAATTCGTGGAACCCAGAAGCAATGGGCATTGATAAGGAATTAAACACCCAACTTGGTTGAAGAAAAAACATGGAAAATTTGAAGTCAATGGAATAGTGCTCCCGAAATCATAGGGAAGCACTCCAAAGAGACCATTCAAACATAGAAATTATTTATGGAAGATATGTTAAATATCGAGGCAGGGATCTCACACATAACCAGATCATTGTCAAGATCAAGTATTTCAATCTAGAGATCCTGTCAAGCTCACTGTGAATGCTGATTTTTTTGTGATATTGCTATTTGACCCATCATCTTATAATCTCACCGATAATAATGTGGACAGGTGCATGAAGCTATAAATTAATGTTAAGCCCCTATAGTCATATAAAATAGCTAGAAAAAAATTGTTAAAAACATTGTACACCCTTAAAGAGCATTATTAGAGGGCTTTGGGTAGGTTTTAATTATTAACCTTGCATTATATGTTGATGTTGTTGTATATAATAGGAGTAATCATATTTTTGAAATATTTTTGAATCTGTTATAGGATTGATCAAGACTTAGGGAGGTCAAGTTTGGAGTTGCTTTAATAGCGGGTTTGTTGCGATGGCTTTAAGTATTAATTTCATACTTTACAAATTATAATTCTTGTTTATATTTCTTTATTCTTTGTGTCATATTCTGATTGTACATGATATTATATATTGGATTGATAATTGATAGGACATTTATGGTCCCTTATGGTTTAACTTTTATATACCAGGTACCTTTTCTGATTATCCAATCGTTGTCTTCGGGCAATTGCATGTTTGTAAGATTATTTTATTTATATAACACCATAGGCCGATCGTAAGTTTTTTTTCTCTTTATTCTTTTCAATGTATTGGGTTTTGTTATATTATTATTATTGTTGTTGTTGTTGTAAATTGGAGTTTAATACTTTCTAGTTAAGATAGAACATATTATTATGATTGCTTTAAGTTTATTATAGTTATGGTTTTCCAAGTTTGTTAAATAAGTACCAAGTTTGTTAAATAGGTATATAATTAATTTTAATATTTATTTTGCTAACATACTAATATCTTATTTATATGCATATTTTATTGTTTACATTAGTTTTGTAACTAAATAGATAATATTAGTATGGTTGTTTTAACAAAAAATATTTAGCATTTAAGTTTATTTTGCTAATATATATGAATACGGTATTTTGTCTATTATGAGTTTGGTAACTAAAGATATTTTTTCCCCTAGTTGGATAGTTTTAATTTCTAATCTAGTAATATCTTTTATTATTCATATAATCTCTCTCTCCCTCACACACACACATATATAACAATGAGAAATGTTATTATTATTATAGTTTTAAAGTAAAGATATGAGATGTTATGGAAAGATCCCATTTAAATCTTTTAAAACAAACAATGGGAATTATTTTTCATATATATATATTTATATATATATATATATATATATATTCTTATTATTCTCTCTCATATATTTAAATCCTAAACCTATTTTAACCCCCTCCCCCCCACATATATATGTGTGTGTGTGTTTCCCAAAACCTATATATAACCCATAATATATTTCTCTCTATATATATAATCCTTAAACAAATCATATTTCTCTCGCTCTCTCTTTCCTATTCTATTTAATTTTATCACCATCATCCCTCTCTCCTTCATAAAAACTCTCTCCTCTACTTTAACCTAACCAAAGCCACCTTCTCAACCCCACCATCACCTTCGTCTTCGCTGCATCCTCCTCAAAATTGCAGCCATCCCTCGCTTGTGACCCTCATCGGCGCTGACTGTGACCCCGATCACTTTCCGCTTCACCCTCATCGACCCCATCTACTGTTCAAGACCTGAGCACATGATGGCCGAACCCCTTCCTCCTTTGGAATTGAGCCCTTATCCACTTTACCCATCAAGCCTTCATCATTGCTTCCAGTAGTAATTTTCTTCCCATGACAGTAAAGATCCAATTTTTGTAGGCAACCCAGTATAAAGAAGCTGTTTTGAATCATCTCCATATCAGGAGCTCTTCTAAAAAAGCCCTAGATTTGGTTGTTTCCGTGATCGTCATCTCTGAGGCAGGTACTCTTGCTCTTGTATTTTTAGCCGATACAACATCGGCTAATCATTCGATTATATGCTTTAATTATATTTAATTAGATCAAATCGTAATATTATGAAATCTTGATTAAATGAAACTTTATATTTATCGTGCACACAATGAAAACCGTAGAATCCTAGAGCACCATTAATCAAATTAACTCTTAAAACCATGTTTTAGATTATATTCGATTCATTGATTAATCCGTATGTTTAATAGAGATACTTGCAAATTTATGTAGATTCTTGTTTGCATTATTGACACTATCATATTATTTCGACTGAACTTGATATGCTATTTGAGACTATTAATATCACTTGCTGGACATGATATGTTTGTTCATGATTACTATTTTCTTATATAAAAATGAGATCACTAATTGGAATGCTGACTTACATACCATAATATCTACCTGTTTACAAGTTTCCATTTCGTACTATCAATATGATATTACAAGTTCCAGTCTAGTCACTATTATTAATTAGTGATTCAGTTTATTACCATATTAGTTATACATAAATGGGGTGTTGGGATAGTTTGAGTGTGAGTTCGTTCAGCAGGATCTTAAGAGTCCCATCGCCGGCAGCTCGTACCGGACTATATCGGTCATCGGAGCTCGTATCAGACTATATCGGTCATTGGAGCTCGTACTGAGCTATATCGACCACTTTTTTACAAAGCTCGTACTGGGCTATATACGGTTACAGGTTCATTAGCTGGTAGCAGTCATATGTTACTATTGCCGGTACCGGGCTTTATATGGTCACTTGTTCACTCCATAGTTGGGCCCGTGTTTTCTTGCCCCTGAGGTCCTACTCTTGGATTGGGAATACTCCTGCAGAGATTGACGCACACACTCAAACTCAAGATAGGATATATTACCTTTTAGTGACCAAATCGGATACGACTTGATCGACTTGACCTGTTTACATATTTGTTTCATATTATTACCATATATATATATATATATATATATGCACACGGGTATCAAAACACTCACATATTCATACTATCACACCACATACACACACTATTTGCGTTGAGTACTTGTTGAGATGTTCTGATATCTCCGGGACTTGTCATCTCAGGTTTAGAGACCGATTCACAGGCAGAGCAGAATCGGAGTAATTATCAGGTTGCCGAAGATCATTAGTATTTGTAAATTTATTTCTATTTTATTTCAGTTGCTACTAGAATGTGCACACTCGCGGGACGTTAGGAGTGATGCATCTTTATTTTGGATCATGTATTTCGTTTATTCGGATCTTTATCTTCCATGGATATTTTATTGGATCTATCATCATCTTGTGATTCCATTTTTGATATTGCTCGTTATTCTTACAGCATGATGTTAGTATAATATCTTGGATATTATCGTATAGATTTAGTTAAAGTCTTAGGTATGATTATGGTAAAACAATTTCCCTTTCTCTAGAAGTGCTGGCGGTTTCGGTCCATATTTTCGTATTCCGGGAATTGGGGCGTTATAATTTATCATCACAGAAAGGTATACATTTGAAAAAGAACCTATTTATAAGTAGATGTTAGTTGTGCATATGGATGTGCCGTTGTAGGCCGCCGCCGCCAGCCTCGGGGATTTGCCGTTGTAGGCCAACTTGGCCACCGATATTCTAATTTTCGGTGATATATATTTAGATATTTGTCGATATTTCAGGAATAGAGAAGAAGCGACATAATTTATCAACTTAATTTCATTTTCTTGTTTTGGAGAAATGTTGGGCGACATGTCGGCATGTCGACCGATATGTCAGGATTTGATATCTGTTAAAATGTCTCGAAGTTTTCTATCAAGTTTCTTTTGGGATTTTGGGTTTTGTTTTCTATTAAGTTTTACTATTGGGGTTTTGGGTTTTCAAATATTATTCAAACCCGACCGCAATTACTGAACCCAGTTCTTGAGTAATTAAAAAACCTAGCAAACCTGATATTTCTCAAAAACCTTTCATTATTGACAAACTATAGATTCGAGCTTCCTTCTCTCATTTTCGGCAAATCTCGTCAAAACCCTAGATCCGAGTTTCATCGACAAGATAAGATTTTGGTAATTAATTTGGGCTCTCTCTATCCCTTTTTATGCCGAGTTTCTTAGAAATTCATGGCTATTATAGCGAAATTCTGCACCGAATCATGTGCTAAATATATTAATAATTATGAATTTGATTAGCAATTCTTAATTTAAACTCATTTAAGAAACCGATTTTTTATATTAAGTTACATTAATGAAATTTAGAAATGTTTTTTGATATATAGCGACTTTCGACATGAAATTTTTTGTGCCGACACGACACCAACATCCAACATTTGGAGTAATAACGACCATTAGGGAATAAGTGGAGGCCCTGGGAATTATAATAATGCCCGATTTTCATTCCTTTGACTCTTCTATCATTTGTTATACTTATTTCAATGCCATGTTCTTACAACTATGATTATTAATTTCATATAGCTATTTGTACATTGCATTAGTTGTTTTATATGAACCTTATACTTATTGAGTTGTGGTTGTTGACACCTTGTGTCACACAATCCTAAATTTTGATTATTTAGAATAAAACTTTATTTGCAGAATTCATATGTTAGCGACGACATTTCCAAGTGGTTATTCTTGAGTACAACAAGTGTAGTATATCAAACATCAAGAAAAATTGCCTACAATACGATATACACTCAAAACGGTGATATGGTATGAAGACTTGATGCAAGCGAGAATGTGATGCAAGCGAGAATCAAGATACAACGACGTCTCAACGTAACGACTCGAGGAAATGAAGATAAAAAAAGAACCAAGACCAAGAAAGGAGATATAAATGTTGTACATATGTTTAGTGTCGATCTCATAAGGTTAGAAGCTATATTCCAACATGTTTTCTATTCTTCAGACGTCTCTCATCTCATTGAGAGACATTTAACCTATTCGTTGGAAATCAAACTGCCAAGATTCAAAAACAGATATTCAACCGTGTCAGAAAGCAGACGTCTGGTACAGTCGTCCGCCTCACAAATTTTTGAATCCCTGACGTATGGTATAGACGTCTTTAGTGCAAATTTCCAAGATATCAGATACTGGATATATTTCAGAGACGAGTCACCAGACATCTGCTGAATACTTTTTGCTCTTCAGACGTCTCTTCCAGACGTCTGGTGAAGTAAATTCTTCTAACTACAGACGTCTCCTATAAACGTCCAATTGGTAGTTTCTAGCAGTTAATTTCTGATCGAATTTTCAAACGAATGGATATTTACGCCGTTTTTATTTCTAACCGTTCCCAACCGTCATTAACTATTTTATGATAGTTATTGGCAGTTAGAATAACTACCCCATTCATTTCTATATAAAACCTTAAGGATCATGCACATTCAAATCAATTATTCATTGCAAATCTTTTGAGATTTTTCTTGTTCTTCTCGAGCGTTTACTTGCCTAAATCTTTTCCATTTTCTTCAAAGCAAAAACTTGATATAATCACTTAAAACAATTCTTGTGCCCACTGGTTATAATTTATTAAGATCATAGGATTGTGATTGCGTAATTTTCATTTGTAAAAGGATTGTAAATCCCTGAAGAAGGGTCGATATCCTTCAACTCATGAGAGGGGTGCCTCTCATTGCTTGAATTGTGTGGATTCGGAATGGAAAAAGATATCTTCCTAGAGAATCGCGGATTAGAGAACAAAGTGCGATTTTTCTAAAGAATCACAGATTAGAGAGGAAGAATTACTTGTTTCCTAGATAATCGCAAGTTCAAGAGTGTGATCCTTGTGAAGAAGGATTGTTGTTCTTCACATCCCCGTGAAGAGAGATTCGTGTTCTTCACAACATTAGTGCAGAAATCCTAAGAAAGTGTCTTAGACAGGGATTGGCCACAGGAGAGTGGTGAGCCATAGTCAACAAATCTCTTTTGTTTGCATTGTCGTTGACTCTATTTATTTTTCTGTGATTGTCTTGATTACCATACTAAGTTTTATTGTTTAAACTTGTTTAAATTATTTCCGTAGAAACTTAGCAATCAATTCAAGATATAGTAATTAAGTTTTAAATTTGCCATAGGACACATAGTTACCTTATGGTATTTTTCAATTGGTATCAGAGCAGGTTGCTCATTTTAAAAGATAATATCTTGAGTTTATAGATCCTATAATAGCAAACCAATTAGATGGTCAATCCACCACACGATCTCCACTATTTAACGGCACAAACTTTCAGTTTTGGAAAACTAAAATGAGAATATTTTTACAATGCATACTCATAGACTTAGAAATATTAGATACACCATATATTATCCCTACTACAAAACCATATTCTTACGTTGATAAGTGTTCTATGACCCTAAATGTTAAGGTTATGAATGCCCTTCATTTCTTATTGGTCTTAAAAGAATTTAATAGGATTTCCATGTACCAGACGACATATGATATCTGAAATACCCTTGAGACTACACATGAGGGGACCGACCAATTAAAAGAAAGTAAGATAAATTGTTTAATGCATGAATACGAAATGTTTTTTATGAAAGAAAACGGAACTATAGATTCTATGTACCCTAGATTTAATAATATAGTTACCGAATTATTTAACTTAGGAAAGAAATTTATAGAGAAAGAAAAAACTATAAAATTCTTCGATCGCTAATTCTTTCTTGGCAGCCTAAGATTACCGCGATAGAATACGTAAATGACATGAGCACCATGAGCGTTGATATTCTCATAGGGAAATTAAAGACCTATGAGATGCAACTTGGTGATATCAAGATTAAAGAAGACAACCAGCGCAAGAATATCGCACTAAAGACATCAACTAACAAGACTAAAGCCCTGCGATGCTTTGAATGCAACAAAGAAGGCCACGTTAAGACGGACTGCTCGAGCCTTAAAGTCAAGAAGGAAAAATCCAAATGGAAGAAGGGTTTGAAACGAAGCGCTTTTCAAGCCATCTGGATGAGTTTGACTCACTTGAGTCAGAAATTGAAGAAGTTGCGAACATGTGTTTTATGGCGATAAATGCCACGTCCCGCTTCCCAGTGTATGGACAGAGGACGCGACGAGACCGCTACGTATTTACTCTGAAGTAAATACACTGAGCGTATCTAAGCAATATAAGTAAAATGCATAAGAGAGAGACAATAGATATAAATGAACAACAACTTTATTTATTCACATTCTTTTTACAATACATCTGAAAAGTAGAATGAAAAGCAATGCCTAAACAGTAGCATAACAGAAATGGAAAGTACTGAAATGAAATGTACAAGTAACTAGAGCTCCGGGTCGAAGGCTAGCTGATCCAAGTCATCGCTGGTGGACTCGATCTCCTGAAGGTCCGAATCATCTGACAACATTCCAAAGAAGAAAGAGAAGGAATGTCAGTGAACAATCGCTCGGTAAGTCCCAGAAATAAGGGAGAAATAGAATAGACATAGAGAGAGTGTAGCTTTTAAAGTTGTTATAATGTTGTATTTAGTATTAACGCTGTTTTTGTAGTTTGGTACAGAAGATACCAGTGTATACGAGAGGAGTCTTAGTAGACCAGAGACTAAGGTGAACGGAATATAAGGAACCGTTTATACCACGGTACAACAACAATTGAATTCAGATTAGGTGTCTTAATGGTTGTAGTCTCGTGCCACTTCTAACATCTTCCGTATCAATCTACCGCTTAAACCCCGCGATGTCTTGATTGTATTGTATTGTAAATTGTATTGTCTTGTATTATAGATTGTATAGATGGATGACTTGCCGAAATCATGATATCAGTAAATGGATGTAACTGGAGAATCATGTAGATGGATGTATATTTATGGTTCGGTTTAGTCAAGTTGTATAGATTGAACAGATTGAATATATGGATTCATATTGAATTGTTATATATACTTGAATCTCATTCAAGTCATATTGATTATATTGAGACTCAATCTGAGTCAGACAATTAGAAAAGAAATTAAATCCTGAATTATGTTTTGGTGCTATCGGTAACCGCTGCACATGGACGGCAGGATTTGTGTCTTTTTCAAAGACGATTACCGTGTTGATAACACCGTTTGTTAAGTTGTATACCTTAAATAGGCAAGCACTCATATCTCTGGCTCTCTGAGGCTCAAGAGACTAGTCCCGCTTAAACCTATATTTACTAGGGTTCTTATTGTGATTTATAAAACTTGAGGGGGTTTTATGTAAAAATAATTTTGTATAATTTTCAAAATACACCTCAAGTATTTAATTATCGTCTTTAGAGATTTCATAGATGTAGATTTTATATATGTGACATTTCTAGTGAGTAAAACCTAATTTCATAATATATGGTATTTATTTGTAAAGTATTGAACTTGTATGGAATTGCAGGGTATTTTCATGTGAAGTGATTCTTTTTTATTTAGAAAAAGTTGGAATATTTATACTATATTTGATGATACATATATATATTTATAAAAATAATTTAATTTATTATTTTTCTAGAAATCTTATTTTCTTAAGATATTTGTATTTTTAAATATTTCGAGACCGTATGCTCCTTGCGGAGTTCTGCATCTCGCACTACTAAGCCTGAGAATGTGCGATAATCCACACCATCCCGAACGGGTTCTCCAAAATGGGTTGTAGCAGTGCTTTGCAAAGATTTGTTTAAAATACATAATCTTGTAGAAAAATGTTTTATATAAGTCGGAGGTAGTTTTATATAAAACCGTATTTTCCCAAATCTATGTTTCCCAATATCATCATGCTATGTTACATATGAGTGTTGTGAAGAGGTAGGTCATTATCTCGTGAACTATCTAAAGGTATAGTAAGGGTCATGATGTTTTATGTCGAAACTAAACTATATGGTATTTTTCTGTAAAAGTGCTATAAAAATTGGAATATGAATTCTTTTGATATGAAACTTGTCAAGATATTTTGTTAATGATTAATGGTTATGATGTGCAAGTTTGGTATTGTTGTATTTAAGAAAATTGGAACTTTTAAAGAAAAACCGAATCGAAAGTCGGATTAACTCTGCTTCCGTCGGGTTTTAGAATTACGAGTTTTCAGAATAAAAAAGAGAAGAGGGAGGTTTGTTGATTAGAGAAGAGGAAAAGGAGGAAGTAGGAGCTGCCGGTGCATCGTTTCGTCGCCGAAATCTCCTTGGGTCGCTGTCAGAAGTTCGCCGGAGTTTCGCCCTTTGCTAACATCACTTGTACACAAAAGTTCTAGAAATTTTTCTTAAGAGTTTGGGCAGAGATTGTGAGTGAGGGGGTGTGAGATGGAGTGGTATTTATAGAAAAAGATTATGGTTAGGGTATGATAGAAAATGCATTAAAAATTATGCATTAAAAAGAGTTTTAATTAGATTTTTTAATCCTCTGGAATAATGTAGGGTATTTAAATAGAACAGGGGTTATGGGGAGGCAAAGATGCACAGGTGAGCATAAGAAAAATCGGAGTTCGATCGAGTTCGGTCGGCGGCGCCGGCCGATTCAGGCGCGTCACCGGCCAAGTCAGGCCGGGTCTCGTCACCACGTGTCCTATGTCTTTTGGTCTATCTCCTGGGCCAGTTTGTTTTTAGTGTGATCTTTGGGTTTTACGGTTTATGCACGTGTAGACTCTTGGGCTTCTAAAAAGATTAAAAGAAATTAATATAAAAAAATAATGTGGCTGATGGGATTTGAACTCTGGTGCTTTAGTTCAGCAGTGCAAGGTCTTACCAATGAGCTACAAGCTCTTTCTTGCTATTCAAAAGCAAATCAAATTTATAACTTGTGCTCAGGCAAAAGTACCCATTTCTGTATTTCTGAAAAAAATTCGTACAGAAAGTTTAGGGTTGTTACAATAAATGATGATGAGGTTAGTGACGATATTCATAATATTGAAAGTTTATCTAAATATAACTTAGTAAATTTATGTTTTTATTTAAAATCTAGTTATGATAAGATACATTCAAAATATAAACAACTTAAAGACAATAATAACCTAAAGGATAATCAAACTAAAAATGAATATGAAAAACTAATTCTAGAAAATAATGACTTAAAAGAAAAATTAGTATTAAAAGAAAAGGCATATTTAAATACTGTTAATACTATAAGAATTTTAAAGAATGAAATTTTTGATTTAAAGAGAAAATTAGAAATTAAGGAAAATATAATTTTTAAGTTTACAAAAACTAAGGATAACCTTGACATTATGCTAGGAAAATGCATAAATCATTATAAACGTCAAGGAGTAGGTTTTTATGACGATTCAAAGTATGAAAAACCAAATAAATTTGTTAGAATTTCAAATTCATATAGATATAATAATAAATATGTAAATGTTACATGTAATTATTGTTGTACTTTAGAACATATTTCTAGATATTGTCATATTAAATTAAATTAAACTTATAAATATCACTTTACTCTTAACCCCGGTGGACCGAGAATGAAATGGATTCCTAAGATCACACATCCGTCTTCTTATTTTGCAGAATCCCAAATCATGTAGTGAGAAGTGGATTCTTAATAGCGGTTGCTCGAGGCACATGACTGGCAATATTAAATGTTTCCAAACGCTATCAAAAGAAGATGGTTATACCGTTACATTTGGTGATAACAAAAAGACCAATATAATCGGTAAAGATACCATTTCATTTAATAATGATTCCAATAATACAATTATAAATGATGTTTTGTTTGTAGATAGTCTAAAGCATAACTTGTTTAGTGTAAGTCAATTTTGTGATAGGGGTTATAACGTAGTATTTGAAAAAGATATTTGTAAAATTATCTATAACGACGTAGAAATTCTAACGGGTAAACGATATAATAATATCTATCTTATTTACACTCACGATCTTAACAATAAAGACTTAAAATGTTTAGTCGTAAACAACAATGATGAACCGTGGCTTTGGCATAGGAGGTTAGGTCACGCATCTATGGACACCCTATCTAAAAATTCTAAGAAAAACTTAGTTAAAGGAATCCCGATGTTAAAATACGAAAAAGATAAACAATGCAACACATGTTTAAAAGGTAAACAAACCAAATCCTCATTTAAACCTAAGAATGAAGCATCTATTAATATCCATTACAACTAATATATATGGACTTATTTGGTCCTAGTAGAAACGCTAGTCTAGGAGGAAAACTCTATGCCTATATTATAGTAGACGACTATTCTAGATTTATATGGGTATTATTTTTTAAAACTAAGGACGAATCGTTCATTGTTTTCAAATTCTTTTTCAAACGTATTCAAAATAAGATGAATCTTAGAATTTCTTGGATTAGAAGTGAACATAGTGGAGAATTTGAAAACAATCTTTTTTGAAGAATATTGTAATAAAAAAGGATGTAAACATGAGTTCTCTTATGCCAAAACACCACAGCAAAATGGTGTTATTGAAAGGAAGAATCGTTCTTTGCAAGAAATGGCACAAACCATATTAAATGAAAATAATCTACTTATGTATTTTTGGGCAGAGGCAGTAAACTTGTCGTGTTATATCATAAATAGAGTTAGCATTAGGAAATTCTTTAACAAAACACCATATGAACTTTTCTAAGACACCATATGAACTTTTCTATAACAGAACTCCTAATATGAAGTAATTTATAATTTTTGGATGCAAGTGTTTTATTCTTGTTATGAATATAATTAGTTATGATATTAGTTATGAATATAATTAGTTATTAGATTTGTTAAGATATGAGAGATGATAACTCTCTCTCTATATTTTTGTGGACTCTTGATTTATCAAGTTAATAAAATATTGTCTCTTTATTCTTTTCATGGCATCAGAGCATTGAAAAGAGTTAAGAGAGAAAAAATACCTAATTTTCCTTACCCTCCTCCAGCAACCTTCGATTTCCCTTACCCTCCTCCAGCAACCTTCGATCCCCCTCGAGAGTATAGTCACATAATTCATGAATTATTCGGCGAATTTGCGAATAATTTGCGAATTTTTGATCAGCCGATTAAATCTTGCCGTTGCGCCGAATAATTCACGAATTATTCGCGAATAGTTCACGAATTATTCGAAAAAACAATGAATAATTCAAAAAACAACGAATAATACACAAATCAAAACCTAGCGTCTCATATATTAATTTCTTGCTCGAAATCCTTTCCGAACATTTTCCGAACACTTGCCGAATCTTTCCCGAATACCTGCCGATTTTTTTTCGAATAGTTCTCCAAATCCGAATTTTCGAACTCGCCGCATTACACCCATGCTGCGCCTCTCTAGCAACATTTGATCCCCACCATACCTTTCCCCAGAGCCTTCGATCAGCTCTACCCACCTCCTCACAGCAACCTCTCCTGCCTTCAATCTCTCATCCAGCACCTCCTCCAGCTGTCGTCAACCCCTCCAGCACCCATTCCAGCCTTCTACGAACACTCTTGCTCCTTCTCTAGCCTTCGATCTCCCCTCCAGCCCCTCTACGGCCGCCGTCGACCCTTCCAACCCCCTCCAACCTTCTGCTGCCCTCGTTGCCTGTCTTATGTCCCCTTTGGCCTTATTTTTCTTTGCTGCTCTGAGATGTAAAGGGATGATTGAAGAGAAGATTCTAAATTATAGGCTCGCTGCTGCTACAGGAAATAGTGCTGCTCGCTTTGTTGCTTTATCCTAAGCATCTTTTATTTTTTTTAAATTAGTGAATTGATAAAAGGCTGATGCGGGACCATATGCTATCTGCTCACCTCCATGCTGCTACCGTCCTTGCTCGTCTCCGTTCTTCTCGATTACCGACGATGCTCTTTTAGCTCGTCTGCTATTCTTGTACTTGCTTGTGGGTTCGACAACTGTTATTCTCTCTTTCTCGGGATCTATTTTTTGCGCCGTTTATCATGAATTCTAATTCAGTCTTTGCTCGCCGTGGAACGTTGCGCGGTCGCCCTTCTATTACTGCTTGTGGTCATGGTTCCCATTCTCGTGGTCGTGGCTGTGATTGTTTTTATTGTTCTTATTGCGACGACACTAATCATCGTGAAGACCGGTGTTGGGAAAAGCTTGGCTACCCTGTTGATACACCTAGAGCTCTCCAGACATTCACATCAGTTGTTACTGCCTGATCTTCCTCTTCTGCGGCAATTTACCTTTATCCAGTGCTACGTGGGGCCAGTTGCGTCGTCTTCTCTGTTCTGTAGCTCCCGCCAACCTTTCTACCCCAACACATATATCGTTCCTTTCTCATTCTAATTCATGCGTCACTGATTCCAGCACCTCACATCACATGTCTCGTAATGGACCATCTGATCTTGCTTCTAGCCCTCACAAACTTATTTCCATGGCTGACGGTAATATCATACATGTTTCTGGCTTTGTTGATTTATCACTTTATCTTTACACCTAAAAAAGCTTTAATTGTGTCATCTTTAAAACAAAACTTGCTTTCTATCCGTCAGCTTATAAATGATTCGAACTGCTTCGTAACTTTTTATCCATCTCACTTTGTGATACAGGATATTCTGACGAAGCAACAGATTGGTGGGGAGCATGAACAGAATGGACTGTACTACGCTGATCATCTTCCCAGTACATCTACAGCTGTTTCTACTATCCAGTAGTATCAGAGACTTGATCATCCTCTTCTTTCTTCTTTACGTACTATATTGCCATCTATTGATTATCATAATTCAATTGTGAATCCTGTATTCTTGGCAAACACTATCACTCATCTTTTCCTCCGGTTAATAAAAGACATGATTTGCCTTTTGCGTTAATTCACTTCGATATTTGGGGTCCTTTTAAATTTTCTAATGTGTTTGCTTATTGATATTTTGTGACTTTTATTGATGATCATTCATGTATGACTTTGTTGTATATTATGCGTAATAAGTCTAAAATTTTGTAAACCTTTAAAATATTCGTAGCTGAGATTACCGATCAATTTGGTGTTCCGGTAAAGGTTCTTCATTTAGATAATGCTAAGGAGTATATTAGCACGGAGTTTACTGCATTTTTTTATACCCATGGTATATTGCATCAAACTTCCTGTTCTTATACTTCTCAGCAAAACGGGATTGTTGAACGGAAGAGCCGACATTTGCTTGAGATAGCTCGTTTTCTTGTTTTGCATATGCATGTCCTTAAACGATTATGGAATTTTACGGTTTTAGCAGTCTGTTTTTATATCAATTACATACATGCCTTCTCCGGTCCTAAGCAACCAATCCCCTTTCTCCATCTTCTCCGGTCCTGGGCAACGAACCCCTTTCTCTATTTTGTTTCCACAGGGCAATTTTTTTCTTGTTCCTCCTAAGGTGTTTGGATGTTTATATTATCCTCATCTTCTAGGTCCTCATATTGACAAGCTTAACCCTAGAGTTATCCGTATAGTATTTGTAGATTACTCACGATCCCTAAAAATGTATATTTGCTTTGACCTTCCTATATATAAAGTTTGTACTTCTTATGATGTGACCTTCTTAGAAGATCAAGCCTATTTTCTACCACTTGTTAAGGACCCCACTCTTACTATTTCTGTTTCTCACTTACCTTCCTCAGAGTTTGATTCGTTTGTTCAACCTGTGAGCCATAGTTTTCAGTTTGTAGCCCATTATCTGCAGGTATATTATCGTCGTAAGAAAGTTGTTTCACCCCCTCCCATCAATACTTCTTCTAACGATTATTCTGCAGGCATACCTATACAGTCCACCATTCCTGATTCTTCACCGCCGCTGCCTTCAGAAGGGTACACCTATACAGTCCACTATTCTTCTTCAGGTACACATATACAGTCCACTATTCTACTACAGGTACACCTATACGGTCCACTTCTCCTATTGCCTTACATAAGGGTAAGCGTTCATGTACTACTGCACATCCGATTTCTAACTTTGTTTCCTGTCATAGACTGACGCTATCCGCTCGTCAATTTGTTTCTTTCTTGTTGCCATCACTCTTCCTTCCTTTGTTCAAGAAACTCTTCAGCACTCAGGTTGGCATACCGTTATGTTAGAGGAGATCGTACACTACGCTTTAATCAAACTTGGAAATTGGTAACTCCGCCTTCAGATAAGAAAGTTGTCGGCTGTCGGTGGGTCTTTGCTATCAAGCATAATCCTGATGGGATGATTGACTGTCTCAAAGCTCGTTTAGCGGCCAAAGGATTTACTTAGCAGTATGGTTTGGATTATTTTGAAGCTTTTTCACCAGTTGACAAATTGACCTCGGTTCGTATTCTTATATCCTTGGTTGTTTCTAAGGCATGTCCACTTCATCAGCTTGATGTGAAGAATGTGTTTCTTAATGGCAATTTTTCAGAGATTATTTATATGCAGCAGCCTCCTGGCTTTAAGCGATCGAGGGAGGCTTGGTTTATCTTCTACATAAATCATCATATGATTTGAAGCAGTCACTGTGTGCCTGGTTTAAAAAGTTTAGTACAGTTCTACGGCAGATTGGCTTCAAACACTATCACGCCGACACATCTTTCTTTACACATAATCGTTCTCACGGCAGGATAATCATGTTGGTGTATGTTGATGGTATTATCATTATTGGAGATGATTATGCTGGTATCTCCAAAGTGAAAGAACATTTGGTTTCACATTTTCATACCAAGGACCTTGGGCTACTTAGATATTTCCTTGAAATTGAAGTATCACGGAATTCTAGTAAATTACAGCTCTCTCAGTGCAAGTATGCACTTGATTTTGTATCTAAGACATGATTTCTGGGATGTAAACCTACAAACAGTCATATAGATTCTTAAATCAAGCTATCTCGATCGAGCTCTCATTTGGATCCTCCACTACCTGACCCAGGACGATATTGACGTCTTGTTTGGAAGCTTATTTACCCCACTGTCACTCGTCCTGATATTGCCTTTATCGTTAACACAGTGAGTCAGTATATACAGAATCCTTCGACTTCTCACCTTAAGGCAGCTGAGTATATTTTCAGATACATCAAAGGTTTTCCAGGACAAGATATTCTTTATAAACCATCATCTACGTGTCGCTCACAGCCTTTGCGGATGCTGACTTTGCTGGATCCATTGATGATCATCGTTCTACGAGTGGCTATTATGTCTTCTTAGGAATAAACTTGGTTATATGGAGTAAGAAGTAAAATGTAGTGGCTCATTTATCGTTCTTCTACAGAGACTGGGTATAGATCTATAACGCATACAATTGCTGAGTTGGTATGGTGTACCTCTTTTCTGACAAATCTTGGGGTTCTCACTTCTCTTCCGACTACACTCTTATGTGATAATAAGGCCGCGATCCACATTGCTGAGAATTCAGTTTTTCATGAGCGGACCAGCATATCGAAATAGTTTGCGACTTCATTCGTGACAAGGTGACAGATAAGATGGTTGCACTCCAACATATTTTCTCTTTGACTCAACTAGTAGATATCCTTACCAAACCTCTTTCTCGACCGGTTTTCGCTCGTCTTTTGTCCAAACTTGGCATGATTGATATCTATGCCCCAGCTTGCAGGAGAGTATTATGAATATAATTAGTTATTAGATTTGTTAAGATATGAGAGATGATCTATGACTCTCTCTATATATTTGTGTGGACTCTTGATTCATCAAGTCAAAATATTTTTTCTCTTTATTCTTTTCAATTCTAAACACTCTAGACAACCTAGGTAAGTTTGACTCTAAATGCCATGAAGGCATTTTTGTTGGTTATTCCATGACTATTAAAGCATGTCGTGTTTATAATAAGAGAATCCAAGTCATACAAAAAAGTATGAACGTTGAATTTGATGAAAACAACTCGATCTTTAAAACCATACAAAATGATGATGAACCAAACATCTTAAATGATTTAGAGAACTTATCAATAGAAAAGGGAATTGCAGAGCCACATGCAGAAGATGTACCATAAGTTGTGGAAGATCTACAGAATGATTGGCAATATATAAACTTACCTTTTATATCCTTCATAGAGCCCAAAACTATAAATGAAGCCATAATAGATAAAAATTAGATTATACCTATGCAAGATGAATTAAATCAATTTGAGAGAAATATTGGATGGTATCTAGTACCAAGACCAGAAGATAGACCAATAATAGGAACTAAGTGGGTATTCAAAAATAAACTTGATGAATTATGTAAAGTAGTTAAAGCCCGCTTAGTAGTCCAAGGATAAATCAAATAGAAGGAATAGACTACGACGAGACTTATGTACCTGTCGCTAGATTAGAACCCATACGTATCTTACTACCATATACTTGTTATAAAAACTTCAAAGTTTTTCAAATGGACGTTAAAAGTGCATTCTTAAATGGTCAAACAGATCATATCTATTAGTTAAGAAAAACACTATACAGCTTTAAGCAAGCCTCTCGTACTTAGTATGAACATTTAAGTTCGTTTTTAGAAAATTTAGGTTTCATTGAAGGGTACAGTAGATAAGACCTTATTTACTAAAAACCCTTAACCAAGACATTATAATAGTTCAGATATATGTTGATGATATCATTTTTGGATCGAAAAATGAATTTGAAATGAGTATGATGGGAGAACTTAATTTCTTTCTTGGATTTTAAATAAAACAAATGGATGATGTTATCTTTATTAATCAAGCCAGATACACTAGAGAATTAATAAAGAAGTTTAGCTTAGAAAACGCAAAGACATGTGAAACACCTATGGCTACCAACACCAAACTCACTGACGATAAAAATGGTCAAGAAGTTGACACTAGACTGTATCGTGGCATAATAGGAAGTCTACTATATTTGACTGATAGTATACCAGATATCATGTTTAGTGTGTGTTTGTGTGCGAGATTCCAGACTAATCCTAAAGAGTCACATTTGACTGCTGTCAAAAGAATCTTTAGATATCTAAAAGGAACCATAAATTTTGGGTTATGGTATCTTAAAAATAAATTTTTTCATTTGACAAGTTATTCAGATGCAGATTATGCCGGAAGTCTGAAAGATCGAAAGAGTACAAGTGACACTTGTTACTTTTTAGGAAACTGTCTTGTCTCTTGAATTTCTAAGAAACAAAATTCAGTAGCTTCATGGATAGCCAAGGCAGAATATATCACTGCCAGTGCTTATTGTGCACAAAGCCTATGGATAAAATACACACATGAAGATTATTAAGAAAGTATTTCAAAGATTCCTATACCTTGTGAGAATACAAGTATGGTTCATATGACCAAAAATACCGATCAACATTTTAGGACTAAGCACATCAACATACGATATCACTTCCTTAGAGATCATTTTTATAAGAGAGAGATCATTTTGAAGTATGTGTCAACAGAAAGTCAATTGGCTAATATATTTACTAAACCATTAGATAAACTAGGTTTTCTCATCTAAAAGGAGAATTAAATATGATAGAATTAATCACATCTTAAACCCATAAACCATATTAATAAAAATTCATATAAATTGAAATTTCTAAACAGCAGACGTCTCCTACGAACGTCTGGTATGGTTAAATATCTGATACAGACGTCTCCTACAGACGTCTGTCATAACTGCTCTATTACCTATTTTTTTATTAATAATTAATGTAAATAATTAATCTTCAATATAATTAAAATTAATCGAGTGGTTAATTCTGTGTAACCTAGAATTCAAATTAGAAATTCAAATTTGAATTAAGAGGGAGTTAGAAAAACTTACAGTTAGTTTTTCAAACTCCTTAGTGATTTTTAAAATTTCTTTCCTTCTCTATAATAAGAACCAATTTCTTAGGAATTAAACATCCTATTATTTGAAAATGGACAACACTAATGTTTACAAGAGAAAGGCGAAAATGGAAATTGGAGATAGTTCCAAAAAAGTAAAGAAAGAGCCTCCAAATCCTAAATCTGAAGAGGATCCTAGCGAGAACTCCGTTCCTCTTTCTCCCTTTCCACCAACATACAATCCAAATCCACCACACTCCTCTACAGTAAGTAGAATTGTGCTGCCCTTTCGCTAAACCTTCATGGATAATACTTGTATCTTCTTTGACCCCGAAGACGATATGATTATTAAAAAGAGAACCACCGATGTAGAGAAATTTAAGGAGACTTAGGATAGTGTTTAGGATTAATGTATGTTTGTGTGTGTGTGTGTTTATGCATTGTTTTTATTTCTTGTAATGCAATACTTTATTAATAAAATATTTTTAATTTTAGTTTATACGTCCTTTCAAAAAAATAAAACCATAAATAAACTGCCAGAAAAATCACAACAGACGTCTGTAGCAGACGTATGTAGTCAAACGTTTTGAATACCATACGTCTGTGACTGACATCTGTAGTTCATTTTATGCTTCGGGAAATTGCATTCAAAGACGTCTTGTCATAGGCCCCAGATGTCTGCACGGGATAAAATCGAAACGATCTGATTTTTCTGACCGCTTGATTTCTTTCATTTAATCCTAGCCATCCACATATTTTATAATACCTACCCTTTTACCCCGGTTCTTAACCCTAGACGTATCTTTAACCAACTGATCCCTCCTCTCTCTCGCTCTCAAACTTCTCAAAACCCTAACATTATCTCAAAAATCCCCCAAATTTCATCTCTGATTTCCTTATGGCTCCCAAAAAGGCAACCGTTTCCAAAAAAGGAAGACGATCCCAACCGAACAATCACTCGACTCCAACCTTTTCCTCAACGATGATTGCAAATCCTGGTTTTTTTCGATTATCTCGAAACCTATCCAGTCTAGTTCCACCATTATCTTTCGAGACATTGTTGAGTTTCGATTTCAAGATTTTATCTAAGTTTCAAGGGTGGATGCCATTTCTCACGTTGAATTGCCCGACATTTGATAGAGCCGTTAGACTTTTCTACACAAATCTCATTGTAACCAACGAAGTCCCTACAAAGTATGTGACCAAAGTTTTCGATTTTACCTTCAGCTTCACACCCGGAACACTCTTTAAGGGCTTTAGATATTCCTAACGAAGGAGTTTGACATTTTTATGAAGAATTTGACCAACTTCGAGTATTCCGAAACGATGACTAAGGAAAAGGCATCACAAATCCTTCACGGTCCCGATAATCCCCATCTCTTCAATGACCGTCAAGCCAAGACCCTTCCAAAAAGAGCCCGCGTTCTAGCAAACCTTCTTGGACACATCGTCTTTGCCAAGTCCGGGAGTAGAGACATCCTATACGTCCTCATAAGTTGATGACTAATTGTGTTTTGTCGAAGATTCGAGTCAATCTTTCATTGTTCCTGTTTCAAAGTATATGGGAAGTCTCGAGTGGTCCCGCAAATCTCTACTATGGACGCATCATCACCAAACTTTTGGAGTATCGTCAAGTTGTCTGACCTGATCTTGAAGACAAAGTAAAGGACCAACTCGATTTCGGTTCTCAAAATATAAATTTGATGAAGTTAGACCAACCTTTGAGTTCCTTTCAATCTCTTCAAGAACCCGTTGATGCCCCTCTTCCTCCAGCACAAACCTATCAAGACTTTGACTTCCAAGCTTTCGAGACCCGGATTTTGGATTGCATCCCCGGCTCTCATGATCACATCTTAGGACGTATTGATAATCTCTCCGGTCAAATTAATCATCTCACGGACCAAATGAATGGATTCTTCGGAATCTTTGAACACCACATGTCCTTCATAAACTCCAAGCTTCAAATCGGAACTCCACCTCCACCGCTGGAAGAATAAAAATTAGGATCTAAGTTTAGTTAGATCTTAGGTTATTTTAGTTTCATGTTTGCTTGCTTTAGTTTGTGGTTGTTTAGTTTTAGTTTATCATTTGAAATTATATGTTTTTCGTATGTAGTTATGAACTTCATGTTTCATTTATGAAATTATGCACTTTGTGTTTCATTATTATTATGTTCGTATGATATATATCTATGTTTTAGTTATTAGTATGAATCGTGAGCTAATATAGCTCTTATTCTTAATCGATTCATTTTGTTCATTTGATATACCGAATCATGTTTCATTTTGTTTCTTGATTAACTTAAAATTTCTATATTCATGTTTGTTTTCGTTATCCCTTGCTCTGTTTATAAAACTTTTTGATATTTTTCAAAAAGGGGGAGAAAATATCCATGAATATCTTAAATTATGTGCTTAAATGGTAACAAAATTCGAATTATATCCCTCGTCTTCATGCAGTGCTTCTTGAAAAATAGTACCAGTAGTATGGGACATTGATTCGAGTTCAAAGATTTTTCCAACTGAGTATGAATTGAGGGGGGGTATTTAACTCGAATTTATATTTTTATATATATCATGAATCCTTTAAATAAGTTTCGTTAAATATCAAAAAGGGAGAAATTGTTGACACTTGTGTCACACGATCCTCGATTTTGATTATTTAAAACAAAACTTTATTTAAAGAATTCATATGTTACTGACGACGTTTCCAAATGTTTATTCTTGAGTACATTCATAGTATATCAAACATCAAACACAATTGTCTAAAATACGATACGCACTCAAAACGGTGATATGGTATAAAGATTTGATGCAAGCGAGAACGTGATGCAAGCTTAATCAAGATACAATGACGTCTCAACGTAACGATTCGAGAAAATGAAGATCAAGAAATAAGATATAAGTGTTGTACATATGTATAGTATTGATCTCATAATGTTACAAACTACATTCCAACATGGTTTCTATTCTATAAACGTTTCCCCTCTCATTAAGAGACGTCTAATCTATCCGTTAGAATTCAAACTGCCAAGATTCAAAAATAGATATTCTAACATGTTAGAAAGCAGATGTCTGCCTCACAAATTTTTGAAATACAAATTTCCAAGATATCATATATATTTCAGAGACAAGTCACCAGATATCTGCTGAGTACTTTTTGATCTCCAGACGTTTCCTACAAACGTCTGGTGAAGGAAATTCTTCTAACTACAGACGTCTCCTGAGACATCTCCTAAGAGGCCTGGCAGTTAATTTCTGTTTAAATTTTCAAACAAATGGATATTTGCGTCATTTTTGTTTCTAACCGTTCCCAACAGTCATTAACTGTTTTATGCCAGTTAGAATAACCACCCCATTCGATTCCTATATAAAGCCTTGAGATCGCACACATTCAAATCAATTATCACTGCAAATCTTTTGAGATTTTTCTTGTTCTTCTTCCGCGTTAAGTTGTCCAAATCTTTTCCATTTTCTCCATAGCCAAAACTTGATTTAATCTATCAAAACATTCATTGTGCCACACTGGTTATAATCTATTAAGATCATATGATTGTGAGTGAGTAATTTGTCGTTTGTAAAATGATTGTAAATACCCGAAGAAGGTTCGATATTCTTCAACTCACGAGGGGGTGCCTCTCATTGCTTGAATTGTATGGATTCGGAATGGAAAAAAATATCTTCCTAGAGAATCACGGATTAGAGAGAAAAGTACGGCTTTTCTAGAGAATCACGGATTAGAGAGGAAGAAGACTAGTTTTCTAAGGATTTGCAAGTTCAAGAATGCGATCCTTATAAAGAAGGATTGGTGTTCTTCACTTCCATGTGAAGAGAGATTCGTGTTCTTCACAATAATAGTATAGAAATCCTGAGGTGTCTTAGACGGGGATTAGCCACAGGAGAGTAGTGAACCCTAATTAACAAATCTCTCGTGTTTGCATTGCCTTTGACTCTATTTATTTTTCTGTGATTGTCTTGATTACGACACTAAGTTTCATTGTTTAAACTTATTTAAATTATTTCCGCAGAAACTTAGTAATCAATTCAAGATATAGTAATTAAGTTTTAAATTTGTCATAGGATACGTAGTTACCTTATTCACCCCCTCTAAGGTATTTTTCAGTGGCTCATCCCTAAATCTAACAATTGTCAAATTAACATATATGAGATAAGGAATGGGGGTATTCGTAATAAGTGGGAGGCGTCTTCTATAGAGGATAGGACGAGAGAGAACCGATTGAGATGGTTTGAATATGTGCAACGAAGATCAATAAATGTCGTAGATAGAAAAGAAACAAAATTAAAGTTAATGGCGCAACTGGGGTTAGAGCCGTTGGGGGTAGACCTAAATAAACATGGATAGAGACAATTAAGCATGATATGTAATTGTTTATTTAACCGAGGTGACAGCCCTTAGCAGAGTAGAATAAAAGAAACCGATTCGTATAGCTGAGCCCAAAATTTTGGGATAATGGCTTGTTTTTGTCTTTTTAGATCAACACATTCAAACATTAGCCGGTGACAGTGGATCTTTAAAGAGCTGGTGATTGACGTTAGATTGTTTTCCTTTATGTTTCTTTTAGTAATCCTTGGATTGGTAATATTGTTGTCGGATGTAATAAATATCTGATTTGTGGTTGATGACTTGAAAGTTGGAATTTGACCTTTTTATTTTCTGGATATTCACTTGAGACTTTGATGGATAGAATATTTGCGAAGAGATTTCATTACATGTGCAAGTAAGCTAGGTTTTGCATTCTTCTCAGCGGAGGGGATAGCGGCCCGGCTGGTTCAAGGTTAGGTTGTAGGAGAAAGAAGGGAGATCCATGTTCTAGCGTTTGTAAATTTGCTGCTTTGCATTTCATAATGTTAATATGACATATCACTGGTAGTGCAAGGTACTGATAAAATGTCTTGCTTCCTTCTTTATTTCATCCTTGCCAGGATTAATGGCAAGGAATGACATAGTCAGAATTGGTCGTTCTACTTCTCATGTTGCGGTCTACTGAGTTACATAGATTAATTCTACCGGCAATTTCCAGCTATATTTCTCATCTGTAATAGTGAATTCGACATAGACAAGCATGCAGCCATACTTTTACATGTATGTATGCATCAATCGACGATGATTTGGCTGCCCCTAAAATTTGTTTATACAGCTTTTCTCCTTAATAACTTAATAATCATTATAGACATAATTCTTATTATTGTAACTGGTCTATGGTTATCCAGCTCCTTCATAATGACCCTAGGATACATATAAACAGGCGCCCATGAAGTGTTCTTACTTTTGTTTTCTTCTAGGTAATTCTGATGGGTCAATCTGAGAGCATTGCAGCTGCTGAAGATGTGAACAACACGGAAACTCCGGCCACATCATCGACCATTGAATCCTCTCCATCTTCACTGCCTTCATGTCAGTTCCCACTATTTTTCCACGATTCAGTATATTTTATCTGTTTTATTTTTCGGGCGGGGCAGGGGGGGGACATTCTCTCTACTGATCTAACTATCTTTCAAATCTCTAACTGGGGAGCGGGGCTCATCATACAACTTTTTAAAGAGGTCCTTGCGCATGTTATCACATTATCTAGATTATGATATGCAACATGAAACCAGTTTGATGAATGATTGTAATCTGTGCTTGATGGTACATGAAGGATTGTAGCATTAGACACCTATTTGAATGAAGAAAAATCCTTTCTAATGTTAATGCAAAATAACGAACAGTGGCTTCATCTCTCAATTTATACTTTGGATAAAGGTAAGTTAAGAAACAAGGGATCATGGAAAATGAAGCATAGTTGCAACGAAGCGAAATCGATAGATGTAAACTACACTTTTTTTTGTTTATTGGTCAAAGGAGTTGTACGGTACATCATGCATAAAAGGATAGGCCCTGATGCCTTTTACAAAGTGACCTGGACTCCAAGAGATGACCATCTTCTTGAGAAATTATTTTACATTGTTATAACCAACATTATTTTATCCTGTAGAAGTTAAGAATAAACGCTTTTCGAAAAATTTAATCTCCTTCATTGTCAGTGAATGCAGAATAAAAATGGAAATGGCACTCCCCTTTAAAATAGCGGTAAAACTGTCTCCATTCTTCTATTCAAGATCCAAACTGAGTGAATTATACCTTTTTGGTAAGGCAGAATATTTTCGCTGATCTCATTACCTGTTGCCTGTTACAGAGGTACAGATTATGGTGGCAATGATGAAAACGAGGTCAGTTCTTTTTCAAGACTCACTGCAAACTTCACTTGCAATGTGCAATAAAGCATTTCCCTTATCCAAATCGAATTTTTGAAAATATGATTATTTTTCTTTCTTCTTTTTTGTGGTCATTGGATGTGAAAGCTCAGAGAGCATTGGAATGTCCATGTGTAGCCAAGTTAGGAAAGGGTCCTTGTGGTACTCAGTTTTCAGAGGCATTTGTTTGTTTTATAAAGAACACTGCAGAAGAGGAGGTATATATAACCGTGATATGCATACATGATAAACTCTGAATTTGAATACTTTCACTCTTGAATATCTCTCATCTTCACCTGCATGTGATATGCAAACATGATCAACTCTGAATTTGAATAATTTCACTCTTGAATTTCTCTCATCTTCACCTGCATATGTTGCCATTGATGCTTTGATCAACTATCTATATATTTGTTTTCCAGTAATTGCGGTAAATCCCTATGTAGTCAACCTGTATAGCACTTATACACCCTCAAGTGATTTATTAACACCCCCTTTATTCATCAACCAAAACCCTTGAAAAAAGTTTTGAAGTTAAATTAAACAATCATTCAGGTTGCTTTCTCTTTGAAATAACCATTTGAGTTGTTTATAATTGAGTTTCCAGTGTTTTTAAGGGTTTTGGTCAATGATTAGAATGGGTGTTTTCGTTAATAAATTAGTTGAAGGGGTACAGGTGGTATACAGGATAAACTGGGGGGGGGGGTGTTGTGCAATTTACCCATTTTAAGACTCTTTAGCATAAAAGAGCTTATATAGTCTTATGTATGTTGATATTGCAGGGATCAGATTATGTTAGCCCCTTTATAGCTTTGCAGAATTGCATCAAAGCAAACCCTGATGCATTTTCTAAGGATTTAGTAGAAGATGAGAGCGAAGAGGATGAGGTCGAGGATTACAAAATCATAACCCCGTCATGGTCTCGAGTACCCAAGTCGAGGGGAGTTTCAAAGTTGTAGGAATGTTTGATTTATTTCTTCATGTAATCCTTATAAAGCTATAATTACCTCATAATTCCAGTATTATGTGGCATTTGAACGTACTCTTTGATTTTTATCTCCGATTTCAGTTTGGGAAAAAAGTTTTGAATCTGTGATGTGAATAGGTAATTGAATTGTGCTGTTCATGAAGATATGTCTTGGTTTATTGAATAAATTATTGGTACCACTTGCATCTGTTTGATACTGGTTTTGTTAATTTATATTTCAATGCTATGAGAGTTGTTTCTTCTGAGTGAATCATCCAAATGTAATTTCTGCAAGCAAAGAACTTTCAAATAAAATGTATTCCATTTCAGCAGTAAATGTGACCCTTTTGAGGATCACACTGGCAACCTCGCAGTTTAGAGAGAAAAGTTGTATCGCATGAGTTATACCTAATTGGCAAATAAAATTTATTCATAAAATTTATTCTATTTGGCATGAATCTCTGACATATCTTCGGAAGCTCTTTTTTCCTTTACCATGTTCTTAGATTTTCCTATCAATGCGTATTTATATCTGAAAGCAGCAATTTAACAAGTATTATATCACCACCACCACCATTTATACCAATGAGCAATAATAGCTCAACAGGTATGACACTTCCTCTCTTGGGGTTTGATCCCCAGGAGAAAGTGGCCACAATTTTACGCTTTCGGGCAAATTCGTGGGTCCTTTAGATGCACACGTGTGTTATGTGTTTGTGTGTGTTGTATGCATGGGTGTGACGGACCAGTTCCTAAAAAAAATCTATTGTGTTGTTCAGTTATAGGCATAATAAAGATCTTGATCTCTAACCACATTTAAAGAGAAAAACAAGGTTACACATCATAATGAAATAGGGAGCCAACTGATTTGATTTGATAAAACAAAGAACAGCTCAAAAACCTGCCACTAATCAGATTCTACTTTCAAAATCAAAATCAAAATTTAGTTTCCTGACAATTATTAAAGGTTGCAGCATTTGATGCAGTTTTAGTTCCACAGAATTACTAAAGGAAGTTTTATAAACCATTATGGTGATGCAGTTTGAATTTCACTACTATACCATGAACTTTCAATGTTTACCGAAAAATGCCATAAACTTTGTAAATTGCAAGTAAATACCGATGTCAAAGGTGAACATACAATATACTCTCAATGGTGAAATAGCGAACACGACTATACATCGAAAGAAAAAGCTCATCCTTAACCCTGTATGGTATCAAATTGAAAACGACAAAAGTCCATGGTATAAATTTCCAATTTACTAATTTCAATACATGTTTTATGATATTTATCCGAAAACATGGAAATTTCATGGCATTTAGAAAATTTTAGCCTCAATTAAAACTTCAGCATTGGGCGGGTAATGAACGATATTATAATTAACAATTCCATCTCCCACGTGGTTTAATCATTCTCCTCTTCATGTTAACATACATAACTCAAAGTTTTCCATTTACATTATTTAAAAAACATAAGAAAATCAAGGCCTGGAAAGTTCAAGTTTTATGCCTCAGAGAGATCTAAATTATCTTTTGATTCTGTTGGCAATCCTTGGGTGTCATCAGCATCTGACGGTTGAGATTCATGCTTTGCCGCTGCTTTTAGGACTCTATCTTGAACTGATGTTGCTGAAGGAGATGTTGGTAGCCCTATTTTGTTCGGTTCTAATTTTCCTGCAGCCCAGGAAACCACCTGAGCTCCGATGCTCACTGGAGTTAGCAACAACCTGAAATATGAATAGGATTAGACGAAAATTTCCACTTCTAGTTACGTTAAGATAAAGCAGAACAATAACTGAACCTATCTGACAGCTCCAATCTAACAATCTTGGTTATGTTACCATAGGCTAAAATTATGTTAAAATGCCATGAAGTTGTGATTTTTTTTGGGGGCAGATATAAGACTTTTGAACTAAAGGTGAAATAAAAATTTATGAGGTTATGAATTAAAACAAAAGTCATGTTTTTTTTTTAAGTAAAAGCTCATGGTATTGAAATGGAAACAACAAAGCACATTGCCTTCTAGAGTAATTGCTGAGGGTCGAGGTGTTTATCTTAAAGATGGTGAAAGTTCAGGTCGTTTTACCATGAGTTAGCCTCTAAGGTAAGTGTAGGATACTTAAATGAGATATACATGAAGGGTGTTACATGCAATTAACCCAACATATTTAATTCTGTTTTGCACCATATATCCACAGTTAACTTGCGTTCGATATTTATACAAAGCTTATCCATACTTAACGGTAATAAGAAAACTTTGAAATGCTTGAGCACCAATCTCAAAAATATCTCATCACAGTGCATATTTGTTCACACAGCTACCATGTGAGAAAAATGATCTCCATTAAGTTATTGATGTCATTTTTACCTCCATCAGATGCAAATAAGAAAACTGGCTTACCGAACATCTTGCTTGAAATCCTCTGAGTCCTCATACGAAACAAACCATCGATATAGAGTCTAGCAAACAAAAATGACAAACATGATGATAAATGTTAAGAAGATGCTGGTCGAAGACGTGTTATTCAAATAGATATGATAACGTTAAAAATTAATTCTTCCACAGGCAAGGTTTAAAATCTTAGAAAAAATGGTGATTGGAGGACCAAACAATCTTTCTAATATACTGGTATTTCTAAGAACGGAACAAAAAGGGTACTTGTGCTATCAAATACCTGCCCTAGGCCAATTATACCGATCACTTGTAGAGTTTTCTCCCATTCTGCAGTCAAAATCCCAGTTTGGTTAATTCTACAACGAATGGTTTCTATCTAATTCAAATATATGGATAATATAAAAATATTTAAGCCCTAAAACAGGATGCATCTGTAAAATTAAAAAAAAATGCAGATATCTTCAGTTTGTTCTCTAATTTAAATTTCACCTAGGTAAATAAATTGTCAGTATTTCAAAGCCTGTACATTCCAAAAGTTGACTAATTATATCTTTTCTCCTGAAACTGACTCAAAGAATTTCATCCAGAATTTGTCAATTGCAACTACTCACCTGCTAATGCATAGCCAGCAGCAAGAATTCCCTGCCCACAATCACAAAGGATTAATTGTCCGGAAAATGGAAGCATCAAACAAAAAAAAAGGCTTAATTGCACAAAGGTACCAATGAACTTTCATGTTTTTTGCGATTGATACCATGAACTCTAATAATTGCAAATAGATACCATAGGTATACTATAGAACTTTCATATTTTGTTTTGCAATTGATACCAGTAAAATGGTATTAAGTTGCAACTGGAAATGGTAGTTCATGGTAGCCATCTCTAATTATTGAAGTTCACGGTATCAAACGCAAAAAAGGTGAAAGTTCATGGGTACCTTTGTGCAATTAAGCCAAAAGAAAACATTCCTTTAGTCCACAAATAGATTATCTTCGATAAATCACACAAAATTCATAATAAAAAGATAGATAGCAGTACCAAAAATAGATCAAATTTCATTAGAGAAGGATGAACAAAATGATGTTAGAAGTCATACTGTTCAAAATAAAGTGAACTGTATCTCTTACCAAACCATAACCAATAACGAGCTTTGGAGTAGGCTTAATATCTTCTAGGATTGCCTCAGCTTCCTGCATAAAATTTCCAAGTTGGCGTGGTTAACATTCACAGTTGGCATGCAATACACGTAGCTTAAACAAAAACTTTCAAAGAAAATCAGTCAATTTCCAGATGTAAACATAGATAACTATGATGGACACAGAGTACGACAATGTTGCTACCAAATACAATTTTAGTCGGCATGAATTCATCAATATAGAAAAATCGTTTGAAGAGTTACCATGTTAGATACTGTATTATTTTTCTGATAAAGAGATTTACAAGAAATACATCACTTTAGAGCGGAGATAATGGATTGTCTCAAGGTTCACTCTGAATATAAGTTTCTTATACCTCATTCAGTACAGTCAATGTGGTCTCGGGTTTGAGCTCTTTAACACGAAGACCATTTTTTACCCATGCATTGAATCCACCTTGGACCAAGTAAGGATTCTGTCAGCAAGGTTTCAGGGTCAAACAATTATAAAAAAAAATGACAAGCAAATTATATTATAAACACAGATTTCCACCTTAACACTAAGTTTCTTCAAGGATCTCGCAGTAGCTTTAGACCGAGCACCACTAGCATCCATAACAATGACCATGGACCCATCCTGAATGAAAATCACAAACCCAATGTTTGCTCATGAGGTAAATGACTGGTTGATGAGCTCATCCAAAATATCTACATTGCTTACTTTAACGAGTTTTAAGTTGCGGATAACAACTGCAATTAGGACATCATCAACCTCTTTCCCACCCTTTAACTGCTTTCTCAATGCACCATCAAGCTGATAAAGTGAAAAATTAGTGTAACTTCTAATGAGCTATGTGAGATGCGGGAACACAAAAACGTATCACAATGAGTAAAATTCATAGGGGGGGGGGGGAGGTGGTATTTTTCTCACTAGAAAACTCAATGCACAGAAAGTACAATACAACTAATAGAATGGAATAAACATGAACTCCACTTATATGGTTTGGCTTTAGTAAATTTGAGCATCGCATATTTCATGTAAAGGCATTTTCTACAAATTAAACTAGCCACTTGTTTTCATTCAAGTGAGAGTGAAAACTGAATTGATTGTCGAGATGTGAAGACTGAAAATGGTATATTGGACAATGTTATTGATCTTTCATATAAGGTACAGCCTGAAGTGTTATCGATCCTTTACGCCGCACCATTAAATTAAATGAGAAAATAAATAAACGAATCGGACATGGAATTGTACTAACCTCGGGAAGAGTTACACTTGCATATTTAGACCTAGCTGCTCGACGAAGATCGGGAACTCCGTCTCTCTCCCTTAGACCCTTAACAAAAAGAAAAAGAAAAAGAAAAATAGACACATGTCAAAAAAAACATTTAGGAAACTTTAGTTGCAATAGGTGGGTTCTGAAACAAAGACACAACTGATCAAAGCACCATGTCAAGAAAATTCTAAGACAAATTTAGAAATTGAATAAATTGAGAATTGTATTATCACAGAGTTCCATAAATTTACTATAACAGGAATTGATAGTGGTGAAAAATGCAGTAGAACAGTTGCTAAGAAATATAAAAACTCAAACAGTCCTGAAAAGGGTCAAAAATTGAAAGGCTATGAAAGAAAAGGCCGTGAAATTTACAGTCTCTTGCCTCAGGCCGGCCATCAATGAGTACGGCATTATCTTCATTCTTCAGCAACTCTAGAGTTAATTCAGGATCCAAGTCTCCCGAGTACCCGCCATATGTAAACAACCAATAAGATATTCTACCACAAAAAAAAATTCATAGGTGATTGAATTCAGATATTAAAATTTTTCTACAATTGATTGAAGGCTAACTTACTCTAAAATACCCTAAGCTATCGCTGTTTCTCATTTTACCTACCTTAGGTTCTTGTATTACTGCAAGCTCCCTAGTGCTACATTTAAGGGTAGTTTCATGGAAAAGAAAATCTTTCAAAACCGAGGATTAAGGAAATTTACTGTAATGAAAACCTTAAGGTAGTTAAGTGAAAAAAATCCTTGCGTGTAATGTACTGTAATTTAGCCATGAAGGAAATCTTAACACAAGAAACAACGAACAAAAATCATACCCTATAGTGGCTGAAGTTCCAAGGAAAAGTAAGAAGGGAACTATTGGGTCATTGGGATCCAAGCCAATGTTTTTCTCAAAACTTTCAATGCCAACATATATCTGCATCAAGACATGTTAAACTACCAACTTGTTGTACACAAACAAGTATTGCTGTAAATAAATAGAGTTAAATTGCTCAAAAACACCCCAGTAGTTTGCCCCATATAGCACTTGTACCATCTCAAGTGATTTATTAGCACAAACACTCCCTTTGTTCATCGACCAAAACCCTGAAAAATACTCAAATTCAACTCTAAATAACAGAAAAAATTTATAGATCCCAGACAATCATTTGAGTTGATTACAGTTGGATTTGAGTATCTTCAAGGGTTGTGTGCTATACAGGAATTTTTATTTTTAGTTTTGGTGGTAGGGTAGGGTTGGAGATTAAACAAATTGATCTACCTGTTGAATAGCAGCTCCAACAGGACTCAAAATTTGTGTCACTTTCTCTTCAGATATATTTATTGCATCCTTAAATTCTGGTGGAAGCAATGATTTCGCAGATCCATAAGAATAAACAACAAACTTTGCTGCATTAGACAAAGAATCCTCCACAATAATTACACCGTGTCTCAAAATATCAGTAGCTAGAGCTCTTGTTTTGTAAATATTTTCCTTTAGGTTAATGGAGAGGCCCATTAACTCATTACTAGCCTGTTCTCTCGAGTTACCAGCTGAAGAAAACAAACCACTAGCTGCATTATCAAATGATTCGGTCACGTTCTTTATTGCATTATTGAACAATGACACAACTTTAGTGTATGAGCTCTTCGCTGTATCTTGAGCTCTGCTTATTGATGTGTCCACGGATTCAGTTACCCCAGATAGGAAATTTTCAATACTTTCTGTTTGATTTAACAGCCCCTCACTTGTGATTTTACTGACTAATTCTCCATCTAGTGGTCTGGGCTCCGAAATAACTGAGCTCTCCATGTATTTTATATCCCCAGTTAAAGGATACAATCCAGTTTCTTCTGCTACCGAACAAACCAAATTTTCAGGCGGACTATCTGTAGGTTCGTTTGGAAATCCACGAACTATATCGTCGAATTTGTTCGGGTATGGAGAGAATATCGAAGAATCGGTGGAACTTGAATTGCCAGGTGTTTCCACAACAAGGGAATGCATAAATTTGGTAGCATGTGTTTTCGCGGATAAATCTTGTGCATGAATCCCATTTTTTAAGCAAAAAGGCCTGTTCAAAATTATATTCCCGTCTTCTATAGCCTTCCGTAATTGATGAAAGGCTCGAGAACCAGCACATACCTGTTGACAAATAGTTTCAAGCAATCTTGTAGACTTGAGATTAGCATCATCGAAATACGACTTAATGACATTAAGTAGGAAACAATCTACATGATGCAAAACCACAACACTAGCCAGATACACTACTAGCTTATACTTTCATTCAGTACTTAATAAAAAACTCCAAACATTAAAGGTGTAATGCAAGAGATTAGCAGTCATTGATTGAAACATGTCATAAACATTGGTATGTAGCTCGTTCTAGTGTTCTACCACATTAGCTAGTAAATTGCACTACTTCTATTTGATGAAGTTGTATTGTAGGTGAAAATAATTTAAAGGATGTTCACTATTTGAAGGGAAGTAGACTACTCCAAAGTTTCACATTTCAAAGAACATCGAGTGAGCAATATAAAGGATAGGATGTGGAAAGCAGAAGGCCACAAGGAATTCTTTCAATTTTATGCCTAGGACCTTTTTAATCGCACTCCTGAATTATGTAGGTAACAGCATTAGTTAAAATTTTAAGCTAATTTCTTGAAAATATATATTTTTTACTGTAACGCCCAATAACCCCCCTCACATGGAAGACAACACATGATATTTTACATATGACAGATTAAGGCAGTGGTCATATATAGAAACCGGTTTGATTTAAAATGTTTATGGCAGGTTATAAACCGGGTATTTTCACCCTTCCATGTGGAAGAAAACACAAGTTGCCTCACGATTGGAAAATGACCGCAAGTTATGAGGAAGTGAATTGCTTTATGTGTTTATGGCAGGGTTTAAATGCAAGTTCTTGTCGCTCTGATTATAAATCTAGTCGCGATGAAGCGTCCAATGAAGTACACTAGGTAGGACTTGAGAAGACTTCACACAATAAAAACTTTTCAAGCTTTTCTTTTTCTTTTTTTGCTTTCTGATAACTCGTGTCTAATCTTCACGCATACACATCATCAATTTCAATAAATAATTCCTTTTTTTCCTGCTATAATATTCTTTGTCATATCTGATATCCCTGAGTTCATGAATAGCGTAAGGCGTTCAAATGCAAAGCCGCATGATCGAGGCCTTGGTGTTTACACATCAACAATGCCATAGACATATTGCACGATTTCGGTGTCACCAAACAAAGGGCAACTTACTCAATTATTTCTTAGGGCAATGGACCACTAAAGGTGACAACTTCTTTTTTTTTTTTGGGCAACAATTAATCAACATACATTGAAGTGTAACTCTAGCTACTTATGATCAATTGATGTTTCCAATGGCAATTTTGATAAACCAAGATCTCATAAATCTAAACAAAAGAACAAACAAATAAATTTCACCTGGAGATGGGAAGAAGAGCTGGGAGCAGCTGAGCAAACAGAGAGCATCATCGCTTTGAAATCTGTTTCTGCTTCAAATTAGCATTATTTCACTCCATTTGCAGAGCATTTCATCAAATGGGTAGTGGGCAATTAAGCCTGAGCTCCAAAAATAAGAAATTTGGAGGAAAATAGGAGATGGGGTTTTGTGCAAAATGATGGCATTATCCAATAGAAATCGGAAGAAAGGGACGTGGGAGGATCCGGTGGGGGGGGGGGGGGGGGGCGAGGAGAGGGAGAGAGAGAGATGAGATCGAGTGGGTGAGCTCCCTCTTCTTGTCATTCCCTATCTTCACCACCGGTTCAATCTTACTGGGGCCTGGATATATATTGGGACTTTAGGTAAATGAGTTTTGGACTCCTCAGACCTTTTGTAACCATGGCACGAGAAAATCTGTTTTGGTTGTTAAACGAGCTTGTTTTCAATTTTGGATTTTGACATCATAAACTCATGAAATCGAGATTTCGAAAACTGTAACTTGTTGCCAAATGAGATCTCGGTTTAAGGATGAATTGAGGAAAGGCTTACCCCCTAGTTGTATTACTTTTATTTCTAATGAGAGTAGTCGCTTGTTCTCCGCACGAGGCTCGCATAAAGAAATGGCTATGCACTAAAACAACAATCAACTTTCCATTATTTCTTAGTTTTGTTTGTTTTTTTAACGCAAGGTACCATATGCTTTTAATACCTTTAAGTACCGATCCAAGAAAATACTTTATAAGATCCGTCTGGTTCATGTAAATTCAAGTGAATGTAAGAACCTCAGAATTTATCCCCCTGCTTGTTATAGCACCTTTGAAATTTTTGTAAGTCTACGGTAGCGTCCCGGCCGTCTAACAGACGCCAAATGCGGAACAAAAACTTTTTAGCTGGCGCTATCGCATACTATAATCCGGATCTGTCATTAAAGCTAAATTAACAAACTACAAAGTGGGTAGAAATGTTATACCGAACGATCCGAGTCCTTCGGTCTTCAACCATCATCCCATGCTTTGTTGCGGCTGCTCCGATTTTCTGAATCTCCAGTCTTCTCGTCCAGGTGGCACCACGTCGACGGATCTTTAAACGGGCTCCCGCCTCTGAACCGAGGCAACTCGATCATCAAGTTTGCTAAAAGAGATGACCAAGATTGATATAGAGAATGAGTAGAACACTTTGTCTCGTTACGTCCAAAACCATGAACGAACGGTTAATAAATTTGCCTTTTGGATCGGGTGGAAATGTGAAATGAGTATCTATCAAATTTCCATACACTAAAACTATCATCTTTTTCCTCTCAAGCAACCATCATTCATCAAGAAAGGAGGCCGGCCATATATATGGAGGAGGGGGTGAGTGTAGGAGAGGAGTGGTGACCATAAAGATATGATACTTATCATAACACACTTAAAGAAACATGATGATTTGTATGAAAATACTTGTTTACCGCAATCAGAAACGGCGTCGCTTTGCAGCTAGCCGGTGAGTACGGGTCGATCCACAGAGATGGGTAGATTTCTTATTGTGTTATCACGAGTTGATTCCAAATGTTGTTTGGATTGATTGAATCTAAAAACTAGATCTATCACTAAACTAAATTAATCTAAATTAAAGTCTTGCTAGGGTTAGATTTAGGGGAAGTTTGGAGATTAAAGGTTTCCTCACCGCTTTCATTGCCCTATTTTAGATCTATTAGATGTTACGATAATTATCAATAAAGTGGATCCGAATCTTTTGGGAAGATGTTTCTTCCTCTAGATTCGTATCCTTCCTTTATTGATAATTACCCTAACCCCCATAAAAAATACGCGCAACCGGCCCTTTATACTACGGTTCATCGTTACCTCGTGGGATAGGATGCCGTAGGAAGCGGTTGTGCGTGTATGCATGGAGTTCTAACTCTTAGGTGTGGATGGCATGAAAGGGGTGAGAGATCTCATCTCTCAAACCTTTCCCTAAGGCTAACCCTAACAAGCGAGGAGACTACTCGCTCATTAGGGAATGATAAGACATACTAATTAAAAGAATTAAAACAAAGACATAAAATAACTTACTAGGTTGACGGCTCCCTCCAAGCAATATAGAACAGATCTGAATAATACTCCCAGCAATTCTGAATTTTATTGATTGAAAAGAGGGATAGGGTTTTACAATTTTCGATTACAATTTATAAGTAAACAGGAGAATTTAGGGTTACGGGATTCGCACATGTGCAATTACAGATTTGCCTACTAAAAATCCAAACCCCCGCACCGACGCACCGACACCCGAAATTTGCACCGACGTGCGTACTAGACGGCCGCGGAACCGCGGCAATAGGGCGCTTGGGCCGCGGCTCCGCGGCCCTTTGGTGAGCTTAGCTCACCAAACTTCTGGCTTGGTTCAGGATTTCTTGGGCTTCCTTTTTTTTATACTTCTTTTCTCTGTTGGGCTTCTTAGTCTTCTCCAGATCTTCAGTGAAAACTTGTAAGGATCTTTTGACCGTTTCACTTTCGTCTTTTTGGACCTTGCACTGTTCTTCGTCTCGGTTTGAGTAAGACCCGTCTGCTTGTTGGTCAAAAGTCCCTTTTCTGTATCAACTTTCGTCTTTTTCACTGTATTTGCTCCAAGAGCCTGTATCCTGTAACATGCAACAAACGTGCGTCAAGAGTACCTGTTTATTTATAAAACGGATAAGAATAGGGGGATGAAAAATGCAATATTATGGTCTGAACAAATACCCCCAAACTTATCTTTTGCTCGTCCTCGAGCAAACTTATTTTTTTATTCACAAAAAATCCTAACCGCACTTTCGCAGGGAAACACGATTGCACTGAGCACGTGCAACAAGCCGTTAAACCTCTAGGTGTCCCTAGTAGGAGGAGTGTTGTCTCCTGAGGGTTTTCAGCGGATTACACCCACAAAATCCTATCAATTTGGCCCATTGACTTTTGTTCTCTAATTAGGTTTTCTAATAAGGAATTCTATTATCTTCTACTCGTAAATTATCCACCCATATTCTTCACGCTTCCTCATCATTTAACTTAAGATTATATATATCCTATAGACTTACTTAGCTTTCGGCATCTCTTAAGTCTTCCTTCTAGGGTTTCATCTCCACTTAGGAATTTCTATCAACTCCATTAAAGATACAAGTTCTATCTTTCATTCCTCTCTCTTATCTAAATTCCAATCACATACCTCCACGTGTGTGTATAGATCACCCCTACACTTGGAAATTCAAATCAAGCGATCGTACTCTCGTCCTTTGTCCAAAGCACTTATTAATTAGTGAATTTTTAAATGAAATTTGCTTACATATCCTTCATGCGACCGTTAATACTTCTTGAGGTATCAACGACCGATTACAAAATGTGTTAGCACTTTAAAACGTACTTCCTAGTTTTGCAACAACCAAGGCTTTAGCAGTGACTCCCAAACCAGTTGGTCTAAGGCACTAGGTGATGAAGCACCCTCGCTAAATATTTTTCTATTTTTGCAGCCTTAAGTAATCACAAAAACCAGTGTCCATTTTTTTATTCTTCATTCACATTTTTTTCTTTTATTTTCATCGTACTAAGGACTTTAGACAAGAGCATTTCAAGGTCTCTTCTACTATTCCAAGTTTCAAGATGCGTGATTGTGCAAATTGTAGGGTATACATTTTCAGAATCTAGACTTAAGTTAGGAACTATTTTTCAAACTTATACTCTAATAAAAGCTTCAATATTTTTCCTTCGTTTCGACTTAGCCAAAAAAGTGAACCCAAAATTTGCCTATTTCTAAATAAATTACAAAGACATATACTCTCTACCGTTAAACTTTAAGGAAGGTTATTTTTAGGGTTTTAAATTCACTAAGTCTAAGATCTAGTTGTTCCTAGCTAGTTAACCTATATGTCAAACTCAAGTCAATTAGCCAAAATTGAATACATTAATTTTTATGGTTTTTAAAATTTTTCAAATTTTTATGGGTTTTCAAATAAATATGCAAATGCAAAAATATATACAAATGAATGCGAAGGAAGAAGACGTACCGAGCATACCCCCAAACTTGAACTTGACAGTGTCCTCACTGTCATACTAAACCAAGAGGGTCAAAATACCGGCACTTCCCTGTTTATTTATTTATAATTTTTTTTATAAGAAAAACAAAAATATATACAGAAAGGCCCTCCCCCAAACTTCATTTAAACTATGTTAAACATTACTGCCAAACTTTGCATAGACCAAAAGTCAACACCAACCAGTTGAAAAATTTATCAGTAAGAGTATTGGTTGGTGGAAGAATAAGTTGTGGCGGTCCAAAAAGAATTGGGGAAGATAGAAGTGGTGGTATGGAAGGTATGGAGGTGAATAGACAGGAGGTGGTGATGAATCAAAACGAGAATGCGAATGATCAGCAATCAGTGGAATATTGGCATTCTCGTAGCTTATTAAAAGAAATGGGGGTGGTTCAACTTCTAAAAGAGGAGGTTGACTAACCACAATATCCCCAAAATGTTCCTGTGGGTCCTCTATTGACTTGGCATCATCCATCAATTTCATATGATATTCAATTATAAGGGAACTGATCTCCTCGATGTCCGCCATAGTCCAACCGAAAACTTGCCGCCTCTCTTGTAAGACTTTTAAAATAGTGTTCTCTTGCTCGAAGGCTAGAGAGGCTGATATTATAATGGGAAAAGTCTCATTCTCACCTATGTAAGCATATTTAAGGTGATGCGGTAAGGACATGAGTTCGAGTTTCGGAGGCGAAAGAATCATTGCGGAATCTACCTCGAACTCAAAGGACTCCAACACAGGTTCGAAATCACTGCAAACAACCGATTCGGATGGTTCGACTAACTCATCAAAAAATTCAAAAGACTCATATTCGGGCTGTGAGTCGTCATCATCCGAAAAAGTGAAACATTCATAATCCATATCGGTTGTGTCAACGGTGGTAGGCTCAAGGAGGGACGCACTAGTGGCGTCAAAACTGTTTTCATCAAACAAGAATCTTTCAAGCTCGCAGTCCTCCTGCGTGATTTCATGAATAGAGCAAACTTCTCGTGTACTAGTTTTAGGCACGGGGGGCAGACTTCCCATCTTATAAATATTGAACTCACTAGACATCTTCCCAAAGGATAGAGTCATGGAGCCATTGCGACAGTTTATTACAGCATTGGAAGTGGCAAAAAATGGTCGACCTAGGATCACTGGAATTTGGTTTCTTGGGTTAGCAACAGGTTGTGTATCCATAACAATAAAATCAACGGGGAATATGAACTCCCCAACTTTGATCAACACATCCTCTAGCTGACCCCTTGGATGGGTGATTGATCGATCAGCCATTTGGAGAGTACAACGAGTGGGTTTCAACTCTCCAACCCCTAATTGTTCGTACACGGAGTAGGGAATCAGGTTAACACTAGACCCAAGATCTAAAAGTTCTCGATTAATTTTCTTATCCCCAATTGTGATTGAAATCGTAGGACAGCCTGGGTCCTTTCGTTTTTGGGGTAAGGTTTGAGGGTGGTTAATAGCATTGCTCACTGCACTAGCCACTAGCACTTTCTTGGGTACTTGAGATGCCTTTCTCTTCGAGGTGCATAAGCCCTTTAAGATTTTCGCGTATGAAGGGACTTGTTGGATAGCATCCAAGAGAGATATATTTATGCTAACCTGTTTAAATAATTCCACAATCTTCTCCACTTGTGCAGTTGGTTTATTGGGACTCAACCTGTTTGGTAATGGAGCATTTTGAAAATTCGTTGAGTCAAATGTCTGTGGAGTAGAATGTGGAGTAGGAACGGATCCCTGTGTAGATGTGTTCATGTTGTGATAAATGGGTCCGTTCGAGCTAGAAGAAGTAGAGCCATGTGAAGGGTGGAGAATAGGCTCTAAAGAAAAAGGTGAAGAAGAAAGTGAAAAAAATGAAGAAGGGGAAGATGACGATGGAGAAAAAGAAGAAGAAGAAGAAGAAGAACCACCGGCGGGGATGTCATCACTAGTTCCCACATTATTTTGCAACACTCTTCCTGATCTCAACGTGGTCACCGCATTTACATTGTGATTGGGATATGCATTTTGTGTGTGACCGGGATTTGGCAATGGTTGAGATGGAAGCTTTCCCTTTTCTCTCTCGCTCAACGCAGCAGTTAATTGTGCAATTTGTGCCTCAATAGATTTGATACTTTGATCGTGTGAAGCATTGTTAGTCATCAAAGATTGAACATAATTTTCAAATCTTGCTGCGGATTCTGTAGATTGCTTGAGAAATGCATCTAGACTTTTTTCGAGCGAGATAACCTTATCATCATTTGGTTGAACCAAATTGTTCGTTGGATTTGTATAAGGTTGCTGTTGGAAAGGTTGCTGGTTTTGAGTTTGTGGAGATGCTTGTTGTTGTTGTGGAGGTGGTCTTTGAAAATTGTTATTCCCTTAGAACTATTGATTTGGGTGACTCCTCCACCCTGATTGTATGTCGAAGAGTACGGATCATTTCTTTGTCGTTGCTGAAATGCAGTATTGACTTGATCCTGTCCTTGAATAGGTGCATTATAAGGACACTCTTCGGTTAGATGTGATGGATTCGAACAACAAGCACAAACAGTTCGTGTGGGTAAAGCAGGGGTAGGAGAAGACGATGAGATTTTGGTCTCAATGGCTTCTAGCTTTTTCATAAGTACGGCCATCTCGGCCTTCATAGCAATCGACATATCTACTTGATGTATGCCTGTCCTAGATTGACCAACAGAAGAAGATGATATGGTCTTGGTACTCTCCCACTGAATTGTTTGCTCACTAAGATCCTCAAGAAACTGCCAAGTTTCGTCGCTAGACTTGGAAAGAAAATGACCTTGACATATAGTTTCTAGCAACTGCTTCGTTGCCGAGTTCAATCCCTCGTATAATGTTTGGCAAAGTTGCCAACTTTCGATCCCATGGTGAGGGCATTGAACAAGTAGGTCTTTAAATCTCTCGAAGCACTTCCAAAATGGTTCGGAAGGAAGCTGTGAAAATTGTATAATCTCGTTACGGATTCTAGCAGTTTTGTGATGAGGATAGAACTTTTTCAGAAAAGCTCTCACAAACTCGTCCCAATTTCTAATCGAATGTGATGCGGTGCTATATAGCCACTTCTCGGCTAGGTCACATAAGGTGAAAGGAATGACCCTTAGCCTTATAGCGTCATCACTTAATTGGGTCGTTTTCATCATAGCGCAAACGTTTTGGAATTTATTGATAAAGATATATGCATCTTCGGATTCCAAACCATGAAATTTTGGCAGCATATTGATGAAATGTGGTTTTATTTCAAAGTTGTCCCCATTTGCCGGTGGGGGTGAAAGACATGTAGGTAAAGAAGTGCGGACGGGGTAGAAGAGATCCTGGAGCGCAACTCGTGCGGGCGCTACAACAGGTGGAAGATTCGGGTTATTCGCACCTAACGGAGGTGGAATCATTCCCATCGGTAAGGTATTGTTGGGGTCGTGTCCCGACATACCTTCGAAAGAAGAATTTGAGGGTGGAGGTAAGGAAATGGACGGAATGTCGACGAAGGGCTCGTCGAAGGGTTCGTCGGTCGGTACCAACGAAACACGGACTAATCGGGCGTTAGTATCCCTAGTCCAAAGTGACATACACTAAAGGAGTAGTGTAGTCAGAAAAATAGAAAAACAGAATGTGGGGGTAAGATAACGTCAATGGAGGGAAGTGATGGAAGTGAGTTGCAAGGTTTCTTAGCGACAAGTTGCAAGTTTTGAAAAGATTTTCCCCTTTTTTTTATGAGAGAGTTTTGCAAAGAAGTTTTTGAAAAGGGACTCGTGACACAAATGTATCAACCACACATGCACAATCAGGCCTAGATCTAGGGTCGCCTAGATCTGCTAGACAGCTCCTAACTAGGGCTAGAAATAGGACCTCAAACCGTCTCTTCACCGACAAGTACGGCCAGGTAAGTGGGAAGGAACCACAGTAGTGGGCCTAATTAAAAACCACTAGCCTAGACACCGTAAAGTCAGTTAGGATAAACGGTCGATGCCTATACTAGTCCTTTTCCTATTGAGCTCGATGTCCATAGGGCTGAGTCTAGTATTTTTTAATTAATTGTGGTCAATGCAAATGCTTTAAAGTGATTTCTGGGGTCCTGGGAAAGGTGATGAAATCCCCACCCAATCTGAGTTTGGTCAATTAGCCCCTTAAAGTCCGATTAAATTATGCAAAACAATAAAATTCACTTGCAATCAATTTTTTTAGCGCGACGCAAAGAAACCTGCAGAAAATCTGTTATTTAGAAGGGGAGAGAAGATTTTTAGCGCAAAGAATTCCTGCAGAAACTTTTTACAGTGGATATATTGTAGGTTGCAGAGGGGAGAACGAGGAAACAGACCAGAAAATTTTGTGCGCTGACCTGGCAGCCAGAGCGCGGAACCGCGGCAGAAGTAGGGATAAGGCCGCGGAAGCGCGGTCGTATAGGGTGATCAGGCTATGAAAAAATTTGTGCTGCACCCTTGTACCACTCCTTCTCTGTTCTGATGTGATTTTTCCTGATTTGCCCTCTGTAAATTTTTAAATCCGCGATTCTTCGCTGTTCCTGCAAGATTCAAAAGATACACCCTTCAAACAGATCAAAATTGATAATTTTTTATTTCTTTTTTTTATTTTCAGATTTTTATAATTTTTAAAATTTATATCAACCCGAAATTACACAGAAAGAAATTTTACGCCATCCCCGGCAACGGCGCCATTTGATTTGTATGAAAATACTTGTTTACCGCAATCAGAAACGGCGTCGCTTTGCAGCTAGCCGGTGAGTATGGATCGATCCACAGAGATGGGTAGATTTCTTATTGTGTTATCACGAGTTGATTCCAAATGTTGTTTGGATTGATTGAATCTAAAAACTAGATCTATCACTAAACTAAATTAATCTAAATTAAAGTCTTGCTAGGTTTAGGTTTAGGGGAAGTTTGGAGATTAAAGGTTTCCTCACCGCTTTCATTGCCCTATTTTAGATCTATTAGATGTTACGATAATTATCAATAAAGTGGATCCGAATCTTTTGGGAAGATATTTCTTCCTCTAGATTCGTATCCTTCCTTTATTGATAATTATCCTAACCCCCATGGAAAATACGCGCAACCGGCCCTTTATACTATGGTTCATCGTTACCTCGTGGGGTAGGATGCCGTAGGAAGCGGTTGTGCGTGTATGCATGGAGTTCTAACTCTTAGGTGTGGATGGCATGAAAGGGGTGAGAGATCTCATCTCTCAAACCTTTCCCTAAGGCTAACCCTAACAAGCGAGGAGACTACTCGCTCATTAGGGGATGATAAGACATACTAATTAAAAGAATTAAAACAAAGACATAAAATAACTTACTAGGTTGACGGCTCCCTCCAAGCAATATAGAACAGATCTGAATAATACTCCCAGCAATTCTGAATTTTATTGATTGAAAAGAGGCATAGGGTTTTACAATTTTCGATTACAATTTATAAGTAAATAGGAGAATTTAGGGTTACGGGATTCGCACATGTGCAATTACATATTTGCCCACTAAAAATCCAACCCCCCGCACCGATGCACCGACACCCGAAATTTGCACCGACGTGCGTACTAGACGGCCGCAGAACCACGGCAATAGGGCGCTTGGGCCGCGGTTCCGCGGCCCTTTGGTGAGCTTAGCTCACCAAACTTCTGGCTTGGTTCAGGACTTCTTGGGCTTCCTTTTTTTTATACTTCTTTTCTCTGTTGGGCTTCTTAGTCTTCTCCAGATCTTCAGTGAAAACTTGTAAGGATCTTTTGACCGTTTCACTTTCGTCTTTTTGGACCTTGCACTGTTCTTCGTCTCGGTTTGAGTAAGATCCGTCTGCTTGTTGGTCAAAAGTCCCTTTTCTGTATCAACTTTCGTCTTTTTCACTGTATTTGCTCCAAGAGCCTGTATCCTGTAACATGCAACAAACGTGCGTCAAGAGTACCTGTTTATTAATAAAACAGATAAGAATAGGGGGATGAAAAATGCAATATTATGGTCTGAACACATGACTCACTAATGACACCTAGTATGAACACATTAAAAGCAAAAGATGAATCATTTAACCTAGTCACCCTTGCATTAAATGAATCATTAAATGCACTAATGAGTCACTAATCCTAGTCACCATCCTAGTCATCATCTAGAAGCTTCCACACTCATCTCAAGAAAAGATAAATCCGTTTTTAACCGAACGTTAAAGACGGGCGATAGAAAACTGGAAACTAGTAACTTCCAAAAGCGATCCCGAAATGAATTTCAGGATAACTCCGTAATAGTATAAACATACCCGCATTTTTATTACGATCGAATACAAATGCAACTGAGACACAAATATTATATCTACACAGTATAATACTTGGATCTGGCTTAAACCAAAGCCCACCAGTATTATCTGCCCGAAAAATGACACGTGCGAAAACGCACGTGCTTTTTCCGAATCTTGCCATAAAACCATACGGCATCTACAACGTTTCGCCCGAACTTAGGAAACTTTCTGTGGGGGACTCTAATGACTCATCAACACACTGACACTGGGTATAACCTCTAGCACGTCAGAGGTACAAGCTGTACGTAACGGTTGCCTATGTATTGATTGGAAGGGAAGCTGATGAGCGACATCATCCAGAAACCCTACTGAGCCTGACAGTGACAATATCCGTACAGTCCGGTCCATTCGTCTATGAGTATCGTATATAGGGCCTAGGAGGCTTATAAACGTCAGACCCCCAATAGCTGTATAAGTGGTGTCAGAGAGCAGCCCAGAACACCCTGAGATACTACTGGAATATTTTCCAGTAAATCTCGATTACCCTGGCCAGGGATTTCGTGTAATGGCTCTCCTAAACACAACGCGATCTCACCCCCAATATCGGGAGAGATGAATCCCCGATGATCTGCTCACTGCCTCCATATGGCTCGGGACTGTACCCAAAAAATACCTGTTTGCACGACTCCTTTGACCCGTGGTAGGGTATAAATCAAAGTACAGTGGGAACTCACACGAGACAAATGACGACCTTAGGTCGATGAACTAACCTGTACACATGTCACCCGGGAACTGCTATCTGACGATAGGTATAATACCAACCAGCAAGTTCCCGGCGAGTCCAGTCCGGTGTACTCATAACTCAATGAGCACCTGTATACATCTTAGGTGAATCAACTAACACCAATGGCTTGTGAGATCGGTCACCGCCCCTCGTCGGGGTCTCGAATGTATACACTAGTCTACACTGGAGTATCGATGCCCTGTCTCGAAACTCCCACGACTAGGGACATTTAAGGATGTTCTTATAGACCCCAACTTCCACATATATGATCGCCGTCATGCTGCTGGCAGTCAAGCAAGAATCCAATGGGTTCTATCATGATGATAAAGACAAACCAGATAGCATACTATCATCTCGAGCAAGACTTTCATATCGGTATAGGTCCTCCCTCAATCATTGCAATCACGTACCTGCGATCCAATAATTGACTTAGAGGGCACCATATCCAACAATCTCCCACTTACACTTAAGGCTATTATTACGATGTCGCATTCTCATAGCCTCGGTGAGTGGATCCGCCCTGATGTTTCTTTCTATGTCTCTCTTAATCTCAAGTTCGCGGAGAAAACCATCTCCCGAATCGAGTAATAGGTGTCTTAGAATATGTCTGGATATTTGATGGGACCTAGTTCATAAATAAACTCCAAATCCAAACTTCTTAGACTGTATTGATAACTGAACCTAATCAGTATCGCGCACCATGCCTCCCACAGTATCCTCTTGGACCACCTGTCCATGATACTGTCCCTCGTCAGAGGGAAAACTATAACTCTGACAATCACTCGGTCATCCAGGTCACCTGTGAAGCCTGGAATAATAACCGTCTCCCGAAGAAGGCTAACGTCATCAAATCCGCAGAACATGTACTTATGTTCTATAACTGCTTCCGTATGTTTCTTTAGGATTGGATTAATATAAACTTATCGCATCTAGTGCAAAAACGACATCTGGTGTGGTACTTGACATCTCACAATTGACTCAATTGCCTAAGCAAGTGATCTGCCAATCATGCACGTCCTTCTCCCCTTTAGTCTGTAAGACACCTTTAGAGAGGGTGACTCCATCACCTGCAGGTACATCACCATGCCTGGAGTCATCTATTCTAAAATACTATTAGAATACAGTCAAAGTACCCTCATTGGGAAACTACCCAAATGTAGATCTAAAAACCATAGATCTATTAACCAGAATGTCAGATATTATATCTATATCCTTTGTGGAGAAACTACTGTGTGACGACCACAGTATAACCGATCGTAGTGTAGGAATTTTATTTCCTACTCTGTGTATGTCATCCAAATACCAGGACATCACACCCTACTACTTTCTTAACAGATTTATCCCCTATTCTGATGAAGTCAAACCCATGACTGTCACATCAAAAATTAGATGATCTCATCTCCGCTATATGTGCCCAAGCCTATAAATAGACATAAGCTACTTGCCCACTATGCTTCCGCTGCTCCCACTGACCACAACAACCTTCTGGCAGAATAATATATACGTGTACTTCTAAAACTAGTTTAGAACGACGCTATACATATCCTCCTGCCGAGTCTCATAGTCTGGAACAACAGTAGTGTCAAGTCTGGGTAAACAAGAACCTCCCTGTCACTGTCCTTGAGGCTATCTGAGTACCTCTCGGGAGTCTGAGGTTACCCACCATATCTGCGGAGTGGCTAATGGAATGTCAAACCTGATTGAATATATAGGTCCTATTAAATTTTCCATAATCGTTTGCGGTTCTGAAATCACTTCCAGTTCTACCATACTCCCACTACTGTTTTCTGAAAAAAATCCATTTTACTAAAACTGTGGCGAGTTAAGAACAATATCACTATTGATCTTCCAGATGGTAGAAAATCAACCCTCGTTAAAGCTAGGGTCAACCCGCAAACTGCCGTTACAGAAACGTGCCTTGAGTTATCCAGTGTCTGGTTTTAAGCATAAGCTGGACAACTCCCCGTATCTTAACATCGTTAAGATATGAACCATTCTATATTCAATATAGAAATAGAGGCACTAATTTAACTGGAACCAGATTCTAATCTTGCAGCTGTCTCCAGTGCATATCAACTTAATGGTGAGAGACTAATTAGCATTACTCAAACTTAGGAATATATCCAATTATGAGTAACCTGAAAGAGAAACAAGTTTCTCAAAAACCATTACTATCAACTGAATACCATTCACAAGTATCTACATCTTCGATTTCTTTGAAGAATCCCGATACTTGCGACACCTGGTTCTCTACTTTATTCCTATACCCACAACTTCTCAAAACTTAGACATTGTATTTCTACGAAACACTTGTCTAAAAGCTAGAGAAGTCACAAGTAAACAGAACAGAGTACGAGGACCAACCCCTTTGTCCTGATGGACACTGAACAACATACAATACTCTGTATAAGTCCGCTGAGTTGAATAACTCAAAACCTGTGCATTGTAGGTTAAAAACTGTATCCAGGCGATTTCCTCAAATATCACCAATTACAACGAATTCCGATATAAAGAGGATGATCACTTAATTCCCAATAACTTACTCCCACTCATCATCTGTAAAACCATATAGATGTGAGAAGCATATCTGGTAAATACATACCCTGGAGCAAGGGTTTAATTAGGAAATCAGTTTACAATTAATAATGCACAGTGTAACTGAAACATGAAAATGTTTCGAAGGGGTATCCTGGTATTCTAAGTAATGCCTCTTCCATAATCCAATTCATGACTTTAACCGTATTTTTTATTGCCATTTCTCCAAATCCCTTTATTTTGTCTTTAGTCGTTACCTTCTGTACACCTTCGTTAGGCTAAATGGTTTTCTTCCTTCCCTACCGTTCAGCACCAGCCTATGGTTTGGAAGAAGAATGTCCAGTAAGCATAATAGGTGTACCCTCCTAATCTAGGAGTACTCGCAACTTGAGAGAAGGTGATGATAAAAGACAACTTAATAAACCTTATTCCTATTTCTCCTTAACCAGAATCCATCCTCGAAAAAATGTCCTTCGAGTTCGTATATAACCATACGATGGATTTATCCAATGGAATTGGATGTTCGTAGTGATACAGGTTGTTCCGGAGAAATTAAAGGTGAAGTAGGAGTGACGATGAAATACGTGGTTTGGTCGTGAATGTTAGTAGTCGCAATTTACTTTGCCCTCTTTCTAATCCCTTTATTTTGTCTTTAGTTATTACCTTATGTACACCCTACTTAGGCTAATTGGTTTTCTTCATTCCCTACCTTTCGGCACCTGCTTATGATTTGGAAGAAGACTATCCAATAAGCGTAATAGGTGTACTCTCCTAAACTAAGGAGCCCTCGCAACATGAGAGAAGATGATAATAAAAGACAACTGAATAAACCAATTCTATTTCTCCTGAACCTGGATCCATCCTCGAAGAAGTCCCTTCGAGTTCGTATATAACCATACGATGGATCTATCCAATGGAAGTGGATGTCCGTAGTAATACGGGGTGTTCTGAGAAATACAAAGGGTAAAAGAAGGAGCGGAAATGACTTATGCAACTATAGACAATCCAAAAGCCAGTATTTTAAGAAGGTTCGGTCAACTTGGTCACTGAGTCATATTCTAGGGTTGGTCAAAGGTCGCTGCCAAAGAGAGAGAGAAAAGAAACACTCTGCGTGCACTCTAACCTAGATAAGAAAGGTTATCACTTTATCTAATTAGGAAACCTCCCACTGTTATCTCAAATTCTCCTCCAAATCTGAAAGAAGAATTAGTCGGGATCACCCGAGGAGTAAACTAACTCATCAGTGAGAATCGGGATCCAACTCTCATCGCATGATAACGTGACGGTATCCACTCACGTTATCACACTGTAGAAGGTATGCTCAAGTTTTGCAAGTTTCCTGTATATTTGAAACTCCCGATATAATTTTTATCCCATGCTCTTATGACCTTGACGTAGGCCAACAAATCATAAGTCACATGTCAAGTTCTACCCGTCGTTGTCCTGATTAATTTAGGTCATCGTACATGCCCTTGACGTAGGCCAACAAGGCTGTACGTCTGTCCTAAACTAATGCATCTATCTATGCAACAAATGAATACCCCAGCAGATACCAAACACTATGCCTTGACGTAGGCCAACAAACATAGCTTGAATACTACTGACCATCCATAAGAAATGACGGAGGATTACGGCTGGTTTTTGGCGAAAAACCTTTAACGTAATGAAATTGATCTCGTTGAAGGAATCTGATAGCTTTTTATAAAAATATAGTGGCGAAAAACCTTTTCTAAAGAGGTCACTCCCGGTGAAGGGATCTCGTCTCTTTCCTCGTGGAATGAGGTGCAGGATATTCTAACTGAATACTGCGATGCAAAGCAACTTGTAATCGACTGTATTGAAGTTATTACCCTGACGTAAACTTCTGCCCAAGGGGTCACTCCCGGTGAAGGGATCTCGGCCCTTGCCTCGTCGAATGAGGTGCAGGATATTCTAACTGAATACCGCTATGCATAACAAAAGGAAACGTCTTTGTAATAACTCCTTTTAAAATTTATTCCAACAACATCAAATATAGGTTTGTTTTAACCTTGCATTGATAAGAATCAATGCAGTCTCATCAATCAATCACACCAGAAAAGAACGAAAAATAAAATGTACGTATATGCCATCCGCATTCGCCACAGGGTCCCGTCATCACTCGTTAGGTTACTTAACTAACGACAGAGCGGGGACTGGACTAGCGTGGGTGTAAAACATATACAACATCTAATAGTATGTATACCAATATACAATAATCGCTCCAGGCATGATAATATGCAACATTACAGAAAAGTAATAAGCATCACAGAACAATACAGATAATCTGGGATCCCCGGGTTTCACAGAGTCGCTACTAAAACCCGACGTTCCCCTGGTCGTGTGGATAGCCTGTGCAATGAAACCTAGACCCCTACGGGTGCAGCAAGTTACCCGCCAAAACCTGAAGAGAGGCAGCCCCCTACAGCATAGTGAATGGACCACCCGGCACTTTACGGAATCCGGTAACTTGAGCACCCCACCTTGGGTCAACCTGTACCCCCTACGAGTGCGGCGAATAGTCTGCCAATTCTAGAGTGAGGCCCCTTTGTCTCTCAAAGCCATGAGATACAGACCCGTTGCCCTCCAGAACCCGGCTATCCGTGCACTCTGTCGCGGGGTAAACGTAGTACAGAAATAAATATATACAACGGGTACATCGACCTTAGCCCGGTTGTGCCCCAAAAGAATATTATACAAACAGGCAGTGACGGCAGTCCACAAGTCGGACGCTCGCCCCGCAATATTAAATGTATAAATAAATCCAAACAGCACTATCATTGCACACTGCTATCCACCACGATAAATCCGCAACATTACAGCACAACACAGAACATCAATGCGAATGTCACGTTCGCAAACCCGTCTAAAAGAACTATAGCAATTAGACGCGGTTTACCGCTCGAATGACATTCCCGGTCGAAGATATAATATAAGTACTGTAAATTAACACGTTTAAATTTCGATCAACAAAACTTCCCGAAGTGGGCCCTACGTACATCTGCTGTATAGTAACAAAAACTGGGCCTAAAAGAACAGTATCAGAAACCACAATTTCCCAAGATGAAAGCCCAGAAGAAAAATGGCCCACAAAGTCACCAAGATGGCCGCGCTCCCGTGGTCAAAGCTAGGCTTTGACCGCGGATCCGTGGCCGTACGGTCGAATTGGTGGATCGTTTTTCTTCTGTTTCCATTAAAAAGCCTGCTTGATTTTCTGGTATGGTCAAAATAATTTTTAGAACAGATTTAAAATCAACAGAAACTTTAACACATGGAAATTGCGATTTTGAAAATCCGTTCGATCGATATTTTAAACGCGTTAGCACAAGTTAGTATAGCTTAATGGTGAGGCTCTGATACCACTGTAAGTCTACGGTAGCGCCCCGGCCGTCTAACAGACGCCAAATGCGGAAAAAAAACTTTTTAGCTGGCACTATCGCATACTATAACCCGGATCTGCCATTAAAACTAAACTAACAAACTACAAAGTGGGTAGAAATGTTATACCGAACGATCCGAGTCCTTCGGTCTTCAACCATCATCCCACGCTTTGTTGCGGCTGCTCCGATCTCCTGAATCTCCAGTCTTCTCATCCAGGTGGCACCATATCGACGGATCTTTAAACGGGCTCCCGCCTCTGAACCGAGGCAATTCGATCATCAAGTTTGCTAAAAGAGATGACCAAGATTGATGTAGAGAATGAGTAGAACACTTTGTCTCGTTACGTCCAAAACTATGGACGAACGGTTAATGAAGTTGCCTTTTGGATCGGGTGGAAATGTAAAATGAGTATCTATCAAATTTCCATACACTAAAACTATCATCTTTTTCCTCTCAAGCAACCATCATTCATCAAGAAAGGGGGCCGGCCATATATAAGGAGGAGGGGGGTGAGTGTAGGAGAGGAGTGGTGACCATAAAGATATGATACTTATCATAACACACTTAAAGAAACATGACTCACTAATGACACCTAGTATGAACATATTAAAAGCAAAGGATGAATCATTAACCTAGTCACCCTTGCATTAAATGAATCATTAAATGCACTAATGAGTCACTAATCCTAGTCACCATCCTAATCATCATCTAGAAGCTTCCACACTCATCTCAAGAAAAGATAAATCCGTTTTTAACCGAACGTTAAAGACGGGCGATAGAAAACTGGAAACTGGCAACTTCCAAAAGCGATCCCGAAACGAATTTCAGGATAACTCCGTAATAGTATAAACATACCCGCATTTGTATTACGACCGAATACAAATACAACTGAGACAAAGATATTATATCTACATAGTATAATACTTGGATCCGGTTTAAACCAAAGCCTACCAGTATTATCTGCCCGAAAAATGACACGTGTGAAAACGCACGTGCTTTTTCCGAACCTTGCCATAAAACCATACGGCATCTACAACGTTTCGCCCGAACTTGGGAAACTTTCTGTGGGGGACTCTAATGACTCATCAACACACTGGCACTGGGTATAACCTCTAGCACGTCAGAGGTACAAGCTGTACGTAACGGTTGCCTATGTATTGATTGGAAGGGAAGCTGACGAGCGAACTCATCCAGAAACCCTACTGAGCCTGACAGTGACAATATCCGTACAGTCCGGTCCATTCGTCTATGAGTATCGCATATAGGGCCTAGGGGGCTTATAAACGTCAGACCCCCAATAGCTGTATAAGTCGTGTCAGAGAGCAGCCCGGAACATCCTGAGATACTACTGGAATACCTTCCAGTAAATCTCGATTACCCTGGCCAAGATTTCGTGTAATGGCTCTCCTAAACACAACGCGATCTCACCCCCAATACCGGGAGAGATGAATCCCCGATGATCTGCTCACTGCCTCCATGTGGCTCGGGACTGTACCCAAAAAATACCTGTTTGCACGACTCTTTTGACCCGTGGTAGGGTATAAATCAAAGTACAGTGGGAACTCACATGAGACAAATGACGACCTCAGGTCGATGAACTAATCTGTACACATGTCACCTGGGAACTGCTATCCGACGATAGGTATAATACCAACCAGCAAGTTCCCGGCGAGTCCAGTCCGGTGTACTCATAACTCAATGAGCACCTGTATACATCTTAGGTGAATCAACTAACACCAATGGCTTGTGAGACCGGTCACCGCCCCTCGTCGGGGTCTCGAATGTATACACTAGTCTACACTGGAGTATCGATGCCCGGTCTCGAAACTCCTACGACTAGGGACACTTTAAGGATGTGCTTATAGACCCCAACTCCCACATATATGATCGCCATCATACTGCTGCCAGTCAAGCAAGAATCCTATGGGTTCTATCATGATGATAAAGACAAACCAGATAGCATATTATCATCTCGAGCAAGACTTTTATATCGGTATAGGTCCTCCCTCAATCATTGCAATCACGTACCTGCGATCTAATAATTGACTTAGAAGGTACTATATCCAACAATTTTATACCATCCGTGCCAACGCCACTATCACGACCATTGCAACTGTCTCCACCATCATAGCCGCCGCCCTTTACTGTCGACATAACCATATAAGAAATCAGGTAAAACCAAAATAGTAAAGATAGCCGCTGTCTTCATCTTCCTTGTTTGCAAAGCTGGAAGTTACTTGTGTAGCATTTAGTACACTCCCACCACCATTTGATGACACCAGTAGAAACTGTACACGTTAGCGACCGTTTATTAAAGATCGTAATAATTTATGCAGTCACTAATGTGGTATTTGCAACCGTATTATTTATACGGTCCATAATAAACGGTCGCCAATACATTGGCGACCGTGTCCAAAACGTTAGCAACCGTTTAAAATGGTCACTAATGCTTCGATCAGATTATACCCGCGAGCTTCCTTCTTCTTCTCCTCATTCTCCCCGATCAACCCGCGAAGGTAAATTCCCACGCCACATTTCATCAATTTTTAAAAAAAAATTATCGAACTTATTGCAATTTTTTTCTTGTAGGTGTTATAGTTTGATTTGTTGCTGTTGGAGCTTGCTATAGGTTTTTTCTTTTCCAAATCTGACCAAGATTGGTGTTTTCTCCTCCTCACCATAATATTTTCAATTAGATTATTAAATTTTGAAATTAGTTGATTAGCAATTTCAAAAAATTGAATCATTTATAAGAGGATGGATGGGTTTAGGATTATGAAATCATGGAATTATTAAATTAGGGTTTGAGATTTTTTGTGATTTTAAGATTGATAGGTTTTATCATTGAAATATAATTGAGAAATTGAGAACATATGAAAAATTGAATTAGAAAATTTGGTAATTTGGTAATTTAGTAATTTTGAGTAAGATGAGTTTCAAAATTGAAAATATATGAAAAATAGAAATAGAAATTTGGTAATTTAGGATAAGATGGATGAGTTTTAGAGTGTGTGTGTAAGCTAGTGTATGTATGAGTATTTGAGTGCGCTCGCGTATGTGCGAGTATGTGAGAGTGTGTGCGCGTGCGTGCGCGTCCATATATGAAATTTTTCAAAAATTTATTCATCCTAAATTCTAATTTGTATTCTTTAAACTTATTAATGATTCGATACCTTTTATTTTGTAAATTTATTAATTTGATATTTTTTTACTTATGATTTATTGTTTAGATTTTTTAATTGTAGCATAATTTATAAACCAAATCAAAATAAAAATTAAATCTTTTGATACCAATTAAACTATAGTAGATGTAGAAATTAAAAATAAAATCAAACTAATTAAGAAAAATTAACACTAATTAACCTATAACATTAATTACAATAATTAAGAAATCTTAATTAAGACCAGATAACAGTGAACCGAGACCCTGATTAGAAAACGATTAAATAGAAAGTTAAAAGATACCCTAAAATTTTGATTAGAAACGTAACTAGGGCTTTATGTTTTCATTTAATTAGTAAGTTTAAGATCGAAAGGTCTTAAACTTGTTTAGGACCGACTTATAGTTTCTCGTTTGACAATTGGTGTATGTCAAATCTTTTTCCCGTCGAATTGATATGATCACATTATATGTTAGTGAGAGTTGAGCGTTATGTTCAATTTTTTCAAACGTATGTGTAGTATTCGACGAGGGGATTTGACATACAGTAATTGTCGGATTTGTCCAGTTTGGACAAATTACGAATGAAACAAGACTCACATCCCACATCCTCCTGTATGTTTGTCCATTTCGATAAGTTTCGACAGTGCTTTCCACTTATTCCCCGTGTACATATTTATGTACGAATACGGAGAACATGGGAAAAGTGCTGTCGAAATTTTCTTGAAATGGACGAAAAACATGATGATGTGAGATGCGAGTGTTGCATTCGTAATTAGAATTAGGATCTTTATCCCTGACAGTCGTGAAACTAATTATTCGTCTAGATCTTTGGCCCTGAGTGCTTACGCCAATTTTAAATAATTTTAGAAATTTTGATGCGTCCACATTGTAACACCCTAGTTTATTTATACCAGTTCTATTTTGAGTATTTCTTTATTTATGGTATTTTCCCGATTTATTATGTTTTGGGTGCGAATAGTGTATTTGATATTTGTATTTGCATCCGACCTGACCTGCTTGCTGGAAACCCATCTTGATTCCTGTTTATGATTTATCCCGGCCTGTTATGTGGATCCGTGCACTTTTTTTTTATATTTACTGCATACTGGTATTTTATCTGGCATCTGCATTTTTTAATATAACATTTAAAGTCAAATAAAATATTTTAAAAATATCTAACATGCCTTGCATGATACCTCTAAAGCTGTGGTGGCATCCATTCATCGTGCTCTCGTTCCGTTCAGTGAAACGGACTCGTTTGGATGGTTACGTGCACGCTACGTGCATCCGTTCTTGGGGGTATGCTTTTTCGTGACCCGGATATCCTATTTTGGTTTTGGTTACTACGTATATTATTCGTATTTTCAAACTGTAATTTTAGATCCGACCCGGACGTGTTTTGGACTATTTTTTGTATTAGCCAAAATCTCAAATATATTTAATATTCTATTCATATAATATTATACGTTAAAAATTTCCTAACCATATATATTTGTTTAAAAAGATTTTTTTAAAATCTGATTATAACAGCTCTCTCTCTCCCCGCTCTCTCTCTCGTGACTCTTTCTCTCTCCCCACTCTCTCTCTCGTGACTCTCTTTTTTCTCTGCATATATATATTTATATATATTTTATTTATTTATTTTTCTTTTCTTGTTTAATACACAGCCTTGTCTTCTTACTTCTTCTTCTTTCTTCTTTCTGTTTCTTGATCTTATTTCTTGATTCCGGTGATCGCCGCCGGAGCCGTGCCGCTACCGGCGATCCGAGTAATCCAGTGGACGTCCCTTGCCTGCGTGGTTATCTTCTTATCTTGTCTGGACCAGTCCCGTGTACCGTGTGTGCGTTGCGACGTTTACCCGACGTCGGACGCAGCGTGCGCACCCCGTCGCGAGATTCGTTCAGGCAAGTTCATCTTGCTACATGCTATGCATCTTATTTTGCATCCATATGAATAAAAATATCACACGTTGATTGCATTTTACATCCATATTAATGTTTTACTGTTTTCGGATACTCGTATGCATCCATATCATTTATTAGATATGTAGCTGCATCCACAGATCACATTAACTCATATTACTGTTATATTAACACCCCGTGCTTAATAATGTGCATCCTACTTAGTTATGGAGCTGTAGTTGTAACCCCTGATAGATAATTGTGCATCCATATTTTATTGTGTATCCATACCATTAATTCTACATATCTAGTTACGTGCCTTGTCACATTAATTCATATTACTGTTACATTAGAACCCCATGCTTGATAATGTGCATCCTACATAGTCATGAAATAACCCCTGATAAATATTTGTGCATCCATGCTTTCACCGTACATCCGTACTTTTGCCGTGATTCGATACTTGCTATATTTTACTGTTGGGCACCCACGTGATCTATGTACACTACCTGACATGATCTAATATACCACTACTTGACATGTTACCTGATCCTATTTCTAATGCCGACAATCCCGACATGTTGTCCTGATGGACGTTACTGTTGTCTGCATAGACAAAACCTGTACCTGTTTGATCCTATGTTAGCATTAGATATTGACTGGCAATACCCGACTTGAACATATAATCTTGGGGGTAAGGGGAAATCAAGAATATAACCGAACGTAACTCAAAGAGCTATTATATTGTTTGCCGTTTTTCTGGACGTTATAGAATATATTGTTTGCCGTTTTTTCGGGCGTTACAGAATATATTGTTTACCATTTTTCCGGGCGTTACGGAATAATCCTGTTACCGTGGTCCCGTGGGGAATGAACGGGGTATAGACCGATGGTTTACGATGAGGATTATATCAATTGATTTTGAAGACTTTAGAATAGATAACCCAGTAGTATAGTTTAGATTACTCACTGTACTTCACCTGCACGTATACACTTCACTGTTGCATATCCATATTTACTGGTTATATTCATGTCATCGTTTATATTCATGCCTGCATATCTCGTGTATCCTGTTCATTTATTATTGTTGATATTATGACGCACTGACGTATGGGTTTTGCATGGCCCAGATCCTCTGTCTTTTTTACAGGCTGATCAGGAGTATTTCCACCGTCAGGCCGAGCAGTGAGGTTCCTGTTAGTATTTTAGTTTAGTTTTCTTTCAGCATTTTCATTTCCTGATGTGAGCCCGTATTTGGGACATACTTTCCAGATTGTTACTGTTTGTTGGATTTATTGTTTCCGCATATTATTTCTTGACTCGTTTATTCTGGTTCATGGACATGTACTAGATAGTTTGTTTTATTTCTACTGTTCTTGATATCTATAGACAGCCGTAATGTGATTATAGAGGGATGTTTTCTATCCACAGGTAGCATGGTTGGCTCTGTCACGTGCCGATCTTAGCGCACTCTGGGAAGTGGGGCGTGATAGGATTTGTTTAGTATCAGAGCCATAGGATTTAGGTTAATCGGGTTTGATTCTTTTTGTAGTTGGTTATTGGACCGAATACACGAATCAGAAAACTCGTAATTAGGAACATGTCCTGCCACTTTACTATCTTGCCATTCTTGAATCATATCTTTCTCTTGACCCTTTACCTTGACGAGATGGAATGATGTTGCATCTCGGTTTGAAATCTTTTGGTTCCCTATTGTTTCTCCCGTCCTATTCCTTTGATTCTGATACTAGGATTTGGGCGACTTGAACGGAGTTATGTGATTGTAATTATGAACTGCAGCATGGTTACAATGCTGTACTCTATTTAAATAACTTGGAGTTCTAGTCTTGATTCACTTCCCTATTTCATGGTCGTTATATTGCCTTGCTTCTCTTACTTTCCAGTTCATGTTTTATCTTCAGCTTGAATCCTATTTATCGTGCTTATCTTCTTCAGTATCTTGGCTTCAGAGAAATTCGTTTCAGGTATCCTACTTGTTCATGATTTTCCCGCATTAATATTATTCGATTCAGGTGCATCCCATTGTTTTATTTCGTCCAAGTTTATTGCTGCACACTCGATTTCTTGCACAACCCTATCTTGTTGTTGGGACATACACACTGGGAACGGGAAGATTATATCTAGTAGTGAGTACAAGGATTGTTCGGTTGTTATTTGCGGACGAGAGTTATTTGCAGATTTCTTGGTGATTGATACCGGCAGTTATGATGTTGTCTTGGGAATGGACTTTCTCGGCACTTTCCACGCTTACATTGATTGTAGGGCAAAGAAAGTGATTTTCCAGATTCCCAGAAATCCGGAGTTTGTTTTTTGCTGGAGGTAGCAGTTCTGTCGGGCCAGTCGAGTTTAGGGCTAGGCCGACAAGCGCCGTTCTTTCGTCGATGGAAGTTGATAAAGAGAAAGCGCCAGCTATAGTTCGAGAGTTCATGGACGTGTTCGAGGACATCTCGGGTTTACCACCAAAACGAGATGTGGAGTTTGCGATCGATCTTATTCCTGGTGCAGCGCCAATCTCAAAAGCGTACTATCCGATGGCACCGGTAGAGTTGGAAGAGGTAAAGAAGCAGGTTACCGAATTGCTAGAGAAGGGTTGGATTCGCAGCAGTAATTCACCTTGAGGAGCTCCAGTTCTTCTAGTCAAGAAGAAAGATGGCACAAGGAGGATGTGCGTTGATTATTGAGAATTAAACTGGGTGACTATTAAGAACAAGTACCCAATCTCTCGCATTGGCGAATTATTCGAACAACTCAGTGGCGCAAGGGTATTCTCGAAACTGGATTTGTGACCCGGATTTCATCAGGTCCGAGTTAAATCAGAGGATATTTGCAAGACTGTGTTCTAAACTCGATATAGACATTACGAGTATTTAGTGATTCCATTCGGAGTCATGAATGTACCGGCGATATTTATGGACTTGATGAACCGGATCTTTTCACCGTTCTTAGACCAGTTTATAGTGGTGTCCATCGATGATATTCTGGTATATTCAAGGAGCCTAGAAGAGCATGCTGAACACTTGAAGATCGCACTGTAAACATTGATGAATGAAAGATTATATGCAAAGATGAGCAAGTGTGAGTTTTGGCTTAAAGAAGTGAAGTTTTTGGGGCATGTCGTATCCGGAGATGGAATCGCCGTTGACCCTGAGAAGATTGCAGCAGTTCAAGATTAGCCGATTCCAAGGAATGTAGCGGAAATCAGAAGTTTTCTTGGATTTGCCGGATATTACAGAAGGTTCGTGGAGAATTTTGCTCGCTTAGCTGAGCCTTTGACCAAGCTTACGCGAAAGGAGGTACCGTTCGTATGGACAGATAGTTGTGCGTCGTCTTTTGAGCCGTTGAAGCAAAGATTGATAACCGCTCCTATTTTGACCGTACCAGACAGTTCCGGAGGATTGGTGATTCATAGCGACGCATCTGGGAAAGGTTTGGAATGTGTTTTGATGCAGCATGGAAAAGTTATAGCTTACGCATCACGGCAGTTGAAGACCCATGAGAAGAATTACCCAACTCATGATTTGGAACTTGCAGCAGTGATTTTCGCTTTGAAGATTTGGAGACACTACTTACTGGGCGAAAGGGTCGAAGTATTCACCGATCACAAAATCCTAAAGTATCTGTTCACGCAGAAAGAGCTTAACATGAGGCAGTGTAGATGGTTGGAGCTGATGGCTGACTATGATCTTGATCTTAAGTACCATCCGGGGAAAGTTAATATAGTACCGGATGCGCTTAGTCGGTTGCCAGCAATTCGGATGTTGACTGCACAGAAGAAGCTTATCGAAGATTTTCGGAGATTCGAGCTGGAGATCGTGTTACCGCATTCTTCAGGACAGTTGATGCAGCTGCAAGTACAGTCATCGTTAATCGATACTATTAAAGCAGTATAGTCGCACGATCCAAGGTTGCAGAAGTTTCGAGAACAGGTTGAAGCGAGACTTCGAACGGACTTGTTGATTCATGAAGATGGTTCGTTGTGTTATGGTAGCCGTTTGTGTGTGCCGAAAGGAAGCATTCGTGAAGAAGTCATGAAGGAGGAACACAGTTCCGCGTATTTTGTATATCCAGGAGGCACGAAAATGTACCGTGATCTACGACAGTATTTCTGGTGGGAAGGCATGAAAAGGGAGATTGCTCGCTTTGTAGCGAAGTGTTTGGTGTGTCAGCAAGTTAAGGCTGAACAACAAAGGGTAGCAGGTTTATTGCAACCACTTCCGATTCCTCAATGGAAGTGAGAACATATAACCATGGATTTCATGACAGCTTTACCGTGGAGTCCGAAGGGCAACAATGCAGTTTGGGTGATTGTTGATCGATTGACCAAGGCAGCACATTTCATACCGTTTCGTGTTGGTCAGTCGACGGAAGCGTTAGCAGAATGGTATATGCAGGAGATTGTGAGATTGCATTGAGTACCTGTGAGCATCGTTTCTGACCGTGATACCCGATTCTTATCGCACTTCTAAAAGAGTTTACAGGAAAGTTTGGGAACACGATTGAAATTTAGCACTGCTTATCATCCCCAGACAGATGGCCAGTCGGAGAGAACGATCCAAACTCTTGAAGACATATTGAGAGCTTGCATGTTAGACTTCAAGGGTTCATGAGAGGATCATCTACACTTGGTGGAGTTTTCTTACAATAACAGCTTTCAGGCGACTATTCAGATGGCCTCATTTGAAGCATTGTATGGTCGCAAATGTCGCTCACCCGTTTGTTGGGATGATGTTGGAGAACGAAGATTGTTGGGACCAGATTCGATCGTGCAAACAGTAGAGAAGGTTAATACTATCCGGAATCACATGAAGGCAGCACAAGATTGGCAGAAAAGTTGGGCCAATACATCGAGAAGACCTCTAGAGTTCGCTGTTGGCGATCTTGTATTCTTGAAGATATCACCGACTAGAGAAGTGATTCGTTTTGGGAGTCGAGGTAAGCTTAGTCCTCGATTTGTTGGGCCTATCGAGATTATTGAACATGTTGGAGAAGTGGCTTATCGATTGGCGTTACCACCGTATTTGGCGAATGTTCATGACGTGTTTTATATATCTCAACTCCGTAAGTATGTTCGAGATGAAACACACGTGCTAGATCATTCGGAGCTGACTGTAAGGGAGGATTTGACCTTTGAGGAACGACCGATGTCGATTGTTGATCGAAGAGATATGATCCTTAAGAACAAGGTTATCTCTCTCGTACTTGTTTCATGGGGGAATCGCTCGCACGGAGAATCGACTTGGGAACGAGAAGATGAGATTCGACAGAAGTTTCCACACCTCTTTTCCTAGATTCATATTTGTTTATCTTTTCTTGTTCCAGGAATTTCGAGGACGAAATTCTTTTTTGTAGTTGGGTAAAATGTAACACCCTAGTTCATTTATACCAGTTCTATTTTGAGTATTTCTTTATTTATGGCATTTTCCTGATTTATTGTGTTTTGGGTGCAAATAGTGTATTTGACATTGTATTTGCGACCCGACCTGCTTGCTGGAAACCCGTCTTAATTCCTGTTTATGATTTATCCCGGCTTGTTATGTGGATCCGTGCACTTTCTTTTTCTTATATACTGCATACTGGCATTTTATCTGGCATCTGCATTTTTTAATATAACATTTAAAGTCAAATAAAATATTTTAAATATATCTAACATGGCTTGCATGATACCCCTAAACCTGTGGTGGCATCCGTTCATCGTGTTCTCGTTCCGTTCAGTGAAACGGACTCATTTGGATGGTTACGTGCACGCTACATGTATCCGATCTTGGGGTATGCTTTTTCGTGACCCGGATATTCTATTTTGGTTTTGGTTACTACGTATATTATTCGTATTTTCGAACTGTAATTTTAGACCTGACCCGGGCGTGTTTTGAACCATTTTTTGTATTAGCCAAAATCTCAAATATATTTAATATTCTATTCATATAATATTATACGTTAAAAATTTCCTAACCATATATATTTTTTTAAAAAGATTTTTTTAAAATCTGATTGTAACAGCTCTCTCTCTCTCCATTCTTTCTCTCTCTCGTGACTCTCTCTCTTTCTCTCCTCTGCATATATATATTTATATATATTTTATTTATTTTTTTCTTTTCTTATTTGATACACAGCCTCTTCTTCTTCTTTCTTCTTTTTTTTCTTGATCTTGTTTCTTGATTCCGGTGATCACCGCTGGAGCCGTGCCGCTACCGACGATCCGAGTAATCCAGTGGACGTCCCTTGCCTGCGTGGTTATCTTCTTGCCTTGCCTGGACCCGTCCCGTGTACCGTGTGTGCGTTGCGACGTTTACCCGACGTCGGACACAGCGTGCGCAACTCGTCGTGAGATCCGTTCAGGCAAGTTCATCTTGCTACATGCTATGTATCTTATTTTGCATCCATATGAATAAAAATATCACATGTTGATTGCATTTTACATCCATATTAATGTTTTACTGTTTTCGGATACACGTATGCATCCGTATCATTTATTATATATGTAGCTGCATCCATAGATCACGTTAACTCATATTACTGTTATATTAACACCTTATGCTTAATAATGTGCATCCTACTTAGTTATGGAGCTGTAGTTATAACCACTGATAGATAATTGTGCATCCATATTTTATTGTGTATCCATACCATTAATTCTACATATCTAGTTACGTGCCATATCACATTAATTCATATTACTGTTACATTAGTATCTCATGCTTGATAATGTGCATCCTATATAGTCATGATGTAACCCCTGATAGATATTTGTGCATCCATGCTTTTACCGTACATCCATACCTTTGCCATGATTCGATACTTGCTATATTTTACTGTTGGGCACCCACGTGATACATGTACACTACCTGACATGAACTGATATACCACTACTTGACATGTTACCTGATCCTGTTTTTAATGCCGACAACCCTGACATGTTGTCCTGATGGACGTTACTGTTGTTTGCATGGACAAAACCTATACCTGCTTGATCCTGTGTTGGCATTAGATATTGATTGGCAATACCCGACTTGAACACATAACCTTGGGGGTAAGGGGAAATCAAGAATGTAACCGAACGTAACTCAAAGGGCTATTATATTGTTTGCCGTTTTTCCGGGCGTTACGGAATATATTGTTTGCCGTTTTTCCGGGCGTTACGGGATAATCCTGTTACCGTGGTCCCGTGGGGAATGAACGGGGCATAGATCGATGGGTTACGATGAGAATTATATTAATTGATTTCGAAAACTTTAGAATAGATAACCCAGTAGTATAGTTTAGATTACTCACTGCACTTCACCTGCATGTATACACTTCACTGTTGCATATCTATGTTTACTGGTTATATTCATGTCATCGTTTATATTCATGCCTGCATATCTCGTGTATTCTGTTCATTTATTATTGTTGATATTATGACGCACTGACGTATGGGTTTTATATGGCCCAGATCCTCCGTCTCTTTTACAGGCTGATCAGGAGTATTTCCGCCGTCAGGCCGAGCAGTGAGGTTCCTGTTAGTATTTTAGTTTAGTTTTCTTTCAGCATTTTCATTTCCTGATGTGAGCCCGTATCTGGGACGTACTTTCCATATTGTTACTGTTTATTGGATTTATTGCTTCCGCATATTATTTCTTGACTCGTTTATTCTGGTTCATGGACATGTACTAGATAGTTTGTTTTATTTCTACTGTTCTTGATATCTATAGACAATCGTAATGTGACTGTGGAGGGATATTTCCTAGCCCAGGTAGCATGGTTGGCTCTGTCACGTGCCGATCTTAGCGCACTCTGGGAAGCGGGGCGTGACACACATCATGAAATCTAATTTTAGACTTGAAAATTTATTTAGTGACGAGCTTATAATAAACTCATAAGATATGTTAAACTTATATTATTATTTGTGTGATAACAGATGAGAATTCTTCCAGATAAATCGTTTATGAACATGGGGAAAAAGATAAGTATAGTATGAGAGACACTCGATTTAAAAATGGGCTTAAAACCTTTTTAGATTACGCAGAGATGAACCCAAAGCGTAGCCGAGACGGACCCTTGTTCTGTCCTTGTAAGAAATGTAAGAGTAGGGCCTGTTTTTGACGTGAAGTGATAGAAGAATATGTGTTTGTAGAGGGTTTTGAACCGAACTACATACATTAGAATTACCATGGTGGGGGAATATGTGACGAAGAAACGAGAATGGATAATGTGTCACGCCCCGCTTCCTGGTGTACGGGAGGGGACGCGGCGAGGCCCGCCACGTATTTACTTCGAAATAAACACGCTAAGCGTATCTAAGTAATATAAAGTAAAATGTACACAAGAGGCAAGAATATAATGAACAACAACTTTATTTATTAAATATTTTTTTACAGGTACAACTGGAAATGTAAATACAAGTCTGGAATGTAATGCCTAAACAATGGCATAACTGAAATGAAAAAGTATGTACAAGTAAAGTTTAATACTCAGGGTCTTCTGTGCTCTGCTCCAAGTGCTCCTGGCCGGTCTTGAATTCCAGGGAGTCGGATCCTCCTTACAACATTCCAAAGAAAAAGAGAAATAGGAATGTCGTCAGCGAACAATCGCTCGGTAAGTCCCAAAGATGGGTAGAGATAGAATAGACAGAAATAGAGTATAACTTGTTATGTTTGATTATAATGTTAACGCAGTTGTTTGTAGCTTGGTACAGAATATGCCAGTGTACACGAGAGGAGTCCAACTTATACCGTGGACTTTGGTAACCCGTAGTACAAGGCTCCGTGGAACAACGACATAGATGTAATTACGTTTTAAGTGACCACCTCGTGCCACCCTTAACATGTTTCGTACTAGTCTACCACTTTATAAACTCCATAGTGTCTTATTATATTGATTGTATCGATTGTACTGATGGTATTGTATTGTCTTGTAGTAAATGAAAGACTTGCCAAAACCATGATATCAGTAAACGGAATGGATGTAAATGGATAATCATGTAGACGGAGTGTATCCATGGTTCGGTTCGGTCAATATAGATTGATATGGATTGAATAGACGGATTCATAGATTCATGTTGCATTGTAGTTTATACTTGAATCATATTCAAGTCAGATTGATTGCATATTGCCCGCGACTCGAACTGAGTCAGACTTTTAAACAGAATTGAAGTCCTGATTATTTTGGAGTTATCGGTAACTGCTGCACATGGACGGCAGGATTTGTGTCTTTTTCAAAGATAATTACCGTGTTGATAACACCGTTATTAGATTTTCTACCTTAGATAGGCAAGCACCCATATTCTCCGGCTCCTTGAGGCTCAAGAGAACTGGTCCCGCTTAAACCTATATTTACTAGGGTCCCTATTATAATTTAGTATAACTTGAGGGGGTTTTATGTAAAAATAGTTTGATATAATTTTCAAAATACACCTTAAGCATTTAATTATCGTCTTTAGGGTTTTCATAAACGTATATTTTATAAATGTGAAATTTCTAGTGATTAGAACCTAGTTTTCATAGTATATGGTATTATAATGAAATATCGGTATTGTTTTGTATTTGGATGGTATTTTCATGTAATGGTGATTCCTTTGATTTGGAAAACTTGGAATATTTATATAACATAATTAAAATAGATATTTTGATAATATATATATTTAATAAAAATAAATTTTATTTATTTTTGTAGAAATCTCATTTTCTAAAGAAAAATGCATTAAAAATTCTATCGAGATCGAATGCTCTTTTCAGAGGTCTGCATCTCGCTTTACTAGGCCCGAGAATGTGCGATAACCCTCACCATCTCGAACGGGGTTCCCCAAAATGGATTGTAGAGGCACAATTGTAAGGAATGGATTAATTCACTTTTTAAATAAATGGTTTTGCAAGTTTGATGGTATTTATTTGTAATGTCGTTGTTCCCCTCCGAAAGACGGCGCGACGCAGGGACGTTTTGCCTGAGATTCGGGGAAGATACTAATTGGTGCTATCCGTCCACCTCTCCGAAGATACCAAGTTGATTTATGGCACCGCGTATCGGAGGTTTAGACGGATGCGTCCGATATAGCAGACTTCGTCAGATTCCCCCTCGCTTGAGGGGTTTTTGATTGTGGGGACGCTTTTCCCTGCAGGCGCAAGCCCCTGCAGTTTATTACGCTACCGCATCGCGGTAACAACTTTCTCCTTCTCCATGTGGTCACTTCGTGTCGTGTGTGTTTGTTTCGTGTTTGGTTGCCCGTGGATTGTATACGGAGACCGAGTTATGTCGTCGTCTGTAGGGCGTGGACTAGTCCAAATCCGTATTATCTTAGATTTGGGTTTGGGGGTTTGGGTTTAAGGATACGTTAGTCTCATTTGAGACTAAGATCAACTTAAACGTTTGTTAAGGATACGTTAGTCTAGTTTTTAGACTAAGATCAACTTAACGGGATCGTTTAGATCCAACAAGAGAGCAATTAAGGGAGCCCTGTTGTTTAGTTTAGTGACATTGCGGTCAATAGGTAGTTTAAGGACATTGCGGTCCAATGTTAGTTTTAAGACGTTGCGGTCAAGGTTAAGGACGTCATAGTCCGTGGATTTAAGGACTCCACAGTCCGGCGTTAGTTTTAAGACGTTACGGTCAAGGTTAAGGACGTCATAGTCCGTTGTTAGTTTTAAGACATCCCGGTCAAGGTTAAGGACGTCATAGTCCGTAGATTTTAAGGACTCCACAGTCCGGCATTAGTTTTAAGACATCACGGTCAAGGTTAAGGACGCCATAGTCCGTTATTAGTTTTAAGACATCCCGGTCAAGGTTAAGCACATCATAGTCCGTGGATTTTAAGGACTCCACAGTCCGTATCAATGTGTGGTCATCGGGACCCGTCATTTCTTTGAAGACGTTGAGGAATTACAACGCCAAGTATCAAAGGAGTGAAGAGATGTATCCTTGAACCAAGGTAGATTAAATAATCTTTGGCCCAATTTGGAACTAAGACCAATTAATTATATTATGAGCCCATTAGCCCAGTTAAGTTTGAATTGGGGACTTATGGCCAGCTTGGGCTAAGTCCAATCATGTTTAGAATATTGGCCCTCTGTTGGTTCATTGAAGGAGAGGCTTTGCCTCTAGAAACTTAGCTAATTGGGATAAAACTAGTGTTAAACACTAAAAACCAACAGTGTTGAACACTGAGAATAAGATTAGCAAGTTAGTGTTAAACACTAAAAGATAATCAGTGTTAAACACTAGTAACAGGGCTTTCAAATTAGTGTTAAACACTAAAGCAAATCAGTGTTAAACACTGGAAACATAGATTTCAAATTAGTGTTAAACACTAAGAAAATCAGTGTTAAACACTGGGAACAGAGTTTTCAAATTAGTGTTAAACACTAAGAAAATCAGTGTTAAACACTGGAAACAAAGTTTTCAAATTAGTGTTAAACACTAAGAAAATCAGTGTTAAACACTGCAAATAGAGTTTTCAAATTAGTGTTAAACACTAAGAAAATCAGTGTTAAACACTGGGAACAAAGTCTTCAAATTAGTGTTAAACACTAAGGAGAGAGGGATCACGTGTAGACACGTGAGAGCGCCCTGATTCCCCTTATTTTATTCTGCCAAAAGTATTGAATACTTTCTATAATTGCTCTTGGAGCATCACGTGCTGTCACGTGATGGGAATGTGGGTTTTTAACTGCTAAAGCTTTTGCCAAGGGGTCACGTGGTAGCACGTGAGGGCGCCCATAGCTTCTGTTTGCTTTTTCTTTGTATCCTTCAGGGGTCACGTGGGGCCCCTCAAAGTTCTTTTCTGTGGATCTTTACAGGGGTCACGTAGTAGCACGTGACTCTGGTTCTTTGCATGTTTTAAAGATCTGTTCATCTTTTAAGAATTAAATTCTTCATAGGGTTAAACCCTAGCAATAAACTTTAGAGGAATTAAATTCCTATTTTCTTCTGAAAAATTATATTCTTAGATAGGGTTAAATCCTAATTTCTTTTATGTAGGAATTAAATTCCCCATATATGTAAAGAATTAAATTCTGGCACAGGGTGAAACCCTAATTTCTTTTTTAAGGGAATTAAATTCCTGTGAGTTTGAGAGAATTAAGTTCTCAATTAGGGTTAAACCCTAGTTCTGTCCACTCTGAAGGAATTAAATTCCTATAATTCTGTGAGAATTAAATTCTCAAAACTCAATTCCTCCTCTATATTTTAGATCTGCATGGCAGGATCTCAATCCAATGAGAATTAAATTCTCAATTCATGGGGAGATGTGCACTTTGCAGATCCTCCACCAGAGAAAGAACTAAGTTCTTTTCTTTATATAAGAGTTAAACTCTTTTGAGAATTAAATTCTTTTTTGAAGCCTCTCTTTTCTTACCTAGGGTTTTTCTTTTGCAGAGAATCAAATTCTTTCTTCTGAATTTTCAAGATTCCAAGGCTCTATATCTCTCTCTTTGTCTGTTTTTCTATCCCCTCTTTTTTAACTCTCTCCCTTGGCACCTATTTATAGGAGAAGGAAAAGAATCATTCTGTTTAGTGAATCTTTCATTGAAAGATTTGATTTGTTTATTGAGAGATTTGATTTATTTTCATCATTGATCTGGGCCTTTAGATTATTAGGTGAATTTTATTCACCATTGGATTTTAAATCCAAAGATATCTCTTTGTTATTTCGGTTAGATTTAGGGGGATATCTTTCCATGTCCAAGATTTTTCCATAAATTGGTGATATTTAATCACCTTCAGATTCTTGATCCAACGGTTTGAGATAAATCTTCTCCATTTTGGAAAGATTTGAATGATCTCTCATCAGAATTTAATTCTGTTAAAGAATAAGGCTTTTAAAGCCGGTCACGTGTGGCTACGTGACCGTTGGTCATGTGTGAGCACGTGACCCCTGGTCACGTGTAAGCACGTGACCCCTGGAATGGGCTTCTCTTCTTCTGCGCTCTGTTCTCTGGCCGCTGCTTAACCATCACGTGCCAACACGTGACCACTGGTCATGTGTGAGCACGTGATGCCTCTTCTGAAGCTTTTTCCCGATTTTTAATCAGGGAACAAATGCCCTCATAGCGTTGTTCTCACGTGTCTGCACGTGAGTGCAACGCTGTCACTTTTGTGACCGTCGGATCTGCCATGGGAGTAGGGTAGATGAAACGTTTTCCATCCCATCCTATAAATGCCCATGTCCTTTCAGAAGAGCCTCCACTTTGCTTCATCTTCCTCCTTGCAAACTTTTTTCTGAGAATTTAATTCTCCTTTTCCAGAGTTTAGTTCTCTGCTCCACAATCTTCAGAGTTTAACTCTGTTCAGGGAAAACCCATCTCTTCAGGTAGTGATCTTTGAACGATCGAGGAACCCTTATATATATTTTTCAAAAACTCTCTGGATTTTAAATCCACACCAAGGGTTTCACCCCTTTTAACATGAACCCATTTTTTTTCTTCAAGTTCATCAACAAAAATAGAAAACCATTTAATCTTCGAACAGTAGATCTCTTAGGGTTCATATGATCTTTAGGGAGATGATGGTGGGGGTTCAAATCCATGGAATTTAATTCCATCTCAAAAAAAAAACTTTGGCTCTGAAGAGTGTCTCTGGGAATTTAATTCCCCTCTTTTAACAAGGAATTAATTCCTATGAAGAACTCAGTTCTTCCCCGAGAATTCCATGGGGGTTTCTTGCCCTGAGTTGTCTTCTGCGCAACCAAGAAGAAGAAGTTTGTAATGAATTTCCATGATCTTTATTTCAGGTATTATGGATGCCCATTTGTATGATCTTGACGAAATCATTTCTTACGGTAATATTCGCGCATTGGGCCGTAGCCAGAACCAGGAGTTCACTAACGCTCAGTGTGCTAAGATCATGAGCCGCTTCGACGAGTACAGCGGTTAGTTACTCCCTCGTCGCTCTTCTCTTTTGAAACTCATCGTGCTGGTGATTTGGGAGGCGCTCCCTCTCTTTTGCCCTGGCGTACCGCTCGGGGCATTGGATGCCGCCGAGGATAAAGTGCATTCGGTATATCTGATGAGCCTAATCTCGAAGAGGAGGCGAGACAATCTCATTGATCTCTTGCATCAGGCTTTTCAGCAGTCGGCCATACTTGCTGCTTATCGGAGGGTGGAGGACATCCGTGAGGATCCCGACGCTTGTGATCGCGAGAGAAAACATACTAGGATGGTTCGAAATGCCTGGAAGATCTTGGACAAAGTCACTTTTGAGTTTCTTAATCCATCCCCCGAATCTGAGGTCTTGCCATTGTAATTGTTTCTTTTTATTTTGTATGAACTTTTTAAAGTATGAATGGTAAGTTTTATCGTGCCCCTCTGTGTTTGCATGCATTTTCATGGGATTTTGTCATTCTTGCTATTGTTGCTGCTGATGTGTTTAGCGTGTAAGGCACTATTTCACTTTTCAGTACGCATCAAGCGTGGTGCTCACGTGCTCCATACGTGGGGTCCTTTTTATGGGGCTATTTAATTTTTCATGCCATATTTTCTGTGTACAGCATTAGATGCTGAAAAGGAGCCTTGGAAATAGTTCCATCTCCTTGATTTCCAATGCTTTCCTTTTTTTAGGCCTCGGAAATAGTCCCGCCATGCAATATTCTCTATGCGCAGTATTTAATGCCCCTCTTTATAACCTGAGGCCATGGCCTTCTTTTTCTCTTCACAGAGAAATTTATTCTCAATTTAGTGTGATTTATCTTGCGGAAACAACTGATTGCCATGGCCTGCAACCGCCCCCATGCTCGTCGACAGCCGTGGGAAGTGCCTATCGAGGAGATGATTCCTCGCTTTGCTGCACGATTGGTGGATCCCCTCCTTATCGATGACGAATGTGATTCAGCGACATATGAACTCTCGATCCGTGGGGGTCCTCCCTCCCAATGGGACCCCTTTGGCTTCGGATGATTCTTGCTGCCGTGCTTGCCGACATCCCTCCTCACCCGGTGGAGATGACCCTGGCGATGCTCGACGCGGCTGAAGAAAAGCTCGAGGGTTTTCACGAAGCGTGCCTGATTACTCAGGCTTTGAAAGATCGCCCAGTTCACCTGTTGAGCCAAATAAGAGCTCGGCGGGCTGTTATGTCTGCTTTTGCGGACGAACATGGCGCCAATCGGTGGGGAGCGACTCCTCGCGAGAACCGTCGCTTTGATGTGTTGGAGAAAGCAGAGAGAGAGATGGAGAATTTTGTCCTTTGTTTTGTTAACCCTTGTGCTACCGATCCTTTGTTTGGTGACCTTTTCCCACTAGCGTAGTATATTCAGACTAGTTTTCGCGTGCTTTATGTTGAATTTTCATGTATGGTGGGTACTCGTATGCATGTCCTGCTTGCATAAATGAGCTTCGTATTCTTCCCATGAGAACTTTCTTTAATTGCGAACACTATCATCATGTTGCATGCACATCAGAGCTTCGGGCATTATTTCTTTTCGAATATTCATATAGTTGCGAATGCACGCTTGATAGGATATACCCAGAAATTTTTTCTTGTTGCTTCCCATAACAGGCGATGCGCGCGTGTTTTAGATCGACTATTGCCGTCGACTGGAGGCTTGTTTACGCAATCTTGAGCGTACATGTCCTATTTTAGAGGCTGCGGCTGCGACAGCGGGCTTGCGTGGTCTGATAGAGCGGTGCGGGGCGAACATGGTATCGTGCGAGAAGAGGGTCGGTCGCAAATTCTCGGAGAGGGAGCTGGCTTCGAAGGCACTAAACGAGCTCCAGGCCAGCCTTACAGTCAAAGCCAACAAAGCGTATGAACTCTGGCGAGTACTTCAAGAGTCTATCAGAGAGGTGGTGGCCCTCGATAAAGCTGCCGTGTTCACTCACGAAAGGGTTGAGGCTCACAAGGCTATCGAGAAAGAGCTCGAAGGCCGGCTTGCCTCGTATCAGGCCCAGCAGGCTCAGGCGGAGGCCCGTCTTCTGGTGATACTGAATCACGAAGCCGTGACCCAGCAAAAGAAGGATGAGCTAGTAAAATTGCTAAACCGCCCGCCGGCTTGAAGACTTGTATCTTTTCCTTTCTTTTTGTATGTACTCCTGAATGAGAGTATATTCTTTTTGTTTTTTCATGAATTGTACTTTGTATCCATTTTGGTTTATGAATAAAGACATATTTTTCTTCTCAATGGTGTGTCTCCTTTTTATTGAATGTGTTCTGCGGACAATTTATCTTGGTCTCTTTGCAAGGCAGCGATGGCTTAGGATTCAGGGTTAAGATCTGCCTCCTAAGACTTTTGAGCTTTATGAGCCGTGAGGGTCTCATAAAGAGTTTTTCTCCCTACAGGTCGAGAGGATCCCGTAGGTGTAAGTTCTTCTTAAGAATCGTGAGGATTCTTAAGCGGGTTTTCCCTTGAGAGTCGTAAGGATCTCACAAGAAAGTTTTCTTCCTTACCGGTTGTGAGAACCCGCAAGTGCTGGGTGCGGTCGCCCTTATCCGTATTTCACGGGGTCAGGGGTTGCTTTGGGATGTTTTCCAGGGTACCGTAGTTTAAAGACATCGCGGCCGAGGTTAAGGACATCATAGTCCGTAGGTTTAAGGACTCCACAGTCCAATGTTAGTTTTAAGACATCGCGGTTAAGGTTAAGGACATCATAGTCCGTGGATTTAAGGACTCCACAGTCCGATGTTAGTTTTAAGACATCGCGGTCAAGGTTAAGGACATCATAGTCCGTGGATTTAAGGACTCCACAGTCCGATGTTAGTTTTAAGACATCATGGTCAAGGTTAAGGACATCATAGTCCGTGGATTTAAGGACTCCACAGTCCGATGTTAGTTTTAAGACATCACGGTCAAGGTTAAGGACATCATAGTCCATGGATTTAAGGACTCCACAGTCCGATGTTAGTTTTAAGACATCACGGTCAAGGTTAAGGACATCATAGTCCGTGGATTTAAGGACTCCACAGTCCGATGTTAGTTTTAAGACATCACGGTCAAGGTTAAGACCTCATAGTCCGTGGATTTAAGGACTCCACAGTCCGATGTGTGGTTACCGGGACCCGTCACCTCTTTGAAGACGTTGAGGAATTACAACGACAAATATCAAAGGAGTGAAGAGATGTACCCTTGAACCAAGGTAAAATCAGTCTAGAATCATGGTGGTTGATCGTTAGTTTTAAGACATTACGGTCGAGGTTAAGGACATCATAGTTCGTGGATTTTAAGGACTCCACAGTCCGATGTTTGCTCTGGATGCTTCACACGGGTTCACTGCCGTGTTCGGCGAGGACCAGGCTCCGCTCTGGGCATTTTCCGCGGGGTCAAAGAGTGGCGTTATCCGCGTTCCACGTGACCAGGAATTTTGTACTAGATGCTTCATACGGGTTCACTGCCGTGTTCGGCGAGGACTAAGCTCCCCTCTGGATGCTTCACACGGGTTCACTACCGTGCTCTGCGAGGACCAGGATCCGCTCTGGACGTTTTCCACGGGGTCAAAGAGTGACGTTATCCGCGTTCCACGTGACCAGGAATTTTGCTCTGGATGCTTCCCACGGGTTCACTGCCGTGTTCTGCGAGGACCAGGCTCCGCTCTGGACGTTTTCCACTGGGTCAAAGAGTGATGTTATCCGCGTTCCACGTGTAAGTCCACGTTACCTCTCCCGGTTCTTTCGGGCTTGCGGAAACGGTGAAAAACGATTTTTCGGGTTATGGTAACATGGACTATAAAATACGGATCTTTGCAAAACTACACACTAGCAACTAACTAGAGCTTTACCTACTCGGTTAGGGGTTATACCTCAACTTGAACTCCTTCTCTTGGACTCTTTGTGGTGGTCGGATGGTTCTCTCCTCGTCGCCTTCTCTTGCCGAAGATGGATTCACCTGAGGGTCTCTACCTTGAGCTCCTTCCTCGAACTTGAGGAAACTAAAGTGTCCGGCTAGCTAGACCTTCTACCTTAGGATGAGTAGAGAGTGGCTTTGGGTTTTTTATCTCAAGAAAATGGTTCTCAACTCATGAGAATGATTTTCCTTGAACTAGAGGAAGAGGAAGAAGAAAGGATGAGAGAGAATGAATATGAGAGAATGATAATAGTTTTACAACTATAACCAATATATGTGAATTAATCTAATTAATAATATTAATCAAAATGAAAAAGGTGATGGTTGGTTTGATAAGACCATTATCATTTCACATTAAATGTTTTTGCAAAGATCAAAGAGCATCTTTGGAGTGAAATGATGATGGTCAATGTTTCAACCTTGGTCAACAAGTCAACCTTAGTCAACAAGTCAACAACCCTAACCATAACTCAATTTCATTTAATTAATATTATCAATTGATATTTCACATATTCATTAGGGTTTGGAAAAATACAACTGTCAACTGTGCATACACACCCGTTCCAAAACCCTAATGAAAATCCTCTTCCCCCGCCTCAAACAACTGTGCATACACACCCGCATTCGTGTTCCGAGGAACACGAATACAATGAGATAAAACTAACCCCAAAACATATACTAGGATCTGGCCCAAACCAGAGCCCGCTAGTAATGACTGTCCGGACACCAAACGTGCATAGGTGCGCGGATGTGAATGAACCCTGTCGCAAAACCATGCGACCTCTACTCTATTTTGCCCAAAGGCGAATAACCCTCTGTGTGGGACTCTAAAGACTCGACACTACGCTGGCAGTAGGTTTAACCACAGACCGTAAGCGGCACTAGCTGTATGTAACGGCCCCCAGGTAGATGCCGATAAGAAGACTGATGAGGCGAACCCATCCGAACTCCTACTGAGCCTGTATGTAACAATCTGCGTACAGTCCGGTCTGTTCGTCTGAGAATATCGCATGGCGGGCCTAGGGGGTGGTAAACGTCAGTCCCTAATAGCGGTACAAGTCGTGTCGGAGTGTAGCCCATAACACCCTGAGATGACACTGGAAACCTACCAGTGTATCTCGCTTGCCCTGGCCAGGGACGACAATGTGTAATGGCTCTCCTAGACACAGCGCGATATCAACTCCCAATACCGGGAGAGACGAATCCTATCTAACCGTCACTGCCTCCAAGTGTTTCGGGACTGCACCCAACTACTACCTGTTTGCACGACTCCTTTGAGCCGTGGTAGGGTAGTAATCAAAGTACAGTGGGAACACACTCGAGGCGAAGTGACAGTGTCAAGTCAGCGGACTAAGATGTACTCATGTCACCTGGGAACTGATAACTGACGATAGGTATAGTACCAACCAACAGTTCCCGACGAGTCCTGTCCAGTTTACTCGTAACCCAACGAGCACCCGCATACTATCTCAAGTACGACGTACTGACGGCTGTGGGACAGACCGTCTCCCGTGCTGGGATGAGAAGCGCATACGCTAGTCTACTCCGGAGTATCGATGCCCTGTCTCGATAGTCCTACGACTAGGGACCTGCATAAGGATGTGCTTGTGGATACCCAGCCCCCACGAGTGTGACTGCCATCACAACGCTGGTAATCAAGCAAAGATCCTAAGGGCTCCACTAATGCGTATAGGTGATATACTAAAAGAAACACATGTACACATTAAAGCAGAGACAAACCAAGTAGCATACTACCATTTTGAGCAAGATTGTCTATACAATGGTGAATATCCCAAGCTTCCATTAAGTAATATACAAACTAGTATGATACAGTAATGGCCTCTAGGGCATATACACTAACAATCTCCCACTTGCACTAAGGCCATGTACTGGCGTATCGAAGACCTATCATCTCGATCAGCCGCTCGAACTGAGTCTGGGGTAAGGCCTTCGTGAATGGATCTGCAGTGTTATCTTCTGATGCAACCCTCCGAACCTCGATCTCTTGGCGATCCACGATCTCCTTGATCAGGTGATACCGTCTTAAGATGTGTCTGGATTTCTGATGGGACCTGGGTTCCTTCGCTAAAGCTATAGCCCCGTTATTGTCGCAGTACAGAGGTATTGGATCAACAATGGACGGAACCACCTGAAGTTCTTTCAAGAACTTCCTCATCCAGACGGCTTCTTTTGCGGCATCAGATGCAGCAATATATTCCGCTTCCATAGTCGAGTCAGCAATGGTTTCCTGTTTGGAACTCTTCCAACACACCGCCCCTCCATTGAGGGTAAAGACAAAACCCGACATGGACTTGGAATCATCCTTGTCACTCTGGAAGCTGGAGTCAGCAAAGGCCTCAATCTGGAGGTCTTTTCCGCCATACACCAAGAACATCTCCTTAGTCCTTCTCAGGTACTTGAGAATGTTCTTTACCGCTATCCAGTGCTTCTTCCCAGGGTTTGACTGATACCGGCTTACCACACTCAGTGCATAAGCTACATCTGCTCTGCTACACAACATCGCATACATTATAGAGCCTACCGCAGAAGCGTAGGGTATAATAGACATGCGATCCCTTTCCAAATCAGTCTTGGGAGACATCTCTTTGGAGAGGGTGATCTCATGACAAGCTGGTAGATTACCGCGCTTGGAATCTTCCATACTGAAAATCTACCGCGCTTGGAATCTTCCATAATGAATCTTTTCAGTATGGTGTCGATGTACCTGGACCGTGAAAGTCCTAATATCCTCTTGGATCTATCACGATGGATCCGGATCCCCAGAATGTAAGAGGCATCACCCAGGTCTTTCATGGAGAACCTGTGTGACAAGAATCCTTTGACAGATTGTAGCATAGGAATGTCATTTCCTATCAAGAGAATCTCATCCACGTATAAAACGAGGAATACGACAGTTTGTGCTACAAATCTACTATAGATGCATGGTTCATCTGGATTTTTGATAAAGCCAAATTCTTTGACCGTCTCATCAAAACAGATGTTCCAACTCCGCGATACCTGCTTTAGTCCATAAATGGACTTAAGCAACTTGCACACCTTTTCGCTGCTCCCACTTTGAATGAAACCCTCTGGCTGGTCCATATAGACACACTCCTCTAAATTTCCATTTAGAAAAGCGGTCTTTACGTCCATCTGCCAGATTTCATAATCGTGGAAGGCAGCAATGGCAAGAAGGATCCGAATGGATTTCAGCATAGCCACTGGAGAAAAGGTTTCATCATAGTCCAAACCAGGTCTTTGACGAAAACCCTTTGCAACAAGTCTAGCCTTATAGGTCTCGACCTGTCCATCTACACCAATCTTCCTTTTGAAGATCCACTTGCATCATACGGGTTTTACCCCATCTGGAGCAACGTCCAAAGTCCATACTTTGTTGGTGTACATGGACTCCATTTCGGTCCGCATTGCATCCAGCCATTTTACCGAGTCAACGCTCTGAATGGCCTGCTGGAAGCTAGTCGGCTCATCATCATTACCAATGATGCAATCCTCTCTATCCCCGTCTTTGAGAAAACCGTAGTATCTCTCGGGCGGATGAGATTGCCTATTACTCCTGCGGAGCGGTGCAGGAATGTCTTGTTCTTTTGAACCTTCTGGTTCTACTAAGCTTTTAGTAATAGTCTGTGGTTCTGGAATTTCTTCCAGTTCTATTGCGCTCCCACTAATTTCCTTTTCTAAAAACTGGTGTTCCAGAAAGTGGGCATTACGAGAAACAAAGACCTTTTGTTCCTCTGCGTGATAGAAAAGATAACCCCTGGAGTTCTTTGGGTATCCCACAAACTTGCACAGTACTGAGCGTGCCTCGAGTTTGTCCGCATGCTGCTTTTTGACAAAAGCTGGACATCCCCATATCTTCAGATATTGAAGATAGGGTTTCTTCCCACTCCATGACTCATATGGTGTGGTAGGTACAGTCTTAGTTGGAACTCGGTTCAAAAGGTATGCAGCTGATTCTAGCACATATCCCCAGAATGATCGCGGCAACTCAGCGTTACTCATCATGGAACGTACCATATCTAATAGGGTTCGGTTTCGTCTCTCCGATACACCGTTATGTTGCGGAGTGTATGGAGGAGTAAGCTGAGAGAGAGTTCCATTCTCTTTTAAGTAATCCAGGAACTCGGCACTTAAGTATTCACCACCTCGATCAGATCATAGTGTCTTGATACTTTTGCCTGTTTGTTTTTCTACTTCATTCTTGTATTCCTAGAACTTTTCAAAGGCTTCAGATTTATGCTTCATTAAGAAGACATGTCCGAACCTTGAAAAATCATCCGTAAAAGTAATGAAGTAAGAATAATTGCTTTGCGCATGTATAGACATTGGACCGCACACGTCACTGTGTACGAGCCCCAAGAGCTCGCTCGCTCTTGCTCCGTGTCCAGTGAACGGAGTCTTTGACATCTTTCCTTTGAGACAGGATTGACAAGTTGCATATGAATGATATTCGAACGGATCCAAATATCCTTCTGTATGTAACTTCATTAACCTTCTCTCATTGATGTGACCCAGTCTACAATGCCATAAGAAAGCATGATTGATTTCTGGAGACTTTCTTTTGTGTGTATTCTGGATATTGAAAATCTGTGGATGATTTAATACGTATATACCATTGTTTAATGTACCTGACCCAATCAAAACTTGATTAAGGTGAATGTTCACAACATTACTTACAAATGCAAATTCATAACCTTTTTTAGATAATAAAGATACAGATATGATATTACAGGTTACATTGGGTACAAAATAACAATCACGCAAAATCAAAACATGTCCATCTGACATTCCCAGGTGATAGTCCCCCACGGACTCAGCATCCATGCCAGCTCTGTTTGTAACTCTGAGGGTCATATCACCTGCCTTCAAAACCCTACGCCTTCTCAGTGCCTGCAAAGAATTGCAGATATGAGATCCTGATCCGGTATCTAATACTCAGGAAGTAGGGTTTATTGAAAGACAGTTTTCAATAACATACACACCTGAAGCCGAAGCCGCAACTTGCTTTGGATCCTGGTTTCTGGCCTTCCAAGCCCTGCAATCCCTTTTCCAGTATCCACTCTTGTGACAGTAAAAGCATTCTTCCTTTCCCACAAGCTTTCCCGCTACCTTTGTTGCTTTTGCCTTTCCCTTCGTATCCACTTTACTAACACCGCCCCTTGGTTTGGCGGGGGCTTTCTTCTTCTTTCCCTTGGCTTTCGCCTTGGACTTAGAAGAGGAAGATCCTCCTACAAACAAAGTGGATGTTTCCCTACCTTTCTGTAGGGTGCCCTCTGCACTCCTCAACATATTGAGGAGCTCCGGAAGTTCAACCTCTTTTCCTTGCAAGTTGAAGTTCAGGATAAACTGGGCGTAAGTGGAAGGAAGGGACTGGAGAATCAAGTCCGTATAGAGCTCGTTCTCTAACGTGGTCCCAAGGTCCGTAAGCCCTTCAATGAAGCCAATCATCTTAAGCACGTGTTCCGCTACTGATGATCCGATGGCCAATCTCGTCGAAAACAACTTTTTTGAGACTTCGTATCTGGCGATACGGGATTGCTCTCCATACAGTTCTTTTGTATGAAGAAATATGGATTCTAGGTCCATATTCTCGTGCCTCCTCTGATGTTCATTGTCCATAGAGGCAAGCACGATGCACTTGGACTTCGCGCAATCGATCTCCCATGTTTTACGGATTTCTATATCCGCGACGCTGGAGGTGGGACCTGGGACAGGGGGAGCTTTGGTGGTAAGGAGATACCCCAACTTGTCGTAAGTGATTGCCATTTTGACATTCCTGAGCCAATTTTTGTAGTTTGGCCATGTCAGTATGTTTTTATCTAGTAATAACTTAAGTCCGGTCATGTCGATTGGTCGCTGCAATTAGGAGAGAGAGAAGAAACACTTTAGCATGATGCTCTTGCAAGTTTAGAGTGGTTTTTAGTTTGTCTAAACAGGATGGCTCCCACTGTCTCTCGAATCCCTCCTCAAACCAAAAAGAAAGAATTAGTCGGGATCAATCTCACCGTACAATACTTGCTTAACCGTTCAGCCAGGCCAGTGTTGGTATTTCGAGGGAGGTTTTCTAACGCTTTCGCGAAGTTCCTTAATTAAATAACCTCTTTTCCCTGGGAGCGTAGCCCTGCTAACACCTTTCCAGACACCTACTAGGTTTATAGCATTGATCGTTAAGTGAGAAATTTCCCGAGGAGTAGCATATACTCACAGTAGGATCGGGATCCAAATATCACCGCGTGACAAAACTGAAGGAATCCTACCAGAATCATCACACTCCAAATGGTATGCAACGCTAGCAAGTTTCAGTTTCTTTTGAAACTCCCGATGTGGATTTTTTGCCCCATGCTCTTATGACCTTGGCGTGAGGTCAACATGTCATAAGTCACATGTCAAGTTCTACCCATCATTATCCAGGTTAATTTGAACCCACCCGTACCTACCCTTGACGTAGGCCAAAATGGCAGTACGACTGTCTCAAACCAACGCATCCTATCTATGCAACAGATAAATATCCGGCAGCTACCAATCACTATGCCTTGGCGTGAGGTCAAAATACATAGCTTGAATACTATCGAATATTTAACTAAAATGATGGAGGGCTACGAATGGTTTTGGCGAAACCGTGAACGTAGTGAACTTGATATAATCGATGGAACGAGATAGCTTTTAAAAGGAGTGGTTCAAGCTCCGCATTTAAAAGTTGGTTTTTGAAAAGAACCGAGTGGTTTTGAAAGTGTTCCAACGACTTTTACTTGGTTTATTTTCTTGCATTAATTTTAATGCGTCCCATCAATTAATCCTACCATTGCAGAAAACAACGAAAATATGACGTACGCTTATACTATCCGCATTCGCCACGGGGTCCCGTCATTACCCGTTAGGTTACTTAACTAACGACAGAGCGGGGGGCTGGACTAGCGCGGATGCAAAACAGAAGCAACGCCTAAATAGATATCATATATAGATATATACATGATCGCACGCTAAAAGCGTGTCGGAAGTTTAAAGTTCTAAAGTTTACCGCGATCAGGACGGTGTCGCTATGCAGCTAGCCGGTTGAGCACGGGTCGATCCACAGGGAGATGGTTGTATGTCCTTTCTTCTTTTATACGAGTCAATAAAGAATGAGTATGCGTTTGTTCAGTCTAACCTATGTGTATTATTTGCAAGTATAAAGTTGTTAAGAAAAAGACACGAGATTGTAAGCTAAAGAAATCCGTACTCAAAACCTTTGAGCCGAGTCTTGACCAATTGAAGCTAGAGCAATCGGCAACAACGTGGATTAGGGGATTTAAGCGCGGTATTCGTGGAATACGGCTTATTTACCCTTGTCCTTCCGTTCTTGTCTCTTGCTTTCGCCTCCGGCCAAACCGAACGCAATCGGTCGCGATTAGGAATCACCGTTACCTTGTTAGGGTAGGGTGCCTAACGGAGCGCTTGCGTATCGTTTGGGCGGAGTTCAATGGAAAGTAACGGGAAAAGGAAACGAGCAAGGAAGTATTAACTTACAATATCGTATTGATTCTTAACAACAACAATAATTACAACCATTCACAAAACAAACCAAAAAGAGCAAAAGAAAAGATAAACAAAGAAAAGAAAAGATTACAAGCAAGTAATTAAAGTGCATGGTAATAAATTGCAAGTAAATAAAGCAAGGTAATAAAAAGCAAGTAATAAATAAGCAATAAAAAGAACTAGAAACTAGAACTTAAGACAAGCATGGGATCAATAACCAACCCTTAAACTTGCAAGCTCAATCAAGAGATTGCAAGATCAAGAGAAGGGTAGAGAACGCATGTGAAATGAAGCGCTAATTCCATAAGAAAATACGACCCTTGAGATCAATAACTAACCCTTAACCTTTCAAGCTCAATGAAGAGGTTGAAAGATCAAGAGGAAGAAAAAATCTCAAGGGGAAGTTAAACTAACAAGAAAGATACAAAACCCTCATCTTCATTGATCATCCACTCAATGCTCTCACTACATTTTCATGGAGGAAAGATGAAGAAGAAGAAGAAGAACTACACTAAAACCTACAAAAGAGGAACCAAGAATGAACACAAAATTGGACCCTTGGCTTAGCTCAGTTCTGGAGTATTTATAGGAGGGGAACTGGAAACCTAGGGCAACCATCTGCCCATAAATAAAATGACCAAACAGCCCCCGAAACACGACAACCTGACGGCACTATACGGCCGCGGATCCGCGGCCTAGACCCCCTATTGGCCGCGGATCCGCGGCTATATGGAGGAGTTAGCTCCTCGGGCTTTGTGGGTTGTCCTGGTTTGTGGTTCTCTTCAGTGTGGTATATGACTTTTCTCAGAAACTCTTCACAATTCTTCCAGAATTTTAGTAGAACAAAAGGTGATGTGATGTGGATCTTTTGCCATGATTTCCTCGAGCTCCGCGTAGATTTCTTGGATCTTGTGTTGACATTGAGCCTTGTGCATGACATGACAATCGATTTGCCATTTTGTCCCTTAAACTGGTATGTGGCAACACACGGATAGAGAGCGGAGACCCGTGTTTTATCAGTTGTTGGCAGTAATCCAGAATTTGTCGTACTTTTTCATGATATTCACTGTTTAGAGCTGAGACAAGTATCCTGCAATTATGTAGCAAACACTGATAAAAAGCACCTGCCTATAAACAAACGAGCGTAAGAATGGGCGGTATAAAATGCAATATTCTGATATGAAAAAATACTCCCAAACTTAACTTTTGCTCGTCCCGAGCAAAACCAATTATTCACAAAAATCCTAACCGCACTTTCGCAGGGAACGCGATTGCACTGAGCACGTGCAACAAGCCGTTAAACCTCTAGGTGTCCCTAGTAGGAGGAGTGTTGTCTCCTGAGGGTTTTCAGCGGATTACACCCACAAAATCCCGTCAAGCTAGTGTTATAAGTTAATATCGATTCTACTCCTACAATTTAGTATTTACGTTAGAAATTTTATCATCCTAAGTTAGAAATATCCAACCCTTATGTTTCACACCTCCTATCTGTTTAACTTTAGATCCTATACGTTCCAAAAAAGTTTAGAAAGATGTTGGTTCTCCTGAGTTTTCCTTCTGAAGTGCGGCCTCAAATCAGGGATTTTTATCAACTTTACAGAAAACACAAGTCTTATTCTTTATTTCTATCTCTTATCCAAACATCAATTGTATACCCCTACGTGTGTGTATATTTGCACCCCTACACTCAAGAATTCAATTCAAGCTATAATACCCTTTGCCCTAATACCTAATACTACTTCTTTTCATTTAATGATGGACGGTGTTGCTCACACACCTTTCATGCGACTATTAATGCTTCTTGAGGCACTAACGGCCGATTACTGAATGTGTGAGCTTAAAGCGTAAATAGCAGTTTCCAGGTCTTGACTTTATTCTATTTTTCTTTTTCTTTTTCTTTTTCAAGACCGGATATATTTTTCAACATGCTCTTTTGGTGTTTAGCTTTAAATACCGTTTTTTCTTTCATATTAGGCTTTCAGGCAAGAGTATTTCAAGGTATCCTCTACTATCCCAAGTTTCAAGGTGCGTGTAAGTGCAGTTGTAGGGTATATACTTTCTAAATTTGAACTCAAGAAAAGAAACTATTTTTCAGACTTATCCTTCAGTAAAGCTTCAATACTTTCCCTTCATCTTGACTTAACTCAAGAACTGAACTCAAGATTACCTATTTCTCAAAAAAAACTGTAAGGACGTATACTTTCCAAAGTTAGACAGAATGAGGGTTATTTTTAGGGTTTTCAATCCCTAAGCCTAGAATTTAGTTATTTCTATCATATCAACTAAACTTTCGGAATAAAGATCTAAGTTATCCTATTAGCTAACTTGACGACAAAGTTTTTATATTTTTTGGAAAATTTTCAATTTTTGTGGGTTTTTAATAAAGTATGCAAATGCAGAATATACAAATGAATGCGAAGGAAGAAAGCTTACCGAGCACACCCCCAAACTTAAACTTGACAGTGCCCTCACTGTCAGGCTACACCAAGAGGGTCAAAAAATGTCGGCGCTCCCTAGAAACAAAACAAAAAAGGAAAACAAAAAATATATACAAAAAAGGAGTCCCCCCCAAACTTAAGTAAGACAGTGTTTCCACTGTTAAGCGTTGAAGTTCAGGATTAGGGGGGAAAGAGAATAGTATCAAGCTATACAAGGCCTTACAAAGGTCAAAAGTGAGCACCAACCATTCAAAGATCTTATCATGATAAAGCAGTGGTTGGTCAAAGAAGGCGTAGAGAAAAGAAATGGAGAATACGCGAGACCGTATGGAGATAGAAGCGGGATACGGTCTTGGTATATCAGAAGAAGAAGAATGGCGGAAGGGAAAAAGAAGTGGAGTACGAACTTGAGGGTGCAAATGGAGTGAATAGATTAGCACAAGTTGTGATGACCGATGTGTAAAAAGCGATTGTGCTAATCTATTAACCCGTCGAGTAATGGGGTCAAATCCCTCAAGATTCGTAAGAAACCATGGGTACGCCGAACTTGGTAAACCAGACATATGAAATGAAACTGAGACGGGTTCTTGCAAGGCCGGAACGATGGAAAGGATGGAAGGAAGTGATCGAGGAAGGGTATCTGTTAAGGGTTCGGGAGGGTGTACACAGTCAATGAAAGGGACAGGATGAATTGGAAAATCCGACTCATCATCTAGAACTGTTTCATCCTCAAAAATATCCTCAAAATTCTCCTCAAAGTTAAGCTCATCCATGCATATTTCATCAATATACCGACGCATATGGGGTTCGGGAAAAACAGTTAATGACTCGGGATGATGAATTGGAGAGGAAAACTCAGCCAAATCTGCGGGTTCATCATCCAAAATATTCCCAGCGTCAATATCCTCAATCAAGTGAAAATCAAAATTCTCAGACACCTCATCAAAAGCATGGATATCAATTAATTCAGGTTCTAGAGTGGAGGTGTAGAGGTCAAAAGGATTGGGTGTGGTTTCACTTGGCAAGGTCCCTTCACAATCGGGTAAATCAAACACTACAAAGTCGCACAACTCATTAATCATTCTATCTTCAATCGGTGAATCGTTGGGAACACTAGATAGACATTCAAAACTGGAGTTGTGGGATTCAAGTTGAAATGGGTAGGCTTGATTCGGAAGGGGGTACAGCTCACTCTCACCACTCAAATTCACAGTCTGTCCTACGGCCTCTTCATACATTGGAAAAATTGGAGCTAGTTGAAAACTAGCTACCGGGTCACTAGGTTGTATGAGGGCGGCCATGGACGCATTCAAATCCATCATCTGTTGGTACGACGCTACCCTAAAGTCTTCCAAAGACTGTTCCAGACTAGACATGGGTTGTGAAGGGGTTTCAGTAAAAGAGTCAAAGTTGTTTTGGTACTGGAAACTCCCAAATGATGGTTCAGAAACAATGTCTAGGGAAGGCGCAAAATTCGGGTAGGACTGGTAGGAATTGAATGGCAGGACAGGAACAGGATCAACATTTGGATAAGAAGGTGAATGGAATTGTTGATCCTAGGAATCTGTAGTGGTGAAAGGAGTGAAAGATCGGCTACAGGATTGTTCAATATGTTCAGCGATGGACAAAGGACGACTTGCAAAAGGGGTATCAACATAAGAGGGTGGGGGAGGTTGAAAAGATTGATACAAAGTGGATTGCGAAGGGCAAGTATTTGTCCTAGACGCGTCTATCCGATCTTTCAAAGAGATTTTGGGCATGGAGGGATCGTTCGCCGTTCGGCCAAAGCAAGAACCGTAAGAAGTAATGTCTGGTTGTGGGTACCAAAGTTCGGCAAGAGTTTTGCGAGGTGGGGTACCCATGATATGAAGAGAGAAAGAAAGAAAGGCAGAGAAAAGGAGGGGAAAAAATGTGATTCTTTTTTTTTTTTTAAATTTTTTTTTAGATATTAACAAAAGAATGAAATATACACACAAAAAAGAATATGGACAAAAACAATCACGACACAAAAATACCACACACCTAATCGTTCTAGGGTTCACCTAGGTCAACTAGACCTGCTCCAGAACTTGATTGTCGAAGTAAAACTGTATCGAGAAACGGGCTTAAGATACACTGATCACGAGGCCAGGTAAGTGCAGAGATAAGGGGAGGTTTTCCAACGCTTTCGCGAAGTTCCTTAATTAAATAACCCTTTCTCTTTTGGCGGTTTCGCCGTTAAAACTTTTCTAGACACCCCGTAAACAATGTACCGTTAAGCGAGATTCTAAACACAGTTAACTTCTCCTAGTGAGCGCGAAGTCCTTAAGGCTTAAAGTCTAGTTTCTTTTAAATTTTGTGCGGGTAAGCGTTATGCTCAAGTTCGAGATTTGTGGGCCACGGAAAAGGTGATGAAATCCTTTACCGTATGTTGTGGGGTTCGCTTGCCCTCAAATCCGTATTAATGCATGCAATGCGCAATTCAATAAAAATTCTATAAAGAATCAAACAATTATTTTTTAGTTTAAGCGCGGCACTGCAACAAATACGGGTTAGTCAATTTTTAGCGTTTGTTAGCGAACTTGCAAAGAATCCTGCAAAGAATAGTATATTGGATGCGTCGGATTTGAGAAGAAGGTGTTAGTAAAGTACGTACCATTAAGTTTTTGGGTTAGGAAACCCCCGTTGAATCAAATCCGGTAAGCTTGAAAAGTTCGCTTGCGCGAGTCAAACTACCCGGAGCTTTGGCACTGTACTTTGCAATCACCTTAGCCTTGAATGTACACTTTGCTCCCCACAATCGCAGTTTGCAAATCTGCAAAAATCTGCACTCTTGCCCACAAAAATGATCAAAAACGACAAAAAGACTTTTTTTTTTATAAATATATACAAAAAGAATGTTAACCCGAATAACAAGAAAGAAAATACGCTACCGTCTCCCCGGCAACGGCGCCATTTGATCGCACGCTAAAAGCGTGTCGGAAGTTCAAAGTTCTAAAGTTTACCGCGATCAGGACGGTGTCGCTATGCAGCTAGCCGGTTGAGCACGGGTCGATCCACAGGGAGATGGTTGTATGTCCTTTCTTCTTTTAGACGAGTCAATAAAGAATGAGTATGCGTTTGTTCAGTCTAACCTATGTGTATTATTTGCAAGTATAAAGTTGTTAAGAAAAAGACACGAGATTGTAAGCTAAAGAAATCCGTACTCAAAACCTTTGAGCCGAGTCTTGACCAATTGAAGCTAGAGCAATCGGCAACAACGTGGATTAGGGGATTTAAGCGCGGTATTCGTAGAATACGGCTTATTTACCCTTGTCCTTCCATTCTTTTCTCTTGCTTTCGCCTCCGGCCAAACCGAACGCAATCGGTCGCGGTTAGGAATCACCGTTACCTTGTTAGGGTAGGGTGCCTAACGGAGCGCTTGCGTATCGTTTGGGCGGAGTTCAATGGAAAATAACGGGGAAAGGAAACGAGCAAGGAAGTATTAACTTACAATATCGTATTGATTCTTAACAACAACAATAATTACAACCATTCACAAAACAAACCAAAAAGAGCAAAAGAAAAGATAAACAAAGAAAAGAAAAGATTACAATCAAGTAATTAAAGTGCATGGTAATAAATTGCAAGTAAATAAAGCATGGTAATAAAAAGCAAGTAATAAATAAGCAATAAAAAGAACTAGAAACTAGAACTTAAGACAAGCATGGGATCAATAGCCAACCCTTAAACTTGCAAGCTCAATCAAGAGATTGCAAGATCAAGAGAAGGGTAGAGAACGCATGTGAAATGAAGCGCTAATTCCATAAGAAAATACGACCCTTGAGATCAATAACTAACCCTTAACCTTTCAAGCTCAATGAAGAGGTTGAAAGATCAAGAGGAAGCAAAAATCTCAAGGGGAAGTTAAACTAACAAGAAAGATACAAAACCCTCATCTTCATTGATCATCCACTCAATGCTCTCACTACATTTTCATGGAGGAAAGATGAAGAAGAAGAAGAAGAAGAACTACACTAAAACCAACAAAAGAGGAACCAAGAATGAACACAAAATTGGACCCTTGGCTTAGCTCAGTTCTGGAGTATTTATAGGAGGGGAACTGGAAACCTAGGGCAACCATCTGCCCATAAATAAAATGACTAAACAGCCCCCGAAACACGACAACCTGACGGCACTATACGGCCGCGGATCCGCGGCCAAGACCCCCTATTGGCCGCGGATCCGCGGCTATATGGAGGAGTTAGCTCCTCGGGCTTTGTGGGTTGTCCTGGTTTGTGGTTCTCTTCAGTGTGGTATATGACTTTTCTCAGAAACTCTTCACAATTCTTCCAGAATTTTAGTAGAACAAAAGGTTATGTGATGTGGATCTTTTGCCATGATTTCCTCGAGCTCCGCGTAGATTTCTTGGATCTTGTGTTGACATTGAGCCTTGTGCATGACATGACAATCGATTTTCCATTTTGTCCCTTAAACTGGTATGTGGCAACACACGGATAGAGAGCGGAGACCCGTGTTTTATCAGTTGTTGGCAGTAATCCAGAATTTGTCGTACTTTTTCATGATATTCACTGTTTAGAGCTGAGACAAGTATCCTGCAATTATGTAGCAAACACTGATAAAAAGCACCTGCCTATAAACAAACGAGCGTAAGAATGGGCGGTATAAAATGCAATATTCTGATATGAACAATACACATTCGTCAGATGCAATGATAGCCATTCCAGATCACAGATGAATACATTGGATATACTAGGAATCCGCATTCCGTTCGAGCCTGTAACGAAAAGCGGATTACACGGTCGCGATGAATAGCCAATACCCCACCCTAGACCCCTACGGGTGCGGCAAACTACCCGCCAAGTACCCGAAACGAAGCAACCTCCCTCAACGACGTGAGTAGGCCACTCGGCAGTTCGAGATACTCGGTAGTTTGTGCACCCCACCTTGGGTCTATCCTAGGAGCAAAAACAGTAAAAAGAAATTATACAATGGCGGCTACAACCTCATCCAGGATGTGCGGCCATACAAATAATATTACATCAAATTTACAAATTACATGAATTGAAAGAAAAAGAAAAAAGAATCTCATCTCACAACCCCCCGGCTATTCTTCCGCGACAATCCAACGAATTCATATACACATACCATCAACATTATAGATCACAGATATGTATAACCCCCACTAATCGACGTATAGCGATTAGCAGACGTTCAATACATATATAACATTACAGATACAACCCATTAGCCAAAGTCTACAGAAAATCGATCAAAATACGGATTTGTAACTACCCGAAAAACAAATTTGTTCTCTGGAAATTCTGGGCAGAAACAAATCATCCTAAAAATCACAAAACACCAACACAACAACACTACAGGAGAAACGATCCACGGCCGAGTCAACTCGGCCGCGGATCCACGACAAGAGTAAGCGCATGCCGCGGATCCGCGGTGAGTTGGTCGACTCACTGGATCGTTTTTCTTGCCTGTTCTTTAAAAAGCCTGAGCCGATTTTTAGTACATGATTTATTATTTTTGGAGCAGAAATAAAAAACGGCAGAAACTTGAATTTTTCGGGGTGTTTTGCGATTTTTTTGTCCGATCGAAATTCTAGATACTTTTTTAACATGCTAGGGTGTGTTTAGCTTGGCTTTGATACCACTGTAAGTCCATGTTACCTCTCCCGGTTCTTTCGGGCTTGCGGAAACGGTGAAAAACGATTTTTCGGGTTATGGTAACATGGACTATAAAATACGGATCTTTGCTAAACTACACACTAGCAACTAACTAGAGCTTTACCTACTCGATTAGGGGTTATACCTCAACTTGAACTCCTTCTCTTGGACTCCTTGTGGTGGTCGGATGGTTCTCTCCTCGTCGCCTTCTCTTACCGAAGATGGATCCACCTGAGGGTTTCTACCTTGAGCTCCTTCCTTGAACTTGAGAAAACTAAAGTGTCCGGCTTGCTAGACCTTCTACCTTAAGATGAGTAGAGAGTGACTTTGGGTTTTTTATCTCAAGAAAATGGTTCTCAACTCATGAGAATGATTTTCCTTGAACTAGAGGAAGAGGAAGAAGAAAGGATGAGAGAGAATGAATATGAGAGAATGATAATAGTTTTACAACCATAACCAATATATGTGAATTAATCTAATTAATAATATTAATCAAAATGAAAAAGGTGTTGGTTGGTTTGATAAGACCATTATCATTTCACATTAAATGTTTTTGCAAAGATCAAAGAGCATCTTTGGAGTGAAATGATGATGGTCAATGTTTCAACCTTGGTCAACAAGTCAACCTTGGTCAACAAGTCAACAACCCTAACCATAACTCAATTTCATTTAATTAATATTATCAATTGATATTTCACATATTCATTAGGGTTTGGAAAAAGACAACTGTCAACTGTACATACACACCCGTTCCAAAACCCTAATGAAAATCCTCTTTCTCCGCCTCAAACAACTGTGCATACACATCCGCATTCGTGTTCCGAGAAACACGAATACAATGAGATAAAACTAACCCCAAAACATATACTAGGATCTGGCCCAAACCAGAGCCCGCTAGTAATGACTGTCTGGACACCAAACGTGCATAGGTGCGCGGATGTGAACGAACCCTGTCGCAAAACCATGCGACCTCTACTCTGTTTTGCCCAAAGGCGAATAACCCTCTGTGTGGGACTCTAAAGACTCGACACTACGCTGGTAGTGGGTTTAACCATAGACCGCAAGCGGCACTAGATGTACGTAATGGCCCCCAGGTAGATGCCGATAAGAAGACTGATGAGGCGAACCCATCCGAACTCCTACTGAGCCTGTATGTGATAATCTGCATACAGTCCGGTTTGTTCGTCTGAGAATATCGCATGGCGGGCCTAGGGGGTGGTAAACGTCAGTCCCCTAATAGCGGTATAAGTCATGTCGGAGTGTAGCCCAGAACACCCTGAGATGACACTGGAAACCTACCAGTGTATCTCGCTTGCCCTGGCCAGGGACGACAATGTGTAATGGCTCTCATAGACACAGCGCGATATTAACTCCCAATACCGGGAGAGATGAATCCTATCTAACCGACACTGCCTCCAAGTGCTTCAGGACTGCACCCAACTACTACCTGTTTGCACGACTCCTTTGAGCCGTGGTAGGGTAGTAATCAAAGTACAGTGGGAACACACTCGAGACGAAGTGACAGTGTCAAGTCAGCGGACTAAGCTGTACTCATGTCACCTGGGAACTGATAACTGACGATAGGTATAGTACCAACCAACAGTTCCCGACGAGTCCTGTCCAGTGTACTCGTAACCTAACGAGCACCCGCATACTATCTCAAGTACGACGTACTGACGGCTATGGGACAGACCGTCTCCCGTGCTGGGATGAGAAACGCTAGTCTACTCCGGAGTATCGATGCCCTGTCTCGATAGTCTTACGACTAGGGACCTGCATAAGGATGTGCTTGTGGATTACCCAGCCCCCACGAGTGTGACTGCCATCACAATACTGGTAATCAAGCAAAGATCCTAAGGGCTCCACTAATGCGTATAGGTGATATACTAAAAGAAACACATGTACACATTAAAGAAGAGACAAACCAAGTACCATACTACCATTTTGAGCAAGATTTTCTATACAATGGTGAATATCCCAAGCTTCCATTAAGTAATATACAAACTAGTATGATACAGTAATGGCCTCTAGGGCATATACATTAACACCACGTGACCAGGAATTTTGCACTAGATGCTTCACACGGGTTCACTGCCATGCTTGGCGAGGACTAGGCTCCGTTCTGGACGTTTTCCACGGGGTCAAAGAGTGACGTTATCTGCGTTCCACGTGACCAGGAATTTTGCTCTAGATGCTTCCCACGGGTTCACTGCCGTGTTCGACGAGGACCAGGCTCCGCTCTGGACGTTTTCCACGGGGTCAAAGAGCGACGTTATCCGCGTTCCACGTGACCAGGAATTTTGCTATGGATGCTTCCCACGGGTTCACTGCCGTGTTCTGCGAGGACCAGGCTCCGCTCTGGACGTTTTCCACGAGGTCAAGGAGTGACGTTATCCGTGTTCCACATGACCAGGAATTTTGCTCTGGATGCTTCCCATGGGTTCACTACCGTGTTCTGCGAGGACCAGGCTCCGCTCTGGACGTTTTCCACGGGGTCAAAGAGTGACGTTATCCGTGTTCCACGTAACCAGGAATTTTACTCTAAATGCTTCACACGGGTTCACTGCCGTGTTCGGCGAGGATTAGGCTCTGCTCTGGACGTTTTCCACGAGGTCAAAGAGTGACGTTATCCGCGTTCCACATGACCAGGAATTTTGTTGATTGTATCTGCATTTCACGGAGTTGGGATTTGACTTTCGGTGATCTGTACACCGCCGAGTTATGGAACTGGGAATTGCCGCTGTTCCGCTTCTCTTGATGTTGCGTCCGTTGTGACGAGACGAGTGTTGAGACGATCTCTAGGTCACTTGTATGATCCCTTCTTTGTTTGCGCCCCTGGATTGTATACAGGGATTGATGTAACATCACCTGTAGGGCATAAATTTAATTTTTATTTTATCTCTTTTTCCGCGATGCTCTATCATTTCAGCTTTTATATCGCGAAGGTCGCGATTGCCCCATCATTTCGGCTATTTTTCGCGGTGCCCTATCATTTCGGCTATTTTTCGCGGTGCCCTATCATTTCGGCTATTTATTTATTTATTTTTTTACTCGCTGTTTTTTTTATTGCGAGTTGCCCCATCATTTCGGCTATTTCTCATGCATACATTTTTACTTGCTGATTTTGTCGCAAGTTGCTCCATCATTTCGGCTATTTCGTATGCATGTGTGGCTTGCTGGATTTTCACCGCGAGCTTGGATTTAGACACCGATTTCGGCATCAGCACCGCTACAACTGGGATATTGCCAGGAGCGAATCATCATTTGCCTCTGTCAATGTTGAACAAATGTGGCTTAGTAAACAAGGTTAAGGGTCCTGTCGACTAAGGCTTTTGACTTCATGAGCCGTAAGGGTCTCACAAAGATATTTCTCCCTACAAGTCGTGAGGACCTTGTAGATGTGTTTTCTCCTTGGGAATCGTGAGGATTCCTAAGTGCATGTTCTCTTGTAAGTCGTAAGGATCTTACAAAAGGGTTTTCTCCTTATAAGTCGAGAGGACTTACAAGGGTTGTTCACCATATGAACGTATCCCTAGTCACGGATGGGACTCGGTTAGGGAAATGTTTATTCGCGCCCGTGGATTGTATACAAGGGTCAGTATGAGCCGCTTGTAGGGCAATATCGAAGGTTGTGGGGGGGGATGCTCAAGAACAAGTTCGGGTCTCTGTAACTTAAGACTTTCAGATCTTATAAGCCGTGAGGGTCCCATAAGAGAGTTCTCCTTACGAGTCGTAAGGATCTCGCAAGTGTAATTTCTCCTTAGGAATCGTGAGGACTCCTAAGTGTGTTGCTCCCTTGTGAGTCGTAAGGATCTCACGCGGGTGGTTTCTCTTTACAAGGTCGTGAGGACCCTGCAAGTGTCTTTTAACGAGGTTGCGCCCTTTCGGGTTTTCACAAACACTCGCCGGTAGCCCTGCTGTTTTTACTCACGGAGCCCTTTCGGGTTTTCATCCGTGCCCATTTCGCTTATGGACGTACCGTTTTTATTTTTATTATATATTTTTTTTGTATATTTTTTTTTGTATCGGTTTTGAGATGCTGCAATCCACCGTAGTTTATCGACATCTCGGTCAACAGCTAGTTTTAGGACATAGTGGTCCATTGTTAGTTTAAGGACGTTTCGGTCCGTTGTTAGTTTAAGAATATTTCGGTCCGTTGTTGAAGAAGGACGGTTACTACTTATAGAGTTCGGGCTTAGGAAGATAGCGAGCGGACATAGTCATCGTCATCTATCATTAACCTAGGCCTTGACCCGTTAAGCGTAGTATTTCTTCAGGAAGCGACCGTTTATTGTCCTGAAAGGTCTTTCACCGTGCATATCAATGAGTAGATACGCTCCACCCTGGTAGACCTTGTCTATGATGTACGGGCCTTCATAGTTCGGCTCGAATTTTCCCCGCTTGGCGCGATTGGGGATCATAGGTCTTTTGACCACTAGCATGAGTTCGCCTTGGCGGAATGTCCTCGGCCTGGTCAATCTTTCATACGAGCGCGTCATCTTCGCTTTATAAGCCTCCAGATTGTTAGTGTATATGCCCTAGAGCCCATTACTGTATCATACTAGTTTGTATATTACTTAATGGAAGCTTGGGATATTCACCTTGTATTGACAATCTTGCTAAAAATAGTAGTATGCTACTTGGTTTGTTTCTACTTTAATGTGTGCATGTGTTTCTTATAGCATATTGCCTTTATACATTAGTGGAGCCCTTAGGATCTTTGCTTGATTACCAGCGTTGTGATGGCAGTCACACTCGTGGGGGCTGGGTAATCCACAAGCACATCCTTATGCAGGTCCCTAGT